>CAKXYN010000019.1:515000-1803750 GCA_935064755.1 Tragelaphus eurycerus | reverse complement strand
TTCCTTCCAAAGAAATCCCAGGGCTGATCTCATTCAGAATGGACCGGTTGGATCTCCTTGCAGTCCAAGGGACTCTCAAGAGTCTTCTCCAACACCACAGTTTAAAAGCATCAATTCTTTGGTGCTCAGCCTCTTCACAGTCCAGCTCTCACATCCATACATGACCACAGGAAAAATCATAGCCTTGACTAGAAGGACCTTTGTTGACAAAGTACTCAGCCATAAAAAAAAAAAAAAAAAAGAAATTTTGCCATTTGCAACAGCGTGGATGGCCTTGGAGAGCACTGTGTTTGGTGAAATAAGTCAGATGGAGAAAGATATACTGTATGATATCACTTATATAAGCAATCTAAAAATCCAACAAACTAGTAAATATTAAAAAAAAAAAAAAAAAGCAGAACCATAGAGAACGAATTAGCGGTTACCAGTGGGGAGACGGAAGGGAGGAGAGCAAGACGGGGCAGGGGATTAAGAGGCACAAAGTATCAGGTAGAAACCATGCAACAAGCACACTGTGCAACACGCGTCAGGACGCTCTTCCCCTCCTGACCCTCAGCAGTGCTCAAGCATCTCAGCTCGAGCATCACTTCCTGGAGGGAATCTTTCCTGACACCACTGTACCCTCCACTTCTGTTCTGGATCAGATTCCATATTCACAGACTGTTTCTCTTCAACATGACGTTTCTCTTACTTAGATGCCAAACTCTCATTCATGTGATTACATGATTATTAAATCTCTTCTTCCTAAACTGAAAACTGTCATCATCTTTATCTCCGCTGTTTGGTCCTGGATGATGCCAGCCTGACCCATTTCTCAGTCCCCAGCCTCTTAACAGCAGCAGCGTCGCCCTAACCCTATTCTGACAGGCTCCTGCTTGTGGGCAGTCAAGTCTGACTCTTTCCAACCCTCTGGACTATAGCCTGACAGGCTCCTCTGTCCATAGGGTTTTTCAGGCAAGAGTACTGGAGTGGGTTGCCATCTCCTCCTCTAGGAAATCTTCCCGACCCAGGGATTGAACCCTCCTCTCCTGTGTCTCCTGCCTTGGCAGGTGGATTCTTTACCCGCTGAGCCAGAGGGGAAGTGCCCTAACCACGAGCATCTCTAAATACAATATTTTTCACTATAGTTGAGATCACCCCAGGGATGCTGAAGGTTCTGCATCACATGTAGAGAAGGTTCTCTTTTGCATGTCAGTGAGCTATTTCCTCCCTCAGCAGAGCTGAGCTAACTTGTTAGATCCTGGCCTCAACTGCACCCATCAATAATTAAGTAAAGTATCTCACAGACCTGCATCTTTGGATTTGCTTTTGAATTCCTAGAGGGGGAAGGCATTTAATGAAACAGTCAAAGAAAAGTCACTTACCCTTCAAGTTGCATTCCAAAGAGACTTTGAATGAGCACATACCAGATCACCGGGGCGAATGATGTGTTTGGGGAGATGCAGTGACTGGACTCAGCTCCTCAGATTGTACATAATGCATTTAACTTCTTACAGAACAAAATATAAATTGAAAAATAAACTCAGTTTTTCTGTTGAGATGTGACTATTTTTTTCATCAAGACTTTCTATGACTTTATATAAGAGTTGATTTATATCTTTAAAAAATATTTAAACATTTATTTATTTCACGGCACCAGGTCTCTTTGCACATGGTCTCTTCGTTGTGACTTCAGTTCAGTTCAGTCGCTCAGTTGTGCCCGACTCTTTGCGACCCCATGGACTGCAGCACACCAGGCCTCCCTGTCCATCACCACCTCCTGGAGCTTGCTCAAACTCATGTCCATTGAGTCGGTGATGCCACCCAACCATCTCATCCTCTGTCGTCCCCTCTCCTCCTGCCTTCAATCTTTCCCAGCATCAGGGTCTTTTCCACTGAGTCGGCTCTTCGCATCAGGTGGCCAAAGTATTGGAGCTTCAGCTTCAGCATCAGTCTTTCCAATGAATGTTCAGTGTTGAATTCCTTTAGGATGGACTGGTTGGATCTCCTTGCAGCCCAAGGGACTCTCAGGAGTCTTCTCTAGCACCAGGGTTCAGAAGCATCCATTCTTTGGCGCTCTAATTCTTCACGGTGGTGTGTGGGGTTTTTAATTGTGGCGTGCAAGCTCTTAGTTGTGTCATGTGGGATCTAGTTTCCCGACTGGGGATCAAGCCCAGGCCCCCTAGGTTGGAAGGTGGATTCTTAACCACTGGACTACCTGGGAAGCCCTGGGAACATCATTCTCACCTCTGCCTGGGATAACACTGATTGCCCTGCTCCTTTGGCCTTACTTCCTGCCTCTTTCCCCCTACAAATCAACTACAAACATTTGACTAGGGTTGTATATTTATCCCTCACCGAGAGCCCCCTTTGACCATTTCCAGACCAGGTCTTCATTTGCTTCTGTCGAGCAGACTGTAAGTATACACCCCACTGCTGGTTTTGAACCTGCATAATACGTGTGCGTGTTGGGATTCATTACACTGAACACGTAAGCCGATGGTAATTTGCAGAGCCATATGTTTACATATCATGTCTGAAGTCAAGCTGTTATCATCTTTATTATAGCTCAAAATGATCCGGCATTAAATTCATCCATCCTCCATGTGTCTGGTAATAAAGCTTTCTTGGAATCATATAATACTTCAGTCTACCATGAGGCATTCCTGCTGTGGCCGGCTGGGTGCAGAGGGTGAGGGTTACTTGTTTATATGTTCTGCTCCCAGAGCAGCAAGCCTTGCCTTTGAGCTGCATGCCCTGAGAAGGTCCAGCTTTTGTGTGGGTGGAAAGCCAAGTCAATAGTTAGAACAAGTGATTAAATACAGCGTGGCGCTGCCAGCCAAGGTTCAGATCATTAAATGGGGGGCACGTGGACAGACAGCTTTAGAACAGTACGAAGAACGTATTCGTCTGAGGATAAAGGGACCAGAATTATCGTTCTTGTTGTGCAGCAGGTCATTCTGTGACTTGTTCTCTCTGCTCCATTTTCTCATCTGTTTTATATGGAGATAAATCTGGCAAATTCTAAAGCCCTTTTTATATACAATTTACAGAATGTATTGGGAGATTAACCAGCTCTTCTGAAGGCATCCAAAAATAAATGGCAATAGATGGAATTATTTTTGATGAGATGTTATGCAGTCACTAAAATAGGGGTTTTTAAAGAGTAACTAATAACACGAATATCTGCCTTATTGACTATGCCAAAGCCTTTGTGTGGATCACAACAAACTCTGGAAAATTCTGAAAGAGATGGGAATACCAGACCACCTGACCTGCCTCTTGAGAAACCTGTATGCAGGTCAGGAAGCAACAATTAGAACTGGACATGGAACAACAGACTGGTTGCAAATAGGAAAAGGAGTACTTCAAGGCTGTATATCATCACCCTGCTTATTTAACTTCTATGCAGAATACATCGTGAGAAACACTGGGCTGGAGGAAGCACAAGCTGGAATCAAGATTGCTGGGAGAAATATCAATAACCTCAGATATGCAGATTACACCACCCTTATGACAGAAAGTGAAGAAGAACTAAAGAGCCTCTTAATGAAAGTAAAAGAGGAGAGTGAAAAAGTTAGCTTAAAGCTCAACATTCAGAAAACTAAGATCATATGGCATCCGGTCCCATCACTTCATGCAAATAGATGGGAAAACAGTGGAAACAGTGGCTGACTTTATTTTTTCTGGGCTCCAAAATCACTGCAGATGGTGACTGCAGCCATGAAATTAAAAGACGCTTACTCCTTGGAAGGAAAGTTATGACCAATCTAGACAGCACATTAGAAAGCAAAGACATTACTTTGCCAACAAAGGACCATCTAGTCAAGGGTATGGTTTTTCCTGTGGTCATGTATGGATGTGAGAGCTGGACTATAAAGAAAGCTGAGCGCCGAAGAATTGATGCTTCTGAACTGTGGTGTTGGAGAAGACTCTTGAGAGTCCCTTGGACTGCAAGGAGATCCAACCATTCCATCCTAAAGGAGATCAGCCCTGGGTGTTCACTGGAAGGACTGATGTTGAAGCTGAAACTCCAATACTTTGGCCACCTGATGCGAAGAGCTGACTCATTTGAAAAGACCCTGATGCTGGTAAAGATTGAGGGCAGGAGGAGAAGGGGACGACAGAGAGTGAGATGGTTGGATGGCATCACCATCACAATGGACATGGGTTTGGGTGGACTCAGGGAGTTTGTGATGGACAGGGAGGCCTGGCGTGCTGCGGTTCATGGGATTGGAAAGAATTGGACACGACTGAGCGAGTGAACTGAACTGAACTGAATGACATGAATCATATGTAGGAAAATAATTCCCCAAACCATAGAATCCCGGCTTTTTTAAAAAAGAAAATATATGTAAGTAGGAAAAGAGGGACAAAGGTTTTAGCAGTATGTATTTCTGGATGATTAACTTATTGTGATTCTATTTTTATTCCTAAATTCTGTTTTGTTTTTTTTTTTCAAGATTTGAAAATCTGTTGAAATTTCTTTGATTTCTTCTCATCACCTCTCAGGTCTGAATCTTTGTCAGATGTCCAGACCTTGATCTCAACCATGCAGACCCACGCTCCTTCCCACCTTCTCACAGTAAATGTTTGTAAAATCCTCTTATGTAGCATGAAGCGAAGTTTGTCAGTAACATAACTATACATGCAAGATAAACACAATGCTGTAACTATACTGAGAGAGAGATAAAAGTAAAATAAATCTTGACGAAAATAACATACATTTTAAAATATAAATGTTTGAACTTGATGACCCTGGAGGTCACAATGAAATATCCTGACGTTTGTCGCAGATGGAAGCAGCGTGGACTTGGCAGCTTCCAGTAGACGCCGACTCAGACGGGGGATAGTAACTCAGGTACCATGATCTGAATGATTGTTGGGGGTAGATAGGATTTTGCAGAAGAGGAAAATTCAGTAAATTTCCGACAAAACAGAGTGCAGGCTTGTCTTGATTGACACAGTAGTTTTATATTTGGGAAAGTCACTGAATATTGGAATTCTACAAAAATACACTGTGTTTCTATGCAGATGAATTTTAGGCTCTAATCTCAGTTCACTGTAAACAGGGTTTTCACTTGTAAATGGTATTTGAAAGTTAGGCCCCCAAAAAACGGCCGAAGGTCAGCCAGTTCCTCCTTGGGCAGGACTGTCCTGTGCACTGCAGGCCGCCTCCTGTCCTCACTAAATGCTTGTGGAACCTGCATTGCCTGAAGGCTGTGCCCTCTGAGGAATGGCCTCGGGCCTCATACATTTCGTTTCCTCCCAGAAAGCACCACTCTGGGCAGGAAGCCCCACTGCAGCGCAACTGAGCGCAACTGCACGTTTGTAGCTTCGCTCTTACCGTTGTCCCCCAGCTCCCTAAATCCATTCCTGCCCCTTGCGCGTGGCGTGTCGAGTCACGCCCATCCCTGCCCCTTGCGCGTGGCATGTCATCACGCCTCTGCACCGCTCTGCTTTACTCATCACTTCTGGCTGAGCCCGGCCTGCACTGCTGCCTGCAGGCCTTCTCCGGTGCGGCGGGCAGGGGCTCCTCTCAGGCTGAGGGCCGCGGCTTCTCGTTGTCACAGACGCCGGCTCTGCCGTGCGGGCCCCAGCAGTTGCAGCGTGTGGAATCTCCCCAGACCAGGGACTGACCTGTGTTCCACTGGACCTGCTCTGGCAGGCACACTGTTCCCCACCGGACCACCAGGGACGCCGCCTCTGTACTTCCATATGTACCCGTCCCTCTGTCTGGGGTGTCTCATTTCCCTAGCTTCCTATCAGAAGATCTTTCCATTTCATCAAATGTGAAATGCCTTTGATATCTATGATGTACCATTATTTGTGCCATCAGGAAAGAAAAAAATGCTGCCAAGAAGTCTAAGGCACGCTGTTGTGTGTAAGATGCATCCCAATTTCTGAGACAAAACACGAACGAGAATGCGCATTTGGAACAATGAAATCCGGTCTTTACCCATCCAAGTCAGGCTGCCTTAAGTGAAAGTCAGTCAGTTGTGTCTGACTCTGCAAGTCCACGGACTGTGGTCTGCCAGGCTCCTCTGTCTATGGAATTCTCCAGGCCAGAATACTGGAGTAGGTAGCTACTCCCTTCTCCAGGGGATCTTCCCAACTCAGGGATCAAACCGTGGTCTCCCACATTGCAGGCGGATTCTTTACCCGCTGAGCCACCAGGGAGGCCGAGGGAGACTGTGTACCTGAGTGTCTATGATCTAGCCTCTGAGCCAGGGACTCTGCTCAAGCCTTGGCTCCACCACTTAGAGTGACGGTGCTCCCTTTCCTTCACCCTTCCATTGAGGTTAATGGGTAAATTCTTGGAAGACCAAACAGGATAATTCCTATAAAGCACCGAGCTCAGCGTCTGCCACAGCAGTAAACCTTCATGACTGTTTTATGCATTATTGTTAATAACGGGCAGTTGTAGTATTACCTTCACTGTGGATTTGTCCCAAATTCTCTCGATCTGAATTACCCCTTCCTTTTGGGAGTCTTGCATCTCCATGCACCATAACCTAAACCTTGCTAGTTATCAAGAAGTTCAACAAGGTCTCTAGACATCTTCAAGACACATTTGGAAAAGAATATTGACGTTTGTGTATATTCACATGCGAACACACATGCATGCGTGCACACACACACACACACACACACACACACACATGAAGTCCTGAAAGGAGAAGTCACTTAATTTCTGGAAATAGTGGATAACGTTTACTCACTGTTCCCTGGGCGTGATCATTAATTCTTGTGAAAAGCCTTTGAAGTAGATACAGCATATTCCTAATTCACGGAGGAAGAAACTGTGCCTTTGCTCGCACAGCTGGCGTGACAGAGCTGGGCTGTTACCCCAGGGCCTCTTGGTCCCAGAGCCCGAATGTGCACCTCTGACGCATCTCTGTTCACTGCATCGGTGTCAGAACCAGGTCTGTGGTCAGCTGGCTCGTCTTGCCAGTTGGTGTGTTTCCTCCCCATCGCCCCCATCACCCCATGGAGAAGGTCCACTGTTTGCTCCTTCACATCCGGGGATGTTAGGCACAACAACATTTGATCACTTTTTCCCCAGCAGCTTCTTAATGCTGCACAAAGCTGCACAGAAAGAAAAGAAGATTTTCTATCTGTAATTTTATTCCCGAATAGTGAGCCAGGGAGCAACAGAGAGTGAGGAGGTGGGGCTTAGGAATGCACTAAGGCCCTGTCTGTATGGGGATGAATTTCTGAAAAGAAAACTGAAATAGCACTCTGAGAAAGCGGGCATGTGTCTTTATTACGGTAGATGTGTGGCTCCTCTAGGTAAACAGCTGAGCCCTGATTCCTCTCTGAGGAGCCATACAGTAGTGCCGTTCTGCATCTGCTGGCTTGAAGTCAGGAAGCCGAAGGCAAGGTTTTCGTTGGGGCTCTGTGGACTCAGCCCCACTCCTGCTTCCTCTCCCCAGTGATGCATGGTCCCGAAAACAGCAAAGATGATGGAAATTGTGACCAACAGCTTAGTAAATATGCAGGTCATTTTTTCTTTCTTATTGCTTTTGGAAAGATGGCATTACAAATTTGCCAACTCATTTTTTTTTTCCCAGGCAGTGAAAGCACAACTCTGTTAAAAAGTGTGTGGAGCTGCCAAAATCCTGCTGAGCAGCCCCCAACATCTGGAGTTCAAACTGCTGCAAATGCAGGGAGCAAGAAAGCTATTATCCTGCTGTTCCCGGCAGATAAAGTCATGCTTATTAAGGCTTAGAGTGATATCCAGGGATTCAGTTTGACTGTGAGAATAGCTATTGTCTTGTGAAAATCTTGCCTCATGCTACTGAAATCTCATCAAAGAGCATGAGGTGCTGTCTAAAATAGGGGTGATGTTTCCCTCTGTATATATGTTCTCAATTAAAGGTACTTTTATTTAAACACACAGCCATTTGATATACAGTAAATGTTTGCTTACCCAGAACTCAACCAAATAAAAAATTTTTAGTTAGCCTGTTACTCAGGTGGCCCGAGTAGTAAAGATCCCGCCTGCCAATGCAGGAGACATAAGAAACTCGGGTTCAATCCCTGGGTCTGGAAGATCCCCTGGAGGAACGCATAGCAGCCCACTCCAATATTCTTGCCTGGAGAATCCCATGGACAGACGAGCCTGGTAAATCCATGGGGTCTCAAAAGAGACACAACTGAGCAACTCAGCACACAAGCACAGCACACGGGCAGGGTCAGATTATCTCCCTGTAAGCTAAGCAAAGGCACTTACCATCATGCAGAGGGGCAGAGTCCTCTGAGACAAGCTGCTATGCATGGCTGTAATAACAGAAGCAATGGAAAGCAAGTCAAAGAAACAGCTCCAACATGGAATCAGAACTGCCTTCTCCCTGCATCAAAAGTGGATTTTCATAAAGGTGAGCCTGTTGTCTTACAGCATTTTTACATTTCTTTTCTATCATCAAAGATAGATTAAATTCTGTTGAGTATATATATGCTTATTATGTTGCACGTGTATTTGAGTTAGTTCATTAGTTTTAACTGTTGAAGTGCAGGATGGCAACTGCTCCCTTCAGACATACTGCAAGCCCCGGCCCTGTGCAGGCGCTGGTGGAAGCATCTTTAACTGATGACAGGGCTCCTTCCTCTGGGGCTTCCATCTGACTTTAGCATCCAAGCCACTACTAAAACCTGGGCCACACTGATGCTAAAATATGGAATAACATGTTTCTGCCATTAAATTAATCGATAAGATTTTGCAGAAAGAATATTCAGTTCAGGGCTAGATAAACAGAATTCTGTTGATCTTATGCAAAACTGGATTGCATGGATTGCATTTCAATTGATGTGTCTTTTATACGATATTAGCTATTTCCTCAGTGTTTATAAAACTGATCAAAACTATGCAGGCTGCAGGTGAACTTAGGCAATGTTAGTAACATAAAGAAACAATTCATGTATTTTCAAGGGCTAAAGGAGATTAACTTAACATAGTATATTTCTTGTTGTTTGGTTGCTAAGTTGTGTCTGACTCTTTGAGACCCCATAGACTGTAGCATGCCGGGCTCCTCTGTCCTCTGCTATCTCCTGGAGTTTGCTCAAATTCACATACATCCACTGAGTCAATGATGCTATCTAACCATCTCATCCTCTGTTGCCCCCTTCTCCTTTTGTCTTCAATCTTTCCCACCATTAGGGTCTTTTCCAATGAATTGGCTCTTTGCATCAGGTGGCCAAAGTATTGGAGCTTCAACATCAGTCCTCCTAATGGGTATTCAGAGTTGATTTCCTTTAAGATGGACTAGTCTGATCTCCTTTCTGTCAGGGGACTCTTGAGAGTCTTCTCCAGCATCACAGTTCAAAAGCATCCGTTTTTCAGTGCTGAGCCTTCTTTAAGGGTCCAGCTCTCATGTTCATACATGACTACTGGGGAAAACATAGCTTTGATTATATAGACCTTTGTCAGCAAAGTGATGTCTCTTCTTTTCAATACACTGTTTAGGTTTGTCGATATAGTATATAAATATTATAAATAATGCATATGATAGATATCCCATGTATCTATTAATATTATGTGTATATTAGCAAGCTACTGCACCATAATTACCAATAGTAGCCAACTGCTAGGAAGTAATATGTTACATTGATGCAACTACATGTGTTATATTTTAATGGACTATATTATAAAATGCACAGATCTTTAAGTGTAATAAAGTTCAATACATACATTCATATAACCCACAAACCTATCAGTTTATAAAAATATGGACTATTTCTATCACCCCCGAAAGTTTCTCTGTGTCCCTTGCCAGTCAGTCACCCCTTCCACTTTTATCTGCCAAGAGCATCTGCTGTCTGACTCCCATCACCATAGATGAGTCTTCTTGTTCTAGAACTTTATTTTGAGAATCATACAATAGGTACCTTCGTGTCTGGAAGGTATGCAAGACTTGTTTACAAAGCAGTGCTGAGAGAAACTTGAAGAGCATCTAAAGAAGAACTAGGTGGGCCACATTCATGGAACATTCTCCAAAATTTATCTATGAAGTAAATGCAATCCCAATCAAAATCCCAGCAGACTTTTTTTTTTTTTTTTTTGGTAGAAATTGATGGTTTGATTAGGAAATTTATATGGAAATACAAAGAACCTGGAAAAGCCAAAGCAGCTAGCTCCGCGTTTTCTGCTGGTTGGATGGCCTCTCCGGCTGCTCCCACCTGAACGGTGCTGTGGGCTGGGCTCCAGGCTCAGGCAGGAAGCAGAGTCTGTGGTTGCACAGGCCCAGGCGAGCCTGCCATCAGAGGCTCACAGCTGGGCTGCAGACTTAGGAAGACTACAAGCTGGGTGGGCGAGAGGCTGGCGGTGATCTGCTGGGCAAGTTTGCTGGGCTTTTGGTGAAAAGGGGCTCCTGCTGTGAACTGCGATTGGGCGGGGCTCGAGGCGGCATTGCTGGCCCAGCTCCCTTGTTACATAGGGCTGCGGCTGTGCTGCATGATCAAGCAGGGTCCCTGCTGGGGCGGGCCATAGGAGGCCCCCCGGAGACAGCCTGCGGACCCGGGGTTGCCCGACGTCGCCTTGGTCTCGAGGCTCCTACAGGAGAGGGTGTAGTTCCGGGGGGCCCTCTAGGGGGCGCGATACTGTGCCAGCCCGGGGCGGGGACGTGGAGCGAATGCCCGTTTGGGCTCTTGCCTGTCTCTTGGTCCAGTAGGTGCCTAAACCTCCTCCCAGGATCTGGGATTTCCACAAAGGTGTCCTGTCTATGAAGCGTTATAGCTGGTCTTCTTAGGAGAGGGACTGAAGTCAGAAATGACCTATGTCACCGTTTAAATGATGTCACCTCAGTTGAGTTCAGTTACTCAGTCGTTTCCGACTCTGCAACCCCATGGACTGTAGCACGTCAGGCCTCCTTGTCCATCACCAACTCCCGGAGTTTACTCAAACTCATGTCCATTGAGTCGGTGGTGCCATCCAACCATCTCATCCTCTGTCGTCCCCTTCTCCTCCTGCCCTCAATCTTACCCAGCATCAGGGTCTTTTCCAATGAGTCAGTTCTTCGCATCAGGTGGCCAAAGTATTGAAGTTTCAGCCTCAACATCAGTCCTTCCAATGAACACCCAGGACTGATTTCCTTTAGGATGGACTGGTTGGATCTCATTGCAGTCCAAGGGACTCTCAAGAATCTTCTCCAACACCACAGTTCAGAAGCATCAATTCTTTGGCACTCAGCTTTCTTTATAGTCCAGCTCTCACATCCATTCATGACTACTGGGAAAACCGTAGCCTTGACTAGATGGTCCTTTGTTGGCAAAGTAATGTCTTTGCTTTTTAATATGCTGTCTAGGTTGGTAATAGCTTTTCTTCCAAGGAGCAAGCGTCTTTTAATTTCATGGCTGCAGTCACCATCTGCAGTGATTTTGGAGCCCAAGAAAATAAAGTCTGTCACTGTTTCCATTGTTTCCCCATCTATTTGCCATGAAATGATGGAACCAGATGCCATGATCTTAGTATTCTGAATGTTGTCACCTCAATAGCACCATTTTAACCTTCCATAAATGTCACATCTTTTTTATAGAACTAATATATTGATAACTTTATTAAGCAAAGCTGACGTATTGTTTTGCTTTTCCACATGCTAACAAAAAGATCATCAGTTAGAAAATATGATGCCGTATAAGATTCCATTCACAGCAATATATTTATATACATATACATATATACACACCTGATGATACATTTTTTGTTGGTCTTATTTTATTTATTTTTTTAACTTTTTATTTTGTATTAGGTTATCAGATCAGATCAGTCGCTCAGACGTGTCCGACTCTTTGCGACCCCATGAACTGCAGCACGCCAGGCCTCCCTATCCATCACCAGCTCTCGGAGGTCACTCAGACTCACATTCATCGAGTCAGTGATGCCATCCAGCCATCTCATCCTCTGTCGTCCCCTTCTCCTCCTGCCCTCAATCCCTCCCAGCATCAGAGTCTTCTCCAATGAGTCAACTCTTCGCATGAGGTGGCCAAAATACTGGAGTTTCAGCTTTAGCATCATTCCTTCCAAAGAAATCCCAGGGTTGATCTCCTTCAGAATGGACCGGTTGGATCTTCTTGCAGTCCAAGGGGCTCTCAAGAGTCTTCTCCAATACCATAGTTCAAAAGCATCAATTCTTTGGCGCTCAGCCTTCTTCACAGTCCAGCTCTCACATCCATACATGACCACAGGAAAGACTATAGCCTTGACTAGCCGAACCTTTGTTGGCAAAGTGATGTCCCTGCTTTTGAATATGCTATCTAGGTTGGTCATAACTTTCCTTCCAAGGAGTAAGCGTCTTTTAATTTCATGGCTGCAGTCACCATCTACAGTGATTTTGCAGTCCAGAAAAATAAAGTTTGACACTGTTTCCACTGTTTCTCCACCTATTTTCCATGTAGTGATGGGACCAGATGCCATGATCTTCGTTTTCTGAATGTTGAGCTTTAAGCCAACCTTTTCACTCTCCACTTTCACTTTCATCAAGAGGCTTTTTAGTTCCTCTTCACTTTCTGCCATAAGGGTGGTATCATCTGCATATCTGAGGTTATTGATATTTCTCCCGGCAATCTTCATTCCAGCTTGTGTTTCTTCCAGTCCAGCATTTCTCATGATGTACTCTGCATATAAGTTAAATAAACATAGTGACAATATACAGCCTTGACGTACTCCTTTTCCTATTTGGAACCAGTCTGTTGTTCCATGACCAGTTCTAACTGTTGCTTCCTGACCTGCATACAGATTTCTCAAGAGGCAGATCAGGTGGTCTGGTATTCCCATCTCTCTCAGAATTTTCCACAGTTTATTGTGATCTACACAGTCAAAGGCTTTGGCATAGTCAATAAAGCAGAGATAGATGTTTTTCTGGAACTCTCTTGCTTTTTCCATGATCCAGCAGATGTTGGCAATTTGATCTCTGGTTCCTCTGCCTTTTCTAAATCCAGCTTGAACATCAGGAAGTTCACGGTTCACATATTGCTGAAGCCTGGCTTGGAGAATTTTGAGCATTACTTTACTAGTGTGTGAGATGAGTGCAATTGTGTGGTAGTTTGAGCATTCTTTGGCATTGCCTTTCTTTGGGATTGGGATGAAAACTGACCTTTTCCAATCTTGTGGCCACTGCTGAGTTTTCCAAATTTGCTGGCATATTGAGTGCAGCACTTTCACAGCATCATCTTTCAGGATTTTGAGTAGCTCCACTGGAATTCCATCACCTCCACTAGCTTTGTTCGTGGTGATGCTTTCTAAGGCCCACTTGACTTCACATTCCAGGATGTCTGGCTCTAGGTCAGTGATCACACCATCATGATTATCTGGGTCGTGAAGCTCTTTTTTGTACAGTTCTTCTGTGTATTCTTGCCACCTCTTCTTAATATCTTCTGCTTCTGTTAGGTCCATACCATTTCTGTCCTTTATCGAGCCCATTTTTGCATGAAATGTTCCTTTGGTATCTCTGATTTTCTTGAATAGATCCTTAGTCTTTCCCATTCTGTTGTTTTTCCTCTATTTCTTTGCATTGATCGCTGAAGAAGGCTTTCTTATCTCTTCTTGCTATTCTTTGGAACTCTGCATTCAGATGCTTATATCTTTCCTTTTCTCCTTTGCTTTTCACTTCTCTTCTTTTCACAGCTATTTGCAAGGCCTCCCCAGACAGCCATTTTGCTTTTTTGCATTTCTTTTCCATGGGGATGGTCTTGATCCCTGTCTCCTGTACAATGTCACGAACCTCATTCCATAGTTCATCAGGCACTCTATCTATCAGATCTAGGCCCTTAAATCTATTTCTCACTTCCTCTGTATAATCATAAGGGATTTGGTTTAGGTCATACCTGAATTGTCTAGTGGTTTTCCCTACTTTCTTCAATTTCAGTCTGAATTTGGCAATAAGGAGTTCATGGTCTGAGCCACAGTCAGCTCCTGGTCTTGTTTTTGCTGACTGTATAGAGCTTCTCCATCTTTGGCTGCAAAGAATATAATCGATCTGATTTCGGTGTTGACCATCTGGTGATGTCCATGTATAGAGTCTTCTCTTGTGTTGTTGGAAGAGGGTGTTTGTTATGACCAGTGCATTTTCTTGGCAAAACTCTGTTAGTCTTTGCCCTGCTTCATTCCGTATTCCAAGGCCAAATTTGCCTGTTACTCCAGGTGTTTCTTGACTTCCTACTTTTGCATTCCAGTCCCCTATAATGAAAAGGACATCTTTTTTGGGTGTTAGTTCTAAAAGGTCTTGTAGGTCTTCATAGAACCGTTCAACTTCAGCTTCTTCAGCGTTACTGGTTGGGGCAGAGACTTGGATTACTGTGACATTGAATGGTTTGCCTTGGAAACGAACAGAGATCATTCTGTCGTTTTTGAGATTGCATCCAAGTACTGCATTTCGGACTCTTTTGTTGACCATGATGGCCACTCCGTTTCTTGTGAGGGATTCCTGCCCACAGTAGTAGATATAATGGTCCTCTGAGTTAAATTCACCCATTCCAGTCCATTTTAGTTAGCTAATTCCTAGAATGTCAACATTCACTCTTGCCATCTCTTGTTTGACCACTTCCAATTTGCCTTGATTCATGGACCTGACATTCCAGGTTCCTATGCAATATTGTTCTTTACAGCATCGGACTTTGCTTCTATCACCAGACACATCTACAGCTGGGTATTCTTTCTGCTTTGGTTCCATCTCTTCATTCTTTCTGGAGTTATTTCTCCACTGATCTCCAGTAGCATATTGGGCCCCTACTGACCTGGGGAGTTTCTCTTTCAGTATCCTATCATTTTGCCTTTTCATACTGTTCATGGGGTTCTCAAGGCAAGAATACTGAAGTGGTTTGCCATTCCCTTCTCCAGCGGACCACACCCTGTCAGATCTCTCCACCATGACCCGCCCATCCTGGGTTGCCCCACGGGCATGGCTTAATTTCATTGAGTTAGACAAGGGTGTGGTCCTGGTGTGATTAGACTGACTAGTTTTCTGTGAGTATGGTTTCAGTGTATTTGCCCTCTGATGCCCTCTTGCAAGACCTACCGTCTTACTTGGGTTTCTCTTACCTTGGGCGTGGGGTATCTCTTCCCCACGTGGGGAATTAGGTTATAGTCAATTAATAAACAATGCTATGATTGTTTCCAGTCAGAAGTTAAGGGACTCAGCTAGACATACACATGTGGGAACACATTTTTTTAAATGCAGGTTTTAAAAAAAACAGATTTTTAAAACAAAACTTTTCAGAGGGACGTAAAATAAAACAGAAAGAAAAGAAAGTAATGGTTACTGAAGTAAGGCAAATTCAGCAGAAAGAATACTTATCTGCAAAAGATCACCCACCAACTCCTATTCATTAGAACCCGAGCTCCAATCTGCTTCATCAGTGGTTAATTCACTGGGCCAAGTCCTAGGCAATGAGACACACTCTGGCAAGTTTGTTAATAGGCATGATGTTAACAAAAGATCAGAAGTACAAAGTGTAGGGAGGAATGTGTTAACTTTTATCTCAGTCTCTCAAAGGGATAGCTGTCTTAATAGATTAAGCCTTTATTATTTGTTAAGCAATTTTTCCCGTGGAAACACAAGATGAAAAAAAGGAAAACTGCAATTCTGGACTGTAGATCTGTCTTTAAGATCTATTTTTATGCTCACAAATAGGAAATGATCAATACCACGCTCGGCAGCTGCATTCATCGTTTTGGCTGCTGTAGCTGGAATGAGTCAGTGTCTCATGACTGTATCTGCTCGTTAGGTTTTCCCCTCCTAATCGCTTGGCTGGACTGAGATTCGATCACGATATACGTGAGCATAGTGTCTACTGGCTGGCAGACCTCCGAGAGCAGGAGCTGGGAAGAGCAGCCTTGCTGTTCGTCTTGGCTTTGAACAGAAGCGAGGGATGTTTTTAAACCCAAAGTGAGAAAATGACAACTCCGGCTCTGCCTCAAACCAAAGGCATCAAAAGCTGTTACGATGTTTGAGTCTAAAAAGGAGAAAACATGGGGTCTTTTATTTGTATTTATTAATCGTTTATTGGACTGTTGTTGCGTTACAAGGCTGTGTTAGCTTCTGCTGTACAATGTGTGAGTTGGCTGTGAACACACAGATGCCTCCCTCCTGAGTCTCTCCCGCCCGGCCCTCTCACCCCTCTAGGTCATCCCGGAGCAGGGCTGAGCTCCTGTTACTCAGCTGCTCCCCACTGGCTCCCAGTTTCACACGCGGCAGCGTCTTTATGGCCGTGCTCCTCTTCCAGTTCGTCCCACCCTCTCCTCCCCCACCGCCCCACCTGTGTTGTTTTTTAATCATTTCTGACATTTTATTTCACAACGTTCTGTTTGTTATAAACCGTCCACGGAGGCTTACTGTCCCCCACAGCTCGGATGAGAACAGAAGTCGGCACACTTTGTAAGAGCCAGAGAGTAAATATCTGATGTGTTGCTGGCCAGATGCTCTCTATCAAAATTTCTGCAGTCTGCTGCGGTCTTGCAAAAGCAGCGATGGACGATGAGTGAATGAATGGGCATGTGTTCCAATAAAGTTTTATTGACAGTTACTGACATTTCAGTTTTATATAATTTACATGTGTCACATTTTTCTTTTGATTTTTTTCTCCAACCATTCAAAATGTAAAAAATATGCATACTCACCCTCTGAGTTGTATTAGCTAGAAACCCAGATTTGGCCATCGTTTGCCAATCCCAGGATGGTGGCGTTCGCTGGTTAGCATTTTGTCAAAAACTATTATGGAGGCTGAGTGTTAAGTGTCAGGAACCAGGCACTGGAGTTGTTCTTCAGTCAATTAGTCATATCCAACTCTTTGTGACCCCATGGACCGCAGCACGTCAGGCTTCCCTGTTCTTCACTATCTTCCAGAGTTTGCTCAGATTGGTGTACATTGAGATGGTGATGCCATCCAACCATCTCATCCTCTGTCGTCCCTTTCTCTTCCTGCCTTCAATCTTTCCCAGCAACAGGGTTTTTCCCAATAAGACAGCCCTTCACATCAGGTGGCCAAAGTTTTGGACCCTCACCTTCAGCATCAGTCCTTCCAATGAATATTCAGGGTTGATTTCCTTTAGAATTGACTGATTGGATCTCCTTGCAGTCCAAGGGACTCTCAAGAATCTCCTCCAACACCACAGTTCAAAAGCATCAATTCTTTGGTGCTCAGCCTTCTTTATGGTTCAACTCCCACATTCGTATGTGACTCCTGGAAAAACTGTGGTTTTGACTATATGGACTTTGGTCAGCAAAGAGATATCTCTGCTTTTTAATATGCTGTCTAGGTTGATCATAGCTTTCCTTCCAAGGAGCAAGCGGCTTTTAATTTCATGGCTGCAACCACCATCCACAGTGATTTTGGAGCCCAAGACAAAAAAATCTGTCCTTGCTTCTACTTTTCCCCCATCTATTTGCCATGCTGCTGCTGCTGCTGCTAAGTCGCTTCAGTCATGTCCGACTCTGTGCGACCCCATAGACAGAAGCTCACCAGGCTCCCCTGTCCCTGGGATTCTCCAGGCAAGAACACTGGAGTGGGTTGCCATTTCCTTCTCCAATGCATGAAAGTGAAAAGTCAAAGTGAAGTCACTCAGTCGTGTCCGACTCTTAGCGACCCCACAGACTGGAGCCTACCAGGCTCCTCCGTCCATGGGATTTTCCAGGCAAAAGTACTGGGGTGGGGTGCCATTGCCTTCCCCACTATTTGCCATGAAGTGATGGCAAAAAAAAACAGATGCCAGGATCTTAGTATCTTTTTAATGTTGAGCTTTGAGTCAGAGCAGCATGATCGCCTTGCTCTGCTCCCTAGTAGTCGTGGCACCTTGGGTCAGTTATGAAAGGTGCCTGACCTCAGTCCTCCCATCTGTAAAGTGGGTATTTTTGAGAACGGTCACTGACTTGGCTGTGTCAGGTCCTGGGCGTTCACGCGGCACCTCTGCCGTGGCACGGGCACTCTCTAGTTGTGGTGCACAGGCTCAGTGGCGTGGTGAGCAGGCTTAGATTCTCTGTGGCACGTGGGATCTTAGTTCCCTGACCAGGGAGCAAACCCGAGGCCCCTGGCATTGCAAGAAGGTTTATTAACCTCCGGATCACCAGGGAAGACCCCCGGAGAGCTAACTTGTAAGATTGTTGTACAGACTCAGTGTAAGAAACAGCCACTGCTTACTGGAATAAACTGGTTGTTATGTTCGGATTGTCTCCTTAGAGCGCAGGGTGCAGTCTGGGTTCATCTCTCATGCACCTAGCAGAGCCAGCTTTAGCTGGAGGACCACGGACTTCAGGGAGGCTTGGAAACAGAGGAGGCTTGTGTGTGAGTTCTGTTTGCCTTGTTGAGGAGCATCCTCTGAGCCTTATCAGCTCATCAAAGGGGTTTACAAAGGGCTGTATTCATCCAGGGGGCATATAAAGCAGTGAAGGCCACAGGGCCTGACTGTAGGCATTCAGGACCCTGTGATGTGTTGCAGCCTCATGTGGCTGCTTAACAGCCTCTCAGGGCTCCTGCAAAACAGCCCTTGACTCACATCCTTGAAGCTAGGCTGGCCATTTGTTTGTGGAGAGCTGTGAAGCCAGGGAGCTTAATCATTCGCCCACACTCTTAACAGACGTGGGCATGGCCTTACAGGTCCTCCACCAAAAGTGGGATGAAACTGGTGTTTTAGCCAAATGGGTTTGGACTGAGGGAGGCCTGTAAGAAGCTCTCCAGGGTGGTCTGCCAAGGAGTGCATCTCAGGGAAGGTGCACAGTAGATCTTCAAGCAGAGCCAGTGGGTGCAGTAGCTAAGCTTTAGAGACTCAGTGCTCATGGTCAGCCTCACCTGCAGAATGGCTCATGTGGGGTCCCAGGGCTTCACTGGGGTCTCACACACAGTGAGAATGAATGGCCTTGGCTGTCCTGCCTTGGAAGTAGTCCTCATCTGCCAAAATGTGTTTCTGTCATGAACGTTCACGGTAATTTGTGTCAAACATCTCTTAAACCACCTCTTAGTATTTTCCTTTAAAGTTGCATGTTTTTGAAGAGAAAAATGGGCACAAAGTAATGTCCACCAGAAGGAGGACAAATAAACTAAGGTGAACGCGTAAGGGAATGTGGGCTTCCCCAGAGTCTCAGCAGAAAATAAAGAAAAGAATCCACTTGCAACGCAGGAGATGCCACGGGTTTGATCCCTGGGTCGGGAAGATCCCCTGGAGGAGGGCGTGGCAACCCACTCCGGTGTTCTTGCCTGGAGAGTCCCGTGGACAGAGGAGCCTGGCGGGCTACAGTCCAGGGGCTCACCAAGAGCTGGACACGACTGAAGCGGCTGAGCACACATGCACGGGTAAGGGAATGTGATGTAGCAGGAAAGACGAAGGAGCGAGAGCTACCTGTAGCATTACTGCACACTCAGGGTCAACTTACATAAATCATTAATGGAGAGAAAAAAGCAAGTTGCAGAAAGATACATACAGTTTGACACCACAAATACAGTGCTTTTGGGGCCAAAAAAATCACTTTTTTCAAGACTTTTATCAACAGTAGTATGACAGTTTTAAAGTACTGTGATCGCTCTAGGCAACAATGATTTCTTGTTTTCATTTGCATTTCTCTGTTTTCTTGGACATGTCTTTTCTTCTATGAATTGCTTGTTTTCTATTCGAATTTTCATCTTTTCTTACTAATCTGCAAAAATTCTTTGTACACCAGGAACGCAATTATTTTGTTTTGCTTTTTAATTTTAATGTTATTGTTCAATCGCTCAGTTATGTCCGCCTCTTTGCGACCCCGTGGACTGCAGCACACCCGATTTCCCTGTCATTCACTGTCCCCTGGAGTTTGCTCAAACTCATGTCCATCGAGTTGGTGATGCCATCCAACCATCTCATCCTCTGTTTTCCCCTTCTCCTCCCACCTTCAATCTTTCCCAGCATCAGGGTCTTTTCCAGTGAATCAGCTCTTTGCATCAGGTGGCCAAAGTATTGGAGTTTCAGCTTCAGCATCAGTCCTTCCGATGTATGTTCAGGGTTGATTTCCTTTAGGATGGACTGTCTATAGGAGACCTGAGAGCCCATGGGACTCTCCTGAGAACCCCCACCCCACTCTGAACTCACCCCCACAAGCTGGGTGAACACTGGTCCCCCGACTCTAGGCTCTCTGTCAAAAGGGCTGCTGTATTTGCTACAAGAATTATTTTGTGATTTACAGTTGAGCTTGTTGCAGGCTGGTCGTTCAGCCAGCTGGGTGTTTGCAGGTTGATTTTCAGCGTGTGGGCCCGACGCTGTCCCCTTTCCCCACTCTGTCATGGACCATTCTCTCTGTCATTCCCGGCAGTGCTCCTCTTGTTAAAACTCTTCTCTAAATACCAGTGCCCTTCAAGGTCTGTTCTCTTCCAGTCCAGTAGTTGAACATGGAAGCAGGAAAGATCTTCCAAGTGTCATAGCCTTGTGATTAGCATCCCAGTAATTCTGTTAGTGAGTGTTCTGTGCTTGCAACTACAGTGAAACGGCCATAGCTCTCTTGAAACAGACACAGCCTGAGACAGACATGAGCTTGGCTTATCTGATTCGCCCAGTTCTCCTGAGACCAGCTCTTCCCACTCTCAGAATTTTGTATTACATGTGTATGATGACTTTGATCAACATTTTCTACTGGAGAAGCATCCCCAAACCAAACACATTCTCTACTTATTTCTTTTTGCAAATCTACTTCTTTTTCGCCAGCTATCATTATGGGATATTTCAACAGGCATGTGGGACTGTCAGTATATAAATGTAAGTCAGAAGGCAGATTAATTGCAGGTGAGAGAGAACTTCTGTACTTGCTGCGTAGAAGGCAGAAGGGAAAAGGCAAGCATTTAAGTCAGACCTCCTGGAAATATCTCACAGAAATGGGATTTTGCAGCTATTGGAATTTCACTAAACCAATAAGAGGAGGCTCAAATCATCTAGTTCAAAGATGGTCAGACTTTTCCAGGAAAGGGGCAGCTAGAAAGTATTTTGGAGGTCGCATAGTCTCTGTTCCTACTACCCTTTTCTGCCACTGTAGTGGGAAAGCAACCACAGACCCTACAAAGGAGATGGACGTGACTGTGCTCCAATAAAACTTTATTGACAATGACAGGTGCTGGGCCAGATTTAGTCCATAGATGTACTCAAATGATGTCTGAGCTAGTTTACGTATGTCATACAAAGCAGAAGATGTTTGTTTCATCCCACAACCTGAAAAATGTATACCTTCCATAGCCACCTTCTTTTTGGTGGGAAAGTGGTTTCTTTCCTTTCAACATTTTTGTTTATTGACTTGGTTGTCAGGTCTTCATTGCGACACGTGGACTCTCGAGTGTGGCACGCAGGCTCCGCTGCTCCTGGCACGTGGAGTCTTAGTCCCCTGACCGGGGATTGAACCTGAGTACCCTGCATTACAAGGCAGACTCTTAACCCCTGGATCACCAGGGAAATCCCTCCACCTACT
The DNA here is from genome assembly GCA_935064755.1 of Tragelaphus eurycerus. Lineage (NCBI taxonomy): Eukaryota > Metazoa > Chordata > Mammalia > Artiodactyla > Bovidae > Tragelaphus > Tragelaphus eurycerus. The sequence continues at coordinate 1,782,364 of CAKXYN010000019.1, read as the reverse complement.
TTTAAATTTCATCAGTAGCCTGTCATATTTGTGTCTTTAAATACCATCTTTTAAAGTAACTCAACTCATTGACTATTTTGAAATTGCCAAGTTGGTTTTGATTTTCCTTGGCATGCAATCCTTTCATATTTCCAAGAACTGCCAACATCCCTAAGAAGAATTCTTTAATTAAAATATCAATAATGAAATAATAAGTTCTCAATTTGAAAAAATCCAGCAGTGGCATTAAGGACTCTTAGCTGGGGTATCAAATATTGGAAGGATTAAAATTTTAATTGCAGCAATGATAATGGTACTGTTTATTTAGCATTCATCATGGGGTCGCAAAGAGTCGGACACGACTGAGCAACTGATCTGATCTGATCTGATCTGATCTGATGGGATTGGCTCTACTAAACCTTTGTGCCTTGAAACAAATGGATATTATTATACCCATTATAAATTTGAAGGAGTAGAGTATCTAAGCCTTTAAATGATATGTGTAGTGCCCATATACTTCTGAACGTAAAGTTCAAGAGGTCACGCTAGATGTGGAAGTGGCTTTGGGTGTCCCTGAACAAGCAAATCAGCAACTCCCCCTCTCTCTGTCCACCTGAGTAAAAGGCTGATCTCATTGATCTTAATATCCCTTCCAATATCCTTGTTTGAAATGATATCCAGTCACTCAAAAAGCAACCACGTGTTGAGCACTGCTCAATTCTAGCAACACCAGTATTTTTCTTTAGACTTTTCATTTTAGAAATAAGAAACTGTTATTTCTTATAGAACACAGAATATATTTGACTACCCCAAAGACAAGAACCATTGTTATAAAGACAATCGGTTCAGATCAGTCACTCAGTTGTGTCTGATTCTTTGCGACCCCATGGACTGCAGCACGCCAGGCCTCCCTGTCCATCACCAACTCCCAGAGCTTGCTCAAACTCATGTCCATCGAGTCAGTGATGCCATCCAACCACCTCATCCTCTGTTGTCCCCTTCTCCTCCTGCTTTCAATCTTTCCCAGCATCAGAGTCTTTCCCAGTGAGTCAACTTTCGCATCAAGTGGCCAAAGTATTGGAGCTTCAACTTTAGCATCAGTCCTTCCAATGAATATTCGGGACTGATTTCCTTTAGGATTGACTAGCTTGATCTCTTTGCAGTCCAAGGGACTCTGAAGAGTTGTCTCCAACACCATAGTCCAAAAGCATCAATTTCTCAGCACTTAGTTTTCTTTATGGTCCAACTCTCGCATCCACACATGACTACTGGAAAAACCATCAGTTCAGTTCAGTTCAGTCTCTCAGTCATGTCCAACTCTTTGTGACCCCATGGACTGCAGCACACCAGGCCTCCCTGTCCATCACCAACTCCCAGAGTTTACCCAAACTCATGTCCATCAAGTCAGTGATGCCATCCAACCATCTCATCCTCTGAGGTCCCTTTCTCCTCCTACCTTCAATCTTTCCCAGCATCAGGGTCTTTTCCAATGAGTCAGTTCTTCGCATCAGGTGGCCAAAGTATTGGAGTTTCAGCTTCAAATAGCTTTAACTATATGCACCTTTGTCAGCAAAGTGATGTCTGTTTTTTAATATGCTGTCTAGGTTGGTCATAGCTTTTCTTCCAAGGAGCAAGTGTCTTTTAATTTCATGGCTGCAATCACTATTCGCAGTGGTTCTGGAGCCCAAGAAAATAAAGTCTGTCACTGTTTCCATTGTTTCCCCATCTATTTTCCTTGAAGTGATGGGACCGGATGCCATAATCTTTGTTTTTTGAATGTTGAGTTTTAAGCTAGCTTTTTCACCTTCCTCTTTCACTTTGATCAAGAGGCTCTTTAGTTCCTCTTTGCTTTCTGCCACAAGAGTGGTGTCATATGTATATTTGAGGTTATTGCTTTTCTCCTGGTAATCCTGAATTGCTTTTCTCCTGATTCCAGCTTGTTCTTCATCCAGCCCAGCATTTCTCATGATGTACTCTGCATAGAAGTTAAACAAGCAGGGTGACAATACACAGCCTTGACATACTCCTTTTCCTATTTGGAACCAGTCTGTTGTTCCATGTTCGGTTCTACTGCTTCTTGACCTGCACACAGATTTCTCAAGAGGCAGGTAAGGTGATTTGGTATTCCCATCTCTTTAAGAATTTTCCACAGTTTGTGATCCACACATTCAAAGGCTTTGGTGTAGACAATGAAGCAGAATTAATGTTTTTCTAGAATTCTCTTGCTTTTTCTATGATCCAGCAGATGTTGGCAATTTGATCTCTGGTTCCTTCTGCCTTTTCTAAATTCAGCTTGAACATCTGGGAGCTCTCAGGTCACTTACTATTGAAATCTAGCTTGGAGAATTTTGAGTATTACTTTGCTAGTGTGTGAGATGAGTGCAATTGTGTGGTAGTTTGAATGTCCTTTAGCATTGCCTTTCTTTGGGATTGGAATGAAAGCTAACCTTTCCAGTTCTGTGGCCACTGCTGAATTTTCCAAATTTGCTGGCCTATTGAATGCAGCACTTTCACAGCATCATCTTTTAGAACTTGAAATAGCTCAGCTGGAATCCCACACATCCACTAGCTTTGATGCTTCCTAAGGCCTACTTGACTTCACATTCCAGGTTGTCTGGCTCCAGGTGAGTAATCACACCATCATGATTATCTGGGTCATTAATATCTTTTTTGTGTAGTTCTTCTGTGTATTCTTGCCACCTCTTCTTAATATCTTCTGCTTCTGTTACGTCCATACCATTTCTGTCCTTTATTGAGTCCATCTTTGCATGAAATGTTTCCATGGTATCTCTAGTTTTCTTGAAGAGATCTCTAGTCTTTCCCATTCTATTGTTTTCCTCTCTTTCTTTGCATAGATCACTTAGGAAGTCTTCCTTATCTCCCCTTGCTATTCTTTGGAATTCTGCATTCAGATGGATAGATCTTTCTTTTTCTCCTTTGCCTTTCACTCCTCTTCTTTCTTCAATTATTTGTAAGGCCTCCTCAGATAACCATTTTGCTTTTTTGCATTTCTTTTCCTTGGAGATGGTTTTGATCACCACCTCCTATACAATGTTACAATATAAGAACAGAGATATTCTTACTATATAAGAACAGAGTCTATGACGGGGATTTCCCTGGTGGTTAAGATTCTGCACTTCCAATACAGGGGGCATGGATTTGATCCCTGATCAGGGAACTAAGATCTCACATGCCATGGGGTGTGACCAAAAAATAAATAAATAAAATTAAAAGGAAAAAATACACATTATAGACTACAGCCGAAACAATAAATAAATAAAAGGAAAAGGAAGAATATAAATAGTGTGGGTCACAGGGCTTGACTATAACCCAGTTTTGACTCGTGTGTATTAATGTAGCTAGTGATAATAAATCTCCAGAATTTTAGGTGGGAGACTTCAGGTAAAAGGAAAGCTATGGAGGAACTGAAAATATTTAATTTGAACGTGAGTGTTGGAAACAAAGGTCCCCTAATGCCAAAAATAAGCTCTACTGGATTAGTGAGCAGGAAGCAATTAAAAATTTGTATATTTGTGCTAGAGCCAATCTGTGCGGGAGTTTTATAATTGCCAGCAACCAAATATGGCAAATGTAAACCACAGGGAATTTACTAGAACAGTGTGGAGCCACTGAGTTGGAAGACTCACAGAATTAAAAGGAAACCTGTACACCAGCCTTGGGACGACCCAGAACCAAGGATCCGGGAACACTAGCACATCTGGAATGATCTGGTTGCAGATGCCAGCAGCGTTTTCATATTCATCTCTCTCTCTCTCTCTCTTTTTAAAAGATATATTTGTATATTTATTTATGGCTGTGCTGGATCTTTGTTGCTGCACGTGAGTTTCTCTCTCGCTGAGGGAGCAGGGTCTTTTCTCTCGCTCAGAGAGCGAGGCTTCTCTCGCGCTGAGGGAGCGGGCTTCTGTCTCGCTGGGGGAGCGGGCTTCTCTCTCGCTGGGGTGCGCGGGCCTCTCGCTGCCGGGCTTTCTCTTGCTGTGGAGCAGGGGCTGCAGGCTGTGCAGGCTTCAGTATTGCAGCTCGCGGGCTCCAGGGCGCAGGCTCAGGAGTTGTGGTGCACGAGTTAGGTGAGCCACGGCACGTGGGATCTTTCCAGACCAGGGATCGGCCGTATGTCCGTTGCATTGGCAGGTGGATTCTTTATCACTGAGCCACCAAGGAAGCCCTTGTCTCTCTTTTTATCAGTTGTTAAAATTAAAATCTATTAGCCTTTGCCCTGCTTCATTCTGTACTCCAAGGCCAAATGGAAGAAAGTGGAGAAAACCACTAGACCATTCAGGTATGACCTAAATAAAATCCCTTATGACTATACAGTGAAAGTGAGAAATAGATTTAAGGGACTAGATCTGACAGAGTGCCGGATGAACTATGGATGGAGATTCATGACATTGTACAGGAGACAGGAATCAAGACCATCCCCAAGAAAAACAAAAGCAAAAAAGCAAAATGGCTGTCTGAGAAGGCCTTACAAATAGCTGTGAAAAGACGGGAAGCAAAAAGCAAAGGAGAAAAGGAAAGATATACCTGTTTGAATGCAAAGTTCCAAAGAATAGCAAGGAGAAATAAGAAAGCCTTCCTCACCAATCAATGCAAAGAAATAGAGGAAAACAATAGAATGGGAAAGACAAGAGATCTCTTCAAGAAAATTAGAGATACCAAGGGAACATTTCAAAGGACAGAAATGGTATGGACCTAACAGAAGCAGAAGATATTAAGAAGAGATGGCAAGAATACACAGAAGAACTGCACAAAAGAATCTTCATTACCCAGATAATCACAATGGTGTGATCACTCACCTAGAGCCAAACATCCTGGAATGTAAAGTCAAGTGGGCCTTAGGAAGCATCACTATGAACAAAGCTAGTGGAGGTGATGGAATTCCAGTGGAGCTATTTCAAATCCTGAAAGATGATGCTGTGAAAGTGCTACACTCAATATGCCAGCAAATTTGGAAAACTCAGCAGTGGCCACAGGACTGGAAAAGGTCAGTTTTCATTCCAATCCCAAAGAAAGGCAATGCCAAAGAATGCTCAAACTACCGCACAAATGCACTCATCTCACACGTTTGTGAAGTAATGCTCAAAATTCTCCAAGCCGGACTTTAGCAATACGTGAACCGTGAACTTCCAGATGTTCAAGCTGGTTTTAGAAAAGGCAGAGGAACCAGAGATCAAATTTCCAACATCTGATGGATCATTGAAAAGGCAAAAGAGTTCCAGAAAAAACATCTATTTCTGCTTTATTGTCTATACCAAAGCCTTTGACTGTGTGGATCACAACAAACTCTGGAAAACTCTGAAAGAGATGGGAATACCAGACCATGTGACCTGACTCTTGAGAAACCTGTATGCAGCTCAGGAAGCAACAGTTAGAACTGGACACGGAACAACAGACTGGTTCCAAATAGGAAAAATAGTACGTCAAGGCTGTATATTGTCACCCTGCTTATTTAATGTATATGCAGAGTACATCATGAGAGACACTAGGCTGAAGGAAGCACAAGCTGGAATCAAGATTGCTGGGAGAAATATCAATAACCTCAGATATGCTGATGACACCACTCTTATGGCAGAAAGTGAAGAGGAACTAAAGAGCCTCTTGATGAAATGAAAGAGGAATAAACTACCATATGACCCAGCAATCCTACTTGTAAGCATGTACCCTGAGGAAACCAAAACTGAAAAAGACACATGTACCCCCGATGTTCATTGCAGCACTATTTATGATAGCTAGAACATGGAAGCAACCTGGATGTCCAATGACTGACGAATGGATAAAGAAGTTGTGGTACATATGCACAGTGGAATACTGCTGCTGCTAAGTCATTTCAGTTGTGTCCGACTCTGTATGACCCTACAGACGGCAGCCCACCAGGCTCCCCCGTCCCTGGGATTCTCCAGGCAAGAACACTAGAGTGGGTTGCCATTTCCTTCTCCAAGGAAATGGAGCTTAAAGCTCAACATTCAGAAAACTAAGATCATGGCATCTGGTCCCATCACTTCATGGCAGATAGATGGAGAAACAGTGGAAACAGTGGCTGACTTTATTTTTCTGGGCTCCCAAATCACTGTAGATGGTGATTGCAGCCATGAAATTAAAAGACGCTTACTCCTTGGAAGGAAAGTTATAACCAACCTAGACAGCATATTAAAAAGTGGAGACATTACTTTACCAACAAAGATCCGTCTAGTCAAGGCTATGGTTTTTCCAGTGGTCATGTACGGATGTGAGAGTTGGACTGTGAAGAAAGCTGAGTGCTGAAGAATTGATGCTTTTGAACTGTGGTGTTGGAGAAGACTCTTGAGAGTCCCTTGGACAGCAAGGAGATCCAACCAGTCCATCCTAAAGGAGATCAGTCCTGGGTGTTCATTGGAAGGACTGATGTTGATGCTCAAACTCCAATACTTTGATGTGAAGAGCTGACTCATTGGAAAAGACCCTGATGCTGGGAAAGACTGAGGGTGGAGGAGAAGGGGATGATAGAGGATGAGATGGTTGGATGGCATCATCGACTCAATGGACATGGGTTTGTGTGAACTCCGGGAGTTGGTGATGGACAGGGAGGCCTGGCATGCTGTGCTTCATGAGGTCACAAAGAGTCAGACATGACTGAAAGTTAAAATCCTGGGAAGACGCACCCTATGGTGCAGGCTTATTCAGAAGCAAGTCCTTTTCTCAAGACAAGAAGATATGTTTTCCTCACCACATTCCCTAGTGGGAGGCAACGTTTAGGATTACCATACTACCAAGACTACGTACAAATGGGGAGAGGAGTCTCCCTGAAAAAAATAAAATAGAATGGTCTGGCGAAGGATGAAGTGGCCCTAAAAATATTGCTTTTAAGCCATCAATTTCTAAATAAGTTCATGCCCGATTCTTGGATTTATTCAGATAAATACCAAATGAGAACCAGTGTGTTCTATTTGGACAAATCTGGCTTTAGATAATGAACTTTTTCCAAAAAGCTCTGATTTCTCTGTCTCAAACAGTTGTGAGATACAATTATGACTGTTAAACACATGCTACATTAAAATGAGATGGTGGTGGAAATAGCCTGGAGTTGTGGAATGTTGCTGTTGCGGGAGTGTGGAATTGATTTTCCTTACGTGGAGACCCCAGACAAGGGTGTCTATCTCTGTCTCTATTCCAGGACAACTGGCCATTGGATGAGTGTGATGTAGAATTAAGGATTTTTATTTCACCCACAGCACTTGCCTCGCTAATGTTGGATGAGTGTGATGCCGTGCAAGTGAGGTAGTGTTTGATGATTAGTCAAGAACTTCCTTTGCTGCCTCTGCTTCAAGGTAGAAGTCTTCTATTTATTCAACATTTAATGAGTGACTATACTGCATGTCATGGACTAGGCTAATCCTAGGGTGTTACAGGAACCACAGAAAAATCATGGTTTCAACACTGGAGAAGAGGCTAATTAGGGAAACATATGCCAAGTACTTTTGCCTGGAAAATCCCATGGACGGAGGATCCTGGTAGGCTCCAGTCCATGGGGTCGCTAAGAGTCGGACACGACTGAGTGACTTCACTTTCATGCATTGGAGAAGGAAATGGCAACCCACTCCAGTGTTCTTGCCTGGAGAATCCCAGGGACGGGGGGAGCCTGGTGAGCTTCCGTCTATGGGGTCACACAGAGTCGGACACGACTGAAGCGACTTAGCAGCAGCAGCAGCAGCAGCATGCCAAGTGATGATGGAAGCACAAGCTGGGTATATATTAGGTGCTACAAACTCGTAGACTAGAATCATAGCCCAGTGTGGGATTCCCACCGAGATCCTAGGAAGCAAAAATATAGCACAAGGGTTTTCAAAATATGATCCGCTGACCAGCAGCCTAAGCCTCACCTGGGAACTTTTATGAAGGCAGATTCTGGGTGCTCCTCCAGACCTCCTGAATCAGAAACTTTGGAGTTCAGCCCCAGCAATCGTAGTTCTAATGAGCTCTCCAGGTGAGTAATGTTGATGCTTGTCAAGTTCAAGAGTCATGTCGATACATCAAAACCGCTAAGAGTTCAGGCTTTCCTATTAGATCAGTGGATCTCAGTTCTGGCTGCAGGTTAGAATCAGTTGGGGGAATTTTAAAATTCCTCGATGCTCAGACTCAATCAGCTCTCATGGCTGGGGCCAGTGCTTCTCTCTATATGTATACACAAGAATACATATTTTAAAAATGTCCAAGTGATTTAAATACTAGACTGAAGTTTGCCAGCCTCAACCTTCAATTATTGACTATCTCCTAATAAGTGACAAGGGTGGCACAGTGGTAAAGAATCTGCCTGCCAACGCAAGAGACACAAGAGATGTGGGTTCAATCCCTGTGTTGGGAAGATCCCTTGGAGTAGGAAATGGCAACGCGCTCTAGTATTTTCGCCTGGAGAATCCCATGTGCAGAGGAGCCTGGCCGGCTACAGTCCATGGGGCTGCCAAGTGTTGCACTTGACTGAGCGACTGAGCACAGCTCACAGATGGCAGAGCCGTAGGTGAAGCAGATGCGGGAAGGGGAAGGAGGAGGGAAACAGCAGGCGTTTTGAATGTTGCGTGGCAGACAGTGACCAAGGGGTTAAAATACAAAGAAAGAACAAAAGGAAATAATGAAGGGAGAGAAAGGGAAAACGGGAAAAGAGCAGCCGAAACTTACTCAACTGTGTGCGAGACTCAGGATCTCATTACTTCATTCAGATCTCACGACACTCTTTCCAAGCGGTTGATATAAGACCCATTTTAAAGATGAGAAAACTGAGATTCAGAACCCATACGTAGTTTATCTCAGCGACGACACTGTAAGTCGCAGAGTCAATAGTTGCCCGAAGCCGTCTACCTTCTAGTTCCCAGGCCCTGGTTTGCTCGCTGCAAGGTGGTGGCAGGCCGGTGGCCCAGCCAGATTTCCTGCCATCAGGACTCCCTTCTTTAGTCCCACAGTGTGCCCCACTTTTCCCGCCCCCATGGACTGTAGCCCGCCAGGCGCCTCTGTCCGTGGAATTCTCCAGGCAAGAATACAAGAGTGGGTAGCCATTCCCTTCTCCAAGGGGTTTTTCTGGCCCAGAATTCGAACCCAGGTCTCGTGAATTGCAGGCAGATTCTTTATGTCTGAACCACCAGGGATGCCCTTGACCAGTAGATTTAGTTGCATTTTCTACTCTTGGGTGTTTCAGACCCAATGAGGAGAGAGAAAAATCAACATAGTCTTCATTATTTATTTTTCACCTCAAAGAATTAGCAAATTATCAAATGTTATTTTATTTTAAATTTTATTGGAGTACAGATGCTCTGCAACATTGGTTAGTTCCTACTATAGCAAAGTGAATCAGCCATGTATACACACATCCCCTCTTCTTGGGGCCTCCTTCGCATTTAGGCCGCCACAGAGATTGGAATACAGTTCCCTGGGCTGTGCAGCAGGTTCTTATTAATTATCTGTTTTATTCACAGTATCAATAGTGTGCATGTGTCGATTCCAATCTCTCAGCTCATCCACCCCCGCTTTCTCCCTTGGTATCCACACATTTTCCTCTATGTCTGTGTCTCCATTTCTGCTTTATAAATAAGATCATCTATACCAGTTTTTTCAGATTCCGCATATCTGCGTCAATATATGACATTTGGTTTTCTCTTTCTGACTTACTTCACTGTGTATGACAGTCTCTAGCTCCATCCAGGTCTCTGCAAATGACCCCGTTCGTTCCTTTTTATGGCCAAGTAATATTCCATTGTGTATAAGCAGCGAATCTTCTGTATCTGTTCCTCTGTTGATAATTTAGATTTTGTGTGTAAGTGCCTTAGAGCAAACAAATCCAGCTTGCTGTGGTGGGAAGTCTTCATTTGGAAAACATGGTGATTTGAGTCACATTTGCCAACCAGTCCCATCCTTTTCCCTGTAGGAAAATTATACAGATAAATGAAGTTGCAATGTGAATATTCTCGGATTCCTTGGAAATATGTACAAATTACACAGGTTGCAAATGACATGCTATGATTGAATAAATCAGGTGTTTTATCCAACTGACGTCAGAGTTGAATACGCATTTCTGAACTTCTGAATACATGTTTCCTTGCCCCTTCCCACTACAAAAACACCTTGCAGCATGTCTGCTTCAGCAAAGCGTGCCTGCAGCCTCAGTCATGGGCACCTGGTGATTTGATCAGTAATCAACCAGAGTGAAGATGATGTGAGTAACTTATTACAGGGCAATGAAGCATGCTTAGAATTGATTGCCTCCTGTCCTTGCAAACGTGAAACATGGGCGAGCTCATTTTGTAACACCTCGAAATCGTTTCAGAGGCAGGAGATTGGTCAGCTTCACTTGGCAGGCAAGCGGCGTCGGTCATTTGTCACTTGTAGGGGGACTTTTTCTTCCTTTTCTCTCATTGTCCAAAGAACGTGGTGATTTAAGGAGAAACAAGTTTCAGGACTGATTAGAAGGACTGATGCTGAAGCTGAAGCCCCAATAGTCTGGCCACCCAATGTGAAGAGCCGACTCATTGGGAAAGACCCTGATGCTGGGAAAGATTGGCGGCAGGAGGAGAAGGGGACGGCAGAGCATGAGATGGCTGGGTGGCATCGCCGACTGCATGGACACGAGTTTGAGCAGACTCCGGAGAAGGTGACGGACAGGGAAGCCTGGCGCGCTGCATCCATGGGGTTGCAGAGAGTCAGACACGACTGAATAAACAACGGCAAAGTTCCGGGATTCATTTCCACTCACAGACTCTGTGCCTCGCCCACAACCGGGATTCAGAAGACTGTGTGAAGCAATCAGACTTCATTTGCCACAGACGGTGCTTCGACCATGCTGACAAAGTGTTATCTGTGTACTAACTCGGGATCCCAGTCTGGCCTCCCGACAACATTTACGTGAACCTACAGCAGAAATTCAGCAAAAAAGAAAGAAAGAAATAGAATTAAATGTGGGCTGGGAAACTACTACTTTTAAACTTACATTTTTCTTTGGCGTGTCTACCAAGACTACAACCAGGAGAAAAACAGACAGTGTCCGGTTAGTGCTCCCTTATGAAACTAGATCTCTCTTAAAAGACTGATTTCTTAATGGATCTTCCTGGAAGATCCCTTGGCGCTAGATGAACAACCATGGAAATCCTTGCTCACAGCACTTAAAGTGAGAGTTGCCCGTTCTGTTCCTGGTTTCTGAAAGTTGGGCCAGTGAAGAGCAGACAGCCATCTTTTACATTTGCCAGTATGCCGGCAGTTCCAAAGACAAAAATATGACTCACGCTATTTTCAGTAATAATTTATTGACTGATGTAACAGAAAAGCTCAGAGTCATCTTTAGGCAAGGCTGAATTCGGGTGCTCGGGGTTATTTATCCGGATCTCTTCTCTTTGCTTTACTCTGTTTGGGCTTTAGTCAGGCTCTGGAGTCATCACAGCAGAAGGCCCTCCAGCAGTTCTAGATGCACATCCTGTCAGAATAGCAATTGCACCATAAAAAGAATTTCCTTTTCATGATGATTTCATCAAAACCTTAAAGTTGTATCTTGCTGGTTCGGCTTGTGTACATTCCTGAACCAAATGTGGTATCCAGATATTAATTTTAAGAATGCTCTGATTGGACTTGCCTTCATCATATGCTGAAGCAAAGAAAGCAGATTCAATCTCACAGACCATATGGACTAAATTAAGGAAGATTTCCTTCCAAAGGACGAAGATGGACTATTACTAAAGCCATCCTCTTTCATATACTGAGCATCCCCACCTGTCACGTGGAGACCAGGGTTTGTTTCCCTGTTGGGGAGGCAGCACACCCTTCCGGGTTCCCCAGGTGGTGCAGTGGTAAAGAATCCACCTGCCGATGTATGAGTCACAAGAGGTCTGGGTTCAATCCCTGGGTTGGGAAGATCCGCTGGAGGAGGAAATGGCACCCCACTCCAGCATTCTTGCTAGGAAATCCCATGGACAGAGGAGCCTGGCGGGCTGCAGTCAGTGGGGTCCCAGAGAGCCGGGCAGGACCGGGCACACACACAGTAAAGAAGGGAGGACAGGGGACGTGCCGGGAAAGTCAACCAACCAGTCAACGGAAGTGTCCACCTGTTGATAATGGAGATGGGAAGCCCACTAATATCAAAACCGTCCATATCCCCGACATTTTCTGTCTCCAGCTCTCTAGTGATACAATCAAACTACGGCCACTGTATCCGCCCTTGGAAGAGGACCTCATAAAGCCACTTCCTTACGACCTCCTAGCCAGCGCCTTCCTTCAAAAGAGGTGCAGACAGCTCAGCTCAGCATGGACCCTACATTGAAATTATTGCAAGGTCCTTGCGTTTGATTCTTGATGATGACACTGAATGTTACCAGTGACCCCAACATATTCTAAAAGAAGAAAGAAGTTCCAGGGTTCACATAAGGCATTTTGAAACTGTTTAAAGAGAGCTTGAGTTTAAGAGTGCTTACATTTTTTAAGCACCAAACTGAAAAGAGGAGAAATGCTGGTTTTAAATTTTAATGTTAAGGAAATGGGCTCTGTCAGGAGGTCTAAGGCTGCACAGCCTGTGGAGGAGTGTGAGCACATTCAGACTTTAAATTCCCCCTAAATGCCACAGGAGCCATTTCACCTCAGTCACGAAAGTAAAGAAGGAGATGGTGCAATTTCCAGGAGGAAAACCGTGGCTTAGAAGGTACGCCTCCCTGCCCCCATATGGATTCCGCATTATACTCGCGAACCTCAGAAGCCAATGGGTTCATTCCAAAGCTCAAAGATGTGTGCCCATGCCGCAAAGCTGGGATTTTAATTCTCTCTCTTGGAAGATGAATACGAAAGAAGGAGAGGTTTGAGAAAGATGAAAAGGCGAATTGAGTTTCAAAGAAGAAGGTGACCCTAACGTTTAACACTGTGGCTCATCCTTTAATTAAATAAGGATTCAGATATGCACTTATTACCAATGAGGACATTTCAAAGAGAGACGCTTCTCCTTGAAAAGGGGGTGATATACCTGGCCCCTATTATTTCTTTTCTGCAATTCCTTTAGTGCTTGTAGAAGGGGACCTATATAAAATGACCCCCTCAGTGTTCTCATGGCACTGTGATCATATGCCTGTTATAGAAATTCATTCATTCACTCACTCATGCACTTGTTTAAGAAATATTTATTGAGTGTCAGCTATAGTCCAGGTAATGTGGACTCATCAAGGAACAAGACAGACAAAGCTAGTGCCTCCTAGAACTGACAGCTGAGACTCAAATGGAACCAAGTGCACAAGGCTGCCCTCGTGGTCCGCTGGTGAAGAATCCGCCGTGCAGTGCAGGGGTCACGGGTTTAGTCCCTGGCCGGGGAACAAAGATCCCACATGCCACAGAATGGCTGAGCCTGAGTGCCACAGCTAGAGAGTCTCTGCTCTGCGATGAGGGATGCAGCAAATAAGTATTTTTTCAAAAGAAGCAAGTAAACAAATATACAAAATAATTATGAAACAACTAATCCAATTTCTATACTGTTACTTTAAGAAAGGAGAGGGGAGTTCTATTCTAGATTTAAAATGATGTAATCAAATGCAAACTGTGGGCCTCGATTTGATTCGAGATTTAACATATCGATTGAAAAAGATGACTGGAAACAATTGGAGAAATTTGAATGTGCCCTGGATATTAATGATGTTAAGGGAATGCTGGGCTTCCCTGGGGGGCTCGGTTGGTCAAGATCCTGCCTGCAATGTGGGAGACCTGGGTTCAATTCTTGGGTTGGGAAGATCCACTGGAGAAGGGATGGGCTGCCCACTCCAGTGCTCTGGCCTGGAGAATCCCATGGACAGAGCAGCCTGGCGGGCTCCAGTCCGTGGGGTCGCAGGGTCGGACACGACTGAGCAACTTTCATTTACTCGCTCAGGGAACGCTTGTGTGTGTTTTCTGTACGTGTAGTGCAATTATGAAGCAAAATGTCTTTAGTTTTTTGAGATTTATACTAAAGTATACACAGGGCAGGGCTTCCCAGGTGGCACTGGTGCCAAAGAACCTGCCTGCCAATGCAGGAGACATGAGACACAGGTTCGATCCCTGGGTGGGGAAGATCCCCTGCAGGCGGGCATGGCAACCCACTCCAGGATTCTCACCTGGGGAACCGCAGGGACAGAGGAGCCTGGAGGGTTACAGTCCATGGGGACACGAAGAATCAGACAGCACACAGCACACACACACACACACACACACACAGGATAAAATGTCAAGACTTTTGCAACTTTGCCTGAAAGGGAGTGTGTATTAAGTTGCTTCAGTCGCCTCCGACTCTTTGCAACCCTGTGGACTATGGCCTGCCAGGCTCCTCTGTCCGTGGGCTTCTCCAATATTCTCAAGAATGCTGGGTCGCCATGCCCTCCTCCAGGGGATTTTCCCCACCCAGGGACTGAGGCTGCGGCTCCTGCGCTGCAGGTGGATTCTTTCCCACTGAGCCACCGGGGAGCCCTTGCTTAAGAGTGTTCAACAATAAAAAGGTAACCCTAAGAGTGTCCCAACATTGCGTCTTGTTGATGGCGGACGAGACTCCATTGTGATTCTCTCACTACTTCTCTGTGTGCTTGGACATTTTTGTAATAGACATATAGTTCTGCTTATTATACCATGTCAGACAGAATCAGAGGGCTGAGATAAAGTGGTGTGTTGGTTGTCTCGAGTCTGAGTGGTCAGGAAAGGCATGATGAAGACGTGACTTCTAATGTGAGACCTGAAGGAAGAGAATGAGTTGGCTGCATTAAGAGCAGGACAGTATTTCTGACAAAGAGGACAGCGTGTTCAAAGACATGATGACTTAATCTCAGATAGCATCCTTCATAAGGAATCCGGTTTTTAAAAAAAGCTAAATAAGTTAACCAAGGTTAAGTTAAACAAGGTTGCAGGGGACAGAATCAATACACAAAGAATGACTATATTTAGCAATAAAAACTCCAATCGCAATAAAAAGCAGTATACAAAATATAGTGAATAAAAGATCCAAGGAGGAAATTAAGAATTTCATTTGTGAAAACATCAAAAGAATAAAATTCTTAGAATTTAATTTAACAAAATAAGTGTAAAACTCACACTCTAAAAACTGTAATGCATTGTTGAAAGTAGCTAAAAGAGACCTAAATAAATGGAAAGGCAGCTCTTGCTTATGGATTGGAAGACAGAATCTTGTTGAGAGGGTGGTCCTCTCCACGTTGATTTATAAATTCAATCCTTGGGCCACTACGGCTTGTTTTCATCAGAGCTCTGTACTTTACTCAGCAAAACACATTCCTAAATAAAATTTTAAATCCAAGTATATTCAAAAGCTGAATAAATGATAGAAGCAGTCATGTATGACTGATGCCAATGTCAGAAAAAATGGAATAATGAAGTTTGCCTTTTCAAGAGGGACCACATGAATACCAAGCAAAAGTATGGTCGTCACATCTAAATAAAGTCCTGATTTCATAAAAACTTTGCATATTGATTTTATTCATTCATTAGCTTCTAAATCATTTTTTATCCAAAATAGCATGTAATTACAAATATCCATGCAACAAAATTTTATTAGGCATTTATGTGCCAAATACTCTGTTAAAAATACAAGATTTAAAAAAAAGATAAGGCATAATCCCTCTCCTCAAATTTTCAGTAACTTGTACACAGTTTTAATTTATCTCATGGTTAACAGCTCACGGACTAGCTTATCCATCTTGGGCAAGTTACTTAACATCTTTGTGCCTCTGTGTGTGTGTGTGTGTGTGTGTGTGTGTATTAGTTTACTATGGAAAATTTAAACAAACACCAAAGTAGGGAGAATTGTGTAATAAACCCCATGCACCTACCAACCAGATTCAGTCATTTTCTGCCAAGTGTATTTTTTCCTTGACGTCCTCTCTTTGCCCCTCACCCCTTAACAACTGGATCACTGTGAAGCCCATCCTAGACATCGTATTATTTTCATCTATCAGCACTTCCTTATTGCTGTTCCGTCACCAAGGCATGATCGATTCTGTGACCCCACAGCCTGCAGCACGCCAGGCCTCCCTGTCCATCACCATCTCCTGGAGCTTGCTCAAACTCATGCCCATTTGGTCGGTGATGCCATCCAGCCATCTCATCCTCTGTCGTCCCCTTCTCCTCCTACCCCCAATCCCTCCCAGCATCAGAGTCTTTTCCAATGAGTCAACTCTTCGCATGAGGTGGCCAAAGTATCGGAGCTTCAGCTTCAGCATCAGTCCTTCCAACGAACACCCAGAACTGATCTCCTTTAGGATGGACTGGTTGGATCTCCTTGCAGTCCAAGGGACTCTTAAGAGTCTTCTCCAACACCACAGTTCAAAACCATCAATTCTTCGGTGCTCAGCTTTTTTCATAGGCCAACTCTCACATCCATACATGACTACTAGAAAAACCATAGCCTTGATTAGATGGTCCTTTGTTGGCAAAGTAATGTATCTGCTTTTTAGTGTGCTGTCTAGGTTGGTAATAGCTTTTCTTCCAAGGAGTAAGCGTCTTTTAGTTTCATGGCTGCAGTCACCATCTGCAGTGATTTTGGAGCCCAGAAAAATAAAGTCTGTCACTGTTTCCATTGTTTCCCCATCTATTTGCCATGAAGTGATGGGACTGGATGCCATGATCTTAGTTTTTTTAATTTGGACTTTAAGCCAGCTTTTTCACTTTCCTCTTTTACTTTCATCAGGAGGCTTTTTAGTTCCTGTTCACTTTCTGCCACTGAAGTGACACCATCTGCCTAGCTGAGGTTATTAATATTTCTCCCGGCAGTCTTGATTCCAGATTTTGCTTCATTGAGCCCAACATTTCTCATGATGTACTCTGCGTATAAGTTAAATAAGCAGGGTTAGAATATACAGCCTGATGTACTTCTTTCCCATTTTTGAACCAGTCTGTTGTTCCATGTCCACTTCTAACTGTTGCTTCTTGTCCTGAATCAACATTTCCTTAGTACTTCTAAATATTAACATAATGATAACACCATCATTAAATGCAAAAAATAATAATTCCTTGATTTTATGAAGTATCTGCTGCTGCTGCTGCTGCTGCATCGCTTCAGTCGTGTCCGACTTTGTGCGACCCCATAGATAGCAGCCAACTAGACTCCTCTGTCCTTGGGATTCTCCAGGCAAGAATACTGGAGAGGGTAGCCATTTCCTTCTCCAATGCATGAAAGTGAAAAGTGAAAGTGAAGTCGCTCAGTCGTGCAGACTCTTAGCGACCCCATGGACTGCAGCCTACCAGGCTCCTCCGTCCATGGGATTTTCTAGGCAAGAGTCCTGGGGTGGGGTGCCATTGCCTTCTCCAATGAAGTATCTAATCAATCTTAAAATGTTTCAGCATATATCACATTTCTTTTAATTTTATTTCATTTTTTATGTATTTAACTTGGCTGTGCTGGGTCTTCATTGCTGCTTGCGGGCTCTCTCCAGTGTGGCGAGCAGGGGCTCCCCTCTAGCTGCGGTGTGCGGGCTTCTCACTGTGACGGCTTCTCTTGTTGCAGAGCACAGACTCCAGGGCCTGTGGGCCTCAGTAGTGTGGCTCACGGGCTTTGTTGCCCCGTGTCATGTGGGATCTTCCCAGACCAGGGATCGAACCTATGCTTCCTGCACTGGCAGGCACATTCTTAACCACTGGACCACCAGGGAAATCCACACATTTTCTTTTTAAATGTTTTTTTTTTTCAAATCAGAATTCAAAGCCCACATGTGCACAAATTCACTTCCCACTCCCTCTTCTTTCTCCCCTCCAATCTGGTTGGAGAAACTAGATTGCTCTGTATCGTGGCCATCGTGGCCTTTGTTGGTTGCTCCCCGTGGCATCCTGTAAGAGGTCACACTGTCATCTGATGTTTTTGTAAGTGGAGTCGAGTTCCCTCTTTCCCATCCCTGGAGAATATAGGAGGTGGTGCTGCCTTCAGCATCCCAGCAGGAAGCATAGGCTGTCTGGTGTTTGTGTGGTGTTATGATTGACCAGTTCATTTTGGAGTTCCTTATTGGCTTTTCACCTTAAGGTATTCGTTATTTCAGTAGGCTTTGAAAGTGGCTCAGTGGTAAAGAATCTGCCTGCCAATGTGGGAGACGTGAGCTATGGGTTCGGCCCTTGGGTCAGGAAGATCCCCTGGGGTAGGAAAGGCAACTCACTGCAGTCCTGTTGCCTGGACAGAGGAGCCTGGCCGGCTGTGGTCCATGGTGCCACGGCCTCTCCTCCTTCACTCTCCTCTTTCACTTTCATCAAAATGCTCTTTAGTTTCTCTTCATTTTCTGCCATAAGGGTGGTGTCATCTGCATATCTGAGGTTACTGATATTTCTCCCAGCAATCTTGATTCCAGCTTGTGCTTCATCCAGCCTGGCATTTCACATGATGTACTCTGCATTTAAGTTAAATAAGCAGGGTGACAGTATACAGCCTTGACGTACTCCTTTTCCTATTTGGAACCAGTCTGTTGTTCCATGTCCAGTTCTAACTGTTCCTTCTTGACCTGCATACAGATTTCTCAGGAAGCAGGTCAGGTGGTCTGGTATTCCCATCTCTTGAAGAATTTTCCACAGTTTGTTGTGATCCAGGCAGTCAAAAGGCTTTGGCAAAGTCTACAAAGCAGAAGTGGATGTTTTTCTGGAACTCTCACTCTTTCAATGATCCAACAAATGTTGGCAATTTTATCTCTGGTTCCTCTGCTTTTTCTAAATCCAGCTTGAACATCTGGAGGTTCACGGTTCACGTGCTGCTGAAGCCTGGCTTGGAGAGTTTTGTGCATTACTTTCCCTTAGTTTACTGGAGTTTCACAAAGATGATGAACTAAGGTTTCTTTTTCTGTTTAAAAGTTTTTAGCATTATTTTTTAGTATTATCATGAATGTACTTAAAAAATTTTTTTATTTTTAATTGACGGATAATTGCTTTCAATACTGTCTTGGTTTCTGCCAAGCGTCATGAATCAGCCATAGGTATCATGGGTCCCCTCCCTCCTGAGCCTCCCTCCCATCTCGCCCAATCCCTCTAATTTATCAGAGAGCCCTGGTTTGAGTATTTCAACACAGTTGTTTTTCCACCCCTTGTCTTTTTTTCCTTTTTCTTCCTTTTTGAGGCTTAACTCTTTTTATCTTTGGCCACGGGGAGCTTGTTCAAATCGCCCCTGAGTCCTTTTGACATAATTTCGAGAGCCTTTTGCAGCTTTCTAGTTTCTGGCACGAGGTGCTCCTAATCCCGTGTGTGTTTCTTCTGCCCCAGACCTGGAGTGTGCTGTTTCTCCAACGAGCCCTAGTTCTTGGCATCCGTGGAGCACAGCCTAGGTGCTGAGGCCACTTGCTCACACCACGCTGGCTTTTGTCTCTTGGCCTTTGAGTGGACAGAAATAGGGTATACACTTAATTCTTCAGAAAAAAGTAAACCATGAGTTTATACTGCTATTACCCATTTAAACTTGTGGTTACAAGATTTTTACTTAACTTCATTGATTTTATATTTGGGTTTCTTTACTTTTATGCTGAAAAATCCTGGTTACTAATTACTTCTTTTCTTTAATTTTCATCATGTTTATAAATGTGTATCAGAATAATAATATAGCTATTTGCATATATATGATTAATCACACATTTGTGTGCATGTCTGTGAGAAAAATAACACCACTATTATTAAAACAGCTTTGCCCTTATAGTGTATCCCACTAAGGATATACTGTCAAATTACTGGGTTTTAAAATCACTTAGAATAATTTCTGGATGTTTGGTTAAGCATTAGGTTGCTTTATTTTATTTTGCTTTCATTTTAGGTTTTTTAAAAGACTTTGTTTCATAACTGTGTAAAAGTTAAATGATAAATCAAGAAATAGAGAATTTTAGCTTCATCCCTGCCCCTTGACCTATTTTTTCCTTTGCTTTATGGATGATCTTTTATTTTTAACATTTCTGGTTTGTCCTTTCATTGTATATTTATATTATAAGCAAATGTATTTATATGTATATGTTTATATTAGTGTAATGCTCATTTCTTAGATAAAATGTAGATCCTCTTCGTACTGTTCTATATCTTGTTTTTTTTTTTTTCCACTTAAAGATATATAGAGCCTATTTACAGAGTGGAATAAGTCAGAAAGACAGAAACAAATACCGTATTATGTATTAATGCCTGTGTATATGGAATCTAGAGAAACGGTCCCGATGAGCCCATTACAAGGACGGAGTGGAGAAGCAGGTGTACAGGTCGGACTTGTGGACGCGGTGGTGGGGGGCAGGGAGGGGGACGAATGGAGAGAGGAGCGTCAGCACACACGCTGTCGGGCGTGAGACGCCAGCTGCCGAGAAGGGTCTGGAGCACAGGGGCCCAGCCCGGTGCTCTGGGACGATGGAGAGGGGTGGGGGTGGGAGGGAGGGGGAGGCTCCGGAGGGAAGGGATATATGTATAGAACTATGGCTGTTTCCCAGCTTTGTATGGCAAAAAAACAACACAAAATTCTAAAACAATTTTCCTCCAATTAAAAAAGAAACAAAATATATTCTGGAAACCACTTCACAGCATCGTGTTACTACGGCATCCCTGTTTTCAGCCATCTCTTGCGCTCTATTACGTGGACGTTCTGCTGCTTATTAAATCCCTTCTCTGCAGATAGCCATTTGTGTCGTTTCCAATCTCCCTCTATTTCAAATAGGGCTGCAAGTAACAGCCTTGTCCGTATGGAGGTTTCATCTGTCACTGCTTGTTTGGTTTTATTTGGTTTCAGTTTTTGCTGCTGTGTCTTTAGGATCCATCTCTAGAAGAGGAACTGAAAGATCGAAGGGCAGAAGCATACGCAATTGTGCTCTGCATGATAAATTCCACGTTACTTTCCTTTCCTACCAGCAATGTATAACCATTCTTCTTTCCCCACAGCTGCACCAACAGATTATTTTTTGTCACCCTGATAGGGGAACGAAAGTGATGGCATCATGGCAAAATGTCACGTTGCAAGAGCTGACTCAGTGAACCATAGACCTTCCCTAACACCGGACTCCACTAATAATTCACAATAAAACAAAGTCAGTGGAAGCAAGGAGATGGCATTCTTCTCTGCAGGGACTCGAACGATCAGATGCCGCTTCCGGAAAGTGTTCCTCTTGGCTCCGGTGGAACTGGTGTCAGCGTCAGAGTAACATGATAGCGACCACATGTGTGACTCAGGTCAGCCCAGGGGAGTTTGTCTCAGGGTTAGGGCTTCCTGGCTTGTAGACTTCATTAGTTACGCAGAGAGAGAGGCTGTGCAGCTCAGCTTCCACTTCCCGGATTTCCTTGCTCCTCACTTTAATACATTCCGATGGTTTATTTATGACAAGCAATCTTGATAGATCAGCTATATCCTGATAAAGGTGTTAGAATGTTTAAAAAGAAGTCTGTTTGGGGTCAGTCCAGGAAGGGTTCGGGCGAGTCGCAGGTTTGCTGTTTTACTTCCAGTTGTCTTATCTTGGCTATTTTATCCTGAGTCAAGGTTAAGCACCCTGTCTTCAGTTTATTGTCTGTTTGCATTTTCTCCTGTGAACCATCTGTTCATATTCATTGCTTCTTCTTCTAATAGCCTCGTGGTGGCTGCTGGCTTAGTCCCGAAGTTGTCTCTGTCTCTTCTGACCCTGTGGACTGTAGCCCGCCAGGCTCCTTTGTCCATGGACTTTTCCAGGCAAGGATCCTAGGGTGGGTTGCCATTTGCTTCTCTAGGGGATCTTCCTGACCCAGGGATTGAACTCATGTCTTCTGCATTGCAGGAAGATTCTTTAGCAACTGAGCCACCAGGGAAGCTCTCTAATAGCCTCAGTTCAGTCCAGTCACTCAGTCGTGTCTGATTCTTTGTGAACCCATGAACTGTAGCACTCCAGGCTTCCCTGTCCATCACCTACTCCTGGAGCTTGCTCACACTCATGTCCATCGACTTGGAGATGTCATCCAACCTTTTCATCCTCTGTCTTCCCCTTTTCCTCCTGCCTTCAATCTTTCCCAGCATCAGAGTCTTTTCCAGTGAGTCAGCTCTTCACATCAAGTGGTCAAAATACTGAAGCTTCAGCTTCAGCATCAGTCCTTCCAATGCATATTCAGGACTGATTTCCTTTAGGATGGACTGGTTGAATCTCCTTGCTGTCCAAGGGACTCTCAAGAGTCTTCTTCAACACAACAGTTCAAAAGCATCAATTCTTCCGCACTCAGCTTTCTTTATGGTCCAAATCTCACATCCATACATGACTACTGGAAAAACCATAGCTTTGACTAGATAGACCTTTGTTGGCAAAGTAATGTCTCTGCTTTTGAATATGCTGTCTAGGTTGGTCACAGCTTTTCTTCCAAGGAGCAAGCATCTTTTAATTTCATGGCTACAGTCACCATCTGCAGTGATTTTGGAGCCCAAGAAAATAGTCTGTCACTGTTTCCATTGTTTCCCCACCTATTTGCCATGAAGTGATGGGACTGGATGCCATGATCTTCATTTTTTGAATGTTGAGTTTTAAGCCAACTTTTTCACTCTCCTCTTTCATGTTCATCAAGAGGATCTTTACTTCCTCTTCACCTTCTGTCATTAGACTGGTGTCATCTGAGTATCTGAGGTTACTGATATTGAATATCACTGATATTGAATATCAGTTTACTGAGATCTCATCTGAATATCAGCTTACAGATATTTCTTCCCTAATTTTTGTACCTCTAATTACTTCTTTTGGTTGTATCATGGTTCCTTAAATTAAAAGATGAAACAGAAATTCTATTTATCTCTTAATTTTGTTGTACAAATTAAATGATATTATATATGTAAAATGATTAGAGCAGTGTCTGAAATTTAAATTGTACAATTACTTATTTAATTATAGCTGTGTGTGTGTATATACATATATATATGGGTCTTCTCTGGTGGATCAGATGGTAAAAAGTCTGCCTGAAATGCAAGAGATCCCTGTTTGATTCTTGGGTCAGGAAGATCCCCTGGAGAAGGGATAGGCTACCCACTCCAGTATTGTTGGGCTTGTGTGCTGACTCAGATGGTAAAGAATTTGCCTGCAATGCAGGAGACTGGGTTCAATGTCTGGGTCGGGAAAGATGCCTGGGAAGATCCCCTGGGGAAGGGAATGGCAACCCACTCCAGTGTTTCTTGCCTGAAGAAACCCGTGGACAGAGGCGCCTGGCAGGCTCAGTCCATGGTGTTGCAGAGTCAGGCACATGCATATAGTTGGATAGCATCACTGACTCAATGGACATGAGTTTGAACAAACTCAGGGAGATAGCAAAAGACAGAGAAGCCTGGTGTGCTGCAGTTCATGAGGTTGCAAAGAGTTGAGTATAACTCAACTGAGCTCAGTTGCTCAGTTGAGCTCAATAACTTGCTCAGTCACTAAGTTATACTCAACTCTTTGCAACCTCATGAACTGCAGCACACCAGGCTTCTCTGTCTTTATATATATATATATATATATATATATATATATATATATATCCATGTATTCAGGGAAATATTTCAGAGTTAAGCAATTCTTTCCAATAGCAAGCATTTGCACATCTGCAATTTGGAATTAGGAAAGCCACAATCACTGTCTGAAGAGATCAGTATTTGCAAATCTTTGATCACGTGTCCCCTTCGTCATTTTTGCCATCCTCTGTGTATCCTGCCACTTCTAGTTTTCTTTAGTATTTTTCTTTAAATGAAAAAGTTTCTCTTTTTTCTTTTAAATGTATATGTAAAGATATACATATAAATAAATGCAGATTCTATATATAGTGTGTCTTTATATATCTTTCTGTGTTACATATATTAAAATAAAGATATTGGGTTTTTTTAAACCTTAACACCTGAATGCATTTCATATCCCACATTGTGGAAAACATTAACGAGTTTCTGCTTTAGACAAGAACCCCCTTTTCACCATCCCAGATAGTGGACAAGCTTATTTTTAAAGGCTTCTTGAGTAGGTTTTATAGTCACTCTTAATTATAGCTAGAATGAAATTTTTTAAAGTGGGATCTTTGGTCTGCTTCACTGATCCACACATGTTTTGGAATTCTTTCATTCATTCAGCTCTTCTGTCTTTTTCTTCAAGTCCTGCTCTGGGGCTGACATGGGCACACAGTGTGTTTTAACTGCTGTGGTTTAAATTAGTGTTCATTCAGTCGAAAAAAATGGAAGAATTGGGAATTTGGGGTCTCTTCTAGAAGACTCATGAAAAAATAATTGGATTTTTTTTTTTTTCTGCAGCTAGCTATGTTTCATTCACATTTCCCCCTCACTTCTGGAAATTTCCCTATAGATTATTTTTGAATCATGAAGTTTTAAATGTTTGCAGTGGGTAACGCGGATGCTATCCCAATATAATTAGAAATATAGAAGTGTGGGGCAAAATCCAGCTAGGGTATATTTGGCTTTCGTTTGATCTGCGACTTACATAACTAGCAATAACTCAGTCCCCGAATGCTAAATGTTGCCTATAATTATAAAGGCCCACTTTTATAATTGATGGTTAAAATGACTGTTACTGGTGCTTAATGGGCTTCCTTTAGGTATTCTTATCATAAGGAGTGTGTAGGCTGCCTGTTTATGCCTTTTGAAGATTCCCCCAAATCGTTTTCTTTAAGAAAATAAGGTCACTTTATAAAGCACAATTCTCTTTTGTTCTACTTTGTTAAATGACATGGTTTGTAAGTTTTCAAAGTGCCATCTGCATTCTATAATTAGAGCAGTATATTTTTCTTCCAAACATTTGTCAAATTAAGGATCCCAAGGTCTCAGGCATAATTTTTCACATTTTGTGCATAATGCTGGAAGCTTCTGTGTGTACCAATTCAAGATGAGGATAGGCCATTAGCAGGAAAAGCAAGATTAAAAGAAAAAAAAAAAAAAGTGTTAGCCTTGGGGGAAAATATGCCAGTTAAAGTCACATGGATCAACCATGTACTTACTTGGGGAGGTCTCTGAATTTCCCTGGCCTTCCGTTTCTTCTCTGAAAAATGGGAATCATCAGGCAGGGAGGAAAGGTGTGTTGGGGCTTCCCTGGCAGTCCAGTGGTTAAGACTTTGTCCTCACAAAGACCCGCACTGAGCAGCAGGTGGGGGTTTTGTCTCTGGTTGAGGAGTTAAGATCCCACGTGCCTCTTGACCAACATCCAAAACAAAACAGAAGCAATACTGTAACAAATTCGCTAAAGAAACCGTGTGGATTAAAGAGAGAGAGACACGAGGGTGAGATTCAGCACTGTCCTCGGTCTCTGTCAGGTGAGATCCTTCCTAACTGTATGTGAGACCAAAGAAGAGGGCAAAAGCCTGCCTCTAGGGACTTTGCAGTTTGTTCTGGATGACAGGCGTATAGAGATAATTATGTTACAATATAGAGAGGGAGAAAGTGTCAAAATAAACATGGATGAAAGACCAAAAGATAAATTGATAATCATTTCTTCATTAATTCATTCACCAAATATTGATTTTGAGCCATAAATGTCTAATAAAACTTGTCATCTCAAAACAAGTCATTTTTCCAAATATCAACGATGTAAATGTATTTTTCTACATGTTTTGTGGGCTTTTCTCAGCCTACCAAGATGCCCTTCAATCCCTGTGATGCATTATCTTCCACAAGGAGCCTGAGTCCTGGTCGGTATAGTTGTCAAGGGCATGTTTGAGATGAAAAACAACCTATTTACTGGAAATTCTTTGCAAAATTCACAGGGGTTACCTTTAAAGCTACGGGGAGGGAGGTGGGAGGGGGGTTCAGGATGGGGAACACGTGTACACCTGTGGTGGATTCATGTTGATGTATGGCAAAACCAATACAATATTATAAAGTAATTAGCCTCCAATTAAAATAAATAAATTTAAATTAAAAAAAGAATGCCCACCATACAGTATTAGCAAAAAAAGTTAAGATATAATATTGTTTACAGACCACTGAATTTCCATCGGAGAAGGCAATGGCACCCCACTCCTGTACTCTTGCCTGGAAAATCCCATGGACGGAGGAGCCTGGTAGGCTGCAGTCCATGGGGTTGTAAGAGTCAGACACGACTGAGCAACTTCACTTTCACTCTTCACTTTCATGCATTGGAGAAGGAAATGGCAACCCACTCCAGTGTTCTTGCCTGGAGAATCCCAGGGACGGGGGAGCCTGGTGAGCTGCCGTCTATGGGGTCGCACAGAATTGGATACGACTGAAGCAACTTAGCAGTAGCAGCAGCAGCAGAATTTCCATAAATGAGTATGGGTTTGAGAAAGGGTTTAGGCTTCCTTTTTGTTGCACAGTCCTGCCTTGAGATAGTAAATGACTACAATGTTTTGCTTCTTTAATATCCTGATGGTAAAGTATGGCATTCATTCCTTCATTCATCAAAAGGCTAGATTCAGGCACTCTTGTTGCAAAACTTTCAGCAATTAACAAGATAGAACTCACATCCTAATGAAGGAAGGGAAAAAGCATTAAATTCTGTTTTAAAGAGTTATTTATTTATCAATGGGGCGCTGGGTCCGTGTGGCTGCACGCGGCTTTCTCTGGTGGTGGGGCCGGGGGATACCCTTCCTTGCGGTGCACGTGTTTCCCATTGAGCGGCTGGTGCACCGGCTTCAGTAGCCGCCACACGTGCGCTCGGTAGTCCTGGCGAACTGGATTAGTTGCTCTGCGACATGTGGGATCTCCCCAGGCCAGAGATCAAATCCATGTCTGCCTCCTCAGCAGGTGGATTCTTAACCACTGAGCCACCAGGGAAGTTCCGTTAAACTCTTAAGTAAACAAAAAACTGATGATTGCAGGAAGCTGTATGAAAACAAAAAATAAAGGAATAGAGTAATTGGTAGAGTTAAATCTTGATAGAGTGATAAGACAGAGTCTCTCCAAAGGAGTGCATTTTAGGATCTGAATGATGAGAACTAGTGAGCCATGTGAAGATCCATAGACAAAGCATTGCTTGTAGCATTAATAACAGGTAACAATGGAATGAACTTGAATTACTCAAGGAGCACAGTGAAAATGGGAGGGTTTGATGAATTGGGCTAAAAAGGTGATGGAGAGAGTAGGGGCAGGAATTTCTAAAATGGTTTCTGATTTCAAAAATGCATGTCTGGCTCCTGTGTAAAACATGAATTGATACAGGGCAAGAGTACAGTGGGAAACTGGTTCAGGGGCTGTTGCTGTTATGTCGGAAAGAGAGTGTGATGGTTTGGTGTGGGGGGAAGCCATGAAGCCTGTTTGCTTATGGTGTGTTAGACATTGCATTCATGCTTCGAGAATATTAAAACCAGCAGCATTCTGAAAAGGTAATCACTTTACATTTTTCAGGTGAGAAGACTGGAACTTAGAGAGCGTAAAACGTGGCACATAGTCACATAGCTGGTAGACAGCAGGCAACACTGAGCTGGTCAATTTCAAAGACGTGCTCTTTTTTCTAAATAATTATTTTATTTATTTGTTTTTGGCTGCACTGGGTCTTTGTTGCTGTTCATAATCTTTCTCTAGTTGCAGAGAGTGGGGGCTACTCTGTGGCGGCAGGGTGGGCTTCTCACTGCAGTGGCTTCTCCTGTTGTGGAGCGTGGGCTCTAGGAGCATGGGCTTCAGCAGACGCGCCCGCCGGAGAGCGGTTCACAGGCTCAGCAGATGCGTCTCACAGGCTCAGGAGATGCGGTTCACAGACTCAGCAGATGTGGTTCAAAGGCTCAGGAGATGCGGCTCACAGGCTCAGGAGATGCGGTTCACAGGCTCAGCAGATGCGGTTCAAAGGCTCAGCAGATGCGGTTCACCTCAGCAGATGGCTCAGCAGATGTGGCTCAGGAGTGGGGCTCACAGGCTCAGGAGATGCGGCTCACAGGCTGCACAGGCTCAGCAGATGCTGTTCAAAGGCTCAGGAAGATGTGGTTCACAGGCTCAGCAGAGATGCGCAGATGCGGTCACAGGCTCAGGAGATGCGGTTCACAGGCTCAGGAGATGGGAGCCATGCCTTGCAGCATGTGGGATCCTCCCTGGACCAGGGATCCAACCTGTATCCCCTGCATTGGCAGACTCTTATCCAGTGCACCACCGGGAAAGTCCCAAAGACTATGATCCTGAGTGCTGAGACACCAGGACTGCAAGGAATCGGTTGCGGTAGATTTTCATGCAAGGCATGATGGGAGTACGACCACAGTCTGCGGACGTGGCAGGCCTGTCTCCCTCTGAGGGGAATATCTTGCTCCACAGGTCTGCCAACCACTGTGAATGGCCTGAGATTTTAGCCTACTTGCAAGTGAACAGTTTCATGTTTGCTGGGAGGAGACATGAGGTTCTTGGGACAGAGACAAAGGACTTCAGTGTGGACAGCAAGTGGCCTGAGCTTCTTGTTTGGTTTGGCTCCAGCTGCCCTCTAGGTCCCACAGGGCCTGAGGGGCCCAGGTGGGTTTGCATTACAGCTGAGGAGCCCTGAACCTGGGGAGTCCACTGCTGTTACAGCAAACTGTGAACCAGCCTGCTTACTGTCTGGAGGGGAAGTTACCTCATCCTTTAAAGTTGCTTGCTATGAACAGAACCCTGAAACGTGACCCGGGTGAAGAGAAGTCAGGGCCTTGCATTCATGGCACAGCACAAGAATATGGAGGAGTGCTTCAGGGCCCACGGCGGCTGCCCATCCTCCCTACCCCTCCTCCCCGCGGGGTGTACAGCTCACCCCAGTGGGAACAGAGCCACTTCCACAGGACTGATGCAGGAATTTGTCCCAAATTCAACCCTCATACTGTTTTAGAAAGATCTGGGAGATGCATCAGAAACCAGAGTCTTGGGCTAAGAGATTTGAATGCTTTTGGCTGCAAGTAAGGAAACGTTGGCACAGTGGTAAAGAATCTGCCTGCCAATGCAAGAGATTGTGGGTTTGATCCCCGGGTCAGTAAGATGCCCTGGGAAAGGAAATGACAACCCACTCTAGTACTCTTGCCTGGGAAAGAACAGACAGAGGAGCCTGGTGGGCTACAGTTCACGGGGCGAAAAGAGTCAGACACAACTGAGCGATTGAGCGTACACGTGCACACAAGGGGATATTCACCTTTTAGGATCCTGTAGGAGGGTTTCGTTTCCTCATAGACAATGAAGCTCTGGTAAAAGGTGATTTGCTGGTGATGATTCAGTGGCTCAAGAAATACTGGGGCCCCGGGTCCACATCCCTGCGATGCTCTAAACTTTCCGCTTGGTGTAAAGTTTAGACCTGACTCATCTGAGCATGATGTTCTTCCTCAATCACCTCCAAAGCAAGGAGGAGGCAGGCGGGGTACTTCTTTTCCAACACCATCCCCTTGTCAGGGGTGAAAATTCACTGCTTCAGGAATCCTCAGGAGATTTCCGCTTAGCTCTCACTGGTCACACATTGAATGCTTTTGGCTGCAAGTAAGGGAACGTTGGCACAGTGGTAAAGAATCTGCCTGCCAATGCAAGAGACTGTGGGACCGATGCAAGACACTGGTCACATGACCACCCGGGTCACATGACCACCCTTTTCTTCCTGCGGGACCCCCGCCAGACATGTGAATAAAATTGAGGTTCTGTGACCAAGGAGAAAAGGAGATTTTTGTGTTTGATTGTCACACGTGTACCCCAGTGTGTTTCTGGCATTTAGACAAGGGCTCTGGGCAAGAAGGATGGACTGGAAATCCCATCATCACTGAAGCAGGTCGTGGCTCTGCGGGTGGTTCCCCGGGGGCAGCAGTAAGGAAGTGTTCTGCCTTTCACACCAGCCTGGTTTGGCGATAGCTACAGAGCCTGCCAATTAATTTGGCAAAGACTCTCCCCTTCAGTGAACTTTAAATAAAGAGCACAAAAGGGGACAAATGGGAGTTATTTTATAATCTGACTCAAACCGTGCAGGTTCCTGAGTCACTGAACGGAGTGAGGGCAAGTCCTTCAGCATATGCTGTCGGCGGCCGGAAGCAGGAGGGAGCAGAGACAAAGCTGTTTGTGCGCCTGGAACCTGTCACAAAAATCCCAAACAAGCAGAATGGATGCTGCGTTTCTCAGTGGGCACCGCGGCCTGAGATTCGGCACGGTCTGTTTGCTGCGGGTTTAGTCAGTGTTATTTTCCTCTGTTTTTAATAGTATTCACCATATTGACAGTAATTTGCAGGTTTTTAATTCTGCATATGTTCCCACAGAAATAAACCTCCTTTTTTGCTTCCCTGAGACCTTGTTCAGGAAACACCTGAGCCAAGTGAAAATAATAAATAAATAAAAATGTTA
Source organism: Tragelaphus eurycerus (assembly GCA_935064755.1). Lineage (NCBI taxonomy): Eukaryota > Metazoa > Chordata > Mammalia > Artiodactyla > Bovidae > Tragelaphus > Tragelaphus eurycerus. The sequence continues at coordinate 1,752,234 of CAKXYN010000019.1, read as the reverse complement.
AAGTGCATGAATCAGAAAATGTCTTTAGAAATTTCTCCAGGCTTTTTACCTATCGAGTACTGCCCCGACTGAAATAGCAGTGGCAGCATCAGGAGATTTATTGCTGTGAATTGGAATCATAATCATGGGACGTTTTCCACTGAGAATTATTGTACACTATTAGGTCTCTGAAATATTTTTTAAAATTTAAAAAATAACTTCTTGGGTTTTTTCCCTAGAAAAATAGCATATTCATTTATCATTCAAAGAGCTTGTTATTGTAATTTATTAGAGGTCTTAAGTGTACTGGAACTGTGACTATATTTTTATATGGACAGCTGTGTGTGTGTGTGTAGGAAATCTCAAAATGACATCAAGGAGGAATCCTATAGATAACTGGTTCAAATATTGGCCTAAATAATAATATAGTTCCAACCAGATAATTATCACTGTAGATCTGGGGAGCCTGGTAGTTTTGAAGTGAGACTTTGGGGTTTCAATTCCCACCCTGTCCTTTGACCTTGGGAAAGTTACTTCAATTCTCTGAGCCTCAGTTCCTTCATCTGTTGGTTGAGTTAATAACAGCAAATAAGAGTAATATTAATAGCAGGAATAGTAATGATGATAATGACGGTGCTGAATCTAGCTAATAGTTATTGAGTGAGAGGCACTGTTCTAAGTACCTCTCAAGTATTATTGCCATTTAGTTGCTAAGTCATGTCCAACTCTTGCAATCCCATGGCCTGTAGCCTGCCAGACTCCCCTGTCCATGGGATTCTCCAGGCAGGAATACTGGAGTGGGTTGTGTATTCAATTGTTAATTAATTACTATTTATATTATAATTATTATATTAATAATTATAGAGGCTTGTGAGGATAAGATGTTATGTGTCTAACACACTACTTCATACGCTGTAAATATTTTAAAATATGTACAGACCAGTCAGGCATGCAGACCCAGACAAAGGGCCCCAGGCTACACTGCTTATTTAATTTTAAAGGCAACACAAGGTGTCCTGGACAAATGATCTTCAAAGTATATTCTTCCCTGCCAGAATGACGTTCTGTGCACCTAACAGCATAGGACCTCTGGTCTAGATTCTTTTGAACTAGAGCCTGAAAGAGTTCCACATGTTTGCGTATTTCCTCTGGTGGCTCAGTGATAAAGAATATATCTGCAGTGGGAGACGTGGGAGATGTAGGTTCAATCCCTGCATCAGGAAGATCCCCTGGAGAAGGAAATGGCAACCCAATCCGGTATTCTTGCCTAGAAAATCCCGTGGACAGAGGAGCCTGGCGGACTACACCCCATGGGGCTGCAAAAAGTCGGACACCTTAGCGATTAACAACAACAGCTGGATCTTTCTGGCTTGCACCGCAGAAGTTCAAATATTTGCCCAACAGACTTTGAAGAACGCTGGGGAGGACCATCACACGGCCTGCTACTGCCACCCGAGATCGGCTCCTCCTTAGCTGGTGTTTTCCTTTTCCGGGTCTGGGGCACAGCACTGCTGAGCAACATTCAGGGGCGCCCCACGTGCCTGGCAGCGAAGGCTCCGACAGGCTTTCTGAGGCTCCTGCTTCCAGCAGTTTCTGAGCCCTCCCCTGTCGACTTTTTAACACTGAACGCAGAAGCCTGGCTACCCCCTTTCATTCATTCATTTAAGCTCCTCTGGGGAGCACACGGGGACATCTCTCAGAGAGTCATTCCGATCACACACAGTCTGAGAGGTCTAAAAGCTTCAGCGTTTCCTCGTGCATCTGGTAATGCTCCTGCTCTCACCTCATCTCACGAGACCCAGCCTGGTCCCGACCTTGCCTGGCTCTGTCTCACTTCGCATCACTGTCCCTGCCTCTCTGCTTCAGTCCTCCCGTCTTACTGCCTTTCATCGAAGGAGCCAGGCTGAGACAGGGGCAAGGCCTCCACTCTGCCGCGTGCTCTTCTCTGCCTTTGCCTGGCTTGTTGTTTAGTTGCTAAGTCGTGTCTGACTCTCTGTGACCCCGTGGACTGTGTCCCCCCAGGCTCCACTGTCCATGGGATTCTCTGGGCAAGAACACTGGAGTGGGCTGCCGTTTCCTTCTCCAGAGGACCTTCCCAGTCCAGGGATTGAACCCACGTCTCCTGCATTGGCAGGTGGATTCTTTACCTCTGAGCCACCAGGGAAGCCTTTTCTGTGACTGGTTCAATTTACGTATTTCCATCACACTGAGGCTTTTCATATCAACTCGACTTAAAGTAATTCCCCTTCTCCAGTGCCTGGAACAGGCACATAATAGATGCTAGTACTTAATTAATTTAAATGACATGAAGGATGCTTCTATAATGTGAAAATTGCTTTCTTTTAAAGAATATATTTAGGTGTATAATTAAACTCAAGGAGGACTCATGAGATTTTAGGTGATCTCTTGGAAGGCAGAGTAATAGAATGTCTAACCTTTAGAATGGTGCGTTCCAGTTTAAATAGGTCCAGGAGCTGGGCAGGTAAGCAGTGTGAAGTCAACCTAATATTAAAGGAAAGAGAAAGGGTGAGAGGTTTGGCTTAACTTGGAGTGTTACGCCTGAGCCCAGATAATTCAATTCAGTTTAAAAAGTTAAGACAGACAAAAACTGCAGCCTCAGCCGTGGGTTCTGTGGGCGTCTAACCTTGATGTGCTGCGGACTCTGAGAAGTGCCTTCCTTCCCACCTGCGTGTGTTCTTTCATTTACCATCGTCTACCCTGTAAAGGAGGCGCTATGATTGACATCCTTTATGCAGTCAGCCTTCCGTGTCTGCGGGTTCTTCATCTGCAGATTCAACCAACTGGAGTGGAAATATTCAGAGGAAGAAAAAAATCCAGAAAACTCCAAAAAGCAAAGCTTGAATTTGCCAAACCCCCCAAATCATTTGCATAATATTTACATTATATTAGGTATAATTAGGAATCCAGAGATGATTTAACGTGTACTGGAGTATTTTATTTATTTTATCCCTATGTATCTTATATCAGGAAAGTACAAATTTTAGAGTGGAATATTATTAAAATACTAATGCTGGATAAATAGACTAAAATAACATTTAAAGGTTGTCCATAACCTGAGACAGTGCTAAATTTTTGGACAGACAACTGAAAAACTGCCTGCCAGGAGTGAATCAGGGCAAAAGATTGACCTTCCTCTGCTTGGCAGGCCTTTGTCGTTCAGTCGTTCAGTCCTGCCTACTCTTTGCGACCCCGTGGACTGTAGCCCTCCAGGCTCCTCTGTCCATGGCATTCTCCAGGCAAGAACACTGGAGAGGTGCGTACATGGAAGGGAAAGATCATGTCTGGTCCCTTTGTATTTCACATTGCCCTGCAACAGCACAGAATGCTTTGCAAAATTTTTTTCGTGTATTATCAGCAGGTCCCTTTGAAAAATAAAATAATGCTTAATTCTTGAAAAACAAAAGATTATCCATATAAAATAAAAGTTATTTGTGAAGCATAAAAAAGCAAAATGAAAAAATAAAGTATACCGGAAGATACATGTAGGTTATATGCACCATTATATAAACGGGACTTGAACATTCCTGGAGTTTGAGGTCCACCAGGTCTGGAACCAACCCCCTGAAGTCACTGATGGACTACTGGAAATTCGACACTTGAAGTTTATAGAGCAGGGCAGACTTTTTCTGTAAAAGGCTTGATAGTAAATATTTTAGGCTCAGGGATCTACACGGTCTCTGCTGCAGCTACTCAGCTCACAAGCAGCCACAGCCACTATATCAACGCATGCGTGTGGCACCCTTCCAACCCAACTTGCTGTATAGAAGCAGCGGGCTGGACCTAGCAGTCCATAGTTTGCTAGCCTCTCTTCCAGAGGGTAGGTAATTTGCTGGTATTTAAAGAACTAAATGGCAGCTAGGTTTCGACTCCGCTTGTCCTGATTTTCAGATGCTGGGTTTACTGCCTGTGCTTCCTACTGGTCTATCCAATAGGTCAGGGCCACCACAGCTTTTAATAACTAGAATGCACGTTTATGGACTGCTTACTACACATAAGGGTCTGTATGCGTATTCAATGATTTAATTCTTATGGTGTTGATGGAAGAAAGCGTTAGTCACTCAGTTGTGTCCAAATCTTTGAGACTCTGTGGACTGCAGCACGCCAGGCTCCTTGTCCTCCACTATCTCCCTGCAGACAGGAGTTTGCTCAAACTCATGTCCATTGAGTTGGTGATGCTATCTAAACATCTCATCCTCTGTCGTCCCCTTCTCCTCCCACCTTCAATCTTTCCCAGCGTCAGGGTCTTTTCCAGGAAGTCAGCTCTTTGCATCACGTGGCCAAAGTATTGGAGATTTAGCTTCAGCATCAGTCCTTCCAGGGAATATTCAGGGTTGATTTCTTTTAGGGTCAAAGTACCAGCAGCATTTTTCTCCCTTGATTTTGCATGCTAAGAATTTTTGCACTTACAATGCTATAAGGAGATACTTTTATTTTGCCCAATGTGATGTTTGTGGAAATGGAGGCAGATTTTGTGGCTCTTCCAGGATCTTGGAGGTGGGGATGGCTTAGTTGCTAAATTATGTCTGATTCTTTGTGACCTCTGGATTGTAACCGGCCAGGCTCCTCGGTCCATGGGATTCTCCAGGCAAAAATACTGGAGTGGGTTGCCATTTTCCCCTTCAGGGGATCTTTCTGACCCAGGGGTTGAACCCAGTTCTCCTGCATTGCAGGAAGATTCTTTATCGACTGAGCCACCAGGGAAGCCCAGGATCTTACTGCTGGTAAATAAATGGGAGAGCCAAGATTTTAAAACTGAAAGTTTGGATCCTGCTCTGTGCTTTTAACAAAGACTTTCTTCTGCCGCTCACGTTATATATTTGCTTTGGGTGAGACTAACAAGCTGATGACTTACAGTCGTGTAGACTAATTCCTAGTTTGAATTTATGTCATTTTATCCATTTTAGTTCATCCTTTTATTCTCGCCTGTGTTACCTCTTCGTAGGTAACAAAAAGGCTACTTAAAAAAGAGCATTCATAAGGCCAAATTCCTTGATGTGAAATGCTGTGCCATTTAAGGTAATTGTTCCTAATATTTTAGCTTCTAACCCAAAAGTCAGGCTTGCTTTAAATGAAAGGTTAATAACCAGGAATCTCAACTGCACAGTACATCAGGACAGATAAATGACTACATGAACGGTAATGCAAAATTATAGCCTAGTTTAAGCCCACTGGGTTTGTTCTTGATTCTTAGACTAACCTTGCCAAAGGTTAAATGGAAAATTAAGGCAAAGACAAGTTTCAGTTCAGTTCAGTTCAGTTCAGTTGCTCAGTCATGTCCGACTCTTTGCAACCCCATGAATCCCAGCACGCCAGGCCCGCCTGTCCATCACCAACTCCTGGAGTTCACTCAGACTCACGTCCATCGAGTCAGTGATGCCATCCAGCCATCTCATCCTCTGTCGTCCCCTTCTCCTCCTGCCCTCAATCCCTCCCAGCATCAGAGTCTTTTCCAATGAGTCAACTCTTTGCATGAAGTGGCCAAAGTACTGGAGTTTCAGCTTTAGCATCATTCCTTTCAAAGAAAGCCCAGGACCGATCTCCTTCAGAATGGACTGGTTGGATCTCCTTGCAGTCCAAGGGACTCTGAAGAGTCTTCTCCAACACCACAGTTCAAAAGCATCAATTCTTCGGCGCTCAGCCTTCTTCACAGTCCAGCTCTCACATCCATACATGACCACAGGAAAGACCATAGCCTTGACTAGACGGACCTTTGTTGGCAAAGTAGTCTCTGCTTTTGAATATGCTATCTAGGTTGGTCATAACTTTCCTTCCAAGGAGTAAGCGTCTTTTAATTTCATGGCTGCAATCACCATCTGCAGTGATTTTGGAGCCCCCCAAAATCAAGTCTGACACTGTTTCCACTGTTTCCCCATCTATTTCCCATGAAGTGATGGGACCAGATGCCATGATCTTTGTTTTCTGAATGTTGAGCTTTAAGCCCACTTTTTCACTCTCCACTTTCACTTTCATCAAGAGGCTTTTTAGTTCCTCTTCACTTTCTGCCATAAGGGTGGTGTCATCTGCATATCTGAGGTTATTGATATTTCTCCCGGCAATCTTGATTCCAGCTTGTGTTTCTTCCAGCCCAGCGTTTCTCATGATGTGTTCTGCATATTTATCTCTTGGCAAATTCATGTCCCACCTTCTACAGCCTGCAGGGCTCGACAGTCATGGCCAACATTTGCAGCAGAACTAGAATTATAACTGGAGAGTTGTAGTTGTTTGCTATCTGACTATAGATTGATTCAAGGGATAAAAGACATGGACTTAGTCCTATTTTATTCAATAAATTAGATGTAAAATCCCGGGGGAAAGGGTTGAGTCTATTCATGTATATTTGTTTTTGGGGGCTACTGTGACAAAGTACCACAAACTGGGTGACTTAAAGGAACAGAAATGCACTGAGATAGTTTTGGAGACCAGATGTCTGAAATCCAGTTACTTAAGAGTCAGAGTGAACCTCTCCTTGTCTCTCTTAGCTTCCAGTGTTTGCCTGCAACCTTTACTGTTGTTTGGCTTGTAGAGGCGTCGCTGTAGCTCTGCCTCTATCATCGTGTATTTCTTCCTTCTTCCCCAGTAGCATTTTGGACGCCTATTTTGGACCTTTGGGGGCTCATCTTTCAGTGTCCTATCTTTCTGCATTTTCATACTGCTCATATAGTACTCTTGCCTGGAAAATCCCATGGACGGAGGAGCCTGGTAGGCTGCAGTCCATGGGGTTGCGAAGAGTCGGACACAACTGAGCGACTTCCCTTTCACTTTTCACTTTCATGCACTGGAGAAGGAAATGGCAGCCCACTCCAGTGTTCTTGCCTGGAGAATCCCAGGGATGGGGGAGCCTGGTGGGCTGCCGTCTATGGGCCGCACAGATTTGCACACAACTGAAGCTACTTAGCAGCAGCAGCAGCAGCAGCATGGGATTCTCGAGGCAAGAATACTGCGGTGGTTTGCCATTCCCTTCTCCAGTGGACCGCGTTTGGTCAGAACGCTCCACCATGACCCGTCCGTCTTGGGTGGCCCCACACAGCCTGGCTCATAGCTTCACTGAGTCACGCAGGGCTGTGATCCATGTGATTGTTCTGATTAGTTTCCTGTGATTGTGGTTTTCATTTTGGAGCCTGTGGGATTGTAGGTCTTGCTTCTTCTGTCCTCTGATGGATGAGGATAAGAGGCTTGTGCAAGCTTCCGATGGGAGGGACCGGCTGTGGGGAACGCTGGGTCTTGCTCTGGTGGGCAGGCCACACTCGGGCCGTGGTCATGTGGCTTCTCTGCCTCTGTTGCCCTTAGCCTTTTACCCCATGTGTCTCTGTCTCTGAGCCTCTTCTCCTTTTCTTACAAAACCACCAGGCCTGTAGGATAATGAGCCCACGCTACTTTATCTGGACTCATCTTCACTAATTACATCTACAGTGACTGATTTCTAAATAAGGTCACATTCTAAGGTACGAGGTGCTAGAACGTCAGCATATCTTTTGGGAGAAAACAAAATTCAACCCATAACACCAGGTTTCCATGTTCTCATTTGTTTTGGATGTTAAAATTATCTTCTCTATAGGAATGCTGAAGGGAGGCTAATGAAATCCAAGTCCTGTGAGGAAACAATACTCCATAATTATTAAACAGATCACTGTGAGACTTATCCAAGAGATGAGGACGTATTCATGGGACAGTCTTTATGAAATCTGGAATTGTTCTACACGCACAACCACGTTCTCTTTTTACAGGAGCTGGGCTCCCCACAGTGTATTTTTAACCAGAACAAAAAATAACTTCAGAATAAGTGAGATAGACACAAAAGGATGACAATTCCTGACCTGGATGTGATTCTGCAGCAAGTTTTAGAAATTGCTTTATTTATAAACTGGATATTTATTAAGACAAAACCAGTTTCTCCCCAGACATACAAAGAAGTGTTTCGTTTGTTCTGGAAGAAAAGGCAGTTTTCATGAACACAGACCATCCATATTTGGCTTTTTCACTGAACATGTAGAAAAGAATGTCAATTCAGACATGAATTTCATAGAGGATGCAGGAAGTCCTCTTGGGCTTCTCAAGAAGTGAAGTTCACATGAAATGGGAAAACACAATCTTCCATAATCTTCTCTGGGGTGTGTGGCTTATTCACTCGTTTATTTGACAAATAGGGAGCCCGCTTGATTAAGGCAGAGACAATGGAGGAGCAAAGATGCAAAAGATGTGGTCCTTCCCCTCAGAGAACCCACGGGTGAGCGCAGAAAAATGTAAAGAAATAGCCAGGGTATGGTAAGTTCTGTTGAAGACGTATTTCCAAAATGCTGTGGGTACAGCTGATCTCATTGAAAGGAGCCAGGGAAAGCTTTCTTGAGGCAGAAACAGCAACAGCAGGGAATGGGATTGTGTGAAGGCTGAGGAGTGTAGATGCCGTGCTATTTTTAATGTGTGACTGGAGTGTCAAGTGTGAGGTGCGTGGATGGTGAGACAATGGGAGGTGAGGTCCGAGGGGTGGGCTGGGCCATGCTGCAAGTATTCTCTTACCTGTTGACCCAAAGAATTTGAACTCTACCGTGAGAGAGGACTGGCTTCATTTCCTCAATACTGATTTTCTGACATTAATCTCAACCTGTTATATCAAACTTTAAGTATAAAAAAGTATAAATATGAAAATCAAAGTCACTTTTAATCTCAACATTCAGAGTAAAGCTTTTTGTGTTTTACGTGTATCTCTTGGTCTAGAGAATTCCACAGACTATGTAGTCCACGGGGTTGCAAAGAGTCAGACACGACTGAGCGACTTTCACTTTTCACTTTCACTTTGTATTTTAAAAATAATCAAGTAGGGACTGCCCTGGCGGTCCAGTGGCTGACATGCTGTGCTTTCAATGCTGGGTGCCCAGTTTCCATCCCTGGCCAGGGAACTAGATCCCACATGTGGCAACAAAAATCCTGCTTACTGCCACTCAGACTGCATCCAGCCAAACAAATAAATAAAAATAAATATTTTAAAAATATGTAAATCAACATAATGTATTTATTTTAATTTTAGTTCATTATAATGTGAAGGTAGATAGGATTTTTCTCTCTCTCATTTTCTCTTGTCACTTAACTTTATATTGTGGACTTTGTCCTGAAAGAATTTTTCTACATAGTCCTATAATATATCTACATTTTACAAAGTTTAACCGTCATAGGAAGCAGAGATTTCTACACTCAAGGATAACATCAAGGTCAGATCAGATCAGTCGCTCAGTCGTGTCCGACTCTTTGCGACCCCATGAATCGCAGCACCCCAGGCCTCCCTGTCCATCACCAACTCCCAGAACTCACTCAGACTCACATCCATAGAGTCAGTGATGCCATCCAGCCATCTCATCCTCTGTCGTCCCCTTCTCCTCTTGCCCCGACTCCCTCCCAGCAGCAGAGTCTTTTCCAATGAGTCAACTCTTTGCATGAGGTGGCCAAAGTACTGGAGTTTCAGCTTTAGCATCATTCCTTCCAAAGAAATCCCAGGGCTGATATCCTTCAGAATGGACTGGTTGGATCTCCTTGCAGTCCAAGGGACTCTCAAGAGTCTTCTCCAGCACCACAGTTCAAAAGCATCAATTCTCTAGCGCTCAGCCTTCTTCATAGTCCAACTCTCACATCCATACATGACCACAGGAAAAACCATAGCCTTGACTAGACGGACCTTTGTTGGCAAAGTAATGTCTCTGCTTTTGAATATGCTATCTAGGTTGGTCATAACTTTCCTTCCAAGGAATAAACATCTTTTAATTTCATGGCTGCAGTCACCATCTGCAGTGATTTTGGAGCCCAGAAAAATAAAGTCTGACACTGTTTCCACTGTTTCCCCATCTATTTGCCATGAAGTGATGGGACTGGATGCCATGATGATATCAGTCAAAAACTTGAAATCCCACTCTTCCTAGCTGTAGAATTGATTCAGTCTTGATGTATTTCAACTTGTCATGTGATTCACAGAAATAAAGTCAATGGTTCATCTTTTATGGAATTGTATACATTTATAAAAAATTATAAAGGGGAAGTGATACATGAAACACAATCTTGAAAAAGAAAATATGGGTATAGAAAAATAGCAGGTTTGAAGCAGTGCATTTATTTTCTGAAAATAAACATTCCTGTTTATTTAATCATATAGTCTGAGTATGCTGACTATGTGGTACTTTAAGCCTAAGACTTCCATAAACTGCATCATTATAAGACACATAAGCTTTATTGACAGCATTACAACCATCTCAAATAATCTGTCTGGAGAACAATTCTTGGATAAAATAACATCATAGTACACGTGATTTTTTAAATTTATCCTTGAAATTTAAGACAATAATACCATTAGAAGGGATCAAAATAGTCTGAATGGGCATGAAATAAAATAACTGCACAGGAATGTGGGCTTGTACAGTGTCCCCTGGGTCTTGTCTAACTCTAAAATAGCTTAATGCTTTTAATGTGAAAAATCAGAAGTCTGTTGCATTTCAATGATATTCAATAACATCCACAAATTCCACTGAACCAGAGAATTCACAAATAGTTAAGATAATCAGAATGATTTTTTGGCATAACTTGGAGGCTGCCAACTCTGTTTTTTAACTCACCATGTCAAAACAAACTAAGACCATCCATCTATGATGACATGTATCTTCAAGGATAAAGAAGAATAACTTAAGCATCCAGAGGGAAAAACCATATAATCTATAAAGAGACAAAAATCAGGCTGGCTGCAACTTTCTCTTCTGGGAGAGAGGGAATTTGACAGCCCTGACCATTATTGAAAGATAATTTTCAGGAAGAGGTAAAATCATGACTTCTATACAGATATCAAAATGAACATGTACATTAAAGGTTTTATTGTACTCATAGGAGGGGCCCAGGCTGCTATTTTAACTGGTTCAAAGAGAAAATCAGAATAGCACTGAGTGAAGGAATGCTCAGATGAATCGCAAGCAGAGACAAACCCGGGGGCGGAGTGGGTGGGGGATTGGAGGCAGTTTGAACCTCTGCCCAATAAGACACACTCTGCCTGTCTATCCGTTATCGCAACTACAGCTCATAACAGCTCAGAGTCAAACCTCTGCCCAATAAGACACACTCTGCCTGTCTATCCGTTATCGCAACTACAGCTCGTAACAGCTCAGAGTCAAACCTCTGCCCAATAAGACACACTCTGCCTGTCTATCCGTTATCGCAACTACAGCTCGTAACAGCTCAGAGTCAAACCTCTGCCCAATAAGACACTCTCTGCCTGTCTATCCGTTATCGCAACTATAGCTCGTAACAGCTCAGAGTCAAACCTCTGCCCAATAAGACATACTCTGCCTGTCTATCTGTTATCGCAACTACAGCTCGTAACAGCTCAGAGTCAGACCTCTGCCCAATAAGACACACTCTGCCTGTCTATCCGTTATCGCAACTACAGCTCATAACAGCTCAGACTCAAACCTCTGCCCAATAAGACACTCTCTGCCTGTCTATCTGTTATCGCAACTACAGCTCGTAACAGCTCAGAGTCAAACCTCTGCCCAATAAGACACACTCTGCCTGTCTATCTGTTATCGCAGCTACAGCTCGTAACAGCTCAGAGTCAAACCTCTGCCCAGTAAGACACACTCTGCCTGTCTATCTGTTATCACAGCTACAGCTCGTAACAGCTCAGAGTCAAACCTCTGCCCAGTAAGACACACTCTGCCTGTCTATCTGTTATCACAGCTACAGCTCATAAAAGCTCAAACCTCTGCCCAATAAGACACTCTCTGCCTGTCTATCTGTTATCACAGCTACAGCTCGTAACAGCTCAGAGTCAAACCTCTGCCCAGTAAGACACACTCTGCCTGTCTATCTGTTATCACAGCTACAGCTCATAAAAGCTCAAACCTCTGCCCAATAAGACACTCTCTGCCTGTCTATCTGTTATCACAGCTACAGCTCGTAACAGCTCAGAGTCAAACCTCTGCTCAGTAAGACACACTCTGCCTGTCTATCCATTATCACAGCTACAGCTCATAAAAGCTCAAACCTCTGCCCAATAAGACACTCTCTGCCTGTCTATCTGTTATCACAGCTACAGCTCGTAACAGCTCAGAGTCAAACCTCTGCCCAGTAAGACACACTCTGCCTGTCTATCTGTTATCACAGCTACAGCTCGTAACAGCTCAGAGTCAAACCTCTGCTCAGTAAGACACACTCTGCCTGTCTATCCATTATCACAGCTACAGCTCATAAAAGCTCAAACCTCTGCCCAGTAAGACACACTCTGCCTGTCTATCTGTTATCACAGCTACAGCTCATAACAGCTCAGAGTCAAACCTCTGCCCAGTAAGACACACTCTGCCTGTCTATCCATTATCACAGCTACAGCTCGTAACAGCTCAGAGTCAAACCTCTGCCCAGTAAGACACACTCTGCCTGTCTATCTGTTATCGCAACTACAGCTCGTAACAGCTCAGAGTCAAGGAGCGGAGTTGGGTTCTTATAACAGAGGGTGAGCTGTAGGGCCTGAGCTGTGTTCCACGGAAGCACTCTCTTTGGTGTAGTGTCATCGTGGTAATCTACCTCTTTGCCGTGTGCTCTTCTGTTTCCCATTATGCCAGTCATCTACAATATAAACCCAGAATGAAATGAAATGATTTTTTTCCCCTACAGATTTAGGAGTTAAAAAAAAAAAGACTTAAAAAAGCAAAAATCCAGGCCAATCACTATCACTATTAAAGGGCAATGGACAAGTACATCCCCACTGCAGTCTAAGTTCCCGTAACCCAGGAACTTCAGCTCTTTGCTTCACTAGTACTGATAGATCCTGGTGGTTTTTTAAAAAATATTTATTTATTTATTTGGCCGTGCCAGGTCTCAGCTGTGGCCTGCAGGATCTTTAGTTGGAGCCTGTGGGATCTAGTTCCCTGACCCGGGATCAAACCTGGGCCCCCAGCACTGGGAGGGTGGAGTCTGCCGCTGGACCATGAGGGACGTTTCCCAGATCCTGGTTTTTGAGGTCTGAAGCTTTTACAATGATTTTAGCCCTCTTAAAAAGATGTATATAAAATTATGAGAAAAGCATTAGATATAGGGCAAATACTTAGAATGAGCAAAGAAATCATGAAATAAGTAATACGCCATTAAAAATGAATCACAATTGATTTTAAAGCTGATTTTAAAAAACCCACACGTGTCACAAAGTCCAGAAAAATAATACTGTTAAAAAAAAAAATTAACGGATTCACCCCTCTGGAGTGCTCTTTTCCCTACTTTTTTTGTGTGTGGGTGTATCTTTTGATATCACCAACATCATTCTTCTGTTCCTGTGACAAGGATTTTGCAACATTTTCCAGCAAGAGAACGGGAGGAAGTTTCGTTTTTCTTCTGCTGTTGTGGCTGCTTCTGTTTTGTGAGCAGTTTTGTGGGCTCTTCCGTCTGGATTCACAAGACGCCATCAGGACAAGATGTGTCGAAGGAGCTGAGGTGCGATTGAATACGCTGCCACTCAGTTCCGTTGTGAATTTAAGAATTCTGAAGTTCTCAGGACTGAGTGAAAGGTGCTCAGTCGTGTCTGACTCTTTGCAACCCCATGGACTGTCCAGACTCCTCTGTCCATGAAATTCTCCAGGCCAGAATACTGGCGTGGGTAGCCAGTTCCCTTCTCCAGCGGATCTTCCCAGCCCAGGTCTCCTGCATTGCAGGCGGATTCTTTACCAAGTGAGCCACAAGGGAAGCCTAATTCCCATCAAAAGAGGAATGAAAATGCATGGTATATTTACTGTTGTGCTAGTTGGTTTTAGTCGCTAAGTTTTGTCTAACACTTGAGACCCCATGGACTGTAGCCCGCCAGACTCCTCTGTCCATGAGATTTCCCAGGAAAGAATACTGGAGTGGTTGCCATTTCTCTTTTCAAGGGATCTTCCCAATCCAGGGATTGAATCCACATCTCTTCTGTTGGAAGGTGGATTCTTTACCACGGAGCCACCTGGGAAGCCCAAAGGAAGCAGCCGTCTAATGTAACCATGTGCAGACATTTTGCTGTTACAAAACCTACAAGAACACAAAATTATGTGTGTCTGTGTGAACGTATTGCTAGTAAGCCTTCCTCATTTCTCACTGTATCCCCAGTGTTTTGCCCATTACATAGACAATAAGAAGCATTTAATAAATCTACGTTTAATGATTAAATGCTTGATGAGCAACATTAAAGGAAGGATATATTTATCTAAGGATTCTTTGGTGCCCTCAAGGGATGCATGTACATATAGAAAATACTACACCGAAGTAGTTTTATTTATTTATTTTAAATGGTTCATTTCTTGTAGAAACCTGTATTGATTTATTTGTCTTTGGCTGCTTGGGCTTCTTGTCACGGTGACGTGTCTTGCTGCGGGGCACAGCTCTAGGGTGGGCTTCAGTTATGGTGCACAGGCTTAACTGGCCTGCTCACGTGGGGTCTTCCCAGACCAGGGGTAGAACCCATGTCCCCTCATTGACAGGTGGATTCTTAACCACTGGACCACCAGGAAAGTCCAGAAGTATTTTATTTTATTTTTTTTTATTTTTTTAATTTTTTAAAAATAAGTATTCAACTTATTAAAGTTGTGAAAGGAAAACTAAGTCTAGCCTAGTCTTGAAGCATACCACATTAATCTATTGTTTTAATTTTAAATCCTGCAGATATTATTAGCAACTACTTATAATGGATCTTTGACAAATATTGGGCCTTTCCAAGCTTGAACATCTCAAATATTTTAAACAGCTTTTAGAAAGTTAATCTATTTGCTCTAAGTACCCCGAAAAAACTGAATTAATGAAAACAACCTTCTAGAATAATTATCAAGCCTTTTTTATTTACTAATGTTTAAACTTACAAAAATTTGAAGTTTTCTTTCCTTGAATTGTTTCAAATGCATATTTATAAAGTGTGTACAGATTCAGTATTTACAGGAAAAAAAATGTTAATACTATGAGTTTGTTACTCTCAAAATGTTTATACTTAATTTTAAAGTTTATTGTGTTCATATTTAAGTAATATAATTAAACTTTCAATTAACTGGCTTTATTCATGACCAGAGGTTACATTCAAAAAGCTACCTGGGTTTTTAGTAACTGTTCTGCTGAAACTCACTGAGGTCTATTTTATAGTTTACTTGTCATGTCTCCATAATTCTAGGATATGATCAAATTGCCTGATTTCCCAAATTCAGGTTATACATATTTGCTAATTCATACAGGAAAGCCTGGTCCATGGGATCACAGAGTCTGACTCTAGTGAGTGACTGAACAGCAAGTGTCTGTTTACGGGGCTTCCCAGGTGGTACTAGAGGTTAAGAACCCGTCTGCCGATGTAGGAGACGCAAGAGGTGTGAGTTTGTTCCCTGGGCCTGGAAGATCCCCTGGAGAAGGCCATGGCAACCCACTCCAGTATTTTTGCCTGGAAAATTTCATGGACGGAGGAGACTGACAGGCTAAAGTCCATGGGTCTGCAAAAAGGAAAGCTATGACAAACCTAGACAGTATATTAAAAAGCAGAGGTATCACTTTGCTGATAAAGGTCTGTATAGTCAAAGCTATGATTTTTTTCAGTAGTCATGTATAGATGTGAGAGTTGGACCATAAAAGAAGGCTGAGCACTGAAGAACTGATGCTTTCAAACTGTGGTGTTGGAGAAGACTCTTGAGAGTCCCTTGGACAGCAAGGAGATCAAACCAGTCAATCTTAAAGGAAATCAGTCCTGAATATTCATTGGAAGGACTGATGCTGAAGCTGAAGCTCCAATACTTTGGCCCCTTTGCAAAGAGCTCACTCTTTGGGAAAGGCCCTGATGCTAGGAAAGATTGAAGGCAGGAGAAGTGGATGACAGATGGTTGGATGGTATCACCAACTCAATGGACATGAGTTTGAGCAAGCTTTAGGAGATGGTGAGGGACAGGGAAGTCCGCAGGCATGCTGCAGTCCTTGGAGTCGCATAGAGTCAGATACAACAGAGATACTTAACAACCACCACCACCCCAGCATAAGGACTTGCCCGTTCAATGAGCTCATTTTTAAAATAAATATTTCATTTATTTGTTTTATTTAAAATATTCTCAAATTCGTATAATTGAGGAGGTGTTAAGAATGATATCCAGTAGAATTCTGTATCCCTCACATGGCCTTTGTCTGATTTGCATTTAAACTCATGAGGTCATTCTGATGACAGGAAAATGTAGGTCCTAGGCAATGGCACCCCACTCCAGTACTCTTGCCTTGAAAATCCCATGGGTGGAGGAGCCTGGTAGGCTGTAGTCCATGGGGTTGCTAAGAGTCGGACATGACTGAGCAACTTCACTTTCTCTTTTCACTTTCATGCATTGGAGAAGGAAATGGCAACCCACTCCAGTGTTCTTGCTTGGAGAATCCCAGGGACAGGGGAGCCTGGTGGGCTGCCGTCTATGGGGTCACACAGAGTCGGACACAACTGAAGTGACTTAGCATAGCATATGCTGAAAATAAAATCAAAGACACCCTCCCGCTGCCCAAAATAATGAATCAAAGAATTTCAGAGAAGGAAAATGACCGTTTTTTTAAACTGCCAGTGATCAAGAGGGATGCAATTTAATAATAGAGCTTAAATGTAATAGTAACATTAAATTTCAAAAATAATTTTTAAAAGGTGCAAAAAATGAATAATAGATCTATGGATTGAAAATCTCACATTATATAGATACTATGTAATAGAATAGGTAGAATGGAGCTGATATAAAACAAAATGTACTCAAATTTCCATCATGGATGTTTACGTATTTATAGAATCTAATACAAATATCAAAAATAACTATTGAGAGAGCATGTATAATGTAAAATCATCACATTTGTCATTATATTTCCATATTATATCTTATTATTGAAAAAAAACAGGAAAGGGGGTCAGGTCTCAGGAAAATAAAAATTGCTGGCATGTTTGTCTTCTACAGGAAGTTAGACTTCAAAAATTTTTTGACATATAAATGAAAAATACATGCATAAAATTATAAAACTAACTGCTGAGGGAATAAAAATAAGATAGTGTTGACAGCTGACTCCCCAGAGAGACCATCAAAATTACCTGCAGATCAGACAAAGGCGAGCTTGTGGTTCACTGCAGTGCTGAACAGAAGGAGAGTCTTGGTAGCATCTCTAGAAGGGAAAGCCCAACGTGGAAGAGACCTTGAGAGTTTTTTGATCTGATTTAAGGTAGATCTTTCAGTGCAGGGACCTGAATAGGATTTTGCAAAGTGTGCGGTATAATATTTGAAGATTGATGGATGCAGAGAAGTGAAGATTTTGAAGTGAAGCTCTAATAAATACACAATAATTTGGTGAATCCACTTGGGTTGTTTAATAGGAAGAAACGACTTCTGTTTCTTGTACCGAAGAGAACAAGGTGAATAGTCTGGTGTTCAGATACATGGATTTTCAGCAAGCTCCTGAAATAAACAATAAAGGTTTACAACTGCATTTTCCTGGGCAAGAATTTCCTGGCTTAATAGAGTCATGTTAAAGTAGACAGTAAGTTGATGTTGATGTAGATGGTTATCAGGTATCAACAACATTTTTTTAAACATCAGCCTTATTAAAAATTAAAAAGCTTTGTCTATAGCTTTTATAGACATAAGGAGGAAAAATGAATAATAAAATGAGCATAAAGTCAGACAACAGAAATTAAGAAGATCAAACACAACAATAAATGTTGAAAATGAAAGTGGATTAAGCTATCTGAGGCAAAAATGCGTTCAGCTGTGCACTAACCGAAGCCTCGTGCCGTGCTTGGTCATGTCCGAGGCTCGTGACCCCGTGGGCTGTAACCTGCCAGGCTCCTCTGTCCGTGGGATTCTTTAGGCAAGAACACTGGAGTGGGTTGCCACTTCCTTCTCCATATGGTCATGTGTCTTTATGCATAAAATCAAAAAGCATCTAAGTACATAAATCAAAAACTGTTGAGGCAAGAGAATGTAGGAGGAAGAATAACTCAGGATGAATGAGTGTATGGGTCTGGGTTTAGAGCTCAAAGAGATGCCAGTTCTTGAGGCCGTGAGCCGAGGGTGCAGGGGTGCTGTCTAGTACCCAGCCCCCGACCCAGGTGGGGAAGTTAGACCTCTGACAGACGAGATGATGCTGATGGAGAACGGGGCTACTACAGGGGTTTCCATGCAGAAGAGAGTGAACTGGATTTCGATCTTCCATGGCACCCCTCTCTCCCAATAAAATGATCATTCACGATGAATTCAAGACTTAACTGTGAAAAGCAAAACTTTAACACTTGTGGAAGGAAGCAAAACTTTAACATGGGGGCTGTGTTTGACGTAAGGATCCTGAAGGATTTCTTAAGACAGAAAAATGAAAAAAATGACCCATAATCTGACTCCAATGAAAATTTAAACTTCTGTTTATTAAAAAAAGCCCCATAAAGAAAAAGAAAAGACAACCCCAGACCCCTTTTATAACACCCTGTCAAAAGTCTGTTGTCCGGAATACATTAACAAAAAAATTCCTACAGTGAAAATATGGGCAAAAGACACGAACAGACATTGCACAGAATATAAGACATGGATAGAAAGTCAGCACAGGAGGACAGTGCTCAACCCCATCCTAATCAGAAAAATGAGCATTAAGATCTCATGCTGATACCCAGGAAAAGAGGAGCAGTGGAGCCAGAGGACGTGCAAAGGCCCAGAGGCAGGCTCCTGCTCGGCTGGTGAGGAGAGAGCAGGAAGGCCAGTGAGCCAGACGGAGGGAGGCCGGAGAGGAGGACACAGACAGGCCAGGGTCCAGACCACTGATTTCTGTGCCACGTAATTCAGCCCTGGACTTGAGGGACTAGCGCGATAAGATATAAGAGTAATAAAGAGAAACGCAAACATAGAGGGGACACCATCGATAGGAGTGGAGAACCAATCTTGAGGGAAAGGGAAGTCGCTCGGTCGTGTCCGACTTCACGACCCCATGGACTGCAGCCCACCAGGCTCCTCCATCCATGGGATTTTCCAGGCAAGAGTACTGGAGTGGGGTGCCATAAAGGGAGAGCAAAGTAGATGTTTTAGATAATTCAATATTTAAATAATTCAGACCGTGTTTATTAAGGTATATGCTAGACCCTCTATTAGGAGCTAAGGATTCAAAGATAAGAGGAAACACGGCCACAAAAGAAGTCATGTCTTCACAAATATGCATAAAAATAAACGAAAACAAGTAATGAGCTGTTAATATGTGATGTTCACAATAAAAACAGTGTGTATTTGTGGTAACTTCAACCCCCCCCCCCCTTTTTCCCCCTAAGCTCTACACTGTAGAGCGCTGTAGCCAGAGGCAGTGCAAAGGCCCTGAGGCAGGATCCTGCTCGGCTTGATGGTTGATACTGTTTGTTGCCAATTTACACCTGAGAAAACAGCTAAGATCAGATCAGATCAGTCGCTCAGTCGTGTCCGACTCTTTGCGACCCCATGAATCCCAGCACGCCAGGCCTTCCGGTCCATCACCAACTCCCGGAGGTCACTCAGACTTACATCCATTGAGTCAGTGATGCCATCCAACCATCTCATCCTCTGTCGTCCCCTTCTCCTCCTGCCCCCATCAGAGTCTTCTCCAATGAGTCAACTCTTCACATGAGGTGGCCAAAATACTGGAGTTTCAGCTTTAGCATCATTCCTTCTGGTTGGATCTCCTTGCAGTCCAAGGGACTCTCAAGAGTCTTCTCCAACACCACAGTTCAAAAGCATCAATTCTTTGGTGCTCAGCCTTCTTCACAGTCCAGCTCTAACAACCATACATGACCACAGGAAAGACCATAGCCTTGACTAGACAGACCTTTGTTGGCAAAGTAATGTCTCTGCTTTGGAATATGCTATCTAGGTTGGTCATAACTTTCCTTCCAAGGAGTAAGCGTCTTTTAATTTCATGGCTGCAGTCACCATCTGTAGTGATTTCGGAGCCCAGAAAAATAAAGTCTGACATTGTTTCCACTGTTTCTCCATCTATTTGCCATGAAGTGATGGGACCAGATGCCATGATCTTCGTTTTCTGAATGTTGAGCTTTAAGCCAACTTTTTCACTCTCCACTTTCACTTTCATCAAGAGGCTTTTTAGTTCCTCTTCACTTTCTGCCATAAAGGTGGTGTCATCTGCATATCTGAGGTTATTGATATTTCTCCCAGCAATCTTGATTCCAACTTGTGTTTCTTCCAGTCCAGCGTTTCTCATGATGTACTCTGCATATAAGTTAAATAAGCAGGGTGACAATATACAGCCTTGACGTACTCCTTTTCCTATTTGGAAC
The DNA here is from genome assembly GCA_935064755.1 of Tragelaphus eurycerus. Classification (NCBI taxonomy): domain Eukaryota; kingdom Metazoa; phylum Chordata; class Mammalia; order Artiodactyla; family Bovidae; genus Tragelaphus; species Tragelaphus eurycerus. The sequence goes on along the minus strand of CAKXYN010000019.1, from coordinate 1,731,971 downwards.
CAGTCTGTTGTTCCACGTCCAGTTCTAACTGTTGCTTCCTGACCTGCATACAGATTTCTCAAGAGGCAGGTCAGGTGGTCTGGTATTCCCATCTCTTTCAGAATTTTCCACAGTTTATTGTGATCCACACAGTCAAAGGCTTTGGCATAGTCAATAAAGCAGAAATAGATGTTTTTCTGGAACTCTCTTGCTTTTTCCATGATCCAGCGGATGTTGGCAATTTGATCTCTGGTTCCTCTGCCTTTTCTAAAACCAGCTTGAACATCAGGAAATTCATGGTTCACATATTGCTGAAGCCTGGCTTGGAGAATTTTGAGCATTACTTTACTAGCGTGTGAGATGAGTGCAATTGTGCGGTAGTTTGAGCACTCTTTGGCATTGCCTTTCTTTGGGATTGGGATAAAAACTGACCTTTTCCAGTCCTGTGGCCACTGTTGAGTTTTCCAAATTTGCTGGCATATTGAGTGTAGCACTTTCACAGCATCATCTTTCAGGATTTGAAATAGCTCAACTGGCATTCTATCACCTCCACTAGCTTTGTTCGTAGTGATGCTTTCTAAGGCCCACTTGACTTCACATTCTAGGATGTCTGGCTCTAGGTGAGTGATCACACCATCGTGATTATCTGGGTTGTGAAAATCTTTTTTGTACAGTTCTTCTGTGTATTCTTGCCACCTCTTCTTAATATCTTCTGCTTCTGTTACGTCCATACCATTTCTGTCCTTTATCGAGCCCATCTTTGCATGAAATGTTCCTTTGGTATCTCTGATTTTCTTGAAGAGATCCCTAGTCTTTCCCATTCTGTTGTTTTCCTCTATTTCTTTGCATTGATTGCTGAAGAAGGCTTTCTTATCCCTTCTTGCTATTCTTTGGAACTCTGCATTCAGATGCTTATATCTTTCCTTTCCTCCTTTGCTTTTCACTTCTCTTCTTTTCACAGCTATTTGTAAGGCCTCCTCAGACAGCCATTTTGCTTTTTTGCATTTCTTTTCCATGGGGATGGTCTTGATCCCTGTCTCCTATACAATGTCACGAACCTCATTCCATAGTTCATCAGGCACTCTATCTATCAGATCTAGGCCCTTAAATCTATTTCTCACTTCCACTGTATAATCATAAGGGATTTTATTTAGGTCATACCTGAATGGTCTAGTGGTTTTCCCTACTTTTTTCAATTTAAGTCTGAATTTGGCAATAAGGAGTTCATGGTCCGAGCCACAGTCAGCTCCTGGTCTTGTTTTTGCTGATTGTATAGAGCTTCTCCATCTTTGGCTGCAAAGAATATAATCAATCTGATTTTGGTGTTGACCATCTGGTGATGTCCATGTATAGAGTCTTCTCTTGTGTTGTTGGAAGAGGGTGTTTGCTAAAGGAGAGATTAAATAATTTGTTTAGAGTTTCCCGTGTTCCAGGCTCTTGGCCTTTGGGGCTGGATAATTGTTTGTTGTAAGGCTGTCCTGTGCATCGTAGGCTGTTCCGTAGCATCCTTGGTCTCTACGTACTAAAAGCAAGAGGCTCCCCCACCCTCAACAGTTGTGAGAACCACAATGTCTCTAGACAAATATCTCCTGGGTGACAAAATCAATCCCATGGAGAACCACTGGCTCAGAAACAGAGTAGGGGTGAGGGTGGAAATTCAGACCGAATCTGTCAAGGCCAAAGGCAACAGTTGTTGATTTTGCAGAGTTCTTACTTTAGTGAACAATGCCTTTTCGAATGAGTCTCTTGTGAACACTGTCCATTCATGTTTAACATTCATGTAAAGCAACACAGCTACTACAAATGGTTCACCCTGGAGGAAGGTACACAGGAGACCGCAATGCAGATGTTATTTTGATTTTCCACTGTTTGTTGAACATCTCAAGACACACGTAGTATCAAATAACAGCCTGCATTTCATTCATTCATTCAGCGATGCTGGGCGTTGCACCAGGCACCGAGGCACTCAGTGGACAAGTTAGAAAGATCCTGACTTGTGCTCAGTCTAATGGGGAATGGAGAACAGACAGAGACATGTTAGTACATTGTGAAACCAGATAATATGTGCCACAAGTTTTGGGGAAAAAAAAAAAGTTTCCAAGGGAAAGTGTCTTGGTTGGAAGAAGGAAGCTAATTTGGACTCAGATATCAAGGAAGTCTTCCCAGAGGAGGTGACACAAGCTGAGAAATCGGTGATAGAAAGAGTCAGCCGTGTGAAAATCTGGAGAAGAGTGCGGCAGAGAGGAACAAGCAGGCGCTAAGATGCAGGGAGTGAGTCTGGCGTATTTGGGGAACAGGAAGAAGGTCTTGGTGGACGGTGGGGGTTGAGCCAAGGCAAGCAGGACGTGAGGGGCTGGGGCCATGCCTGACCTTGTAAGCCAGTGGGTTTTACTCTATATGCAAATGGAACGTGACTTTGTGGAAGCCACTTCAAAAGGAAGACCAAAAGTTCTCTTTCTCTGAGCTGAAATACCAGTGCAGGGTCCTACATCTTCTTGCTCCCATCATTCATACCTACATGTTTGCGATTATTTAAACGGACTTATGTGAGACTTAACGTTTGAAGCCAAGGGAAATCAAAGAAATGTTTAAAATATATTAGTTCAGCTTTTATTCTCACTGCAGAAGTTCTGCAAAACCAACTGTTTTTTTTTTTTTTTTTTTGCTCTGGCTCCTTAGAAAGTCTACTGAGCATTTGATTTCATTAAAAAGAGCCCACAAGCATCTATATTCTTTAGGAATTCTGATGTTGAGCCTCAATGGCTGTAGTGATTTTTAGATTTTTTTTTAAGAAAGATATTACTGTGATGATCTTATTTCATATTTCAGGGCTAACGATTTAATGTCCATTGCTTGTGAAGGGATAAAATAGAAATAATTTAAGTGCCCAACAATGGAAAAAGAGAAATAAAATGTGTTATTACTATATGATGGAATACGATTCAGTAGTTTAATGAGTAGATCTAAGTGTATCAAGCTGTACACGTCTGCACAGAAGGAGAAGGAAGAAGTAAGCTGTCGTCAAATAGGTATATAAAAATACGTTTCCCCCCAGATTTATTGAGATATAATTGACATCTAACATAGTGTAAGCTTAAGATACACAGATGCTAATTTGGTACATTTACATATTACAAAGTGATGACCACTGCAGCACGGGGGCCTGAGGCGGCATGGGACGGGGACGGTGGCCTGAGAGGCATGGGACCCTGTGGCATGGCGGCAGGGCACCCTTGAGGGACGGTGGGACGCCCATTCTCTTGATTGTTCACTGTCGCTGTTCAGTTGCTGGGTCATGTTCGACTCTTTGTGACCCCATGGACTGCAGCACACCAGGCTTCCCTGTCCTTTGCTATCCTGGAGCTTGCTCAAACTCATGTCCATCGAGTCGGTGATGCCATCCAACCATCTCATCCTCTGTCGTCCCCTTCTCCTCCCGCCTTCAGTCTTTACCAGCATCAGGGTCTTTTCCAGTGAGTCAGCTCTTCACATCAGGTGGCCAAAGTATTGGAGCTTCAGCTTCAGCATCAGTCCTTCCAATGAATATTCAGGGTTGTGATAACATCACAGGGTGCACACATTTGTCAGAACTTAAGAAATTTTATGCTTTATTATATATGTGCTTTATAGCTGAATGTCAACCATACCTCAGTGAAACTATGAAAATTTTTATGGTTGGCCATTGGCATGAAAAGTTAAGTTGGTAGAAATTTTCCTTCCTTACTAGGGCATAAAGTGGTAGCATCCCTTAAAATTAATGGCATCTCAAATTTCATCAACTGTAGCAATAATGCCTTTGACCTGAGATTCTTGTGGCTGAGCTTTATGCTATTTTCAGCTAAAAACCTGCTAAGTGACATGCTTTGGAAATACTGGAGGGGAACAAGGTTGGAAGACTGTGAATTTGGTTTCAGCCATGTTAAGACTGGGGTGGCAGGAACTTCCCTGGAAGTCCAGTGGGGAAGACTCCAAGCTCCCAAAGCAGGGGACCCGGGCTCTGTCCTTTGCTGGGGAACGGATCCCACATGCTGCAACTGAGTTTGAGTCACACGGGTATAAAGACTGAAGAGTCCGTGTGCTGCGACTAAGACCTGCAACCAAATAAATAAAAACAAGCTTTAAAAGTTCTCATGAAAAAGGCACACAAAGACTAGGATGGTAGGAAGACTGGCGGTCCCAGTAAGTTTCTAACTGGTCGCTCTGTCCTCCTGGGCTTTCTCTGGTCCAGGCCCCACCCAGGCAGTCTTTCTGCCTTTGCCATAGACTGCCGCCTTAGCCTGGCTCCTGCCTGCCTTGGATAAAACATGCCTTTCCCTACGGTCCCTTCTCTTTGTGAAGCTGAGGATCACGTGGCTAAACTCTGGCCAATGAGATAAAAGTGGAACTGATGTGGGCAGCTCATTCTAGTCATCGTCTAAGAAAGGAGTTCCTAGGGCTGCAAATGGATCTGTCTATCATACCTTATTGTAAATGCATCTGGTTTTTGCTGCCTTATAATTCATCAACATGGAAACCCTGTTTTCAAAAGAAAAACATACTAGACTCAATTTAGCTGCATCTTAGGAGTGACGTCTTAAAACGTGGCTTCTCTGGATGTCAGCGCTGTTCAGTGGCTAATCCCGGTTCTCAAGCAGGCTCCGTCGGTGTCCCTGGACAAGCCTTTTATTCTTCCTGCTTCAGATCCTTCAGCTGTGAAATGTGGCTAATACTGCAGGCCTTGGGGGTGCTGTGAGGATTAATTAACGCTGGCAGAGCACTTTGAACAGGACGTTGTCCTCTTTGCACGTTTTATCCAGGGACTTCGACAAACTGTACCAGTAAGGCTGGTCCCATTTATCTCTGTTTTCCAGATCAGGTTGTAAGGCAGGAGACATTAAAACCTTGCCCAAAGTCGCTCAGTGAGCTGGGGGGTGGGGGCCTAGAGGAGACCTCTGGAGTATTGGCTTCTAATCTTGCAACAACCACTGAAACACACTTCATTTTGAAAAAAGGGCTCTATAAATGCCAGATGCCTTTGTCACCTAGTGCCTTCTCATGGGTCTCTTTCTCACGTGCTGGCCTAGATTTTCCTGAGTTGACTTTGCGCTGACCTACAAAGAGGAGGCCTCTTCTCATCAGAAAAGAAACGCGAGTATCTGGGAGAAGGTTAAGGATCACCAGACTCCAAAACGTGCATCACAGATAAGTTGAATGGAGGTTTACGTTAGCTTTGGTGTCCTTGGTTAAAAACTTAACACGTGAGGTCCTCCCCTGCAGAGAGAGGGTCACTCTTTATCTTCTTTAATTGTATCTGGAATTTATTTTAAAAAATGCGCACAGGAGAGAATTCACAGCTTCAGTACTTCACTTCCGCCACAGATAACCCCTGCTTATATTTCAGTATAGATATATTCTAGCTGGCGTGTGGTGTGTGAGTGTGTGTATATATGTATGTGTGTGTATCTGCCTTTAAAACAGAACACAGGACCGCACCAGCGCGTGCGCAGCCCTCTCCTCTCCCGCGTGGAGTCCGTGACCTCTCTGCTCTGAATGGGCCACCACTCCCCTGCCTGGGGCACTGGCACCTGGCCTTCTTCCCCTGTCCTCTCCTCCCACCGGAGTAATGGTGTCTTCTTCCCATTTCAGCCTTCAAATCTCTCCATCCCTCACTTCCGAAGGGGTCAGGTCCTATCTCTTTGCCCTTTGTTGTTCGGTCTCTAAGTCGTGTCTGACTCTTTGCGACCCCATGGACTGCAGCACGCCAGGCCTCCCTGTCCATCACTATCTCCCAGTTTGCTCAAACTCGTGTCCATAGAGTCAGTGATGCCCTCCAACCATCTCATCCTCTGCTGCCCCCTTCCACTTTGACCTTCAATCTTTCCCAGCACCAGGGTCTTTTCCAGTGCCTTGTGGAGAATCTTAGTAACGCCTGTGCTCCCACTGGACCGTCACATCTGTGAGGGCAGAGTCTGGTCTCTTTCTGTCTGCTCCACCAACACCCCAGTGCCGAGGAAGCGTGGATCATATGATATTTGTTGAATGAACAAATCAGAAAGGGTCCCATCTACATCCATTCGAATGCTTGAGATATGGATTTGTGACAGAATGATAAAATGTCATCTTTCCTCTTGACTCAGTTTAGGAGGAAGCCTCTGAAGTGCAAGGGAAGGCTGGGGTGGGGGGGGGGGCCGTTTAGAAAACATTCAAAAGCCAAGGTGTGAGGCTGTCTGTGCAGAAGTGACAAAAAAGAGTGACCAGAAAATGATGGTCCAGTGAGAGCACAAGACGTTAACAAAACACACCAACAGGTGTACGATTATGCAACAAGTTACACGATGCTAGGACCAGGAGCGAGACCCCGACCGCCTTGGAAGATGGAGGCTGGGGAAAATCAGGGAGCTGAGCGGGGAGAAGTAGCCCCGAACCACTTTGCCTGCACTAGTCGATCACAGTCCCCCAGCCTAAAGAGCACTTTGTGCATAAAGAAATTCAAGGAGGCAGCATCCCTGCAGACAGCTGTCCTCTCCCCATGGGGCAGCGGGGGAGGCTTGTCCTTACTTCATAGCAAGGGAGCAGTTTTCAAGAGATTTGCTCGGCGGGCTGAGATGTGGGTCCCTGTGAGTGTGGCGGGCACGCGGGTGGCCCGAGTGTGAAGGCGGAGGTCTGTGGCTGACCCATGCGTGGCCCTGAGCTCAGGGCCGTGCTGAGCCCCAAGGCGGCCCTGGGGTGAGCGGAGCACTCAGTACCCCGTAAGCTTTCCCTCGGGCCGCCGTGCACATGTGGGGCACAGAGACGTCAGGAGGACACGGGGAACCCGCCAAAGCCTGGAGCCCTGGGGGCTGGGGGTGCGGGTGGGAAAGAGTAGCCCGACTAAGAAGGGGATCCACCGTGAGCTCTCGGCGGGTGCATCTCTAGTGAACTTGCAAAAGCTCAGAGACGGAGCTGCAGCCTTAAATGCCTGCAGCCCCGAAGGCATCCAGCCCCAGGCAAACCCTAGGGCAGGTGAGCTTCTCTGTGTTGCAGCCTCTTCAACCCTGGAGGTCTCCAACGCCTGCAGTTATTACCTGGAGGAGGAGACAGCGCAGAAAATCAGTGAAGACCCCGCTCCCAACCCCAGCGCGCTCTCAGGCCTGACGGGACTGGCAGATAGACCCTGCGCTGAGAGGTGTTGGTGTTCTGTGGTTGCCAGGCTCAGCTGAACTCTTTATGACACAGTAGTAGTCAAAGGGGCCAGGGCCCTCCTGGAAATTTCACTCAGGCTTGGAGGAAGCACTTCTCAACAAGCAAAGTGTAATGAGGACTGACTGAGCTTCCGGGGTGGCCCATCTGCAGCCCCATCCACCTCGTTGGTGTGGCCTCACCTCTCGGGGCCAAGGCTGCACGTGTTTCGGTGACAGTCTCACTGAGAGCAGTAGCCCACGGGGCCAGAGCGCAAGTTATTTTTGGTAAAGATTTTGGACACGTACCATTTCAGCCTCTGCCCTGGTGCTTGGTAGCACCTGGTGAGAGAATGACCTCCTTTGATGAACTTGGGCACCTACTCTGGCAGACTGCAGAAACCTCTGGACTTTCTGTTCAGAAGAACTTAATGATGATAGAAATAACAACAATAATTGGCTGAATGGGATGCAGAGAGCAAGGCATGAGGTGTTTGTGTTCGAGTTAGAGTGGATCTCTGCTTTGAATGTATTGAAGTGGGCAGCTTTGGGGCTTCCCTGGTGGCTCAAATCGTAAGAATCTGCCTACAATGCAGGAGACCTGGGTTCAATCCCTGGGTTGGGAAGATCCCCAGGAGAACGGACTGGCTTCCCACTCCAGTACTCTTGTCTGGAGAATCCCATGGACAGAGGAGCCTGGTGGGCTACAGTCCATGAGTCACAAAGGCCTTTGGGTTAATTCCTGCCTTTGTGAAGCTGTGGTTATAAAATTCTATTTCAGTGTGTGACATGGTTTTGTTTTACAGTCAGATGTCCAAGTAGAAGAGTACTGTTACATGCGTTCCATTTCAAACAGACACTCCTTTCATTTTAATTATTATGCATTTAATAAGGACAGTGTTGTGGACTGAATGTGTCCCTTCAAAATTTATGAGTTGAGTTCCTCTCCTCTCCCCAGTGTGATGGTCTTTGGATCTTTGGGAGATGATTAGACAGATGAGATTAAGACGGTGGAGCCCTCATGAGTAAGATTAGTGCTTTTAGGAGAAGAGAAAGAGAGACCAGAGCCTGTCTCCCTCTCTGGCATGTGACCAACCTAGCAAGAAGGCTGCTGTCTGCAAGGCAGGAAGAGGGGTCTGCAGGCACTTCATCCTGGACTTCCCAGCCTCTAAAAATGTGAGAAATGAAACTCTGCTATGGGAGCCACCCAGTCTACGTATTTTGTTATAGCAGCTTGAGCTTAGAGAACACAAGAGAAGACTTTACACATGGACATCACCAGATGGTCAACACCAAAATCAGATTGATTATATTCTTTGCAGCCAAAGATAGAGAAGCTCTATACAGTCAGCAAAAATAAGATGGGAACTGACTGTGGTTCAGAGCATGAACTCCTTATTGCCAAATTCAGACTAAATTGAACAAAGTAGGGAAAACCACTACTGGTCATTCAGGTATGGCCTAAATCAAATCCCTTGTGATTCTACAGTGAGAAATAGATTTAAGGGACTAGATCTGATAGATAGAGTGCCTGATGAACTAACCCCCAATAGGAATGATTGGGGGTTGGTTCGTGAGGAATGATTGTATCTCTAGCTCTGTCTTCCTGCTTTCTCCTTTCTTGACTTTATTCTTGACTGGGCTCCCATTTTGGAAACAATATGGCCACGTGGCTGTGCATCTCAGGGAAGGTTTTGATTGGCTCTTCTGGGTCACGTGCCCATCTCTGTGCCAATCCCCGTGTCATGGGTGGTGTGTGCTGATTGGCCAGGCTCGATCAGGTGTCCAGCCCAGCATGGGTGAGACTGGCTCCTGCAGAATCACTTATGGTTGAGACAGAAAAGTGAAGTGAAGTTGCTCAGTCATGTCCAAATCTTTGCAACCCCATGGACTGTAGCCTACCAGGCTCCTCCATCCGTGGGATTCTCCAGGCAAGAGTACTGGAGTGGGTTGCCATTTCCTTCTCCAGACAGAAATGATTCCCAAGTGACAGCAATTAGACCAGCTTGGACCTGAGGTCACCTTCCCCTTTGTCGATAGCTTTCTAAAAAATGCCACAAAAATGTTGGGAATTTTCTCAAGTAATCTATGCCTTCTAGGTGTTCTGTATACACTTCAGTTGAGATTCTTGAGGCTTCAGACTGTACTGTGGGGCCACAAGCAGGACTCCTTTGATTGCAAATGACAGAATACCTCAGTCTGAGCTGGTTTGAGCAAAAAGGCGAATTTTTTACTTTGTGCAATTAAACAGCCCAAGAGTGGCTCTGGTGAGGTAGAAAATGCCAAGTGATGCAGGCAACACCAATTCAATTCTGTTCTTTCAGAATTAAAGCCATGTCAGAACAGAGGCTATATTCCCCATTCTCCTTGGAGACAGATGTGGTCATATGACAATATATCGGTCAGTGGAACATAAGACAAAGAGGTTTGAAATATCTGGATGAAATTTTTATTTGGAGGATGCTTTCCGTCCATGCTCTCTTCTCTGTTCCTGAGAAGTGGCAGTTAACTAGACTCAAGGATGGGAACCATGTCCACAGCTGACCCACCTGCCTGAGTCCCTGGATGACCTTTTGGGATTGAGCCACCTATCTGCCCATCTGTTTTGTTCCATGAGAGATAAGTCAAACTTTTACCCAATCTAAGTCATTGAATTTTGGGCTCTAATTGTAACTACAGCTTCACAGTATTTATAACATAGTAGGCTCCTGGGGTGAAGAAGGCAATGGCACCCCACTCCAGTACTCTTGCCTGGAAAATCCCATGGACAGAGGAGCCTGGTAGGCTGCAGTCCATGGGGTCACTAAGAGTCGGACATGACTAAGTGACTTCACTTTCACTTTTCACTTTCATACATTGGAGAAGGAAATGGCAACCCACTCCAGTGTTCTTGCCTGGAGAATCCAAGGGACAGGGGAGCCTGGTGGGCTGCCGTCTATGGGGTCACACAGAGTCAGACATGACTGAAGCAACTTAGAAGCAGCATCAGGCTCCTGGTAGGTGGGGTGGGTTACCTGGACTGCAAGGAGATCAAACCAGTCCATCCTAAAGGAAATCAACCCTGAATATTCATGAGAAGGACTCATCCTGATGCCGAAGCTGAAGCTCCTATAATTTGGCCACGTGATGCAGAGCTGACACACTGGAACAGACTCTGATGCTGGGGAAGATTTAAAGCAGGAGGAGAAGGGGAGGGGAGAGAAGGAGATGGTTGGATGGCATCACCAACTCAATGGACATCAGATCAGATCAGATCAGATCAGTCGCTCAGTCGTGTCCGACTCTTTGCGACCCCATGAACCGCAGCACGCCAGGCCTCCCTGTCCATCACCAGCTCCCAGAGGTCACCCAGACTCACACCCATCGAGTCAGTGATGCCATCCAGCCATCTCATCCTCTGTCGTCCTCTTCTCCTCCTGCCCTCAATCCCTCCCAGCATCAGAGTCTTCTCCAATGAGTCAACTCTTTGCATGAGGTGGCCAAAATACTGGAGTTTCAGCTTTAGCATCATTCCTTCTAAAGAAATTCCAGGATTGATCTTCAGAACCCCATGAACAGTATGAAAAGAAATGGACATAATAGACATGAATTGGCACTAACTCTGGGAGATTAGTGAAGGACAGGGAAGCCTGGTGGGCTGCCGTCCATGGGATCACAAAGAGTCGGACACGGCTGAGCGACTTCACTTTCACTTTTCACTTTCATGCACTGGAGAAGAAAATGGCAACCCACTCCAGTGTTCTTGCCTGGAGAATCCCAGGGACGGGGGAGCCTGGTGGGCTGCCGTCTATGGGGTCGCACAGAGTCAGACACGACTGAAGTGACTTAGCAGCAGCAGAACCTGGGGTGCTAGATCGGGGGGTTCCAAATGGTACTATCAGGATTTGGTTTGCTTCTCTGAATCTCTTGACCTGCTTCTTCTGTGTGGCCTCCACTCCCAATGCTTCTGGGCTCTGTCCATCTAGATTCTATTTCAGACCAACAAGTATGAACCTTTGCCCCAGGAGTCATCAAAAGTAACACGTCTCAGTGCGCCAACTTAGGTCCTGTGTCCATGTCTAAGCCCGTCAGTATGTTTGAAAGAAGGCAGTGCACAAGGCTGCACCCCTGTGCTGGGGGCTGCACCTCAGATAACAGCAGTGACCCTAGTGGAAGAAGGCTCTCTGCATGCACTGGAAGCAAACAAAAATGGGTACATATGAAGTTCCAAGTGTTCAAATTGAGTTAAAAGCCGGGATTGAAATAATGATTTTTCTGTATCAGACTTATCTCTAGTGAAACTGAGTTGTGTGTGGCTGTGTGTCTGACTTACACAAGTTGTGCACTGTGCAACTCTACAGGCACTATTTACATTGTGCATCCCTGGGAATTACTACTTTCTCTTCAGCAGTAGGTCTCCAAAAGATTTTTAAAATCATTTCATCCTCTTTTGGTGAGAGATTTAAACTTAAAACATCATTTTCATTGAATGACAACATGATGACAGAGCTGATGGTTTACTGTTTAACAAAAAGAGTTCTCCCAGTCAGAAGATTTGATTTCTGATGGTCCCAACTTAGTCTCAGTTCCTCTGTGACACATTCTAGGGTGATTCTCTTCTTTAATTGACACCCATCAAACCAAGATGGCTCAAAGTCAGTGTTCCCAGCGAGAAAGATTCCTATAATCTTAGAGTTGAGAAATCCTTGAATGTCATCAGATCAAAGAATCCACTAAATAAATGAATCCTTTCCTCAATAGCTCTGAGCAAAGACCACCCAGCCTTCATTCAGTCACCTCCAGGGGACAAGAACTGTCAGATTTCTGACTTCATCTTTGCCTCTGTGGACAGTACAAGCAATTGCAAAGATTTTTGGAAATCAACTAGTAACCTCCTTTCCCCTTACACCTGCTCTTCAGAAGGGATATGATGTTGTTCAGTCGCTAAGTCATATCCAACTCTTTACAACCCCATGGACTGCAGCAGGCTCCTCTGTCCTCTGCAGTCTCCTGGAGTCTCCAATTCATATCTATTGAGTCAGTGATGCTATCCAACCATCTCATCCTCTGCTGCCTACTTCTCCTTTTGCTTTTAATCTTTGCCAGCATCAGGGTCTTTTCCAATGAGTCAGGTCTTCACATCAGGAGGCCAAAGTACTGGAACTTCAGCACTAGTCCTTCCGATAAATATTCAGGGTTGATTTCCTCTAGGATTGACTGGTTTGCTCTCCTTTCAGTCCAAGGGACTCTCAAGAGTCTTCTCCAGCACCACAGTTCAAAAGCATCAGTTCTTTGGCACTCAGTCTTCTTTATGGCCCAACTCTCACATCCATCATGACTACTGGAAAGGTTGTAGCTTTGACTACAGGGACCTTTGTTGGCAAAGTGATGTCTCTGCTTTTTAATATGCTGTCTAGGTTGGTCATAGCTTTCCTTCCAAGGAGAAGGGATGTAGGGCAGTGTTTACCATCAGAACTGGTGGCACATCCATCTCCCTTCTGGTGAAACATGATTCAAATCTCTTTAATTCCTCTGAGCTTCAGTTTCTAGAAAATGTAGCCCGTAGTACGTAGTTCATTATTCCTTTAGCAGGATTAGCATATTGCCTAATGCCTTGTTCCAAGCAATGACTGCCATTATCAACTCAAACAGGTTTCCGGAAGGCAGTGCGGCCAGGGCCAGGTGGACGTGCAGTGGGTCCCCCTTTCGCCCTGTTCTGTAGGTGGCATCCCCGCACTGGCTATGAACATGACTCTTATAAGGGAGGGTACCTGTGTGGTACATGAGAGTCTATGTGAGTCTGGCTAAGGGCTTAGAGGGGACCTGGCACTAAGGGTTTATTCAGCATCTGCTCTGGGTCAGGCTTAGCGGGTACAGGTATTAATGAGGCCAAGGGTCAACCTCTGGGAAACTCACAACCCCCTGGGAAAGACAGGCTCAAACAAGCAAAATGTGGAAAATGATATCACCGCAGGCTAGGTCCAGGATGCCAGGGAAATCCGAGGAAGCAGGCAGCTTAAGCCAGGACACTATCCCTCCCCTCCTATGCCAAGGTCAAGGCTAACCAGGGCAACAACAGCCCCCAGGCACACGCACAGCAGAGGCAAAAGCCAGTTCTTCTCCAGAAAGAGCTGGGGGTGCAGGGAGAGGAAGGGGAGACTGGCTGAGAAAAGTGAAATTCCCTCTCCATCTGAAAGGAGCTGGGGAATCTCCGCGGGAGTGGGAGACGCGCGGGGGCGCAGGGCAACTCGGGGTCCCGGAGTGGGGAGGGATCGAAGGACCGGATCGGGCCAGGTGGGCGCCAGAGGGGTGGAGGGGTCAAGGCTGTGTGCCTGTGGGCGGCCGACTGCTCCCCCGGCTCCCTCTCCTCCGTCCCCCTCCCCGCTCTCCCTCTCCTCCCCCTCCCCACCCAGAGAGGCAGGGCTGGATCTCTGAGCGCTGCCCCCTCCTCGCCCTTCCCCTCCCCCTCCCCCTCCCCCTCCTCCCCCCGCCAGAGGCAGGGCTGGATCCCTGAGCGCCGCCCCCTCCGTCCCCCTGCGCCTCCTCTCCCCCCTGCGCCTCCTCCTCCCCCTGCCCCCTCCTCTCCCCGCTCCCCCCACCCCTCCACTCTCCCCCCGCCCTGCAGAGGCAGGGCTGGATCCCTGAGCGCCGCCCCTCCTCCGAGCAGGCCGGCCGATGAGTCAGCTGACGCGGGCGCCCCAGCCGCGCCGGCTCCCCGCGATCCCCGAAGTGGCTGCAAGCCGGCCGCCCACTTCCAGGCTCGCGGACGGGAAAGTGATGCGCGCCTCCTGACGCCGCGCAGAGCCGCCGCCGCTCGGTCTGCGCTTTCTCCCCCGGCCCAGCCCAGAGCCCCGTTTTGACCCGAGGCCACTTGGGGCGCGCGCTGGGCGCGGGGAGCTCTCCGGCCGCCCGGGATGGCCTCCAGTTTCAATGACATCGTGAAGCAAGGCTACGTGCGGATCCGGAGCCGCCGCCTGGGGGTGAGTGTGGACCCGTCCTCCCGCCTCCCGGCGCGGTTCAGGGTCCCGACCCCCGGCCAGCCTCCCTGGGGTCCCCGGCGCGCCGCGCCGCGCCTTCCCGGCTGGAGCGCACCCGGGGCGGCCGCTGGAGCCGCGCTCGGTGTGGCGCGGGTCTATCTTTGTCTCCCGGGTGACTTGGCTTTCCGTCGGTGGCCGCGTGTCCGCCTCGGTAGCCTCTGGAGCCCAGTGCATGGAAGTAAATATTTCTCGGTAGCCATGGGAGTCGGCGCCGAGGAACCCGGGCGGGGGCGCCGAGCCTGCCGGGTGCCCCGGTGCCCCTACCCGCCGCCAACTTCACTCCACCGGGGGTGGGGGACGGATCGGCAGGGCGAGGAAGGGCGGCCGCTCCGGGTGCGAACCGGGTCAGTGACCCCCCGACCCCGGAGAGACACTTCTGCCAAGAGAAAGGCTTTTTCGGAACTCGGGGCCGTGGACGGGGACCCAGCCCCGGCCCAGGAGCTGGCGAAGGCGCCGTGGGTAGATGTCCTCGTCCTGAGCCTGGGCAGGGGATGTGTTGCTGGAATACACACCGGATGCCCCCTGGAAGGCTGTCTGTTTAGGGCGGAACGGGACACCTGGCGCAGAGCTGGCGCTCTCTGTTTAAATATGTGCTGAGAGGAAGGGTGGCTGAGCCGGAGGGCACTGGTGTGGACAGGTGTTGCCACAGGGACGGGTCCTCCTTTAAAACTCCCTCTCTGTGGTTCTTCTCCCCTTTGCTCTTCGTTGATGAACTTCAGAGAGAACTTACTCTGCTTCTCTTTGGGCTTGAGTGATGATGGCTAAGGAATTCTTGAGGGAGGAAGAGGATACTGGAATGATTTGTTTTTTTTTTTTTTTAAATTTCAGACTGCCTCATTTCTCTTTGCTTTGTGTCAGTTACTGTTGCTGCTTTTTTTTTTTTTTTTTCCATTGTGTACTTTGGGGCGAGGGGGTTGGGAGGAGAAAAGTTTACTTTGCTAATGTCTGAAATAATGGTAATGTCAGTAATGGCCACAGGGATAATTTAAACATCTTCTCCACAAATATATGTCATTGGCACTGTTCTCTTATTTGATCTTTGGACTTGTTAATGCACTAGATAATTTTACTGGAAATTGAAATTTTCACCGTGTTAAACAGCTAGACAGGAAAACCTGCTGGTGGGAAATATCCGTAACTGTTAAAAGCTCTTACCTGATTTGTTTTGGTCCTTTGCTTTCTTTTTTCCTTCCTCCTCCCTTTTCTCCCTCTCTTTCTTTCCTTTATTTTCTTCCTTTCTTTCCCTGCTGGTTACCATGTTTTAGCACGTTTCCTGCCGGTTACCATTTTTTAGCAACTATGTCTTGTGTAATTGTGAATATACAAATATATAATTAGGGAGCAGTGTAAGAGAACTAACCAGTCCCTACCAGCCATAAGTTTCCTTGGTTTTCTTCGCTGCTATGCAGACATTCTGATCAACAGGAACAGCTTTTGTTAGGGTATTTAACCTAATGACTCTCATGCAAAGAGTCAGAAATAATAGGAACTTTTTATTTTTCATAACCTTGTGGGCCAGCCAAGTGTTACAGTGTTAAAAGAAGCATTTGAAAACACCATTCTAATTTTAGATTTACTCCATCATGTCAGTTGAGGAAATTGATGAGACATCCATTCTGTGCTAGAGACCATTCTAATAGAAGGAGGACGTGAATTATTAATGTACAAAATGTGAATTATTCATAAGGATCAGTTTATACCAAATTGTGATTTATTTGAAAAACTAGTTACCATAACTTTCTGGTTTATAGTAATTGAGACTTTTTTCAGTACTATTAGTCCTGACACAATGTTGTGTGCCAGGAAAGGAAAAGTAGTTTACTTTGCATTTACTTTATATTTTATAGTATTTTGGATGCCAACAGAAGTGTACTTTCTTAGGATTTATTCATTGTGTCTGTGTTATTACTCAAATAGATTTTGGAATATTTATTGAATGATGGTTATTGTTCATGGAGAGAAAAGGTCAAAAATAATCAAAATCTAGTTTTATTTGTTCAATTTGGTTTTATCACCAATTAATCTTTAAGAAGTGTTCTAAATAGTATAATTTATCATTAGAAGCTGAGGAGGCTGTTGGAACCACTGCAAGCTAAAGTTTTAATGGAGGCCTCAAGAAGAATACATTGGGAAAATGGCATAGGGACCTTCAGTCTGAAGAAAGAAATGTTCGTGGAGCTGATGGAGGCAGAAGCTGGCCTGGAACAGCAAGCAGCGTGTGCCAGTCTCAGAGAGCAGTAGGACTTCACGTTAGTGCCCTGCAGGTGCTCGGGTCCTGCAAGTTGAACTTGCACTGAACTAAAAGTCAGCGCCTGACTTTGCGAATCATAAGCCTCTTGAAGAACCAATATGACCCAGTGGCTTTATTAATGGAATCCAGACAAGTGTCTGAGGGTTGGAACCATGTTTAGGAGAGTTTATAATTAAACAGGAAAACAGCACTTCATGGGGAGCAGCTGTTGTACCGAGGAATGCCCCTGCAGATTTGGAAAAAGAAGAAAGAGACAAACTCTCCTTCTGTTACTTGTTAGCTTGGTGACCCTTGACTTCTCTTGGCCTCGGTGTTCTTATCTGTACAGTGAACAGTGTTTAACGATGCTGTGAACTTTGGATAAGATAATAT
This sequence comes from Tragelaphus eurycerus, assembly GCA_935064755.1. Lineage (NCBI taxonomy): Eukaryota > Metazoa > Chordata > Mammalia > Artiodactyla > Bovidae > Tragelaphus > Tragelaphus eurycerus. The sequence continues at coordinate 1,715,217 of CAKXYN010000019.1, read as the reverse complement.
CTGTGAAAATGCCCTGAAAGCAGACAGCCTTGGTTCTGATTGCATCATTTCTTTGGTATAATTAGAGATGAGTTAGCGTTGGTGGAAGGATATAGGAATTATTGATTTCCTTATCTTTCTATCTAGAAGTGTCCAAAGGCATATATATTTATGCAGTTTTCATTGGATGCAGTTTTTACAAATACAATGCATTAAGTGATTTGTGACTTTTTTTTGTTGTTATTTAATACTGATTTATTTCTCATGAGGGACCAAGAAAATATACACTGCAAACATGTGGTGCCGTCTCCAAGGGGCTTATATCACATTCACAGGTTTGATTATTATTAAGTTCCTTGTCCTCACTTGCGTGTGTGCCGAGTCTCTTGAGTTGTGTCCGACTCTGCGATGCTATGGACCGTATCCTGTCAGGCTCCTCTGTCCATGGGATTCTCCAGGCAAGAATACTGGAGCGGGTTGCTGTGCCCTCCTCCAGGGGATCTTTCCAGCTCAGGGATTGAACCCGCGTCTCTTCTGTCTCCTGCATTGGGGGGCAGGTTCTTTACGCCCCCTGGCACCACCTGGGAAGCCCTGCCCTCACACACACTTGTAGTTATCCCCACAAAAGCACAGTATGCAAGTCACACACACACACACACAAATATAATACATTTAAGTGATTTTTCAACAAGGCATGAGACATTCTAAGACCATCCTGTTCAGATGGGCCTCAGTAAGTGGTCACCTTTAGTTGAGATACTAAGCAGTTTAAGTGATTAAGCAGTTAAATATGTGTAGTCTTGCTTTTTGCTATAATCATCTGAAAGCTTAGAAATTCACCTCGTTTAACTCAGAAGAAGCCTCCGTATCTTCACGTCTTTATTCTCCAGCCTCATCTCCGTTGGTTCATGGAGCTGTCCACTTGGGCCCTGGCGCTGCATTTGTTCAAGACCGTCGATGGCACTGCTTTGGGGGTGGGGAGGGGTCTGTCCACAGTTGTTTGGCAAATCCACTAAAGGCATTAAACGTGTTTTTAGAGGAGTGGTGAATCAGGTGATTTGCACATCATTAGCAATGGCCCTGAGTTTGAGCAAACTCTGGGAGATAATGAAAGACGATGGGGAGGCTGGTGTGCTGCTGGCCATGGGGTCGCAGAGTCGGGCGCAACTGAGCCACTGAACTGCAACAGCAGCCTGCCACGTGGTGCAGATGGCATCGCAGGACTCTTCCCCTCGGTTTCTTCCCTCTCGATGGAGAGGATTCCCAGGCAGTAATTGTCAGGACGTGTCCACCCGGTGAGTCTCAGACCTGTTTACTTTATCTCCATGCAGTTCCCCTTGATTACTTCATTTTACTTACTTTTTAACATTTATTTATTTATTTGGCTGTGCTGAGTCTTAGTTGCAGCCTGTGGGATCTAGTTCCGTGACCAGGAATCAGGTGCCCTGCATCTGGCGTGTGGAGTCTTAGTCACTGGACCCCCAGGGAAGTCTCTGGGTGGGTGGGTGGGTTAGCCGCTGCGTCAGGGAAGTCCCCATTTGCCTCTAAACAGCACCTCTGTGCTCACCTACCAAGGAAGGACCTCTTCTCCCATCAAGGCCACATCGTCATCTGATCGGCTCCTAGGCTCAGACTTAATATATCCAAGCACCCATTTTCCTGTCCTGGCCGGCTTCTCCTGGAGTCTGTATCTCAACCACTATAGGTCCTGGTACTCCAGTTGCCCTGGTAAAAATCAGTCAAGCAGTCAAACAAGCAAGCAGCAAAGGATCAAAGCTTAGTCTCCGTTCTCGCTCCTTCCCTTATCTCTTACCGCCACGGCCAGTCCATCACGAGATGCTGTCAGCTTTGTTTTGGAAGTATAGCTAGAGTCCAGTGACCTCTCACACCATCTGCCACTACCGCCCTGGCCCAAGCCCCCAGATATTGTCATACCCTCCTGATTTATCTCCCTCCCTGCTCAGACCACCAAAGCCTTCCCCTGCGATCCAGAGTGACGGGCTTAGCACCAGCTCCCAGGTCCTGTGCTGACGCAGAACGTTTGCTCTTGCTCTTCCCTCCGCCCAGAATACGGTTCCACCAGGTTATCTCCTCCTGGCTGTCTCCTCACCTCCTTCAGCCTTTCTGCAAGTGCCGCCTTCTCATCGAAACCTTCCCGCCCTCCTGTGTTATCTCCTCCCTCCTTCTCTCCCTGTGTCGCTTCCATTTTTTCTCTCTCGACTTAGCATCCACTTACCGGCTGATCTGTCTGTAGGTTGTACCTGTTGATTGCCTGTATCTCCCAAATAGCGTGTGGAGCTCCATGAGGGCTGGGACTTCTCTCTCTCTTCATTATAGCTGAACCCCAGTGCCTGGAGCAGTTTCCAGCATGGAGAAGCACTTGATGAAGATTTATTGAATGAATGAATGAACCCATCACTGTCTCCTGGTTTAAGAGCATGGGCTCTGACATGAGACCGTTAAAATCCCAATTCAGCGACTAGTTATGTGAGTTTTGGCAAGATATTTAATATTAAGAAGCCTCAGTCTCCTGTAAAAATGGGGAGGCTCATAATATCTGCCTAATAGAAGATCCTCATAAAAGGCTTAACACAACACTTGACACCGCGGAAACCCTCCCAGTGTTTTGACTGCTCTCCCTCTCACCACCGGCACTGTTAGAGGATAATGGTGCTTACGTGGTGGTGTTACACCTCTTCTACTGCCATAGCTCTCCTGCTCAGAGAACTCGCTCTTTAGGTAGGAAAACAGATGAAACATCTGTGAAGTAGTTGCTGTACAACCACTGATGCTAGGTTATGGCCAGGGATATAGCCACCATAGAATTTTTCCTGGTCCTTAGGTACATAGCAGAAATGTCAGGACAGAGAAACTCATCTCTGTGCAAGTTTGGTTTGAGCAAGCTCATCAGACAAGAGCAACACTCTGTTAATTTGAGGATCCTTTTTTTGGGAGGAGGGGCGCTGGCAGAGTAGATTTGAAAAGTTGGTTAATTAACGGCCAAATCTTAGGCGGAAATATTTTCTCACCCCTTTCGTTTCTCAGTTTCGCTTGACCCAGTCTGCCAGAGATGTTTCATTTTTCATTTAGGGTTTTAGGTTGCAGAGATGATCAGGAATCTGCACGTTAAGTTATATTCCTTACTAACACTGAAACCGTAGGAATGGAATCAATTAACCACATGCCATCAGTACGGCCGCTCAGTCGAGTCTGACTCTTTTGCGACCCCCTGGACTGTGGCTCCCCAGGCTCCTCTGTCCATGGGATTCTCCATGCAGGAATGCTGGAGTGGGTTGCCATGTCCTCCTCCAGGGGGTCTTCCTGACCCAGAAATAGGACCCATGTCTCCTGCTCTGGCAGGGCAGAGTCTTTACCACTGAGCGACCAGGGAAGTCCTGGCAGCAGTACATAAGTGTGTGCACACAAGCACATGTCATTCAGTAAGATGCATGAAGCACCCTTTTCCTCCCTTGAGGAAGAGAGACTTGGAGGCTGACTTCCTGTAGTGGAATTTATGGTCAGACATCCCCCTAGGACTCCTTGGCTTCCCAGGGGGCACTAGTGGTAAAGAGCCTGCCTGCAGGGCAGGAGACCCCGGTTCCATCCCTGGGTCGGGAGGAGCCCCTGGAGAAGGAAATGGTGACCCACTCCAGTGTTCTTGCTGGGAAATCCCATGGACAGAGGAGCCTGGTGGGCTGCAGTCCACCGGGTCGTGATGAGGCAGACACGACTGAGCGTGCACGGGCATGCACACACACAAGAACACTTAATGTTTTATCCCCATTTGAATCAGCTTCGCTGGTTTCATGTCAGTTCTTTCCAGCTGGTACTTTAGTTATTTTTATTTGATCGTCCTTGTGGATGGTATGATTAATTATGCATCAGATCAGATCAGATCAGATCAGTCGCTCAGTCGGGTCCGACTCTTTGCGACCCCATGAACCGCAGCACGCCAGGCCTCCCTGTCCATCACCAGCTCCCGGAGGTCACTCAGACTCGCATCCATCGAGTCAGTGATGCCATCCAGCCATCTCATCCTCTGTCGTCCCCTTCTCCTCCTGCCCTCAATCCCTCCCAGCATCAGAGTCTTCTCCAATGAGTCAACTCTTCGCATGAGGTGGCCAAAATACTGGAGTTTCAGCTTCAGCATCATTCCTTCCAAAGAAATTCCAGGATTGATCTCCTTCAGAATGGACTGGTTGGATCTCCTTGCAGTCCAAGGGACTCTCAAGAGTCTTCTCCAACACCACAGTTCAAAAGCATCAATTCTTCGGCGTTCAACCTTCCTCACAGTCCAGCTCTCACATCCATACATGACCACAGGAAAGACCATAGCCTTGACTAGGCGAACCTTTGTTGGTAAAGTAATGTCTCTGCTTTTGAATATGCTATCTAGGTTGCTCATAACTTTCCTTTCAAGGAGTAAGTGTCTTTTAATTTCATGGCTGCAGTCACCATCTGCAGTGATTTTGGAGCCCAGAAAAATAAAGTCTGACACTGTTTCCACTGTTTCCCCATCTATTTCCCATGTAGTGATGGGACCAGATGCCATGATCTTCGTTTTCTGAATGTTGAGCTTTAAGCCAACCCTTTCACTCTCCACTTTCACTTTCATCAAGAGGCTTTTTAGCCCCTCTTCACTTTCTGCCATAAGAGTGGTGTCATCTGCATATCTGAGGTTATTGATATTTCTCCCGGCAATCTTGATTCCAACTTGTGTTTCTTCAAGTCCAGCATTTCTCATGATGTACTCTGCATATAAGTTAAATAAGCATGGTGACAATATGCAGCCTTGACGTACTCCTTTTCCTATTTGGAACCAGTCTGTTGTTCCATGACCAGTTCTAACTGTTGCTTCCTGACCTGCATACAGATTTCTTAAGAGGCAGATCAGCCAATCTAATCACACAAGGACCACACCCTTGTCTAACTCAATGAAATTAAGCCATGCCCGAGGGGCAACCTGGAATGGGCGGGTCATGGTGGAGAGATATGACAGGGTGTGGTCCGCTGGAGAAGGGAATGGCAAACCACTTCAGTATTCTTGCCTTGAGAACCCCATGAAAATTCTTAATTATGCATAGTCAGCCTTTAATCCTCAGCCCCAAAACTGATTTAAGCAAAGAATGGCCAATTTAGTGATTTTGTGTGTAGACATAAACCAAATTATGGACGTGATCATTTCCCCCATATCTGCCAATGTATTTTTTAATAATATTCATGAGATGACAAGAAAGATTGATTTTTTAAGCAGTTTTGTGGATCATTATCTTTGGTATTTTAAGAATTCTGTTTTCATTCGGGGTATATTTGCTTTTTTTTTCTTTGGGATGAAAACTGACCTTTTCCAATCTTGTGGCATATTGAGTGTAGCCTGATGTTCAAGCTGGTTTTAGAAAAGGCAGAGGAACCAGAGATCAAATTGCCAACATCCGCTGGATCATGGAAAAAGCAAGAGAGTTCCAGAAAAACATCTATCTCTGCTTTATTGACTATGCCAAAGCCTTTGACTGTGTAGATCACAATAAACTGTGGAAAATTCTGAGAGAGATGGGAATACCAGACCACCTGATCTGCCTCTTGAGAAATCTGTATGCAGGTCAGGAAGCAACAGTTAGAACTGGTCATGGAACAACAGACTGGTTCCAAATAGGAAAAGGAGTACGTCAAGGCTGCATATTGTCACCATGTTTATTTAACTTATATGCAGAGTACATCATGAGAAATGCTGGACTGGAAGAAACACAAGCTGGAATCAAGATTGCCGGGAGAAATATCAATAACCTCAGATATGCAGATGATACCACTCTTATGGCAGAAAGTGAAGAGGGGCTAAAAAGCCTCTTGATGAGAGTGAAAGTGGAGAGTGAAAAAGTTGGCTTAAAGCTCAACATTCAGAAAACGAAGATCATGGCATCTGGTCCCATCACTACATGGGAAATAGATGGAGAAACCGTGGAAACAGTGTCAGACTTTATTTTTCTGGGCTCCAAAATCACTGCAGATGGTGACTGCAGCCATGAAATTAAAAGACGCTTACTCCTTGGAAGGAAAGTTATGAGCAACCTAGATAGCATATTCAAAAGCAGAGACATTACTTTACCAACAAAGGTTCGCCTAGTCAAGGCTATGGTCTTTCCTGTGGTCACGTATGGATGTGAGAGCTGGACTGTGAAGAAGGCTGAGCGCCGAAGAATTGATGCTTTTGAACTGTGGTGTTGGAGAAGACTCTTGAGAGTCCCTTGGACTGCAAGAAGATCCAACCAGTCCATTCTGAAGGAGATCAATCCTGGAATTTCTTTGGAAGGAATGATGCTGAAGCTGAAACTCCAGTATTTTGGCCACCTCATGCAAAGAGTTGACTCATTGGAGAAGACTCTGATGCTGGGGGAGGGATTGGGGGCAGGAGGAGAAGGGGACAACAGAGGATGAGATGGCTGGATGGCATCACTGACTTGATGGATGTGAGTCTGAGTGACCTCCGGGAGCTGGTGATGGACAGGGAGGCTTGGCGTGCTGCGGTTCATGGGGTCACAAAGAGTCGGACACAACTGAGCGACTGATCTATCTATATTTGCTTTTATTTATTTTAACATGCATCAGATGTTTATGGAGTGAATACTCATGTTAAAAGCTTAGGGAACACTACCCTAAATAAGACAGATGTGGTCAACATCCGCGGGGAATGACACTCTGTTTTGGGGCTGGTGTTATTAACATGAGATTAATATATTCACACTAGTTAAGGAAGAATTCGTTTGAGCAACAGGTCAAATAGTGAAGTGAAAAGACATCTTCAGGTCTTTCCTTGTTTCACTTTCATGAAACAAGGGAGGGGAAATTTGATTTTCCTGTTACCCTAGGAATTTGATTCTGGTTGGGTGGAAATCAAATCTTTAGGGATGCTGAGCCAGGAAGAGATTAGTTTGCTTGCATTCTGCAAACGCCCTGTTTCTGGGAAGTTCAAAATGAAGCTAATAGTTCAGAAATGCCACAGACATATGTGAATGTGGAAGTTAAAATAGCTTCTTTCTAGAATGCGGATGCCTGCATTTTGGATGAGGTTTTTCAGAGCAGCCGGCAGGCTGTGTTTATTTTATGAGTGTTCTAAGTCTCTGTTGGTGCCCTGGGTCTCAGAGAATATAAGTGTTAGCTGTGTGTGCTGTGTTATGGATAGGGTGCCAATGATTTCCTCAGGCGATGCTTCATAGCTTTTATGGGATTCTTAGAGAAATCTAGACTTTTGTGTCCCCAAACCGCTCACCTCCCACCCTGCAGATTTCCAAAACAGTGAAGAACCACTGTCTCATTTTCTTAAATTAGAATTTTAGGGACTTTATTGGTGGTCCAGTGACTCAGACTCCAAGCTCCCACGGCGGGGCCCAGGTTCCACCCCTGGTCAGGGAACTACATCCCACATGCCCCAAAGACGTGTTCCCGGGCCGCAGCTAGAGATCCCGCGCGCTGCACTGAAGCCCGAGATCCTGTGTGCTGCAACTAAACAGAGTTAAACAGCTCTGTTTAACTTAACTTGCAGCTTAAACAGAGTTAAAATTTTAGCTTTGACATAATCGTAGGTTCACAAGAGGTGTAAGAAATGACACAGAGAGACAGCCATGCCATTTCCCCAGGCTCTCCCAGTGGTGATGCTTTTCGAGTCCCCAGTATCTCAGTCAGGATACTGGTATACCATCCAGGTACAGCGCGGCCATCCACAGCACGGTCCTCCCCATTGTCTTTTATAGCTGCCCCTGCATCTCCCCCACCCCCGCCCCACAGCCCTGAAGCCCTGACACCGTGAATCTGTTTTCCATTTCTGTGGTTTTATTATTCATCATTTCAAAAATATTATAGTAATGGAACCATGCACTAGGGAATGTTTTGGAATTTTTTTTTTTTTAACTCAGTATAATTCTCTAGAATTGTGGTGGTTGTCATGGGTTCTGTGGGTGTGGATGGTTGTTGTTGTTCAATCGCTCAGTCGTGTTCGACTCCCTTCGAACCCATGGACTGCAGCATGCCAGGCTTGCCCGTCCTTCACCATCTCCTGGAGCTTACCCAAACTCATGTCCATTGAGTTTAGACATGAGTCCATACAACCATCTCATCCTCTGTCGTCCCCTTCTCCTCCTGCCTTCAATCTTTCCCAACATTAGGGCTTTTTCTAAGTGGCCCTTTGCATCAGGTGGCCACCGTATTGGAGCTTCCGTTTCAACATCAGTGCTTCCAATGAATATTCAGGGTTGATTTCCCTTAGGATTGACTGGTTTGATCTCCTTGCTGCCCAAGGGACTCTCAAGAGTCTTCCCTAACACCACAGTTTAAAAGCATCAATTCTTTGGTGCTTCGCCTTCTTTATGGTCCAGCTTTCACATCCATACATGGATGACTGGAAAAACCATAGCTGTCACTATAGAGACCTTTGTCGACAAAGTAATGTCTCTGCTTTTTAGTACACTGTCTAGATTTGTCATAGTTTTCCTTACAAGAAGTAAGCATCTTTTAATTTCATGGCTGCAGTCACCATCTGCAGTGATTTTGGAGCCCAGAAAAATAAAGTCTGTCACTGGTTCCATTGTTTCCCGTCTATTTGTCATGAAATGATGGGATTGGAAGCTATTCCTTTTTTCTTTTTCCTGCTAAGCTGTAGTCCAGGGTATGGATGGGCCACAGTTTGTTTAGCTGTTCAAATCCTGAGGAATATCCGGGGTGTGTTTTCCATTTTAGGCTCTTATGAGTAGGTTGATGTAGATATTTGGGCTAGGGTTTTTGTGTGAATGTAAATTTCCATACGTCTAGGAAAACGCCCTAGGAGTATAATTGCTGTGTGTATTTGTAGTTGCATGTTTATTTTTAAAGGAAAGCACCAAACTTTTTCACATTTTACATTCACAGCAGCATCACAGGAGGGACCCAGTCTCTGCATCCTGGCAGCATTTGGGGTTGCCCCAGCTTTTGGTGTGAGTCTCAGCGTAGACGTTCTCACGTGTGATGCTGGTCCCTCCTTTTGACGCTGAGCATTTTCCATGTTCCAGCTTGTCAGCTATACTTACATTTTGGGAAAATGCCTATTCATGTCTTTTGCCCATTTTCTATTTGGCTTGTTTTTTAACTGTTGAGTTTTGAGAGTTCTTTGTATATTCTTGATAGTAATCCTTTTCAGACATGTGGTTTGCAAATATTTTCTCTCACTCACTATGTAGCTTATCATTCTTATCCTTTTAACAAGGTCTAGCACAGGGCAGACGTTTTCAAGTCGATGAATTCCACTTTACCCCCTTTTTTTTTTCCTTTTCATACTAATCCTTTGCCCAGCCCAAGATCCCAACTATTTTTTCCTACTTTTTCCCCTAAATATTTTATAGTTTTACCTTTTACATTTAAGACTATGGTCCATTTCGAGTCAATTTTTATATACGGTGTGCATTTTATGTGAAGGTTCGTTTTCTGCCTATGGGATGTCCAGTTGCTCCAGGACCATGTGTTGAAACGCTGTCTTTTGTCCACGGAGCTCATTTACGTCATCTGTCCTCTGTTTTTTCCACTGTTCTGCGTGTCTCCATTGTGCCTTGACGTGTCAACATGTGTCTACGTGTGTAGCTATACTATGTCTTGAAGTGGGGTAGACTGGTTCCTCCCACATTATTTTCCTTTTTTGAAATTGTTTTTCTTCTAAAGTTGAAATGATAAAGCTGAAAATTTGATCAACATATAGTGGGAAAAGTTATGTTTATTGAATCAAACGGATATAGTAACTAATATTCCCAATCAATATTTTTATTAACTCGCTCAGTCTTTAAGTGGGTCCGGGTGGGAGGAGGGATGACAGAATAATGTCTTGGCCCACAGTCGGTGCTCAATGAGCATTAAATTCAATGAGTAAAACCCTGAAATAACATTTTGCATATTCAGTTATGAAACGGACAGAAAGCCCAACCTCTCATGAGTACGCATACTCAGAAATCCCAGGAGTTTTGTAAAATTCTGTTGAGTGGTGTTTGTAGGCATCCCTGCTGCAGCATCCACGCTGCAGTCCTCAGCGCAGGACAAACGTGGAGACCGGCAAGCCGGCGGGAATAAGAGCGGCCTGGTTCCCCCGTCCTGCTGCTGGCCATCTGCTGTGACCAGTGCGTGTCGCTGAATTTCTCTCATGCCAGCTTCTGCTGCAGCAAAGATGGAGGTGCCAAGGTCTGACCTGCCTGCCTCCCCCCGCCGCCTCGGAGCCAGAGGTGTGGCCGTGGATGCGGAGAGCCTGCCCGAGCACGCTCCACGTCCCGCCTGGTCCCAGCTCGGTTTCCACAAGTGCCCTGCTGTCGGCCTCCTGAGTGCAAAAGAGCAGAGAAAACTTGGGATGGCCCCGTGCTGCTCTGAGCTGTGTCGGACCCCAGAACCAGAACAGATGACTGGGAAACTTTCTAGATTTATGATTTACTTTGGAGTCACGATGTTGAATTTCTGACCAAAAAAGAAAAAGAAATAGATCATCTTTAGCTACAACAAAAAATGACTTTTGCCTGTATCAATTCTTTTTAATTTACCAGTATTTTACACTATATGTACATGGTTAAAAAATTAAAAAAGCAAAAAAGGATCAAATGAAGAGGAACGTTTTCTCCTACTCCAGACTTGTCTCCATTTCCAGACAATTCCAGGCGGATTCTTGTGTATTTGTATGGAGATATTTATGTGAAGCAGTAAACATCCTGTGCACACACTTACAGGCGTATATGGTGCTCTATTTCTAAGATAAATTCTAGAATGGAAGCTGCTCTTACAGAATCATGTTCATTTAGAATTTTGGTAAATTCATCTAATTTTCCTTCAAAGGGGCTGTAGCAGGTGTACTTCCCCTGAGAGTGCTCAGAATCGTTTGTTTTTGCCCGTCCTCCCTTGAGGCGTGTGTCACTCTGTGTGAGCTCAGCTTCAAAAGGATGTTCTCCTGCAAGGATGTTCCTTCGTTCGGTCCCCAACTCCCCAAATTTATTCTGCTTGCACCAAACATTACCTAATAGTCCAATCCAATCCCATCCTACCCGTACTTTAAAACTCTCTAGTGCCTTCTCCTTACCCATAAATATTCTGCAGTGTCCTCAAGACACTCTGTAATCTGTACCCGGCCATAACTCATCCCACCCAAACCGGTGCTCAAATTAGTTCCATCCCCCTTGGTGCTCAGCCAAACCTGCCCACTTGAGTTTCTCCATTGGCCAAGCTCTCCATCCTCTGTTATTGCCTTTATACGTGCTTTTTCTTTGATTAGAAAATTCTTCCACTTGCTTTTATTTTCTGTACTTCTTTCTCATCCTGAAAGTCTCAGCTGGAATGTTGCTAATCTGGAGATGCTTTTCCGAACACCATCCCACATTTAAATGGTGAAAAAAGCCAGTTGGCACATATGTTTTTTAGTTCAATTCAGTCACTCAGTTGTGTCTGACTCTTTGCGACCCCTGGACTGCAGCACGCCAGGCTTCCCTGTCCATCTCCGACCCCCACAGCTTGCTCAAATTCATGTCCATTGAGTCAGCGATGCCATCCAACCATCTCATCCTCTGTCGTCCCCTTCTCCTCCTGCCCTCAATCTTTCCCAGCATCATAGTCTTTTCCAGTGAATCAGCTCTTCGTATCAGGTGGCCAGAGTATTAGAGTTTCAGCTTCAGCATCAGTCCTTGCAATGAATATTCAGGGTTGATTTCCTTTAGAATGGACTGGTTGGATTTCCTTGCTGTCCAAGGGTCTCTCAAGAGTCTTCTCCAACACCACAGTTCAAAAGCATCAATTCTTTGGTGCTCAGCCTTCTTTATGGTCCAGCTCTCACATCCGTACATGACTACTGGAAAAACCATAGCTTTGACTGTAAGTATCTTTGTTGGCAAAGTAACGTCTCTGCTTTTTAATATGCTATCTAGGTTGGTCATAGCTTTTCTTCCAAGGAGCAAGCGTTATTTATTTGTGTGTGAGTGTGTTTTTAATTGATTTATTTTGTATTGAAGAATAATTGCTTTACAGAATTTTGCTGTTTCCTGTCAAACCTCAACATGAATCAGCCATAGGCGTCTTTTAATTTCATGGCTGCAATCACCATCTGCAGTGATTGGGGAGCCCCCCAAAGAAAGTCTCTTATTGTTTCCATTGTTTCCCCATCTGTTTGCCATGAGTGATGGGACCGGATCTTAGTTTTCTGAATGTTGAGTTTTAAACCAACTTTTTCACTCTCCTCTTTCACTTTCATCAAGAGGCTCTTTAATTCTTCTTCCCTTTAAGGGTGGTGCCATAAGGGTGGTATCATCTGCATATCTGAGGTTACTGATATTTCTCCTAGCAATCTTGACCCCAGCTTGTGCTTCATCCATCATGGCATTTTGCATGATGTACTACTCTACATGTAAGTTAAATAAACAGGGTGACAATATACAGCCTTGACGTACTCCTTTCCCCATTTGGAACCAGTCTGTTGTTATTCCATGCCCAATTCTCACTGTTGCTTCTTGACCTGCATACACATTTCTTAGGAGGCAGGTCAGGTGATCTGGTATTCCCATCTCTTGAAGAATTTCCCACAGTTTGTTGCGATCCACACAGTCAAAGGCTTTGGCGTAGTCAATAAAGCAGAAGTAGACATTTAAATTAATAAAATCAAATAAAATTAAAAATATTCAGTTCCTTAATGATGCTGCTGCTGCTACATCACTTCAGTCATGTCCGACTCTGTGTGACCCCATAGACGGCAGCCCACCAGGCTCCCCCGTCCCTGGGATTCTGCAGGCAAGAACACTGGAGTGGGTTGCCATTTCCTTCTCCAATGCAGGAAAGTGAAAAGTGAAAGTGAAGTCGCTCAGCCATGTCTGACTCCTAGCAACCCCATAGACTGCAGCCCACCAGGCTCCTCCGTCCATGGGATTCTCCAGGCAAGAGCACTGGAGTGGGGTGCCATCGCCTTCTCCCTTTATTGATGCCACTTTCAAATGCTCAGTAGTGACAGTTTTGTTAGTTCCTACCACGAGAATAGAATAGTTCCATCATTTTTGAGAATTCTGCTGGATAGCACTGCTCCAGTTTCTTCATAGCACTCGTGGCTGCTTTAAAATATGTGATTGAGAACTTCCCTGGTAATCCAATGGTTAAGAATCCACGTGCCAGTGCAGGAGACACAGGTTCCGTCCTCCTTCCAGGAACTAAGGCTCCCCGTGCTGTGGGCAGCTGAGCCCTTGCACCGCAACTGCGGAGCCTGAGCTCCAGAGCCTGCGCCCCGCAACAGGAGGGGTCCCCGCAGAGAGAGGCCTGAGCACCACAGCGGGGAAGGGCCCCGCTCACCTCAGCTGGGGAAAGCCTGTGCGTCACACCCAAGGTCCCGTGCACCTAAAAGTGAATGAGTAAACACACAACTTTTAAAAATTGAAAAACATTAATGTTAAGAATGTGTTACCTTAAAAAAAATATGTGATTGAGTGTGTTGTTTCGGTGGTCTTTCCCCTCATTAGTCTGTGAGCCACACATGAGTACAGCTTATTCTTGTGTTGCTTCCTGCTTTTTTTCTTAGAGTTCAGTAAGCATTTGTCGAGTGAATGACTGAGTGAATGGAAGAATTCCTCCAGGCTCTTGACTGTATCATTCTGCCATGTTGGAGAGAGTCTTTCTGGGAGAGGCTGGACACTTCATGATTTTATCCACGTCTCCTTCAACATTCCAGTGAGATGCCTTAGCAGGGCCCTAGTTCTTGCCCCACCATCGTCTGGGATTATTTTTCTCATTGGGCTTGACATTTCAGCATCATTGGCCAGCCGTGGGAAGGTTGCCTTGGGTGGGGCTGGACCATCGTGTTGGCACTGCGTTGCACCTTCCAGATCTCCACTGTCTCTTCAGGACGGAGCCTCTCGACCCCTCTGGAAGTGCTGAGAGTGCTGTAGACAGCTCATGGCCCAGCCCTGTCCTAATGCCAAAAAGATGCATGCCCGATGCCAGGCACCTTTCCGGGGCATGTCCTGGCCCCAGTGACTGCCCCAGCTTGGGACAGCTCTGCAGGAGGCCAGCTCCCGGGGTGGGGGTCTCCATGGGGCACAGTGGACAGAACATCACAGCTGACCTGCACCTGATGTGGCTTCCAGAGCCCTCCCAGGAGACGTTCTGGATGCACATCTCCTTAGAGTCTGCTTCCTGCTAGTAAACTCAATTTGCAGTTGCAAACCTGCAGCCCAGTCTTCCAAAGCAGGAGCCAAGACCTCGGCAGGAGTGTGTGTGGCTTGACTTGCTGGCCTATGCTTTCTGCCTGTGTTCCACCCAGTGTTCTCAACACCAAAACGGTTCTTTAGTTCACTTTTCATAAAATGGAAGTTTGATGGCTTATTTCGTTTCTTATGTTGTTAAAATGTGCCAGTCTCTTCAACAGACTCATCTAATGAATGAATTGGGAAAATACCGCCTGGTTCGTTACCCTGCATTTGGACTCAGTAAAGTATTAATCCCAGCCATGGTTTTCTCTGAAAGGAAGAAGCTCCAAATAAACAGTAGGCAAGAACTGTATGCGTATTGCTTCATCTTCTACTGCTGGAGAGGCCTGATCACAGTTCTTTTTCCTGAGTACCTGTTTGGTGCTGGTTTAGTCCTTAAGTCATGTCTGACTCTTGCGACCCCATGGACTGTAGCCTGCCAGGCTCCTCTGTCCATAGGATTTTCCAGGCAAGAATAGTGGAGCGGGTTGCCATTTCCACCTGTTTATACCATTATAAAAGGAGAGTTCCGATTGTAACTTGTTGTAGCCAGAGGGAAGGAAGATGCTTTTGTCTGTGGCTTTGATTCCATTTTAATCCTGGACGGGGCATCTGGCCATCAGGAGCCCACGCAAGGAGAGGAGAAAATTTGATTTTTCTTCAAAACTGTCACTTTCACTGGGCAACTGTGAATTTCTGGAGAACATTTATAGCATAAATGGAGTTCCAGGAGATATGCTGACTGGCAGATGTTTCGAGATCGATTAAAGATTTAGAAAGAAGTACGTTTCCCCAGGCTACTACACTACCTTTTAATGAGATTGACAGTTTTACACATGGGACGGAGAAACTTCTTTATCATACAGAAATAAATTTCTGAAGTGAAATCCATTTGAGAGAGATGGATACAAGATAAAGTGTGTGAAGCAGTTTTGACATTTTGTTGGCGTTTAACTTTGAAGTTTCTTTTTCAGAGATAGATGAAGCTGGGTCTTTCAAAGATGAAAAAGATCATTTTGTTAGACTAATTTCTCTAATATTAACTCAAAGAATGGGTCAACTGTCTGCCAGTTAAGTCACGATCAAATTCTCTTATTCTGGAGAATTTGTAATCATGACTTTAGTCGGGCATTGGGCATATGGAGTTAGAAATGAGCAGATTTTCATTTTGTCTTGTAAAGGTTCAGATGGAGAAAGTCGCTGGCGTATTAGTTGAGGAAATGACTAAGGAGACTGTCAGTGTTATTAGAAGGATGCATCTTACTATTCTCTGAATGAGAAGCAGGGGAGGGAAGATTATGTTAAACTTAAGCAACAACGTATATAAAAGGAATAACATCAGTTCAGGCTTTGAAACCAGAGGGAGGAGAAAAGGACTAGGGTAGTTAGGCCTTTGTGGTGTAAAGAGACCTGACATTAACTCGTTTGATCCCGGTATTTTACTGATTGGGGTAACTGAAGCCAAGACTGCTTTCGTGGCTTCTCATCCCTTAGAAATCCCATTTTTAAGCTGTGAAATCTACAAGGTGAAGTTATCCTGATATATTGTGAAGTGTGCAAAAAAACAAGTGGCAGAAAAAGAGAAATTTTGGCACAGAGGTGTGCACAGAAGTTTTTGTGTGTGAGCATAGAAGAATGAAGAAGGGGATAGCTTCTGGTCACACGTCTTGTATAGGAGCTGTGCTTTCCGCTAAGAAGTGGGGCGCTGCGGGTAAAGTAAGATGGGTGGTCATTTGCTTTTTAAATTTTATGCTTTTAAATGTATTTATCCATTTGTTTATTTTTAGTGATGCACATTTGTACCTTTTGTAGCGCAATGAAAGGATAGTATCGTGACCCTAAGTGGCCAGACGTGGAGGACAGTGGTTGGAAGACGACTTTATTTTTAGTGAACGTATTTTACTTCCAGATTAAGAATTCATTCTCTACGTGGCAAGGGCATGTCGTTGTCTATTGTCTTATCCTGAAAGACAACACCCAGTAACATCACTAACTTTTCCTCTCATGCATCTCTTTGAAACGCGGGAGAGTCACAGATCCTGTTCATTCCTGCGTGAAGCCATCACAGGGGACCTCCACTGAGTATTTTCTTTTGCAGGAGAGGAAGCTCGGCCATGTGACTTTCTGCACCCTAGCATAATCATTATGGCTTTGCCAAAAACATGTAAGACATCCTCACAGTTCGAATGAAATGTATTTTCCTTTAGCGATCGCTATTCATGTTTTAATTAGGACTGTTGAGAGCTCAGGGTTTCAACATCTCATGATCAGAAATTGGCAGATTACATGGTCTCTTTACATATCATATTAAGCTTATCAAGGGAAGAGCAGCAACTCTAGTTTGTCAAGAGAGAAAGATGGGATTTGAACTCTATATTCAAATATTTAAGCTTGGCAGGCAGCTTCAGCAGTGAGAGACTGTGGTCCCTTTGGAGAAAGGTGAGAAGGAAGTTGGGTCAGATTTTCAGAACAAATCAAGCTGATTTGGAATTTCAGTGTATTTTGATAATATGTTGACTTCCGATGTTCTGTATCATTTTGCAAGTGTTGGTGTTTGCTCTTAGGTCGCAAAATTACATCCAGTATTTCAGAGCCATGTTCTTGGTGAAGGGTGTAAATTGTGGAGCCCAAATCCTTTGTTTAGGATAATAATAGAACGCAAGGAAAAATCATGTCCCTTGGAGCTAGTTTTGTAAAGACTTGTTTCCAAAAGCTATTGAATAGTATTTTTGTAGGTATTGACCCTCCAGCCAAATAAAGATTTTTCTGTGGAAGAATAAAGCCAGCTAATTGCCATGTCAGTGTGGTTGGTTGTAATTTGTAGAAATGTAGAAATATTGATAGAAATGATTAGGAACTCTGTGAATCAATATATAGTGAATTTTGACCTAACAATGATATCTGGTTCCAGTATGATTTGATAATAGTTCAGTTCAGTTCAGTCGCTCAGTCATGTCTGACTCTTTGCGACCCCAGGAATTGCAGCATGCCAGGCCTCCCTGTCCATCACCAATTCCCGGAGTTGGGAGTTCCTCTTTCAGTATCCTATCATTTTGCCTTTTCGTACTGTTCATGGGGTTCTCAAGGCAAGAATACTGAAGTGGTTTGCCATTCCCTTCTCCAGTGGACCACATTCTGTCAGATCTCTCCACCATGACCCGCCCGTCTTGGGTTGCCCCATGGGCATGGCTTAGTTTTATTGAGTTAGACAAGGCTGTGGTCCTAATGTGATTAGATTGACTAGTTTTCTATGAGTATGGTTTCAGTGTGTCTGCCCTCTGATGCCGTCTTGCAACACCTACCGTCTTACTTGGGTTTCTCTTACCTTGGGCATGGGGTATCTTCACAGCTGTTCCAGCAAAGCGCAGCCATTGCTCCTTACCTTGGATGGGTGTATCTCCTCACCGCCGCCCTTCCTGACCTTCGGCGTGGGATATAGCTCCTCTAGGCCCTCCTGCACCCGCGCAGCCATGGCTCCTTGGACGTGGGGTTGGACCTACAGGCCACTGCCCCTGGCCTCGGGCTTGGGATAGCTCCTCCTGGCCGCCGCCCCTGGCTTCAGATGCAGGGTAGCTCCTCTCGTAGGGCACTTAATAATAGTTGGGGGCATTAGGCAAGGCTTTGTGTGCACATACAGGAGAGTGAGTTGCGACTCGTGACCGCATTTTATAAATGAACAAAGTAAAGGTCAGAGCAGTGACATAGCACGGTCTAGGTCACGTGGCCAAGCAAGATGAAAGCAGGATGAACTTGGGATTGAGCTCGGGCACACTTCATGGGCTCTTGGAACAGCATTTACATGACTGAGCAGCTGGATGTGTTGGTGTTACTGCCTCTGGAAGGGGAGTGAAGATTCTTCACTGCCATGTTGGATTTTCTGCGTTCATCATCTTTTTGAATCTAACTCTGTAAGGCATGGTCTATTAGCTTCGTTTAAAGTTTCAGGAAAGTCATGATCAAAGAAGCTAGAAGTTGTCGAGAAAGACAGAAATGGCCAACGACTGAGCGGTTTTGAGCTTCTCTCTCTGGGGCCCCGCTGTCCATGCCAGTTCTGTTACTTACACCAACACGGAGGCAGGTGCACCCGGAAGTGTCGTCTGCATGGTGTACACACCAGAAAGTGTTGAATCGCACATCGCTCCCGGAGACGGCTTCTGGGATGTTCTGCTTATGCCGCAGTCACTTTACTGCTGTTGAGCCTGTTTTAGTGGAATGAATGCTGAGTGGGAGGAGTCACCACTTCCATCATATCTGGCCAGCTTACAAGGGCCGTTAGTGTTGCTGAGATCAAGGCACGGAGAGCTGAAGTAATTCATCAGGGCCACACAGACAAGACCCCCACCTCTGCTCCTATGGCTCGTCACACCGCTTGACTGAGTGTGCAGCACGTGCTTACATCTGGGTTTGAATTCATTCTCAAACCTTTATTACATGCTATCCTTGTCCTCCTTTTACAGGTGATTTAGGCCTATAGAGAGTATATAATCCAGTCAAGGCTGCGCTGCTAGTAACAGGAGATGCAGGAAGTTCAGGCCATAGCTTTCTCTGCTTAACCTCTGCAACGCAGGTCCATAGACCCAGTCTTTAAAATTTTGATATTAGTAACAGGACTAACTAAACGTTTTGAGTTACTCCTGTATAACTGCCTCTTTAAGATACTTTTCTTGCACTACTTTTTACCTGATGCTCTGAAAGTAAGAAATGTTGAAGTTGCTAATGAGGAAAAGAGTAAGAAATGAAATTCAATGAAATCAAAGTGAATGTCATACACTTAGTTGACTTGAAAACCAGTGACAGGAGGAGCAGCTGGGTGTCTGGGTGGTCTGTGTGACCGCCTTTAGAAAAATAGGAAATAGAAAAATAGACTAATAGTCTAAAGCTGGGCTCCAGTACAGGATCTTCAGAAGAATTTTAATAGCCAAGATCGTCTCATTCAATATAAATTGGAACACGGGACATAAGAGGGACAGGAGAGACCACACTGATGGCAATAAATCTTTCCTCTTTGTACTGTTACAGTTTTGCTAGGTTTTCCCTTATTTTTCCCTGTAATGAAATTATATAAACCTAGTACCCCAGTGGCAACCCGCTCCAGCATTCTTGGATGAAGAATCCCAGGGATGGGGGAGCCTGGTGGGCTGCAGTCCATGGGGTCACACAGAGTCGGACATGACTGAGCGACTTCACTTTCGCTTTTCACTTTCATGCATTGGAGAAGGAAACGGCAACCCACTCCGGTGTTCTTGCCTGGAGAATCCCAGGGACGGGGGAGCCTGGTGGGCTGCCGTCTATGGGGTCACACAGAGTCGGACACGACTGAGAGACTTAGCAGCAGCAGCAGCAGTACCCCAAAACGAGGGTGCTGTTTTAGTATATCTCTTTCCATTTCCCCTCATGCTTCTAAAATTTTTTGTGGTTGTAGCTATTATACATTTATAGTGTCATATCCTGTGTATGTTTTAAAATGTGTTATATACATTTTCCCAAATGGTTACATAATCTTTCAAACTATCATTTTAATGCCTATAGTACTCTGTTGAGTAGGTACATAATCTACTTGATAGTTAAAACAGTTCAACTGTTTCTAATTCAAATAATGCTCAGGCTTACATTTTTGACCATATTTTAGATTATACCTTAATAATTAATGTGATTATGAGGCTAGAACGTTTAAATATTTTTATGATCATTGATATACATTATGAATTAACTTGCCTAGGATCCATAGCAGTTTATCCTGTTATCAGCAACGTGTGAAGGGATAAAGGCCAGTTTTTAAGATGAGAAATCTAGCAGCCTGCCGTAGATGAAGCTGACGTTCTATTTGTCTCGCTGTCTTCTGTTCACTGATTATTGAACGTGGCTCTGAATCCTGAACTCAGTAATAAAGTCACAACCACAGTCCTCTGTGTAAATTTCTGCCCTTCGCATGAAGATATGTGTAGTGTTTTGTGATTTAATTCGTTCAGACACTCTGAAGATTCTTTAGCTCAGTTAGGAATTTCATTATAATTAGAGAAAAATTAGATATGCTCTTTGCGATGGACATGAGTTTGAGTAAGCGCCAGGAGTTGGCGATGGACAGGGAGGCCTGGCGTGCTGCAGTCCATGGGGTCACAAAGAGTCGGACACGACTGAGCGACTGGACTTGGGGTGGTGAGCCATGCTGTCTTCAGCCCATTGAGAACTACTGCCAAATGAGCTCAATGACCGTTTTGATTTCATTTGTTCCAAAACTGGAAAGAGGATCTGTTTCTGAATTTTGGGCAAATTTTAGTTCCTCAGCTAATACTCTGAAATGCAATTTGCTTGTTATACTTGCTGACAGCGGAGAGCTTTGGATTTGTTTTTGTGGCTTATGCTCTTTACTAATTATATTCCATCGATAAAGCAATTTACATTTGTGAAGCTGGAAAAGCTAATCAAGGAAGAGTGTGTTCTTTCTGGTGAGTTGTCCTCGTGAGTGACCCTGTTCTTCTGGCTATTTGTGGTGTGTGTGTGGCTCTATCAGAAACCGCATCAGTGACTGAGGCCTGTTTAGTAATCCCTATACCCATGACTGCAGCCATGAAATTAAAAGACGCTTACTCCTTGGAAGGAAAGTTATGACCAACCTAGATAGCATATTCAAAAGCAGAGACATTACTTTACCAACAAAGGTTCGCCTAGTCAAGGCTATGGTCTTTCCTGTGGTCATGTATGGATGTGAGAGCTGGACTGTGAAGAAGGCTGAGCTCCGAAGAATTGATGCTTTTGAACTGTGGTGTTGGAGAAGACTCTTGAGAGTCCCTTGGACTGCAAGAAGATCCAACCAGTCCATTCTGAAGGAGATCAATCCTGGAATTTCTTTGGAAGGAATGATGCTGAAGCTGAAACTCCAGTCTTTTGGCCACCTCATGCGAAGAGTTGACTCATTGGAGAAGACTCTGATGCTGGGAGGGATTGGGGGCAGGAGGAGAAGGGGACAACAGAGGATGAGATGGCTGGATGGCATCACTGACTTGATGGATGTGAGTCTGAGTGACCTCCGGGAGTTGGGGATGGACAGGGAGGCCTGGCGTGGTGCAGTTCATGGGGTCGCAAAGAGTCGGACACGACTGAGCGACTGATCTGATCTGATCTGATCTGACACCCATGACCCGGGCCCTCTAGTGGCTCAGACGGTGAAGAGTCTGCCTGCCATGCAGGGTACCTGGGTTCGATTCCTGGATTGAGAAGATGCTCTGGAGAAGGGAATGGCTACCACGCCAGTATTCTTGCCTCTAAAATTCCATGGACAGCAGGAGCCTGGAGGTCTAAGGTCCATGAGGTCGCAAAGAGTCGGACAAAACTGAGCGATTAACACACACACACCAGTGACCTAATTATTCCTCTAGTTTAAAATGTTTAGTGACCGTACATTCATTTGTAGGTCCATGCATTCATTTAATACCTTTTTATTGAGTGCCTACTATGTGCAAGGGTGAGTTCTGGGTACTAATAGATAAACAGTGAGTCGAAGGAAAATATGTTAATGATAAATGTGCTCATTTAACCTGTGGTTTTAATATTATTATAATGATTTCATGCTATTTAAATGAAAAATTTTATAGGTATTCATATGGCATAAAATTCCAGCATTAAAAATTAAAAAATAATACACAGCAAAAATTCTTTCATCCTGTTCCTCAGTATTATCCAAATAAGCCATCAGTGGTATAGCTTCTTATGGCTTTAATTTTTCAGCTGTATGTCAGGCATATATCAACATATACATATATAGATAAACATATATATATGTTATTTTTTGCACTCCTTTCCCCACATATTTGGTGTATATACTATATACTTTATTTTTCACTTACCTTGTGATAAATTTGGAAATCTCTCCTCATCATTACTTAAAGATCAATTTCATTTCTTTCTTTTTCTGGCTTCGTGGTTTCCCACTGTGTTAAATATTTTGTTAATTTGGAATTCTTAAATTTATTATCTCCTTTATTACAAGTGTTATAAGTAGTATCGCAAAGAGCATCTTTGTACACAGGTGCTATTCCCTGCGGTCTTTTCCCTTCCTGGCCGTGTCAGGCGGCATGTGGGATTTTCGCTTCTGGACCCGGGGTTGAACTGCCGCCCCTGCACTGGAAGCTCAGAGCCTTAACCACTGGCCACCAAGGAGGTCCTGGGTGTTTTTCCATAGTAAGTGAGATTGTGCTTTTAACGCAGGGTGATTTTTTTTCTGGCTGTTGAAAAATATTTTTCAAATCATAGCCTGTATTGATCCCCAGTGTGTAGAATGCTGTGTTTGTGTAGGAAGGGAGGGGAATGAGGCTGTGTATTTGCATTTGTATGTGCACCCTAGCATTTTCCTAAGAAGCTGACTGTCCTTGCAAATAGGTGACTGGTTCAGGGGATATAAAACTCAGAGGAAGGAGCTAATCAATAAATACAGTCAATCAACCAGTAAATAAATACAACTGAATAAATCCATAATAAATACATCAATAAATACAACTGAAATCATTGGGAAATTTGAACCATATGAACATATTGCTTTTAAATATCATAAAAATTCAATTTTAACTATAAAGTTAAAAAATGAAGTGTAGCTCTCTGTTACACTGCGCTTTCAATCTATGAACAGGAGTGGCTCTCTTTTTAGAATGCTGGTACCGTCAAGTGAAATATGTCACAGAGTGCACTTGGTCATGGAGTTTGTTCGTTGGTAGGATCTAATTCATAGGTTTGCTGCTTTTATCTCTAGCTCTTTTTAAAAAAACTTGTGTTAGAATATGGTTGATTTACAATATTCTGTTACTTCCTGCTTTAGGTGGAGTTGGGTTGAAATGGGATTGTGAGGCACAGAGGGTGTTTTAGACCCATAGTCTTCAAATTTTTTTGATTGCATAATTCATTCACTTAAAAGAGCCGCTCCTGGGATTTCCCTGTCGGTCCAGTCGTTGTGACTCTGAGCTTCCGCTGCAGGGGATGTGGGTTCAGTCCCTGGTCGGGGAACTCAGATCCCACATGCTGCGTGGTGTGGCCAAATGAAAAAGTAACTTTTAATGTTTTAATACTTCTTCTTTATATACATGCTGTACTATCAATTCATATATAGCAGTATTATATTTTAGAAAAATTTTTCTTATTTATTCAAGATACACACAAGTAAACACAAGTTTTAGAATGTTTTCCTTCACTTCACTGAGCCCTACTGTGGAAATGACTCTTCCAGGCAAAGGAATTGCACAGGCAAAGGCCTGAAGATAGAATAAAGCATGACCCACGTGGATAATAGCAGCAGCTCACCGTACCTGGAGGGAAGAGTGTAGGTGGGGAGCTGGGGGCGACGATGGTGAGGAAGCAGGTAGGATCGTTTCTGGACAGCTGCGCAAGGCGCTCACGGAGAGCTACAGGCTGTGGGGATGGTTTTGTTAGATACCTAAACACCTGTATGATGGGAGGTTGTTTGTGGGTTTTAAGCTCGAGAGGGTGGGTGTCCAGCATTTTGGTAAGCACTTTACTTTCCTTTGTCTTTGCTGTGCAGTGCAAGGTGGTGACGAAAACATTATTAATTGAAATAGTCTCCTTTCTCTCCTCTCCACTTTCTCTAATTAAATTCTGTAAGTTGAACTCATGCTTGGTGAAGACCAGAGCTTTGATCACAGAGAGAAATTTCATTCCAGGACAGATGGTACTGGATCCCTCCCGCCACGGCTCCAGAAGAAATACCCACACACTGCCTGGGGTCCAATCCAGTGAAAACTGCCCAGTTATACCAAGATGTAAAAATGTCCACCAGAGGCTTTCAGACAAGAGTATGGACAGTTTTTTTTTTTTTTTTTTTAGTACTGATTTACATTTCCTTTTATTTACTTACTTTGCGTAAACAGAATTTCCTGGAAATGATTTTACTCTAAGAAGGAGAATTATTCCTGTTTCTTTACTGGAAGATTCTCTTTTCTGACTTCCCTGATGAGGCTGGTGTGCAAGGCTGGTGTGCAAGGGCTGTTTCTCAGTCTGCAAATGCTCGGTAATTAATAGTCACACTTTATGCCTAACCCTAAAATATGTGTGAGTGAAATAGCATTTTTAAAAAGCCTATTTTAAACTTCATACTTGTATAATTAGAATTAGAGAGCATTAAGCCCTTTCATGATACGTTTTCTGGCCATGGTGAAGAGACGTGTTTTATTGCTAATCTCTCTAAACCACAAGTGGAGATGTATACTGAGAAAATCACTTATATCAATGGCTAATTGGAAAAACAGACAATACTATTAGAAGATGGAGAGAAATAGCATCTGGGCTTTCAAAGTGGATTCAGTGCAGGACCCCACAGCCTGGTACGAGAGAGGACATTTCTCTTCCTGGTTTGCGGGAATCCCTGCTTTGCTTTACTTTAGTTCACTTACGTCACCCTGGCTTGTGCTGGATTGAAAGGTTGCCTGGTTTATGCAGTCCCTGGACCAGAATTACTCTCCCTGCTCGGCCTCTGGGGGCACAGCCCTGTCAACAAATGCGTCCACCTGATTTCACCTCTGGGCTCTTGGAGGTGAAAGGGCAGCCATTGCAATGGGCGTAAGTTGGAGGGCTCAGCGGGACCAGCAGGACCAGCTAGAGACACTGTCTGACCTCGGTGTTCACCTGACAGTGCCGGATCCCAGCGTTTGTGTCTGAGGATGGTTAGAGCCGCTGGACTCCAGAAACCACAGCAACAGTGACCGCTCCCCTTTGGCAGACATTTTCTTTTCTTTAAAATTGAAGTACAGTTGATTTACAATACTATATTAGTTTTGGGTGTATGGGAAAGTGATTCAGTTGTATACATATGTATTTTTCAGATTCTTTTCCATGATGAGTCGTTACCAGATATTGAATATAGTTCCGGATGCTATACAGTAAATCTTTATTGCTTATCTGTTTTGTATATAGTAGTTTATATCTGTTAGACCCATAATCCTAATGTATTCCTCCCCCTCCCTTTCCCCTTGAATAGTATTCTTGCATATTGAAATCTGCACTTTGATTTACTATTTCAAAAAATGCACACTGTAAAAAAAAAAAAAAAGATATGCTATGAAGGGTAAGCTCTGTTTCAGTGATACTGACTTGATTTTGGCCCTAGTCTTTGTGTAATTATTGTACCATGGTTCTGGGGAAGGCGATCATACTAAGTTCTGCAGCTGGAAGTGGAAGAATAGGATGTAAAGTAGTTAAGGAAGGAGAGAGGAACAAAAGTGAGCTTTTGTGTGGTGCTGAGCATGTTTCAGAAACTTTGCCTCAGCTGTTTGTTCCTCCTAACCAGCCCGTGACCCAAGTTTGTTTCCTGGGCTTTAGGACACCAGATTGACACCATCTCCTCCCTCTTACTCACCAGCAGATCCCAGGTTGTTTGGGGCCATGATATACCCAGCTAAAGTAACCATGATTCTCAGCTTCTTGGCTGGGGCTTGGGAGCCAGATGGAGTTAATGGTAAAGCCCATTAAAAGGGGGCAAAATCAACTGGCAACTTGCCTCTTACCCTTTTCTCAGAGTAACATGGGATTGTAACAGTATGTTGAGCAGCCACTTCAGGACTGTAAATGGACAAGCCACAGAACTTGGTTTCCTGTTACATTCAGCTGGAATACAATTCCCAATAAGTAGATAATAATGCATGCGTGCTCAGTCCTGTCTGACTCTTTGTGACCCACGGACTGTAGCCCTCCAGGCTCCTCTGTCCGTGGGATTTCCCAGGCAAGAATATTGGGGTGGGTTGCCATTTCCTTCTCCAGGGGATCTTCATGACCCAGGGAACAAGCCCACGTCTCTTGTGTATCCTGCATTGACAGGTGGATCCTTTACCACGGAGCCACCAGGAAGCCCAAGAATAATAGTGATAGGAGTTTATTGAGCTTTAGCTGAGTGTGTACTGTCTGTCAGGTACAGTGCCAAATGGTTTCTTGTTATGATTTCACTTACCTTACCTTCTGGTCCTTACTGCAACCATGGAGTTAATGATGGTTACAGTGACCTCCCTGTTTTACGAGTGAGGAAATCGAAGCCTAGAGATTATGGTAACTTGTCCTTGAGTGGTTAAGTGTGAACACTGGTCTGTTCCAAATTTTAACACTGGTCAGAATCTGCCTGAAGTCAAGAATGGCCTCTACACTTGGGGAATCTAATCCAGTTCTTACTACTACTTAACTAGTTGTAGGCTGATACACTAGCAGTGGAATTAACTTAACTGCTCCTTTGCATTGTTCATCATGACCTTTCCACCACTGATGACCTTGTGAGTCTGTCCATTTTGCCTCCGTATCAGCGACAAGGACTTTTTCCTGGTGAGAGCGATGGCTCAGTGTAGAGGAAATACAGGCTCTGGTTTCAGAAAGCTGTGTTGAAGTTCCATGTCTGCCATTTCAGTTTGTCATTGAGTTACCTAACCTCCGAGCCTCAGTTCTATAAAGTGAACATAATCATGAGACCTAGGCAATAGAGCTGTTGTGAGAATTATGAGAGTTAATGAGTAATTGTCAGATAGTAGATGATCAGTGAATATTAATTCTAGATAACAGACACCTAGTAACTACTCAAAAATGAGCAATTCTTTGGAGATTGTTGAAGATATTGTTTTAAAGAGTCAAAAACTCAGAAGCCCTTGAAGCAGCTTGTACCATGAATAAGTGAAGAGGGCTGGGTAGGGATGCTGGGAAAATAACACCTGCCCTGCTTCAAGGAAGCAGTCACTTCTCACACCCAGCCCAGGGATCCAACTTTGTCAATTCTTGCAATTTTTCTTTTCTTTTTTTTTTTTTAATTTATTTTTAATTGGAGGATAATTGCTTTACAATGTTGTGTTGATTTCTGCTCGACAACAGTGTAGTCGACCGTAAGTATACGTAAGTCCCCTCCTTCCCACCTTCTCCCGTTCTCACCGCTCTAGGTTGCCATGGAACACCAGGTTAAGCTCTCTTTGTTAGATAGCATCTCTCCACTAGCTATCTGTTTTACACATGATTATGTATATATAGCTTCCCAGGTGGTGCTAGTGGTAAAGTACCAGCCTGGCCGTGCAGGAGACTTAAGAGATGAGAGTTCAACCCCTGGGTCAGGAAGGTCCCCTGGAAGAGGAAATGGCAACCCATTCCAGTATTCTTGCCTGGAGATCCTATGGACAGAGGAGCCTGGCAGGCTACAGCCCAGGGGGTTGTAAAGAGCTGGACACGATGGACATGAGTTGGAGCAAGCTCTGAGAGTTGGTGATGGACAGGGAGTCCTTGCGTGCTGTGGTCTATGGGGTCACAAAGAGTCGGACACGACTGAGTGACTGAACTGAGCTGGAGACTCAGCACACACGCACAGTGTATATGTATCGATCCTACTCTCTCAATTATTGCAATTTTTAAAGCAAAATCAGAAGTCCAATTCTATGTGAAACTCGATTTTCAAATATTAGTTTAGTTCATTTATATATTTTTAAATGCTCTGTGAGCAAAAAAAAAAAAAAATCTCCATATTCCCTTGCAGGCTGCCACCCTGCCATCACAGATCATCCATTCATGTCACTGATGCATCCAACAAGCTGTGGATGCATCAGTGACATGACATGCATCAGCTGAACTTCTAACTTAGTTCAGAAGTGAGTCACAAAAACGACTGCAGAATAAGACTTTCAAAGAAGATAAAAGACACTGAGATTATTAATGTTGGAGAAGGGTGGGCTGTGGGTTGGCTAATTAATGGTTTTCAAATACAAAGGATTTTAAGCAGTTGATGTTGACTAATTATCCTCTGTCTCGCAGAGAGCAGAACAAAAAGACAGGGATTCATTTTAAGGAGATCACTATGATGGAATAAATATGAACAAATTCAGCTACTGGGACTGATTAAGTTTTCAACAGAGCAAGGAAACAGGCTGTGGACCCTCATTTTGTGAAGACTTAAAAAAATAGGAAATATTATTGGGGGGATATATGTGTACACTTTGAATGATGTTGGAATGACCCCAACATCTGGAATGCTGAGACTGCAGTTACTTATTCTGAAGGGATTTAATTAGCAACACCCAACCTTTGGCACTCAGTTCACTGCAAGGCACAATTCAGGACGAGTCCCTGAGGATTTTGGATTCTGATTACTTGAGAGTCTTCGGCCTCTCCTGTGCTGTAACTGCTCTTGTTACTGGACACGTGCATTGAATAGAGGGCTCCTTTCAGAGATACAGACATGAAGTTTCCCCTGGGGAAGTCATATCTTCCAGCTTGACAGATGCCAAGTTGACACCTTCCTCCTCTTTCATTATTCTGAATAATTCTGCAAAGCCCTCCTCATTTCAGTACTGCACTGGGCATGAGAATTTGCCTTTTCCACTTGTCAGAAGATGTCAAGAGTTTCTCGGAGTCCACGGTCATACTTCAGTTTTCAGGCAGAAGAGGAATTCCAAGGCTCCCAGAGATGGCAGTAAATCTCTGCTCTAACTAACTTTGGTTCAGGTGTGCTTTAAAAATTGGAAGCTTAACAGTCTTAAATATTCTCTTTCCTTTTGCTGGAAAGCTGCAAGTTATTTTAAAATATATGGAAGGTTGCCTAGAAACTATAGCTTCACTAGCTGTGTAAGACAGGGTTCTTTCTCTCTCTCTTTTTGCTACAGAAGGGCTGTCAGGGAAGAGTCTTGGGAGATGAGGTTCATCAAGAAATGAATGAAAAATAAGACATCTTTTGGGAGTTTGGGCTCACATAAAACTGACGTTAGCAGGAACATGAAAATTAAGTTTGAGGCAATAAATAAGTTCAAGAAAATCATCTCATTTGTCTTTGCATATGCTGAATAGTTTGAGTAACGTGTGTAATAGTTGAATTATGAAAATGCTGTATTTCACCTTTCTCTCTGTCTCTCCCATCTCTTCTCTCTCCTTCTCCTTCTTCTCTTAAGTGAATTAGTCTGCTTAGGCTGCTGTGAAGAGTGCTGCAGACTAGTCCGCTTAAACCATGGAAATTAGTTTTCTCGTGGTTTTGGAGGCTCAGTTCAAGGTGCCAGCGAGGTCCCTATCTGGTGCTGAGGACTTTCCTTCTTGCTGGCAGATGGTGCCTCCTGCTGTGTCCTGACTTGGCCTTCCTTCTGTGTTGGTGGGAGAGGGGGATCCTTGGTGTTTCTTCCTCTTCTTATAAAGATGCCAATCCAGTTGGATCAGGGCCCCACCCTCACGATCCCATTTAACTGTAATTGCCTCCTTAAAGACGCAGTCTCCAAATACAGTCACACTGAGGGTTGGGGCTTAACTTATGAGTTTGGGGAAGACACAGTTCAGTCCAGAGAAGATAGTGTGGGTACTCTTAGTGTTCTGTGGACTCAACTTTAGGCTTTGAGATATGAAGAGTTAATTATAGTTGACCTCCTGAAGTGAAGTAAAAGTTGCTCAGTCATGTCTGACGCTTTATGACCCCATGGACTGTAGCCCACCAGGCTCCTCTGTCCATGCAATTCTCCAGGCAAGAATACTGGAGTGGGTTGCCATTCTTTTCTCCAGGGGATCTTCCCAACCCAGGGATCGAACCTGGCTCTCCTGAATTGCAGGCAGATTCTTCACCATCTGAGCCACCAGGCTTCAGTTGACCTCGTAACTGACTTTATTTCTCGTTTGAATTTTGCTTCTTTTAGCCTAGTGGGAACAACCACCAGTCAAGATGTTTTTACTGAGTCAGTCCAGGTTTGGAACTGACTTACTGAAGAGCTGAATGTTGAACTTTGCAGAGTTCTATGGGGATTCTTGGAACTCTGTGAACTTAGAGTAGGACTTGGTGCATGGTTTGAGACCCAAAGATTGTTTGTCTTTTTCTTTCTTTCTTTCCTTCTTTTTTTTTTTTTTTTTTACAGCTGTTTGACAGGGAAAGAAGAAAACTGAGGGGAAAGGCAGTTGAAGTCAATCGAACCATCAGGACCGCGTGGATTAGGACTACGATATGGGAAATAAAGTAGTACTGTGATACAGGAAAACTAGACTCGATTCATTTAACAAGGATTCATTAGTTACCACCTCTGAGCAAGGCACGTGAGGATGAACGAGACAGCAAGGTCCCTGCCCGGAGAATGTTCCTCCTCAGTTTATTAAGCCTCAGTCCTCTAAAAGCATAAGGGTGTTAGACTTTGAAACAAGTGTTTTTCAGGAAAGGCAAAATGCGTTCATAGTTTAACAGGGGGCCAGTCTGGTTCACGATGGTTTTAGGTATGTGGTAGGTGCAGGATGGGTTAGGGACAGCCAACTGCCATCTAACCCTGCAGAGGGACCATGATGACCTTCTTTCTGTTCCTTTCTGCTAAACATTCTTCCACGTTCTTACTGGGAATGCAGCCTTGGAAGGGATGCACAGGTTTTCTGGGTTCCTTTGAAGCCCTGTGCTGGGATCACCCTCCCTTTTCGTTTCTGTGTCTGACTCAGTTCCTCATTTTCTGTCCACCTATTTCTCCTCACTCTGATTTGGGGATATACGCTAATGTACTGTTTTATTATTAACTTTAATTATGTGAATAACACATAGGACATTCTCATTGTAGGAAGTGAAAGTGTTATAAATAAGTGTCCCTTGGCAATGTCATCCTGCCTTTAACTCTTTACCAGGGGCAAATGTTGTTATCAATTACTGCATATGGTTTCTAGGCATTTGCATAAAGATGTACATCCATAGAAATATTAGTTCTTTGGGATGTGAGTTTTTTTATTTAAATGATATTCTATATGGACTGCACCAATCCCAAAGAAAGGCAATGCCAAAGAATGCTCAAACTACCGCACAATTGCACTCATCTCACATGCTAGTAAAGTAATGCTCAAAATTCTCCAAGCCAGGCTAGAACAGTACATGAACTGTCAACTTCCACATGTTCAAGCTGGTTTTAGAAAAGGCACAGGAACCAGAAATCAAATAGCCAACATCCGTTGGATCATGGAAAAAGAAAGAGAGTTCCAGGAAAACATTTATCTCTGCTTTATTGACTATGCCAAAGCCTTTGACTGTGTGGATCACAATAAACTGTGGAAAATTCTGAAAGAGATGGGAATACCAGAGCACCTGACCTGCCTCTTGAGAAACCTATATGCAGGTCAGGAAGCAACAGTTAGAACTGGACATGGAACAACAGACTGGCTCCACACTGGAAAAGGAGTACGTCAAGGCTGTATATTGTCACTCTCCTTTTTTAACTTATATGCAAAGTACATCATGAGAAATGCTGGGCTGGAAGAAGCACAAGCTGGAATCAAGATTGCCGGGAGAAATATCAATAATGTCAGATACGCAGATGACACCACCCTTATGGCAGAAAGTGAAGAGGAACTAAAAAGCTTCTTGATGAAAGTGTAAGAAGAGAGTGAAAAAGGTGGCTTAAAGCTCAACATTCAGAAAATGAAGATCATGGCATCTGGTCCCATCACTTCATGGGAAATAGATGGAGAAACAGTGGTAACAGTGTCAGACTTGATTTTTTTGGGCTCCAAAATCACTGCAGATGGTGATTGCAGCCATGAAATTAAAATATGCTTACTCCTTGGAAGAAAAGTTATGACCAACCTAGATAGCATATTCAAAAGCAGAGACATTACTTTGCCAACAAAGGTTCGTCTAGTCAAGGCTATGGTTATTCCTGTGGTCATGTATGGATGTGAGGGTTGGATTGTAGAGAAAGCTGAGCGCCGAAGAATTGATGGTTTTGAACTGTGGTGTTGGAGAAGACTCTTGAGAGTCTCTTGGACTGCAAGGAGATCCAACCAGTCCATTCTGAAGGAGATCAGCCCTGGGATTTCTTTGGAAGGAATGATGCTAAAGCTGAAAGTGCAGTACTTTGGCCACCTCATGCGAAGAGCTGCCTCATTGGAAAAGACCCTGATGCTGGGAGGGATTGGGGGCAGGAGGAGAAGGGGATGACAGAGGATGAGATGGCTGGATGGCATCACTGACTCGATGGACATGAGTTTGAGTGACCTCCGGGAGATGGTGATGGACAGGGAGGCCTGGCGTGCTGCGGTTCATTGGGTTGCAGAGTCGGACACGACTGAGCAACTGAACTGACCTGAAGCTACCTTGGCTCCAAGTGGGCTTTCAATAAAGGCTGTTGAACAAGTGAAAAAGATAGTAGATGAATGACTGAGTGAAATGTGTGATTCTGAACAAATAAGAGGAACTAATGCATAAATACGTTTTGAAGATATGAGAAGTATTAAGCTACTGCAACTCTTATCTATAGTGGGTTATATATAGATTCACCGTTCAGAAGCAGAAATTAATTGTTGAAAATCGTACATTTAAAACGCTTTAATGATACATAACATTACTTTCCTATTCCTATTGTAACAAATGATCACAACTTAGTGGTTTAAAAGAACAGAAATTTATATTCCTAGGAGATCAGAAGTCTGAATTGAGCCTTAAGGGGCCAAAATCAAGGTATCAGCCAAACCTCCTCTGGAGGCCTTAGGAAAATGGTCTCCTTGCCTTTTCTAGCTTCGCTTTTGCTTCTTGACTCACGGCCCCTCCTTCATCTTCAGAGCCCTTCACTCCACCTATTTCTGTTGGCACATCTGCTTTTTCTAACTTTGTCTCTTTCTGTCTCTTATAAGGATGCACTCGATTACACTGTGCCCACCTGGATACTCCAGGGTGATTTTCAGATATCAAAACCCTTAGCTTAATCAGTTCTGGAAAGTGTTAAGATAGTATCTGCGCAGGTCCTGGGCATTACACAGTGGACATCTTTAGGGTCCATTTTTTGTGTGTCTGTCATAGTATATCTTGTTGCTATTGACTGTTCTCGTTTGGAGATTTTATAATGGAAGGCATCCTACCACTGACTGTCACTTCAAATGCAAATTTAGAGTTTTGAGCTTGTGTTCTCTTTTGCTTGTTCCATTTCAGAAAGTAAATTCATTTCCCAAGTAGACAAATCATTTCTGCATGTTGCCGGTAAAAAGAGGCATGGCTCAACCAAGGAAAGCATGCTGAGATGGGCCCAGTCCCTTCTGTGGAGACGGTGGTCCCAGAAACGTGTGCTGGTCATCCAGAGACGGTGGAGCGCTGGCAGTCAGCCAGCTTTGTCGGGCGATGGCGCAAGTGTCTGGAGTGCGTCTATGCAGCCCCATGGTGTTGTGTAGTTGGGTAATGCAGAGCATGTTTCTGTGCGCTCTGTGGTGTTGCGGTGATTGGGTAATGCAGAGCATGCTTCTGTGCAGTCCATGGTGGTGGTGGTGGTTTAGTCGGTAAGTCGTGTCTGACTCCTGCGATCCCATGGACTATAGCCTGCCAGGCTCCTCTGTCCATGGGATTCTCCAGGCAATAACACTGGGGTGGATTGCCATTTCTTTGTCCAGTGCAGTCCATGCTGCTGCTGCGTCACTTCAGTTGTGTCCGACTCTGTGCAACCCCATAGACGGCAGCCCACCAGGCTCCCTGTCCCTGGGATTCTCCAGGCAAGAACACTGGAGTGGGTTAGCATTTCCTTCTCCAATGCATGAAAGTGAAAAGTGAAAGTGAAGTCGCTCAGTCGTGTCCGACTCTTAGCGACCCCATGGACTGCAGCCTACCAGGCTCCTCTGTCCATGGGATTCTCCAGGCAAGAGTACTGGAGTGGGGTGCCATGGTGGTGTGTAATTGGGTAATGCAGAGCATGTTTCTATGTGCTGTGTGGTGTTGTGGTGATCTGGTAATGTGTTAGCTGACAGAGGGTGATCCCTGACACACTCCACCTCTTTCTAGCTCGAGTTGTTTCTGACTCTTAAAGTAGACAGGGGAAGCCAAAAGGAAAGGTGTGAATAATAGTAAAATGTTAACTTGCAGTGTGTCCTGCACCCTTAGGCTAAAAATAGCGTCTCAGAGTCCAGCTCCCATATTCTCATTTCCCCTCTGTGATTCCTTAAGTGGGCAGAAGTGTGTCTCATTATATAACCCTGTTATAGTGGGAAGAGAAGCTATATTTAAGTATGTGTGTGGAGAATCCATTGTCAGCTACAGATACATATTTAATTACTGTAAGGAAGAAAAAACCCAGAAATTTAAATATGATGTGGGGGTTGATTTTATTCAAATAATTCAGCCTAAAGAGAATTGAGCAGTGTTGTTTAAATGGTGGCCTCTTAGGAGACAGAATGTGTATATGCATCTATAGCCCTGCTTTGTTTAAATAAAGAGGCTTTTTGCAGTAGATGGAAAGACAGATGAGAGGAGAAAATCATTTAAATTTAACCCTTTGGAAGTACTCTAGCTTGGGAACATCCTGTTGTTTTCTTTGGGTAGAGTATGCTTTTGTCTGAGCTGTGTCTCTCCCTTCTAACATCCTGGGCTAAAAGCTTTATTGTTACAAAGGCTCAGATCCCTCCCAGTGACAGAGAAGGGCCTCCAGCTCAGATGGTTTGGCTCCACTTGTGTGTTCTATACTCACCCAGGGTCTAGGCTCGCAATAAACAATGAAAAAATTAACACAGATATTCATTCATTCATTCATTCAGTTCCTAATTAGGTCGTTGCTGTTGTCGAGTCGCTCAGTCGTGTCCGACTCCTTGCATCTGACCCCATGGACTGTAGCACGCCAGGCTTCCCTGTCCTTCACCAACTCCCAGAGCTTGCCCAAACCCATGTCCATCGAGTCGGTGATGCCATCCAGCCATCTCGTCCTCTGTTGTCCCCTTCTCCTCCTGCCCTCAGTCTTTCCCAGCATCAGAGTCAGCTCTTCGCGTCAGGTGGCCAAAGTATTGGAGCTTCAGGTACTACTAACTCTGATCATTTTCTACAGATAGAACCCTACTGACACCAAATATTCATGAGGCTTTCCAACATCAACCAATGTCCAGCTCCCTGGACACCAGCTCAGTGTTCTATAATTCAGTTTAATTCTGACACTTTGTGTGTATGCTAAGTCGCTTCAGTCGTGTCTGACTCTTTGTGACCCCAAGGACTGTAGCCTGCCAGGCTCCTCTGTCCATGGGATTCTCCAGGCAAGAATACTGGAGTAGGCTGCCTGCCCTCCTCCAGGGAATTTTCCAGACCCAGGGATCAAACCCGCCTCTCTTACTTTATGTGCTGATGGTGATACTGATGAAAATGCCTCACGGTTATGAAGCCTGTACTTTTTGCCCAGTCCCGTGCTGAATACTGTACATACATCAGCTCATAGCATTCTTACTGGCCCTCTGTGATAGGTGCTACTGTAGTTTCGCTTTTTCATCTTGTACTTGTATCTGTTTATTTACTTGGCTGCACTGGGTCTCGGTTGTGGCATGCTGGACCTTTGGCTGCAGCCTGTGGGATCTCGTTCCCTGACCAGGGGTCGAACCTGGGCTCTCTGCATTTAGAGCAGGAGTCTTAGCCACTGGACCACCAGAGAAGTGAGAAGGTTAAAGGTTAATGGAGTTAATGAGCATGTCCAGGGTCGTCTACGGAGAAATTGGCTCATCTGGGACCCCAGTGTGGATGTGACTGACTCTCAGTGTGTGCTGTGTCTCATTTAATGTTTTCACTGTGCTGTGTGGTTTGATTGAACTGCATTTTTTTTTTTCTATCAAGAGGTCAGATGTTATGAAGATTAAAAGAGACGTAATATATGTTTAATGTTTGGCATCCATCCCATATAAAGGGAAAGGGAAGTCGCTCAGTCGTATCTGACCCTCAGCGACCCCATGGACTGCAGCCTTCCAGGTTCCTCTGTCCATGGGATTTTCCAGGCAAGAGTACTGGAGTGGGGTGCCATGGCCTTCTCCAATCCCATATAAAATGCTGCATAAATATTAGGCATTTAAATAATATTAGATCTATTTCTTTTACTTATAAACTATTTAATATAATCTTTATTCCTTCCATTTCTATTATTGCCTTTAACATTTCATACCATCCTGCAATGATTAAATTATTTATTCTCTATCTCTATAGAGATACAGAAGTTACAAGTGCCCATATAATTGAAGATGAGAGAATGACAGGACCTCTGTAATGTCCACAGAAAGTCAGAAAGTCTTGATTTAGGTCAGAGTTTCAAGTTTGAATATGATGTACTCATTTTTTTCAAATAACTAGCTTATGTTTTAAGCAAATACCATTAGGTCTGTAACGCCATCCTCTCGTGATTAATGTGGAGAAGTGGGTTGCTTAAACATGGTGCTTTGCTCCTTGATTTCAAAGTGAATGATGCATTCAGGAGCGATATTTGTGAATCTCTCTATACTGTGAGATAACCACTTTGTCTGACTTTTATCTTTGAATTAATAGTTGTTTTGGCTTCAAGGAAATGTGATGCATTAGACATGGAAGATTAT
The DNA here is from genome assembly GCA_935064755.1 of Tragelaphus eurycerus. Taxonomy (NCBI): domain Eukaryota; kingdom Metazoa; phylum Chordata; class Mammalia; order Artiodactyla; family Bovidae; genus Tragelaphus; species Tragelaphus eurycerus. The sequence goes on along the minus strand of CAKXYN010000019.1, from coordinate 1,678,777 downwards.
CTGTGGCAAATCTTCCTTGTAGGCTTTTAGGAACACTCTGTTTCAAACTCTGAGGACAGAATCCTGTCATCTTAGCATTTTGGTTTTTGAAAATCAAGTGTGTTCTCCATTCTGTACAGCAGGTAAGTGCCTGTGGAAGCTCCTTGACCTGCAGCCCTTGTCAGCTCTCAGACTCCCGTTGCTGGTTTTTCGGGTCCTCCTCCTGGGACCACAGGTGTCTCAGTGGGGCTCCTAGTTCAGCCCCATCCTCCCAGTTGCTTATGGGTCACCCTTCGGTTATCCTCGACTCTTCTCTTCCTCTCCCATTTGGTTCGGCAGCCCCTTAGCAAATTCTATTGCCTCTAGGTTCAAAATACATCTAGGATTTAGTTCTTAGTAAAACTCAACATTCAAAAAACTTCAATTGTGGCATCCTGTCGCATTGTTAGTGGAAAATAGATGGGGAAAAAGTGGAAACAGTGACAGATTTTATATTCTTGGGCTCTGGAATCACTGTGGATGGTGACTGCAGCCATGAAATTAACAGACACTTGCTCCTTGAAAGGAGAGCTGTGACCACCCTAGACATTACTTTGCTGACAAAGGTCCACGGAGTTAAAGCTTTGGTTTTCCCAGTAGTCATGTACAGATGTGAGAGTTGGACCATAAAGAAGCGAGAGCTGAAGAATTGGTGCTTTTGAGCTATGGTGCTGGAGAAGACTCTTAAGAGTCCCTTCAATTCTAAAGGAAATCAATCCTGAATATTCATTGGAAGTACTAATGCTGAAGCTGAAGCTCCAGTACTTTGGCCACCTGATGTGAAGAACTGACTCATTGGGAAAGACCCTGAGGTCAGGAGGAGAAGGGGGTGATAGAGGATGAGTTGGATGACATCACTGACCCAGTGAACAGGAGCTTGAGAAAACTCTGGGAGATGGTGAAGGACACGGAAGCCTGGTGTGCTGCAGTCCACGGGGTCAGTTGCAAAGAGTCAGACATGACTGAGTGACTGAACAAGAACACTGCTGTGGGGCGTTTGCACTCATCATCTACGTGGGATGTTTCCTTGGGGTGCCACCGTGCTCCCTCGCATCTCCTGGCCCTTCCTTTGGTTGAATGACTCCTGTCAGAGGGACCTTCTATGAGCAGCCTCCAATGGACCCCATGCCTTCTCCCGTTGACCCAGTTCTTCACTTTCTGGCCTCATGTCACTTGTGAGCGGTGGTGGTGCTCATTTTTATGATGCAGCCTCTGACACCAAGTGTGTCCAGAATCTCTGGTCAGTTCTGCCACTGCCTCCTGGAGTTAGCACAGACTCCAGAGGTGAAAACCTCGCTCCAAGGAGACGTCCCTGCTGGAGCTGCCAACCACAGCAGGGGTGCCCAGCCTCCCCACCCTTCTGTGGGGCCGACCATAACTGTGCTGTTCTCCTAGGTTTTTTTTTCAGGTTCAGTAATTTGCCTTAACAACTCACAGAACTCAGGAAAACACTTTACTTGCATTTCCCTGATGACTATAAAGGATTCAACTCCAGAACAGCCCGATGGAAGAGATGCCTGGGGCAGGGTATGGGAGGGGGCTGTGTGGGACTTCTGTCCCCTCTCTAGACCTGCCACCCTGCCAGCATCTTGAAGATCTCTCGATCCTTCAGTCCTTGAACCCTGCCCTTTGGGAGTTTCTATGGAGGATTCATTATGTAGACGTGATTGACCAGTTCATTGGCCATCTGTGTTTGGACTCTGTCTCTAGCTCTGTGCCCCTCCCCAGAGGTGAGGGCTGGGTGTGACTGCTTCCTTTGGCTGATCGAGAGGCACCTCATTAGCATACATTTAGGATGAAAGGAGTTAGTTGTGAGCAATAAAAGATGCTTCTAAATTCCTGTCTTTCCCATCACCCAGGACACGACTTGAGCGACTTCACTTTCATGCATTGGAGAAGGAAATGGCAACCCACTCCAGTGTTCTTGCCTGGAGAATCCCGGGGACGGGGGAGCCTGGTGGGCTGCCGTCTGTGGGGTCACACAGAGTCGGACACGACTGAAGTGACTGAGCAGCAGCAGGAAATTCCAGAGGTTTTAGGAGCTGTGCCAGGAACGGGAGACAAAAGCAAAATACACATTTCTTATTAGACCACACCTGCCAGCCTGCTTCATACTCTACTTAGCTGTTGATTGCCTGCCTGCACCAGCTGGCATTAAACTCCACTGCATCATGTGCTTTAGGACTGTGGTGCTGGAGAAGACTCTTGAGAGTCCCCTTGGACTGAAAGGAGATCCATCCAGTTGATCCTAAAGGAAATCAGTCTGAATATTCATTGGAAAGACTGATGCTGAAGCTGAAGCTCCAATACTTTGGCCACCTGAGGTGAGGAGCCGACTCATTGGAACAGAGCCTGATGCTGGGAAAGATTCAAGGTGGGAGGAGAAGGGGACAACAGAGGATGAGAAGATTGGATAGCATCACTGACTCAGTAGACACGAGTTTGAGCAAGCTCCAGGAGACAGTGAAAGACAGAGGACCCTGACGAGCCACAGTCCACGGGATTGCAAAGAGTCGGACATGACTATTGTCTCTGAGCAGCAGCAGCATGTGACTTCTGTCAGTTTTGTGTCCATTCTTACTCAGCACCTGGAACAGCGCCTGGTGTACCACAGATGATCAATATGTATTGAATGAGTTGCTTAATTGATTTAAATCAGATATTTAATTAACAGAGTGATGGAGGCAAAGATGAGTTTATACATCTTCCATGAGACTCAGAACCCAAGAGAGGGAGAGAGAAGAAAGTGATTTTCTAAAGAGCTTTCTGGTTTGAATCTGAGTCCTTTCTGGTACTGTATTTTCTTTCTTTCCCTTGGAAAGTTCTTGAGCTTCTCCTGTCTTCTGAAAATAAGCCCCCATTACAAAGCAAGGTTCACATGGGTTTTCTGTTTGTTGAAAGCCAGAGCATCTTGGCTCACGCAGCAATTTGTAGAAGAGCAAAAGCGGTGGGCCTGGCTCATGGTAGGTGCTCAATAAATATTTTCCGAAGCATGAATGTTTCCTAAAGACTAGAGGCTTGTACTTCCTATTGGCTAGAGGGAGAGGGTGCCCTAAATGTGTTTGCTAGCTGGTGTGGGGCAGAACTGGGAAGCTCGTTTAGACACTCTGAAAGGAGACAGTGGCCATGGCCTCTCTGAGGGCATTTCACTTCACACGCCAGTACAGATGTTACAGGATGAATTAAAGTGTCTCTAAGGTCAGGGTCTTCTCGCCCGGAGAATCCCAGGGACGGGGAGCCTGGAGGGCTGCCGTCTGTGGGGTCGCACAGGATCGGACGCGACGGAAGCAACCCAGCAGCAGCAGCAGCAGTGAGGTCAGCGTCAGGGACTAGACTTGTTCCGGCTGCAGAACTGAACCTCTGAGATTCAGACCTGTAAACTGGTGCTGGTGCTGGTGCTGGACTCTAGGCTGTAAAGCAGGCTTAGCCATGGTCCACCCCTCTTATCTCTGCTTTCACCCACCTCCCCGCACCTTCTGAGTCTAACCCAGCTTGAGTCCCCTTCCATTTGGAGGTGTGGTGGGCTGAGGGAGGAGAGAGCTGTGCTGGGAGAGGGGAGGAAGGCCCACGGGAGGGAAGTCTCGGGTTGAAGAGGGGGCAGCATTGATGCTCCAGCCGGAAGGCATGAGGCTGAAAATGCCGCTTGGCTGCAGTCAAGATGCAGCTTGGGGTTTGTGACTTCATCCCTTTGTCCTTGTGGTTCAGTCCAATTCCCTTGCTGACATGGGCGATGATGTCCTGGGTCCTCGCCCTGGGGAACCCCAGCAGCTCCCAGAAACCCCAGTCTCTGCCCTTCTGATCACATCATCTCACTGAGTGATCTGATTTCAGTAATATCTGTTATGGTATCTCAGGTGACTCAGTGGTAAAGAATCTGCCTGCCAATGCAGGGCATGTGGGTTCCATCCCGGGGTCAGGAAGATCCCCTGGAGGAGGAAATGGCAACCCACTCCAGTGTTCTTGCCTGAGAACCCCACGAATAGTGGAGCCTGGAGCTCTAGTCAGTCCACTGGGTCACAAAAGAGTTGGACACGACTTGGCAACTGAACGGCAGCAGTTATGGGAGCAGGGACACGGATCGTGTTGCTGTCCAGACCCACCTCCCTCTGCAGCTGTGCTGTGGGGGCAGTGCAGGCGTTGGTTGTCTTTTCTCCATTACTCAGCACAGGGGAAACCAAGATGTCGGGGAGAGAGGGAGTTCATTCACCTGAGATCACACTGCAGAAGAGGGGTGGGTTTCCAACTGTGGCTCCTAAAGCGCATTTGCACAACACTTGTCATTTCTCGGCATTTGGATTCTTCCTCTCTCTTATCTTCTGTAATAACTGATTTTCATTAAGATAGTTAACATACTCTTGAGCTGGTGGCTACGATTTCTCTGTATCAGATTAAAGACCAGACCTTCAAAAGAGAATGAAAAAGATTGGATTTTTGTTGCTCTGTGGCTGCCTGGGTGCAGTTACTCTCCAGCCAGAGGACAGCCCTCTGGAGAAGGACGTGAATGGAGGATGGTCCTTGGTGGGCGATCGCCCCTGTCCGGCGGAAGAGCAAAGTTCTTGCTCTGCTCGCGTGTTCAGTACTGCAGGTGGCGTCGATCTGAACACCCAGGTTATGCACAGTGGGTCCAGTCGTGACTGTCCCTGCCCTGAAAGGAAGCATTTCCCCGAGGGTGGGAGGCTGGCTCGCGACGCCTGGGCTCAGCAGGAGATGGTGGACTCCTGCACTCCTGGTTGGTCTGAAGCCTTTCTGTTACTCATTCTGTTCATTGTGCTACAGGGGCCGGTGGGACTGGGGGCTTCCGAGGGGGCATGGTGGTAAAGGATCCGCCTGCCAGTGCAGGAGACTCGAGAGATGTGGGTTTCAGCCCTGGGTCAGGAAGATCCCCTGGAGAAGAACATGGCAACCCACTCCGGTGTTCTTGCCTGGAAAATTCCATAGACAGAAGAGCCGGGTGGGCTACAGTCCATGGGGTCACAGGGAGTCAGACACGACTCAGATGATAATTTAGGCAGGCCTTTCGTCTTTACTGAAATTATAGAGGGGTGAGGGAGAAGTTGTACTCTGGTCTTCTGACGCTTCCTGTTTGGTGATTTGATCTGTTTTTGAAGATTTGCCTGCAGATACTGGCCAAATACTAGGAACCAAACAGCTTTCTAGTTTTCAGTGTGCGCACACGTGTGTGCAACTCTTCTCCCTGCCAGAGACCGGCAGCGTGGTGTCCTTTCGGCTCTGACCACTCTCCCTCCCTAAGTTCTGCTTTTTAAATTTGGCTGCTTCTCCCAGTCCAAGCTCACGCTTCTGTGATCTCTGGCAGAGGAGCCTGTGTCAAAACAAACCCCCAATTCTCTTTTTTAACCGTTTCCCACATTCCTCTCCTTTTATCTTTGATGAGGTCAGATTTCAGAGTCGCCAACCTGACAGTTTTCTCGTGCTCCCATTGATTCGTTCGGATAAAGACAGGCTGTTTAAAGAGCGCTTCTCGTCTGAGCGGTGTCCTTTCTGTGGCCTGTGAAGGGCGAGGCCCGAAGCTGGGACACCGGCCGTCTGGCGCCAGGGTTCCTGGAGTTCTGAGTGGTGAATATTCAGGAAAGAGAAGAATTTGTTCCCTTTGACCCAGAGCTGGTTGCCAGGGGGGAAGGCTGGAAAGGGAAAGAAAACGTAGAGACCGACTACTCGGGTATTAGGAATGTTAGAAATAATGATTTTCTCTTGACGATTGGAACTTTGTCACTGCGAACTTGTCTGATTATAAATCAGGTGAGAATCTGGCACAAAGTGCACTTGGTTAAACACACACACTCACACTGGAAGCACAAAAAACAGACGTCCAGTTGCTGGATGCTTCCCAAGCCACGTAATTAAATCACTACTGTGCTTTTCAGAAATACCTGGAGCAAGTCCATCTTCCAACAATAGAATCTTTTCCAGCACACGGCAGTGTCTGTACTCCCAGAGAAAACTGTGGGGCTGCCTGTTATCAGAAAGCAGCCTTTTTTCCCTCTTGCTTTCAGAACACCAGTGTGAAAGGTGAGTGCAATTTCTTACTCAGAGGTGGAAATGTTTTAAGAATCAGTTACTTAACCGCAAACAGGTACTGTCTCTGAAATGATGAGATTTTGTTTATCAGAGACAGTGTCTGTTAAGGTGCATTTTGCCTGGTCTTGTCTCTTGCGGAGAAGTGGTTCAGAATAGTTGTGGTCTCTGTGTACTTCTGATAAGGATGCTGAAATAATTGCACTTTCAGCAGAAAGAGCAATCTTGAAAATTTTCCTGGTTAATTTCTCTCAAAAATGGAAAGCTTGAGCAACTTGCCTGAACATGGATTTGGTTTCTGAATGATACCTGAGATGTGTTTTACCTAAACAATTGCAACTCTAAGTCCAATGGGAGAATTTGGGCTCTGTGGTTCAAAATCTGCCTTCTCTCTGAGAACTGGCTTTGAAAGTTTTTTATTGTATTTTGTTGATCTACCACCAATATAGGAGACGTGGATTCGATCCTTGGGTTGGGACGATCCCCTGCAGATGGAAATGGCAACCCGCTCCAGTATTCTTGCCTGGGAAATCTGGTGGACAGAGGAGACAGGCAGGCTATAGTCCATGGGGTCACAAAGAGTCAGATATGACTTAGTGACTAACACATTCTCCGACAATTAATGGCTGTTTTGGGGTTTGAGTAATGAAGGTCCATTGTAAGTGTGTGCTCCTGTGCTCAGGATTTTATGAAGCCTCTTTAAACTTGCAGTCCCTGGTTGCTCCCGAGACGAACACCCTGAGCCCCCGTCCACTTATAGGACTGTGTGTCATCATGACATCCACGGTCAGACGTCAGATCCGAGGGCAGGCCTCTCATGTTGCTGTTACTAGATGATACACACTCCAGTGCTCGCTGTGGGGGTGCTAACCCCCAAAGGCCTTCTGTTAGTTTCCCAGAATTTAAGCTGGGACTCAGTGTTGCTTGTCTAAGAGCAAAATAAAACTGAATGCCTTGGGAAGGCAGCGCTGAGTAGAAATAGATTTTTTTCTTTTCAGAAACAGCATTTGAAAAAAAGAATTTAACAAAGTGGTTAACCGATGTAGAGGAACAACTTGAAACTTTAACAATGGAAAGCTACACATTCATTCGAAAGAAAGAGTTAGGTCTGTGCATATTGAAGTGGAAAGATGCCTTTGATTTGTTTTGAAGTGGAAACTAAAGGAGTAAGTTACGGAGTATAATACGTGGTATGATCCTCTTTATTAAAGCATGCATGCATGCTCGGTAGCTTCAATCGTGTCCAGCTCTTCGCAACTATGGACTGTAGCCTGCCAGGCTCCTCCGTCCATGGGATTCTCCAGGCAAGAACACTGAGTGGGTTGCCATGCTTTCCTCCAGGGGATCTTCCTGATCCAGGGATCGAACCCATGTCTCCTGTGTCTTCTGCCTTGCAGGCGGACCATCGAGCTGTCCAGGAAGCCCTTTTAAAAACATATACGTATATAAATAGGAGGGTAGGCTAATGCTACTTTCTGAATTAGGTTTGTCTGCCTGTACCTGAAAACTCATAATCATAGTAACTTACTAAGTAGAAATTTAGTTTTCTTCCATAGAAAATAATTCAAAGTTCGTATAATAGTTCCAAGCTCATCAGGAAAGCAGGTTTCATCTGTGTCTGCTCTGCCATCCTACTGTGCTGTGCTAAGTCGCTTCAGTCGTGTCTGACTCTGCGTGACCCCATGACGGCAGCCACCAGGCTCCCCCGTCCCTGGGATTCTGCAGGCAAGAACACTGGAGTGGGTTGCCATTTCCTTCTCCAATGCATGAAAGTGAAAAGTAAAAGCGAAGTCGCTCAGTCGTGTCCGACTCCTAGCAACCCCATGGATTGCAGCCTACTAGGCCCCTCCATCCATGGGATTCTCCAGGCAATAGTACTGGAGTGGGGTGCCATTGCCTTCTCCGGCCATCCTACTAGGGGCCTCCAACCAAAAGGTTACCTCATGGCCCAAAATGGCTGCTGGAGCTCTGAGCATCATACCTCTTACACAGAAGTAGGAAAGGCCAGAAAGGCAAAACAACTGTGAGAGAACACAAAACTTCTTCTCTGTCTTTGGTCAGTATTTATCCACCTGGCTCTACTTAGAAGCCTAAAAAATATAGTCCCTCAGGTGGAACACTGCCTGGGATTTTGTTGCTGTGTAATAGAAAGAGAATGGTAATTGGGTGGTCACTTGCTAGAATGGCCAAATGGCAGCCTCCTGTGCTTCCATATCATTGACTGCCTTAAACACACATTTTTAAACAGTAAAAAAAAAATTAAGGAATGCATGTTTGTAAGTGGGCTCCCCCAGTGCCTCAGGGTAAAGATTCTGCCTGCAAATGCAAGAGACGCCGGTTCAGTCCCTGGATCGGGAGGATGCCCTGGAGAAGGAAGCGGCAACCCGCTCTAGTATTGTCGCCTGGGAAATCCCGTGGACACAGAGCCTGGAAGGCTACAGTCCCTGAGGTTGCAAAGAGTTAGACATGACTTGGCAACGAAACAGCAACAACAAACATTGTAAACAGACGGCGATAAAAATGTAAGGAGGTGCATGGTGACCCCGGAGTCCACGGCCAGCAGCGTGAGAGAAACGGCAGTTCTCTGGCTCGGGGGCCCCGTCTCTCAGCGTCGGAGCACCTTGGCATGTTGAACGAGTCGTCTCGTCATGACCCAGTGCTGGACTCCTAACAGTGTCAGATGAAAACGTGTTTAGATTTCAGCTCAGTTTAGTTTTTATAATCTGTACCAAGCCATTTGCGAAGGCAAATTTCTAATGAAAAATACTGATTCATAGCTGCCACTCAGCTTCCTAAAAACTGCTCGAGCATTTGGATGTTCAAGGCTGGAACCATAGTTACACAGTTGACCTTTGAACAACGCAGGTTTGAACTGTGCAGGTCCGCTTACACGCAGAGGCTTTTTGCAGTAAATATACACTATGGTACTTCACGAGCCACAGCTGCTTGGATCCAGAGATGCAGAACCCAGGTGTGCAGGGCTGGTTGTAGAGTCACACTCAGGTTTTTGACTGGCAGGAGGGTCGATGCCTCTAACCCCACAGTTGTTCAATTTTCAACTATAATAAAAACATTAACTGAGATTAAATGCTTCAGTGAGGGAAGATTGTCTAATGGACAAGAGTGTGGGTTCTTGAATCAGAATTGCTCTTTACTTCTCCTTCAAATATCTTAAACCTCAATTTCTCACCTCTAAAATGGTAGTAATAAGAGTTTCTATTTATATCATGGGACAGTCATAAGAATTTAAGAAGACAAGCCCAATCAGGTGACTGGCCATTAGTAAATGCTCACAGTCAAAGTGATGACATTTTTGTTGCCGGCCCGCTGTATCAGGCGGACTATAGTTATTTTGAATTTTACCCCCAAGTCCCACAAGTCTATAAAGGTGTACTTATTTTTTAAAATAACAACTTTATGGAGATACAGTTCACATACCATGAAATTCAAGCTTGTGAAAGTGCACAGTTCCGTGACTTTTGGCCCATGCACAAGGCTGTATAATCACCACCACAATCCAAGTTTAGAACATTTTCATCACTCCATAGTCACTCCCAGTTGTCCCTTCCACTCAGTCCCTGGAAACCAGTAATCTACTTTCTGTTTCTATGGGTTTGCCTCTTGGTCATTTCATGCAAATGAAATTCATGCAATATGTGATCTTTTGTGTCTGGCTTCTTTCACTTAGTAAAATGTTTTCGAGCTTCATCCATGTTGTGACAGATATCAGAACTTCTTTCTTTTTCCTGGTTGGATAATATTCTGCTGTATAGATATACCTCTTTCTTTTTCCTGGTTGAATAGTATTCTGCTGTATAGATATACCTCTTTCTTTTTCTTGGTTGGATAGTATTCTGCTGTATAGATATACCTCTTTCTTTTTCTTGGTTGGATAGTACTCTGCTGTATAGATATACCTCTTTCTTTTTCTTGGTTGGATAGTATTCTGCTGTATAGATATACCTCTTTCTTTTTCCTGGTTGGATAGTACTCTGCTGTATAGATATACCTCTTTCTTTTTCTTGGTTGGATAGTATTCTGCTGTATAGATATACCTCTTTCTTTTTCCTGGTTGGATAGTACTCTGCTGTATAGATATACCTCTTTCTTTTTCTTGGTTGGATAGTACTCTGCTGTATAGATATACCTCTTTCTTTTTCCTGGTTGGATAGTATTCTGCTGTATAGATATACCTCTTTCTTTTTCCTGGTCGGATAGTACTCTGCTGTATAGATATACCTCTTTCTTTTTCCTGGTTGGATAGTATTCTGCTGTATAGATATACCTCTTTCTTTTTCCTGGTTGGATAGTACTCTGCTGTATAGATATACCTCTTTCTTTTTCCTGGTTGGATAGTACTCTGCTGTATAGGTATACCTCTTTCTTTTTCCTGGTTGGATAGTACTCTGCTGTATAGGTATACCTCTTTCTTTTTCCTGGTTGGATAGTACTCTGCTGTATAGATATACCTCTTTCTTTTTCCTGGTCGGATAGTACTCTGCTGTATAGATATACCTCTTTCTTTTTCCTGGTTGGATAGTACTCTGCTGTATAGATATACCTCTTTCTTTTTCCTGGTTGAATAATATTCTGCTGTATAGATATGCCTCTTTCTTTTTCCTGGTTGGATAGTATTCTGCTGTATAGATGTACCACATTTGTTTTCTCTTCAGTTGATGGGCCTTTGATGGTTTCTACCTTTTGACTATTGTGAATGATGTTGCTGTGAACATTTACGTGCATGTGTCTGTGTGGACATGCGTGTTCATTTCTTCTAGGTATTCCCTTGGCTTTTCTGCTTAGCAGTCACTTTTGGAGCAGTCATTTCAGTGGGTGTCCAGTTGTCTCCGTCTTAATAACAGCTGGCATTCGTGTTTTACCCTGCTGTTGCTGCTGCTGCTGCTGCTGCTGCTGCTGCTAAGTCGCTTCAGTCATGTCCGACTCTGTGTGACCCCATAGACGTCAGCTCACCAGGCTCCCCCGTCCCTGGGATTCTCCTTTACTCTACAAGCTCCCTGATGGTGTTCTAGGTGTTTCAAATCTTTGGCTTGCTTTTACAAATAGTGCCACGGTGATCAGTATTTCACACATGCAAGCGTATAAGGGTAAAGTAAATCTTTGCAAGTGGAATTGCGGAGTCAAAGGATGTGTACAGTTTGGGGAAAGATCTTGCGAAATTTCCCTCCGTGGAGAGTGTCCAAGTTGTACTCCCATCTGTTATAAAGACCCTGGGGAAACATTTATCTCTGGACCGAGTGTAAAGAATCGTTCTGACTTTACTCAGCAGTTGTTCTGGTTTTGTCCTACAGAGAGCGTGACTCATAGTTCATCAGGTGTCTGATGTACGACTTGCTTAGAGCCAACTTGGTGGTCCAGCATTATCAGTATGTGAAATTATATTATGGGTTTTTATGTTTGTGTCTTTATTTTTGCTCATCTTGAAGGATTGGAAAAGCATTACATTGAATCTTAACATTCTTATTCGGATGAGTCTTGAACCAGCGTTGACTCTAATTGTAGGATCTCAGAGCTCCACAAGACTGAAACTGTAGTAGAACCTGGCCTATACGGCAGGGAAGCTGTGAGGTTTTGGATGAGTCTGAGTGGAATCTATTATAGTTAGGACACCTAAGGAAAAGTTGATATTATAGGGGAGAGACGTCGCCAGCTTTGCCTCGTTTCGTAACAGTCGGAGCGAGAATGCTGTTCCAGGCTCTTGTGATGTTGAGCAGCTTTCTGTGCAGCTTCCTGTTGGCCTTGGGTACAAGTGGGATGAAAGCTGAACCTCTTGCTGCCACACGTTACTATTGGAGATGAAGTCTTGGGGGAGCTGGTTTCCAGTTAATTTCTAGTGGAAAAGCTCCCCTTTCTTCATGTCCTTTGTAAAAGCAAAAGCATTTCCAGTAAGAGACCAGTTTATAGGAAAGCAGAATATGAATGCTGTTGGCTCTACTGTCTTATTCGTTATTTTACTTTATTGAAGTGTAATCGATTTATAGTATTGTGCTAGTTTCAGATGTTCAGCATAGCAATTTGAGTTTTTGACAGGTTATATTCCATTATGCTGCTGCTGAGTCATGTCCGACTTCAATCCTATTGGACTCTTTCTGACCCTATGGACCGTAGCCCCCAGGCTCCTGTGTCCATGGGATTCTCCAGGCAAGAATGCTGGAGTGGGTTACCGTGCCCTCCTCCAGGGGATCTTCCCCACCCAGGAGTCGAACCTGCCTCTCTTAAGTCTCCTGCATTGACAGGCGGATTCTTTACCACTAGTGCCAGCTGCGAAGGCCTGTATTCCATTATAGGTTATTATAAGATAATAGGTACAATTCGATTGTATTTATTCTTGAAGTTAGACATAGATTCATTTCTTTGTTTCATTTAGGAAATATTTTGATGTGTGTTCACCACGATCCAAAAATTAGAGCAGTGCAGAAAGCAAGCACTGCCCCTCTCACTAGAAAAAGAGAAAATTAAACAAGTACCATGAAGTATAGTTTGTTTATGATGCTGGAAGGTCAAAGTGCTCTGGGTGTGTTGTGTAAGAGGGGCCTCTGGCAATTCATTTATCTGTCAATTGTTTATTGGCCAGCACTGTGCTAGAGCTGGAAATAAAGCAGTGAAGAATATAGACAAGTCTCTACTCACAGTGTCTGTCGTCGCTTAAAGGTTTATTACGTGCCAACCATTGTTCCAAGGTGCTTTAAATGCAGGAACTCCATGGATCCTCTGGGATGAGTCCTGTGACGATCAGTTATCCATGAAGAAGCAGGGTCTAACAACTTGCCCAAAGTCACACAACACGTGCATTTTGCGATCACCTTTGAGCCTAGGTAGGCTGGCTCTTATCTTCATGTACTTTGCTGTGACTTGGCTGCATTGTCTCAGGTGCGTTGCGGGGGTGCTCCGCGGGTCGCCTGCCTTTTCCCAGTGGTGCATGGCCTCGGGAGCGTGGGCTCAGAGGCTGCAGTGCGCAGGCTTAGTGGCCCCACAGCGTGTAGGATCCTAGTCCCCAGACCAGGAATCGAATGCAGGTCCCTGGCATTGCAGGGCGGATTCCTAGCCACTCGAGAGACCGCTGTGCTCCCGATTTCTGCGGCATATGCCTCTTTGCATGGTCTGTATGTATATTGGTTTGATGCTAGGGATGACGGGAAGTGACAGTTTTCTGGAGGAATTAACGTGACAAGTGGAGGCTAAGGATGGATGTTGGAGGGCATGAAATGGGAGGGTTGTCACACACAGAGGCGTTCCCCTGAGGTGCCAGGAAGAAGGTGGGGATGGTTCTGGCAAAGAAAGGAGCAGGTAGTGAAGAAGACTGTAGGGTGTGTGTCCAGCCTGGGTGCCGACTTATGAGTTGACTTGAGGCTTCATGTTCAGGGACTGCCACAGTTCACAGCCTTTGCGAGTTTCTTTTCCTCCTGATCTTCACGTGCCACTTTTTCGCATGTTTTCTCTACCTGGATCGGCAGTGACTTTTCTAGCAAGGCTCACGTCTGAGCAGGGTGCCAGGAGGCTTGGAGCCCTGCAGTCTGAGTGGCAGCTGCTCTGCCTCTATCCAGCCCTCCTGGCCCAGCACTAATTACTGCCGCCTGACCTTGGAAATCCTTTGAAGTCTGAAACATGTTGTCCTGGGACTGTGGGCATGTCTCAGCTTGTCAGGATCTGTGTCTACCTGACCCTAACATATCCTATCACTTTAACAGAAACGTTTGGGCATCTTGACGTTTGGTTTTCAACGTGACAACACTTGGTTTTAGAGCACTTTATAGTTTATCAAACAGACTTAACTTTGGTCAATGAGTCCTTCTAGATCTGGGATAAAGGCTTTAATTTTGAGAAGGCTGTTTCCCTGATGTCTTCTTTTTCTCACCTTCAACACTATGGACATTTTAGGGCCAGATAACTCCTTTCAGTGGAGAAGGCAGTGGCACCCCACTCCAGTACTCTTGCCTGGAAAATCCCATGGATGGAGGAGCCTGGAAGGCTGCAGTCCATGGGGTCGCTGAGGGTCGGACATGACTGAGCGACTTCACTCTTACTTTTCATTTTCATGCATTGGAGAAGAAAATGGCAACCCACTCCAGCGTTCTTGCCTGGAGAATCCCAGGGACGAGGGAGCCTGGTGGGCTGCCGTCATGGGGTCGCACCGAGTCAGACACGACTGAAGTGACTTAGCAGCAACTCCTTTCAGTGGAGGCCAGCCCAGGCATCTCTGGCCTCTACCCCCAGGCACTGCTCAGCATCTTCCCAGCTGTGCGGAGTAGATTTGCTTCCAGACACTGTCACATGTCCCCTGGGGATGCACTTGCTAGAGTTGAGCACCACTGATCTAATCACACTGATCTAATCATCACCTACAGGCCTCTGTTGTTCAGACTTAGGTTGGCTTTTTAACCTGGATGGTGCAGAGCAAAAGGCCATTTCATGACATTTTAATAATCTGATATTTAGACAATTTTCCCTAACAGTCTGTAATTAAATCAATACGAACAGGGCTCCCTTGGTGGCTCAGTGGTAAAGAATCTGCCTGCCAGTGTAGGAGACCTGGGTTCAGACCCAGATCTGCTTCATGCCTTGAAGCAAGTAAGCTCTTGCTCCGCAACTACTGAGCCTGTGCTCTGGAGCCTGGGAGCCACAGCTAGAGAAGCCTGCACGTCCTAGAGAGCAGCCCATGCTCATGCAGCTAGAGAGAAACCCTGGCAGTGCTGCAGCCAAAAGTAAATTAACTAATTAAAAAAAAAACTCTTGAAGCAAACAACCAACCAGCCCATCTTTCTGGTGCGGTCAATATCACATCTCTTCACAACAAGAATAATTTCTGAAAATTTGCCTGTTTGTTGTAAATTAGCCCTTACGAGCTGAAACAGTTTCCTCTGTGGCCACCTCGGTCTCCCCGCCTTGGATTCCTGGCTGAGACGTTTTTACGTGACCCTTACTCTTCACCCTTCTGCCCCTTGCTGGCAAGGTCTATTCCAGGTGTGTGGTTTTAAGAGTGCTTTCTCAACCATGGGATTCGTTGCTCTTCCTTTCTTAGCGAGTGGCATTCTCACTTGCTGTACCGAGCCCTCTCCCGCAATGGCGTTTACTCAGAGCTGTGTCCCCGTCATGGGGAAGTGTGCAGAGCCAGCCATGCTGAAATGTTTCCTTCTGAAATCATGACAGTAGCTCAGCTTCAGAAGTAGCATTTCTAATGAAAACGCCCTAATTGGGAATTAAAAAAAAATTTTTTTTTGTCATGGCAAACGTCTCTCCAGCTTGGTTAGAGCCTGTTTCTAAACATAGGAAAATAGTTGCTTTAGTCTCTAGGGAATTATAGTCATCTTGAGGGTCTGTGGTTTTAGAACAAAAACCCATTGATGTTTAAAAACAATGATGTGCTAAATGGCCCCCAGAACCTTTCTGCATGGTATAGATAATGGCATTTTGCAGGATGCACTTTTTAAGGACAAATGTGGTTTTATAATTGTTTCTTTTCAAAGCATGTCTGTCAGTATAATTTGAATGTGTGCTCTACATATTTTGAGGTTTTTTTTTTTTTTAATACTGTCTTGTATAAAGATGTTAAGGCTTTTTGGAAATGTCAGGTCCATTCTGAGGTACTTTGATATCTAAGGGCATCATTTATGAAATTGTGGAAGGCTCATGAGTGCTGAGTATGGATTTTCCTATGTTTTTAATTTGCTCATTCATTTATGCACTCAATTATTTAAAAAGAATGAGAGCCTATACTCTCTTAGGTCCTGAGAATTCAAAGTAAGACAAAATATGATTTTTTTTGCTTTTTAGGGAGGAAGGTAAAACACAAATATGCAGACAAATCAGTGAGCAAGTTGATTTCAAATGCTGAAGTTGCAAGGAGGGGGAGGAGAGAGCTTTAGATTTTGTAGGTGGGACGTGTTTCTGGGGAGGTGACATCATGGTGGAGCGTGAGTATATGCACGGCCTCCCTTACTTCCGGGACCTTTACCTTGAAATCTGACTGTCTCCATCTGCCCTGACTCTGGGCTTGTGAGATGAACTATCAGCAAACTTGCCGCAAGCGGAGGCTTGTAAAAGCTTTTTACGTGGAGGCTATAAAAATATTTACTTGCTCCTTCTGGGATAAGTGAATAGACACACTTTCCCCTATTTCCTTTGCTAAGTACAACTATAAACTCTGGACTTTATATATAAATCAAACTACGAATACTCGGAAAGGTGAAGAGAGGGCAGACTGGCTAGAGACCTCAGCTTTTTAAAAACCTTTTGTCTGTGTCCAGGGCATGTGGGATCTTAATAACCCAGCCAGGGATTGACCCACGCCCCCAGCAGTGGAAGCCCAGAATCTTAACCACTGGACCCCCAGGGAAATCCCCAGAGGTCTTGGCTTTCGAGGACCGACATAGTGGTCATTTCCGTGGGTTTTTGTTTTGTCTCATAGATTCGAAAGGTGACGCTGGAGAAGCCAGCACATCAGAAATGCCAGTGGGTACAGAGAGAACCTCCCCTTCCCGCACCCGCCCCCCCCCCCCCAATTTTCTGATCCAAGGATGACCTGGAAAAAGCTCAGCTGAGCAACACAGAAAACTTTTAGAAAATCTCTCTTCTGATAGCAGCCAAGAATCACAGAATAGACTGGGCCCCCACCCACCTCCATGCCAGCAAAGGCTGAGTAAAGAGTCTAGACTTCCATCCTTATGAGCTTCTGTGAGTAAAATATTTCCCTCTGCCTTCTTAGGTGAAGCACCCTGGGCATTGTGAATTAAACTGACACAAAGTGTACAAATTTTATTTATATCTTCATGTCTCTGGGGACTAAACAGAGAAAGAAGTGAAAATCCAAAGAAGCAGACTTGGGATTTTATTTTAATTACTTCTCTTCCTAAAAGTCCTCTATTTGTCCCAACTCAGATTTGTGTTCTGCCTGTTATTTTCCAGGCAGTACCAAGATTCATAACTTCTTTCTCTCCTTTCTGTCCCTTTTATTTTTCTCTCTCTCATGTCTCCCTCTCTCAAAGTATCAAAAAAAAGAAAGAAAGAAGCTAGAAAGAAACCCAAATACTCTGTTACAAAAGAGTTTGGCCATTTCTTTTTAAAAAATATTTATTTTTTGTTGTTGTTATTTGCGTTGGGTCTTAGTTGCGATGCACCAGATCTTCACGGTGTCGTGCAGGACCGTTCCTGAGGCACACGGACCCTCTAGCTGCAGCAGGAAGGCTCCGTAGCTGCTGTGCACTGACTTAGCTGCTCTGCGGCTGGTGGAATCTTAGTTCCCTGACCAGAGATTGAACCCGCGTCCCCTGCCTTGCAAGGAGGATTCTCAACCACTGAACCCCAGGAAAGCTCCTGGCCACTTCTTACGTTGCCTTGACTCTTGATAATACCTGTGCGCTGGAGGTCTCACCTTTGAGCAAAGCTGTTTAGAGCATTCCCTTGACATTGAGTGTAACTTTAGGTTTGGAATCTTATACACAGTTTTACTAGCGAGCTATGAGTTGTGGAGAAGTGACTAGACAGAGGAAGCAGCTCGGGTGGTAAATTGCGTGAAGATGACTACAGCGTTTTTACTGTGGAAGAGGGTGTTCTGTATGGTTGGTTAAATAGATTCATCTTGGTGCCATCTCTTGTCTTCCTTGTTTAAGAGAGGGAAGCCCCTTTAGACGTGTAAATGCATGCCAGTTAAAAAGAAATGTGTGCCTTACTTCTAGGCAGAAAGGAGGAAGGCAGAGAGATTCCTCCTGTGTCTGCTGTTTCTTGGTTACCTTTGGCTCAACATGGTCTCGTCAGAGAAGAATGTTGACTGTAACAGGGTCCTCTGTCCCCAGGTTGGCTTCCTGGAAGCCCAGGCAGGGAGCCCGCCTCTCCCCTCGGCCAGTCCTTAGTTAGCCACGCCCACTGCGGTGTCATGGAGACCGTGGCGGCGTCCCTAACTCTGCCCCGCAGTCACAGGTCTTCACCCCTCTCCCCACGGGAGTGGTGTCAGGGGTCAGGATCTTCACCGATGGTCAGTGGCAGTGAGACCACCCCACTGCCGCACTGGCGGGATCACAGGGGACAGAGCGCCCAGCCCTGCCCCGCGGTAGTGAAGGCCCCTCGGTGTCAGCGATTCTCCTGCTCCCTCCGTGCAAACACGCCCCAGCTAACCTGGGGAATCTGAGGCCACGCAGTTGTAGAGCGCAGTCACCGCAGGCGAGCTCCAACCGTCCTGCCTTGAGCGCTCACCTGTGCAGGAGTGCTGCTTACAGGAGCCAGGGGAGACCAGCAGAGCAGCCTCATCCACCGTCAGGCTCACCAGGGGTGAAACGTGCTTGCTCTCTTGAGCTTCTCAGCTCCTGGGTGATTGTTATACAACAGTCGAGAAGTGACAGGAATTTCACGTGCGGCCTGGAGGATGAGGGGAGGCAGCCCCTGAGCAGCACGGGGAAGAGCCTTCCCGCACGTTCTCTCCTCCCTCATGAGAGAAGCACGCTCCAGTGGTGGGCAGGGAGGTCTGGCCAGCGGGCAGTGGTCAGCCTTCGGAGAGCCAGGCTGAGAAATGGGAACTCAGTGTCGGGGATTTTGGTGTGGTGCCCATTCACAGACTTTTGGAAGCCACGACGACATCATTTCTTTTTTTAACTTCGCCAGATACTTGTTCTAGCAAACCGCAGTGTCCCGCAGATGCAGACTGTGGCTGTAATGACCACGTGCTGGGCCTCATGCTCGGGGCGGGGAGACCGAGTCATCTGTCTCTACACATGAAGAAGCAAAACCCAAAACTTGCATGATGTTCACAGAGATGTGTATAAATGTCAACCAGTTCAATCCTCATGTTAATTATATGTGCTTGGTATTATTATTGTTATTTCTCCTCACTCCACACAAGAGAAAGTGACTCTCATTTCTTCAGTCCTTGGAATAGGGCCGGAGCATAGTAGATGCTCAGGAAATATTTGTGAAGTTAATGAATAAATGGGCTTCCCTGGCGGCTCAGACAATAAAGAATCTGCCTGTAGTGCAGGAGACCCAGGTTCAATTCCTGGTTTTTGAAGATCCCCCGGAAAAGGGAATGGCAACCCACTCCAGTATTCTTGCCTGGAGAATCCCATGGACAGAGGAGCCTGGTGGGCTGGAGTCCATGGGGTTGTGAAGAGTCAGACACGACTGAGCGACTTTCACAGGCTTCACGGTGAGTAAACGAAGGGACCAGGGCGTGTGTTGTCCTTGTTTGCAGGCAGATCGCCTCCTGGCTGGATGGTGTGAGCTGCTGACCTCTGTAAAGGGTCCCCCAGGCAGGAGAAGCCCTTTAATGCACTAACTCATTCCGTTCTGCCAATAAGCCTGTAGGGAAGATGGTGCTGTCAGTTTATTTAAAAAGAACAATAAAATCTTGTATCGTAGGCTTATGTATACAATATATACATAGCTGACTAGTCCTCATGTTTAATGATAGAATGTTTATATATAAAACTTAGGTGTTTAACAGTCATGACAGACTCCTTATATCCACCATCAGATTCTGCATTCTCCCTGCAGATTCTGGTTCCCTCCCAGGCTTGGTTGCTTCGCTAATATAAACTCCATTCTTCTACTTGCTTGAGCTAAAAATCTTGAAATCGTCCCTGGCTCTCCTTACTCGCATCCTTACCTCCAGCCTCATCAGAGAGTCTCGTTGGTTCTGCTCTCAGAATGTATCCTGACTTGGACCCCTTCTCATCTGCTTTCTCGTGTCCATCCCGGCTCAGGGCACCATGAGATTTATTGCAGCAGCAACCTCTGAGCTAGTTTCCTCGATTCTGCCTTCAAGTCCCTGCCGCGTACTAAACATAAATTGAATTATACGGCTTTCATTCGGAAGCCTTCATCTCACTTCCCATTGCATGCAGAGAACAGGTCGGAGTCTTTGCAGTTAGACCCACACAGCCTCCCCGCCTCCACCAGCTCTGGCATCTCTGGAATTCTGACGGCTCATCAGGCCAGGAGAAGACTCTTGAGAGTCCCTTGGACTGCAAGGAGATCCAAGCAGTCCATTCTGAAGGAGATCAGCCCTGGGATTTCTTTGGAAGGAATGATGCTAAAGCTGAAACTCCAGTATTTTGGCCACCTCATGCGAAGAGTTGACTCATTGGAGAAGACTCTGATGCTGGGAGGGATTGAGGGCAGGAGGAGAAGGGGACGACAGAGGATGAGATGGCTGGATGGCATCACTGACTCGATGAATGTGAGTCTGAGTGACCTCCAAGGGCTGGTGATAGATAGGGAGGCCTGGCGTGCTGCAGTTCATGGGGTCGCAAAGAGTCGGACACGACTGAGCGACTGATCTGGTCTGATCTGATCAGGCCAGGGCATGTTTCTGTCTGAACGCGCGTCTCCTGCATTGGCAGGCAGATCCTTTCCCACTGAGCCACCAGGGAAGCCCACATAACCCGTTATTGCCTGTGAACTGCCACACATACGCTCACAGGTGTACCCGTACGTCTCTTGTCGTCATATTGTGTCGGGAAGCCCAGTGAAGGCAGCAGGTTACTCCACTCTGTTTGCAGCCCCGTCCTTAGTACCTGAACAGTGTCTGGCACGTGGTGGGCACTCAGTAAGTGTTTGTTGATGAATCAACACAGGAGTTCCCCAACCTCCCCACTGCGGACCAGTATCTTCAGATTAGCCGTAGCATTAGACTAGAAATAAAGTGCCCCATAAATGTAGTGTTCTTGAATCATCCCAAACCACCCTCCTCCACTCTGGCCTGTGGAAAAATTATTTTCCACAAAATGGGTTCCTGGTGCCAAAAAGGTTGGAGACTGCCAAATTCATGAGTGACATCAGCTCCCTAATTTTTTGTTTGAATAGAATGCCCACCCAGTAGTCAGGATTCTCTAGCATTTCTTTAGATTTGGCTTTTTTCTTTAAGGCTGCTTACAAATAGAAGTTGAATGAAGACATGCAGCTGTGTATGGCTTCTTCAGGCAGGGCTCCTGTTTCTCCCTTCTCTTCCTCCTACTTTGTGGATCTGTCCGGGGATGGAAACAATTGGGGAGAGGAGGAGCAGAGCCATCCTTTTCCCTTTGGTTGTCCCCTCTGCGTGGGTCAGCTTTGTCTGACAAGGGAAGGGTCCTCATGTGTGGCCAGAATATTGATTCCATGAGAATTTTTCCAAATAACCTTGTATTGCTTATTTGATCACCACTAAAAATATATGTGTATGGTTCTAAGTAGAGACTATATAAATGAAGAAATCAACAAAATAAGGCAAAAAAGGTAGGGCGGGGCCAGCTTTTGCAGGTTCTAGAATCTCTCCTTAAGACTTGGGTTTGTATCCCAAAGGCAACAGGCAGCCTCAGAAATGTGTTAAGCCGTGGGTTGATGTGGTCACATCAGGGTTTTGAGGATCACTCCAGAGGTACTGCAGGAAATGAACTGAAAATTGGCAAGAGTGAAAGCAGGGAACTCTGGAGCGCAGGAGGTGGTGCTCAGATTAGGGCGGTGGTCCCTGCTGGGGGGAGGCGGGGGAAGACACTCCAGGTTCAGCCAGAAGGTGAAATACACGGGACTCAGTGACTGATGGATTGTGTTAAAGCTAGTTTTCAAAACAGTTAACTGTTCGTATCATGACTCTCGTACAGATGTAGAAAGAGCACGTGCTGAAGATTCTAATTAGCTCATTAAGTGAGAGACCAGCACAGAATATGGTAACTGGTTCTAAGGGGAAGCCAGCAAGCTCACACATTTACATAAGCAGCAGAGTGAAATGTGTGCTCCAGAGGAGGCTGAGTGGGCTCCATGATGGGGGCGGGGAAGTCAGGGAAGCCTCTACTGAAGGGGATCGGATTTGCGTCTTTGTGGAATAGAATTATTTTACATTTTTATCAGTGATCTACAGTTTAGAGTTGTAGACTGTTTCCCTCAGAATCAGAAGCAGATCATACCGGATGTGTGCGCCCTAGAGAATGCATAGTTTTCCATTGAAACGGATACGTTCCCCCCTGGTGTGTGTGTGTGTGGGGAGGGGACTGAATATATATATATTAGAGTAGAAACAGACTAAAAAGCAGGGACAACCTACTTTTCTTACTTAATAACTTAATAGCCCATCCTGTGGTATGAATATTATTTTACAACATCATTTTTAATGATGGCAATTTCCAGTTTACAGATATGCTATAATTAATGAAGCCAGTCCCCTGGAACATTTAGAGCGCTCTCAGTTTTATGCCAAAGAGCCCTATTCCCATATGCTTGCATATTTCCTTAATTATTTCCTTAGAGGGAAAGTGCTTAGAAATAGTCTTTTCAGGTCAAAGGGTGGGCATAATTTCTCCCCTGGAAAGGTTGTGTTAATTTACTTTGACATCAACAGAGGGTTTGCACAGCTAATTTATTGCCTGTGGATGCTTTTGAAATATTTTTAATCCTCTTTATACAAATTTATTTTATGATTAATTATCTCATTTTTGCTGGGATTTTTCTTTGTAGTGAATTTTAATATGTACCTCAGTACCCACTGTGCAACTTCTCCAAATTAACATTCTTTCCTGACAAATGAAAGGTGCATATAAATGACAGGCACAGAGTCCTGCTGTTTACTCATTAAAGTGACTTTTTCTCCTCATAAAATATGTAATTCTGAACCGGCTCGTTATTTTGGTGAGTGGAGGTGGTAGCACCTACCGGTTACAATTCAGTGAAATCACAGAATTCTGCTCTTCTTCCGTCACCTTGTGGCTAAGACGGTAAGAATCCACCTGCAATGCAGGAGACCTGGGTTCAATCCCTGGGTTGGGAAGATCCCCTGGAGAATTCCGTGGACAGAGAAGCCTAGTGGGCTACAGTCTGTGGGGTCGAAAAGAGCGGGACACATCTGAGTCACTAACGCGTTTCACTTTCACTTTCTATCACCTTCTGAAATCCCATAATGACGGAGTCCGTCATTAGGCTAGAATGTTATAACTGCCTCGGTCTCAGAGGTCAGAATTCTCACTTTGTGGAAGGATTGTTTGGAGACCTCGGCAGACAGTTAGGCTGCATGATCCAGTGCCGTTCCTGCGGCTGTCAGCTTGCCCTTGGACTGGTGCTCGTCCATCGCAGAGGAGCTCAGAACTGGGCGGGCCGTGGGTCACTGTGGCCGGGCACGGGGGCCACGGTGGGGCGCTGGATGCTGACTGCACACATCAGGGAGCCAGGACGTTGGTTTCCTGCAGCTGTAACCGGTGAAGAGCGAGCAACCACAGGTCAGACAGGGAAGGAAGGCCATGGAAAACCCAGAACTTGCATGAGACACTTACCATATAATCAGAAATATTTGGCACAGTTGAGTTTCTGAGCTGTGGTCCAGGATCCTGAATACTTTGTCACTTAAGGAGAGGGTGGAATTCTTTTTAAAGAAAGCACATCTTACAAACTGCTGGGCTTGCAGTCCTGGAATAAGGTCTTCAGACCCCAATTGCAGAAATACTCCATTAAAAATTTTCACTCTTGGCCAACGCTTGGTGCCAGGGAGCTTAAAATCACAAATGCAAATGTCATACTGAAATAGCTAGACGATAAAGTCGTCGTCCAGATGAAAGAGCATATGGTTACAACTAAGTGTCTCTTTATAGACTATGATAAGCATGAGAAGCAACTTCTTACAGACGGCTCGACCCTTAGCAGAAGTTTGAGTGTCTCTAGGAGACCAGCTTTTCTGGGAAAATCCTGGAGGAATGGTTAAGAGCTTTTTCTCCAGAATCAGGCAAACCAAGGTTGGAATACTGGCTTGTCTCTCTGGTTTCATGCCCTTGA
This sequence comes from Tragelaphus eurycerus, assembly GCA_935064755.1. Lineage (NCBI taxonomy): Eukaryota > Metazoa > Chordata > Mammalia > Artiodactyla > Bovidae > Tragelaphus > Tragelaphus eurycerus. The sequence continues at coordinate 1,654,990 of CAKXYN010000019.1, read as the reverse complement.
GTAACTAACACCCAGTGAGGAACCTCACTAAGGCCCATTTCCTTGTTGTAAAATGGGAAGAATAATAGCCTGTGTTTTAGGGGCTGTGGGTAGGTTATAGAAATAATGCACAAAAAGAAATTAGCATTCTGCATGCAGAAAGTTTTCAGCTAATGCTTGGTATTGATATTAACTCCTCAGACAAGGAGAATGTTCGACTTGTTTTGGACAATAAATTAAAATAGGACTAGAATGTGAGGAATGAGGCTTATAGATGATGAGGATACATGATATGGCTGAGGTGGAGAGAATGCCTGGTTCAGTTCAGTTCAGTTCAGTCGCTCAGTTCAGTTTGCGACCCCATGGACTGCAGCATGCCAGGCCTCCCTGTCCATCGCCAACTCCTGGAGTTGCCTGGAGAAGAGGGAAAATTGATGCGATTACAGAAATTAGATTCTGGTGGAACAGAAAGCAGTCCTAACTTACCCTCACCCCCGCCCCTGGCAAATACACCTTCCCGCTGTAGAATTGTTGCTGGTGTTGAGTCCCTAAGTCGGTCCGACTCTGTGCGCCCACATGGACTGCCAGGCTCCTCTGCCCACTGGAACTTTTCCCCAGCAAGAATGCTGGAGCGGGTGGCCATCCCTCGGTGGGCCGTCAGAACCCTGTGATGCGGCTGTCTGTTGTTGCTTCGACAGTGGCTTGTGTGGATTGGCTTGTCCGAGTCCAGGACTTTGAAGATATTCTTCAACTCTGCAATCTCAGATCAGTGTGAATTCATCTAGAATAGTGCTTCTGACTTTACAGCCCTGCCCCTCCCCCGGGGGACACCCGGCAGTGTCACGGAGTAGGAGAAGCGTGCTTCCTGCATTCAGCTGATGAAGCCCAAAGAGGCTCTGAAACGTCCCACGATGCACAGTGCCCCCTCCAACTAAAAAAATAACTGTCTAAAATGCCAGATGTGCTGAGAACGCAGAACCCTAATGTATAGCAGGTGAGATATTTCAACATAAAGTCATTCTGTCATCAAATTGTCTTAAGAGTGGTGCTAATGGTAAAGAGCCTGGTGGGTTGCAGTCCATGGGGTCATGAAGAGTCGGACACGACTGAGCGACCTCCCTTTCACTTTTCACTTTCATGCATTGGAGAAGGAAACAGCAACTCACTCCAGTGTTTTTGCCTGGAGAATCCCAGGGACGGGGAAGCCTGGTGGGCTGCCGTCTATGGGGTTGCACAGAGTCGGACATGACTGAAGTGACTTAGCCACATAGCAATGGTAAAGAACCCACCTGCCAGTGTAGGAGACATTAGAGACTCAGGTTTGATCCCCTGATTGGGAAGATCCCCCGGAGGAGGGCATGGCAACCCGTCCAGTGTTCTTGTGTGCAGAATCCTGTGGACAAGGGAGCCTGTCGGGTTATAGTCCAGGGGGTCCATAGGGACCCAGCTGATGTGACTTAGCATGCAGGCTAATCGTTAGGATTACCTACGCTTCTTGTCCCATGACACTACACTTTGCTGTCACAGTTGGGATAAAAAAGCTTCAGTTAAAAAAATCAGTTGAAAGAAAAATGTTAACTAAAAACTACTGTAGACGGTCCATAGATGTGCTATATAAAATATGAAGGAGATCATTGGAAGAATTAATTTAAGAAGGAAATGCTGCCCTCTGCCAGCGAGCAAGCGAGATTATTCTCAAACTGTCGCCCTTTAACACGCATCAGTCACCCCAGCTCGTCCCCACGCATCCCCATCCTCAGTGAGTCCTCCTGCCTTGTCCCCTCTCACGGATTTTGAAACATGGAGCAAAAGTCTGTAATTTTCTGGTACTTGCTGGCTGTTCTGTCCTTGAGACCAAGAGTGTAGGGCAGGTGAAATGCGTTTGCTGTGGTTCAGCGGACTTCACTGTCACCATCACGGAGTCTCAGGACAGCACCTCCCGCCCCTCTGTGCCCTAGGCCACTGTCCTCACCTGACATCACACACTCAAGAGGCCCTCTCTGTGGGCGGAGCAGTTGCTGGAGGAGTCTTTGTTGGCCATCCTTCCTGGAACACTGGGTTGTCTGCAAGTCTTTATGAATATTCATGCATTGGTTTGCAAATTAGCAAGCAAAATTCCTGGGCAATGTGCTAAATGGCCAATTTGTCTGGCCCCATTCTGATGCAACTGACCTTGGCTAATCTCTAGGAATCTGCATAATTAACAATTATCTTGAGTGAGGCTGAACCACTGCTTAAGAATCACTCAACTCCCTCTTTTCATAAACCTAGTGTTGGAATTTTCCTTATCTCCTGATGAGCCAGCATGTTTTAATCTGTTCCAGGGTGATTTTCCAGCCAGTAGTTATAAACAATATTTATACAATACAGCCTGGATACCCAGCTGACTTAGTGGTAAAGAATCTGCCTGCAATGCAGGAAACCTGGGTTCCATGCCTGGGTCAGGAGGATCACTGGAGGAGGAAATGGCAACCCACTCCAGTGTTCTTGCCTGGAGAACCCCATGGACAAAGGAGCCTGGTGGGCTACAGTCCATGGGGTCACAAAGCGTCGGACCCGACAGCACAGCCCAGCCACAGCGAACAATACAGAATTTGTATACATTTATTTTTACAAATTTATTTATTTTGTATAAATGTGAATTTATACAATAGTACTTTGGCAGTTATTTGATTATAACCCTGTACTTTTGCTCTTAGTGCTTAATAAAACAAAAGAAAAACAGAAATCCTCCAAGAGTGATGTGGATGCATCCAAGATGGAAGTCGTCAGGCCTGCTTAAATGGAGGAATCTTTAGCTTGTGTGTGACAGACTTCAGACAGGAGCCAGACAAATGTGGTTTGATCCTGAAGAAAATGAGTGACTTTGTTTTAAAGTAGAAATGCTGTCATCCAAGATTGGGTCTAAAAGTTACAGCATAATTTGGAAATATAAAATGTCCTCTTTGATGAAAATATTTTTTTACCGTAGTATGCATATTTCTTGCATACCTTAGCATGCTGTCTCTAACACATTTTCATGGCCGTGTCCAGAAGAAAGGAGCTGCCAATAATAGAATGACGGCAAGAAGCCTATTTTCCACATCTTTTATTTGAACAATCAGAGTGACAGTCCTTCCCACTGTAATTATAGTCCTCTTTCTGGTGGTTAGGTTTTAAGGAAGCCAGTGATCTCATCTGTTATTCAGACACCAGTGAGATATTGGTTAGTTTTCTCTTTGCCAGCCATAGTCCTCCACGTGTAAATCTCCATGGCTGGTTCTCCATCTTGAAAAGGATTTGGTGTTTGAACTCTTACTGATGACTCTTGCCATTTGGTATTCTAAAGTTACTTAGTCTAGTGGTTAATTGGACTTCATTCAGCTTGATAGCGAAAGAAGCAGGTAACTGTTTTTAGATTAGGCTGTAATTTTTGAGATCTTGGTTAAATATCTCTGCACTTTTCTGTTAAAAATTTATAAGTGTTTTGTTTTAAGATAATTATAGATTCACTTTTGGTTGTAAGAAATATTACACAAAGATCCTGTATTCTTTAACCAGTTTCTCTGGTGGTAATATCTTTGAAACAACAATGCAGTATTTTTTAGGTTTGTGTATTTAATTTATTTATTTGGCCGAGTCTTAGTTGCAGCAGGTGAATGGACTCTCTGGTTTGGTGCTCGGGCTCAGTAGGTGCGGTGCACAGGGGTGTACTCGCCTCTAGACTTGTGTGATCTTAGCTCCCCGACCACAGATTGAGTCCGTGTCCTCTGCATTTCAAGACGGATTCTTAACCACTGGACCCTCAGGGAAGTCCCCAACAATGCACTGTAACCAAGACAATAGTATTGATAGAGTCAGGATACGGGGCAGTTTCATCACTGCCCGGACCCATCTGTCACCTATAGGCACCCCCTCCTCCCTTCTGCTCCCTCTTCACACAGCCCTCACCCCTGATAACCACTCATCTGATTTCCATTGCTATACTTGCTCTTAATGCGGCCATACAGTACGTAACCTTCAGGTCTGGCTCCGTACCCGCCGCCCCTCCCCGGCAGCATTATTCTCTGAAGACGGGTTCAAGTTGTTTTTGTAGCTGAGTGGTGTTCTATGATGTGCCTGTTCCCCGCGTGGTCTGGCTGTTTACCCGGTGGAGAATAGACGGTTGTGTGCAGTTTGCACTGACACAAATCCAGCTGCTGTGAGTGTTCGTGTTCATGTCTTTTGTGTGCGGGGAGTTTGCGTTTCTCTGGCCTGGATTCCTAAGAGTACAACTCTAAGCCCTGTGCTGCTTGCTTAGCTCTTTGAGGAATCGCCAAACTGTGTTTCAGAGTTGGACATTTTATATCCCCAGCAGCAGTGCGAAAGCGATCCAGTACATTGGCATCTTTGTCAGCGTTTGGTGGTATTATTATTATTTGGGCCAACCTGATAGGTGTGTGCGTCACTGTGGTCTTAATGTTCGTGGCTGTGAATCACATGCTTCACTGATTCACAGAGTTTCACTGTGGCTTTATCGTGGCTGTGATTCACATGTTTCACTGATTCACAGAGTTTCACTGTGGCTTTAATTTGCATTTCCCTGAAAGCTTAATGACGGCGAGCTTTTCCTCATGTGCCTCTCAATCAGCTATGTGTTCTCTCTGGTGAAATGTCTGTGGTCCACTTTGTCAATGGACGGTGTGCTTCTTTAATGTTGAAATTTGAGGACTCTGTGTATTCCAGTTGCTGAGCCCATGTCGGATATATGGTTTGTACATTTCTTCCCCCCAGCTTGTCTTTTCATTCTATCTGCAGAATTTTTCACATAGCCAGAATTTTAAATTTTGATGAGTTACATGTGGCAACATTTTCTTTTATGGATTAAGATTTTGACATGAGGTCAGTCCTGGGTGTTCTTTGGAAGGAACGATGCTACAGCTGAAACTGCAGTACTTTGGCCACCTCATGTGAAGAGTTGACTCACTGGAAAAGACTCTGATGCTGGGAGGGATTGGGGGCAGGAGGAGAAGGGGACGACAGAGGATGAGATGGCTGGATAGCATCACTGACTCGATGGACGTGAGTCTGAGTGAACTCCGGGAGTTGGGGATGGACAGGGAGGCCTGGTGTGCTGCGACTGATTCATGGAGTCACAAAGAGTCGGACACGACTGAGCGACTGAACTGCATTGTTCCATTCCTGGGTCAGGAAGATTCTTTAGAGGAGGAAATGGCAGTCCACTCCAGTATTCTTGCCTGGAAAATTTCATGGATAGAGGAGCCTGGCGGGCTCCATGGGGTCCCAAAAGAGTCAGAAACAACTTAGGGAGTAAACAATAGCAACATGAGGTCTAAGAACTCTTTGCTTAGACTGTGTTCCCAAATATTTCCTTTTTCCTCCCTAAGCATATATATATAATATATATGTATATACTTTTTTAAATATTTGAGTCCATTTTGAGTTAATTTTGTATGAGTGTTTTGGGTTAAGGTTTTTTTTTTTTTTTTTAATTCCCTATGGATATTCAGTGTTTTGGGCTTCCCTGGTGGCTCAGATGGTGAAGAATCCGCCTGCAGTGCAGGAGACATGGGTTCGATCCCTGAGTTGGGAAGGTCCCCTGGAGGAGGGCATGGCAACCCACTCCAGTATTCTTGCCTGGAAAATTTGGTGGACAGAGGAGCCTGGCTCACTGCAGTTCCTGGGGTTGCAAAGAGTCGGACACGACTGAGTGACGAAGCACAGGCATTCAGTTGTTTGAGCACCGTTTGTTTAAAAGGCCACCCTCCGTCCACTGAATTACTTTTCCACTTTCGTCTCCATGTTTTTATGACCCTTAACATGTTGTGGTATTAACTCGGACTGCACCCCAGCCTGGCAATAATCTTTGAGTCTCTGGGTTGAATTTTCTGAAGGAGAATGTGGTTGTTGGTGTTCATCCGCTTTTATTAGCTGATCTACTGTCTGGCCCCGCCCCTGACCGTCGGGTATGAGGAATGTCCCATGACACGCAGGGGCTGTCCCTTCCTAGGTCTTCAAGCCTTTGGCGTATATTAGGCTGTGATCTCCATAAATAATGGCATTGGAAATTAGGGCATGTGCCGTAAAAGCTTGTCTTATTTGTGCTGATTTGGGGTTTTTATCTCTGGGGCTTTTTCTGAAATGTTGTCAAAGAATGAAGATCTGTGCCTCTAAATACTCATTTTCTTTTGATTCCAGTGACTTTTTGAACTGCATAATATACCCATTGTGGAAACAGTTTGGGGTTTTAAAATTTTGTTTTCCCAAAGCAACATCACATTTATAGTTTATGAATATTTTACAGGTGAAAACATCAAAAAGAAAACATTTAAATGCAAATGCCAGTAATATCTGAGTTGGCTGTGATGCTGAGTGCTGTCTTTGTATTCACTTCCAGATTTATCAACGATGTTGGTTAGTATTCAAGAAAGCGTCCAGCAAAGGTCCAAAAAGACTGGAGAAATTTTCTGATGAACGTGCGGCCTATTTCAGGTGTTATCATAAGGTAAGACTCAATTATTATAGCTTTCCAGAAGTCTGCTCATAACTAGGGAACTTCACGTTCTTTGAGTCTGAAAACTTGTCTTGGTTTTTTAACCACGTTACAAAAATACTTTTTCCAAGGACATAACGTCTCTAAAGTGGTATCTACTTGCTCATTGTTTTCTTTTTTTGTTGTTATTTGTTTCTTTTGTAGCTTATTCATTTTATTTTATTTTATTTTTTTTTTTTAAGATTTATCTATTTATAACGTGTTTTGGCTGTGGTGGGTCTCTGCTGCTGCATGCAGGCTCTCTAGCTGTGAGCGGGGCCCCTCCCTGTTGCCGTGTGTGAGCTTGTCATTACTGTGGCTCCTCCTCCTTGTGGAGCCTGGGCTCTGGGCGTCGGTAGTTGCGGCCCTTGCGGTGGTTGCGGCTCGCAGGCTCTGGAGCCTGTCTCGGTGGCCTACCGGCTTAGTTGCTCCGTCCACGTGGGAGCTTCCCCTACTGGGGATCCAGCAGTGTCCCTTGCATTGCAAGGTGGATTCTTAACCACTGGACCGCCAGGGAAGCCTCCCATTTTATTGTTGATAGACACTTAGGTTTTTTCCAGTTTTCACCCATTATGACTCTGGTTTTATTGGAGTATCTTTTTAAAAAAATTTTATTCGAGTATCGAATCCTCCCTGGTGGCTCAGAGGGTAAAGCTTCTGCCCTCAATGCAGGAGACCCGGGTTCTTCTTCAGCCTGGGTTGGGAAAGATCCCCTGGAGAAGGGAAAGGCCACCCACTCCAGTATTCTTGCCCGGAGAATCCCGTGGACGGAGGACCACGGGGTCGCGGAGAGTCGGACACGACTGAGCGACTCCGCTTTCACTTTACTCTTTGCTGTGCTGGTTTCTACGGTGCGTACACGGAACCAGCTGCGCATGCGCGTGTCCCTTGCTTTGGGTTCCTTCCCTTTTAGGTCACCACAGAGCACTGAGCAGGTTTCTTGGCTGTACAGCAGGTTCTCCTTAGGGTCTATTTTGTTCATACTCGGAATAGTACGTGTATGTCAGTCCCAACGTCCCAGTTCATCCCACCCACGCCCTCCCACCTTGGTATCCACACACTTGTCCTCTACGTCTATCTCTGTTTCTGCTTTGTAAATAAGATTGTCTGCCACTGTGGGTTTCCCTGGTGGCTCAGAGGTTCAGGCCTCTGGCTGCAAAGCAGGAGACTCGCAGGAGATGCAGGTTTGATCCCTGGGTTGAGAAGATCCCCTGGAGGAGGCAGTGGAACCGGTCCCAGTGCTCTTGCCTGGAAATCCGCATGGACAGAGGAGCCTGGTGGGCTACAGTCCATGGGGTCACGAGGAGTCAGACAGGACTGAGTGATAAACAACAGACCACTGTGGTCCAAGCCACCACGCTGCCTAACTCCCAGCCCTCTGGAGTCTGTTTGAGACGCTCATACTGCATCATGATTCTCTGGCTCAGAGCCCTCAGTCAGGTTGGTATAACGGTCCACCCGTCACACGTGTGACTTCCTGCCTCCTGTTTAACTTCATGCATGCAGTTTCCCCAGCCCCACTTGGCCCTGCGACAGGTACCCTGGGCTCTGCACTCTCCGTAGACAGCCAAGCAGACCTCTTTTGAATTCCCCTTCGCTCTGCTTGGAAGGCTCTCCTTGTAAATATCCACATAATGGTATCCTTCCTTTGTTCTTCCACCGTTCAAGTCCCTCCGCTCAGCGAGCCCCTTACCTGCCCTCGTTATTTAAAATGAAGTCCTTGGACGCCCTCCCACTCCCTCTCCCTTTGTTCTTAGCTCTTATCATACTGCCTACATATTGCTCAGTTATTTCTTATTGTCTTCACTACAATACCACCAAAAAACAAGGCTCCCAAGGGCAGAGATTTTGGAGTCGGGGGTACATCTTCTTCTACTCCTTACCAGGCCCTAACTTAGCGGACACTTTTTAAACTTTTTTTTTTTTTAATATCAAAGATCTTTTTATTTGTTTTGTTTTTATTTTGTCATGTCTTGGTTGTAGCACACGGGATCTTTAGTTGTGCGTGTGGGCTCTAGTCCTGAGCAGGGATTGAATCCTGGCCCCCTGCATTGGGAGTGCAGAGTCTTAGCCACGTGACCACCAGGGAGGCTGCTCTCCCAACTCTTGATTGAAGAGATACTAGTGTTACCGACAGAGGACGGGGATAGATGCAGACGTCCCTGTGTCACTTTCGTTTAGCTCATCAGGGAGGCTTGAGGCGTCTGAAACTGGGAAGAATTCTGATTGGAGGAAATGCAGTACGTGGTGCTGGGTGCAGAGGAAGCCAGGACTGGGAAGGTTTATGAGAGCAGACCCAAGTGTAGAACCAGAGTGCCCTGGGAAGATTCCTCTTGCATGGGGAACGAGCCAAGGGCGTCTGAGGACAAGCCCGCCCTGTTTCCCAGACCCCTACCTGCTGGCTGTGGAATATAATGTGTGTATCTTGGGGAATATGGTAAGCCAGTCTCTTTCATCTATAATAATCATTAACCAAAGTTCAAAGCATCGGAACGGAAGAATTATCTCCATTAAGCCTCCAAGCCCTTGATGAGTTCCTGTAGCCGATTCACCCTCCTCACTCTTTCAGATCTGATACATTTAATATTAATCTCTCAGGGGCATATAAAAAGCTGGAGTAACTGGGAGCTGTGCATTTTTTATCTAAATGCTGTGTAATTTATGAATCTTGATAATAAAAAGACTAGGGTGATAAGTAGCTCACCGTGACCAGATTTCAGAGTTTATTTGAATACAGATAAAAAGCAGTTTCAACAAGACACGAAGCAGTGTGCATGAGGCTGTTTGATCGGCGCAGAGACGGCAAGGCACAGACACCCCTCTGTGCTGCAGGAGACCTGGGTGTGTGCGGGAACGAAGATCTGCTTTAGTTTCACTTTTAAAGATGGTATTATGGGGGGCAGAAGACCACACCAGTTTTACATACGTGACTCTTTTCAGTTTTTTAAAAAGGAAATTGACCGTAGAATTTTAAAACTTGGTGCTTTGTTAACTGGCAAGGTAACTAAATGTGCTCTCATACAAAAACTGGAAAATAAATATGTGACTGATGCCCAGACAGAAGCATTGTGTTCATGTCTTTACCTCTTTCGTGAAGTGCCCCTCAAGCCCCGGAGCTGTCAGAAACAGCTGTGAACTTAACTGTAATTGTAACAATATTAAGACTCCAGTGACTATTTTTTCTTTCTTCTTTCCAGTTTTATTGAGAAATAATTGGCATGCATCACTAAATTTAAATGTGGGGCTGCAGTGACTTTACATTTAGTTCCCTGACCTTCCCATAGAATATTGGTTTATTGTTCTCACTCGGCAAATGCAAATGTCCCACACACAGCAGAAGGAGTTGAGAGTCTCTGTGCATACTCTTACTTTTTTGGTGTGAATAACAATTGGGAGGAAGTCTAAGTAGAATGATGGTCAACAGTTGTATTTGAGATCAAGGCAAATAGCATGGTGGGAAGTATGCTGGGCCTGGGTTTGGGAAGCTTGCTTTCTCTTTTCTCTTTTTCCTTTTGTTAATTAACCTCACTTTATTTATTTATTGAAGTGTAGGGAATATGCAATACTTACTGCATATTGATTCAGTATTTTTTCAATTATTTTTATTAATTCAGTACACGCTCAGTTCAGTTCAGTTCAGTCGCTCTGCGACCCCATGTATCGCAGGACGCCAGGCCTCCCTGTCCATCACCAACTCCCGGAGGTCACTCAGACTCACCTCCATCGAGTCAGTGATGCCATCCAGCCATCTCATCCTCTGTCGTCCCCTTCTCCTCCTGCCCCCAATCCCTCCCAGCATCAGGGTCTTTTCCAGTGAGTCAGCTCTTCGAATAAGATGACCAAAGTACTGGAGTTTCAGCTTCAGCATCATTCCTTCCAAAGAAAGCCCAGGGCTGATCTCCTTCAGAATGGACTGGTTGGATCTCCTTGCAGTCCAAGGGACTCTCAAGAGTCTTCTCCAACACCACAGTTCAAAAGCATCAATTCTTTGGCACTCAGCTTTCTTCACAGTCCAACTCTCACATCCATACATGACCACTGGAAAAATCATAGCCTTGACCAGATGGACCTTTGTTGGCAAAGTAATGTCTCTGCTTTTCAATATGCTATCTAGGTTGGTAGATAGCAACTCCTTTTCTTCCAAGGAGTAAGCGTCTTTTAATTTCATGGCTGCAGTCACCATCTGCAGTGATTTTGGAGCCCCCTAAAATAAACTCTGACACTGTTTCCACTGTTTCCCCATCTATTTCCCATGAAGTGATGGGACCAGATGCCATGATCTTCGTTTTCTGAATGTTGAGCTTTAAGCCACCTGTTTCACTCTCTTCTTTCACTTTCATCAAGAGGCTTTTTAGTTCCTCTTCACTTTCTACCATAAGAGTGGTGTCATCTGCATAGCTGAGGTTATTGATATTTCTCCCGGCAATCTTGATTCCAGCTTGTGCTTCTTCCACTCCAGTATTTCTCATGATGTACTCTGTATAGAAGTTAAATAAGCAGGGTGACAATATACAGCCTTGACGTACTCCTTTTCCTATTTGGAACCAGTCTGTTGTTCCATGTCCAGTTCTAACTGTTGCTTCCTGACCTGCATACAAATTTTTCAAGAGGCAGGTCAGGTGGTCTGGTATTCCCATCTCTTCCAGAATTTTCCACAATTTATTGTGATCCACACAGTCAAAGGCTTTGGCATAGTCAATAAAGCAGAAATAGATGTTTTTCTGGAACTCTCTTTGCTTTTTCCATCATCCAGCGGATGTTGGCAATTTGATCTCTGGTTCCTCTACCTTTTCTAAAACCAGCTTGAACATCTGGAAGTTCATGGTTCAACATATTGCTGAAGCCTGGCTTGGAGAATTTTGAGCATTACTTTACTAGCATGTGAGATGAGTGCAATTGTGCAGTAGTTTGAGCATTCTTTGGCATTGCCTTTCTTTGGGATTGGAATGAAAACGGACATTTTTCAGTCCCGTGGCCACTGCTGAGTTTTCCAAATTTGCTGGCATATTGAGTGCAGCACTTTCACAGCATCATCTTTCAGGATTTGGAATAGCTCCACTGGAATTCCATCACCTCCACTAGCTTTGTTCGTAGTGATGCTTTCTAAGGCCCACTTGACTTCACATTCCAGGATGTCTGGCTCTAGGTCAGTGATCACACCATCGTGATTATCTGGGTCGTGAAGATCTTTTTTGTACAGTTCTTCTGTGTATTCTTGCCACCTCTTCTTAATATCTTCTGCTTCTGTTGGGTCCATATCATTTCTGTCCTTTATTGAGCCCATCTTTGCATGAAATGTTCCCTTGGTATCTCTGATTTTCTTGGAGAGATCTCTAGTCTTTCCCATTCTGTTATTTTCCTCTATTTCTTTGCATTGATCACTCAGGAAGGCTTTCTTATGTCTCCTTGCTATTGTTTGGAACTCTGCATTCAGATGTTTATATCTTTCCTTTTCTCCTTTGCTTTTCGTGTCTCTTCTTTTCACAGCTATTTGCAAGGCCTCCTCAGACAGCTGCAGCATGAGGGTCGCAAAGAATGGGACACAACCTAGTGAGTGAACAACAACAATTTTTATTGGAGTGTATTGATTTAGAGTGTTGTGTTAGTTTCAGATGTGATGGTCATGATTTAGTCACAAAGTCATGTCCAAGTCTTGTGACCCCGTGGACTCTATAGCCCGCCAGGCTCTCTGTCCACCAGCAAAGTGGATCACTTATGCGTATGCATATATCCACTTCTTTTTTAGATTGTGTTCCCATGTAGATCAGTATAGAGTACTGAGTGGAGCCCCGCGTGCTGTACCGCAGGGTCTGGTTGGTCATCTGTTTACATGTAAGTGTGGTGTGCGTGTATGTCAGTTCTGGTCTCTCAGTTTGTACCCCTTTCTCCCCGTTGGTAACTATATCTATTTCTACGTCTGTCACTCTGCTTCTGTTTTTATTTTTTATTTATTTTTTTATTTTGCTTAACTTTACAATATTGTATTGCTTTTACCATACATTGAGATGGATCCGCCACCAGTATACACGTGCTCCCCATCCTGAACCCTCCTCCCTCCCCCCTCCCCACACCATCCCTCCGGATCGTCCCAGTGCGCCAGCCCCAGGCATCTGTTATCGGGCATCGTACCTGGACTGGCGACTCGTTTCAGATATGATATTATATCTGCTTCTGTTTTTAATAAAACTCTTAGAGGAAAACAAAGACAGGATGCTCTCTGACATAAATCCCAGCAAGATCTTTTTTGATCCACCTTCTAGAAAAATGAAAATAAAAACAAAAATCAATGGGACCTAATTAAACGTAAAAGCTTTTGCACAGCAAAGACAACCATAAACAAAAGGAAAAGACAGCCCACAGAATGGGACAAAATATTTGCAAACAAAGTGACCGACGGGGGATTAATCTCCAATTTTTAAATACACAAGCAGCTCATGCAGCTCACTATCAAAAAATGGGCAGACGATCTAGATAGACATTTCTCCAAAGAAGACATACAGAGGGCCAAAAAGTGTGTGAAAGGATGATCAACGTCACTAATTATCAGAGAAATGCAAGTAAAATCAACAATGAGTTAGCACCTCACACAAGTCCGAATGGCCATCATCAAAAAATCTAGAAACAGTAGATGCTGGAGGGGTATGGAGAGGAGGGAACCTGCCTGCAGGGTTGTGGGAATGCGAACTGGCACAGCCCCTCTGGGAAACAGTATGGCTGCTTGTTAAAAAACTAAAAAGAGAGCGCCCCTTTGATCCAGCAATCTCCCTCCTGGGCGCATATCCAGAGAAAACTGTATTTTGAAAGAGTACATGCACCCCAGTGTTCATGGCAGCACTGTTTAGTAATGCAATAGCCAGGACATGGAAGCAACCCAAATGTCCATTGACAGATGCGTGGATGATGAAGATGCAGTGTATATAGTCCATGAAATATCACTCAGCCATAAAAGAGAATGAAGTAACGCTCTTGCAGTGATCTGGATCGACCTAGAGACTGTCCTACTGTGCGAAATCAGACAGACAGAGGCAGACAAATATCAGATGATATTACCTATAGGTGGCATCTCAAAAGTGATTCAGCATTTCGCAGAGTCCCCTCCATCACAGGTTGTTGCTGCACTCTTCGTGCTTATCTGCTTTATACGTAGTGTTGCTAGTTTGTACCTGTTAATCGCAGACCCCTGAGCTGTCCCTCCCTCCTGGCTTCTCCCCTTCGGTAACCACACGTTTGTTTTCTATCTGTGAGTCTGTTCCTATTTTGCATAAACATTCAATTGTATTATTTTTTAGATTCCACATATAAGTGATACCATTCAGTATTTGTCTTTCCCTGACAATTCATTAAGCGTGATATTCTGTAGTGAGTGAAAGTCGCTCGGTTGTGTCCGACTCTTTGCAACCCCATGGACTATACAGTCCATGAAATTCTCTAGGGCAGAATACTGGAGTGGGTAGCCTTTCTCTTCTCCAGGGAATCTTCCCATCCCAGGGTTATCCCAGGTCTCCCACCTTGCAGGTGGATTCTTTACCAGCTGAGCTCTCAGGGGTTCATCCACATTGCTGCAAATGAGGATCTTTTATTCCTTCTCATGGCTGAGTAACACTCCACTGTGCATAAACCACGTTTTCTCATCCAGTTAAGAAGAGTGCTTGGGATGCTGCATGTCTCGGTCGTTGTAAATAGTGCTCCTGCGAACAACGTAATCCCCGTGAGATTCTCCAGGTTGCTGTGTAAGTGTCTTAACAGTCCCCTCCTGTCCATCACTGACCAGTGTCCCACAGTATGGATCACCACAGGTGATTACACTCCCCACTGAGCAACATCTTGGTTGTTTCTAGTGTTTTATTATTATGGATAAAGTTTTTATTTTTCTGGGATAAACTCCCAAGAGTACAACTGCTGGATCATATGGTGAATGTATGTTTAGTTTTACAAGACATTGCGAACCTCCCTTACAGAGCAGCAGCTGTGGATTCTCCATTCCCACCAGCAAAGAACGGCTGGTCCAGTGATCCTGCATTTTCATCAGTGTTTGGTGGTGTCACTATTTTACTTTAGCCATCCGATAGTCATATCTCATGGTAGTTTTATTTGCATTCCCTCATGTCTAATGATATTGAATGTATTTTCCCGCACTTTAATTGCTGTCTGTGTATCTTTTTCTATGAAATATCTCTTTATGTATTTTTACCAATTTTTAGTAACTTTTTTTATGAGTCAGTTTTGAGTGTTTTTTAATATAGTGTAGATTCCAGTCCTGTGTCAGATATGTGGTTGCAAATATTTTCTCCCTTTCCATAGCTTATCTTTTCATCCTCTTAACAGGATCTTTTGCAGAACAAAAGTTTTAAATCTCATGCGGTCCATTGTTTGAATTTTTACTTATATGAATTATGCTTTTTGTGTCGTCTAAGAATTCTTTGCCTAGCCTTGGATCCTGAACATTTTATTTTTTTCTAAAATTTTATAATTTTAAGTAATAATTAGTATATATTTAGTATAATTTATAGTATTAAATTACTTATAATAGTATATATTATTTATAATATATAATATAGTACAATTTATAGTATATAATTTAAGTTATTGGAGAAGGCAATGGCACCCCACTCCAGTACTCTTGCCTGGAAAATCCCATGGATAGAGGAGCCTGGAAGACTGCAGTCCATGGGGTCGCTAGAGTCGGACACGACTGAGCGACTTCACTTTCACTTTTCACTTTCATGCATTGGAGAAGGAAATGGCAACCCACTGCAGTGTTCTTGCCTGGAGAATCCCAGGGACGGGGGAGCCTGGTGGGCTGCCGTCTATGGGGTTGCACAGAGTTGGACACGACTGAAGTGACTTAACAATAGCAATAGTAATTTAAGTTATAAAATAAGTTCATGATTCATTTTGAGTTTAATTTTTGTATAAGACGTGAGACGCAGCTTGAGCTTCTTTCCTTTTTGCCTATGGTTGTCCAATTACTCCAATACCCTTTGTTGTAAAAAAAAACCCAAAAAACAAAACACTGTTCTTTTCCCCCGAACTGCTTTTGTACGTTTACCAAGAACCGTTTTGGTATCAGCACAGGTCTGTTTCTGGGTTTCCTGCTCTCTTTCATTGAGCTGTGTGTCACGGATGTTTGCAGTTATTCTTCTTTTAAAGGTCGTTTTAGTTATGTTAGTGCTTCGCCAGAAAATTTTAGATTTGTCTGTGCTTATAGAAAACCCATGTTAGAATTCTGAATAATTATATTAAGCCTATAAGTCAAAATGTGGGAGAACTTGACATCTTTTCTATATCAGATCTTTCAATTCATGAACATGGTCATTCCATTTACTTGAATTTTAAAAACTTCTTTCATCGTCATTTGGTAGTATTCAACCTCTGTATCCTGTACATGTTTACTTAAGTTTATATGTGATTATTTCATTTAATTTGGATTAAATTCAAAGCCCTTTTGCATTAAATTCTTGTGTAAACTTGCCATCTTTGGCCTGTAATCAGTAAAACAGTCATCTGGTTTAATTTTTTTTTTCCTGTCCCACAATTATTTGAGTAATCGTTTGAATTGATTAGTGGTCCTTGCATTTTGGAAAAAAGCCTCACGTTTTCAGGGCTTATCAGAGTGTCACCTGTGTGGCACTGATCTGTTGGTTTGCTTGACTTAGTCATGTTCTTAAGAAATGTACATACACAAGGAAAAGGAACGAGACAAAACAAGCTTAGGGACAGAGTTCATTGAATGTAAACGCCTTTGCTCCCCCCATTCATATGTATTTATTACATGAATTTCCTAAAAACTTGAATTCCAAGGACTTACCTATGTGATTTTGCATTTGTGTTTATGTGGAGACGCTGGACTATAATCAGGTGCACACAGAAGCGCTCTGTCGTGATGTCAGACAGAGAAGGATGGGTTTTCGTAAGTCAGTAAAAACGAGTCAGATGGCTTTTGGGCGTGGGGGATGGTGCGGGATAGCGTTGTTTGGTCAACGATCCATCTGCCTCATTTTACAACTTTCTGCAGATTTCTTTTTTCTTTTTCTTATCACATTATTTTTTAAAATTGTAAATATCATACATGTTTCTTGTACCAACTGTAAACAAATCTGAAGTGCATAGAGTAAAATGAAAAAAAAAAAAAAATACTATTGTGGACCCTGGTCCCGTCCTTCGGAAAGAAAACTGACGGATTAATGTGCACTTTTCCGACTCTTTTTCTCTGTATACAAATAGAAACAAATTCTCACACATACATAGATCACATTTTTAAAGCAAAAACTCAGTAATTCATTGCATATTATGCATATTGTGTTTAAGGAGACCGTAGTTACAGATTTCCCCCGGACATTTTGATGAGCCTGTAGTCAGTCCTTACGTAACTTTTAGTAGTGACTTGTTTCACATTCAGAATATTTGTTTTTATGAGACACGACAAATGGCCACATTAGTTGTGCCCTTTCTCTCATGCTTTGACTACCATTCTAAGTCAATAATTAGTGGCTACACCTCATTAATTAACAGATCCAGAGTACTCTTTAATATTGATACACCACAACCTGTTGAAAAATACCCAAATTGATGGGCAAAAAAATTTCTAATATTTTATAAATTTAAATTCTACTCTGGTGAAAAACTTGTGCATGTATCTTTGTATGCTCATGCAGATCTTCTTGAGAGGAAATCTCTTAGGCGCGGGATGGTCAGCTGATAGATATCCTGTACCTTGAACATTTTTGTAACTACTGCCAAATTGTCTCCAGATAGATTATCCAAAATCCCACACCCACGACCAGTTTAGGAAAGTGTCCTTCACCCCGGACTCCATTCTCTGTAAATTTCAGATGCAGACTTTTCAGGGTAAGTAGCCTTTGGTGTGTATGTGGCTTTTTATTTTTAAGAAGGATGATATGGACAGATTATTTCAGTTATTTCATGTGTACAAATAAAGCTCCACTCTTCAGGGCAGACAGTCCAAAGTTATACCTCAGACAGGCTCTAGTCCAATTTATTTTAAGTGACCAAGGGCATGTGTATATATTTGGAAAGAATGAAACCATCTCTTGGGGCTGGGATTTAACTGTCTAGGATGGTTCTTAAGGAATCTTTTGTAAAATGTTTGCTTAAACTGCTGTGTTCCAGGTCCTGAGGGGAGATTAGTGGATAGAAATGTTTTATGCTGACGACGTTTGATTAGCACTGGGGATGTGTCTCCTTACTTGTCTGTCCTCACATACTGGCACTGCCTTAAAACCACTGGTACTTTTTTTTAAGGAAGGACAATACGAAACACTTAAAATGTTTGAAACACATTATAAGAAGTCCTTAGGAAAATTTTAATGGGAATATTTATTAGAGCTTTTTAGAGTGCTCTGAAAAGTCCAACTGATAATAATGTAATAACAATAATAATCATGTAATGGATTGTTTTATTAATCCTGTACTTGAGAACACATTATAGATCCAAAAATGTATTGCTTTTACATGACTTATTTTCAAAGGCAACCTACAGAAGTTAAAGGGATTTATGCCTGTTCATTTTCCGTAGGATAATGGCTTTATTTATTTTTTTAGAATGAAATAATTTGAAGCTTCTGCAGAGCTTTGCAATTTGCATATACAAAGTGAATTTCTCACTGAATTCATTCAGTGCCACAAGGAAAAAAATAATTGGGATACAGCTTACAAAAGCAAGGCAGAAAAATTGCCTTTTAGGTAGCAGTCTCCATTTCACTCTGTAAACATAAATAAATCATCATCTGTAAATTACCATCAGCAAAAGAAGGGGAAAAATTGGAAATCAAATCCTTGTTTTCCTAAATGGCTTTTGACTTTGCCGCACACCAGCAACATATTTAATATTCCCACACAACGTTGACTAATTGCATAATTCTGACAGGAATATACCAGCTCCTCAAGGGAGTGTACTTTTAAAAAGTCCTATTGTATTAATCTTCCCTTGAAGCACCAGAAGAAATTTCAGCAGTTTCTCTGTCTAGTTACAAAATAACCCATTTGGAAAATTGAATTGTGTAATTTGTATTGTTTTCCAAGTTGTTAATGCAAACCTATATCAGCAGCAAGTTAAACTTTTAAAGTATGGCCACTTTGTTAACTGCTGGCTGTTAAACATTTATTTCAATGAATACTATCATTTATGACAAATAAGACATCTGGAATATGGCTTTAAACAGCCAAATTAATTTGCCGGTTCTTTTTTTTTTTTTTTTTGGAATTCCTAACTGGATGGCATACTTAAAGATTTATCAGAGATTCAGGAGTGTGCTGAGTATCGCTCTTGCCTTTGAGAGAGTCACAGTGCTGGGTTTTTGCGGAGGAATTAAGTAGCTCTTGAGCGTCAAGGCTATGGTCTTTCCTGTGGTCATGTATGGATGTGAGAGCTGGACTGTGAAGAATGCTGAGTGCCGAAGAATTGATGCTTTTGAACTGTGGTGTTGGAGAAGACTCTTGAGAGTCCCTTGGACTGCAAGGAGATCCAACCAGTCCGTTCTGAAGGAGATCAGCCCTGGGATTTCTTTGGAAGGAATGATGCTAAAGCTGAAACTCCAGTACTTTGGCCACCTGATGCGAAGAGTTGACTCATTGGAGAAGACTCTGATGCTGGGAGGGATTGGTGGCAAGAGGAGAAGGGGACGACAGAGGATGAGATGGCTGGATGGCATCACTGACTCGATGGATGTGAGTCTGAGTGACCTCCGGGAGTTGGTGATGGACAGAGAGGCCTGGCGTGCTGGGATTCATGGGGTCGCAAAGAGTCGGACACGACTGAGCGACTGATCTGATCTGATCTGAATACTCCCTGTTTTCCATCCTGCCTACCCTAAGCTGAGCTAAGTCATAACTGCTCACGGCCTGGCTGGCTCCTGGCCTCTCTGGGCCTGTTTCCACCCCCGGTCGTGTTTGCACCGTTCCCCACGGTTGAGGCCACATGTGTGGCCCAGCCAGCGGCACGCTGCTCAGTTCCAGGGGACTGCGTTCTCATCAGTCCTGTGTGAACAGCACACTCTGGCTGCGTGATGCATCAGCCGCGTCCATTCTCCACTTTCACTCTAACGCGGTTTTCCCACCCTCTGCGCTGTTAACGTTTTTGGTGTGAAGCCAGGCTGTTCTTTGCAGGATGTTTAGCAGCATCTCCTGACTTCTACCCCTTAAATGCCAGGAGCACCCCCCAGTTTGGGCAACGAAAAATAGCCCCAGATTTTGTGAAATCTTTTCCCTGGAAAGGAGGAGACGAGGGCAAGATCTTAAGCTCTCCCCTGGACAGAGAACCACCGTCTGCAGCCTGCAGATGCGACCCCCCAGTTACCTGCGTAACACTTCCTCGTCTGCAATCTGCAGACTTCATGAGGCATAGTGATTCCTGCCTGCTACTCACTGTGCCTTTTAGCCCCAGCCCAGCTGCTCTTGCTTCGCACTTTGTCTTCCTGTCACTGCCTCACTCCTCACCACCACTTTTCCCTGTATTCCTATCTTGCCAAACTGCAGTTTTGAGATTGTGTGGGGAAGTTTTGGTCTGGAAATTCCTCTCTCCTTTCTTTGCCTCATAAGCCCTTGCTCACCCTCGTCAACCCACTTTAGGATGACAGTGCTCCCTCAGGAATGATGGCCTCGCTGATCCCTTTCTGGAGAGTCATTTGGTGGTTTACTGAAGTGTCATGTCAGATTATCCGTGTTTGAATCCCAGCTCTGCTGTTTGCAAGCTGAGTGAACAAATTCACCTCTGATAGTCCTGTTCTATATATACAGGAATTTCACAGTTAGCCAGAAATGTGAAAAAGTAAATAACATAATCAGTATGAAGTGCTTAGAACCCCAAATCTGGCATATAATTAAAGGTCTGCCTGCGTGAGGGACTTCCCTTCCCTTCTCTGGTGGCCCAGTGGCTGAGACTGTGCTCCCAATGCCAGCGGTCTGGCTTTGGTCCCCGGTCAGGGGATGAGGTCCCACATACCCCAACTAAAGACCCAGTGCAGCCAAATAAGTGAATTTTGTTCTTGTTCAGCCACTAAAGTTGTGTGTGACTGTTTGCAACCCCATGGACACCAAGCTCCTCTGTCCTCCACTGTCTCCTGGAGTTTGCTCAAATTCACGTCCATTGAGTTTGTGATGCTCTCTTACCATCTCACCCTCTTCTGCTCCGTTCTCCTTTATTTTTTATAAACGGAAATAAATGAATAATTTTTTTTTAAAGAGTCTGCCTGCTTGGAATCAACTCTTGCCTCTGCTCCAGGTCAGGAATGGTCCAACCCTGGATGTGCTACCACAGCTGCGTCTGTCTCCTTTCCTTGATGATGAAGATGGGTGGGGAGGGGGGCTTTCATTTACCATGCTTTTATTGAGGGCTTACACGTGTGAGGCACTGAGCCTGGTGCTGGAGACAGAGTGGAGCAGGCGACACCCTGCTTCTGCTTCTACGTAACATAAAGAAAACGTGTCAGTAAAGTACGTAGGGTGTTTGCGTGACTGATCAGCGCTAAGCAAGAATGAAAGCCGGGCAGAGAGACAGGCACGTGGACTGAGGGCGTCGCAGATTTGTTTTTATTTTACTGGCCTGTCAACATGTGGGATCTTAGTTTCCTGACCAGAGATCCAGGCTGCACCCCTGCATTGGAGGCGCACAGTCTTAACCACCGGACCGCCAGGGAAGTCCCCCTGTTGCAGTTCTGAATAGCGTCACCTGGATGAGATGATGTTTGAGTCACTGATGATGGGGCAGATTGAGACTTCCTCCTCCAGAGGAAGAGTGTTTCCAAGCAAAGGAAGAATAAACCCAGGTGCTCTTGTTTGGTGGAACTGAAAAGACCACAAAAGCGAGAGGGAGTTCAGTTGGGCTTCTTGGAAAAGGGAAAGAGTAAAGTGTGACTGCCTGTGTTTCAGCAGAGTGGCGTCTCTTCCATGTAAGGCCCTCTAGCACCACACTGGGCTTCCCAGGTGCTAGTGGTGAAGAACCGCCTGCTGGTGCAGGAGACGTGAAAGATGCGGGTTCGATCCCTGGGACGGGAAGATCCCCTGGAGGAAGGCACAGCAACCCACTCCAGTATTCTTGCCTGGAGAATCCCATGTTCAGAGGAGCCTGGTGGGTCTGTAGGGTCACAAAGAGTTGGAGACAACTCAAGTGACTTAGCATGCACGCATGCAGCAAGCGTCACAGCAGGCGATGTCTTCAGGGTAATATTTGGAGGAATATTCTGAATGTTTCAAAGAACTGTCCACTAGATAAGCAGGAGCTGGGTGGAGACTTCAATGTGCAGCTTTTCATTTCTTCCAGCTCCTGGGAAGAAATCCATTTCTCTTAGAGCAGCACAGAGTGTGTGGGAGGAGTACATGTGGTTGGACTGTATGTTGAGGAAAGGGAATCAAAGTTTGTTCAGACTGATTTTCAGGCAGCGCCGTCCAAAGTAATCACACGCTAGAGCCAGAAAGCACACCACCACCAAGGTAGCCTTCTGTCATTTTCTGCGTTGGTGCAGGAAAGGCAGGCTGGGCTGCCTTCAGCATCTGCCTGAAGTCTCTGCTGAAGGAAGGATGCTTCATTGCGAGGCATGGGGGATTGAAGGACCCTCATCAGACGGTCTGCATGTGCCCCCGAAAGGCTAAGACTCAAAGGATCCCTTCTCAACACGCTCTGTAAGTGTCACCTAAACGGGCCACCGTATTCACCCATGAGTGGTTTCCTTCAGATCCTCAGCAACTACAGGTAGAACCTGCTTCTGTGATAACAGCTAGCTGACTGTCCTGCTGAAATGCCTGCAAAGAGACGGAGGATGGTGTCAAGCCACAGATGGCTTGGTTCCCTTCTTGAGTTAGCTCCCCAAGCGTGCACACCAGCTCACATGCTGACAGATCCAAACCAAGCACAGAGGACGTGTGCCTGTCAGTCCTGTCCTGCTCTGTGCGGCCTGGGGACTGTAGCCCGCCAGGCTCCTCTGACTGTGGGGTTTCTCAGGCAAGAATACTGGAGCAGGTTGCCATGTCCTCCTCCAGGGAATCTTCCCAACCCCGGGATCGAACCCAAGTCTCTTGCATCTCCTGCATTGGCAGGCGGGCTCTTCACCACCCGCGCCACTTGGGAAGCCAGAAATGGAGGAGGAGGATGTCCAAATGTTCAAAGGGCGTATGGTGGGTGCTTCTGTCAACTAAACATGTGGTAAATTCTTGATAGTTGAACACGCTCCCCTTATTAAATGCCATAGTCCACATTTTTAAAATAAAAAATAATAAGTGCTTCTAGTAATATTGTTGGCCTGGGTTTCCTTGTGGGAACAGTTCAGGCGTCCTGTGTCCATATTTATCTTGACTGGCTCTGACAATCACAAATACATGGGCTTAGGTTGACAAACCAGTTGGCCTAAAAAGAACAGCATTTTGACGCAGATGAGAGTCTTCAGTGGGCGCTAAGACAATTCTCTCAAAGGTAATTGGGCAACAGGATGTTCACATAAGGTCAAAGTATTGCCCAGTGTGGGTGCATCTCACAGACGTGACACCGGATGTAAGAGTCCGAACACAGAAAAACACGTGTGATATAGTTCGGTTTACATGTTAATATAGAGTTTTCTGGAAGAACTGCCCAGTGCTGATGGAGGTGAGAGTGGTGGTTTTGTCCGTGGTCAGCACTGACCCAGGAAGTGGCGGGATTGATTGAGACGCTGTGTGTGTCGGTCTGAGTGGCGGCTCCCCAGCTGGGTGCACGTGTTGAGGTTCACTGGCTGTGGTCTCGGGATTTCTGTTTGTGCTGGATCCGTGGGGCCTCATATTTAGGTTCCTGTGCTTGTTCCAAGCCGACTTTCGCTAGAGCTGTAGTTTGGAATACAGACCACGGTGCCATATATACACACGTAAAAGCAAATGGTTTTTGAAAAGCCGAGTTTTCTTCAGCATTTTAAAGTCTGAATACGAAAGATGAGTGTAGCTCAGACTGTCTTCTTTTGAGTTGACAAGTATTTTTACATAGGAATTAAGATTTACATGTCTTTTTTTTTTCTTTCTTTCAAGATACAGTTTATAACTTGCAGACATAACTTTAAATGTTTCCAAAACTGTTTGCATCTGTAGTTTTACTCATTTGTTCATTTATCCAGCCAGTAACTTATTTATTCATTTACTTATAATATTTTTTAAGGAACACTCATGGTGGAGTGTACTGCTAGAAAAAGGCATACATCTGTAGAAGCCAAAAGTTCTAGATTTGAATGTTGCTCTGTCCTTCCATTCTGCCTGAGAAATCATAATTAAGTCACCGCTCTCGTTCTCACTATTCATCCTCATATAATGAGTTTAATAATAGTACCAAGGATGTTACACCATTGTGAGAATTCAGTATCACGCTGTAGCCATTCAGCATTCTGCAGTTGATTGAAGTAAGTGGACCTCCTTGAGAAGTGGATTTATAACTGGTGATAGGGTGAGATTCATCTCCTCATTTAATTAGACTAGTTCTACTTTTATATAATGGTGACACTGTAAGATTTCCTTTGAAAAAAATTTTAAAAACCAAGTGATTCAACCACTAAATTAAAATTGCTAACCAGTGTTCTAGTGGCTTATTATGTTTTTGACTAGGAAATCTCATCCCCTTTGTGCTAGAAGTTATACAGTGGGGTTTGAGAGAAAAACTCTATGAAAATTCTTGGCCAGAGGGAAATAGACAAAGAGTGTATTAGCCAACTTCTGCTTTGGTGACAGTTCCAAAGTCTTAGCAGCTGATAGCGACTCATCCTTATCTTCTGCCCTTACTGTTGAGGGGTCTGGGTTGTGTGGTGGGTCTCTGGGTGTGTTGAGCATAGCTGGATTAATTTGACTCAGTTGTAGCCCATGTCTGTATATCCAGGAGTAAGGAGGGAAATGAACTCAAGGAGAGAAGAAATGACTTACACATACTTTTAAAGTGTTTACTTGCACATATCAGCTCACATTCTATGAGCTAAAGCAGGTTACATGCCAAATCCAAACCATTCAGGAAAAAGTCATGTGGGCAGGGAGGGTATGGATGAATTTTGAACAAATAAGTCAATCCGGAAAATGAAGATTAGGAATTCCCCAGGTGGTCCAGTGGTAAAGAGTCCACCTGCAATGCAGCGGACACGGGTTCGATCCCTGGTCCGGGAAGATGACACCTGCTGCAGGTCAGCCCCCTGCACCTCACCTCCTGAGCCCACGCGCCCTCGAGACCGTGCCCGGCAACGAGACGCCAGTGCCCTGCAACTGAGCGCCCTCACGCAGCAGCAGAGATCCAGAGCAGCCGGAAATAAAAACAAATAAAAGAAGAAAATGAAAGTTGCTGTGAGGTACAGCGTTTGCCTTTGGCCTGATTTTAAATCCCTCCAGACTCTAAGGAGAATCATTTTTGCCAAGTCTTACGTGCACTCAACCTTCTCATCCTCTGTGTTCGTGAATGTACTTTATGTGTCAGAAAAGCTCCGATTTAGGGTTCATTATCTCTTACCAGAGAAATTTTCAAGGAACCATGATCTTCCATGGGTTCTGAATGAGTCCAAGGATTGACTATCAAATTAAGCCTGAAGCTAACCTGGGCTTTGAAAGTAAACAGCCAGTTTCTAAAGAAAATCGAGCATTCCAAAGGTCCTCATATTGACATTTTCAGTAAGCTGCACACGTTTCTGGTCTTCTCTGGCTCCATTTTGGCCAAAATGGATTAGATTTTAGCTCCATTTCGAGAGAGAAATCTCTGGAGTCAGAAAGCTTAAATACATCCCAGAAAAGGAAACGGAAGCTTAGAGACTGAGAGGTCACAGATTAACTGGAAAGAGTACAGGTGGCAGCCCAGAAGTAAACAGAAGTAATGTTCATTGTCTGCCGTGGTCGCTTGTTGCCTTAGCATGAAGATTCTGTAACAGGGTAGGTAAAAGTATTTAAACTCTATGTACCATTTGAATCAAAAATTTGACTTCTTTTACTTTTCTGCTCAATATCAAGACCCTCTGTTAGTAATGGACATTTGTAACTGGATCTCATATTAGCTGTCTTTTGGGAACTGTTCTTTTGACTTTTAAATCATAATTATCACTTATATTTCAGATCTGGTCATGACGCTTGAGATGTCTTGTTGTCTTCTTAACTTAGGATGTGCGGTTGTGAAGTGGACAAAAAAGGCAAAAAGGAAGCAAGTGGTCCTGTTCAGACGCATGACCTTTGGGATGTGACGTGGGCACCAGATGGCCACCAACTTTCCACTGATGCCTGTTGTCATGCTCCTGCCGAGCAAAGGAGAGTTCTTCCGGCGGACTGTCGACCTTTAGGACATTCGGTTACCACCTGGACTGTCAAATTCGTGAAAAGCTAAATGCAAGTCAGTTCATAACAGTGGTGTTGGGTTAGGAGTCATAGATTGATGGTGTTTTTCCTAATTTTTAGTCCTTTTTCATCTATTCATAAATGTTTGTTGTGATGCCTGGATGGCATCACCGACTCGGTGGACATGAGTTTGAGTGAACTCCAGGAGTTGGTGGTGGACAGGGAGGCCTGGTGTGCTGCAGCCTATGGGGTCGCGAGCTGGACGCCACTGAGCAACTGAACTGACTCAACTGTAGGCATAGTGTTGTTGCAGGGACAGGCCGGTTCTGAGTCCATGTGGGAATAGTTTCTTGGACTTGCTTTTCATTGCGTTTGTTATGATAATCGTACATAATGGCCTGTCTCACAGAACTCTGTCCCTCTGTCTGACCATTAAACTAAAATGCCTTTGTTCAGAACTGTCCTCTTGCTGGTGGCAGGAAGAAAGAAATTAGCACATCCTCTGCCTGAGGCTTGCAGTTCTAGGAGGCGTTTGCAAGACTAATGGCCTTTTAACTCTGCTCCCTGCCTCTCCCATCTCAGATCTATAAAAGAATCTGGCATCCAGACCCTGATAAGATGGCTGTTCTGAGACATTAGTCTGCCATCCTCTCGGTCAGCCAGCTCTCTCCTAGCCTCAACACCTGGTCTCCAATTCACTGGCCTGTCCCGAGACTAGAAGCGTGAGCTTCTACTTGGTAACAGTATCACCTTTACTCCCATTTACTTAATATTTTTTGCTTGAAATCAGATCACTTCTTCGTTTAAATAAATTCACTGTAAGAGAACATTTTCTTACTACCATTAATAGAAACTAGTATTGCTTGCTATGAACAGTAGATAGCATTTAAAAAGAAGTACAAGGGGAAGAAAATAACATTTTCAGGGTGAATAATACCGCACTGTAGGCACGTCCGCAGTCTGTTTGTCCACCGGGGACAGTTACGTTCTTTCTGTATCTCAACTCTTGTAAATAAAACTGCAATAAAGACAGGAGTGTACATACCCGCTTTGAGGTACTGTTTTCATCTCCTTTGAATATACATCCCCAAAGTGGGATTGTTGGACCACATGGTACTTCTGGTTTTAATTTTTTGAAGAATCTTCATATTTTTTTTTATAGCAGCTTCATCATTTTACATTCTCACTAACAGTGTACAGAGTTTCCGTATCTTATCCCTAGTTAATAGAACAGTACTTGACAGAGTAAATTTTAAAAATAAATGGATGAATGAATGAATAAGTGAAGAGTCAACAGACAGATAGTTTGATGGATGAAGGGAAGCAAGGAAGATTCCTGAGACGGGAATGTGATTCTCCTGCAATTGTGTATAAGTGGTTCTCCTTGGTGTTAAGTCTTCTTAGGTGGTTCAGTGGTAAAGAATCTGCCCACCAATGCAGGAGATGCTGGTTTGATACCTGGATTAGGAAGATCCCCTGGAGGAGAAAATTGCAGTTCACTCCAGTATTCTTGCCTGGAGAATCCCACGGACGGAGGAGCCTGGTGGGCTCCAGTCTCTGGGAAAAGAGTCAGACACGACTGAGCATACACTTCTTGATGTTGTTACACTTTGAAGAGATTTTTACATTTTATTTGTGAATCCCTACACAAACACAGCACGGTAAAGTTTCAGTTCAGTTCAGTAGCTCAGTCGTGTCCGACTCTTTGCAACCCCATGGACTGCAGCACGCCAGGCCTCCCTGTCCACCACCAACTCCTGGAGCTTGCTCAAACTCATGTCCATTGAGTCGGTGATGCCATCCAACCATCTCATCCTCTGTCGTCCCCTTCTCCTCCTGCCTTCAGGAGTATCTTCCCCAGCATCAGGGTCTTTTCAAATGAGTCAGTTCTTTGCATCACGTGGCCAAAGTATTGGAGATTCAGCTTCAGCATCAGTCCTTCCATTGAATATTCAGGACTGATTTCCTTTAGGATGGACTGGTTGGATTTCCTTTCAGTCCAAGGGACTCTCAAGAGTCTTCTCCAACACCACAGTTCAAAAGCATCAAGTCTTTGGCGCTCAGCCTTCTTTATGGTCCAACCCTCACATCCATACATGACTACTGGAAAAACCATAGCTTTGACTAGATGGGCCTTTGTCAGCAAAGGAATGTCTCTGCTCTTTAATATGCTGTCTAGGTTGGTCATAACTTTTTTCCTAAGGAGCAAGCGTCTTTTAATTTCATGGCTGCAGTCAACATCTGTAGTGATTTTGGAGCCCCCCAAAATAAAGTCTCTCACTGTTTCCACTGTTCCCCCATCTATTTTCCATGAAATGATGGGACCGGATGCCATGATCTTAGTTGTTTGAATGTTGAGTTTTAAGCCAACTTTTTCGCTCTCCTCTTTTTACTTTCATTAAGAGGCTCTTCTTCACTTTCTGCCTAAGAGTGGTGTCATCTGCATATCTGAGGTTATTGATATTTCTCCTGGCAATCTTGATTTCAGCTTGTGCTCCATCCAGCGCTCTAGTGGGCACCTGCCAGGTAGCACGGGAACCCAGCTGGGTGCTCTGGGATGGCCTGGGAGGTGCATTCGGGGGTGGGGGGAGACTCCCGAGGGAGGGGTTAAATGTATACACACAGTTTATTCACTCTGTAAAACACTCCAATTGAAAAGGTATATATATAAAGCAAGCACCTGCGTCTGTGAAGCTGAGGCTGTGCCACCTGTTAGCTTTCAGAGAAACCTGACGAGGGCAGACAACGTGTTAACCTCCTTGCTAGGGAACTAATTCATCGCCGGACTCGCTCTTCTTCTGGCGAGCCCCCTTTGTGTTCCCCTGGGACAGGCCTGCTCCCTTCTGCTCGGTGTGATGGTGTCAATGGGGAGCTTGCCTTCCGTCCTCTAGCTCACTGTGGTTCATTTTTCAGGTTACAGAACTCAACAACGTGGAGAGCGTAGCCCGACTGCCAAAAAGCACCAAGAAGCATGCCATCGGGATCTGCTTCAGTGATGGCACCTCTAAGACCTTTGCTTGCGAGTCAGGTGTGTTGGCGGGGCGGGGGCCGTGGCCCTTGGCTCCGGGCAGGCGCCGGGCAGCCACGCTCATCTCTGGCGTCTCCGCAGATCTCGAGGCCGACGAGTGGTGCAAAGTCCTCCAGACGGAGTGCGTGGGGACGCGGGCCGGTGACATCAGCCTCGGAGAGCCTGACTTACTGGCCACTGGAGTTGAGAGAGAGCAGAGTGGTATGTAAAGAAATCCTCTCCTCTCTTTTCTTAAACTGTTTTTTTTTTTCCCCATATAATGAAACTTAAGACATCTTGATGTAAAACTTTTGAAGTTATAAAAGTGTATAAAGGAAGAAGTAAAAATAACCTTTTATTTCACCTAAAGCTCGGTTAGCATTTCCGAGTGTTTCTTAAGATGTTTTTGGTGACTAAACTATAGTCCTATAACTATAGGACTATATCTACATGAATCTTATCAGCTGGAAGCCGAGAGAAGCCTGCTGTGTTTATGTGTCAATTTCTTTGGACGATGCATCGGAGCATTTAATTTTCCCAGCACACTGTGATAGAAGTGCTATCACCTCCCATTTGCAGATGAAGAAAATGAAGCTTAAAAGAGCTAAAGATCTGGCGTCAGGTCCAATAGCTAGGGCTTGATTATAGACACGCACTCCTGGGCCTGGGTTCATGGTGCACACGTTTTACAGTGCAGTGTGTTTTTGTCTTCCTTTTCTTCCACCTTAAATTTTTATTGAATGCTTTCCAGTGTTTTGAATACAATCCAGACTTCCTGAATTTTTCATCAAGAGTAAACCCACCTAAAAGCTCTGATTTGTTTTTTCTTTTTAAACTAAAACACTTGAGCCAGCTCTTTGAGCTCAACACTCAACCTGGGAATATATCATGATAAATGATAATGACCAAAATGTTCATGAACACGTCAACGAAACTCACTATTGATTTGCAGTGTGAGTTTGGAGGCGAGGACTCATTTCTTTGTCTCCAAATGCCTCATAACAAGATAGATTGACTCCTGGAGTTCCGCACTAGCCTGTTGACTTGATCTGTGAGGATGTAGCGCAGCCAAAGAGGCGGGGGGTCACCTGGCTTGATTATGAACACCGCAGACGTGAGAAGGCGCTGACCCCTTCTATGGATTCACAGTCCAATTGTTAGGGAGAAAAATGCCCTCCGTCCCAGTCGGAACTGTGTCTTCATGACACGTTTACAGTCAGCGGCTCCTGTAGATGCACCATGTCTGCCATAATTCGTCTCCAGGGAAGTGTTATTGATAAAGTCTGAGATGAGCTGGCTGATTCAGAGGAGCCTCTTTGCAGACTGGGAAATCGAGCTGCAGAGAGGTGAAGTCATTAACCAAGGTCACACAGACACACCCCAGGCTTCTTCCTCCGAAGTCCACTAACTCTGAATGCTCTTGCAACCAAACATACAGAGAAAACGTGGCAGGCGCTGATTATTTTTTTTAGAGAGCCCAGATCAGCACTTGTCTTGAACAGTTTATATTTACAAAGCTATATTCAGAGAATGCCCCAGCCTAAATTCATGAATTGTCTGTTCCTAGAGGTTGGGCCTCCCTGGTGATTCAGTTGGTAGAGAATCCATCTGCAGTTCAGGAGACCCGTGTATGATCTCTGGGTCAGGGAAGATCCTCTGGAGAAGGGAATGGAAACCCACTCCAGTATTCTTGCCTGGAAAATCCCAAGGACAGAGGAACCTGGCAGGCCACAGTCCATGGGGTCACAGAGTGGGACATGTCTGAGCAACTAAGCATGTCAGAAATTGCCCTTCAGTACCAATTTCTGAGTCTCAGTTTCCTGTTCTGTCAAATAGGAATAAGAATACCTCTGGTATTTAACTACCAGGGTTTATAACAAAACTCAGCTCTGTCTTTTGAGGTACTTTGCAAGATTAACTGTATGACTTAAGGTCATTGTAATTAAAGTAGTCACTCTTACCAATGTTACTGTTATTCTTGGACAAGGTAATCACAGAACTTCCAAGCGAGTGAATCAGGAAGGATCTCTGTTATCGTTGGTGTTTAGTCGCTGAGTCACGTCCGACTCTGCGATCCCATGAACTCTCTTATTTTTTGCTTATTGGTGACAGTCTTTCTTATTTCAGAACTCTCCAGGTAGAAATTTACTCCATTAGAGTTTACTTCTAAAATAATAGTTACTAGAAAGCAGCAAACGTTTGCTTATTGGGAGTTTGAAATAACTTAGAAAATTTGCAGAATAGATGCTTGAATAAATTTGTAAATGTAATCTCGACACTCCTGTTTCTTAAACTTAACTAAAATCTATGAAAATTCTGTTGACTTTTTATTAATTTAAAATACCAGTGATATTATTAGTGTCTACTATCTTCTCAGATGCAGTCTATTGTAATGACAAATAAATTAAAAAAGTGTTTGCTATAGTAATAATATTTTTGTTCATATTTCATTCAAAATTTAGATTCTATAACTTCCTGAATTAATGAATTTTGTAGAAATGTAACAGAAATACCATGACTGTATCTGTGGGGATGAAAATTCAGCTGCAGTAATAAGCGACGTAGTTTATTCAGAGTAATCATGGTGGAATTTTAAGGTGCACAAATAAACAAATGAATATTTCTTTCCAGTATTTGGCCAACGAGAACTCTTTGTTAAAATGAGTCCAAATCCATTGGAATTTTTCCAAACTGTTGGTCAGTTAAGTGCATAGTATTAGTTTTATTTAAATAATTTGAGGTAGAATAGTGTTATGAAAATTATACATTGATTAATATAACTTTAATATCAATAAACCATGCAACAATGATTTTGCACCTGCGTCTTCTGTGAACACAAAAGTGTGGGTGTAATTAACAAGTATTTGGCAGGAAAAAAGTTGTTTTTAATGGTTTCATTGTTAGAGTCTCTTACTGGCATGCAAAATTTTTATTATGCAAGCTAAAATATTCTAAAAATGATCTTTGCTCATATAAATACTGTTGCATGTACATTGACCACCAGACTGTATCTTTCCTATGTTATTTAATGTAGTCTTCATTTAGAAAAGCTTTTTCTGGAAGTGTTGATTTATGAGAAAGGTTTATCTTCCTGAATATTCAACCAAAACCTAGAATAAGAGCTTGAGTTGTTTTGAAATGCCTCTTTGTTCCTACTGTGACTGTGATGTTTTTATTCCTGGGGATTTTAGACTAACCTTTTGTTTTTCTCCCAGAGAGATTCAATGTGTATTTGATGCCATCTCCTAACTTAGATGTACATGGCGAATGTGCCTTGCAGATTACATATGAGCACATCTGTCTTTGGGACGTCCAGAATCCCAGAGTCAAACTCATCTCTTGGCCGCTAAGCGCGCTGCGGCGGTATGGGCGAGATGCTGCCTGGTTCACTTTTGAGGCAGGGAGGTGAGTTCCATGACTGTTTGTCTCTGTTTTTCCTGAAGTTCATGTCATGTAAGGCCTGGGTTTTCCTGTGAGATCCAGCGTGAAGCACCCTGGGGAGACGCCTGGACCTGTGACTGTACCGTGCTGTGAACGGTGTGGTGGTTTAGTTGCTCAGTCGTGTCCGACTCTGTGACCCCCGGACTGTAGCCCACCAGCCTCCTCTGTCCGTGGGATTCTCCAGGCAAGAACACTGGAGTGGGTTGCCTTTTCCTCCTCCAGGGGACCTTCTGGACCCAGGGATCGAACTCGTGTCTTCTGCATTGCAGGCGGATTCTTTACCGACTAAACCACTGTTCGTACATTCAGCATGGCTTTGTTTTCCAGGGAGGGGGCTAATGTTTCATGAATGTGATGTGAAAGTTTCATTACATGGTTTGAGCACAAACCACAAACTGACGTTGAAGTGGGTACCAGTGCTAAAATTGTACTCTTCCCAGATCACGCTGGACAGAGGCCAACTTCCTGTTTTTGGAAAACTTCTATTTTGATATGTATGTTTCTTCACTGATCTAACTGCGGTAGATTATCAACATTAGGGGCTGTTGACATTTTTCAAGTTGCAGTTTATTGAGTTTAATCTATTTTTCTCACACAGTAATGAATGACACTAATACTAAGAAGAGATTGATTTCACAACTTGCTTACTGCAATACCTAATAAGCACTTTCAAGGCTTTTCCTGTTTCCTTTTCAAAGTTAATTTTGGAGAGAGAAGGGGGTGCAGTAATATGGGGGTTGATCATTAGCTACAAAATATTAGTCTAATCAGCATCTTATTGTCACCCATATTTCCTCAGAATGTAAGCTCTTTTTTTGGAAACACTGAAGATCCAATTTTATATTTTAGAATTTTAAATGACTCAGTTCAGTTCAGTCGCTCAGTCATGTCTGACTCTTTGCGACCCCATGAACCGCAGCATGCCAGTCCTCTCTGTCCATCACCAACTCCCGGAGTCCACCCAAACCCATGACCGTCGAGTTGATAATGCCATCCAACCATCTCATCCTCTGTCATCCCCTTCTCCTCCTGCCCTCAATCTTTCTTTCTAAATTTTAAGAAATCCAAGTTCTTCTGTATATGGCTTGATTTTAAAGTTGAAAAAAATCAACTTGTGACTTAATAAGGTTTTTGTTTTTGGTTTATAAAGTAGATAGTTCTCCCCTCACAGGTATAGGGTACTTGACATAATAAGAATAATGACATGACTTCTAAACACCTAAAACCCTGCTCCATATGAATATGCCACAGTAATGCTCCACTCACATGCATCTGCTCACCTCAGTATAAACATAGCCCAATTATTTAAAATTCGCTTTTCAGATAAATGATCGAATCAGTGCTCTTACACCTGTCCTAGAAAGTGTTTAAAGCCTTCTCACCCATGCAGCTCTTTTCCGGTCTGTTTACATTTTAAGAACCTGGAAATGGAAATGGTATAAACACATCAGTGAGTCTTTCAGAGACACAAAGTTTCTTGCATTAGCAAGTAAAACTTTAAACTTTAGAGCAGTGTCCTTAAGTCAGAATTTCTTGTTTATTACCCTTATGGGGAAATCTTGATAGAAAATTAAGAATTTGTTTGGGAAGGTGGATATTTCTCCCTGTTTTGGTGTCAGAAATCATTTATTATCATTTTTGATATTTTTGACCATGCCTTGTGACTTGTGGGATCTTAGTTCCCCAACCAGGGATTGAACCCTGCCCCCTGCAG
This sequence comes from Tragelaphus eurycerus, assembly GCA_935064755.1. Lineage (NCBI taxonomy): Eukaryota > Metazoa > Chordata > Mammalia > Artiodactyla > Bovidae > Tragelaphus > Tragelaphus eurycerus. The sequence continues at coordinate 1,621,075 of CAKXYN010000019.1, read as the reverse complement.
TTGAAGTGAAGGATCTAACCACTGGACCACCAGGATTCCCTTCGAAATCATTTATGTATAAACTGTAACCAGTGAAATATGGGTATGAAAGGTATTTTGTCCTTGAAAGTAGACTTTTCTGTTGGCTGTACACTTCACATCATCCCCACTCATATTTAATGTTGACTTGTAGGAGGGCTCTGCATTGATCGACATGTTAAGGGCCCATTTTCAGTCAGTGCAGTCGCTCAGTCGTGTCCGACTCTTTGCGAGCCCATGAATCGCAGCATGCCAGGCCTCCCTGTCCATCACCAACTCCCGGAGTTCACTGAGACTCAGGTCCATCGAGTCAGTGATGCCATCCAGCCATCTCATCCTCTGTCGTCCCCTTCCCCTCCTGCCCCCAATCCCTCTCAGCATCAGAGTCTTTTCCAGTGAGTCGGCTCTTCGTGTGAGGTGGCCAAAGTACTGGAGTTTCAGCTTCAGAGCATATTGGGCCCCTACTGACCTGGGGAGTTCCCCTTTCAGTGTCCTATCATTCTGCCTTTTCATACTGTGCATGGGGTTCTCAAGGCAAGAATACTGAAGTGGTTTGCCATTCCCTTCTCCAGTTGGGCAGCATTTATTCCAAAATTCATATTTTTCCATTTTTCTTTTCTTCGCCTTATTTATAGGAAAGAGTAATAGGAAAAGGGTATTTATGACTGTTTGTTATCATTTCCAAAAGGTTTACTGAAAACAGTAAACCTTTGTAATATCTTATGACTGTTTGAAACTTTTTTCAAATTATCTGAGTTTTTTAATATTCTCCTAGCTTGCAAAAATTTAACTTCATGTTGACATCTAGCAGAACTGCTAGGGAACTAGATTATTTTCAAGACATTGATATTTCTCCCAAGTGTGGTAGGTGGAAGCCACAGAGATTTTTAAGCAGGGAGTGTGTGTGTATGTGTGTGTGTGTGATTATATAAGCATGCAGGGGTGTGTGTGTGTGTGTATGTGTGCTATTACACCCCTGCTTACACACATGCAAGGATGTGTTATTGTGTAAGCACGCAGATGTGTATGTGTGTGTATGTGTTACTGTGTAAGCATGCAGGGGTGTGTGTGTGTCATTGTATAAGCATGCAGGTGTGTGTGTGTGTTGTGTGTGTGTTATTGTGTATATGTGTGTTGTGTTATTGTGTGTGTGTTGTGTAAGCATGCAGGGGTGTATGTGTTATTGTATTATTGTGTGTGTATGTTATTGTGTTATTGTGTGTGTTATTATGTTATTGTGCATGTGTTGTTTTTGTGTGTTACTGTATTGTGTGTGTATGTTATTGTGTTATTGTATGTGTATGTTATTGTGTGTGTTATTGTGTTATTGTGTGTGTATGGTATTCTGTGATTGTGTGTGTTGTATTATTGTGTGTGTTTTATTGTGCGTATTGTTGTGTTATTGTGTGTGTTATTGTGTGTGTTGTGTTATTGTGTTGTGTTATTCTATGATTTTGTGTGTGTGTTGTTGTGTAAGCATGTTCACCTTTTGTAAGTCATAGGACAGAGGTGGCCGGTGTGGATGTGGGAAGAGAATACGGAGCTCGAGTGAGGAGGTGGTGGAGGAAAAGAAGGAATGCTGAGGACGTGAGTTTCAGTGCCGTCCCGAGGTCTCTGACCACAGCCGTGATCACCGACTTGGAAAATGAAGGCGCGTTTTAGTGCACGACTTTCGTCTCCGTGTTCTGTCTTTTGGGGTGTTTCGTGCAAGAACTCCAGTGGTTAGATACTGTAACACCTACAGCTCATCCCCACAGTGTTGTGCCTCAGATGTTGTAGGGACCTGGTATATGTGTGGAGTTTGAACAGCATTCTTGTTCAGTGGTCGTGCTTTGTGGGGCTGTGCAAACTGGAGGCCAAATGAACAATCAGAAGGCCAAGTGCTGGGGCTGTGCTCTCAGGAGCTGACTCCGTTCTCAGACATTGTGCTGTGTGCATAAGGGGCCCTGGTTTGGGAGTCAGAGAAACCCTAGGGTCTGATCTCTATTCTTTTTCTTTAAACACTAAGTGGGAGCTATTGATTTATTTATATGTATTTTTTACTTAAAAGTCACAGCCGTTTATTAGGTCAGAAGTTGAGACATAGCATGGCTCAGCTGGCTCTTTGCTCTACGATTCACAAAAGTGAGATTTTCCTCCAGGTTCTGGGGATGAACCTGCTTTGAGCCTCATTCGGGCTGTGGGCCGAGCTCAGCCCCGTGTGGCTGTGGGCTGAGTTTCCTGTTTGTTGTCAGCCGTCTGCACCTTCTGGAGGCTGCCTGCACACTTCGGTTTCTAGTCCCTTTCTTCCATCTTGACAGCCAGCAATAGAGTCTGATCTCTGCTTTTTATTAGCTGTTGACTGTGGACGAAGTGTTTAACTTCCCTTTTATGTTTATCTAATTAGTTAACTTCCTTTTGGGGTGGTTGTAGGTAAAAGCAGTGATGCATATAGTTGACCCAGAAGGTGCTGGGCTTCTATTAAATAGTGTCTTTGAGATTTTGTTATAATAACTTTTGGAGCAGAACTGGGTTTGCAGGATCCAGACAGTATTAAATGCAAGGTGATATTACCATTTTATATTTTGCCCAGAACTCAAATTAGATGGATTTTTATAGTTACCATCAAGATGCTCAGGATAACGATCATTCATGTTCCCCCAAGTGTGAAGATGTCATATCTGCCTTTTGCTTTATTAGTGAAGATAATTTTTTCCCTTGGCTATTTTTGGATGTGTTCAAAACAAGGCAGTTTCAGATTAACTAAGATAATTTCCTCCTTGTCCTACATTGATAGGTGAACAGGAGTTAAGTCTCTCTAGGCAGGTGGTTTTCACAAATCCAGCATGCGTCTGCAAAGACATCACAGCGTTCCCCTCTAGGACACAGGCAATCTTCCCAAAGACCTCAGGCAGAATTCTACTCCGTCTGGACAGAACCTGTGTTTGAGTTGAAACTAAGTGTTATTCCTGTTGAATGGCCCATTTTGAGGCATCAAGATTGACAATGGGGTGTGTGTAATAAGCTAGGCTGGGAGTTGGAGGAAATGAAATTAGAGTTAATCTCATACTGGTTGTGGGACCTTGAGGGAATGAGCTCACTCTCTGCGTTTCCATCAGCCGCCTGTGAAATGAGTGTAATACTCTGCCTCTCACAAGATGACTGTGAAGATTAACAAAGGTGCATAGACACCTGCATAACACCTGGCAGGTACTAGGCAATTGTGTCAACCCAAAGGGATGCAAAGAGAAGAGAGATCCATTGACCCTCAGAGCCAGTGCAGGTGGTACGGCTGGCTTCAGGCTTGGGCTGACCCAGAGGCCAGATGACGATCCTGGGTGGCATCTCATGGTCCCGCTCCTTCTAGATGGCGTCACCCTGACTCCACGTGGGTCTTCTAGGAGCCTTGAGATCTTCTCACACCATCAGCGAACAGAAGAGAAGTAGATTCTTACAGGTGTTGACTCCGCATCAGGAGCTGCTCTGAGGACTTTGTGGAAGCACTCAGGGTACAGATAGAATGGTACGGTTCTCGAAAAGCCGGAAGGAGGTACTGACGCTGTCGGAGGACTCGTGAAGTTTAAAAAAAAAATCTTAACAAAGTGTGTCCGACCGAGTATTAATTATTGCTCAAAGCAATTAAAGAAAGGCAGCTATTTGACTGTAATTAGCAATATCACTCATCACGGTACTGAGATACAGAACAGTGGTTCTCAACCAGGGGGTGATTTTGTCCCCAAAGGACACTTGGCAGTGTCTGGAGGCATTTTTAGTTGTCACAGCGTAACCTGTAGAGAACAAGCCCCGGCGACAAAGATTGTCAGGTCCATGCTCTAGCAGGCATGTCAGCCACTGGAACGATTAGTGATATCAATTGAGCCCTTAGTGTAAGGAAGGGGCTTCCCTGTGGCTCAAATGCTAAACAGTCTGCCTGCAGTGGGGGAGACCTGGGTTCTATCCCTGGCTTGGGAAGATCCCCTGAAGGGCATGGCAACCCACACCAGTATTCTTACCTGGAGATTTCCATAACAGAGGAGCCTTGCGGGCTACAGTCCAAGGGGTCACAAAGAGTCGGACACAACTGAGTGACTAACACTTTCACTAACTACTGTAAGAAAGTTGTTATATTAAACATTTTATACGCACTGTCTCATTTAAGTCATTTGCTGGTCATATAAACCAGGGGATATTATTATTCGCATCCTAAGAGGAGGCTTGGGCATCGGTGCAGCTGATCCAAAGGCACACCAGAGCAGTGAGTAGAAGGTGGGTTCAGAAATACACTCAGATCTTCTCACTCCCCAAGCCCAAGATCCCTAAGAAGGCCGAGTGTCACAGCTCTACTAGGCTAGCCTAGTTCTTTCTCTTAAATAATTACGTAAAATTCATTGTTAATCAGAGGATAATTGCTTTACGATGTTGAGTTGGTTTCTGCTGTACAACCACGTGAATCGGTCATGAGTCACGTATGTGCCCTCTGGCCTAGTGCTTGGACTTCCCCGGTGGCTCAGACAGCAGAGAATCTGCCTGCAGTGCAGAAGCCTGGGTTCAGTCTGTGGGTCGGGAAGATCCCCTGGAGAAGGGAATGGGTACAACAGTGTTCTTGCCTGGAAAATCCCGTGGACAGGGGAGCCAGGGGGCTGCAGTCTCTGGGGTTGCAAAGAATCAGACGTGACTGAGCGACTAACACTTTCACAGCCTAGTTCTTAACGAACTCTACAGAGCTAAGGAAGAGAAGGCGTCCTGCATAACCAGCGCTCATGCATAAATTCTCTTAGTTTAATTCCGGAGCCTCCTGTTTGTGCTTTTGGTTCTGAGTGCAGCACCTACAGTCAGGATCATTCATCCCTCCTGTGCTGCAATATCATGACCAAAGGTTGTTAAGAGTCTTCTAGATTCTGTTTATCCCATTCTTCTTTCCCAGTGTAGGCAAATCTAACCATTCGTCTGTGGTTTTTTTTTTTTTTTTTTTTTTTTTTAAGAAATCCAGAATTGATATATAATCTGTAGTCTATAATAAAGTGCAACTGCACAATTAATTGCTACTCATTGCCCCCAGAAATAAAGAACAATTAGCGTATGGGGAGGGTGGGAGGCAGGCAGGGGAAGGGACATGTTGCTTATTTTATTTTTGAGTATTTTATAGTCTTCTCTTTGTTTCTTTCCACTTGGAAGCCCTGAAACATCAGTGAAGCAGATCAGACTGGCAGGGTCTCTGATTTTTTACGGGAAGATCCAATTGACATGAAGTTGTAACTGCAGTAACGTCCCCACGGAACTGTTCTTTAAATGTTGCTGTCTGAAGCATGGTGCCAGGTGCCCCGTCAGTTGCCCTGTGAATTTCACAGCTGGCTGCCCCCGTCCCAAGCATCAGCATCAGGCCCCGCCCCACCTCCTGACTGATTTAAATGGACGCCCTGGGTTCAGTGCCTGCAAGGATAGGGGGAGATCAGGTGACGTGTGGCGGGACACCGGGGATGATCACCACCCCTGGGCGCCTCTCTCTACCAGCGGAGGAATGTCTCTCTTGTGCTTTTGACACCATTTTAAGAGAAACTTTGAAGTATGCCAAGAACATGTAAAAATGACATTGCATAGACCCATTCTTTTCCTTAAATGGAGTGCAGAAATTGGTGAAAAAGGCTTTTTTGGGTGTAAAGGCATCTGAACAGTCTTGGAAAAGAAGTCATCTGTGTCTTCTGTATATCACTTTAAAACAATACTAATTGGCAAAACAGTTTAAGAGACTATTTAACATTTCATTGAAGAAGAAAATTTTATCTTCCTCTAATTGATGAGCTTAAGGACCGTTATTCTAATATAAATCTTTGGGTATTCTCTATTTGTCTTCTTGATTCTAAGCTACTTAGTAATCTCTTACTTCTAAGTATTTTGTAGAGCGTATATTCATTCTTACTAAAGGATTGAAAGCAAATTAGCAAATGTATTCTGTGTTTCCTACTATGTTGACTAGAGAACTGTTAATTTTTTTTTTTTTTTTTGGAATATAGTTGATTTACAGTGTTACGTTAGTCTCAGGTGTGCAGCAGCAGGAGTCTTCATGTACACGCATGTGTCCACGTTTTCATTCTTTTCCCACATAGGTCATTGCTGTTGTTTAGTTGCTAAGTCACGTCCAGCTGTTCGTGACCGCATGGACTGTAGCCCTCCAAGATCCTCTGTCCGTGGGATTTCCCAGGCAGGAATACTGGGGTGTTGCCGTTCCCTTCCCTGGGGATCTTCCTGATGCAGGGATCAGACCTGCCTCTCGTGCGGTGGCAGGTGGATCTTCACCGCTGAGCCGTCACGGAGCCTCATAGGCTACTGCCAAGTGTATAAATACGCGTGATCCCACACGGTCTTGCTCGGAAGAAGTGACATTCTTCTTCTGAAAGCGAACAGAAGCTACAGTTGTACTTACTTGGCTGTTCATTATTCATTAGTGTTGATCTAAAAAGTAACTGTAATTATAAGTGACATGTGTGATACGCACTCCTTGCGTGGAGGCATGTGTGAAAGCAGAACGGAGAGTGCCCTTTGTACTCCAGGAAGTGAGCTCGTCAGTCCTCATCTTTAGCAGGTCGTTCATGATGCACGTCTGTTCTCTGCCAGACCCTGTGCTAGGTGTTCCGGTGTGAACACAGTCAGGGCCGTGATAAGATGCTTGACCAAGTCCCCTTTGCCTCTGAACTTCTATGGTTTTAGCATATGAAATCCCTAAAGGAAAGGATGACTTTCTTATGATCTTTGGAAAAAGAAATTAGACACTCATCAATGCCTCCTGTCTTGTGGCCATTTTAAAAAAACTGTAAGGTGTATTTGTATTTAATTTATTTATTCGTCTAGCTTTATTCCGGAGAAGGCAATGGCACCCCACTCCAGTACTCTTGCCTGGAAAATCCCATGGACGGAGGAACCTGGTGGGCTGAAGTCCATGGGGTGGCTAGGAGTCGGACATGACTGAGCGACTTCATTTTATTTTTTCACTTTCATGCATTGGAGAAGGCAATTCTCCAGTGTTCTTGCCTGGAGAATCCCAGGGCCAGGGGAGCCTGGTGGGCTGCTGTCTCTGGGGTCACACAGAGTCGGACACAACTGAAGTGACTTAGCCGTAGCAGCAGCAGCAGCTTTATTCAGGCATCAGTGACATAGAGCATCATTTAAGCCTAAGATGCACAAGGTGGTGATTTGATACACGTATGCATCTCGGAAGGATCACCATGATAAGGTTCATTAACACCGTTGTCACCTGGCTACTGAAAGAGTATGCATGCGGGGTCCGGCTGCTTGCTGCTCAAAAGCCAACAAACAGGCCAGGCTGGTGGAAAGGAAAGTCTGCTGTATTTCAGATGCTGGCGGCTGTTGGGGCGTGGTGAGGGTGGTGGACGTCTGTCCAGCCCCCGCTGACAAGCAGGGGTGAGAGCTCGGCAGACACAGCTGGGGGCGGGGCACGCCATGCAGCACGGCCACCTTCTCACTGGTCATCGGTGGTCTGACCAGCAGCATCCTGACTGTTTCACAGCCCATCTTCAGTTCCAGGGCCTCTTTGTTCCCGTCTGTGTGTGGACAGTTCTCTGCTGTGGTCCCCACGTCCTGGGTACAGTCCGGTCATCACGTAGTTAGCTCCTCCTGGGGTTGGAATCTATAGGACGGCTCGTAGGATGCAGCACAGAGTGTCATCTACAGCCCTTGAGGAGGAACTAAAGGTCCTTGACGATGCTTAATGACTGCTTCATTACTGGTTAGTCTCCTTTGATTGTTTCCTTTTGTTTTAGCATTTCTCACTTTTCTGATTAAACGTGTCCTTTGACTAAGGTTTCCCACAGACAGAAGGCAGGCAGAGGGCAGGGACCATGCGGTCCTGCTCCGTTTCAGCCTCACATAGTTTCCCCTTTTTGTGGTAAGAATACTTAGATCTGCTGTCTTCCAGGCATACAATACAGGATTTCCAGTGATGGGCCCCACGCTGTACATTAGATCTCCAGAACTGACCTTCCAGCTGGAAGTCCATACCCGTAGACCAACATCCCCTGTTTTCCTCTGCCCCAACCCTGGTAACCACCTTTCTATTTGTGGTGTCTATGAGTTTGGCTTTTTTAAAGATTCCACGTGTCAGTGAGATCACACAGTGTTTGTCTGTCTTGCTCTGACCTGTTTCACTTAGCATAACGTCCTCAAGGTCCATCCGAGTTGTCGCGACAGGCAGGAGTGTCTTCTCTTTTCTGCGACTCCGTGATATTCCCTTGTGTTGTGTCTTGTCCACTCACGTGTCAGCGGACTCTCGGTGATTCCCGTGTCTCAGCCGTTGTAAACAACGCTGCAGTGAACATAGGCATGCTGACATTTCTTTGAGATGGTGACTTTATTTCCTCTGGAAATACGCCAAAAGTGGAATTGCTGGATCTTTTGGCAACTCTGTCTTTTTGAAGAAGCACCATGCCACGTTTCACAGTGGCTGCCCCAATTTAAATCCCCACCGGCAGTGCACACGGATTTCCTTTTCTCTCCATCCTTATCATCACTTGTCATCTCTTGCCTTTTCCGCAGTAGCCATTCTCACAGGTATGAGATTGTATTTCATTGTGGGCTTCATTTCCCTGATGGTTAGTGATGTTGGGCACTTTTTACAGGCATTTTTCACCCGTTGGCCCTTGGTGTGGTGAGACCGTTTTGTCATACGTGATGGCCCACTAGTGGATGTGGGCACTCTATGTGTGACACTGCCTCAGAATTCTAGCAAAGGGCTAGTGAAAATGGACCGTTCCTCTTTCATCACACATTCCCTGAGTGCACCCTAAGAGCTGGTGCAGTTCCGAGCAGCGTGGATGTAGCAATAAATAAAACTGACATTCAGTTATGAAATGTACTCTCTAGAGGAGAGGAGATACAGGCAATAGCAAACATTAACAAAAAGTAAGATAGAGGTTAGGGCACGTGAGTCCCAATGGAAAATAAGGTGATGGAAAGTGCCAGAGGCGGGCCCAGTGCGAGAGGACTGGCTCTGCTCGGTCAGTGACGTATGAGTGGAGGCCTGAAAGGGGTGAGGGAGCGAGCCACATGGGATCTGATGGGAGAGGATTCCGGCACACGTGGGAGGTGCCGAGGGGGACGCGGGAGTGTGTAGAGCCGAGCCAGGCGCCGGCAGGGCTGGAGCAGAACAGGTGGGAGGGAAGCGCCGCGTGACAGAGGCGGAGGCATGGCAGGCCCAGGCCACGGACAAGAGTCTGGCTTCTGGTCCTAGTCACATGGGAACCTAGGGGCTGCACAGTCTGAAGAAATGGTCCCCGAGGCCTGTCTCTCTTCCGACACCGATTTCTAGTTCTGGGGTTTCCACAGCACAAAGGTGCAATCGTTGGCTAGAATGACCAGGCGCTCACTGAGAGCTGTGAAACCCATAGTTCATTACAGAGACGGACCCAGACTGACACCAGCCAGGAGAGAGCGGGCAGGCGGTGGGGAGCAGGGGGAGCAGGTGATGCTTCCCGGGCTCGGCGGGCGACGTTCACACGGAGTGCTGCTAGCAGGGGCGCTCCCCGACCTGCAGCGTCCGAGTGTGTATTGGGCCTCCATCACCCGCACGGTGGATTGCGTCATCGATTGCACAGGTGGAGATCTCCAGCTCCAGGTGCTCAGGTGCCACGCAACCCAAAGAGCATTCTAAACCGTATTGTTACTCTTTGCCTGGTCAAGAACCCCAGGCAAGCAAAACCCCCGACCTCCCAGGAGCCCATGGTAAAGACCAGAACTCTTTTTGGACAAGATTAAATTCTTGACTTGGGAAGGCAGGGCAGGAGGAGAAGGGAGCAACAGAGGATGAGACGGTTGGATGGCGTCACCAGCTCAATGGACCAATGGATGTGAGTTTGAGCAAACTCCAGGAGATAGTGAAGGACAGGGAGGACTGGCCTGCTGCAGCCCGTGGGGTCCCAAAGAGTGAGACCTGACTTAGTGACTAAGCAGTGATAAGTTCTCGGCTACACAGGGAGTGTTAAGCAATGAGGTGACATGGTCTGGTTTTGTTTTTTTTTAAATTAGACTCTGTCTGACTAAAACCAGTTAGAGGAGCATCACGGCGATGCTCAGGGGAAGGGGCAGTGCGGCTGTGACGACTCTGGTAGCAGTGGGTGAATGTGGGCTTAAGCATTTTGAAGCTTAAGCCCAAGAAACTTACTCACTGGTTGGATGTGGGTTAGGAGAAAAATAGAGGAGTTCATGACTCCCCAGAAGCAGCTAAAACTGCAAAGCTTAGCAAAGTGGGGGTCTGTGGAGGTAGGCTGACAATGCATCAGTTCTGGACGCATCATCAAGCCACATTCAGCGGTTTCCCTATACTCGCTTTTCATCTCATCAGGTAAAGTTAATTAGTGGTGCTGGAGAAGACTCTTGAGAGTCCCTTGGACTGCAGATCAGACCAGTCCATCCTAAAGAAATCAACCCTGAATATTCATCAGAAGGACTGATGCTGAAGCTGAGGCTCCAATACTTTGGCCACATGATGCAAAGAGCTGACTCATTGGAAAGACCCTGATGCTGGGAAAGATTGAAGGTGGGAGGAGAAGGGGACGACAGAGGATGAGATGGCTGGATGGCATCACCCACTCAGTGGACATGAGTTTGAACAAACTCCGGGGGACAGTGAAGGACGGGGAAGCCTCGTGTGCTGCAGGGCACGGGGTCACAAAGAGTTGAACACGACTGAGCGACTGAACAACGACACATGATCTTTGAGTTTAAAAGCCGACACTAGCATTGCTTTTCCAACCAGCTCCTCACAAACCGCTGTGTCTGGAAGGACAAGGAAAAACACATCCCTGGCAGAAAGACTTAGGTCGAGGTCTCGGCTTAGCATGAGAAAGCAAAAGAGGAAGAAAAAAGTCATCATCTTTCTTTGACTGTGTTTACATGTTAAACGTCTGAGAACAGATGCGAGTAATAAACCACCACCCTCTCTTATTCTAGCCATGATGTGCGGCTTCGGATAATTCATTTTCTCCCCCGCAAACCTTCAAGCCGACACCCAGGAGGGTTAGGACGTGTATCTGAAAAGCGATCCTGATCGTTTCTGTGTGTGTGTAAGGGATACTCTAGTGACACTGAAGATGAACCCACGGGAGACGGGACAGCACATAGCAACGCACACTTGGGCTCGGGGCCTTTGTCTTCATCCCGGTCGCTCGGTTGCTGAGGTGTGGCAGACAGTTCAGGACGGACACCTGGAGCTTCCTGGAGCTGGAGAAACAAAACACACGATATTTCCCGTCATTGTTTTTGGGGTTTCTTTTAAGGATCATCTTTTTTTTTTAAACTTATTTATTTATTTTTGGCCGTGCTGGGTCTTCCCTGCTGCTCGGACTAACTCTAACTGGGCGAGCAGGGGCTCCTGTCTAGTTGTGGTGGCCAGGCTGCTCATCGCGGTGGCTCCTCTTGTTGCGGAGCACGGGCCCTGGAGCACAGGGGCTTCGGCAACACGAGGGTTTAGCAGCTGTGAGTCCCGGGCTCTGGAGCACAGGCTCTGTAGTTGTGGCGCGTGGGCCTGTTTGCTCCGAGGCATGTGGGATCTTGTTGAATCAGGGATCAAACTTTTGATCCCACGTCTCTTGCCTGGGCAGGCAGATTCTTTACCACTGAGCCACCAGGGAAACCCCCTTATCATAATAGTTTTTATTCAATGACAGTGGATTCGTTTCTTAAAGGGAAGCTTCCTCTCTCTGAGTTCATGATTCTGTTCCCAAGGAGGGAGGTTTCCACGGCTGAGCTATCAGGCGGCCATGAGCCTCGGGCGTGACTGTCCCCCGCCACACGCCCTCCTTTCCCAGGCACCTGTTGTCCCGGGCTGCGGTCACCCGCGTTTCCCTCTAGGCTGTGGTTGTGTCTGTCTCATGACATTTTCCCCGAGGAAGTAAGGTGAATAGGAGCCTGTGCTCCAGAGCCCCCGTTTTCTGACTTACTCACCACTTTTCCAGGACCCAGCATGGGCCTCGGCCTGTATTTGGCGCCCATTCACCTTATTTGAAGACGTGCTTTGTGCGTTCTGTGTATCGCATCTAATACTTGTAATGAATTTAGGTGACAGTTGCCATCATTATATTCACTTTTCAGATGGACAGTGCAGGCTTCGGGAGGTTTACGGACACGTCCCAGGCCTCAAAGCTGGTAGGGGCCACCCCAGCCGGGTGGTCTGGAGCCCAGGTCGTTACCTCTGCTGCGCCTCTTCTTCCCACAGCCTTGATACGTACTTATCGTGTGTATGAAGAAATGAATTTCCCAATGCTTTCCGAGCTCTTGGTTTTCCGATGGATTCTTAGCCAGGTGCACAGTCCATGGTTTGGAGTGGCACACGTGGCTTTTAGGCAAAGCAGTTACCGAGGACGTCAATGCTCTAAGTGCATCTGTGTGGACACGGTGTTCTTGTATCCAAATCTGTATCCTCTCGAAGGACAGAAGGAGGTCTGGCTTAAACTCCTTATTTTTCTTTCTCTGGGTGTCCATCAGCTGGTTTTTGTTAGTGTCTGTCCATCAGGAATGAAATTAAAAGACACTCCTTGGAAGGAAAGTTATGACCAACCTAGATAGCATATTCAAAAGCAGAGACATCACTTTGCCAACAAAGGTTCATCTAGTCAAGGCTATGGTTTTTCCTGTGGTCATGTATGGATGTGAGAGTTGGACTGTGAAGAAGGCTGAGCGCCGAAGAATTGATGCTTTTGAACTGTGGTGTTGGAGAAGACTCTTGAGAGTCCCTTGGACTGCAAGGAGATCCAACCAGTCCATTCTGAAGGAGATCAGCCCTGGGATTTCTTTGGAAGGAATGATGCTAAAGCTGAAAGTCCAGTATTTTGGCCACCTCATGCGAAGAGTTGACTCATTGGAAAAGACTCTGATGCTGGGGGAGGGACTGGGGGCAGGAGGAGAAGGGGACCACAGAGGATGAGATGGCTGGATGGCATCACTGACTCGATGGACATGAGTCTGAGTGAACTCTGGGAGCTGGTGATGGACAGGGAGGCCTGGCGTGCTGTAATTCATGGGGTCCCAGAGAGTCGGACACGACTGAGCGAGTGATCTGATCTGATCTGATCAGGAAAGAGTGCTGGGGCATCTGGGACATTAGCTAAAGTGCCCACGGTCACAGTCAGAGGGTAGAGAGAGAAAGGAGTCGGGACGGTTAGTAGTCCACACTTGGGCATTTGCAGGCCTGCGGCTGGTGAACCAGAGCATCTTTGCCCCGTCTTGTGTGAGGCAGACGCTGCCGTACGAGGTTATGTAAGACCATCGCTCCTTTGATGTGCTTTTCTGTTGACTTCCTTTCCTTTCCTCCCCCACCCCCCATCTGCTTCTGACTTGCCTTTGGGGAGTTGGCCCATTGTTTTACTGAAGGCCCCCAGCAGCATTTTTAATGCATCGTAAAGCTGCTTACGAAACAGTGCTGAACACATCTGTTGGGTTGTGGGCAGTGTGTGAATGAAATAAAAGAGCTCGTGGGTGGAGGTTCGCAGAGACTTATGGAAGAGCCTCTGAGGTCAATTTTTGTTCATTATCCACACTTTGTGGGCCACGCTTTCCCACTGAAGGGCATATGCCTTTGAATGTACGGATGAATGCAATGCAAACCAAAGGCCTAATTTCTGATCTATTTAGAGGTCTTCAGTGCATTTTTGTCCCCTTAATGCAAACTGGTGGCCTCCTGGCTAGATATGGTCCTTAAATGGCATTTTGACCTCCACAGCTTAAAGGAAATGGAAAAAGTAGCAACATTAAAAATTCAGATTATTTCCTATAAAAATTCAAAATTTCTGGTTTCTCTTAAATGATCAGAAGTGTGGCTGCACTGGGCTCACACGTCCCCACGTCAGTGCCTGATCGTCTGTGAAGCTCTGTGTTGTGGGAGGTCTCTGTTTCCATTCATTCACGTTCTTTGTCTAAACCCTGATGAAATTTGAGGTTGTAACTCCTCTGTTACTTTCTGTAAGTGGTCATGTGTGTGTATAAGTGTGTATATGTATGCATATGTGTGTGTAAGGGTTTGTGAGTGTATATGTGTGTGTAAGGGTTTGTGTGTGTATATATGTGTGTGTGTAAGGGTTTGTGTGTGTGTGAGTGTGTATATGTGTGTGTGTCTGTAAGGGTTTGTGTGTGTGTGAGTATGTGTCTTTCAGATCCTCAGATGAAGCCAGGGAAAGCCCGTGACTTTCAGGAATACGTGATGCTCTCTGCATTTCCTTCATTTCTGATCACAGTAATCATTGAATCAAATGTCACCAAAGGATGGTTGTGGTGGATTCATGATGTTAACCAAAAGCAGACAGGGGGTGAAAGAGTGATTTTTTTCAAAGAGTTCTCGCCAATTAGTGAGTCATTATATAAATTAAGCACTTCACCACTAGTATTAAAAGCAGAAGAGAAAACATCAGCATTTTACAAGTTGATAGATGAGTAGACAGCTAGATGGCACCTGGATGACAGGCTGAATAGGTCAGCGGAGAGTTTGGTCACAGTCCAAACTCCGTTACCGTGGGCTGCGGTTACAAAAACCGTGCAGTCGCGAGATCCTCAGGCTTCAGAAACCCAGCTGCGGATTTGCTGTCACGTGAATCAGTCATCCTGTAAGTATTTCCCAGTTAACAGGGACCTTCGTACTTTCTGAAGTCAAGGTTGACATCTAAGTAAGTAAATAAATGATGACCTCTGCCCCAAAAGAAACAGAAGGCCACTTCTTTCTCTTAAATAATCGATTGAGGTCACCCTCCTCGTAACAAGTTATATTTCCATATTTGGTGGAAAAAAAGAAGTGTGAAAGAAAGTGAAAACCTTGCAGAACTGAGTGCCAAGTGACAGAGTCAGATTTCTGTGGTGGGTCAAGCAGAGAGTGGGTAGCTGAGGAGGGGAGTATTTTAGGAAGTCTTCAGGAACAAAACAGGACTTGAGTAAAAATGCTTTGCATTTCAGTTTTTAATTCTTTGAATTAAAATGACAAAAGCACACAGTCAACCTCATAAGCTAGTTTTTATGTTAGCTTGTTGAAAGAGCCTTCTAGTTGTTCTCTTTCTTCTTACATGGTCCATACTAGTGAAATTCAAGCCAATTAACATACTCTATGCTATATATGCTGAAGACTGCCATATGGCTGGGATATTGAGCCAACTGTAGATAATTAGATAAGGATAAATCTTCCCTTTTTACTGCACTAATTGCATAGACTAGAATAGATAAAATCATTAACAGTAGTTTGGGTTGAAAATTGGTTTGGTTTCCATGCTGTGTTAAAAAGTTCTTTTGATGTGAATCTCTAGATGTGAGCAAAACTTAGGCAGTCAGGCCAATATTCAGTTTGCAGTAAGAGTTTCAGAGATGGAAGGAGAGGGATTGTGTCTTAGAATAACTAATTATTAATAATTGTAAACAATTTAATAATTGCATAGTGTTCTTTAAAACAAGAACAACCTCTTGGTTAACTGTTGATATATGTAATTAAAATCAGAACTGTACTGTAAAAAAAATTCTTTTGAAAATTATCCAAGTCTTCAAAAATATTTAGAATAATTAAATACATTTATTAATTATGTATGCCCATATCACTGTATATATATGTATTTTGTGTGTGTGTATGTGTGTGTGTACAAATATATATATATGTATATATGTGCTCTTGCCGTGCAGGAGACACAGGAGACATGGGTTCCATCCCTGGGTCGGGAAGATCCCTTGACGAAGGAAGATGGCAGCCCATCCCAGTGTTCTTGCCTGGGAAATCCCAGGGACAGAGGAGCCTGGAGGCTACAGTCCGCAGGGTTGCAAAGAGTTGGACACGCCTGAGCACTAAGCACACTCAGAAAGCACAGACACACACACACGTTGGTGGTTACAGCACGCTGCTTCTGGTCTGACTGTGTGTGCCGGTCTTCCTATCAGTGCAAACACACACGTTGGTGGTTACAGCACACTGCTTCTGGTCTGACTGTGTGTGCCGGTCTTCCTATCAATGCAATTCATTTCTGTTTTTTAACAGCCTGAGGTAGAGACGATTCCCCTCTTAATTCCTAACATTAATGATGAAACCCACATGTCTTTCCTTGAGTTCCCTGTTTCTCTTACATTCTACACATTAGTTCAAGTTACATCTGTTTAAAATACTCTTGGCACGTTTGGTTTATCACATGGAGTGAAAATCTGGAGTAAAATTGGATCGATGATTTTGGAAAGCAGAGCTGATTTCAGAAATAAAATCATTCTTCAAGCCATTGTCTGTAAGGAGGGTTTAGGTCAGAATTGAGAGCCATAGAACCCGTTCTCACCTCTGAGCTGAAAGGCCCCGTTTCTGGTGCGTCTCCGAGCTGTGAGCTGTGCTGGGAAGGCCTTGCCCTGGTGTCCTCTTTGACAGTGTTGGGAAGTAGAGGGGTTGTACTGAAAGCCCAGAAACGATTTGTTCATTAACCTCCAACAAAACCTTCAGGACAGAAACCATGGGGCGGCGCCCCGTTGGCCCGAAGTGCCTGGTCCCTGCCCGCTCGTCTGTATTGGTGACAGTTCGTCAAGCACTGCGATTCCAGTTTACGCTGTTCAGCCCCTGTGAACAGGAATCCCAATCTCATACAAAACAAATGGAGCTGATCTTGGGTTGTTCCAGGCTCTGGGTGCATTGAGCTCGGAGAAGCTGGCTTTCAGAAGCCCTCTGTCTTTGTTTCCACAGGATGTGTGAGACTGGTGAAGGGCTGTTTGTCTTTCAAACGCGAGATGGGGAGGCCATCTACCAGAAGGTCCACTCGGCTGCCCTGGCCATAGCTGAGCAGCACCAGCGCCTGCTGCAGAGCGTGAAGAACTCCACGGTACGTCTGGGAGCCCTTTCTTCCGAGCCCCGTGTACGCTGCGGCAGAGTGCTCTTGCAGTCTCTGTGCTGAAAATATGGTCAGTATTTTGGGGGGCAGATGCTTTCCTCCTGTACTCAGCAATGTGTTACTCGGATGACATGCATCCTTGGAAAGCTCCAGAAAGTCACTTGGGAGCAAAAGAAGCATCAGCCCGCTCGTCATCTGCTTACACACCGTATGCCTCCCTTGTAACATGTGTGCTTAATCAGTGCATTCCTGCAACAGAATGCTGTCCACTGAGTGCATTATAAAAAGCAAGTGTATTTTGGTCTCACTGGGAGACTGAGAAGTCTGAGATCAGGGTGCCGGCGGATTCTAGGCGGACACTTCCTGGTTTGTAACTGGCTGTCTTTTTACTGTGTCGCAAATGGCAGAAGGGGTGAGGGATCTCTCTGGGTTCTCTCTTGTAAGAGCGCTAATACCGTTCATGGGGACTCTGCCCTCATGACCTGGCCCCTGCCATATGCCTGCCTGTCTAATAACAACACCTGGGGGCTAAGGTTTAAACACACCAGTTTGGGGTTGGGGACACAGTATTCAGTCCACTGCAGTCTGGATCAGATCAGAGCAGATCAGTCGCTCAGTCGTGTCTGACTCTTTGCGACCCCATGAACTGCAGCACGCCAGGCCTCCCTGTCCAGTCTGTATATATACACATTAAAATCCATTTTGCATACGTATGGACATCTGTAGACACAACTCCATGGGTTATCTACCTCTGAAAGTGAAAGTCGATCAGTTGCGCCCGACTCTTTGTGACCCCGTGGTCTATATAGTCCGTGGAATTCTCTAGGCCAGAACCCTGGAGTGGGTAACCGTTCCCTTCTCCAGGGGATCTTCCCAACCCAGGGATGAAACCCAGGTCTCCGGCTTTGCAGGCAGATTCTTTACCAACTGAGCTTTCAGGGAAGCCCATATATACTTACAAGTATAACAGAAGTTGTAATTTCAAAGGTCAGCAGTGGTCAGAGAAAAAAATGTAAGTGAGAGAAGAGAGCTGAGAGGAAACAGGTCAGATATCAAAAACTCAAGACCAGACAGCTGTTGACATGAGATCATGGTTTCTGTGTAGGAGAGTTCTTGATTTTTTTTTTTTTCCAGGTAAATCAAGACTTTGAGTCTGTATAGTATCTTCCAGTTTATAAGTGCTGGAAGTTAGTTCCAGCTAAAACCAACAACAAAAATCAGTAATACTTTGTACGACAAAGAAAACCTATTTCTAAGACTTCATTCTGCCCACAGCGTGTGTGTGCTGTCTCTAGGGGGTAAACCTTCATAGTCATCAGTCTGCAGAGACACCCAGGGGCTGTGCCTCGCGTGGGGAATTGTGAGTCATGAGTTTCTTCCTTAGGAACAGTAAATTTACAAAATCTGAAATGAATGTGCAACAGTTAAATAGTGCAACTCATGAATTGTGACTGCAAACACATGAATAGAGAGTCACATCTGGGAAAGAAATCTGCAGAACCAAAGGGAACTGGGTTGGCGTAGGAGGGTTAGGGCAAGTCTGTGATCCAACCATGTGGGGTGGTTGGATTCAAAGGGGAAAAGCATGCCAGTAATATGATCTGTCCCAAAGCAGCCAGGGATTATTCCCAAATGACTTATGCATGCTGTGTTGTGGGATTTTAGAGCTAGGATCAGCAAATCTTTAATACAGGCTGAGACAGTAATATTTCAGGCTTTCTGGATGACGATGGTCTCTGCTGCAGCTCTTTAGCTCTGCCGTTGGAGAGCAAGTGTGAGCGTAGGTCATGTGGATTCAAATGGACATGGCTGTGTTCCGAGGGAAACTTAATATTAACGGACAATGAAATTCAAATTTCACTTGATTTTCACATATCATGAAATATTCTTCTGATTTCCCCCTCAACCATGTAGAAATGTTCCTTCTGAACTAATAGAGTCTTGGCATCCATTTTCCATATTCTTCCCAATTCTGGATATTGCAGTAGATGTGGATAAATGCATGGACGGATGGATGGAAAGAAAAAGGAAGAAGGAAGAAAAGAAAGAAAAGAAGGAAGAATTCAAGTCATTTTGAACTTACAGGGCAACGTGTCACTGCAGTAAAACTGTGAGCTACTCAAGATGCCTTTAAATGTCTGAAGAAGGTTTTTTTTTAAGATTACCTTTTAGTAAAGTCATCAATTAGCATAAATCTGTCTGTACTTGAAAGGGAGGTTCTGCATGCACATGTGTTTCCATTTATAACTGCCTCATTACTTCCACTAAAAATTAATCAGGAATATGAGTAATTCGTTCAGATCATCCCTTTGCAAATTTAACTGTAATATAATGTTGTTTGCTCTTAATTTGCTGTATGCTTAATAAGCTCTATGAAAATGAATGTGATTTTAAAAGTAAAAACATCCTGTTTTAAATGGAAGTGAGTAAACTTCAAAATGGGATCTGAATCTCAAGGGAGTTAAAACTGGGGATTGCAGAATGCTTAAAAATCAACATCCTTGAATCGATCTCTGATTAGGGGAGAAAAGAGATCCTGTGCTGAAATGAAACGAATTGAGATGATATTGTAACACTTCAGTTAGTCTTGCATTTTCTGGTCACTGGGAGAGGGGCCACAGATTGGGTATATTTTGACTAGGAATTGCCATTATGCCACTACTGGCTGGCATCTCTGAGATAGTCAAGGTCACAAGTGGAGAAAGATGGTGAGGCTAATCTCATTAGGCAGCCCTAAACCTAAATCTAAATGACAGTTTGCTGCTGCTGTTGTAAAACTCCCAAGACAGAATGCTTCACCCATGACAGTTTGAAATTGCAGCCTTGTGTGAATGGTTTGAATCAGACTTATGACCCTGAATCCCAGAAGTCATAAAGAAGAGACATGTGAGTCAGATAATAATAATTATTTTTATTTTATTATCATTACTATTATTACTGTGATAGTCTGAATGATGGCTCCCTGAGGATCTTTCACATCTTAATCCCTGGAGCCTCTGAGCATTATCTTCTATGGCAAAAGGGGCTTTGCAGTTGTGATTCAGTTAAAGCTCCTGAGATGGGCAGATTGTGCAGGATCATTCCAGTGGGCCTGGTGTCATCACATGGTCCCCGTAAGAAGGAAATAAGAGGAGTCAGTGTCGGACTGAAGTGACATGGGCGTGAAAGCCGAGGCACAGAGAGATGTCTGAAGAGTCTGCCCTGATGGTTATGGAGACAGAGGAGCTGGGACCCAGAGGTTGTTGGTGATCTCTAGAAATTAGAGTAAGGAAGGAAATGGACACTCCTCTGGAACCTCCAAAAGTGACCAGGACAGCAGACACCGTGAGTTTACCCCAGTGAAACTGGTTTCAGACTTCCAGCCTCTAGATCCATATAGGGATATGTCTGTGTTATTTTAACCCCAAGTTGTTACTATAGCCAGAGGTAGCTAATACAATTACGATTGTATTAGGTACAATTGTAATGCAATTATTAAAATCATAATAATATATGCAATTTTATACAATTATAATTTTATTAGTTACAATTATAATCACTGTTGTTCAGTGTGCCCAGCTCTTTGCAGCCCCATGGACTGCAGCAGGCCAGGCTTCCCTGTCCTTCCCTATCTCCTGGAGTTTGCTCAGACTCATGTCCATTGAGTCAGTGATGCCATCCAACCATCTCATCCTCTTTCACTCCTTTCTCCTCTTGCCCTCCATCTTTCCCAGCATCAGGGTCTTTTCCAGTGAGTCAGTTCTCCACATCAGGTGGCCAACGTGTTGGAGCTTCAGTTTCAGCATTAGTCCTTCCAATGAATATTTAATTCAGGGTTTATTTCCTTTAGGATTGATTGGTTGATTCTCCTTGCAGTCCAAAGGACTCTCAAGAGTCTTCTCCGACACCACAGTTCAAAAGCTTCAATTCTTTGGAGCTCAGCTTTCTTTATAGTTCAACTCTCACATCCCATACAAGACTACTGGAAAAACTATAGTTTTGACTGTATGGAACTTTGTTGGCAAAATGATGTCTCTGCTTTTTAATACACTGTCTAGGTTTGTCATAGCTTTACTTTCAAGGAGTAAGTGTCTTTTAATTTCATGGCTGCATTCACCATCTGCAGTGGTTTTGGAGCCCAAGAATTACAATTAGAGTAATTACCATTATAATGTTATAATGATGAAAATGTGCTGTGTCTCTGCTCTGTAACAGACAGTAGTGTTCGGACTTCGTGTGTACTTTCTGACCATCACAATGACCCTCGGATCAGAGGCCCAGTGCCCCGGCTTGGAAGTAGCCGGGCTCAGATTTGGAGCAGGTGTGCTGGGACAATCCCCCACTTCATGCTTTTTCTCAAAATCAGGCATGTTTTCTTTGCCCTTCATGAAGTCTGCTCACAGCCATTCAAAAACTCCAAATTAATGGCTGACACTTAAAAGTTAAGATGTTTCACATAAAACTCAGATTTCTGTATCATCTTGAAAAGGGAAAAGCTCACACAGCTCTCACGGCCCACATGGCCACCACCGGAGACGCCCGCACTCTGGCTGGCAGGGGTTTTCAGTTCTCTGAGGCCCCCACCCTCCCCCTGGTCCCCCGGCAGGCGGCCCCTCTCTGCGTGTTTGGTCCCGGCGCCGTGGCCAGAAGTCCTGCCTGTATCACTACATGTGACGACTTTCTGTTGCCGGGTGACAAAGCCACAAACTCTGCACCTCAAAACAGCACATGTTTATGACGTCATGGTTGCCGTGGGTCAGGCATGTTCACATGGCTCACGTGGGCCTCAGCCTCAGATTCTCACAAAGCTGTGCTGCGCTAGGCCAGGGGTCCCCAACCTGCGGGATCTCATGCCGGCTGGTCTGCGGTGGAGCGGATGCAATGAAACAGCAACAACGTGCACAGTAGATGTGGTGCACCTCGATCACCGTCCCCGTCCACGGAGAGTGTCCTCCCCGAAACCCGGCCTGGCGCCAGAAGGTGGGCGCCGCAGAAGCTTAGATGGGGCGGGACCCACTCACAAGCTCACAGTGGTTATCAGTGCAAGTTAATTCCCTGGGGCTGAGGATTTAAGAGCCCCGTTTTCCTGCTGGCTGGTGGACGATGGCCACCCTAGCTCCCAAAGGCTGCCTCCGTATCTTGTCATCTTCCCACTTGTTTCATCAAAGCTAGCAAAAAAGACTTTCCTTCACAACGAAGGCCACGATCCTCTGTGTCCCCATCGTGGTCGTGACATCCATCACCCCATCATAGGCTGTTGGTTGGAAGTGAGTCACAAGTGCTTCCAGTGGTCAAGGGAGGGGACCCCGCAAGAGTGTGCACATGTGGAGGGGAGACTGGGGGCCCCTTACTGACTCCACATGGACGTCACCAGAGGATCGACACTGAAACCAGATTGATGATGTTCTTTGCAGCCAAAGATGGAGAAGCTCTACACAGTCAGCAAAAACAAGATCAGGAGCTGACTGCAGCTCAAGTCATGAACTCCTTATTGCCAAATTCAGACTTCAATTGAAGAAACTAGGGAAAACCACTAGACTATTCGGTATGACCTAAATCAAATCCCTTACGACTATACAGTGGAAGTGACAAATAGATTTAAGGGACTAGATCTGATAGAGTGCCTGATGAACTATGGACGTAGGTTGTAACATTGTACAGGAGACAGGGATCAAGACCATCCCCAAGAGAAAGGAATGAAAAAAGCAAAATGGCTGTCTAAGGAGGCCTTACAAGTAGCTGTGAAAAGACAGGAAGCAAAAAGCAAGGGAGAAAAGGAAAGATACACCCGTTTGAATGCAGAGTTCCAAAGAATAGCAAGGAGAGATAAGAAAGCCTTCCTCAGCGATCAATGCAAAGAAATAGAGGAAAACAACAGAATGGGAAAGACTAGAGATCTCTTCAAGAAAATCAGAGATACCAAGGGAACATTTCATGCAAAGATGGGCTCAATAAAGGACAGAAATGGTATGGACCTAATAGAAACAGAAGATATTAAGAAGAGGTGGCAAGAATACACAGAAGAACTGTACAGGAGAGATCTTCACAACCCAGATAATCATGATGGTGTGATCACTGACCTAGAGCCAGACATCCTGGAATGTGAAGTCAAGTGGGCCTTAGAAAGCATCACTACGAACAAAGCTAGTGGAGGTGATGGAATTCCAGTGGAGCTATTCCAAATCCTGAAAGATGATGCTGTGAAAGTGCTACACTCAATATGCCAGCAAATTTGGAAAACTCAGCAGTGGCCACAGGACTGGAAAAGGTCAGTTTTCATCCCAATCCCAAAGAAAGGCAATGCCAAAGAGTGCTCAAACTACCGCACAATTGCACTCATCTCACATGCTAGTAAAGTAATGCTCAAAATTCTCCAAGCCAGGCTTCAGCAATACATGAACTGTGAACTTCCAGATGTTCAAGCTGGTTTTAGAAAAGGCAGAGAGAGGAACCAGAGATCAAATCACCAACATCTTCTGTATCATTGAAAAAGCAAGAGAGTTCCAGAAAAACATCTATTTCTGCTTTATTGACTATGCCAAAGCCTTTGACTGTGTAGATCACAATAAACTGTGGAAAATTCTGAAAGAGATGGGAATACCAGACCACCTGATCTGCCTCTTGAGAAATCTGTATGCAGGTCAGGAAGCAACAGTTAGAACTGGACATGGAATAATAGACTGGTTCCAAATAGGAAGAGGAGTACATCAAGGTTGTATATTGTCACCTTGCTTATTTAACTTATATGCAGAGTACATCATGAGAAACGCTGGGCTGGAAGAAGCACAAGCTGGAATCAAGATTGCCGGGAGAGATGTCAGTAACCTCAGATATGCAGATGACACCACCCTTATGGCAGAAAGTGAAGAGGAACTAAAAAGCCTCTTGATGAAAGTGAAAGAGGAGAGTGAAAACTAAGATCATGTCATCTGGTCCCATCACTTCATGGCAAATAGATGGGGAAACAGTGGCTGACTTTTTTTTTGGGGGGGGGGCTCCAAAATCACTACAGATAGTGATTGCCACCATGAAATTAAAAGACGCTTACTCCTTGGAAGGAAAGTTATGACCAACCTAGACAGCATATTCAAAAGCAGAGACATTACTTTGCCAACAAAGGTCCGTCTAGTCAAGGCTATGGTTTTTCCTGTGGTCATGTATGGATGTGAGAGTTGGACTGTGAAGAAGGCTGAGCGCCAAAGAATTGATGCTTTTGAACTGTGGTGTTGGAGAAGACTCTTGAGAGTCCCTTGGACTGCAAGGAGATCCAACCAGTCCATCCTAAAGGAGATCAGTCCTGGGTGTTCATTGGAAGGATTGATGTTGAAGCTGAAACTCCAATACTTTGACCACCTGATGCAAAGAGCTGACTCATTGGAAAAGACCCTGATGCTGGGAAAGATTGGGGGCAGGAGGCGAAGGGGACAACAGAGGATGAGATGGTTGGATGGCACCACCAACTAAATGGACGTGGGTTTGTGTGGACTCCGGGAGTTGGTGATGGACAGGGAGGCTTGGCGTGCTGTGATTCATGGGGTGGCAAAGAGTTGGACACGACTGAGCGACTGAACTGAACTGAACTTAGTGTCTTTCTCTACAGCGTGCAGACTTCTGGAATAACGTTTAGTGTTTCCTACTTTATGGTGTTTTGCTAATACTATTTATTTATGAAAGAAAGAAAGAATGTGAAATGGCTCAGTCGTGTCCAACTTTTGCGACCCCGTGGACTGCAGCCTACCAGGCTCCTCCGCCCATGAGGTTCTCCAGGCAAGAATCCTAGAGTGGGTTGCCATTTCCTTCTCCAGGGGATCTTCCCAACCCAGGGATTGAACCCAGGTCTCCCACATTGCAGGCAGACGCTTTAACCTGTGAGCCACCATTTATGAAGCATGTGTTAAATTTGCCAGGCTCTTTAGTAACGGCAGCCATACCACTTGTCAAGCTGGACACTTGACTGACCTTTTCTCTGTAATCAGGATAGAGTCTCGGTGAGGTCGATTCAGTCATTCACTCTCATTCATTTGTTCATTCACAATGTTCACTGAGGGGGTTATCTGCTTTGGGGCTTCCACGGTGGCTCTGTGGTAAAGAATCCACCTGCCAGTGTAGGCGAGGTCGGTTGGATCCCTGGGTCGGGAAGATCCCCTGGACAAGGAGCTGGCCACCCCCTCTGGTATTATTGCCTGGACAATCCCATGGACAGAGGAGCCTAGTGGCCACAGTCCTTGGGGTCGAAAAAGAGCCAGACATGACTTAGCAACTACAGCAACAGCGGCAGTCGGCTGTTAGGAGGATACAGCGGCAATTGACAGGTAAGGCCCGTGATCCCACGGGACTTATCATTCAGGGGAGGATTACTCATGACCCTTGATCTGGAAGGAATCTGTCCAGATGCTATAGGTGAGAAAACAGATGCTCACAGTGGTGAGGTCGCTTGCCTGCAGCTGTGGAGCTCATTGCTGCTGGAGCCAGGAACGCAGGATCTTTTATGTGGTTCCTTTTTACATTTCTGGTTTGATATTGGAGTCCAGCCAACTGACAATGTCGTGGTACTCTCAGGCAGGCAGCGGAACGACTCAGCCACACACACACACGTCCATTCTCCCAGACCGGGTGTGGTTCTTAACCGTCTGCCTGCGGCCACAATGCCTTACTCTCCAGAGGGTTTTAAAGTCGTTCTGTTCCTCTTATATCCACACCGTCTTAGCATGTTCAAACTACCCTGAATGTCAGAGTACCTTTCAGAAACGTGTATCAACTTAGAGCACATCTTAAAAAATCAGTTACAGCAAGCCCCGTTTCCTTTGGCATTTCCGGCAGCAGAGAGCCGTCATGTTTCTCAGGACTCTCCCCCTCTGCTTGTGAATGCTGTGTGCTCTGATTCACTCTAAGGATGGCGCGGAGGAGGGTGCATGGTTCAGGGAGGACTGCCCGGTGATGAGATGGGGTGGCCGGAGCTGTTTGCTCGAGAGCGGGCAGCTGCCTTGCCGGAGCGGTGACAGGAAGACTTGGTGGGGACACTTAGGGACTTCCCTGAACAGCCGGCTATTTTTGCCACCTTGGAGATCAGTGCTGTGAGAGTCTAATTTTGGAGCAAGGACTGGCAGTGTGTGGGAGGTCCCTCATTCCTCGACCTGGCCTGTCATCTTTAGAATTTCCTTCTAAGCAAGAGGGACACGGTGGAGAGCGATGGCGATCTGAAGGCTCCTCGTGTGGCTGTAGGTTTGGCCTCCCCTGGGGGTGACTTTGAGGCCCCATCGTCCCCTTCCTCTGCAGCCCTGACTGTGCCCCCAGGCTTGTGAGTTTAATCCCAGCTGTTTCTGTGTTCCCTCTTTTTGCATTTGCTTGTTTAACTGATAGATTTATTTCCACGTTTGGGTTTGCAAATAAAATTTGGTAATGAATTTGTAGAATTCAAGTGGAACTGTGTTACAGTTCTGCAAACCAAAGTAACTTATATTCAGCCTCATTTAAGAAATTATAGTCAGCACTTTTTTTAAAAAAATAACAAAAGACATCAAAGAAAGCATAGAATCAATTTCACTACTTCTCAGATTAAAAGACCGTCCTGCTGGGATTTTTATGTGTATGAACACCCTTTTCACAACTTTGTCCCCATCCTTCTAGTCACAAAAAAATCAGTTTTTGCCTCTTTTTATGTTTATAGACTCTGGTTAATTGGGTTAACTTACAGATTCTTTATTTTTTAGTTTCTTTTAGCACACTACTTAAAGTGGTTATCAACTTTTTTTCCATTACTAAAATAAATCCTTTTTATATCTGGTAATATTAATTATAGCTCAAAAATATTTTATCAAACACCAATCTACTGCTTGCAAAGTAGATCTTATAGAGGACATAAAATGAATTGTGAAAAAATCTTTTGCATCTTTAAAGAAGTTTGGATTTAGATAAGTTATGAATTTAAACCCTTGCTAACATGCAACAGTAGAATCCTGTGATTCAATTTGCTCTAGTCCCTTCAGAGGGCAGTTTGTCCCTCTGATCAGGATTGGACCAGAATTGGATTCAGGGACTCCGCAGTGGCCCAGCAGTTAAGACTCCACGTGTCCACTGGAGGGGTCACAGGGTCAGTCACCGGTCCTGGACGTTCCACACGCCGTGAGGTGCAGCCAAAACCGTGAGAACTTCAGGCGTCTCTTTACTCAGCAACACCAGGACTTTGCTCTGAAACCGCACCAGCAGAAGCACAGATGACGTGGCGCAGCTGGAGGGAGTCACACCTGTTCCCTTACTTCCCTCTGTTGACCACGTTCGCTGAGCCCTGCTGTCCACGAGGCGCTGGGGACGTGACCAGAGAAGATGGGGCTCCCACTCCTGGGAGCTGGTGTGTGAGTGACAGAAGCATCACGCCAGCGGGAGCCTGGGCACACTGTGGGGCGTGGTGTCAGCAGGAGCTCATGAGGCCGCTGAGCAGTCACGGGTGGGAACCCCGTGCATGTGAAGCACACGGATGAGGAAGGCAGGGCAGCGGGCAGAGTGGACACACTCGTTCTCACCCTCACCCTCACACATGCTTTGTGGGCCCTGGGAGTGAGCTTGCGGCCGGAGACTCACGTCCTGGCTGTGTGGTTACCTTTGGCGAGCGGGACTGTGACTCGAGGGTCTGGGAGGGGGCTTTACTATCAGTATTTCACTCTATGTTTTTCTCTGGCTCTGCTGGCTCTGTTGCCGCGTGGGCTCTGTCTCTACTTGCGGCGAGTGGGGGCAGCTCTGAGTGTGGTGTGGGGGCTTCTTTGCAGAGCGCAGTCTCTAGGACGCGTGGGCTACAGTAGTTGCAACTCCAGGCTCTGGGCACACACTCAACAGCTGTGACAGCCGGGCTTAGCTGCTCCTTGGCTCAGGGGAGCTTCTTGGACCAGGGATCGAACCCATGTCTCCTGCATTGGCAGGAGGGTGCTGAGCCACCAAGGTGGCACCCATAATTATTTTATAGAAACAGCAGTTGAACTTCTGGCCTGGGCAGACTGAGCTGATACACCGGTGAGAAAGAGGAAGGGCTTTCCCACTTAAATGTGTAGCAGAGCATGGTAAGAAAGAACGGGTTTTGAAAGCTTGGCAGGGATGTTTTCAGGTGCTAGAAATGTGGCCTCCATCAAGGGATAAGATGATCTTTGTGGAGAGGTTTATACTGGAGCTGTTTTCGAATGAACCCGAGGTAGCTCTGAGCTACTGCTGCTGGTGATAATGGTGACTCTGACATTGTCTGGAGCTGACTCTGTGCCGGGAGCTCTGCCGAGCACTAGACGTGTATTAACACCTTTTCTCGACTCTTTATCTTGGCTCCACTGACGGTGGGAACTGTCGTCCCATTTTATAGGTAAGGAGTTTGAAGCCTGGACATGCAGATTGAAACGATGGTGCCAAGATTTAAATCCAGGTGTTGCTAGCTCCAGTATCTACAGGTTAGCTACTGGGCTCTTCTTAGCGAAAATTAAGTTTTTTTTCCTTTGAATTCATTCATTTAAAGATAGAATGCAGCTATTTGAAATCATGGAACACAGTATCAACCCAGAGTAAAGTTGTGGAATTGAATTGTTATATTTCATTTATATTAATAAATATATTCAAAGGAGCAAATGTAGCTTTTAAGATTTATTAAGTTACTAATAGCACAAGTAACTAAGAGTTTCTAAGTTAAGACTGATATGCTTGATTTTCAAGTTGAAAGATAATAATGATATTTCAACTCAATGGCGGCAAATGCAGAAGCACGTTCTGAGCTGTGTAGTGTATGTAAGGTGCCAGGCAGCGGTGGCTGGGTGGGAAAGGATCTGCCTGCCCACATGGGAGACCCATCCTTGGGTCAGGAAGAGCCCCTGGAGAAGGGAATGGCCACACACTCCAGTGCTCTCGTCCGGGAAATCCCGTGGACAGAGGAGCTTGGTGGGCTACAGTCCATGGGGTCACAAAGAGTCAGACACGATTTAGTGGCTAAAGAACAACAGTAGATGAGGTATCGGCAGAGATGGCATTTTTAAAAGACTAGTTCCGTATGTTTAAAGTGGAAGACTTCACGTAAAACACACAGTTCTGTCTTTTGAGGAAACGAGACTGTCTGGCAACGCTGTGCCTGCTGGAATCAGAGTTGCATAGCAGCTCTCGTTCTCAAATGCTGACTGCTCTTCCGTTTTTTTTTTTTTAATTGATTTATTTTCTTCCTGGCTGTGCTGGGTCTTCATTGCTACGTGGGCTTTTCTCTTGCTGTGGCAAGTGGGGACTGTCCTTTGCGTGCTTGAGTGTCTCACTGTGTTGGCTTCTCTTGCTGCGGAGCACAGGCTCTAGGCATGCGGGCTTCAGTAATCATGGCACATGGGCTCCGTGGTCACAGCACATGGGATCTAGAGCTTGTGGCACACGGGGTCCATGGTCACGGCACGTGGGCTCGGCGGTCATGGCACACGGGCTCCGTGGTCACAGCACGTGGGCTCCAGAGCCCAGGCTAGAGCCTGTGGCACGCAGGCTCCATGATCACGGCATGTGGGCTTGAGAGCCCAGGCTAGAGCCTGTGGCACGCGGCTCTGTGGTCACGGCACATGGAATCTTCCTGGACCAGGGATGGAACCTGTGTCTCCTTGACTGGCAGGCAGATTCTTCACCGCTGAGCCACTGGGGAAGCCCACTTTGGTTTTCTGTAGTCCTGTCTTTTCTGGTCTCAATAACTAGGCTCTGGGCCTCTGGAGGGGAGGGGACAAGGCCCTCTGTGTCACCGTCATCCTGGGGCTTGGCACAGGGTTCACTGAAGTTTTGCTGAATGAACAAAAGAGGGTCTAATAGACAATTTTATGAGCACAGAGAAAAAGAGAAACGAAGGCAGAATCCCAAATCTCATCTCCCCTCCAACGCCAAAACACAGCCAGGCTCCAAGTGAGTCTGCTCTGAGAGGCTGCTGGAAACAGTCCCAGAGGTTATCAGTTTCCCTGCACAGGTGGGGAGAGAGTTTCCTCAGCAAGGAGGCATAAAACATTACTGGAAGCAAAGGGAGGGCTCATTCTATTTTATGTGCACGGCTAAGAATTCAGACGGCTCTGAGAAAACAGAGGCAAATCACTTTTCTTCCGTGAAAATAACTGTTAGAGCGCATCTGGAGCTCACTGAAATGCTGGATTTGGAAACTTGGCCCCAAACGCTGGATTCCACTAACGGTCTCTTTATCCAAGCCGCGGGCGACAGTGCAGGCGTTGTCTCAGCTGGAGCTCTGCTCACCAAGTGGCGTCACGGCTGCATTTTCCCTCCGCAGTGTTCTTCTCTTGCTCACTTTTCTTCTGTCTCCCTCTCTTCTCTAACGTTTGAGGAGCAAGCCTCTGTCCACGCTCTTTCCTTCACAGTCAGTCATATTCTGTGATGGCTAAGTATTTCAATGGTGGGAATACCCTCGATTTTGATCCAAGAATTAGAACAAGGGAAAGAGCTGGAGAAAGCGGAGATAGCTCTTTGAGTGGTTCCTGCCAGACACCCGGCAGAGCCGGTCAGGGCTTGGCGGTCCAGGGGAGTAGGTTTCATCAGAAAGCCCGGGATGACCACCTGGCTTGTAGACCGTCGACTTCGATCTGAGAGAGGGGCCCTGGGTAAGCGGGACTCCAGGGGCTGGCGGAGTCCCTGTGAGCTTCTGTCCCTCAAGCCCCTGGGGGCCTTCCCAGCTCCCTGCACCTCCTCTGGACAGCTGACGTTTCTCTAAGCTCTGGAGCTTTCATTTCCATAGTAAAATGTATTTCCAAACTTCAGTGAACTGGATATGAGCCCGTCCCTTAAGGTCTCCATGACATCCTCAGCACTGTCTCAGGAAATGCATAGGATTCCACTCTGGACCTCAGCTGTGCAGGAGAAGGCCAGGTCTCATGTCCTGGCGGGCGTCCTTCCCAACCCTGGGTCTGTGGGCAGGTCATGTCACCACCATTACTGTCTGTCCCCCCTCCTGTGAAAAAGGAGGTTGTATTAGTAGACACCTCACTGAAGGGGGTTAAACCGTGAGATTTGCCAGCATCGTGGCTGCACCTACTAAATGCAGGTCAACCTGAGTTGTTAATGCTGACTTGGACAGTAAATGAACTCTACTCCAACAAATTTGTTAAACTTTTTTTTTGGAATATAATTGCTTTACAGTGTTGTGTTAGTTTCTGCTCTACAACGAAGCGAATCAGGTCTATGTAGGGTGCAATCCCTGGGCCGGGAAGGTCCCCTGGAGGAGGGCATGGCTACCCACTCCAGGATTCTTGCCTGGAGAATCCCATGGACAGAGGAGCCCAGTGGGCTACAGTCCATGTGGTCGCAGAGAGTCGGCATGACGGAAGGACTAAGCGCACACACCCCCTCCCTCCTGAGCCTCCTCCCTCCCCTCCCACCCCCCAGATCGTCCCAGAGCCCAGGCTGAGCTCTGCATGCTGGGAAGAGGCGTCCCACTAGCTGCCTGTTTTACACCTGGGAGTGTTTGTATGTCTGTTCTACTCTCCCATTTCGTCTCATCTAAAGTTTTTTAAAAAGAGCCTCTTGGGATAAAGCAGAACCTCTTAGCAGCCTGCTGGGGTGAAGGTGGGGCTGGCCTCCCCCTGGAGAGCCGTCCTCTCTGGACACATCGTTTTCATGGGAACCGTGAGCAAGAGAACCAAATGCTGTTCAGCAGGTGGAAAAGCAAAACGCAGCATGACCCTGACTGAGCCAGAGAGACTGAGGCTGCGACTGATGGGAAGTGGGAGTGGTTCCTCATCCGCTGCCTGGGCCACACGTTCAGCCAAGCCAGCCAGCGTGTCCGTCGGCGACCCAGTCATTCAGCAGCTTTCACCAGGTGCCTGCTGCATGCTGTCATAGGGATCACGCACAGTGCAGTGTGTGCGAGCGCACAGGAGGAGGCTTCTCCTCCAGAGAAGGAGAGCTCTGATCACACGTGGGCCTGCTCTTTTGGAGAGCACCCCTCTCCAGTACTCTTGCCTGGAAAATCCCATGGATCGAGGAGCCTGGTGGGCTGCAGTCCATGGGGTCGCTAAGAGTTGGGCACGACTGAGCGACTTCACTTTTACTTTTCACTTTCGTGCGTTGGAGAAGGAAATGGCAACCCACTCCAGTGTTCTTGCCTGGAGAATCCCAGGGACAGGGGAGCCTGGTGGGCTTCCGTCTATTGAGTCGCACAGAGTCAGACACGACTGAAGCGACGCAGCAGCAGCAGCTGCTCTCTGTTGAGAAAGCGGTGCCATTGTGCGAGTAGACAGTGATGGGATCCTAGCTGGGCTTTGAACCAGCTCCCTGGCCATTTACTATACAAGGCGGCAAAGGCAGCCCACTGTGGCATCTTGCCAGGAAAGGTCCATGGGCAGAGGAGCCTGGCAGTTTGCAGCCCCTGGGCTCGCAGAGTCGGAAAGGACAGCAGAAAAGCGTGTGCACGCACACCTGGGGAACAAAAGATCTGTGTCTTTTGTTTTTTTAATTTCCAGCCCCCAGCAGAGTGAATGGCTATAAATGATGGCCAGGGTATAGAAACGCATGCTGTGAGGGAGTGCATGAATCAAAGTGCCAAGGGCAGAATTCCCTGTAAGCAGTGAGGGGAGGCAGGGTGCAGGCTGGGGGCGTTCATGGAAAACCACGTTCGGAGGCTCCAACTCATGGAGGGACAAAGTTGGAATGAGCAGCTCCATCTGTGGTGCTGCTTTGTTTTGTTTAATTTTCACAGCTGTCCTTGGAGTTGGGGGTTGGTGTTTGAATCCTATTTATCTTTACATAAGTACGCGAATGGAAAATTTAAGTAACTGCAAAAATATGACCACACAGATGCTGTGTGCTGTCTCTGGTTTTCCTTTTTATTATTGGTTAGCACGCCCCTCTCCCCTCTTTAGCAGCTCCTGAACTGTAAAGGCGTGTCCTTACTTTTCCATGCTTCCCTCTGTACTCACGTCATGCTATGTAGAAATCTGTACAGACACCCAGAAGATTACATACACACTTAGATACCTACCCAAGATGTGAGTCTCTGGGGATCCTTGTTGGTTTTATAGAATCACGATCATTTTACACATTTAAAACCTGCATGCTGGTTTTCTCACTCAGCAATAAATACTTCATGGGAATAGTTCAAAGTCACGTAGCATAGGTCTGACTCGGGTTGGCAAACCATGGCTGAAGAGCAACATCTGGTCTGTGCCTGTTTTCATGAATACGGTTTTATTAGAACACGGCCGCCCCCTCCATTTTTATATTGTCACGGCTGCTTTCGCATGGAAACCAAGGAGGGGCTTCTTAGCCACCACAGAGACTGGACAACTTGCAGCCAAAGGTCGTTAATATCTGGCCTTGACAAAAAAATTGGTCAACCTTGGTTTCTTTCATTCTTTTTAAAGGAATGCATTTTATTGGCAATACGATCAGGTCCATTTCACAGAGGGAAACGGAGGCTCCATGGCTCACAGTCAGCAAGTGAGGAGCCAGGATGGGACCAGGAAGCCCATGATGTGTGTCCGTGGAACTGAGGGCAGAAGGATGTTTGGAGGCTCCGGTGGGAGGAGAGGGTGTCTGGGGCCCAAGTGTGAGTGTGGTTGTGGTCTGGGTGGAGGTGAGAGGTGAGGGAGCAGGAGAGGGGCCCTGGGGCAGTGGTTCCCACCTTCTGTGGGAAGCAGAGTCACTGAGAAGGCTCACCAAGCCCCCGGAGGGTGGGCTCCACCTGCGGGTTCCTAAAGGTCTGGGGGATGCACTGGGATCTGTGTCTAACAAGTTCTCAGGTGATGTTGACGCTGGCCCAGGGACCATACTTCGAGAACAGTGACTCTAAAATGACCGAGAATTTGGCTTCTTGGTCCCTGGAAGAAATGACAGGGGGAGCTAGAGGACGCACAGCGTGCGACCATAAGCTTTGATATCCTTTATATCCACAGA
This sequence comes from Tragelaphus eurycerus, assembly GCA_935064755.1. Taxonomy (NCBI): domain Eukaryota; kingdom Metazoa; phylum Chordata; class Mammalia; order Artiodactyla; family Bovidae; genus Tragelaphus; species Tragelaphus eurycerus. Next base: position 1,587,389 of record CAKXYN010000019.1, on the reverse strand, counting down.
AACCCGCAGGCAGACTTACATCAGTGATCATTCAGTGAACATCCATGTGCTGAGAACACGGGTCAGTACAGGCATAATTGCCTACCCGTCCTCACGTGCATCTCAGCAGGATGTGTTCATGGGGTTTCATTGTTTCCGAAAGCAAGAACATGTGGTTATGCTCTTGCTGAAGACAGCCGCTTTCTTTTAAGACCTCATCCCTCCACTAGCAGGAGAGTGCACCTGTTCAACAGGTGGAGGAAAGATGGGTGTGAGAACTTCTCTGCGGACCTGTGTGCACCTCGAGGACGAGTCACCCCTTCTCATCAACCTGCATTGATTACAGGACTTGCCCCACAATGATTACAAAACTTGTTCAACAGCATCTGCACCTCCGTTCCAGAGGGTTTGGTTACCAGCGATCAGCATAGCAATTAGCATTTTAAGCGGTTTGTATTGATTAAATGAACGTGCTTTATCAAGCACAGAGAATCCCAAAGAATGCAACAAACGTAGTTATCTCAATGAATTACTCCCAGCACGGAGCTGTACAAGATTTATTTGCTAGCACTTTTAAGAGTGTTTGATGTACCTTAGAAATAAAGATTTATCAAACTGGGTAAAGAGATCGCATGCTACACAAATACACACTTGATTTTTATGTCTTAAAAAATATTGTCTTAGACTGTCGTTCTCTTTTAAAAGAGACATTTGACCTGGATTTTGTAGGGATGAACTTAACAATTTAAAGATTCTGTTCAAAACATGTTTACTGTTCATGAGGTATTTGGAGTACTTCTCTCTGGTTAGAAATTTTAAATTATGTTTAAGCTTTGTTGGGAGCTCTTTTCTAGTCTCCTTTCAATTTCTCCTCGGATTCAATTTCTAGTGTCATCTGGAGAGGATCAAGGGGGTTAGGTTTGGGGAGGAAAGGACCTATAAAATGACAGTGTGTGAAGTGGGAAGAGATTTCTTCCCTACAAGCTTGTTCTTGCAAGAGTGGGGGGTACTTAAGCATCACTCAGTGCTTTATTCATAGTTTCAACAATCTTTAAACGAATGCATGGAATGGTATGCAGTGGAGGGTGGGAGCTATGATTTCTCTTGAGACTTAAAAAGCAGGCTTAAAAGATTTGATTCGTACATGATAGAAAATGCAAATGGTACAAAAGGATGCACCGTGTGTAACCAGCCTCTTTCCCATGCTTAATGCCTCTTCAGTCCCCAATTTACTTTCTTGGAAGCGAACACTTACCAGCTTCATTTGCATCTTTCCAGAACATTGTATCACTTAATAGACACAAATGTATCTATTTATTAATAAGTTCATTCATTTTATGAGTGTGGCAGAAAGTGAAGAGGAACTAAAAAGCCTCTTGATGAAAGTGAAAGAGGAGAATGAAAAAGTTGGCTTAAAACTCAACATTCGGAAAACGAAGATCATGGCATCTGGTCCTATCACTTAATGGGAAATAGATGGGGAAACATTGGAAACAGTGTCTGACTTGATTTTGGGGGCCTCCAAAATCACTGCAGATGGTGATTGCAGCCATGAAATTAAAAGACGCTTACTCCTTGGAAGGAAAGTTATGACCAACCTAGATAGCATATTCAAAAGCAGAGACATTACTTTGCCAACAAAGGTCCGTCTGGTTAAGGCTATGGTTTTTCCAGTGGTCATGTATGGATGTGAGAGCTGGACTGTGAAGAAGGCTGAGCGCCGAAGAATTGATGCTTTTGAACTGTGGTGTTGGAGAAGACTCTTGAGAGTCCCTTAGACTGCAAGGAGATCCAACCAGTCCATTCTAAAGGAGATCAGCCCTGGGATTTCTTTGGAAGGAATGATGCTAAAGCTGAAATTCCAGTACTTTGGCCACCTCATGCGAAGAGCTGACTCATTGGAAAAGACTCTGATGCTGGGAGGGATTGGGGGCAGGAGGAAAAGGGGATAACAGAGGATGAGATGGCTGGATGACATCACTGACTCAATGGACCTGAGTCTGAGTGAACTCCAGGAGATGGTGATGGATAGGGAGGCCTGGCGTGCTGCGATTCATGGGATCGCAGAGTCGGACACGACTGAGTGACTGAACTGAACTGAACACCCTCTTAGGAAGCAGGAGTACAGCAGAGAACAGGAAAGAGTCCTTGTCTTCAAAGAGTTTGCTCCTTATTATGGGGTAATGTGGAGAAGGCAATGGCACCCCCCTCCAGTACTCTTGCCTGGAAAATCCCATGGACAGAAGAGCCTGGTGGGCTGCAGTCCATGGGGTCGCTAAGAGCCAGACACAACTGAGCGACTTCACTTTCACTTTTCACTTTCATGCATTGGAGAAGGAAATGGCACCCTGCTCCAGTGTTCTTGCTTGGAGAATCCCAGGGATGGGGGAGCCTGGTGGGCTTCCATCTATGGGGTCCCATAGAGTCGGACAGAACTGAAGTGACTTAGCAGCAGCAGCAGCAGCATGGGGTGACAAGATGATCATCAGTAGATAATAAAACTGTATCGAGAGTTGGTGAATGCTCTTGAGATGGGCGTGTAAAGGGTGAGAGATGAAAGGGGGTTTGTTGCTCTGATGAAACAAGACTCTAGCAGAGAGAGGAGGGGAAAGAGAAATGGAAATTTCCAAGGGCCAGTTGTTCTAGGCAGAGGGGACCATACTCGCATAGGTAGTAGGGGACAGCCCCCTGTAAAATCAGAGGTATAGGCGAGAGCACAAAACAGAAAGTAGGCAGACTCCGGCTTTTTTGTGGGTAGATGCTCGAGAACCTCCAAGGGGCTCCTGAGGCTCGATCTCTTCCTTGTGTGTGCCAAGCCTCCTTCTTCATGACCTTTGTCATGGGCGGAGCGCTAATCCAAACCGGCTCCCAACAATCAGAGTGGATCGATGGTGTTTAAACCTGCCCCAGTGATGAGTTCTCCCACGAACACGCATACATAAGTAATAGCAGCCCTTTGAGTTTAGAATCGTTTCACATCACTTCAGAAGAGATCTACCTTTTGCTTTTTAATGGCTGACCTGTGAGTCTGTTGTATAGGTATACAGTATATGGAGATAAGACTGCTTTGTTTAAAAAGAAAAGCAAAATTACCAACCCATCTACTTTTCTGAGGTTAGTCACATTTTAAAGTAATTTTTGAGTCAGTCTAAAATTCAATTTGACATGTAAATTAAAATTTTTTAAATAGTAAAAATACTGGTCATTGGAATAATTGTAGTAAAGTGGGTCTTAAGATAAAAATTATAGTTAGCAGGGAAAAAATGTTACAAAAGGAGATTTGGTCACAATTTAGTTCCTCCATCTTATCTGGTAAATTAAAAATGGTTAGGAAAATGAACAAGTAAAGTATAGTGCAAGCAAAGTACGGGGTATGATGCAGAGATTAAAATGGCAGCAGAGAGGACGGCAGTATTTGGGAACACTGGGATACATTCACAAGATATGACATGGGAAAAAGAGGACAGTGTAGCACTGCATACGTTATCCCATGTCAGTCTCTCATTCATGTCCGACTCTTTGAGCCCGTGGACTGTGGCCCGCCAGGCTCCTCTGTCCCTGAGATTTCCCAGGCAGGAACACTGGAGTGGGTTGCCATTCCCTTCTCCAGGGGATCTTCCTGACCCCAGAGATCAAACCCAGGTTTCATGCGTTGCAGGCATGAGCCACCAGGGAAGCCCCACTAACGACTAAAGAAGGTTAAATAGCCAGCCTGGAACCTTTATTAGTGGCAGATCCACACTGCAACCCCAGTTTCCTGACTCTGGAGTTGGGCTCTTGACGCAGTGGAGAACTTTTCCCCGGATTGGTTGATCCAAAGTGGGTGAATAACATAGGACCTGCATGCCTGCGTGCGTGTGTGCGTGTGTGCGTGCGTGCTCAGTCCTGTCCAGCTCTTAATAAGACCCCATGGACTGAAGCCCACCATGCTCTTCCATCCTTGGGGTTTTCCTGGCAAGAATGCTGGAGTCGGTTGTCATTTCCTCCTCCAGGGGATCTTCCTGACCCAGGGATCCAGCCCGCATCTTCGGCATCTCCTGTGTTGCAGTCAGATGCTTTTATCACTGAGCGGCCAGGGAAGCTCTAACATGGGACACTGGTTCTCAAAGTGTGGTCCCTGGACCAGCACCAACTGAATTATCTGGAAACGGGAAAAATGCAAATCCTCCATTCACAATGAGGATGGGGGCCAGGAATCTGCATTCTAATGAACCCTCCAGCTGATTCTTGTTAGAAGTTGGAGAGCTCAGAGGATGGCTGACCCAGGGACCAGAAAGCGTAGGTAGAGTCTATTCCCAAATGTGATTTCCACAGGAGAGCAAGTAGGCAGGAGGCGAAGGCATCATTCAGGAGGCTCAGTGGAGGCTGACCATGAGTTGAGGGGCGGTGTCACTGTACAGCTGGGTTTGGGTGGGATGAGAGACGGACACCAAAATGGGGGTTTCTCTTGGAACCTCATTTCACTTTTCCTCTCTTGGACTGAGTCGTTCCTTCTGATTCAACTTTGCCCACATGTTGTGCTTAAAATACCCAGAGAAAATAAGTTCTTTATATGTATGTCCCTAAACTGAGGCTACTACCAGAATCAGAGGAGCTTTGGAAGCCTCTCAAGCCAAGCAGACACTCGGCGTCGATGTAGGTGTGACTCACAGCACAGCTTTGTTGTCAACATCGTGTCCCTGGGCAGCGACTTCAAGGCACGACTGAGAGAGTGGAAATCACGGGTGGTTTGTGTACGCGGGGTGGCCACTGGCAGAGGCCCCACGGGAGTTAACTGGAAGGCGCAGCCTGATGGGACTTTGAGAGGCTGATGAGGAAGGGGTTGGGTCTTGAGTCCTCATCTGTTCTGTGATGACTTGTGCTGGCTTCTGAACGGCTCCAGGACAAGGCCACAAACACATCACATGAGCATCCTTGTGACGGCTCATGGCAGCAGTCAGCTCCTGTCGTCCTGTTCCGTTCCACAGAACCCAGTGCTTTGTTGTAAAAACAGATGGAGTCCAGGGAAGGACGACCTGGTGATGTGTGTTGTGCTCTGGCTAAGTCTTGGCCACTGCCCTGTGCACCTGGTCTCAGACTCATAAAAGGGGCCCATGTGCCACAGGAAAGTGTGAGCCAGGCCAAGGGATGGGGCGGGAACCAAAGGGCGGCTGGCACACAGTGGTCCTTAGAGGGCTTTTTCTCCCAAGAGGGTGGCTACGGTTTGCCAGTTATTAGGAGAAAAAGGGAGAAGGCAGTGGCCCCCCACCCCAGTACTCTTGCCTGGAAATACCCATGGGCAGAGGAGCCTGGTGGGCTGCAGTCCACGGGGTCGCTAAGAGCCAGACACGACTGAGCAACTTCACTTTCACTTTTCACTCTCATGCATTGGAGAAGGACATGGCAGCCCACTCCAGTGCTCTTGCCTGGAGAATCCCAGGGACGGGGGAGCCTGGTGGGCTTCCGTCTATGGGGTCGCACAGAGTCGGACACGACTGAAGCGCCTCAGAAGCAGCAGCAGTAGGAGAAAAGGGGCCTTGACAGAGCACTTTCCTCAGTGTGAGTTTTGGGAGGTTTTTTAAAAGACTCTGTCTGTGTTGTTGGCTGTGCCAGCAGTGGGGGGGCAGCAGTGGGGACCACGTTTTGGCCAGCTGTTACTCAAATTTAAATGTTACTTCACTGCGACTGTCTGGCTGGTGGTGCTGGTGGTGGTTGTTTAGCCTCTAAATCACACCTGACTCTTTGTAACCTCATGGACTGTAGCCCACCAGACTCCTCTGTCCATGGCATTTCCATGTAAGAATATTGGAGTGAGTTGCCATTTCCTTCTCCTGACCCAGAGATTGGACCCCGACTCCTATATTGGCAGGTGGATTCTTTATGACTGAACCATCTGGGAAGCCTTTGACCAGAAGCAGCCACCAACTACCTCATTACATCATGCTTTATAAGAAAGAAATAGTCTGCTTACTACTATCTGATTTTATTTTTTTGAGGACAGCTATATTGAGATGTAATTCACATACTATACAATACAGCCATTTAAATCATACAATCCAGTGGCGTTAACACAGTCATGGAGTTGTGAAACCATCAACACAATCAACTCCTGAACACTTCCATCACCCCAGGGAAATGCCCGTGTCCTTGTCCATCGCCCACCCAGCCTCAGGCGGCCACCGGCACACTTTCTCTGCATTCGCCTGCCCTGGACGTTGCATATAAATAGGATTGTGTGTGATGTGGTCTTTCACACGTGACTTCTGTCACTCAGCATCATGTTGTCAGCTTCTCCACGTTGTGGAGGGGGCGCCGGTGGCTCAGTGGTAAAGAAGCTACTTGCCGATAAAGGAGTGTGGGGAATACAGGTTCGATCCCTGGGTTGGGAAGATCCCCTGGAGGAGGAAATGGCAACCCACTCCATTGTTCTTGCCTGGAGAATCCTGTGGACAGGGGGCCTGGAAGGCTACAGTCCGTGGGGTCGCAAAGAGTCAGACGCGACTGAGCACGACTGAGCATACGTGCATGTTGTGGCGTGTTTCAGGACTTCATCACTTTAAAAAAATTATTTAGCAGGTCATGATGCAGCATGCAGGATCTTCAGTTATGGCATGTCGGATCTAGTTCCCCGACCAAGGATCTGACCCGGCTCCATGCACTGGGAGCGCGGAGTCTTAGCCACTGGACCAGGGAGGTCCCTAGCACTTCTTTCCTTTTTATGGCAGTCGTCTCTCTCTCTTTTGTTTGTTTAGTATTATTGTCGTCTCTTTAGAAAGGGATGTTCCATGGGAAAGGAGACTTGGGAGGTTTAGACACGAGGTGGGGCGTGTCCCGTGCCTCACCTGGAGCACAGCTGGGATGGGAGCCCAGGTCTCCTACCCCATGATCCACCCCTGGCCACCCCCAGCGGCACAGTGCTACGTGTGTCCTTGAAACCGCACCAGCTCCATCCATTGATTGATTATCTCAGGCCACTGCGCAGCATCAGTTCTGTTCACTCGGGCTGGGTGGGGAAGAGACCTCCACACATCCTGCCATCTAGAGTAAAGTCTGGGTGGTGAAGTCCAGGAAGGTGTGTGTCTGTCACCCACGAAGCCTCGTCTTTCTCCCCTCGCGGGATCGTGAGCCGACACTCTAGTGGGACGAATAAACGTGCTTGGCTGGACACCCTGCTTCTGCTCGTCATGCAAACGGCAAAGTACAGAGTGACTCAGTCTTGTCACCACGCTCTCCACAGCCCAGAGAACCACGTTAAGGTAACCTGGACCTAGAGCTTCAGCAGGAATTCAGCTCCAGGCTGCTTTGCTGGGTTGATTTAAGATTTATTCCCTGCTCCCTGGGCAGGGCTGGGTTCTCTGGCTCACTGATTCCTCTATCCTGTATTTGTTCAGTCTTTGGAGGTCCCAGTCAGGCGTTGGGGATTCAGAGATGAGAGATACAGTCTCGTGTTCTGGGAGTGCATGGGCTGCAAGAGGAGGCGGGCTGCAGTCACAGAAGAGCGAGATGACCACAGTGAGAGCAGGGCTGTGCACGCCCAGTGGGGTCTGACTCTGGGACCCCATGGACCGTAGCTCGCCAGCCTCCTCTGTTCAGGGGTTTCTCAGGCAAGACTACTGGAGGGGGTTGCCATTTTCTGCTCCAGGGGATCTTCCTCACCCAGGGATCGAACCTGCAACTCTTGCGTCTCCTGCATCTCCTGAGTTGGGAGGCAGATTCTCTACCAGTTGAGCCACCGTCTGGTAAGAGTGCCTGGTGTCATTCGTGGAGGAAAAGTGGTCAGGAGGTGGTTCCTGACCCGCCTTCTGAAGGGCTGTTAGCCAGGTGAGGAGTCGGAGGAGTCCTCAGGCCTAGGAGTCAGCATTTGCTATAGTGGGCAGTGGGGTGTGGGCACCCGGGTGGGTGGAAATGACAGGACTCAGCATGTGGCTTGGGCCCAGCTGTTGTGCAGAGGGGTAGCGGAGGGGTGGCAAGCTGAAGTCAGAGGGTGGCGTTTCCTGTGGCAGTGAGGTGGGGTGAGGGGCACCTTCTGGAATCAGAGGGTGGGGTTCCCTGTGGCGGTGACGCAGGGTGAGGGGCACCTTCTGGAATCAGAGGGTGGCGTTCCCTGTGGCGGTGAGGCGGGGTGAGGGGCACCTTCTGACTGGGGCATCATCGCGTGACTTCCCAAGTCTTCTCACGCTTTGAGAATTCAGACATTTTTGCCGTGTTAACTAACAAGACTTTTCTTAGCACTTTTCTCCAAAGACAATTAAAATGCCCCTTTCATAAAATTAGATGTTCTTTCAAATCTCTGAGGAAGGAAGAGACCAGGCTTGGTTGATATTCTCTTGACACATGGCATTGGTGCCATTTTATTTTTGTTCCTAAGTAAGCGTTCTAAAAATATAATCAGACCATGCTGGGCTGCAGAAGTATATTCACAGTAAAGTAGTGAGTATTTTGAAGTGATGGCTGCTTCCCAAATATTTTCTTTGTATTAAAAATATTACTATCTTAATCATAATCCCTTTCTATTAGGAAAAGCAAATAATCGGTGCCTTGAATATTCAGTTCTTTTCCTCTCTTTATTTTCTTGTACTCCATGTTCATGAGGTTGAAAATCACCACGTCACTGCTAAATACGTTTTTTTCATTTGGTTGGTTGGTTTTTGTTTTTGCTGTTAAACTTTGAGACTTTCATTTCTGCAGAAGCAGGAAAACAGCCCCAGAACTTTTCTACTAGCCTTTGTTTTCAACTTTTTACCCTTTTGATTTAATAGGACATGTTTAGGGAAAATATGTCCCCACAAAATCTAGTGCTGTGTAATTACTTGGACACATTTAAGTAATTGCTCTACTGTGGTAAAGAGAGAATTCAATCCATCACAAGTAAAATAGAAGATATGTAAATTAAAATAGTCTTTGGAAAGATGGTTATAATCTTTTTTTTTTAAAGTCAGTCTCATTGGGCTTCCCTTTGGTAAAGAATCTGCCTGCCATGCAGGAGACCTGGGTTTGATTCCTGCGTTGGGAAGACCCCCTGGAGAAGGAAATGGCAACCCACTCCAGTATTCCTGCCTCGAGAATCCCATGGACAGAAGAGCCTGGCGGGCTACTGTCCATGGGGTCACAAGAGCCGACACGACTTAGTGACTAAACCACTACATCAACTCCAATGAGTTTTGGATTCCAGGGTGTGAAGTCTCGTATTATTTTGGCTTTATTGAGGGAAGGTACAGATATTATGCCTAAGACTACTATGTTAATGAGTGTATAGAGTGGGGAGCTTTAAAAAGAATCTTTTGGTGGCACTGCAGTTTGTACTCTTCACCACAGTGTCCTTCCTTTTCCGTGTCTGGTTTGTCAGGCAAGTGCTAAGCAGGCATCATCTCACTGAACCCAAATGGATAAATATTTAATACCAGCTTTTCTCAGATGAGCAGTTAAGGTGGCATCCCACTAGACAGAATGGTCTGCGATTTGCTTTTCCGTAATGGCACAATACGTCAGCGTTTCCTTCTCAGTTGACGTAAATCTGCCATCCTCTGATTTGCGGTTGCCAAGTACTCCAGCGTGTCCGCAGTTAGCCAGGCCCTGAGACATGGAGGCTTACGTTGCCCCTAGTTTTCCATGAGTACAGACTGTCTCCTAATGCCCATCCTTGTCTAAATCCATCTATTTCTGGACATGTTTTTGTAAGACTGAGGTGGGTCATTTGATATGCAAGCAGCTCCGGGACATCAAAGAGTCACTTCTGTGTTATGACAGTGAAAGTATGTCATGCTTGTGTCCAGATCAGGGCTCGGGGCGGGGGCACTGGACAGCTGCCTCAGATCACACCCCGCCCTCTCTTCCTCCTGCTTCGTCCCTGTATGCCTCTAGTCCCTCCCTGCTCGTCCTGCTAAGCTGTCTTCTCCAGGAATCGTCCCCTGGTGTGGTTGGACAGACGACCTACTCCTCCCCAAGGACGTGGAGCCTCACATTGTATCTTTTAGGATGGGTCCTCTTAGATACTTGGAGCCAAAAGCCACAGCTTCCTCTTCCTCCTCAGTATCTGGAAGGGGATCAGGCACTTGTGGGAGCAGACAGAGGTTTTCTTCTGCGGGTGATGCTGTGAGTGCTCAGCTGTGTCCGACTCTGCTGCCCCATGGACTGTGGCCCGTTGGGCTCCTGTGTCAGTGGGATTCTTCAGGCAAGGATACTGGAGCAGGTTGCCATTTCCTTCTCCAGGGGTCTTCCTGACCCAGAGATGGAACCCGCGTCTCCTGCATCTCTGGGATTCTTGACCACTAGCGCCACCTGGGAAGTCCCATGCTGGTGCTAAAACCCAGCTCATAGCAGCTTAGACTGAGAAGTAATGGGCTGGTATAAGTGAGAGCTCTCGGCCTAGCCTCTGGGTTCAGGTTGGAACCAAGGCCTCAGTGGAGCTCGTCAGGACTCTCCCTGGCTTTCTTCCTCAGAGTAGTGTCCACTGACTGCCTTGTTCTTTCTTACTCTGCCAGGATAGACCCCAGGCCCATCTCCTGTCCCCCCATCGACCCCCATGAGAAAGCTCCTACGTTCAACTCCAGAAGTACCTCCTGTGTACTTCCCACCTCAGGATCATATAGATATATGATCTATACCCTGGGATTCAGCAATGACCGAAGCAGGCAAAACACCCTTAACTTACCTCTCCTGATTCTGTCTTCCACAAAAGTTCTAATAAATGTCCCCAGGGATTGTGTCTTACTGGCCTGACTCGGGTCCCTGGGCCCACCCGCGAATCCATAATGGGGTCCACCCACCGTGACCAGGTGGGTTGAGCTGAGTTGCTGGAAGTTCCCGCCCGGAAAATGATACCATGCTGCCGACGTGCAAAGAACGGGCGCTGCCAAGTCAGCAAAGACAGCCGTGCTCCCCCACGGGCCAGCCCACGGGCTCCAGATGGCCGACTCCGCGGCCCTCGATCTCCCCGGGTGGGGCTCCGTGGATGGAGGGCTCCCCGGGTGGAAGGCCCCCCTGGGTGGATCTCCCTGGGTGGGGCTCCGCTGGTGGGGCTCCCCTGGGTGGATTTCCCCTGGTGGATCTCCTCGGGGAGATCCCAAGTCCCCCGGGGGCTCCCCGGGTCGGCCCTCGCAGCCCTGGGTTGCTGACTTTCGCTCTGTTCCTCCGTCGCAGCTCCAGGTGAAGATGAGCGAGCGGGCCGCCTCGCTGAGCACCATGGTGCCTCTGCCTCGCAGCGCCTACTGGCAGCACATTACCCGGCAGCACAGCACGGGCCAGCTGTACCGCCTGCAAGGTGAGCGGGCGGGGGCGGGGCGCTGGGGTGGGGCGGGGCGGAGGGCAGGGTGCTGCAGTGGAGGGCGTGGCTCCGCGGGGGCGTGGCATGGCGGGGGGGCGTGGCTCCGCGGGGCTCCGGGGCGGGGCGCGGCGGGGGAGGGGCGGGGGCGTGGCTCCGCCGGGCTCGTGGGCGGAGCGGGGCGCAAAGGAGGCCAGAGTCCTACCCTATGTCTGTCCCGCAGGTTAGTCCCTTTCCCTCCAGAACCCCGTGCTTCTGAGGCAGGGACCACGGGCTCCATCCCCAGTCAGGGCCTTGAGACCCCGCCTGTCATACGAGGAGGACAAAAACGAAACATCCTCAGGGCAATCTGGACAGAGGAAATGTCACATGAAGGAGACCCTCATTTTACAATTATTTTAACTAACTCCTAACTCCCTTTCACAACAAGTAGGCATTCATCAGAAATGACCGAAGACTAAAGGTCTTACCAGGGCCCTGCCGGTGTAGTCATATTTTTAAAAATCTTAAGTTTAGAGCAGATGTTTTAGATGCTGTTAGCATATGGTTTGTGTGCTCCTTGGGTTTATATAGCTACCTCTGACAATGTCTGCATCTGTTTGCCACAAAGAAAACAACTCTGTTTTCCAGCATATAGACACAACTTCTTCAACCATAACAACAAAAAATGCAAATTTACCTGCATGCAAAAAGCCCGTATTATGGTTGGAAAACAATACATAGCTGAAAGAGTCTGGGGCCATCACCAAGGACTGCTCCTGCTGCTAAGTGGCTTCAGTCGTGTCCGACTCTGTGTGACCCCACAGACGGCAGCCCCCCAGGCTCCCCGTCCCCGGGATTCTCCAGGCAACAACGCTGGAGTGGGGTGCTATTTCCTTCTCCAGGAATTAACTATAGGAACTTATAATTACTAGAGGCCTTTATTGAATATAACTGGCCTAGAACACAACAATTCTCTGCCAACACAAGCCTTACTTGACTTAGGAAGCACAGAAATCAGTCAATTTGGTCTCCGTGTGTCCCCACACTGGTGCAGAACTCTCTTAGAAGCTAACTGCCACACTGGCCTGGATGCCACCTGAGTTATAGCAGGCTTCCTGGTCTCCGTGTGTTCCCACACTGGTGCAGAACTCTCTTAGAAGCTAACTGCCACACTGGCCTGGATGCCACCTGAGTTATAGCAGGCTTCTGCTTCCCCAGATTGCCCATGTTTTCAGACTATCTTCTTTGCTTTTTCACATTTCTCCAATTACTGAAAATAAGATTCACAAGTTACACAGTGCTCTGTCAGACCTTACAGACCTAAACAAACATCCCCATCACTCTTGACAAGGCCTTCTCCCACTTCCCTTACTGTCACAGAAATGGCTCTCACCACTGGTACAGACTTATTTCCCCCACTGAGAATTTCTCTCAGTATTCTTTATGGCTTAGTTCAAGTTCACCATTCCATAAAATGTCTAGGGACTACGCTAAACATCACCAAGGACTAGTGACCCACTAATTCCAGAAAAACAGTGGTGATAGTGTTACCTCTAGACACGGAGCTGAACAACACAAAACATCACCATGGAGGAGAAAAATCACCTCTGAGAAGTTTGCGTTGTTTTTGTCAAATATAGAAAGTCACAAACCTAACGGCTCATCAGAATCGGACTTGGGGTTATTCGATAAGCCTTTATATTTCAGTTCAGTTTATATTTAGGTTTGTTATTTATTATTTTTATAACCCAACACTCAAAAGTAATGAGATTCAGGCAGACTTTGGATATATATTAGCTTCCCTTGTGGCTCAGAGGGTAAAGCATCTGCCTGCAATGCAGGAGACCCGGGTTCGATCCCTGGGTCAGGAAGATCCCCTGGAGAAGGAAATGGCCACCCCTCCAGTTTTCTTACCTAGAGGATCCCACGGGTGGAGGAGCCTGGTGGGCTACAGTCCACGGGTGGCAAACTGAGCGACTTCACTTTCAGTTTCCCTTTTGGTTCCAGACCATCGCAATAAAGAGAATATTGTGACAAAGCGAGTCACATGAATTTTTTTGGCTTCCCAGTGCATATTAAAGTTCGGTTTACACTAGCCTGTGGTCTGTTAAGTGTGCAATAGGTTGCATGTCTAAAAAGATGTACATACTTTAATTCAAAAACACTTTGTTGCTAAAAAGTGCTAACCATCATGTAAGCCTTCGGTGGGTCATAGTAGTAACATCAAACATCACCAGTCACAGGTCATCAAAGCAAGTATGATAATAATGAACAAGCTGGAGATATTTCGAGAATCACTACAACGTGACACAGAGGGAGCAGGTGCTGTTGCAGAAATGGTCGCAACAGATTCACTCGGCATACGCTAATGCTGCTGCTAAGTCGCTTCAGTCGTGTCCGACTCCGTGCGACCCCGTCCCTGGGACTCTCCAGGCAAGAACACTGGAGTGGTTGCCATTTCCTTCTCCAATGCATGAAAGAGAACAGTGAAAGTGAAGTCGCTCAGTCGTGTCCGACTCTCAGCGACCCCATGGACTGCAGCCCACCAGGCTCCTCTGTCCATGGATTTTCCAGGCAAGAGTACTGGAGTGGGGTGCCATTGCCTTCTCCGTCACTCAGCATAAGATCGCCACAAATCTGCTATTTAAAAAATGTATAGGGACTTCCCTGGCCATCCAGTGGTCAAGAACCTGACTGCCTCCATGGAAGGGGGCGTGGGTTCAATCCCTGGTTGGAGAACTGGGATCCCAAATGCTGCATGATAAGGCCCAAAAATAATCATAATAAATTTAAAAAAGTTAACAAAGTGCAAATCTGTAAGCATAATGCAGTGAAGCAGAAAATGAGGTCTGCATGCATCACTGTACAGGTAAGTCCGGCTTTATTGGTACAGATTTTACAAATGAGCACAGTAGTAGTGCTTGCAAGACAGTAATTTAAAGACAGTAATTGCTTAGTTTCTGATGAAATAAATTCCAGTGATAATAAGAAAAAAAAAAAAGCCATGGAATCCCTGCAGAGATGATGGGTTATCAAACTTTGTGACTGGTAATTGTATAGGGTTTGAAGGTGTGATCTAGGATTGAAGATGATAATTAAAACTATGATTGTTTGTTACATAGTATAACCTTCATTGAACCTAAGCTCCCAATAGAATTCTTACATTTTTCCTGTTTTGACTGCATGCTAATACTCAATGAAATATCCTATTATCTTAGAATATTTCTGTGCACGAGAATGGCATTATAATTGCTTCAGTGATTTTTTTCTCTTTATGTTTTATATCAATTATTTCATCAAATTATTTGTTTTCACATACTTTTGTTACCTGTGTAGGAATTAATGTAAATGTGTTTTATTTTGATACTCAATTTATAACCAATGTTTCCAAGATAGTACCTCATCAGCAAGTTCTATGTAGATTTGTCTATATCTGTCTTATCTTGGGATTCCTTCTTAGTTACCAGTGTTCATTGAGATACAGTGGTAATACATGCTGTGTATGTACTGAATAGCTTGGAAACTCAATTTACCACTAAATTTGATAGATTTTTAAAAAATGTTCAGACTACATAAAATTATCTTACGTCCCAGGGGTGGTCATTCACAGGACGAATAAATGGGAAACGTCCATCTATCCCACCTATAATGTTTCCGCTGGCTCAGCGGTAGAGGCCGCCTGCAGTGCAGGAGACACGGGTTCCACCCCTGGGTTGGGAAGATCCTTGGAGGAGGAAAAGTCGACCCACCCACTCGAGTATTCTTGTTGAGAAGTCCATGGACAGAGGAGCCTGGGGGGCTATAGTCCTTGCGGTTTTTAAGGGACAGACTGAGCAGCTGAGCACGCGCACACGCATTCCACCTGTCGACCTGCATTTATTCCTCCCTTCTGCCCGCCCCCAGAAAAAGAGATGAAACTGAGAAGTGAGTAACGTCGTGGCCTTGTGTGTGTCCCGTGGCGAGATTACACAGCGCCTCGCATCTTGTTTCCCTGGCATCCCTGAGTTGCAATTCCTCTGGCCAACTCACCTCCCCTAGCGTATTTCAGATTGATTTTTGTCTGACGGATCCAGTGGCTAACCTTGGAAATCGTGCAGAACTTTATGAGGGAATTTATCCAAGAGGGTTGAGAAAGTCTTTCCTCTCCAAATTTGGTGCTAGAGCGCCGTCTCCTGGTTGACGTTTGGAGTTACCGCTTTATTATTGTGTCCGTGAGGAGAGCAGCGTGCCGGGTCTGCACGCCCGCGTAACCTAATGTGTGTTCATCCCTCTTCGCTGCTTCCTCCACCCCACTTTCCAGTTTCAGAACTACATTCTCTTCTCTGCTTAGGCATTTACAGAATTAACATGGGAGCTTCATCGTGAGAATTGGGAAAAAATTCACGAAATAGAAGCACTCGGCCGTATGTTGAGCCCCTGTTCACAGATTCTTCTAAGAATTCATCGTATAAAACGAGTCACCTTTTCCCAGTTGTCTTCTATGTTGTCCTGACCCTGGTTGATATCACTCTCCTCCAAAAAAGTACTGCTGCTGCTGCTGCTAAGTCGCTCCAGTCGTGTCCGACTCTGTGTGACCCCATAGACGGCAGCCCACCAGTCTTCCCTGTCTCTGGGATTCTGGTTGCCATTTCCTTCTCCAGTGCATGAAAGTGAAAAGTGAAAGTGAAGTTGCTCAGTCTAGAGTCCAATAATTGGGGGCAAAATCAGTCTTTTAGTCACTTAGTCGTGCCCAACTCTGTGACCCCACCGACTGCAGCATGCCAGGCCTCCCTGTCCATCACCAACTCCCGGAGCTTCCTCAAACTCATGTCCACTGAGCCGGTGATGCCATCCAACCATCTCATCCTCTGTCTTCCCCTTCTCCTCCCACCTTCCATCTTTTCCAGCATCAGGGTCTTTTCCAATGAGTCAGTTCTTCCCATCAGGTGGCCAAAGTATTGGAGCTTCAGCTTCAGCATCAGTCTTTCCAATGAAATCTCAGGATTGATTTCCTTTAGGATGGACTGGTTTGTGCTACATGTTAAATTCTTTAGGAGATTCAGAGAGCAAATCAATATCTTCAAGACTCTGAGATGTCCTGCAGTAAAAAGTAAATCTGTTTAATCTTGGTTAAGCCAGGTCTCTGTAAATTTGAACATGCAGTCTTCTCCTTTTTTTATATATATAAACTGACATTAATATACAACTAGTAAAGGGCCAGATTTGTTCCTTTCAAGGGAGACAGAACATACTGAATATCTTTATAAAAGCTACTGTTTCTTGAGGACCTCCTGTGTTCCTGTATGCATTAGGAACCTAATGTCGTGGTGGTGGTTTAGTCGTGTCCGATTCTCCTGCGACCACATGAACTATAGCCCGCCAGGCTCCTCTGTCCCTGGGGTTTCCCAGGCAAGAATACTGGAGTGGGTTGCCACTCCCTTCTCCAGGGGATCTTCCTGACCCAGGGATTGAACCTGGGTCCCCTGTACTGCAGCAGTCTTCTGTATTGCAAGTGGTTTCCTGTATTGCTGGCAGACTCGGTACCGACTGAGCCACTAGGAAAGCCAGAACGTAATATACAGGATCTCGTTTAGACTGCAAAGCAGCCGCCTGGGAGTATTTTAGTCCCCTGTGCAGCTAAGACACAGAATTTGAAGTTAGTAATGTGTCCAGGATCACCTGTGTCGTGGAGCTATATGTACCAGTGACTGTATGACTACATAGATAGTTTTCTTATGGTTCAGATTTGAGGCTTGTAAATATCTGAATCCACGATTTCTTATGTCAGAAAGGGACTAGACTGGGCCGTGATGGAGCCCAGGGCTGTTGGGATAAGGAGATGAGCTTAGGGTGGGTGTAGGGCCAGCGCCACCGCGAGCCTTCCTGCTCCGTCCAGCGTTCTGAGCGCGTGTTGGTGGGGCGGGCATGCTCTGCTTAGCCCAGGTGCCACTTCCCTGTGTTGTTAGACTGGCTTGATCTACATGTTTGGCTCCAGGACGTCTGATCTGTAGTGTAGATTTTACTTTATTCACTTCTGAGGGCTCGTCACCTGATCTGCGTTGTAAATTCCTTTGCGTGTGGTAACCCTTAGGCGCTTAATGCAACGAGCCCACTCACTGGAAAAGACCCTGATGCTGGGAAAGACTGAAGGCAGGAGGAGAAGGGGGCGACAGAGGATGAGATGGTTGGATGGCATCACTGATGCAATGGACTTGAATATGGGTAAATTCCGGAAGATAGTGAAGGACCGCAGAGCCTGGCAGGTACAGTTCATGGAGTCGCGGAGTCAGACTTAGCAACTGGACAGTGACAGCCCTTAGCCAGCAGATGGCAGTAGAGCACCTCTTGTGTTTATCAAATCACGCGCTCCGGCCACAGGAAATGGCCAGCTGGCCTCCTGGGCAATCCAGATGCTTTCTGTTTTTGTTCACAAGCTTTCATGGGAACCTTCACGCCCATTCCGTACAGATTAACTGGTTGCTATTGTGCTGCAGGCAGTGGAGGTAAGGAGTTGCTACGAGACCACACACTCTGCAGAACCTAAAATCCTTCAAATCAGGCCTTTTATAAAGTTCGCCAGCCCCTGTCCTGTGTCACAAAGGAGACTCACAGTGGCCTTGTGTGACTTCTTCCTGACCTGGTCTTCCTGACGTCTTCATTGTCCTTGGTTTGGAACTTAAACCTGAAATAATAAAGACTGTATGGCTTTTAAGAGGTCCTCTTTTACCGCAGGGTTTTCCTGACGTCTTCATTGTCCTTGGTTTGGAACTTAAACCTGAAATAATAAAGACTGTATGGCTTTTAAGAGGTCCTCTTTTACCGCAGGGTTGCCTAGGAATAAATACACTCTTGTCTTATTTCTGACCTGGTTTCCAAAGTGTGTTCTTGCCAAAAGATTCCCCAGTTTTGATTGTATCTCGTTTCCCCTAAATCTGTTGGGTGTAGGAGTTGGCTGATGAGACATCGAGGAGGCGGTTGCCCCTCATTGCTCCTGGTTTGATCTCATTGTTGTTTGGTCCCTGAGTTGTCGCCACCTCTTTGCGACCCCTTAGAATGTAACTCGCCGGGCTCCTCTGTCCCTGGGATCTCCCAGGCAAGATTACTGGATGGGGCTACCATTTCCTCCTCCAGGGGATCTTCCCGACCCAGGGATGGGACCCGTGTCCCCTGCATTGGCAGGAGGTTCTTTACCACTGAGCCACCTGGGAACCTGGTTTGCACATAGCCAGTGCAAAGGCCCGGAGAAGGCAATGGCACCCCACTCCAGTACTCTCGCCTGAAAAATCCCATGGATGGAGGAGCCCGGTGGGCTGCAGTCCATGCGGTCATGAAGAGTCGGACACGACTGAGCAACTTCACTTTCACTTTTCACTTTCATGCATTGGAGAAGGAAATGGCACCTGACTCCACTGTTCTTGCCTGGAGAATCCCAGGGATGGGGGAGCCTGGTGGGCTGCCGTCTCTGGGGTCGCACAGAGTCGGACACGACCCAAGTGACGCAGCAGCAGCAGCAGTGCAAAGGCCACATGCAAGTGATGTGTTAAGCACACCGTCTTTCAGTGTGGCTTCACTCCCCTTTGCGTATCCTTGTGAGTGGCCTCTGGGGGAAAAGCATTCTGTGTCTTACGTTATTTATTTCTGTTATACAGAAACTTGTGATGAGCTAATCTGGTTGTGGTTGCAACTGCTGATTTTAAAATCTCTTTTGGAAAAGGTGTCACCAGCCCTCTGAAGCTTCATCGAACAGAGACTTTTCCCACCTACCCATCTGAGCACTGACGGGCCTGGCGTGAGCCGTGTCAGCCACAGACCCACCCGGACGGGCCGAGGGCGCCCGGGGAGCCGTGCCAGAAAGCAGCTCCATGTCCTGCCTACCTGTGTGGTCCTTGGGACGCTCTGCAATACTCTTTTTCTTTTTTCCCCTTTTCTTTCTTTAAAAAAAAAAAAAAAATTAGCGTACTTGAAACCTGCTCTATAGATATCGACTTTGTGTTCCCTCTTTTACGGCTGTGGTTTTCTATTGTAGATACCGTGTGCCTCGCACCTCCCTGAATTGACCCTTTTGCGGATTCTTGTGATTTATTTTCCTTCTGAGTGTTTCAGTTGTATGACAGTACTGACAATAAAATGGCTCTTAATTATTTGTTACTTGTTTATAGCGTATTCCTCAGTCATTAACATTATGGTTCTGCTTGACTATGGCCGTCATACTTTATTATCTTCCCTCTTGGTAAAGTCAGTGCTTGGACTCAGTATGACCTGTTACATTAAGAAGTCACCTTTCCTAGCACCCTTTATATTATTTACCAGGGTTACAATTTCTTACACCATCTCCCCTCTCCCTCCCTTTTAAGAAAGCTTTTATTTCGTTCCATGTACCTTCCAAAAACGTTTTAAAATAAAAGATCGTTCCTCACTCATATGGTCTTGGGCTTCTGGCTACATGGTTTTCTCTGTATCCTCCGTGTCTCTGAAGGTGTGTGAATATCTTCCTTGTGAACCCTGAGCATCGCATTTGATAGAATCCAACTGTGTGTGTGTTTCTTCACGCCTTCATTCAGCTGTCTGTGCTGAGCATCTGGCCCCTTGTGATGCAGGGGGCGTGAGGAGGAAATAAGGACATAATTCCAATACAGTGTGGCTTCTGCTAAATGGGCCTCCAGAAGTGATGGCTTCTAAAGAGACGGTCACTCTTCCCTAGACTTTCCCACTGGGAAAATGCCAGATGGGAATTGAGTCTTGTGAGCTTCTGAGGTTAGAATTGCTATAAAGCTGCATAAGGGATGGGATCTGTCGTGGTCTCAACTCGATTCTCAGCAGCGTTGCCAGGTAAAATACGGGATCCAGTTAAATTTGAACTTCAGATACACAGTGAATACTTTTTTAGCATACGTGTATTGCATGGGAGGTGATTATACTTAAAAGTGTCCGTTGTCTGTCTTAGATTAAAACTTGACTGGGTGGTCTCTATTTTTCCTTACTAGATTTGGCAGTCCTATTTCCCAGACCCTAGAACATAGCTCATGCTTGAGAAATATCCGTTGAATATCCTCTATCCATGGATAGAGGAATAAACCCTGATCCCTGGGATGGGATTCTTTCTGCAATGGGAAGCAAATTAACATTGATTTGCATATGTTCTCAGTGCCAGGCATGTGGCTCGGTCCTTCCAAAATGATTATTTTCATTAAGGAGAGAAAAAAAGTGTTTTTGCTAAGTCCCAAGAATGCTCCAGTCCATTCTAAAGATCAGCCCTAGGATTTCTTTGGAAGGAATGATGCTAAAGCTGAAACTCCAGTACTTTGGCCACCTTGTGTGAAGAGTTGACTCATTGGAAAAGACTCTGATGCTGGGAGGGATTGGGGGCAGGAGGAGAAGGGGACGACAGAGGATCAGATGGCTGGATGGCATCACTGGCTCGATGGACACGAGTCTGAGTGAACTCCGGGAGTTGGTGATGGACAGGGAGGCCTGGCGTGCTGCGATTCATGGGGTCGCAAAGAGTAGGACACGACTGAGCGACTGATCTACTCTGAAGAATGTTCCTTCCAAAAAGGGCATAATTTCCTAAAATGGAGACTGACCAATGAAACCCCAAAGGTCTTGCTGAAATCCCGCCTTGATCTGAGGTGGTTGGGATTTTCAAGGATGCTGCTGGTTGGGATGTGTTTTTCTCAGGGGTGGAGAAACCTGGAGGAGGAGGGTTAATTTCAGCTGAGAATTAATTAGTGGGTTACGGACACAGAAACGATTTCGCGCTGATGGCTTTGCTGGGATGCACTTGTGTTCCATGTCCTCTTCCTATCCTTCTAGTTCATCCTGCTTCTCCCAGGCGTATTTCTGTTCATCTTTTAAAAATTTGGTTTGCCACACACGTTTGATAATTCACTCACTGTTCATTTTTCCTGAGTCTGTCTGGCTCTTATGTATCTTTTTTTTTTCCTTGTTGAAAACTATCTCATAAGAGGTTCTCCCTGATTCCCAGGGCCTTGGCAGCCAGCATGGGGGATTAAGTTAAAGAAGTAGATAAAGGAAATGGAATTAAGGAAATAATTATAATTTTAATGAAGTCAGGATTGCTGAAGCATGTCTACAGCTAATGAGTGTGTGAAGAAATGTTGCTGAATGTAGGTAACTATAAGCCAGAGACTCTTTTAGGACTTTTCAAAAAAGAAACATATTGACAAAAAGGAGTTAGAGTTCTATTAGAGTCTCCTAACAGCTTCTACTTATTGTCTCTGCTATTCTTAGACCTTTACTTGTGTTCTCTTACTTAATTCAATCCTCAACAGCTCCAGGAGGTAAGTGTAATTATTGTTCCTGTTTAAAAGATGAGAAACTGATCCTTAAGAAGTTTAAATAATCTAAAAATATGCCTAAGATCTCTTAGCTCTGTTAAAAGATAAACCGAGGCAGATTAAAAGAGTTTATTTGAGGGACTTACCCGGTGATTCAGTAGTTAAGACTCCTGGCTCCCACTGCATGAGGTGTGGGTTCGAACCCTCCTCAGAGAACGAAGATCCCACATGCCCATGGCATGGCTTAAAAAAAAAAAAAAGTTTATTTGAGTATCTGTCTCTTGGGATTGGGCAACGTCAAACCAAAGATAGTTAGAAGAGCTCCACGGACAGAAGCTGGTGGGGTGGGGATGCAGCTTTTATAGAGAATACTTGGAGGCAAAGCAAGGAAATCACTTGACTGCCTGTGGGTGAAGCGGTTGCCTTATCTGGGAAAGACTAGTTGGCTGTTTGTGATGGCTTGTTCCTGAGTTTCATTTTCTTGAATTCTGGTGCATTGACTCCGGCTCACGTTTTTGTTTTGCTCCAGTAGGCCACCCAGGACCACCCCAGTCTAATGGCCTTCCTGTTTGATTATGTCAACAGCTACTAAATGATAGACACATTTGAACCCGGGCAGTCTGATTCACGAGATTGTGTAAATTGTGTATCCCGTACCCATGCTGCTTTGGAGGGCAGCAAATACTTTCTTTAAAGGGCCAGAATATAGATGTTCTAGCTTTCCGGGTCATATGGTGTCTCTGTTCCTACTGTATTGCAGAAAAAGCCGTAGACCGTGATCCTCAAAGGAGAGGCACGGCCACGTGCCAATAAAACTTTTACAGAAACAAGCGACAGGCTGGAGTCACCCCCACTGTAGGAACCCCCAATACTGTCTTTTGTCATTTTCAGGTTTTTTGGTGACAACATGAGAGATTTAAACACAGTAATCTCTGGCCTTAAATTACAGAAATAGTGATTCGAAGTTATTTTGAAATTTCTTTTTCTAATCCTCAACCTCCTTGGTGAACACCCGAGTGTGAGAAGGGGTAACATTTCAAAGCTGTGCTGGATTTGTACGTAATCCAAACTGAACCCTTAAGCGCTTCCACCAACATTGCAAATAAACTGCAATCTAAAGATTAAACTACATAGTTTTACTTAAGAGTTGTTTCTATTTTAATTGTATGATGAGAAAAGTGACTTTTCTTTTTTTTTGGCAGACGTATGATAGGGGTGGGGGGTAAATTTTGTCTTCCTTTTTGCATGCTTATTTTTATCCAGGGCTAAAAAAAGACCTTTGGGGCTTCCCTGGTGGCTCCTATTTCTGGATCAGAAAGCTCCCTTGGAGGAGGAAAGGGCTTCCCATTCTAGTATTCTTGCCTGAAGAATTCCATGGACAGAGGAGCCTGGCAGGTTACGGTTCATGGGGTCGCAAAGAGTTGGACTAAGCAGGCGGCACGCACACAATGACCTTTCACCTAACTTAAAAGGCAGTAGTTCTTAAAATGCTTTCCAGGCAAGACAGCTTTGGTTTCTGTGCTCCATTTACTCATTTACCAAGTGTTTATTCTGTCTCATCTCTGGATATCCCAGGCTGAGTGGGAGTTGCTGAAAATACGGTGTGAATAAAACAAGCAGTGTGTCTGCCTTCACAGGGCCTGACCCGGAAGCCAAATTATTTAAGCCAACTGCTCAGGAAACAGAAAACACCGAGGAGAACATCGTTTACGTAAAGGGACATTCGTTGTTCGGTTTTTAGGGGAAAGGGTGGACAGTTTTGACCTTTCAGAGGAGGACACTGAACCAGCTTTTAACACACACTTTTCCTTTTAGTCCTGAACAAAGGAAATCCATTTTGCAATTTCCACATGAAAGCAGTACTTTTCAGTCCTGTGGACATTTTAAGTTCTTTTGGTTAAATGTTGGAGGCAAGGCTGCCCGTCTTCTGATGAAAGTCAGTACTGGCTGACTTCAAAGCGAGGTTTTGGCTCAACCATGGGGACTTGAACCAGCCAAGGCAACACCAGGCTTCCCTGGTGGCTCAGAGGTTAAAGCCTTTGCCTGGAAAGCAGGAGACCTGGGTTCGATCCCTGGGTTGGGAAGATCCCCTGGAGAAGGAAATAGCAGCCCACTCCAGTACTCTTCCCTGGAGAATCCCATGGAGGGAGGAGCCTGGTGGGCTACAGCCCACAGGGTCACAAAGAGTCGACTGAGCGACTTCACTTCCTTAAGGAAGACCAGGTGATGGTCATTTGCCTACGCTCGTGCTGAAGATAGCTCCACCCGCGTTCCACTCTCTGGGCTTGTAGTTACCAACTGTTGGCAAAAGACACTCGTTTTGTCTGTTTGAAGTGGAGCCGATGAATCTGTATTTTCAGTCAGAATCTATGGGAAATTCCATTGCGGGAGGCACACATCCCATTTTAAGAAACCTTAAGGAGATAGACGAGGGGAGAGTTCCCATCAGGGGAGACTTGGCACCTGGAGTTGTCGGCAAGCCTGCTGCACAAGACACCATGGGGAGCCGGCAGGAGGAGCTGGGGGCCGGCCGCAGGCACCGTGGCGATTCCGGTGCAGGTACGGGCAGGTGTGAGCCGTGCTGAGACTGAAGCTCGGGCGGGGAGGTCCTGGGTGGCACTTCCAGGGTTTCTGTTAGACTTTCTTTGTTGCCATAGCAACTAAGGAGGCGCCTCAGTTTGACCTTCTTTGTCTCTGGGAGAGGCCTGAAGGGCATGGACTGCTCACACTGTTTAATAGGAAAAAGCCAGCCGGGAGCTGCCGGACAGAGAGGCTGCGAAATGCGGCTGCGGGAGGAGGCCAAGCCTGTAGGTTAAGGACCCAGCGCTGAGCCGCCAGGCGGCCGCCGCCGCCTCCCCAACCTGAGTTCTTTCCTCTGATTATAATAGTTGTGCTGTGTTGTTATCTTTGGCCTTTGGTAATGAGTTCCCCTCCTCTGCTGAGAAGCAGAGGTTGCTGGGGTGGGTTTAAGATGTCAGAGGTGGGTAAGGATTGCTGTGTTTGCTCTGAGTTCTGACCTGGACCGTGACTGCCCCCTTCGTGGTCTCTCTGTTGTGTTGACAAGCTGTGTTTATTTCTTTACACTGGAAACCCTAGGAGACCAAGGACTAGCTTGTTTTTCAGTAGGTAGCCACCCTCCCTTGACCCACGAATGAGGCCCACATGGAAGGCTTGTGGAGCAAGGGTCCCAAACTCTGGCCAAAGCGTCAGTAAAGTTTAACTGGCACACCGCCGTGGCCGTTTGGTACCTGCTGCTGCTTTAGTGCAACACCCGTGGAGTTGAGGGGTGGTGCGAGGGGCCTGAGCCCTCCCCAGGGAAGGATTGCAGAGTCCTGCTCCATACGAGCCCTGCCTTCAGGAACCAGCCGCCCTGCTCCTGCAGGCATCTCTCGCCCCTGGCATCCCCTGTGAAGCCAGCATTCTCCGTGGAAGGAACGCGGAGCCCGCCCCTGAGCCGGGCCTGCGCCCTCTCACTGCAGGGGGCATTGTTTCTGTCGTTCCTTTGGCTTTCGAAAACCTTATCTTCCTCCACTCTTGCAAAGCCAACGCTTCCTGCAGACGTTAATTAAAACGCCAGGCTCTGAGTTCCTTACCGAGACCCCCAGACCAGACGAAGCCGCCGGTTATAAGCTTTTAAAGTACTCCGAAGGGTCCCTGCATAGCCCTAATTACTGTGTATAATGACAGCATCATGTGCTGACTGGATTGTCTGCCTTCTCTGTGCTTCTCAAGCTCCCTGAGGGCAGGAACCGTATTTAATTGGCTAAGCTTTGCCCCCCCAACACCACATAAAATATCCAACTTAGTGGGTGCTCAATAAATGTTCATAAAGAAATGGAAAGTGAGATGGCAACAAATACATCATTAAATCGCAGTATCAGGCAGCACAGGTTCTCCCTTGGACGAGCAGTACAGAGAGCGGCAGGGAGCCCCGACTTTCTGGGACCCCCGTGTGCGGCAAGTGCAACCCTTACGTCATCTCTGTGTGGGTGATAACTCGAGTCGCATGCTTTACCGCTGCACTTCTGGTTCCCAAATTGTGTGCCTGGGTGCCCCGGGAAGTCATAGCAGTGCTGTGGAATATGTTAAGTTTCTGCAGGAAGCAGTGACATTTACCATCTATTGGACCTTTGGGAACTACTGGCCAGAAGCTGTTCAGTTTCAACATTCGATCACATTAAGTTCATTTCCATGACGTCATGATTGTGAAACTGGGTTTTTGGCAATAAAAAGCAAAAGTGCTGTGTGATCTTTTTTTTTTTTTAAGTACTGTGTGAATGGCTTTCCAGGCGGAGCTGCGGTGAAGAACCCACCTGCCAATGCAGGAGATGTAAGAGACCGGGGTTTGATCCCCTAGAGGGGGAACAGCCATCTACACCAGTGTTCTTGCCTAGGAATCCCTGGACAGAGGAGCCTGGTGGGCTGTGGTCCACAGGGTCACAAAGAGCTGGACATGACCGATATGACTTAGCACGCATGTACTATGTGAATAATCAGTGTGAACCAGGAGAGGAGGGTGTCTGTAGGTGTCCTGTCTCATCCCCAGATTTGAGGAGCTGTTTAGTTTAATGCTCTGCTGGTGCATGGTTTAATGGTGCATTGGTTTGGTCCAGTGAAATCCGTCATGCGTTTATCTTTGGACTTGTGCTGGTAAGTGAAGTCCGGTGGGACGGCGGAGCGTGTGTGCGCAGAGGAGGCACCTGCAGTGTGTTCGCGGGCTGTTCCTCCATGCCGGGTTTGCATGTAGTGTTCATAATCGAGCAGGACCCGAGGGGGCCTTTCCGGAACAGGCCTTCCCCGTATCTTGTGCTCCAGCTCCTCTGATGGACCTTGTTGTTCATGCTGCTGTTGTCCAGTCGCTCAGTCGTGTCCAGCTCTTTGTGATCCTATGGACTGCAGCACGCCAGGCTTCTCTGTCCATCAGCAACTCCTGGAGCTTACTCAAATTCATGTCCATCACGTCCGTGATGCCATCCAACCATGTCATCCTCTGCCTTCCCCTCTGCCGTCCCCTTCTCCTCCTGCCTTCAATCTTTCCCAGATTCAGGGTCTTTTCCAATGAGTCAGCTCTTCGCATCAGGTGGCCAAAGTATTGGAGCTTCAGCTTCAGCATCAGTCCTTCAGTGAATATTCAGGGTTGATTTCCTTTAGGACTGACTGATCTCCTTGCAGTCCAAGGGACTCTCACATCCACTGGAAAAACCATGGCTTTGACTAGATGGACCTTTGTTGGCAAAGTGACGTCTCTGCTTTTTAATATGCTATCTAGGTTGGTCAGCTTTTCTTCCAAGAAGCAAGCGGCTTTTACTTTCAGGGCTACAGTCACCGTATTGCAGTGATTTTAGAGCTTAAGAAAATAAAGTCTGTCGCTGTTTCCATTGTTTCCCCATCTATTTGCTATGAAGTGATGGGACCAGATGCCATGATCTTACTGTAGAGAAGCAGAAGATATTAAGAAGAGGTGGCAAGAATACCCAGAAGAACTACACAAAAGAGATCTTCATGACCCAGATAACCACGATGGTGTGATCACTCACCCAGAGCCGGACATCCTGGAATGTGAAGTCAAGTGGGCCTTAGGAAGCATCACTACGAACAAAGCCACTGGAGGTGATGGAATTCTAGCTGAGCTATTTCAGACCCTGAAAGGTGATGCTGAGTGATCTAGATAACAGTATTTGATGCAAGTCTCCCGAGATGTTTTGCAAATGTAGAAACTGAAGACAGGAAGATGTTGACTCCTTGATGAGCCTGAGCACACAGCCCAGGCCTCCTGGAGCCGAAGGACGGAATGTGAGCCTCTGTGACAGCGCCTGCTCCCTCCCAGCAGCCAGTCAGAGAACTGTGCACAAGCTGACCGCACGTCCTGTGCCCGCTCACCTGCACCCTCCCGTGCAGGGCACGAGCCACCCGTCGCCCTGTACTTGGCCTCTCTCTGCTCCAAAGTCCGTTTGTCTGGCCTCACTGTGCATCAGGCACAGAGCTGGCGTTAACCGTTGTGCCCTGTGAACACAACTCCCGAGGCCCCAGGGCGCGTGGGGGTTCTGGGACCCCTAAAGCAGGTAAAGCACAGGGGTAGCACACCCACCGCGGGGTGAGCAGGGCCCTCGGCCGCCCAGCAGGCTTCCCCTCTGCCCCAGAACTTGCTTCTCCCGCAGAAGTCAGCGGAGGTCCAGGAAACACGGCCAGCCGAGGGGCCCATCAGGTCCTTTCTCACACACGGTCAGAGAAGGGAAGAAAACGAGGGCAACCCGTGGTTCTTTCAGTCCCTCCTCACTCAGCAGGAGGCCAGGCTGGACTGTGCTGCAGAATGTCCGTGTATCAGGAGGTGAAAGAAAAGCAAGTGTGTTAGCTTCGTGCAACTCTTTTCCTGTTCTGACAAGAACAAAAAGCACATGTGACGTGCAGAATACAAGATGTATAATTTTGGCGATTCAGCACAGGAATTAAATGTTCTTATATTAACATTTAGGACACACATGGCACCATAGGAAGATGACCCCCTGAATTGGTGCTATTTTAAAATCTTAATTTTTCGGAAGTCAATCATAGCAGATAAGGGACACAGTGACAAAAGAGAGAGAATGTAGAAGAAAGGAGAGCACTGCATGTTTTAGTTCCTTGAATGGCACTTCTTTCTTGCTTTTTGAACTGTTGACTTTGAGAGTTATGTTTTATTTGGCAGGGATTTTAGGACTTTAAGCTGGGTAGGCTTCCTGAACATTCATTGGAAGGACTGATGTTGAAGCTGAAACTCCAATACTTTGGGCACCTGATGCAAAGAGCTGAGTCATTTGAAAAGACCCTGATGCTGGGAAAGATTGAAGGCAGGAGGAGAAGGGGACGACAGAGGATGAGATGGTTGGATGGCATCACTGACTCGATGGACATGAGTCTGAGTAAGCTCCAGGACTTGGTGATGGACAGGGAGGCCTGGCGTGCTGCAGTCCACGGGATCGCAGAGAGGACACAACTGAGCGTCTGAACTGAACGGAACTGAAGCTGGGTAGGCAACATCTCAAGTAACCCCGAGAGCACTGCTCCGAGGAGGCGTGGCGGGAGCCGAGTTACACGGAAGTTTTGCAACAAAGGGCAGCTTGTCCAAATGTCAAAAGATTGTTGTTAATTCCAGAAAACCAAATACCTCAAGGAATTTAGGGCTTCCCTAGGTACAGAAAGGGCTTCCGCAGTGGCTCAGTGGTGAGGAATCTGCCTGCCAATGCAGGAGACACAGATTCAACCCCTGGGTCAGGAAGCTCCCCGAGAAGGAAACGGCCACTCACTCCAGTGCTCTTGACGGAGTCGCATGGACAGAGGAGCCTGGCGGGCTACAGTCCTTGGGGTCCCTAAAGAGTCATTCACAGCTTAGCAACTAGAAACAACAGCAGTGTGCAGGAGATGAGAGAGCCTGGCTTCGCTGAAGTCATCTGATCAGTGCACCCTCAGCGCCCGGAGCCGGTGTCCTAGGTTTCCACACCCTCGGGGCTTGCCAGTCGCCAGCCGCAGTGACGGCAGCGCCGCCCACCGTGGCCTCCTTTGCTCACGGCTACGGCAGGAAGACCCCATTCCTCAGAACACCGAGGCCCCTTTCTAACCGCACTGGGTCTCCCAGGTCTGCGCCGGTCCTGTGCCGGAGACGCTGCGTAAGGGAAGGCAAGCTGAGCGGGACTGCGCCTGAGGTTCCCGGTGACTCTTCCTGCCTCTTTCCTGCTTCCACTGTGGCTTCCACCCAGGGTTGCTGCTCGCCTCTTAAACCTTCCAGTCCAGTTATTTAACAGTTGGCCTCCATTGCAGACAAGCCCCGCAGCTCCTATTTTAAGTTAATGCCCCAAGCCAGTCACAGTGGCTGCACAGAGCTAGACGCTGTAGAATTATTTTCCTCATCACTGAAGTTCTTTTAAAGTTGTGCCTTCAGAACAAAGAGAAACATTTGGTTATCAAAGGAAGCCAGCCCCCAAATTTACTCTCCTTCAGCTGTCATGCAGATTTCAAGGCAGAGGTCTGGCTGGTTGCTTTGAAGATAAAGATCACAGTGGTGTCCTAGAGAGGCTTCAGTGGGGTTTCTGATGATCCTGCAATTTCCTTAGAGACGGGGAAGAAAAGAGCGGAGAACACTAGGAAGAACTCTGGAGGCAGGAAAATGGCTCTGAAGGCACAAAAGCCCAGTGTCCAATTCTGGTCCTTTCGCCACCTAGAAGAAATGTCAGTTAACAGGAAGGGGTCAGACAGGACCAGACCAGGATCTCCCGAGTGCCGTCTTTGTGATGGCAAGTTTTTGAGGGTGAAAAGAAAGTTTTATCCATAAGCGAAGTTTTGGTAAATATTACTTCAATCCTAAGGGACATCAACCGTGAATATTAACTGGAAGAACTGATGTTAAAATCGCGATACTTTGGCCATCTAATGTGAAGAGCTGACTCATTGGAAAAGACTCTGATTGAAGGCTGGAGAAGAAGGGGACGACAGAGGATGAGATGGTTGGATGGCATCACCAACTCGATGGACATGAACTTGGGCAAACTCCAGGAGAGAGTAGAGTTCAGAGTAGGCTGGTGCACGGTCGTCCGTGGGGCTGCAGACAGTCAGACACGACTTAGTGACCGAACAGCAACAAACATCAAAGCAGTTTCCTTCCTTTGCAGACGCCATGGACCCTTCCGTTCGGCACGTGTACTAGCCGAGGGTGGGCTGATAGGATGCAGGGGTTTTGTGGGGTTGTTGTGTTTTTGTTCCTCTGTGTGTGTGCTTATCTTCCTAACATGAGACACACGTTTTTGTTTTTAATTGCAACGTGTCTAAACCAGCTTGGCTGGCTGTTGCTGTTTCTGCATCACTAGTTTCCAAACAGCTGGAAGGCAGAGTTGACTCCACATCCTCTTCTACAAAAACGCAGCGACAACTCTTCTATCCATTTGGTTGAGACCAAGTGTAAGTCATAGCTATGAAAACTTTGAAAATTGTAAACATGATTCATCTGTGAGGCGCTTTCAGAGTCACTGCCAAATGTCCCCTGGGGGCAAAACTGCCTCCAGTTGAAACCAGTGAAGGAAAGCAAGGATGAAACGTCTCTGCCCACCGACCTCCTCCTCTCCCGCAGCTGCAAGATGGAACAAGTGCTCGCACACAGCAGGGATGCGAGCAACGGGCCTCCGCTCATGTGGCCCGCGTCTCCTGAGGGGCTCAAGTGAGGCAGGGGCTCGGGTTTTAGAGTCAGGCTGCCCGGGTCTGAGTCCACCTCCGCCGCTTCTTCTCTTAGTTTATTTGGCTGCACCAGGTCTTAGTTGCAGCAGTGGGGTCTTCGTTCTCTGTTGTACAAGTGGGTCTCTCAGTTCAGCTGCAGCAGTGGGGTCTGGCTTCCTGACCAGAGATCAAGTGGGTCTCTCAGTTCAGCTGTAGCAGTGGGGTCTGGTTTCCTGACCAGAGGTCAAACCCGAGCGCCCTGCATTGGGAGCACAGGGTCTTGGCTACTGGATCACCAAGGACGTTCTCGGCTCTGTTGCTTCTTACTGCATGTCTTCCGTATATAATATACAACAGCACATTTGTTGGCATGTGGTCGTGTGCGCACGCACAGTCATGTCTGACTCTTTGTGATGACTGTAGCCCGCCAGGCTCCTCTGTCCATGGGATTTTCCAGGCAAAAATACTGGAGTGTGTTGCCATTTCCTTCTCCAGGGGACCTTCCCAACCCAGGGATCGAACCCACATCTCTTATGTCTCCTGCACTGGCAGGTGGGTTCTTTACCACTGGTTTCATTTAGTGATTTTAAAAGTTTGCACCTCTGTTTTCCCTCCCTGTAAAATGGGAATAACAATAGTCCCTTCCTCTCGGAGTTCTTGAGAAGACAAAATCTTACGTGTAAACTGTTAAGAGGGGGCTGGGACAGAATTGTCACTCAGAACTTAGTTTTGTTAATGATACGCTTTCCATTGGTTCTAAGCCAGGGCTACGTGGGCATTGTACTCACCACGGCCAACTCCCCCAGCCAGCCCGACTCTCCTAGTGTGAGCATGGGGTCCAGCGTCCAGGGAAGCCCAGAGTCCCAGCCAACCTGGGCAGTTGGCCACCCTGATCCTACCCCAGGAGGACAGCTGAGTATTTTGTTAGGTCATGTTCACAGCTTGGTTCTGACTGTGTGCTGACAGATGCTGACTGTGTGCATTAATGACTGAGATTTGTGCTCGGTGGAGAGGTCCCAGTCACCTCACTGTCCAGTAGGAGAAGCATCAATAAGCTGCATTTCGGCTCCCTGGACTGGGAGAGCACCGACTGTAAGGCGTTTTCACCTCCTCTGGTGCAAACAGCAGTGTTTTTTTGCTGAGAGGATGGCCCTTGAGCTAAAAATACGCAAGCAGATAGTACTCAGCCAGGTAGAAGTAGATGTCAGTGACACGCCTATTTTTTGGCCTCGAAAGACGACTCCAGGGTCTTGTACAAGGAAATAAGGGATTTAAAAAATAAATACGGCTCGGGGAGGTGGTTACTGCAGACATGTTAGCTAATTGGCCTATGATATTATGTCTGTTTTGCTAACAGGGGGCAGAGCGGCCTGGATTATCATATTCTAGTGAAAACTAAAGAACTTGCCCAGTTTTCTGTTGAGCCAAAACTCTCCTGAACTGGGTACTGTTTTCAAAGGTTTGGTCATTTAATTTTAAAGGAATTATGGCTGTTGAAGCAGATGCTGCAGATTGCTCATTCAACTCCATTCCCCCCTCCCCACCCCCCACTAACCCTTTTCTCTTAACTCACAACTCTGATTTTCTCTGGGGAAAGCAGTGATTCTGCTGGAAAACACTTTTCTAGATTCTCTGGAATGTCACGAGACCCAGTTCCAGTCTGCAGAAGGCTTTCTTTCCCCATCAAACAAAGTTTCTAAGGTGAAGCCTTTTATCCCTCATCCTTGGCACGTGCCTCTCCATCCTGCCTGGAGTGTGGATGGGGTGGCTGGAGCTGGAGAAGCCATATTGCTTCCATGAGGAACAAAGATAAGAATGTCAGAGAGCTGGCATGCTGTGAAGGAGCACGGTCCTTCGCAGAAGGAAGCCGGGTCCGTTAAGCTAGAAGGAAGCAGGGTCCTTTATGACCCTGCATGAGTAGCTGGACCAGCTCTTGTACAAGGACTGCCCTTGTCTTACTTCGTATGAAAAATTCCTACTGGAGGGAAGCCACTATGGACAGACCTCTAGCATGTGCAGGCAAACAGAATCCTAGCTGAGCTGTTAGGTATTTATTTCAATGGTGTTTGGCAAACGCTCTCAGCATCAGAACCTTGCAGGGATGTAGACTCACTGTGAAATTTCTGTGGATGCAGTGTTTCTAGTTGCCAGAGTTTTTACCTGAGACTGTCAGGGCCGTGGCCTCCACTAGACCCAGGAGGTGCGCTGCCTGGGCTCCGTGATTCTTTCAGAGGCCCATAAAAATCTTTTACTTTCTTATAAAATCAGGAGAAAAATCCAACCTGGATTATATGGGTTTATACAAACCCAGTCATGTAATACAATTTTCAGTAGCATTTTATGGAGGAAGAAGTCCATGAAGGCAGAAGTGTTTATTGGCCCATGAAAGTCATCGTGTTGTCAGGAATACCCCCTTAGTTCGAGGAGGAATGGTCTCATTGCTTCCCACTCATTTTCCGTTCCCAGATCTTCCCTTTGTGGACACAGGAACATGCCCCCATTCAACAGACAAAGCAAGGGATGGCTTCTGGGTCCAGCAGAACTGGGTGTGACCCCTAGACTGCTTTCAGTTCAGTTCAGTCACTCAGTCATATCTGACTCTTTGTGACCCCATGAATCGCAGCACGCCAGGCCTCCCTGTCCATCACCAACTCCTGGAGTTCTCTCAGACTCATGTCCATCGAGTCAGCAAGTGCTTTAGGCAAATGTTGAAATTTCTCCTGGTGTCCATTTTATAAAAGTGATGGACCCATGTATTTATTCAGCAGTGATTTGAAGGCTCAGTGTAGCGGGCAGTCTGTATGGCAATTATCTTTTGGGAATTAGAGGAATTAACGCACAGGAAGCCCGGTGTCTGGCACTCAGTTTGGGTTTTAAGTTCCTCGCCCTTGGCTGTGAGCTCCAAGCCTCGGCGCGGCCCACTGTTACCGTCTCTCTTGCTCTGTGAAACTTGGGATTCTTCTCAAGGTGGGGTCCTCCTATCTTTTTAAGATAAATTCATTTATTTTTGGCTGTGCTGGGTCTTCGCGGCTGGGCACGGCTTTCTCTGGTTGCAGCGGATGGAGGCTGCTCTCCAGCTTGGGTACACGGGTGTCTAATTGGGGTGGCTTCTCTCCTTACAGCCCCGGCTCTCGGGAGGGCAGGCTGCAGGAGCTGTGCCCCACGGGCTCTGTTGCCCTGTGGCATGTGGGATCCTCCTGGACCAGGGGTTGGATCTGTGTCTCCTGCACTGGCAGGTGAACTCTTAACCACTGGACTACCTGGGAAGCCTGACCCATCTACCTTTTGCAAAAGAGCAGTTCTTTTCACTGGAATCTAATTAAGGTCCATTGCTTCTTTCCACAATCATCGCTGCGATGTCCCAGCGTCTCTTTGCTAATGATTTTGTTCCGTGTAAATGTCTGTACGGCTCATTCTCTAAGCACAGCCATCAGCGAGCATGCTGGGTGGGATAATCCTAAGACCCACTGAACCATCTTTCATTGGGAGAACCTGTCAGAATTTCAGACCTGGCTTATTTTTCGTCGTTGTTGTAGAAATCTTTTTTTTTTTTTTGCCTTCTTATAACTCTCTTACAGATCCATCTGTGAAAAAAAAAAGCAATGTGTTATTAGAAAAACGTGTATTTCCCCATTATAACATACCGTACCACACACTTCAGAGCACCCTGAAGACTCTATAGTCTGTTATAAAAGTGCCAGATATAATTTGTATGCAAATATCTGATGCAAAGGAGGGTTTTTTTTGATTGCACGCAGAAAAACACACCAAGTGAATTTTTGACAAACACAGGATAGATCCTGCTGAGATAAGAAAACATCTTAATGCAAAGCTGCCTAGAGAGAAGAGGAGGAACTTCTTCAGATTCCGAATAAGAAACCGCAGAGCTTCTTTTCTCTAGGAGATGGAGCCTCAAGGCGGCTCTCCTTTTTGTGCCCACGCTCCAACTGTTTGCTCCCTGCCTGGCTGAGGAGTCCCAAAGAGCCACCGGAGAGGCCCTACGTGCCAGTGTACCCGCCCTGGGCAGGAACAGCCGCGCTGAAGCCTTGTTGGTGTGGAGCAGGTTAGCTCCATCACAGCCAGGTCTCCGCTGTCCTGCCGTGTGGAGGGGCAGTGGCCTGGGATGCACCCTCACGGGACCGTCCTGGCAATGGCATATTCCTTTTCTTATTTGAGCTGTGATCAGACGATGCCTGAAATGTGCCCAGCAGTGCACAGGGCATTCGCTCTAAGAGAGATGGTAGTGGAAACTTCCAACACACCCAGCTCGTTATTAAACTATGTTTACAAATAATCCAGGGATGCCAAGAACACCCAAATCCCCCAGATAGGCTCCCAGTTGGTCTTCCACTTTCTCTCTTCTCAATGTTTTTGCTCAAAGCTGAACTTCTTCAAGAGAGCAGGGAATGATAATTCTAGTGATCCTATTCTCTGAGTCAAAAAAGCCCGGAGTAACACACATACGCACACTCATGCATGTATTTATTCATTTCTCAAATGCAACCAACAACCTCGGTTCGTGTCCAGCATTATATTAGATGTCAAGAATTGTGCTGAACTAATAATGCTCGGAAGTGATTTTTCTCAGCAGTTTAAGCCTGTGTGGGAGGCCTGTGAGGATGGAGGGGCATGGTCAGTGCTCCGCGTGGTCCTCTCCCAGTGTGGCACACGGGGAGCCGGCCTGTCTCCTCTCCTCGCCTAGAAGCCCTGCTGCCCTCATCGCAAGGAGCTGGGGAAAGGCCTTTCCTGTGACTCCTGCCAGAGAGGATGCTCTGATGGGGGTTTCTCACAGCCCCCCATGGGCTCACTCACTCAGCCGTCAACACGGGTTAATAATGACAAGTGTTATACGTGCTGGGGACACTGGACCTGGTGATGAATAACACAGACACAATTCCTTGCCCTCAAAGGGCTCACAGTCTAGCTGGGAGGAGTAGAGAGGAGGGGATGTTTGTGTGCATGTCAGCTCGAGGTTGCTGCTGAATCGAAGTGGGAGGGGAGTGAGGGGCTCTGGGTGGGTGTTGCGATTGTAAGCAGAGTGGTCAAGGAGGTCACAGAGGAGGTGATTTTCAGCGGAACTGAGGGGCCAGCCGTGGAGCATCGGGGAACACACGAAGAAGCGCAGGAGCGGGGGGAAGCTCGGAGCAGGGCTGTCCGAGGACTGGAAGTGGGGGTGCCGTCTCACTGGAGGTGGCAGAGTTTGCTGGGCAGCCATGCGGGGGGGGGGGGGTCAGGGTGCCAAGGACTACCCGGATGAGGAACGACGTGGAAAAGACGTAGGGGGGTGGTCCAGACGGCGTCTCTTTTGTCCAGAATCGCAGAGCAGGTGGTAATTTTTAGTGGAAGATGTCTATTTCCAGCCCCTGAAAGCTGAAGGGTGTGTTGCTGCTGCTGCTGCTGCTAAGTCGCTTCAGTCGTGTCTGACTCTGTGCAACCCCAGAGCTGGCAGCCCACCGGGCTCCCCCATCCCTGGGATTCTCCAGGCAACAACACTGGCGTGGGTTGCCATTTCCATTTGCAACGCATGAAAGTGAAAAGTGAAAGTGAAGTCGCTCAGTCGTGTCCGACTCGTAGCGACCCCATGGACTGCAGCCCACCAGGCTCCTCCGTCCCTGGGATTTTCCAGGCAAGAGTACAGTAAAAACCTTTGTGTCAGTCGGCTCACCTCCAGCACTCGTGCTGGAGCCAGAGGAGCCTTCTCGCCCTCGTCCTGGGCGGGCGGGCGTGCGTGCACCTCTCCTGTCACGGCATGTGAACAGCTCAGTCGAGTTTTACTGGTGTGTTTGAATCGGGTGTGGGAAAACCCACTGTTCCCAGCACAGACCTGAGACACAACGGGCAGCTCGCGGTCACCCACGTCTGTCACCCGGCGGGCTGATGGGGGCCGTCTGATGCTGCCCTCAAGGACGCACGGGCGTCGCCTCGGGGCATAGACTGTCTTCACGTCTCTGTCCGCGGCAGCTGTGACCACCACTCACGTGGTCTTTCCTGCCAAGCTTGGAGGAAAGGCCTACGTCCTCAGGATGGCCTTCAAAAAGTCCTGCACAGTCTGCCACACCGACATGCCTTGCCGCGAGTTTTTGTTTTAATTGCTGTTCAGTCGCTCAGTCATGTCCGACTCTTTGCGACCCCGTGGACTGCAGCATGCCAGGCCTCCCTGTCCTTCACTGTCTCTCAGAGTTTGCTCAAACTCATGTCCATTGAGCCAGTGATGCCATCCAACTGTCTCATCCTCTGCTGTCCCCTTCTCCTCTTGCCCCCAATATTTCTCAGCATTACAGTCTTTTCCAATGAGTGAGTTCTTTACATCAAGTGGCCAAAGTATTGGAGCTTCAGCTTCTGCATCAGCTCTTCTGATGAATATTCAGGACTGATCTCTTTTAGGACTGACTGGTTGGATTTCCTTGCAGTCCAAGGCTCTCTTAAGAGTCTTCTCCAACACCACAGTTTAAAAACATCAATTCTTCGGTGCTCAGCCTTCTTTATAGTCCAACTGTCACATCCATACATGACCACTGGAAAAATCATAGCCTTGACTAGATGGACCTTTGTTGGCAAAGTCATGTCTCTGCTTTTCCTATGCTGATTTTAAGCACCTGTATTTTCTCATTTGGCTGCAGTGGGTCTTAGCTGTGGCACCAGGGTCCTCACTGCGTCATGTAGATCTCTCTGCAACCCTAGTTATGTGCGTAGATGCTCCTGAGCAAGTGGGATCTCAGCCCCCAACCAGGGATGGAACCAGCGGCCCTGCATTGTACGGCAGACTCTCAACCACTGGGTGAGGAGGGCGGCGCCCCCGACCCCCCAGCTGCCCTTCCTCACCCTCTCTTTCCTCTCGGGGGTGTGTCTCTCCTGAGCCCGCCCCCGAGCTCTGGAGGGCCTCTGCATGGGCCCCCCATTCACTGCTCTTCCACAATCAGCTGCCATGCTTGATTTTCCTGACTTTGGGCACAGTGTTGTCTTAACCTGAGCACTCATTAAAAATGACTGCCGCCCGTCCCCTGGCCAGCCCGCTGACCCCCAGCACTCTACGCTGACTTTCCCCTATGATAGCTAATTTTTTTAAAAAACAGAAAACATCATGAAAATTAATTCCTTCCTCATAGTTTCATTTACTGCCTTCCCCCTCTTTGCTTACTCTGTTCCCTGCTCTATCCCACATCCACCAAACACCCAGGAGAGGTTAGATGCGTGGAGGCTGCTGAGCGAATACGTGTTACATGAAGGAGGAGTCCCTGAGTGGGAAAGACAAAGAGCAGTGCACACAGACAACAGCGGGAGGAGAGACTGTGGATCTATGTGCTTGTGTATGTTTACATAGATAAACACGTGTGCACAGCGAAGGCACGCATGTGTGTGGCGTGACTATATGTGGACACACACCCAACCCACAGAGAGTGGAAGTGTATCGACAGCCTAAATATCAAGTATTAACATCTGGATTGAGGGATGTGGAGTAAATTTAAATGTATTTTTGGTGAATGTCATTTTATACCGTCTGATTTATACAGTGAATAAAGAAACACTTTTAAAATCTGGAAAAAATCCACAGCATCTATAAAACACAGGTCCTTTGTTTTTCCTGGGGTGTTTCCTCTGACTTTGCTCCTTACCAAGCAGGACGCCTGCCTGGAACTTCCCGTGCGGGTGGCTCCTGTGAGGCCGCTGAGTTTGGCTTCGTTCGCTCACCACGGAGTCTGCTGGGTCTGCAGGCTAAGCAGACCCCCAGGTTCAGGGGACTCCCAGTCCATGAGGATGCAGCTGCTTACTTAGGCAGCAGCATTATTGACTTCAGCAGCCTCTTCCGAAATGAAAACCCCTGTGAACACCAGCCCAGATCATTATTAGTTTGCTCTTAACTCCCTTTCAGCTGAAGATCCCACAGCTCAACTTCCTGGAATTAAACACTCTAGTTTTGTTTTGTTCGTCTTTGTTTTCTGATCTAAAGAGACAGACGAGTGCATTGCTGAAAACACAGAGATTGTGTAAGAGTGAAACAAACTGTCGGTACAATCAGCGGTAGTCTTGCCTCTCGTGAAGGACCAGTTTACATTTTCGTGTGTTCCGTGCCGAGAAGTAGAATCTATGTTTGTTTCAAAAATCACAACTTAAACAGTTAATTTTTTCACTCAAAATGATAATCTAAGAATTTCTGGATCATGAGAGAAACTTGAAACATGGTTTTTGCTGGTTCCATTGTATTCCGATATATTAATTTCCCATGAATCAATTCCTGCTCTTCACTCGAGCATTTAAGTTGTTTCTAGACAGTTTTTGTAATTTTCTTTTTAGTTGGAGGACAGTTACTTTGCGGTGTGATGGTTACGACAGTGTGACTCAGCTCTAAGTACACGTGTACCCCTCCCTGAGCCTCCCACCCCCACCCCGGGTCGTCACAGGGCCCCGGGCCGAGCTCCGCGAGCTAGACAGCAGCGTCCCACTGTCTATTCCACACATGGGAGGGCGTGTGTTTCAGTGCTACTCTCTCAGCTTATTGTTAATGATGTCGTGATGAGCATTCATGAATATTCACCTTCAGGTGTGAGTCCCGGAAGTGGGACCCCTCCCACGAGTCAAGGGTGTCTGTTGGTCACTTTCAGTGGTTGAGCACACTGCACTAATTGCTCTTGCCCATTTGACCATCTCCTTGCTGTGAATAAATATTACCATCAAGCAAAACAAGACAAACCTTTTTAGCTAAAGAGATTGGTTGTGGCACCCCGGCCTGGAGGTGCCAGAGTGGAGTTGAAGATGCCTGCAAGGTCACTCATGGGCCATGCTCTCCTGCAGACCTGGGGAGTCCCGTGTCTGTGAAGGACTTCCTCTATCGAGGTAAAGAGCATTTGTGGGCAGTTCAGTTCAGTTCAGTCGCTCAGTTGTGTCCGACTCTTTGAGACCCCATGGACTGCAGCATGCCAGGCCTCCCTGTACATCGCCAACTCCCGGAGTTTACTTAAACTCATGTCCATCGAGTCGGTGATGCCATCCAACTGTCTCATCCTCTGTGGATTTGTGGGCAAGAGGCCCGCAAACCCTTCCGTCTTCTGAAAGGGACACTTTTAGCCTTGGGCTAACACCTCCCTCAGTTCCCCTGGAAAGCAGATAAGCATGGCCCACCCGCTATGTTAGCAGGACGCACTGGTCAGGGCAGACGTGAGCAGAATACTGCTGGGCCTGGGAGAAGCCCTGAGTGAACGCGTACGATGAGAAGCCACGCCTTGGGCTCCCCAGTGAGTGAGGAAGGCTCTTGTCACAGGCACGGGCATAGGACCTCTACCCCACCTGAAGGGGAACGCCTAATGCCACCCTCCTGGCTTGCTCTCTCTGCTGGCTTTTGTCAGAGTAGTCAGTGGGAATCTTACGCATCTAACTGTTTGAAAATTCAAGACTGATGACCCCTGCTAGTTACAGCCTCAGAGTCATAAAGACCCAGATCCCACACCTACGTTCCCTCCATCAACTCGCTCAACTGCTCTTAATCCCTTGACACCTGGTTTCCTCATTTGTAAAACAGGGAGGCAGACATCGCCTCGAGTCTGGCCCCAAGTTGAGATGCTTGTAAACAGTAGTAGCGGGAACTGTGGTCATTTCATAAAAATGAACTTTAATGCGACTCACCCGCTGTTTCGGTCAGGGCTGGCTTTGTGGATGTGGGCCCCGTGCAGTCACTCGGGGCCACACTCGGAAGGACTCTGCTTTGTTGAATGCCCTGCTGTGGCCACCCTGAAGCTCTCAGTAACTCTTGAACGAGACCCACAACTTGGCTTTTCACCGGACACCGCCAATTATGTAGTTGGTTCTGATTACAGGACAAGATGAGCCTGATAATGTTAAACATGTGGGCTTCCCAGGTGGCTCAGCTGTAAAGAATCCACTGCAGTTCGGAGACCTGGGTTCGATCCCTGGGTTGGGAGGATCCCCTGGAGGAGGCACGGCAACCCACTCCAGTCTTCCTGCCTGGAGAACCCCTGGACAGCGGAGCCTGGCGGGCTACAGTCCATGGGGTCGCAAAGTGTCAGACATGACTGAGCGACTAAGCCCACACTCGCCAGGCTGGCAGGCACTATCTCAGCCGGCTCTGCAGACAGGACACTTCACAGAAGACGACGAGTGTCCAGGGCTCTGGAGGGTCCACGTGCAGCTGCTCTTCCCAACGGGGTCCTCTCTGCTTGTAGCTTGTGGAAGGGAGGATCCTCTTGTGCAGAGCCTTTCCTGTGGGTGGGGGAGTTCACTAAGCAAACAATAAGCTCCCCAAGTCTGGGGCTCTGGAAACGCCATACGAATACACCCTGCACGGCCATGGACCAGCGAAGAATGGTCTCAGCTTTGTTTCTGGGAGGCTCTGAACGGTGCACAGTTTCACGACTGCTCCGGCGCTCAGCGCTCAGGTCTGCCTGTGGTATTCTGTGTCCTTGTTAACTTCCACAGGACGCACTGATCTTCCATGCGCCAAGCACCAGTGATGCGTTTCTGTGGGCACTGCTGCCTTGAAGCCCTATCTGGTGTTGTGACCCTTGTCAGGCTCTGGCTTCCTGGGGAAGAGTTTAGGTGTCAGCTGCTGAACTGGGCAGTTCTGGGCATTCCCTACACCTGGCATGCTCTTCTGCCCTTCTTGGAAGGAATCTTCTAGAACACTTGTCCTTAACCCTTTTGACCTCCAACTTCACTCGACCCAGTCTAAACTGTTCTTTGTTTCTTCCTTGATCCAAGGTACCAGTCACGTCCTTGACCCCGCCCACTGGTTCCCAGACCCTTGCTGGGCCCCGTGAGGGTCTTTAGGGGCCTCAGTCACCAGTTCCTGGACCCTTCCTTGCCGGCCCCGTGAGGGTCCTCAGGGGCCTCAGTCACCGGTTCCTGGACCCTCGCTGGGCCCCGGGAGGGGCCTCAGTCACCTTCTCGGACTCTCTGCTACCTCTTGTTTCTATTAGAATTGAACCTTCATAAAGGCAGGGACTCCAGTCCTTTTCGTTTCCAGCAACATCTGAGGAGCAGTCGGCAAACGTTGCCGCCCCGCCTCCTGGGAACAACCCCGCCTCCTGGGAACAACCCCGCTGAGCACACGCACGTCTCAGGCACCTGCTCTCTCGGCCCCCGCGGTTGCTCAGGCAGGTGTGCATGGGCCTCAGGACGTCAGCCTCCTCTCCGCCCTCTCATGCCTCACATAACCTGGTCTCCAGCACAGCTCTGCAAGCTCAGGCACCACTCGGATGTCTCTGCTGATGGTAAACTCACGACCTACTTGAATGTCTCACTGAGGGAGCGTAAAGCACTGGAGGGCGGCTGGATGGGGGTGACGTCACTCTGAATTCTTTTTGTGCCCTTGTGTTTATTTTGCCTTTGCTTTTGGCTGCGCTGCGTCTTCGTCGCTCGGGCTCAGGAGCTGCGGTGTGCAGGTAAGTTGTCCCCAGGCCTGTGGGATCTTAGTTCCCTGCCCGGGGATTGAACCCACGTCTCCTGCCGTGGAAGCAGATTCTTAACCATTGGACCACCAGGGAGGTCCCTTCATTGATTAGCTTTTATTGGGGCCACTGTGTCAGGCCGTTCTCTCAGGCAACAAGGGTAGACGAAATCAAGCCCCTGTTCTCTAAAGCTGAGTTCTAACCAAGAAGGCAGACAGTATTCAAATAATGATCCACACGTCTGGTATGATTATTGCTATGAAGAGGTACAAGAGGTGGACAGAATGTGGCGGGGATGGGGAGCAAAGGCTGTTCTAAACAGACGGGCAAGAAACACCTTCTGAGACCTGAATAAAGGGAAGGAGCCATGAGCAGTTTTGAGGGGACAAGATTTCCAGGCAGAGGGAACAGCAGAGCTCTGAGATGGGAGGACCAGGATGGCTGTTGATGGGAGGTGGCCAGGGGTCAGGGCCACAGACCTTGAAGGTCCCCATAAGAGTGTGACTTTCCCTCAGGTTTGATGGGAGGGCTTAAGGAGGGGAGTGAAACGGCCCTGTTTTCAAAGGGTCCCTGTTTGGTGACGAGGAGCTCCGAGGAAGAAGGAGAGTGACGTGGGATCTGCGGAGGGGAGACGAGGAGCTCTGAGGAAGAAGGAGAGTGACGTGGGGTCTGCAGAGGGAACTCCGGTCCCCTAGGTGACGGTTGCGCGGACGCGCTTGGCTTCCGATCAGGCGAGCATCATCACACCTGCTGCTCTCGGGTGGAAAGGTGTGTTTCCCCAAGGGAGAGGTGAGTGTCCCTGCTCTGGACTATGACTCAGGATGAGTCTGGTGCCGAGTCTGGTACACAGGGCGTTTCCGTGTACCTCCTTCCCTGGTCAGACTGTTTATTACACACGAATCTCTGTTAGTAAGTCAAGAAGGCTATGTGTTACATCTCTAAATTTCTTTTCAATTAAATTAAGTTCCTCTTTGGCCCCCGTCCCGGTGGACTGATTGGCAAACCTGTACTCTCCGGGTTCCTTCTATACCTGGGCTGTACAAAGGCCCTGGGTTCTTTTGCTGAAGTACTAAGGAGTGCTGGCTGGTCATCTCTGAAACACCCCCGTGTCACCCAGCACTGTCCTCTGAGGCCCAGCGGTCCTACCGACTCCGTGCAGCGCTGAGGGAACGTAAACGTTTGGCTGGAAGTCCCTGTTTGAGACAGATCACGAGGAGGTGGTACTCATCAGATAAGGGGCATAGTGTAAGTCAAAGGAATTAATTTCTAACTGTGGGATTTTGTTCATTTTAATTAAGTCAACACTCCACTAGTATTTGGAAAGACAGCAGATAAATAAATATGAGGTGTTTTGCTTGTGCGGAATCTTGAATATTCCAGGCAGAAGCCTGGAGCAGCAGCAGGCTTGGAGTTTTGACAATTACTAATCCTTATGGAGAACCAATTTACTTACTATACAAATGAGTGAATAAAATAAAAGCAGCAGTCTCCCATGACTTCTAGTTACTTTCATTGATCTTCACCTACACTGAGAAACATGCTCTAGAATTTAAGCTCCTTCGTGCAAACACAGTGGTGGGGGTTGGCATGCCACCTGGACCCTGGGCTTGGGAGCTTCTTAAGGGAGGGGATAAGCTAGAAGGCACCTGGGTCCCCAGTGCAGTGGGTTTCCGTGTCGGTGAGGGCTCCCGCGCAGACCTGTCCCTGGAGAGAAGCGGTCAGCCTCCGTCTCTCTGCGCTTCGCCTGGCGCTTGCCTGAGGTCCTTCACGGCCCCTCCTTTAGCTCCGTCTTTGTTTGCTGCACGAGTCCCTGCTCTTTGAGTTTGGAGCTTTAAGGATTTACCCGTCTCTGATCTACAGGCAGTGGGAGAGAGAGCGTGGGCAGGGCTGGGCAAGGAGAGCCTTTCGGAGTGAGGACCAGGGCTTCTTAGGGCAAACCAAGGATTAACAAATCCGAATGTCATGAACGGTCAGACAAATAACGGCAGTGAAGTGGATCGTATGCTTGTGCATTGCGTGGACAAGATCCCAGAGAAATATGTTTCCTGCCTCTGTGTTTTGTATATTGGGCTACTTTTAATAGAGACATGGACATAAAAATATTTCTCAATCGTAAGAAAAGTCACAGCAAGGGTAAAGATAAATGGCAACTGAAATTCAGACCTGGTATTGATGGTATGACAAAGTGTGGTGGGAACTGAGGGGAAACAGAAACATGCCCATGTCATGCTTATAGTGCCTAGCGGAAATTTT
This sequence comes from Tragelaphus eurycerus, assembly GCA_935064755.1. Lineage (NCBI taxonomy): Eukaryota > Metazoa > Chordata > Mammalia > Artiodactyla > Bovidae > Tragelaphus > Tragelaphus eurycerus. Next base: position 1,543,080 of record CAKXYN010000019.1, on the reverse strand, counting down.
TTTTTTAAGAAATTCTAGAAATTCAAATTTTTATGTGGAATCTCCCGATACTGAAACAGTGGCTTTTGTTTTGTTTTTACTGTGTGAATGTTAAAACTCAGCCTACCTCCAGGCCGGGTTGTCCCCGTGACTTCCAGGTGGAGACCGTGGCATAGATATTTAGGAGGCTCAGAGGCGCAGACCTCAGAGGAAGAGAAGGTTCTGACAGCCTAGCAACACTGAGCAGATTATTTGTACCAGGTTGCATATTTTGTGGCACAAAGATGTATGCATCGGGAGGCTGGAGGAGGAGGGGGAAATTCAAGGTGGTTGGAGAAGTCTCTGTGGACCCTTGGGGAAGATGGGTAACGTCCTCTGCCGGGCAGTTAGTTGCTCAGTCATCTCTGGCTCTTTGTGACCCCCATGGACTGCAGCCCACCAGGCTCCTCTGTCCATGGGGATTCTCCAGGCAAGAGCACTGGAGTGGGTGGCCATGCCCTCCTCCAGGGGGTAGCGTGAAAGTGAAGTTGCTCAGTCGTGTCCGACTCTTTGCGACCCCCGTGGACCGTAGCCCACCAGGCTCCTCCGCCCACGGAATTCTCCAGGCAAGAATACTGGAGTGGGTTGCCATTTCCTTCTCCAGGGGATCTTCCCGATCCAGGGATCGAACCCAGGTCTCCAGCATTGCAGGCAGACGCTTTAACCTCTGAGCCACCAGGGAATTAGGCATTAAATAAAGGATACAATCAGAGTATCTAGTAGCAAGAAGAGACAGAAGACCTGGAAAACCACATTCCGGGAAGATGAGCGCAGCAGAACAGAGAAGGATTTGTAAGAGATTTGATCTCCTGGGAACAAGCTGTATACGGGGGACTCTACAAAGCCAGCAAGTAATTTAAAATCCACAGCTCCTCCTCTCTGTCCGCTGCTGACCTCTGCGCTCTGGCTTGAGTTTAATTCTATCTCAGAGTTGGGTCGAAAATTGCTGGTGGTGAGTTGGAGATCTGCCACCAGGTGGCAACATTCTCATTTGGAAAAAAACCAAAGGTCCAGCCAAGGAAGGAGCCACTTTCTGTTGAATGATGTCCACCGGGTTCTCTGATCACTGCCTGAGCCCGGTTTTTTAGCTAATCAAGTAGGAACAGCTCACACAGTTTTCCTGTTTTATTTATCTTATGGCACTCTGCATAGATCCTGCCAAGCCAGGTCCATCATATTTATTTCTGCAGCGATTGCTATGCAGACTGTATGCAGGGGAAACGTCTGATTGATTCCCAGCATCTTCTCAGCAAGCGCAGCCACAAGAGAGAGAGCAGAGAGCAGAAACCTGCATGTAGAGGCCCGTGAGGCGTGTGTCCCACCCCTGCTCTCCAAGGCTGTGGGTTTAGACAGAAGACCTGCTGCTCAAAGGCTTGTTTAAGAAACAGAATATGCAATACCTAATGGTCTTTTTTCAGCCCGTCTCTCTGGAGGAGCTCAGGCCAGAGCAACCTGCCGAGGTGAAGGGAGGCTTCTGGTCAGCCAGGGGCGGAGGGCCAGGGCTGTGAAGGAGGGAACAGAGGAGCTGGGAGGGGAGTGGAGGGGAACCCTGGCCCGGTGGCATTTATTCCTGCCTCTCTTTGACCTGTGGGTGGCGCCCCATGTGGATTTCCTCTGCCCTTCCCCGCCTCCCATGATGGTGTTGAATCAGGACAACTCCCTGGGAGGAATTCACGTCCCGCCTTCCCTGCAGGAGGGGAGTTGGACTCACAGGAGCCGGTTCACCACCTAGTGAAGCAGGAAGTACCTGGAAGTGCTTGTCCGGGGCCGGAACCCACGAGGTGCTGGGCAAGGGTCATCATTTCTCCCTGGCAGTCCTGCGGCATGTGAACAAGATCCGCCAGTTCATGCTCCTCAGGCTCACGTGGTCCCTCTTCTGCGCCAGGCCCGGGGTTCCTGAGATTTCCACCTCCTCCAGTTCCCTTTGCCAACCCTCCTCCCTGACTGGTGTGTTCAGAAGCCGCTCTGCTCCTCTGAGGAGAGTAACCCTCCCTTCTCGGCACTGCTGGTCTCTTTCCTTTGCCCCTCCGGGCCTCTGTCTCTTCTCCTCGAGTTTACGAAGAGATGATGCTGTGCGCTTGTTGTCCGCAAACCTGCTGGATCTCCCCCCATGAAAAGTGAGGTAGAGCCCGCTCCTTTGCTGCATGAAATCACCTCTTTGAGGTGAACTAGACTCTGGCTCAGGTTGGGTAGGGCAGAAAAGTGGGCGAAGAGCAAGAGGTCAGACCAGGAGACCTGCTCCTGCCTCAGGCCTGACTAGAGCAGCGCTTGTGGCCTGCTGCTCTTTCTGAGATGGGGCGGGAGGGAGGGCAGTTCCTCAGGCCCCCGGGGGCCGAGAGGTCCCGCTCTGCATGCTCTGCCCCGGGAGCGTCAGCTGTGCCCGCCGGGCTGTGTCCCTTTGCACTTGGTCTGGAAGGCCTCATCTGGTCTGCAGGCGGTTCTTTACCAGGGGGTCTAGCTTCCTGGTGGCACTAGTGGTAAAGAACCCGCCTGCCAGTGCCGGAGATGTAGGAGACACGGGTTCAGCCCCTGGGTCAGGAAGACCCCCTGGAGGAGGGCTTGGCAACCCACTCCAGTGTTCTTCCTGGAGAATCCCGGGGACAGAGGCGCCCGGTAGGCTTCAGTGCATGGGGTCACAAAGATTCAGACACGACTGAGGGGAGTTACCACCACGCCACTAGCTTCTGAAGTTCCAGCCGGTGTGCCCACAGAGACCCTAGATGCAAAACCAGGCGCCCACGACGAAGAGCGTGCGGCCACCCAGCCCCCGTGCTTTTCTCACGGGGCTGCTGCCTGCACTGTCGCTCTGAGGACCGCCCTGCCCCGCCTGCTAAAGGCCTGGCACCTAGAACCTCCCCAGTGGGCTGAGAGGGCCCTCTGCCAGGGGCGGGCTCTCTTCTGAGCCACCCGCTCCTGACCGTGGCGTTTTTCAGGCAGGAGTTCGCCTGGATGCGGTGTGCTGGGTGAGTTGTGTGTGCAGGGAAGCTGGGTGAGTTGCCCCCTATCCGTCTCTTCTGACTCAGAGCCTTGTGACTGCCAGCTGTTGGGTCCAGTGGGATCAGAGCAACCTCCTGCGGGTAACAAACACTCAAGAAAGAACCTCCTGATGCTGTTCTGGGCTCAGAGGCTCTGAGATGAATACGGCGAGGTCCCCAGTCTCAGAGGATTCCTGAGATGGGGTGGGTTTGGTCAATAAGTGCTATGTAAACGGTGTGTTAGGTGACAGAGCTGCTGGAAGGGAAACCAGAGGAGTGGGAGAGGTAGTCGGGGAAACCTCTGTGTTGGAAATGACATGGGCGGAGGGCTGAGGGACTGAGTCTTACAGTGATCGGGGAAGAACCTGCCGCCAGGCAGAGGGAACGGCCAGTGCAAAGGCCCTAAGGTGGGGGTGGGAGGGAGGCGGAGGAACAGCGCAGAATCCAGAGTGGCTCTGATGGCATAAAAACAAAATGAGAGACAAGAAGGCTGATAAGATTTGGGGGCTGGGGCTGAAATCATACAGATTATATGGAGCTTTGCAGGTCCTAGCTTTTGAACTTCACCTTGGGTGAAATGTGAAGTTTTGGAGGGTTTTGAGCAGAGGCATTATCTATTGGGTTGGCCAAAAAGTTCATTTGGTTAGTGAATACATTGTTCAGTAAAGTTCTTACTGAATATGAAAAACAGGTCTTTTATTTTTATTTAAAACCGAACAGACTTCTTTGCTAACCCAATATTGTGACTTCCCCATTTTAAAAGGCTGGTTCATTTTCCTAATGGGAAGCATGGTGTGTGTGTGTGTGTGTGTGTGTGTGTGTGTGAATATGTGCCTTGAGTGCGGTCACATGTATATGCACATATGCATGCACAAAGTCAGATATGTGCATTATACATACAGTTTGAAAATGTTAGAGTCTGTGTCTCTGAACCCCTTTCCACTAATCTCTGCTGCACACAGGTCCCTGTTCCTTGACTCATTTATCACTAAGAGCAGGGCGCTCACTGTGGGAGGGGAGCCGGAAGCCCCTCTGGGGCTGTGACACAGTCTCTTCCCGCTGGGATGTCTCAGCCATGCATGGAGACCCGAGCCCTCCCCTTTCTCAAGCAGCAGCTCGAAGCTGGGGTGTCTGAGGTGGTGGGCAGAGGGTGTGAACAGAGAGCGCCGCAAGGGGCCTGGCCTATCAGAAGCCCTTGATCCACGCTCGGCTGGAGAGAGGCGCTGACAGAGCAGGGCGTCATCGTCACATGGGCACCGGCTCCCCACGGACGCGGCCTGACTCGAGAGGACCCTCTGCTGATAGTGAAGTCCTGCGTGCATTTTTAGAAGAATGCAGGGGAATAAAAGAAGCGATTTACAGTAACGCAGGCTGTTTCAGATAGAAAGTGTGTGTGCGTGGGTGTGTAATGTTTTTAAAATGGAGATTTCTTAAAAAATAGCTCTTCTTGAAAACAGATGCTCAGCTTCTCCCCTACACTAAGGTGATCTGGCTCTGGCTCTGGGTGAGAGTCCTTGGAGCGTGTTTTGTCTAAGCCAAGAGTCTGCTTGGGCTTCTCTGGCTCAAGTTCTAAGGCTTGGCTGCAAACCTAGCTGTGCGCCCAACATTAGCCTCTTAATGGACATTTACTAAGAATGGACCATGCGTTCCTGATGGAGCTGGATTCATCTGAAAGCTTTTTCAGGTGTGTGTGGGAAGATTTTTAGGAACCGATCTTTGAAATCTCTTAGGGGATGAACCCAAGGGTTCTCCAATCACTCTCACCTCAATTCAGATGTTTTATAAACCGGACTCGCACCACGGGACAGTTTTCTGGTTTCTCCCTGGTGCAATCTGAACCAACGCTGTACAGGACACGGGTCACAGAAAGGCTCTGTGGAGGCCCCACACATAAAGCCGTCTCTGTGGCTCACTAGGGGACGAGCCCAAGGCCATGTGGAGGCTGGCTTTGCGGACAGCTCCTTTGTTAGTTTTAGGTGACCCTCGTCCCGCTGCGGCTCCAGTGCCGTTGCCCCCGCTGCAGTCCCTGGTGCTCAGGACTGAGATCTGAACAGGCCCCATGTGCTCGCCCTCCCCGCGAGCTCCTCTGCTCTGCAGAGCCGGGGTTCTAGCCACACAGACACCGCCTCTCTCACATCCTCCACGTATCCACACGGTTACCATCCTGCTCAGCCCTGAGCCCCTCACAGGCTGAATTCTACTTTCCATAGCCCCCAGACTCCGCCCATTGGGGCCTTTCCTCAAAGATCTTTCTGGGAGCCCCCACCACCCAGATTGCAAGGTGGGGTAGGGAATCAGGAACCTCACCTTTTCCTCATTAGAACTTATCAGAGCCAGACCCAAATAACTGAGGAATCAGCTGTTGAAGTTCTGTCCCTCCACTGGAATATTTTGCTTTAAAATAGCTTTGTGGAAGTACGGTTTTCATATTATACATCCACTCGTTTTAGTACATTTTAGATTGTGCAGCTCTCACCCTGTATTTCTTTCACCCCCTCAAAAATCCCCTGGGCTGTCTTCAGTTCAACCTCGTTCATTTCCACTTAAGCCCAGAGACTCCCAAGGAGCCGCTGATGCAGTTTCTGTCTCTGGATTTGCCCGTTCTGGGCACTAAGCAGAGACTATTATATTACAGCCCAGCACAATGAGGCACTGAGGTCCACAGGGTCGTGGGACATGGGGCTCACGAAGAGTGGGCACAGCTGAGCGGCTGAGCTGAGCTGAGCAATAAGGCACAATGCAGTAGGTACAGGACCGTGCAACAGGCCTCTCAGGGGAGCTGGTGTGAAACCCCGCCTGCCAGTGCAGAGATGTGGGTTCAGTCCCGCGTCAGGAAGGTCGCCTGGCACCCACTGCAGTATTCTTGCCTGGGAAATCCCATGGACAGAGGAGCCTGGCCGTGGCAAGAGTCAGGCGCGGCTGAGGGACTGAGCAGGCATGCGCAGTTGCGCCTGGTCCTTTCGCCTGACAGGCTGCTTTGGAGCCGCTTCCATATTGCGACCTGTGTTAGCAGCTTGCCGTCCACCAGAATCTGGTCTCACGGGGGACTGGAACCTGACCTGTGTCCAATTCATAAACGTTTCTAGTGCAGGACGCCTGCTGCAGGCCGCGCTCGGGGTGAGACATACGCGGGGCGGGGGTGCGCCTGCTAGGGCCCTGCCAAATATTCATTGGATGAATCCGATGTTGGATAAATGAATAACGATATAAGGTCCCCACCGATACCGAATGTCTAACCTCATGATGCTGAGGTTCTAATGAGCGATCCCACGTGGGGCCCAGCAGGAAGGATCTGAGTCAGACGGAATGGATAGTTCAAGGCTGAACTGGGGAGACAGACACGAAATCATCTAATTGTCTTACAGCCTGGTGGGTGTGCAAAATGGCTTAGACGTGTTGCGGAAATTCTCAGCTTAGCTCTGCCCATAACTTACTCTGTGCCTCTGGCAAAACCACTTAACCTAGCGATCACTGCAATAGAAGAAACGCACTGAACGATTTCTAGATGTTTTTACATAAATTTTGCATAAATTAGCCATTTGATCGTCACACTAACCCCATGTGGTGGTTATGTAAATTAGTATTAAATAATAGCCTTAACAGTAACAACACTGAGTATTGTTACAGCATTCTTACTGTTACTGTAACACTTGTGTGACTATAATCATTACGTGATATTAGTTATCACATGCCATGAGCTGCTCTAAGCCCTCTGTTATTAGTCCTCATTTACTTTTCACAGTAACGCTAGGAAGTGAGTGCACTACATTCACCGGACTGTAAGCCCCACGAAGCTTCACACACGGGCTTGTTTGCTTATTCTTCACTGTGCCTCCTACACTGGCACAGTATTTAAGAATATCTGATTTTTTAAAAAATTATTTTAATTGGAGGATAATTACTTTGCAATACTGTGGTGGCCTCTGCTGGACATCAGCGTGAATCGGCCACAGGCAGACACGTGGCCCTCCCTCCCTCCCTACCCCCCCCCGCCCCGCCCCTCCCGAGCCCCTCCCCTCCCCCCGAGCCCCGCCCCTCCCTGCTGTCAGGGCACTGGCTCTGGGTTCCCTTCACCAGATCTCACACTCCCGCTGGCCGCTGGCCGTCTGTTCTACGCATGACAGTGCGTCTGTTTCAAGGCCGTTCTCTGGAATCATCCCACCCTCTCCTTCTCCCACGGTGTCCAGAAGCCTGCTCTTTATGTCTGTGTCTCTTTTCCTGCCCTTCATGTAGATTTTAATTGAATCAATGACTTTCCTCAATACAGATGAGGAAGCTAAAGCCCAGCCTGTACCTGATGGAGTCCTGCCTCCATACCTGAAGATTCTGCATTTGTGGACCAGCCAAACCAGAATCAGACCACAGTTGGTTGGGTCCATGGACGTGGAGCCCATAGGTATGGCAGGGAGGGGGAATCCACTAAACTATGGCATTTATACACGAAGGACCGGAGCATCTGCAGATCTTGGTATCTGTGAGCCTTCCAGGAACCAGTCCTCCTGCAGAACCCCAGGGAGGACTGCATTTGTCCCCACGTCGTGAAGGCCGCAGGCCATCGACCTGGATGTGAACTGGGGGCTCTGAATCCAAAGGCCATGCACTGAACCTTTTCATTTGTTACAGCCCTTCATCCTGAAACTGGCCTCTCCCTGGCTTGTCCCCAAAAGGTAGGGCTATAATTCAAGTATGGGGCTGTGATGTGGTTCCATATAGAAATCTAGAACCAGAATGGACCTTGAAGACCGTCACAGACAAAGGTAGCATTCTCCAGAAGAGGAAACCAAACCTCACCAATTTCAGGATGAAGGGCTGTGCTCCACAGCAAGAGAAGCCCCACGACGAGAGGCCTGAGCACAGCGCGAGAGAGGAGCCCCCGCGTCACAACCAGAAGAGAGCCCGCACGGCAACAGGCCCAGCACCGCCCCAAAGAAGTGAATAAATAAAAATCAAAAAAAGAACGGGAGGGCCTTGACAGTCCTGGAAAGCTTTGTGGGGAAGGAAGCGGTCTCGTTAAAAACTCCCAAAGTTGGCGTTTCTTGTCATTCATGTTCTTCTATTTTGAAGTAGTGTTTGAAAACACTACTTGTAAAAATTATACGAATAAAACAGGTTTATCACAAATAGTGGCATAAAACAAATGACTTCAGATGAGTGCCACTCAGAATCAAGGAATTCCATGTGTCTGCCACTAAATGCAACCTTTGACTAGAAGGGGGTTCTGTCTTCAGTTCTAGGGTGTGTGTTTATAACTCTGGCAGCTCGGTTGTGTTCTCAAGGTTGACAATAAATCAACTCAAAAACACAAAACTGAAAGGCAGCCCTCTTGGAAGCTGAGCGTCAGAAGATGCCATGCAAGCATCCTGGGGTGGAATGAGGAGAGGATTCGGTGGAAAGGCGGGTGAGCCCACCCAGTCTGGGCTTCCCAGCACCCACCTGCCAGTGCAGAAGATGCGAGAGACAAGGGTTCAGTCCCCGGGTGGGGAAGATCCCCTGGAGGGGGACGTGGCGGCCCCCTCCAGTGTTCTCGCCTGGAGAGTTCCACAGACAGAGGAGCCCGGTGGGCTGCAGTCCACGGGGTCGCAGAGTCGGACCCGACTAAAACAATATAGCACCTACCCAATCTAGATCACATTTTATTATATTACTCTGTTTTAATTTCTCTACAGCCACTGTTCTCACCTCACACAGTCTTATCATTGGTTTGTTTAGAGGGATTTAGGAGTTTTATTAATAATTGTTCAGTTTTATTTATTTTATACAGAATCATGTGTTTGCTGCACTAAAAGCTACAAGTGAATGGGTTCATACTGAGAAGGTCAAGAGATAGACTTGGTTTCATTTGAACTCAGCAACTGATTGACTTTGTGACCTTGGAAGACGTTCTCAATCTCTCTAAACCTCAGTTTTCATCTCTGTAAAAGGGGACAGACTTAACAGCCATCTTACATCCCACTTATGACTGGACATTACACGTGAATTATTCAGCCTGGTGCCTGGCAAACAGCTCTGAATTCACTGAAGAGTTTCTGTGGTTCTGGTCCTTTGCTGGCGGCAGTAGCAGTGTCTTCGGCGTCTTACAGGCACGTCGGCAGCACCCTGACCAACACCATGTGTCTGAGTTCTGATTTTCTCAGGCCTAAAATGCCTAATGACGGGGTCCCTGCACTGAGAGGTTGTTTTTGTTGTTCAGTCGCTCAGTTGTGTCCAGCTCTGTGTGACCCCCATGGGCTGCAGCACGGCAGGCCTCCCTGTCCCTCACCGTCTCCCGGAGTTTGCCCAAGTTCATGTCCATTGCATCGGAGACGCCATCCAGCCTTCTCACCCTCTGACGCCCTCTTCTCCACTATCTATGTGCGTATACCCCCTTACATGCCAGTTGCACTGAGGAAGGGGGCCTCCCTGGTGGCTCAGCGGTAAATCCTCCTGCAATGCAGAAGATGCAGGAGACGTGGGTTCGATCCCTGGGTCAGGAAGATCCCCTGGGGAAGGAAATGGCAATCCATTCTCTATCCTTGCCTGGGAAACCCACAGACAGAGGAGCCTGGTGGGCTACAGTCCATGGGGTTGCAAAGAGTCAGACACAGACTGAGTGACTGAGCATGCGCTCCACACACACACACGCACACACACAAACACACGCACACATGCACAGACACATGCACGCACATCCGCACACACGCACGCACGCACACTTTAAGGAAGACTCATGTGGTGTTTTGAAGGCAGGCTTTAACACACCTTTGTATTCAGTCATATTGAGAAGCCCTTCTTTCCATCAGAGGACCTTGACTTTCTAAACACACTAAGCATTGCTTCTGTACTTCCATTTTTTCTAACCCAATTCTCCCCGTGATCATGATAATCCCTGTGAGTCCCAGAAGGGATTATTCAGTGAGTTTGTGGAACCCTCTTGCTTATTAATCATCTGGAATAAATGCCCTAGACTGAATTTGAGAAGAAGCAAGCTTAACGTAGTGGGGGTAACCTGTACTAGTATTCTGGCGATATATAATTCACTGATTTGGGTTTTATATGGGCAGGAGGTAATGATGGCAAAGAGAAGGAATACACATATCTTTTCTCTCTGTGTGTGTCTAACTATCTGAAGAGAGAGACGCTGGGAAGATCACAGTTGAAGGTAGAACTAGATCTCTGGTCTTTTGAAGTCTTATTTCTTGATGGATTTACAACTGTATCTATTAAAAGCAGACCTACACAGGGAAGCTGCAGACTCTGTTTAAGGAGAGAAGGCCTTTGCCTGGTTTGTAATTTAAAACATTGGTTGGAGATTCAGGCCTTGATTCCGATGAACTCACATTTGGACCCTTGGCCCACTTTGAGCTCTACCGTCCATGTCACCATTAGCATTGGAACGTCACCACACGGCTCTGCGGTCTGTGGGATGTCACCACACAGCTCTGCCGTCTACGGGAAGGTCACCACACGGCTCTGCCATCTATGGGATGTCACCACACAGCTCTGCCGTCTACGGGGATGTCACCACACAGCTCTGCCGTCTACGGGAACGTCACCACACAGCTCTGCTGTCCATGGGAACGTCACCACACAGCTCTGCCGTCTGTGGGAAGGTCACCACACGGCTCTGCCGTCTACGGGAACGTCACCACACAGCTCTGCTGTCCATGGGAACGTCACCACACAGCTCTGCCGTCTGTGGGAAGGTCACCACATGGCTCTGCCGTCTACGGGAACGTCACCACACAGCTCTGTTGTCTACGGGAACGTCACCACACGGCTCTGCCGTCCATGTCATGCAGCTTGGAGCCACAGGATGATAATCCATTAGAGGCATTGACAAGCACTCGGGGAATAACATGTGTCTGTGACTTCAAGAGACTTGGGTGTCACTGGCCGAGCAAAAAACGGCACCCCCTCCTGTAACACGGCACGAGTGAGTGCTCAGTGGGTGAGGGTGATGGGAGCCCATCAGAGAGGAGGGTCAGAGGAGGCCTCTTTGAAGAGGCAGAAGCTAAAGGCGGAGCCTGCTTGGTAAAGTTGTTGCCGTGTTCGTCCAGCACGCAGAATGCTTGGAATGACGTCTCCTGTGTTTTTGTTCCCTTTCGTAATTATGACCCAAATCCTTTCACACAGCCCTTCAATTCCACAGCAAAGGAATTCTCTCAATTCCAAAACTCTATTTTGCCCCTCCTGTCTCCTCATTTAAAATACTCTTTCTTTTACCATCAATTCCTTGAGAAATCGAGGTCCTGTTCTCAGAGCTCTCAGAGCCGACCACCTCACCTCCTCCTTGGCTGGCGGCGTTCTCCTCTGCTGTATTCTATCCTCTATTTTTGGAAGTGACCTTGCACTCCTGCTGCTGCTGCTAAGTCACTTCAGTCATGTCCAACTCTGTGCAACCCCATAGATGGCAGCCCACCAGGCTCCACCGTCCCTGGGATTCTCCAGGCAAGAACACTGGTATGGGTTGCCATTTCCTTCTCCAATGCATGAAAGTGAAAAGTGAAAGTGAAGTCACTCAGTCATGTCCGACTCTTGGCGACCCCATGTACTAGCCTACCAGGCTCCTCTGTCCATGGAATTTTCCAGGCAAGAGTACTGCAGTGGGGTGCCATTGCCTTCTTGCACAGCCATATGCAATGCAAATTTCATTTAGACCAGGTTCGGGGTGGAGCAAACCTGTAATTCCTGCCATTTGCTTTGAAAATGGACTATTTCATTTACTTGTTTACACAGTGAAGCAAAATCAATCCGAAGTTGTTTTCTCCCCAGGACACGTGCCTGTTCAATCCCAATGGAAAAGTGCTTAAGTTGTGTGATCCATTGCTTAAAGTGGGACGGAGCATTTAATTACAGTTTAATTATCTTCACAGATGTGGAGTTTGGTGGGGATTCAGTTGGTCGGTGGGCAGCTGCAGCATCTGGGTTTCCTGCTGCCTTTTTTTTGAGAGCAAACTTCTTTGTAACACAGTCAGCTTTGCTGGTTATAGCTTTCCAAGCCCTATCAACTGAGAATTTCATTGCTTTTAAATTGCAAGGCTTTTATTATCACTACAACTATGAACCAGACAGCCAAAACCAAAGCGAAATTCAGAAATACCAGCAGAGGAGGAGGACTGAGTCGTAGCTTTGGTCTGGCCCAAGTTACAGAGAATGCAACCTGCTGAAGGTTATTTGCAACCTCAGTTCTTTATTCATGATGTCATATGTTCATTTTTATTTACAACTTTCAGGTAACCATCCTCGATTAAAGTATAAATGTGGCTTCTTCTGCATTTTTGTTGCTGAGGTATCTGAAATCGTTCATATGTATCTTCTTCCTGTATCTTCTTCCTCACACAAAGAAAGAAAGTAAAGACTATTTTCATAAAAGAAGAGGCAAGACTATAAGTGTTGTGTAGATGACTTCAGAATCTGTTTGCATCTGGCTAATAGGATAACAAAAACAGTTATCAGAGAGAAGAGCCAAAGAATATAATGTCATTCTGCAGAACCTGGGCTACATTTCTATTTGTAATTTCAGCCTGGTGTGCTTTAAGGCACAACTGAGCCATCAGGAGAGAATACACTTTGTGGTAAGAAAGCTTTGTTTGTCAGCTGTCACCTGATGGCAAAGTGCAGGAACTAAAGCTGAGCTTTTCACTTGAACTTCAGCTATGAGGGGATCATTATTGAAGACAGGGACAAAAAGCGATGAAATCTAAACAAATCCTCAAGATTCAGGAAAGACTTTTTTGGACTAGAGGGTCTGGGGAGATGTTTCAGCCAGCCACAAAAGGAGAATTGCTGGCAAAGTGGTTTCTTTTTCCAGCTTCAGCTTCTGAACTTGGCAGTTGTGTTTCCAAGGAAGCTTCCTGATAGCCATCTGCTAAGTTACGTGGTGTGATTTGCCCAGAAAGTTAATTCTCAGGTGGCAGTCTTTACGTGCGGCTAGGTTGCCTTTCTGTGTAATAACATTCGCAACAACCTGTCTCCAACTTATGCACAGTGACACCCCTGGGAAAGATTGAAGGCAAAAGGAGAAGAGGGCAGCAGAGGATGAGATGGTTGGATGGCATCACCGACTCAGTGGATGTGAATTTGAGCCAACTCCAGGAGACAGGGAAGGACAGGGAAGCCTGGGGTGCTGCCGTCCATGGAGTTGCAAAGAGTCGGACATGAAGTAGCTGAACAACAGCAAGGAATTCATTGAAGAAACTCCAGTGCATAAGACAAAATTCAGGAGTCTCTCTTCTCTCCCCTCATCCCTTGGACTTGTGTTAGAAAACCCAGTTATAGAGAAGAAAGAAATGTTGCCTAGAGAGGTAGGAGTCCTTTTCTTTCTAACTGAGTGCTGACTATGCCAGTTAGGTAAGGGAGTTAACTTTTGTCTCATGCCTACCTTGTGATATTTCATCTTCACGATTTCCTGTGCGAGAAGAATGGCTCCCTCATGTTAACAGAGGGAAGAAAAAGATTGAGGATTGGAGAGGCTCAGCACAGCTAAACTGTATGACCAGATATATTAGTTACCTGCAGCTGTGAAAACAAACCCCCACAAATTTAGTGATTTAAAACAGCAGATTTATCATCTTCAGTTTTGGAAATGAGATGTGCTGAAATCGATGTATGAGCAGGAGGACCATGTTTTCTGGAGGCTCTGGAGAATTGGTGGTTGCTTTTTCTAGAGTGCAGAGCCCACTGGCCCTCCTTGCCTCACATGAACCCCCTTCTTCCACCTTTAAGGGGGTCTCTGGGGCTCAGATGGCAGAGTCTGCTGCTCTGCAGGAGACCCGGGTTTACCCCTGGGTCAGGAAGTGAAGCCAGCAGCCACGGTCTTCAAAGCTTTCTATCTCTAACCTGGGCTCTGCGGCACATCTGCCTCTGAGTCTCTGTTGGACCTTCCTGGATGATCTAGCGTCTTAGGATCATTCCATCTCAGAAGGATTCTCAGCCACAGGGAGTCGCTTTTGCCACGTAAGTTAACAGATTCGTAGGTTCTGGGAATTGGGGTGTGAACACTTAGGGGTCATAGTTCAGCCTGTCACGCCAGGGCTACAGCAGTTAGAGTCGGGAGAAAGGAACAACCCTACTTCTGTGCATATCTCGGGAAATCTCTGGACATAAGAGTCTGTGGTCTGAAATTTTGTGAAAATTTCTAGGACTTGTGCAGGATGAATCTAAAATGAATCGGTCTCAGTCATATTGCCTAACTGCAAATTTTGGTTTCCAGTTTCAAAACTTTTCAACTAAACTTACTTTTTTATTAAAAAAAAAAAAAAAAAAAGCTCTATTTATTTTTTGGCTGCAGCTCGTGGCACGCAAACTTCTCCAGACCAGGGACAGAGCCCGTGCCCCTGCAGTGGCAGAGCAGAGTCCTGACCACCGGACTGCCTGGCAGCGCACGCGCAGTCGCTCGGTTGTGTCCAGCTGTTTTGCACCCCATGGGGCCCACCAGGCCCCTCTGTCCATGGGATTCTCCCAGCAAGATTACTGGCGTGGGTTGCCATTTCCCCCGGTAGGGGATCTTCCTAACCAGGGATTGAGCCTGCACCTCCCGCATCAGCAGATTCTTCACCACGGAGCCGCCCGGGAAGCCCCAAAACTTACTTTTTAAGAGTTGACTTACATTAGTCGTGTATCTGAGGACATTAGCTGCAGCTGCCTGGGATCCTTGGAACTCCCAGTTTGGGCAGATGCACTGCTTGAGGCGCAATCACTGGCCCACTTTCCGCATGTCTTACAACGCAGAAGTGACTCCACGGCCTTTTTTGAGATCTTTGCTCCTGTTTTCTTGTTACTGCAGCGTCTACGTCTCCCGGGTGCCTGATGCTGAGCCTGGAGACTCTGACGAGCCCGAGTCCTGGAGGAGGCCGCTGGGACCCCACCCGGCTTCAGCGTCATCGGCCGTGTGACTCTGGGCAAATATCCTAAGTGCGCTTCATTTTCTTACCTTGAAGAACACTGATCATGACGACCGCACAGCACTCATGCTCTGAGGTTGGCGGACTGAACGAGGCGCTTCTGCCGTGCCCAGGACCCTGGAAAAATGTTGGCTCTTACCAGCGTTGTTGACAGAGCAAGGCCACCTTTAGCAGAGACTCCACATGGGACAGAAATCAGTTTGCAGTGAACACTTCTTTCTCTGTTTCTTTTCAAACCCAGTTTAATGTAAAATGTAGCAAGTTCCCTGGTGGTCCCGTGGTTAGGACTTGGCACTTTCAACTACCGAGGGCCCAGGTTCAGTCCCTGGTTGAGGAATGAAGATCCTGTAAGCTGCATGGTACCCAAAATAAAATATTAATAAAATAAAATGTAAAATATATAGTGTTCAAAATATGCGTGTCTATATGTGTCTATACATCTGTATCCTTTTTCTGGTTTCTTTAAAGCAACCTGTTATGGTTGTTACCTTACATAAAATCCATTTGGCCTCATTATTTATGTTCTCTTAACCTTTTCCCTTCGGAGAAGGCAATGGCACCCCACTCCAGTACTCTTGCCTGGAAAATCCCACGGACAGAGGAGCCTGGTGGGCTACAATCCATGGGGTCGCTAAGAGTCGGATACGACTGAGCGACTTCACTTTCACTTTTTCGCTTTCATGCATTGAAGAAGGAAATGGCAACCCACTCCAGTGTTCTAGCCTGGAGAATCCCAGGGACGGGGGAGCCTGGTGGGCTGCCGTCTATGGGGTCGCACAGAGTCAGACATGACTGAAGTGACGTAGCAGCAGCAGTAACTTTTTCCCTTGGTTCAGGTACATGATTTCAGTCTCTGCAGCCCCGCCTGCCTTGCTCATAGAGTGAGGATTACTGCTCACACGTCCCTTTAGGCTTTCTCACCCTAGAACAATATTCCTGTGTTTCTTTCCTACCAGGAATCAGATCCCTTATGTGTGCTGCTGTTGCTGTGTTGCTTCAGTCATGTCCGACTCTGTGCGACCCCATAGACGGCAGCCCACCAGGCTCTGCCGTCCCCGGGATTCTCCAGGCAAGAACACTGGAGTGGGTTGCCATTGCCTTCTCCATTGTGTGAAAGTGAAAAGTGAAAGTGAAGTCGCCCAGTCGCGTCCGACCCGTAGCAACCCCATGGACTGCAGCCTACCAGGCTCCTCCATCCATGGGATTTTCTAGGCAAGAGTACTGGAGTGGCTTGCCATTGTCTTCTCTTCCCTTATGTGTGGAAAATAATAATTCTAAAGGGGAAGCAGAAGTGATGCGTTTCCCTCCAGTTTTATGTGCCTTTTGAAGTTTATTGTCAACTCCTGAGCTGGGAACAAGCAGGACTTGTGAAGACCTGCACTCATGTCTGTTTCAGGTGTGTGATCAGCAGAATTTTGGTCCCTGTGATCCAAAATGCGTTTCGTTACATGATTAAAGGAACTCTGTGGATGTAATTAAGGTTGCTAATCAAGTGACCTTAAAGTAGGCATCTCATCTTGGATTATCCTGATGTGATCACCTGAGTCTACAGCAGAGTTTTCTCCTGCCTGTGGGCAGAAGGCGAATTCAGAGTTCAAGAAAGACTGGACGTGCTCCTTCTGATCCTGGAGATGGAGGAGCTGCGAGCCTAAGAATGTGGAATCCTGTGGAAGCTGAGAATGAGTCCTGCTCAAATGCCAGCGAGGAAGTGGGGCCCTCAGTCATGCAGCCACATGGAACCAAGTTTTGCTGGCAATCAGAATGAGTCTGGAGGTGGGATCTGCCCCAGAGCCTCCGTATGGGATCCCAGATGATGGAACCTTCTCTTCAACCTGCCGAGACCCTGAACAGAGAGCCCAGATGAAGCTGCTGAGGCTTCTGACCTACAAAACTGCGGGATGACATGTGCTTTTAAGTCTGGGGTCATCTGTCACAGCAGTGATACAGAAGTGGTGCAGGGGATTCCTGAGAGTGGACATAGAAAGTGAGGATTAGCACAGATACACCATTGGTGAGGCCCCAGACTTCACTCAGGTTTCCTGAGTGACTGTAATAGCCTCAGATTTATGCTTTCCAGTTGGATGTTTCACTCAAGTTTTTGGTCACTTGCCTCTTTAATGAAGCCAGAGGTGTCGAAGAAGCATGGTGTAGAAGTGCCAGCCCCAGGAGCTGTCTCGATTAACCAGAGCTGCACATTTTTTTCTTTCTTTTTGTCTTTTAAAGGGGACTTTTTAAAAAACACTATTTTTCAAATAGGAGCCATAGTCAAGTTTGTTCAGATTCTTGTAAAACCAGAAAGAGAAAACAGACAGGCTTCTGAGATGGAAACGGCCCCCAGGAGGCCAGGGTGTGACTGTGGCCTCTGGAACACTTTTGTGCTTGCTCCAAGCTCCAGTGGATGACCTGGATTGCAAGTGAGGTCATAACACACCCAGATAATGGGTTTGGTGCATTTAGCAGGCACACGAGTTTGTGAAACTTCAGTCAACCTGGTTAATTTTAAGAGATGACCCTGGCAGAGCCCTTTGCAGAGCCTGGCTCATGACAGATATTCAATAAGTATTCAATAAGTGAACGATAGAAATTCTAACAGGACCATAGACAAGACAGCGGGCACAGTGATGAACACACGCAAAGCTCCAAGGCCATTGGAAGTTTAGTGTTCGGTCAATAACCAGCTCCACCTTGATTCTTGTTAGGTGTTTTATTCCTAAGATAAATTTTTTATAGAGGAGTTCACTGAGAGTTTAGCCATCACGAGCCCTTTCTACTGATGTGGGAGGGTCTGCACTGCAGCCAGCATGGCGTCAGGTGTGGTGGTGGGAATGGACAGGGCGGGTGTGATGTCCTCGTGGAGCTGATGGCCCAGCAGTGGAAGACACATGCCTAGTCTCCCAAACACAGTTCACCTTACATCAAGATTTCCTTTTGTAATATCTGGATTAATTGAGGTTTGATGGTTGGGTGGAAGGGTTCCCATCTTAAACACAATGTATTTAGGATTTATGTATATTTCAGACCAGGCTCCCTGAATTGAGCAGAATTAAAATGGTTCTTGTAGATGCATCTGCAAGTAAGGGTCGTTGTCTATGACTAATTCACACAAGTGATGTTTGTTTCCCCCTCATATCATCAAAAGAACTCTGTGTGGTATAGACTTGCACACCCCATTTCCTGGAAAGTAGTAAAAATGCAAATGTCTCGTTTGAAGTCACTCACCTGGCAAATGGTTTTATTAATCAAGAAGCTTTAGAAGCAAATGGGAGGGAAATATCTTCAATCTGTATTGAGACAATAAAAGGAATTTGTTTGTGAAACTGAAAAACTCAGAAATAGATGCAGAGACCATATATGTTTACTATATAGCTATATTTCTTACTTCTGGATTAGCTTGATTTGGCACACACATTTTATCAGAAGTTCCAATATCTTTCCAACCTCTCTTCATGTCTAGAATAAATACTACTTTATTACAATGGTCCCATGAAAAGTCTTAGGATTCCATCTAGTTGGACTGCAATTCCAGTGCCTGAACCAACTTCAGAGAGATGCAATATGCTGACGTGGAAGACGGGATTCTCCGAGAATAACCATCTGCTCCGTTCTTCGGTGGCTCAAATGGTAAAGCATCTGTCTGCAATGCGGGAGACCCGGGTTCGATTCCTGGATCGGGAAGATCCCCTGGGGAAGGAAATGGCAATCTACTCCAGCACTCTTGCCTGGAAAATCCCATGGACGGAGGAGCCTGATAGGCTACAGTCCATGGGGTTGCAAAGAGTTGGACACGACTGAGTGACTTCACTCACCCACTGTGTTCTTTGAAAACCTTGCCACTCTCAGTTGAAAGGTCAAGTTTATTGCTCTTCTCCCAGAAATCGGGTGGGTTTTGGTGGCTGCCTTAATGAAGAAAATGTCATGGAAAGGCTGCTCCAGGACTTCTGAGGCTAAGTCACAAAGAGTGAGTGTTTTTGCCTGGGTCTGTGTCTGAGGGCGCCCACCTTTGAAACCCCCCACTGTACTGCTAGGAAGCCCAGGCCACGTGGAGAGGCTACATGTAGGTATTCTGGGCAACAAAGTTAAGATCTCAGCTGACAGCAGGCATCAACTCCCAGATGTATAAGACTTCCGATGATTCCAGCCCCTGCCTAAGCTGCCTCCGCTGATACTGAGTGGGTCAGAGAAGACCTGTCTGTGTTGAACTCTCCCCACACTGCATCTTTGTGGACAAACAGGAATGCTGCTATCTTCTTAAGTCACTAAACTTTGGGGGAATTTGTTGTGTAACCAAACCATGGTAACAAGTATTGATCATATCTGAGTTGCATGACCATTCGTGGAACTGGAGTTGGGAAACTGCAGGGAAGAATGAGCCTGACCCTTCTATAGGTAGGCAGATAGTAAAAAGGAGCTTGATAACATGAATACTGGGATGACGTAGCCGGCAGAAGGATGACGGCACTAGCAGACACGTCAGATGCCCTCCACAGGGGTGAAGACCGGCTTTAAACTGTCCGCAACATCCACGCTCTCTTTATCATGAGGATCTTCTCTTCTTACTGTGGGCTGCCCACAGTCTAGCTGGGACAGAACATAGGTACAAATTGCAATATAACGTGGAAGGGGACTCGCCTTCCGAGAGCGCAGGTAACTGAGGGGGTTGAAGTGGGGCTGCGCTGGATGGCGTGTGTTCTGCTTTCTGCATCGCAGCCCGGGACAGTGGAGCCCAGCAGGACTGGGGTGGCCCCTGGGTTACGACTCCTCGCCCTGGTGTCTGTGTGAGGACACAGAGACAAGCCACGCTGTACACTCTCACTCCTTACTCAGGTGAGCTTTCACACCAACAGAGTGACCTGGGTGCAGAAGTCCTCAGAAATGTCCATGGCATGGTTTTGAGCTTAGCTTCTACAGTGCTCCCCGCCTTTGTCTTGTATCTCACCCCCTGGGATTGGTCTCTAACCATCAAAAGTAGAGAAAACACATAATGTTCGCATGACTTTTACTGGAGCTTGGGGAAGGAGTGGCTACCACCGCATGCCGATGATTAGTGATTAGTTACGAGCCCCCAAATGGGAATAGGCTTCAGAACGCCTTCTGACGGCTGCACAATGGCAGGATAATTTAAAATATAACCAAGCATTCAATACTCCATTTGCTTATGGCAAGGTGCATTAACACATTTTAGGGAAATCAAAATTCTTTCCGAGTTCTAAGTGGTTATCAGGTATCTGGGGAATATTTTTACACATTAAATACAATAATTGGTCTCCTGCTTAGAACCATTCCAAGCAAATTTGCTGGTGTGTCATCCCCATTCCGGCTTCCCTCGTAGCTCAGTCGGTAGAGAATCCACCTGCCAATGCAGGAGACCCAGGTTTGATCCCTGGGTTAGGAAGATCCCCTGGAGGACGGCATGGCAAGCCACTCCAGTATCCTTGCCTGGAAAATCTCATGGACAGAGGAGCCTGGTGGGCTGCAGTCCATGGGGTTGCAAAGAGTCGGGCACGACTAGGCAACTAATACTTACTTACTTACAGCGCCATTCCCAACCAAGTTATCTTTATACAAAAATAACTATTCTGTCACCTGGCTCACAAACCCCAAACAAGCAAACCAAAACACGGGTTCTCTGTTGCATAAAGCTTCTTTGAGAATCTGTGCAACCTTTTGTGTCTGAACTGCACCCAACTTACTAACCTTATCTCCTTTCGTTCACATGCCTCACTGCTCCGCGAGCACAGACCATCTCAGTGGTCTGCCACCTTACCTGTGCGAACTCTTCCAGAGATACCTTCATCATTCCTGGCCTATACAACTGTTGGGTTTCCTAGACATAGTTTAATACTGCTCATGTTGAAGGCACTGGAACTCTTTGACAATTAGATCACGTCTGATTCCTCTTTGTATGTCCACCACTCCACTCAGTGCATAAATTATGTGACGGGTAGATGGACGGATAGATGGACGGGTAGCCAGATGGACCAGTAGACAACACTTTGACCAACTGATTCATTGTCTGTCCTTTTACCAAGACGGCACTGTCCTGAGTACTCCAGCTTTACAGTAAGCCCTGAAGTCATGTAATCTAAGTTCCTTTGTTATTTTTTCAAGATTTCTTTGGATAGTCTAAGGGCTTTGAATTTCCATATTAATGGTAGGAGCAGCTTCTCAAGTTCCACACACACACACATACACACACGCTTCATGGGACTTTGATGTAACGTGTTACGTTATTCAACCCCTAGTAGTAGTGTATCTACTCACTTATTCAGACCTTTGATTTCTCTTAGAAATCTTCTGCAGCTTTTAATGGAGATGCCTTACATTATGTTACCCTTCCTCTTTCATGTCATCTCCTTTTGATGCCGTGATCCATTTAACCCTTGCCTTACACTATGTTACCCTCCTCTTTCACTTCATCTCCTTTTGATGTCGTAATTCATTTAACCCTTCTCTCCTCTTCTTTCTTTCTCCCCACGTCCGTGTGCATGCGTCACTGGGTCATGTCCGACTTTAGCGACCCCATGGACTGTAGTCTGCCAGCCTCCTCTGTCAGTGGGATTTCCCAGGTAAGAACACTGGAGTGGGTTGCCAGTCCCTTCTCCAGGGGATTTCCCGACCCAGGGATCAAGCCCACATTTCCTGCATTGGCAGGTGGATTCTTCACCAATGAATCACCTGGGAAGACCCTTCCTCCCCACAAACCTCTCCCTTTCTCTCCACCTTCCATCCAGCAAATATATTTAAGTTGTGAAGTTCAGCATGCATGGTGTCCAGGAACCCAAACAGGCCCCCAAATAAATTTGCATCTTTGCCATTTTTAAAAACTGTTATAGGACTTCCCTGGTGGTCCTGTGGTTAAGAACCTGCCTTGCAGTGCCAGGGTCGTGGGGTTCAATCCTTGGGCTGAGAATGAAGGTCCTGCTTGCTGAGGGGCAATGAAGCCCACGTGCCAGGACTACTGAGCGAGGTGCCTCAGCCAGAGAGCAGCTTGCTGCCACAGCAACGGTCCCTGCACAGGTGCCACAGCTAAGACCCGACGCGGGCAGAAATGAATGTTAAAAGAAAGACAACACTGAAATGACAGTCATGGTCTGTGCACGCGTGTTAGGCTGCTCAGTCGTGTCCAACTCTCTGGGCCCTGTGGGCTGCAGTTCACCAGGCTCCTCTGTCTGTGGGATTTCCCAGCCAAGAATATTGGAGTGGGTTGCTATGTCCTCCTCCAGGGGATCTTTCTGACTCAGGGATAAAACTTGCATCTCCTGCGTCTCCTGCATTGGCAGGAGGTTTCTTTACCACTAGGGACACCTGAGAAGCCCGTCAAGAGGTCTGCTTAATACTAATGAATGAAGATGGGATTTTTGAAAAAAATCTTGGTAGCAAGCAGGGCTTCTAAAATTATTCTTTGGTTAAAAAAACTATTCAATATTGCTGTCATAAGTATTTCTCCACCTGAGCTCCATTCAGAAGACTTGGGGCTTGATTTTGTTCCAAACTTGAGTCATTCTAAATGTTAGGCTACAGCATATGAAATTACAGTTTGTGACTATCAAATTGTCTAGGGTTGGCAATTTTATATGTTCAACAGAAAACATTTTGCTATATGTACCTTTTAGTGACTATATTACGTGTCTACTTGTAGCAGACATTTTCAGTCAGTTCAGTTCAGTAGCTCAGTCGTGTACACCTCTTTGCAACCCCATGGACTGTAGCGCGCCAGGCCTCCCTGTCCATTACCAACTCCCAGAGTTTACTCAAACTCATGTCCATTGAGTTGGTGATGCCATCCAACCATCTCATCCTCTGTCGTCCCCTTCTCCTCCTGCCCTCAATCTTTCCCAGCATCAGGGTCTTTTCTAATGAGTCGGCTCTTCACATCAGGTGGTCAAAGTATTGGAGTTTTTCAGCTTCAACAGCAGTACTTCCGACGAATATTTAAGACTGATTTCCTTTAGGAGGGACTGGTTGGATCTCCTTGCAGTCCAAGGGACTCGCAAGAATCTTCTCCAGCACCACAGTTCAAAAGCATCAATTCTTGGGCACTCAGCTTTCTTTATAGTTCAACTCTCACATCTGTACACGACTTCTGGAAAAACCATAGCTTTGACTGGACAGCCATTGTTGGCAAAGTAATATTTCTGCTTTTTAATATGCTGTCTAGGTTAGTCATAATTTTTCTTCCAGGGAGCAAGCGTCTTTTAATTTCATGGCTGCAATCACCATCTGCAGTGATTTTGGAGCCCCCCAAAATAAAGTCAGCCACTGTTTCCACTGTTTCCGCATCTGTTTGCCATGAAGTGATGGGACCGGATGCCATGATCTTAGTTTTCTGAATGTTGAATTTTAAGCCAACTTTTCACTCTCCTCTTTCACTTTCATCAAGAGGCTCTAAGCTCTTCTTTGCTTTCTGCCATAAGGATGGTGTCATCTGCATATCTGAGGTTATTGATATTTCTCCCAGCAATCTTGATTCCAGCTTATGCTTCCTCCAGCCCAGTGTTTCTCATGATGTACTCAGCATATAAATTAAATAAGCAAGGTGATAATATACAGCCTTGACGTACTCCTTTTCTTATTTGGAACTAGTCTGTTCCATGTTCAGTTCTAACTGTTGCTTCCTGACCTGCATACAGGTTTCTCAAGAGGTAGGTCAGGTGGTCTGGTATTCCCATCTCTTTCAGAATTTTCCACAGTTTATTGTAATCCACACAGTCAAAGGCTTTGGCATAGTCAGTAAAGCAGAAGTAGATGTTTTTCTGGAACTCTCTTGCTTTTTCAAAGATCCAACGGATGTTGGCAATTTGATCTCTGGCTCCTCTGTCTTTTCTAAATCCAGATTGAACATCTGGAAGATCGCAGTTCATGTACTGTTGAAGCCTGTCTTGGAGAATTTTTAGCATCACTTTGCTAATGTGTGAGATGAGTGCAAGTGTGTGGTAGTTTGAGCATTCTTTGGCATTGCCTTTCTTTGGGACTGGATTGAAAACTGACCTTTTCCAGTTCCAGACCTTTTTCAGTGCTGAGTTTTCCAAATTTGCTACGTATTGAGTGAAGCACTTTCACAGCATTATCTTTTAGGATTCAAAATAGCTCAACTGGAATTCCATCTATTTTATGAATCGATAAAGGAGGCTTTATCATTCAACGTTTCCAGGTGTTGCACAAGACAGATGGAACCCTCTTCAGATGGAGCTGCTGCTGCTGCTGCTAAGTTGCTTCAGTCGTGTCTGACTCTGTGTGACCCCATAGACGGCAGTCCACCAGGCTCCCCCATCCCTGGGATTCTCCAGGCAAGAACACTGGAGTGGGTTGCCATTTCCTTCTCCAATGCATGAAAGTGAAAAGTGAAAGTGAAGTTGCTCAGTTGTGTCCGATCCTCAGCGACCCCATGGACTGCAGCCTTCCAGGTTCCTCCGTCCATGGGATTTTCCAGGCAAGAGTACTGGAGTGGGGTGCCATTGCCTTCTCCGCAGATGGAGCTAGATGGCTCCTTTTCTCAGGAAGGACTTGAAAATCTGGATTAATTTCTCCCATAATGTCTTCTTCCTTCTGCTCTAGAAAGTATGTATGCAATCTGGAAGAAGTCTCTTATCGGAATGCATTTTCTCTTGTTCTTACACTAAAAGATAAAGGTTAAAATTCTAACCAATTACATTTTGATTTTTAAAGTTTCTGCCGATCACACAGCAAATCCCGAGGAGGCATTTTCTCTTTTTACCTCTTGAGGATACAGAACTTTAGGGAACCAGGTGTGTGACTCAGAAACTCTGCAGCTTTCAGTAAATAACATCAGTCCCGTCATAGAAGGAAAGGATCTCAGTTCAAGTTTTGGGTTTCAGTTTTGAATGAGGGATTTCTGCTTCGCGGAATACAGCTGCAACCCGGGAGTGGCTTCAGACTCTGATGGTCTCTCAGTCTCCGATTCCTCAGCGATCTGAGACCACCGTGGGGCTGAGGACAGGGTGAATAGCACAGTCATCTTCTAGCAATGTCTGTGACGGATGACAAATTACAGAATGCAGGGCTGGTGTCATCTAAGTTCAGTTCCACACCTGCCTTTACAAAATCAGATTTAAAATGAGTACAAATAGTAAAGTCACTTGGAGAGATTCTAAAACATTTTGGCACTAAAAGAAGCTGATCATTTCTTTAAGCATAATAATATATGATTATCTGCTCATGTGGAGGAAACATCTGCAGAAGCCAGTGTGTCTGGGGAGGTAGATTTCTGATAAATTCATGCATGTGAGCGGGGGATGGAAGGAGAGGAGAACCAGGCCAAACACAAGGTAACACTGTCAGATCCGTCTACACATGTTTCGGGAGGCCAAGGGTCATGATGCGTCAAAGCCTGGGGAAACATTAGCTAAAGGGAAAGCTGCTTTATAGTGATGTGTCAGATACGAAGGTAAACCGGAAAGAAACTGCACTTCTGCTTGGGGCATGGTAAGCGGCTAAATGATGGCACAGCCCTTCAATCCCCATTTCCTCTCAATTTTCAGATCAAGAAATCTGACCTTCAATCCGAACGTGTCAAGCAAGCATCTTTAAGGGAGGAATTAAAAGCAGACTACAACATTAAAATAGGTCTAGGGTTGCCGACTTTGCTGTAATGGCCTAGAAATAAATAAACACCTGACCTTGGGAGCCTCCGGTCTCTGCAGCTCTGCCGCTGCAGCCCCGAAGCGGCTACGTAGAAATGCAGACGCGTCAAGTGGCTCTGCTCCAGCGGAGCTTAATCTGCGGACATTGGAAATTCGAATTTCATGTAATTCTCACGTTGTCATGCAACACTCTTTTACCTTTGTTTTTAAAAATCGTTTATAAACACTTTTTTAAAGATTGGGTTTTGAGTCTTATAAAAATATTTGTCCAGCCACAGTTGGCCTCTGGGCCATATTTGCTGACCCTGAAATAAGAACTCCGGCACTGTATTTATTTTTGAAAATATTTATTTGTGTATTTTTGGCAGCGTAGGGTCTTAGTTGCAGTGTGTGGGAACTTTTGCTGCAGCCGGCGGGCTCAGGTGCCCCGAAGCAAGTGGGATCTTAGTTCTCCGACCAGGGATCCAACCTGCCTTCCTGCCCCGGAAGGTGGATTCTCAACCGCAGACCACCAGGGAGGTCTGGAGAGCTGCGCTAGTCACTTTAAAAGTGAACTCTTTCTCTGCTATTGAAGAAAGAACACTAGCGTCCTGACCAGCTTGGAGAGGCGATGAGGAGCCAGTTATCCGTCCACACAGATGGTACTGGCTGAGGGAAAGATCAAACTTGGAGGCAGGCACGGGTCCCAGTTCTCTGAAAGGTGGTGAGTTGTCCCTTCTGGGAACCACACAGCAGAATGCTTGTGCTCAATCACGGGCGTATATTGGAACACGTTATTAAACAAGCCGCACACTGAGAGGTAATTACTCCTTAGTGTGAGCCGACAAAAACAAATATCATGCTCAAATTGGTAGATCGAATTATTAAAATAGGTGACTGGCAAGGACAGAGAATGCATTCAGCGTGCAGGAGAGTATCTGACAACATGAGACGTGCACTCCTGGGTAAAAGGAGGAAGTGGGCAAAGTGACAGCGCAGTGAGAAGGGGTTGGGTCATCTCCACCAGGGCCAGTGCGTTTTAATCGCTTAGTCCACACAGAGCTTGGTGTGTAAGATGAGCACTGTGGCCTTGTGTTCCTAAAGGTTAAACACCTAAACACCAGCTCAGCCTTCCAAATTGCCTTTCACCTGAGTGTCAATTTGATTACTAAAGCCACGCTGCTCACATTTTCAAATGACCCAAAGTGAGCGAAATCTGCCAGTGAGGTCACACTGAAAACGACCTCAGTTCCTGAAATGACTGATTCAAGCCAAAGACACATCAGCATGGGACGGGCATAAAAGTAAAATTTCAATTAGGCTGAAATAAACCCTTTACTGGCAAACAATCCGCCTGCCAACACAGGAGACGCGGGTTCGATCCCTAGGCCTGGAAGATCCCCTGGAGAAGGGAATGGCAACCCCCTCCAGTGTTCTTACCTGGGAAATCCCATGGACAGAGGAGCCTGGGGGCTACAGTCCATGGGGCCACAAAGAATCAGACACAACTTAGTCACACACACACACACACACACACACACACAAACCTCTTATTAACAGGTATCAATGGCAAAGTGCGTAGCATAACTGTCTTTGTTCCCTTTTTGCAATGTATATGTGTGCCTCTGTGTTTTATTAAAAAAAAAAAAAAAGATGAGGATTCAGTTAGTCATAAACTCACAATCAGCCAGCGGTTTACCATTTCTGCAGGAAGTGTGTGGCGTGCCTCTTGTTTCTTCCCAGTGCCTTGGGTTGCAACTTGGGAAAACACAAAATAGAAGCCGCAGTGGGTTTACTGTGGTTTGGGAATTTTTCTCAATAAGACGATAACTTGGAAACATTCTTGAGAACTGTTCTGTCCAGTGAGATAGTAGTTTTGACAGTTTGGTTGGGTCAGGCTTTTTAACTTACTGGTTGCCCATAACAGCCATCTGCTTTCTTAAGGGTTTGCTTAATTTCACTTTCAATCCAACTGTATATTAAATGTACCAGACCATCAGTGCAGGAGGCAACATGACTTGGCAACAAACGATGTGCAGATGCTGATGAGAATATCAAGAAACTTAGAATCTTGCAACTCACTTTGTAGCATCGTGCAACTTATTTGACCTCTCTGAAGATAAGGGCTTCTGTTTAACAGAAACACATGTTTAATCAGGAACGAGATGGAGGTGTCAGCTTCCCCATGTTCTTTCCTCCTAAGCCTCTGTGCCCCCAGCTCCTGGCGCTGGACCCCTAAGCCTCCTTGTAATTTCCTGAGTGTTGGGGGGGTGATAGGAGGGTCTTACACAAAGCTAAAACTCTTGGAATTTTCTGGGTGATAGGAACATCCTTTGTATTAATGAGGTGACTCCCGGATAGTCTCAGGATGAGGCTGTTCACCAGAAAGACAGAATATGATTAGAAGTTTGGGCCTTTCAGCCCCACTGCTACCCTCTGGGTGGGGGGATGAAGCCCCCGTCAAAACTCCTAAAATGCAGGATATACAGAGCTTCAAGGTCGGTGGACACACCTACACGCCAGGAGGGTGGTGCAGCCCAGCTCCCCAAGGGGAGAAATCCCTGTGCTGAGGACTTCTCTGGGCCTCGCCCTTCATACCTCTTCTTGTGACTATTCCTCTGTATCCTTTATAAATCTTCTTTGATACATAATAAACTGGTAAACATAACTAAGGGTTTCTGTAAGTGTTGTAAGCTGTTATAGCAAATTATGGAACCAGAGGAGGGGGTTGTGGGACTCCTCATTGACAGCTGGGCTGTTGTTGTTCAGTAGGTTCAATCATGTCTGACCCTTGCGCCCCCGTGGACTGCAGCACGCCAGGCCTCCCCGTCCATCACCACTCCCGGAACTTGCTCAAACTCATGTCCATCAAGTCGGTGATGCCATCCAGCCATCTCATCCTCTGGTGCCCTCTACTCCTCCTGCCCTCAATCTTTCCCAGCATCAGGGGCTTTTCCAATGAGTCAGCTCTTCACATCAGGTGGTCTGTAGAATGCAGTTAACATCTTTAGTGGGGGCAGTCTTTGGGGGTTAAACCCCCAAATTGCGAGGTCTGAGGCTAACTCCAGGTAGATAATGTCAGAATTTAATTGAATTGTAGGACACCCAGCTGGTGTTGAAGAACTGGCCAATGTGGGTAAGAGCAGAAGCAATGTGGATAGAAAACAGCTATGTTTCCTTTTAGCCTCAGAAGTTTTCTCAACACAGATAACAACCTGGAATCACACAGATCTGACATGGAATGTGAACAGCATTTGTCATGCCCGGATAAGATGGTTTGCCGAGTTCCTCCCCACCTGGGTCTGTGAATGATCTCTACATTTGGGGCTCTGAATATTTTATCATGGTTCTTTGTTTTTCAAATCTGCTCGCATTTCACACTTTAAAAAATCAAATATATAGTAAATCCTTATAGTATATCAACATTTTAATTTTATTTTTATTATTTTAGAAAATATTTCTGAAATTACTAGTATAAACTTGGGGATTTTTGCAAAAATTCATCCTTCTGAGTCTCCTTTTGTAACAGCCATCCTAAAATCTGAAGGCTATTAACTAGAAAGTTGTAGTCAATGTTTTATGAAAATCTGAATTGCAGAATTCCTCCTCCAAAAAATGTGACGGTCAATCAATACAGCGAAGGGACGAGGCTAATTCTCTTATTTTAGGATGATAAATTGGAACGTCAATCTTCCACTCTGAATTCAAGCTACCCTCTGTCCAGTAGTCGATCTCTCTGCAATTCACTGTGGTGGCCACTCTGATTTCAGCTCATAGATGTGGGTTTCTAATTTGGAGACGTGAACAAGGCTTGATAAGCTTCCTGAGAGCCTTGCGTTTCCATCCGGGTCCTCTCCCCAGCGCTTCCACTCTACGTGCGCTTCCTTCCCACCTCTCTCCTTTATGTTCCCTTCTCCCTCCCCCAGGCTTTGGGTCCGTTTGCCTGCATCCACCTAAGCTGCTGTGAGGTGTGCATCGCTGTGGTGTGCTCACAGAGGCAGACATGTCTGTGCCTGTCTGCCCAGCTGGACGCAGATCTCTGCATAAAATACACAAGGGATAGTTAGCAACAGTTAGAAATCGTGTAGTAGCGTTGGTGTTTAGTTCTTGGCCTTGTTTCAAAGAGGGCTACCCCCTGCCACGTGTCAGGCTCTGAGAGGCCCTCCTCTCCTCCCCAGCCTCCTCTCGCCCTTGCAGTCCTGTGTGAAACGGGGTGGAGGGCAGGCCTCTCCCCATTCGTGATGTTGATCTCTTTAAGGCTTTTCCAGATAAAATGCCATTAATACCATTTACAGATAATGGGACCAAAGCTCTAGGTCCAAGGAGGTGCATCTCCGCACCTCAAGGGGAGGAAGTGTTCAGTTGGGAGGCCCATGGGAAGCAGGTTGTTTTGCTAAATTATCTACCCATCCACTTTGCCTGGTGGGGATTCCAACACCTCCCTGGCCACTCCCCTAAAACCCAGTTAGGTTTTAATTTGGGGGAATAAATTGTACCACACACAAAGCTCCCTCTGCTAATAAGACTACCCATATATTATATTTACTGAGTGTTCAGGATTCCTTCCTTGGGAAGCAGCTATTTGCTGGGAGAAGTCTGCTTGATGCCAGAAGTCATCCTTTACAATTTAGGCGAGTGGCGGCAAGATTTACAGTGTGTTTTCTTTTTGATTCCTTCCAGCTGTCGGGAGCAAACATTCATCTTCTGCTTCCTGTTACAGGATCTGACTTATGACATCATGCTCCGGAAGTCTGCAGTGTAACTAGCATGTTTTTCTCTCTACCACACACACATTATGCAGAGACCCTAGGGTTGCATTTTCATTTCATTTTTTAAGTCCATAGATGCCAACTACTCTGGGGGTCTCCTCCTACAGACTCTAGCATTGCCAGTCAGAATGCTACATTCTGACTGCACTGAAGTGCATCATAAATAAACATCATCTCATAATGGATACTTAGGGCTTGGCTTGTGCAGGAGTGGCTTGTTCCACCGGATGAGTGCCACACTGAGAAGACAATGACATTTATCTCCACTAAGTTTCCAAAGCAGCAGGATAGAAATGTGTGCACAACACTGCTCATTCATTTTAAGGGATTCTCAGGGTTCTGGAATGGTGGCGTCAACTCAAGCCCCTTGCTCAGAATGTTATCTTGGA
Organism: Tragelaphus eurycerus; assembly: GCA_935064755.1. Lineage (NCBI taxonomy): Eukaryota > Metazoa > Chordata > Mammalia > Artiodactyla > Bovidae > Tragelaphus > Tragelaphus eurycerus. The sequence goes on along the minus strand of CAKXYN010000019.1, from coordinate 1,512,467 downwards.
TGAGAGAATGACATGACAAGCTATAGAACTCTTCAAGGAAAATGAAGAAACACTGACCGTTTGCTGGGGGATCAAGATGATTCTCAGCACGTCTCAGTATTGTGAGGCATGGCTCTCCTAATACAGGCTGAGTGGGATGCTTGCTGCTACTAGGAAGACAGGAGTTTTGGTCTCACATGGCCTCAGAGAAGTCAAGACGACTTTAACAGTGAGCTTTTAATGGCACTTCTAATGCCTAAGCTTGTCTGTGACATGTTATCAATTTCCCCCCTCGTTTCTAAGAAAGGATATGTCCAGCAACAGCTGAGGAAGTCTCAACATCTCCATGAAGTAGGGCACCTCTTAGATTGATTAGGGCATTGCCAACTTCAAGAGAAAGAAACCAACCCAGACTTACTTCAGAAGAACATAGCTGAAGAGCTTGAGGGTGGTGCTGCTTTCCGGCTTGCAGCTAGATTCGAGGTTTCCACGTGTCAATCCAGCTCCTGTTGCTTCCTTCAGTGGGACCAATGCCACGTTAGGGCCTGTGTGGCATACCATGCCTCCCACGGCTCCACTCCAGGTCTCTGCCCATGATGGTAAGTTGGCTGCAGCACGAGCTCTTGGATTAAAGTCCAGCCAGAAATGGGAAGCTCCATTCTCCCTGCTGCTGCAGAGTTCCTGAGATCCATTCTGATTGCCTTAGTTTCTGAACCTCCTATGGGGAAGGCAATGGCACCCCACCCCAGTACTCTTGCCTGGAAAATCCCATGGATGGAGGACCCTGGTGGGCTGCAGTCCATGGGGTCGCTAAAAGTCGGATACGACTGGGCGACTTCACTTTCACTTCTCACTTTCATGCATTGGAGAAGGCAATGGCAACCCACTCCAGTGTTCTTGCCTGGAGAATCCCAGGGACGGGGGAGCCTGGTGGCCTGCCGTCTCTGGGGTCGCACAGAGTCGGACACAACTGAAGCGACTGAGCAGCAGCACTAGGCCTGGAGAATGTGGTTTACTGAACCCAGTATTGGACCTCTCCTCAATCCAGGATGGGAGAAAGCTGGCTTCAAACAAAAATCAGTTCTTTTATTGAAGAACCAAAAAGGTCAGCAATACATTGGTAGTGCTCATATTGCAACTCTCAGATATGGGCTGAATTCCCAAATTCATATGCTGAAACCCTAACCCTCAGTAGCCTCAAAATAGGACTGTATTTGAGATAGGGATTAAGTTAAAATAAGGTTATTAGAGTAAACCCTAACCCAATGTACCTGGTGTCCTTACAAGAGGAGGAAATACAGACAAGGAGAGAAAAAAATAGCCAGGTATTTAAGCCACTACTATTTTCCAGGAACTTAAATAAGTATCCCAGGCAGTGCAGACATCATCTCCTCTCTAAGCATCTTGCCTTTTATATTAAGATTTTTGTCATTCTTTTTAATCCCCTCCCCAAAGACAATAGCAGCTTGAATTCTTCAGAGCTTGTACAATTAATACAGAAAAGAGCTGAATCTCAAAGTCATGAAAGCAAACGATTGAAAGTCAGTTTTCCCCACTCTTTGTATTTGGTTTTTGTTCATTTGAACTTAGATCATGCAAATATTGCACAAAATGTAATCTTTGGGAGAGAATTTGAAAGCTGGACCGTATAATCAGAATTCTCTGTGCCTGAGATCTTTGATTCAATGAAAGATCATTTCAGTTGTGGTGCTTGTTGTTTTATCAGCAGTATGAAGAAAATGTTTTTAGCTGACACAATAAAAAAACATGCCATTAAAAAATAAATAATGCATAGTATTTGAATCCTTTCAAGACAAATAAAAATATCCTGTTTCAATTATTTCAGCGGCTCTTCTAACTGCTGAATGCTTGCTTCTCCAACTTGCCTCTTCCCCCTCCTCTCAGAAATTTGTCTGGTTCATGAAATTCTTTCCTAGTCCAAGTTTACGCTGCTATTGTGTTCTAGTAAATGTAGGGTATCATTACAGCACTTGTCAGTCATCAGAAAAAAACCCAACTCCGAGGCTCTGTATGTGTGTACGCTAGCGCAATAAGTTTTAGACAACAGATGTGGCCGCCAGTTCCGCCTTCTGCCCCTTTCCCAGTTCAATAAGAGGTCCAGATGGTTCCCTTTGCCCTGGTGTCTTGAATCTTGGTATGAAGATGCTGACTCTGGTGATCCTTCTCTGGAACCTTCCTTTGACCCATAGGGCCATGTCAAGCTAAGTGTCAGTGGAGACTGCCTTGCACATATCTGGCCATTTGGAATCCTGGGGGCCTTAACAGTTAAAAAGCATCTTGAAGTCCCTCTTAGCATTCTGCATGGAGAAACTGTCAAATTACATTTCCTCCTCTGCTTCTGACTGTTTCTATGCTCCGCCTGAGGAAGCCCAGTGCTGGGAGAAAGGTCATCTGGGCATCAGCTCTGCCTCAGGAAGAGCCGGAGCCCATCTACTAGGAAGAGAGGAGAATCCAGCCGGAACTTAGAGTTTCCCAGCTCAGTCAAGAGAAACCAAGGCACCCAACAGTGGTGTTAACAAAAGAATTTGAAATATTAAAAAATAAAAGTTAAGGTCCTAAATTGTGTGTCCTATGGGATAAACGCAGTTTTGTTTCCTCTCTCTGGAAAATGCTCGCTCTTTAAGGATTGGTATTAGCGGTCTGTACTGCTCACAGGTGTCTGAGAGAGGAGCCCGTGATGTGTGGAGGGTCAGTCTCACCCTGTGGTCCTTGTCTACAAATAGCTGACAGAGCTCCCGGTCAGTCAGCCAGACTCTGGGCCATGAGCCACGACACCCAGCCATCGCGATTGGGATTGGAGGCTCTTATCCGATCCAGAGGTGAACAGCTATAGGTAGGCGTGGGTAGGCAGCCCAGTAATTTGTGGTCAAAACTCAGGTGGCACAGGAGACTTCCCTGGTGGTCTAGTGGCGGAGACCACGCCCCCAGTGCAGGGGGTCCAGGTTTGATCCTGATGCCGCAGCTGAGACTCAGTGCAGCGAAATAAATAAATTAAAAGGGTAGAAAAGAGCGAAAGGGCTGTATGAATACTCAGCTGGGGCAACAGAATGAACTGAGATGAGCTTGGGCACCGTGGGCCCAGGCATAGAATAGCAAGGTCCACCACGTGGTCAGTCTTCTAAACACCTCCCCATATATCATTCCATTAATAAAACATGCTCTGATTACCCTTCTTTTGCATATCGGGAAATCGAGGCACTCAGAAGCGGATTAACTTCCTAAATTCACGTAAATCTGGGGATGGTCAAGTCTGGGGAGAGGCCAGTCACCTTAGGGAGGGCCAGGGTGCAGACCTCTGCACAAGGCTGCTTGCTGTGTGTTAGGGAGTTGATGACCAGACTCTTTCTCTCAAAATGTTTGGCATGGCAGGGACATAGAATAAATTATAGTGGAGTAAAAGTTGTGGCCCACGACAGGAAGGCACAGGAAATGAGCTTGGAGGAGAGTAGAGAATGTGGGCAGTCGATTGTGTCGGAAGATGAGCCGGTTCCCCAGGGAGGCTGAGGAAGACGAGAGAGCTCTGTGGCCGCCTGAGCATCTAGGGGCCCTGCGGGCCAACCACCCCGGTGCTCACGAACTCTGTGCTCAGTTGTCTTCTGCTCTGTGACCCCACAGACTGGAGCCCGCCAGGCTCCTCTGTCCATGGGATCCTCCAGGCGAGGATACTGCAGTGGGTGCCGTTTCCCCCTCCTGAGGATCTTCCTGACCCAGGGATCGAGCCTGGGCCTCCTGCGTTGGCAGGCGGGTTCTTCACCACCGAGCCGCCTGGGAGGCCCCATTCCTGAACTCTGCATCCCTGCCAAGAGAGTGGCTCCTTCCTTCCTCCCCAGCGCGTCTCCTCCTGGTATGCAAGCTTGGGAACGTCCCGGGTGAAATGTGAAGCTGGGCTTTTTGCACGGAGGGTGAGGAGAAACCGAGAAAGAGGCAGTCACCCCGGGCAGCATGGGGGCAGTTCCAACAAGCAAGGGGGCAGACACGCGACGCTCGTCCTGGGCTTCGCAAGGAGAGTCATTCTCCGCACCCACCAACAGAATCTTGAACGTTTACTGAGAGCCCTTAAAGGGCTCGGTCTCATGTCCTGTTCAGATGGCCTCCACACCACCTTGCTCTCTGAATGCGGTGTCTTTCCCCCAGCGGGCACCCCCACGGGGGGGGGCAGAAGGCTAAATTCTAGGACGGGAAGGACTGGGAGCCTTCGATTGCCCCGGTCCAGCCCGAGGGTCTGCCCACGTCCTCTTAAGACCTCCTCCAGCATCTGAGTCCGCCGCTTTCTCCTGAGACTCGAGAGAGTCTAGTGGCTGCGGTGAGCTGTCCCAGAGGCCTTGGCTGGCAGCTGCTGGCTGCTTTCAGAAAGCTGGGATTTGACGTTGGAGGACTGTGGGCCTGGGGTGAGAGGGAGTGAGCAAACCAGCTGCCTGGTGAGCATCTGTGTGTAAATCGGGGTTTGCTAGTCTTTATCACCCCACATAAAGCAGCTTTTTCTTTATGGAGGATGGCCAACCAGTGTTCAAACCGAGCACTCACTCCAATGCTCCAGTTGATTTTGACTTGTGGGTGAGTGTTGTATGCTGTTATTCTTGAAAATGGGATTCAAGAGGGTCTCTGAATTTACACTTCCCAGATATCATAGAATCCTGCTGTGAGTGGTGATATTTTTCTGGGGCCCTGTAGAGTCCTTTGGAGTTGCTTAAAGAGCACTGTGAGAACTTGTTATATTTCATTTTTAAAACTTATGTAAGACATAATAGTGTGAAAACACGGATGAAAGCAAGCATATACTCTAGTGTGTTTTAGACAAAATTGTCCCCATCGGAGAGCAGCTTCTACTGCCAAATTAACTTTTTAGTTCAGAACACAGACTGGGCAGCCGGAGTTGTTCAGTCACTTCGTCTTGTCTGAGTCTGTGACCCCATGGACCGCAGCATGCCAGGCTCCCCTGGTCCTTCACCGTCTCCTGGGCTCTGCTCAGACTCAGCCCAGTGAGTCAGTGATGCCATCCAACCATCTCATCCTGTGTCACCCCGTTCTCCTCCCGCCTTCACTCTTTCTCAGCATCAGGGTCTTTTCCAATGAATCAGCCCTTTGCATCAGGTGGGCAAAGGACTGAAGCTTCAGCTTCAGCCTCAGTCCTTCCAATGAATATTCAGTGTTGCTTTCCTTTAAGACTGACTGGTTTGATCTCCTTGGAGACCAAGGGACTCTCAAGAGTCTTCTCCAGCACCACTGTTCGAAATCATCAGTTCTTTGGCACTCGGCTTTCTTTATGGCTCAACTCTCACATCCATACACGACTACTGGAAAAACCATGGCTTTGACTAGATGGACCTTTGTCGACAAAGTAATGTCTCTGCTTTTTAATACGCTATCTAAATTGGTCGTAGCTAGCTTTTCCTCCAAGGAGCAAGCATCTTTCAATTTCATGATTGCAGACACCATCTGTGGTGATTTTGGAGCCCCAGAAATAAAGTCTGTCACTGTTTCCACTGTTTCCCCATCTATTTGCCATGAAGTGATGGGACTAGAGTCCATGATCTTAGCTTTTTGAATGTTGAGTTTTAAGCCAACTTTTTCACTCTCCTCTTTCACTTTCATCAAGAGGCTCTTTAGTTCTTCTTTGCTTTCTGCCATAAGGGTGGTACATCAGCATATCTGAGGTTATTGATATTTCTCTCAGCACTCCTGATTCCAGCTTGTGCTTCATCCAGGCTGGCATTTTGCATGATGTATTCTGTATATAAGTTAAATAAGCAGGGTGACAATATAAAGAATTCTTTAGATAATCTGAATTTTCAACTTTGAAACAAATATCCAATTGACCTTTGAACAGCAGTGTTTGACGTGCACCAGTTCATTTACAGGTGGGTTTTTTCATTAAGTGCATGCCACACTGCTGCACGCAGCGCTACGCACAGCGCTCCAGCATCGCCACACTGATCTGTGGCCGGCTGAATCCTCAGACAGGAAACCCCGGAGAAGGAGGGCTGGCTCTGGAGTCACGTGCTGCCTTTTGGCTGTGCAGGGGGTCAGCTCCCTTCACAGCCCTGTTGTCCAAGGCCAGCTGGAACTACTGCCTCCCTCTCACTTTTCGGATGTTGCTGTTGGTTAGTCGCTAAGTCGTGTCCAGCTCTGCAGCCCATGGACTGTAGCACTCAAAGCACGCTCCCGGAGTTTGCTCACATTCGTGTCTGCTGGGTTGGTGGTTGTATGCAACCTTCTCATCTTCTGCCGCTCCCTTCTCCTCTTGGCTTCAATCTTTCCCAGCCTCAGGGTCTTTTCTAGTGAGTCAGCTCTTCACATTAGGTGTCCAGCGTATCGGAGCTTTTTGAACGAGCTGACTGAAAACTAGTGTTTGCAGGGAAAGTTGAAAACCACTTAGCCTCTGGATCTGCTTATGTGTCCCACCAGGGATTTACCTGATACTCCATAGCACACAAAGGAAAAAGCAGAAATAAACGGAATGATGAGGATCACAGGAGACTAAGCTGCCATTTCTAATCATCAGCGTGAATTCGGTGTGCTCTTCAAAAATTGCATTGCGCATAAAATACCTAACCTTTTTACTTTAAGTGTGTCTATATTAGATTTGTATTTTGATAACACATGGCTATATTTGAAAAGTGTATAAAGAAAGAAGAGAAAGACTGTTGGAGCTCCGTCACTCATTTTTAATCTCATATAACGTTTTTGTCTGTTTTATGAAAGAGGAATCACTAGGGTGTGTGACACTTTAGGTACCAAAGTAAATTACGAGGTATCTGGTTTTTTATGTGTTATTTCTGAGTGAACTGGCAGTGCAGGGATGTTCGCACTTTATGTGCGATGCGTGGACTCAGCTGAGATGCCGGCCGGTTTGATGTGCGTGTGCTCAGTCACTCAGTCAGGTCTGACTCTTTGCAATCCCGTGAGCTGCAGCCCACAAGGCTCCTCTGTCCGTGGGATTTTCTAGGCAAGAATACTGGCGTGTGTTGCCACTTTCTAGTCCAGGGGATCTTTCCAACCCAGGGCTCAAACCCGTGTCTCTTGCATTGGCAGGTGGATTCTTTACCACAGAGCCACCTGGGAAGCCCAGCTTTGTTGATATATTTGTAATAATAATTTTGATTCTTGTTTTCAGTAATTTTTGGTTCTAAGTGACAGACACCTAGTGCAACTTGATTAAATTCAATACAGTGTGTGGAGCCGTCCTGGGAAGCTCAGGGTCAGCAATGTGGGGCCGTCCTGGGAAGCTCAGGGTGCATTAAGAACTCAGGGACAGGGAGGAGATGCAGGTTTGAGGGGCTGGGAACTCTGAAGGTATACAGAACTAAAGTTCTTCTTCTTCTCTCTTAAGAGTCAAGTGGGATTTCATTTCTGCCAGTCTCTTTAGATGTAATTGTTTTCTTCTGTCTCCATAGCTAGGCCCCCCACCCTACCAGTATTGAAGAGGAAAAGTTAAAATTTTACCTAACCTTCTCCTTCTGCCTCTGTAACTCAGCTTGCTCCTTGTGAAGTCTGGATCACGTAGGTCACGCAGTCTCAGAAAGTGGGGCCTTACGATACCAGGAACTGGAGTTTATCTCACTCACCCTTGTCCTGCTCTTTGCAGTTGCCCAGTACCTGCAAACCTGCCTCATCACGCCTGTCTGGGTTAGACATCCCCCACCCCATCTTGACCACTGTTCCCGCGCACAAAACCCCTTAGTTTAAACCTACCGATTAACAGCTAGTGTTGCCCAGTACAGTCTGTCTATAAAAACTCTGTAACCCCTTTGTTCGGGGCTCAGAGCTTGGAGTGTTAACTCCTCCGGGCCCGCCGGCTTAATAACCCCGAGTCCCCCAGCTCTCTGAGTGTGCGGCTTGGTTTCTTGAGTACTGGTTTCTGTAACAGTATATCCCTTTTCAAATTCAGAGCCCAGGAGTGTCTCAAACTCAACTGCAAAATCTCTAGGGTTGGGACTCTGATGGGCCTGAGATCCTGGGTGATCCTGGGGCAGTGAGACTAGATGGACTTCTGCCCACTCAGCAGGTCCTGTTGGAAACGATCCTGTGAGAAGGTGGGAAAAGAGCAGGAATAGGGGAAGCAGGAATAGGGGCTGTGGCCAGAGCAGGAGACCCTGGCAGCCTCCGGTCCACCTGTCTAGGCATTGTCTTGTCTGAATTTATTTTTCAGTATCTATTTTTATTTGGTCATGCTCGGTCTTTGTTGTGGCACGTGATGTGGAATCTTTAGTGCAGCAGGGGCTCTGGTTCCCTGATCAGGGGTCGAACCAGTGCCTCCTGCCTTGGGAGCTTGGGGTCTTAGCCCCTGGACTAGCGGGAAGTCCTGTGGGCTTCCCTGGTGACTCAGACAACAAAGAATCTGCCTGCAGTGCAGGAGACCCAGGTTCCATCCCTGAGTTGGAAAGATCCCCTGGAGAAGGGAATGGCAACCCACTCCAGTATTATTGCCTGGAGAATCCCATGGACAGAGGAGACTGCTGGGATACAGTCCATGTGGTCACAAAGAGTTGGACATGACTGTTTTTTAAAAAAGATAAGGCGTAGCATACTTTTTACATCACCACACAAAAAAATTGAAGGGCAAAAGGGGCCGCAAGGGGCATCACCAATCAAGGACATGAATCTGAGACTGCTGTGATGGGGGGCGCGCTGCAGTCCATGGGGCATCACCAACTCAATGGACATGAATCTGAGCAAACTCCAGGAGCTGGTGATGGGCAGGGAAGCCTGGCGGCTGCAGTCCATGGGGCATCACCAACTCAATGGACATGAATCTGAGCAAACTCCAGGAGCTGGTGATGGGCAGGGAAGCCTGGCGTGCTGCAGTCCATGGGGCTGCAGAGTCAGACGTGACTGAGCAGCCGAACAGCAACAGTAACACACTCCCCGTGTTCACCTTCCGCTCGATTCCCTATTGTTTGATGAATAATGCTGTTTATAATTTTCCTTTGAATGAGAATTGGGGAATTTAACACATGGAATGTAAGTATGATAATTAAAGGTGTGGATTTTGCACGAAAAGGCTTGTGTTTACATCTCAACACCAAAGCTTCCTAGCTGAGACCTTGACCTTTCTTTCCTGTTCTGGAAACAAGAGCAATATTAGTAACTGCCCACGGGGGTTCTGTGAGAAGTAATTGTTGGAATACAGAGTGCTCTTAAGACAGTTCACGTCCTGTGCGGTTCTCATCTGAGTTATCTGCCAAGAGATTTTTGTAATTATGAGATTAAATATACTTAAGGGATTTTTATGTATTAATTGATTGAATTAAAAATCAGGGCATTAGGGGGGAAGATATGTGACAACCACTAAGAGAAGAGCTAGAAGGATGAGAAGGAGGAGGCTGCAGAGTAGCTGCAGTCTTGTGATGACGAGAGAGGCTCAGCCAAGTGGAACAAAAGGTCCAGTGAAGCTCAGACTGTGCAGCTTGTTCCAGACTGGCCTTGGTTACAGGCTCTTCTCCGCTTTCCCCTCGCGAGAACAGTCATGTGCAAGTTACGTGAACTGAGTGGCTCAGTGGTAAAGAACCCACCTGCCAATACAGGAGGCATAAGAGATGCGGGTTCAGTCCCTGTGTGCGGAAGATCCCCTGGAGGAGGACATGGCGTCCCACTCCAGTATTGCCTGGGAAATCCCATGGACAGAGGAGCCCGGTGGAGAACAGTCAATGGGGTCACAAAGAGCCGGACACGACTGAGCGGCTAAACAGAGACGGAGCAGTGGGTATTCTGGCTGACCCTGCTTTGGAAGAGGGCTGGGAGGAGTTCAAAAGGAGCTCGTGTGGAGAGCACAGGAAGAGATCAGAAGGGAAGACTGTAAATACAAGGGTTTGTCCGAAGGTGTCACGTCCTCTGTTGCAGCTGGTGGGGAAACCCTGGAGGGCCGTGTTTCTGTCTGTGTCTCAGTGGCTTTTTAAGCTGGTTTGAGCCCCTGGCACCATGGCCACTTCTACCTTAATTCTCCTCATTGCTCCTGGCTGCACCTAAGGAAGGTCAAACCTTGCTAAGGAGTATAGAAAATCCAACTACAGTAACAGTAAAAGCAATGGATTGTTTTAAATAAAAATGAAGGCCAAATTTGTTGGGCATATTAACATCTAAAGAGGTGGCCACCATTCTGATCTGTCGAACAGAGTCCTTGACAAGGGGAGATGATCTCTGTCAAGTCTGCACAGGACAGACGTCCCTCCTCTCAGGGACACTCAACCTGGGTTCAGGGCAAAGTCTTGGGAGCAAAGTGAAGTGTCTGAAATATGAGGATCTGTGGTCTGAATCTAAGCAGACCATACCACACTTCTCCCTATTTCAACTTCTCCAATGCTAAGAGAACTACTGAAGCAGAACTGATTTCTGATCCTTGCTAGAATCAAGTGATGCATTTAATCATATGCGTTTTGCCATCGGTTATTTTTATTCCTGTAACATGGTGGGTTGGCCCCATGATAGTGAAACCCGAAGTCAGTTCAAATGACTCACTGAAAAATAATTATCTAGGTTTTGCTTTTAAATAAGTACTTAAACTTGTAACTAATAGCAGAAATAAATTTTGCATTATTTCTGTGAAGTCAAATAATGGGCAAAATTACCTACAGATGTCCCCCTTTTTAGTAGAATTTAATTCAAATGTCGTTTTATTTTTCTTTGAGTCTAATAAGAACCAATGAACACATTAAACATGTTTTGTTCATCTGGGTTTAGTGATTTTGAGAAGATAAGCTTTGATAACAGAACATGTTGAATTTGTGCTTGTTAAAGCTTTGCTGAAAATATAGCTAAGCAACTGTTCACTTTTTGAATTAATCGATGTTATCATACTGTTGTTATATGGCTGAAATTATACTGGTGTTTACTTAAAGTCGCATTTTCTGAAAGACAGGAAACTGTAGACAGAGCCTATGCCATCAGACATCATATCAGAAGTTAGCAGAGAATACAGCATTAGGGATAATCTTTAAGAAAATAGGCACTGTGTCTTCTCCCTGTTGTATCCCTAATAGCATATTGCCTCACACATAGTAAATGCTCAAAATATGTATGATGTAGAACTGAACAGAACTGGAGCTTAAATCTTCCAGTCCTCTGAAAGTAAAACATTAGATGTTTAAAGTTTAAGACAAATTACAATGACAAATCACGAGATCGATGTTTTAATCGGGAAAATGTTTCTTTTATAGATTTTGAGACCTATTCTGCAGGTTATTGATGAAAAGTTTAGAACACTTTTTAAAAAATAACTGTGTTTATTTACTTATTGTCCATGCTCGGTCTTGGCCGCTGTGCGGGCTCCTCTCCAGCCCGGCGGGCTGGGGTCCTCCCTAACTCCGCGCGCAGGCCTCGCGTTTCCCCGGCGCCTCCCGGTGTGGAGAGCCGGCTCTAGGGCGCCTGCCTCCGGCGGTTTCAGCTCAGTAGGTGTGGCGCACGGGCTTAGCTGCTCCGAGACACGTGGGATCTCCCTGGAGCAGGGACTGAACCCCCGTTTCCCGCACTGGCAGGCAGATTCTTTACCCTGGATCACCAGGGAAGCCCTTGGATCATGTTCTTAGTGTTTTCACTGCGTGTGATTTCCAAGAGAGAATGATCTTGCTCTGCACATGTGGAAGTGATGCTAGCCACATTTAAAGGGTCCAAAAATCTGACCGAGCATTCTTCCTTTGGCTATTTTAATGAAGCTAACGTTTTGTGATATCATTAGATGATACTCAATTGGTGATGTAATACTTCACATTAATCAGAATTGAAGGAAACGGTTACTAATGATAATAGCAAATATTATGGTAATAAGAACAGTAGCAAGTACACACTGACTCTTTCTATACAGCAGCTGCTAAGCTTACACACTTCACCTGGAGCCCCTCATTTTGTCCTTATTACACGGCACTGCTAGTGCCCCCTTTACAGAACAGACCTCTGAGGCCTCCTGAGCTTAAGTACTTTGCCTAAGATCTCACTTGGGGTGAGTGTCAGAATTTAAATTCAGATAGTTTGGTCTTAGAAAAAGCCTTCTTTACTTATAATTTTTTTCTATTTCCATCGTATACTGGTCTCTACTAAAGGCCCAGTAGGGCTTCCCTGGCTGCTCAGGTATAAAGACTCTGCTTGCCCATCAGGAGATGTGTGTTTGATCCCTGGGTTGGGAAGATCCCCTGAAGAAGGAAATGGCAACTCACTCCAGTGCTCTTGCCTGGGAAATCCCATGCACACAGGAGCCTGTGGGGCTACAGCCCATGAGATTGCAAAGAGTCAGACATGATTTAACAACAAACAAAAGTCCAGTTAAAATTTATTAACTAAGGTCTGACAGATTCTAGAGGAGAATCTGGCTTTTGGAGACCACAGAAACGTAAGACTAGCTGAAGACAGGAACCGGATTTCAGGTGGATTTTCAAGCACACGGTTTTGTTCTTTGATTTATAATTCCTTTTTGGTCTCCCCAAACCTCACTAACGAAGTACTTGTTTCCTGACCTACATGTTCATGAGTTTTGGTTAAGCTATGAACTAGTTTCTCTATGGGCAGCCTTTCCCCGAGGGCTTGAGGGAAAAGATATATTTACTGGTAGAGTGGGGAATGGATACATAGGAGATATGTGTGTGTGTATGCCTTTGGATGGATTTGGGAATGTGGGCTTTGAATTATTGATCTTGCTTTGATATTGCAATGTACTTTCAGACAGTTAAGATCCATGTGTTTTCTTCTGGGAATTTGATGAGCAGTGAATCCCAAATTCATTCTACCATTTAGGTAACAAGGGACAAAAAATACAAAATAAAATACCAAAAATGATTTTTTTTAAGTATTGTGGTGAGCTAGGGAAAAAGTTGGGGGACCTCCCTGGTGGCTCAGTGGTGAAGAATCTGCCTGCAATGCAGGAGACCTGGGTTTGATCCCTGGGTTGGGACAATCCCCTGGAGGAGGGCATGGCCACCCACTCCAGTACTCTTGCCTGGAGAATCCCATGGACAGAGGAGCCTGGTGGGCTACAGTCCGTGGGGTTGCAAAGAGTCAGACGTGACTGAAGTGATTAAGCAGCAGCAGCAGCAGGGAAGAAGTTACTAATGCAGAATTAGAAACTAATAAGGGATTATATACACGTGTGTGTATATAATACATGTGTATATACATGTATGTGTGTGTATTTTATGTCTTTATGTATATAAAGCACTAGTACAAGAAATAACATTCCCCATACTATATAGAGTACACTCTGATACTCTCAGATATACTTTCAGATACATTCTGATGCCTTCAGTTATATTTTGCTTACATTTTATTTCACAAAGTGGTACTGTTATATCTTATCTTACAATGGAACATTAATAAGTTAGCAGAAAGTTGAAAAGAAATTACAGTGTACATAAATACCACGGTTTGTCCATATATACCAATACCTCATTACCATTAAAAACTAATGCTAATGAGTTATTGGAATCTATGGGTCAAAAATATGGAAACATCTAAAATTGCCTTCTAGTATTTATTGTTCTTCAGTCGCTTAGTCATGTCCAGCTCTTTGCAACCCCATGGCCCGAAGCACGCAGGCTTCCCTGTCCTTCACTGTCTCCTGGGGCTTTGCTCAGACTCGTGCTCATTGAGACGGTGATGGCAGCCAACCGGCCTGTGCTCTGTCGTCCCCTTCTCCTCTTGCCTTCAATCTTTCCCAGCATCATGGTCTTTTCTAATGAGTCAACTCTTTAGACTAGAAATAAATGGATGCCAGCCATTTAGTTCAAAATCCATCACTTTCAGGATAGCTTCAGAGCCAAAAATAATTAAAGTCAATCTCCTCCTCCATCTATAATACTAAGAATTGATGATTTGCCTGACTTCAGCATGGCAAGGGAAGCTTATGAGACCTGTATTTATTAAGGCAGGGAAGTGGAACTCTTCATTGTAGAAATATTTTTTAAAGAGAAAGAGGTAAAATTGTTCTTGGGGAAGAATTATTCAGAACTCTTCTGCTTGCAGCTGAACCGGATCCTTCCCTAACACAGACCAAGAAGAAGAAAAGAAAAACAGAAGGAAAATTCATTGTCTCTTATAATGTAAAAGACCTAGGGGTAGACAGACCTTCAGCTGACTCTACGGACTCGAATAACATCACAGAAATCTTCCTGCTTTACTGTGTGTGTGTGTGCGGGTTGGCCTCTTCTTTCTTCTTCCGGGAGTCTTTTTCCACACAGGGGCAGGATGGCTACCAGTTGCTCCAGAAATACTTTCTACCATCCTGTCAAGCAGCTACTCTTCCAAAATCCCATTGCTGTGGTTGTTGTTCAGTCATTAAGTCATGTCTGACTCTTTGTGACCCAGGGACGGCAGCACTCCAGGCTTTTCTGTCTTTTGCTATTTCTTGGAGTTTCATCAAACTCATGTCCACTGAGTCGGTGATGCCATCCACCCATCTCCTCCTCTGCCACCCCCTTCTCCTTTTGCACTCAGTCTTTCTCAGCATCAGGGTCTATTCCAATGAGTCGGCTCTTCGTATCAGGCAGCCAAAGTATTGTGGCTACAGCATTGGTCCTTCCCATGAATATACAGGGTTGATTTCCTTTAGGATTTACTGGTTTGAGCTCCTTGTGGTCCAAGGGACTCTCAAGACTCTTCTGCAGCACCACAGTTCAAAAGCGTCAATTCCTTTGTGCTCAGCCTTCTTTGTGGTCCAGCTCTCACATCCATATATGACTACTGGAAAAACCAGATCTTTGACTATAAAGACTTTTGTCGACAAAGTGATGTCTCTGCTTTTTAATATGCTGTCTAGGTTTGTCACAGCTTTGCTTTCAGAGAGGAAGCGTCTTTAAATTTTATGGCTGCAGTCATTGTTTGTAATAATTTTGGAGCACAAGAAAATAAAATCTGACACTGCTTCCACTATTTTCCCATTTTATTTGCCATGAAGTGATGGGACCGGATGCCATGATCATAGTTTTTTTAATGTTGAGTTTTAATTCCATGGACAGTCCTAAAAACCAGGCCTTCATTTGCCTCACTTGAGTCAAATGTCTCAGAACCCATTAGTATGACTGGTGGAATGGACGATACTGATTGGCCGGGCTGGGTCATGTTCTTTATCCTTCATTATCTCCTTGGCAGCTCTGGTTGGAAGAGATCTACCCAAACCATGTGGACTCAGAGAGGCAGAGCGTGTCTCCTCTAAGGGTGGTGAGTCTTCAGTAACCAGAGGAGCCAAGACTGAGCACGCACAGCAAGCGATGCTCTTTGGAATGTGATCGTCATGTGAGCAGAAGGTCTCTCTGGCTCAGCCTCTCTGGCTCACTGTCATGCAGCGCCTGCCGCATGTGTTAGCACCCTTTTAAAAGGAATTTAACACGTGAGATTCTTTTTTACATAAATACAGTTTCATGCTTTCCCAATGCATTTTATTTCATTGAAACTTGATTAGAGCAGACAGTGGATGGGAAGTGGTGTTGAGTATTGTGGAGTGTTTTAGTCTTCAGTCTAACTTAAGGAATTTTGTCTAATTAACTGCAATATTAAACAAACCACAGTTATTAGTGGAAGAGCAAACAGCAGTGAGCCGAATGCAATCTCAGTTCCAGTGTGGTCAGAGCCTTTGACTCATTGCCATTGACCTTCTCAGGCTTCTGTCAGTCAACCCAGGTGGAAATTCTGATAAAAATCAGTATGTCACTGTCAAGAAGACGGTGAGGTTGAAATGACCTTTGTGGACTAAATACATTAGAAAAGACAACCAAGTTCAGCAGCATCCTTGACGCAGTCACCACAGAAGGCAGGGAGGCGTGTGCGACCTTTAGCCTCCTGCCTTTGCCTCATTGTCCTCCGGCCACCGGGTGATTTCCAGCTTCTGTTCCTCCGCTTTGGGAAGACACCAAGCCTTTGATCACATTTGAGGATGAGAGCTTCCAGTTTAGCTGTTGCTGAGCTTAGTGAATGCTTCTGGCTTGTAACTAAGACATCACTTGCATGTTGGAATCAGGCATTCCAGAGATCAAGCCATGCTGCTGACACTTAGCACTATGTCTGGGCAAAAGACAACATTTTCAAGTCTGTTTCCTCATTTGTAAAGTGACAGTATCTACAGTTCCTACCTTACTGTGTTGTTTTAAGCACTATGTAACAGTTCATTCTACCAATACTTAGCAAAGCGACTGGCACATGGTAAATATTCAGACAATAATCAACAAGTGGAAAGTAGCTAAAATTAGAGTACTGTGCACTCTTCTAATTAAGAGTATCATCAACTTGTCTTCAATTAGAATCATGAGAGGGACAAGCCAATTACTAACTTGTTACAACAGTGGGAGGCATCCTCTTTTGCTTTTATTTCCGCTGGGAAAGAGGTGATGGAGAACAGAAGTCAAGAATGGTATGATTTCCTTAATTAGATGACAAGGAAAGATAAGAATGGCACACCAGATTCATTAACATCACAGACAGAGACACCTCCCTCTGGATGGACAAATGCTTTCTTAACTATCTTTTCTACATGAGTACTTAGGGTGGGAAGGGTTGATGTGAGAATCAAGTGCTTTATTCATCTATTTTCATGCAGACTTGAGTATAAAGTGAAGATAAAATGCAGTGTCCGTTTACCCGACGCACAGCAGCCCAGAGGCCTGTGCCGTCTGCCCTAGTTGACGTTTGCTCTTGGAATACATTGTTTAGTTTGACGGGGTTTTGTTTCAGCAAACTCACCTAATTATGGTTTGTTGAGGCTCATGCTGAAACAACTGTGAATTTCCTAAGTATATCCCAATCAGCAGTGGGGGAAATTGGCCTAGAAAACTCTGCTTGGCAGAAGGATAATGGCAGACTGGGATAACAAACACAGCAAAAATTATTTGCATATGGATAATTGAGTCTTGACTGTAAGCAGCAGACATTTATGCTCTGTTGCTGGAATACTCAAGTGCTTAGCCCTTTTACCAAAAAAAAAAAAAAAGAAAGAAATCAGTAAAGTATCCTGGGGAACACCCAAGGACCAACTTATTGCTTGATGAGGTGACTAGGTGGCAGCTGGCTATTTGGACTGTTCTCTCTTCACCTGAAAAATCATGGGACACTGCTTCAGATTTTTTTTTTTTTTTTTAATATTAATTGAAGCGCCCAGAGTGGCCGGAAGGGCCCGAGGCCTCCCGCCAGGACCGAGCAGTGAGCCCGGGCCGGGGGCGGTGCGGGCGGTGGCCGGAGCAAGGAGAGCGCGCCCAGCAGCCCGGTGGCCGCCCACACGGCCGTGAGCACTAGGGTGGGCGGAGGCCTGTTTCAGATTTTTGATAAAAATTTTATGACCTATGAAGGTTTTGAAATAGGTCATACAATTTATATATATTGGCTTCTCGGGCAGTACTAGTGGTAAAGAAACCACCTGCCAATACAGCAGATATAAATAAGACCCACAGCTTTGATCCCTGGGTTGGGAAGATCCCCTGGAGGAGGCCATGGCAGCCCACTCCAGTATTCTTGCCTGGAGAATCCCCATGGACAGAGGAGCCTGGTGGACTACAGTCTATGGGGTAGCACAGAATCTGACACAACTGAAGCAATTCAGCATGCATGGATTTTAGCAGCTTTCCCTTGTTGATTATTGTCTGAGTATTTATGATGCACCGTGCGTGCGTATATGCGTATATAGAGAGAGAGCCATGCCTATTGCTCAGCACTTAAATTTCAATCTTTTTAAGACTGGAATTCAGTTGACATATTGTCTTCCTTTAGCATTAACCAAGATCGTATTTGTTGTTTTTCTTATGTTTCTGACACTACATTTGTGTTCTGATGTATTTTTATCTGCTTAGAAAGATGTACTTTTAGCCATATCTGGCCTAAAGTTCAATCATTTTTTTCCAAACTTGTATCCGACTTCTTTTTTATGATTGCAGTATCATATCGATTGCTAAGTATATGCCAATCCCTTTTCTTTTTTTCTGCTCCCCATCTCTCTCTTAAGATAAAAGATGGTTTACATGGGCCCTCGACACACATAGCACCTCTGTATTTGAAAGTCCCACATCCAGGAATATACCCTGGGACTGCATGGTACTGTGGTATTTATTATTGGAAAAAATCCACGTATAAGTGTACCCTGGCAGTTCAAATCTGTGTTTAAGGGTCAACCATGTATATATACTTATATGCACCAGACGGCTGCTCAGTTGGTAAAGAACCTACCTGGCAGTGCAGGAGACACAGTGGATGCGGGTTCAGTCTCTGGGTTGGGGAGATTTCCTGGAGAAAGAAATGGCAACCTGCCCCTTTATTCTTGCCTAGAAAATTTCATGGACAGAGGATCCTGGAGGGGTATAGTCCATGGAGTATCCAAAGAGTTGGGCGCGTGCACACACACACACACACCTTACATCTCTCTCTCTCTGTCTCTCAGAGACATCTTTACGGAGAGTTTAACACATCGAACTGTTAGTTCTTTTATTGTAGAGCTGTAATTTGAATCTGAGCCTGCTCCTCTCTGTGGGCTGACTTTCTCGGTGTGCCTCTTACATCCTTGGTAAATGGAGCTGCATCTTCGTGGAGCTCGGACATGACAGCAGACGGGCTTCAGTGACGCGTTTTCTCTCCCTTGAGTTCTTTCTCCTACATTGTGTTGGAGGGAAACTTGAGGTTTGGTTCGAGTAAGTATCAATCCCCTCTTCCCGTTCATTCATCTCCATTTGTAAACATTAATAGGAGGCTTCCAGCAATCAAAAAGGCCTCCTTGAGGAGAGTTTAACAACATTGCTTTATTTTCAGTTAAATTTTATGTCTACTTTCTATTTGTGTCAAATGATGCTTTTTTTTTTTTTGTTTTTAATTTTTAAAAGCAAAATGTAAAGAGTTGTTAAGAAAAAATGAATCAATTTTAGCAAAAATGATTTAGTCAGTGGAAGTGAGTTGATATGTAAACCTCATATCACCAGTCTGGGCATGAGTGGATAATGAGAAAGACGATCACACCACACGACTTCCCTTTCTGCCTTCTGGTAAACGCTGCTGTCCAGATGTACGCCTCCCCTTCTCTACAGGAGCAATACACTTTCCAGTTACAATGTCTGAGCTCACTACTTCTTCTCTCTTGTCCCTCTGTCATCGTAGCTAGATTCTGAAGGGCCATAAAAGGCAAATGCACCCACTGTATTCATAGTCTTCCTTACATAGCTGAAATATTCCTTACTGTTTTCCCCAGACGATTTTCTACTGGTAAAGTTCTTACTGACTTTACAATTCCTAGTAAACATACGTTTATTTTCCCCATCTAATGTATCTTGCACACTCTGAGGGCAGGATCTGTGTCTAGGACGCTTGTCTGCACAGATCAGCACCTGGAGTAGGGCTTTTGGGTATTGGACGCACCACAGAAACATTTGTGGGATCAATGGATTCTTGTGTGATTGAATAAAAAAGCAACTGAAAGCTGCTTGATTCATCAGAAACCTCACCATTTTGCAATGACTCAGTCTTACCTTGAAAAGTAAAAGCAAAGTCCCTCAGTCGTGTCTGACTCTTTTCGACCCCATGGACTGCAGCCCACCAGCCTCCTCCGTCCATGGGATTTTCCAGGCAAGAATACTGGAGTGGGTTGCCATTTCCTTCTCCAGAGGATCTTCCCAACCCAGGGATCAAACCCAGGTCTCCTGCATTGCAGGCAGACGCTTTACCATTTGAGCCACCAGGGAAGGTAGTCTCAGCTTAGGATCATTTAAATTTTGCTTTCTAGAACAGCAAATAAACCAGATGTTCCAAGGCTCTGGAAATAATCTAGGACATGAATTAGGAACAATCAGAAACTCCAACAAATCATTTTTTGGGTTATCATTGGTAGAGTGATACATAGTTAATTTATTAAAAAGAAGATAAATTTACTCACTGTCTTTTTTTTTTTTTTACAAAAATATTTTCCTTTAATAAACATTTTCTCATCATGTTTAATGGGAAACAACTAAAATCTCATGGAAACAGAACAGTAGGGAAATTTTTACTATTGAGTTTTCAAATCATCACTGTCTTGAATTGTCTGGTATCAACTTTTCTCTATCATAGACTCAAAGCATTTTCTTAAAATGAATAAACATCAAACCTTCTTGGGTAGGATAGTCTCACTGTGCTCTCTGCAAGGGGATGAAGCCGGTGGAAGAGAATGAAAGAGGATACAGTTCAGCTTTGGGGAAATGTAACTGCTTCCCTAAATATCTCTTCAAGAAAATTAGAGATACCAAGGGGACATTTCATGCAAAGATGGGCTCGATAAAGGACAGAAATGGTATGGACCTAACAGAAGCAGAAGATATTAAGAAGAGGTGGCAAGAATACACAGAAGAACTGTACAAAAAACAGCTTCATGACCCAGATAATCATGATAGTTTGATCACTCATCTAGAGCCAGACATCCTGGAATGTGAAGTCAAGTGGGCCTTAGAAAGCATCACTACAAACAAAGCTAGTGGAGGTGATGGAATTCCAGTTGAGCTCTTTCAAACCCTGAAAGATGATGCTGTGAAAGTGCTGCATTTAAAATGTCAGCAAATTTGGAAAATTTAGCAGTGGCCACAGGACTGGAAAAGGTAAGTTTTCATCCCAATCCCAAAGAAAGGCAATGCCAAAGAATGCTCAAACTACTGCACAATTGCACTCATCTCACATGCTAGTAAAGTAATGCTCAAAATTCTCCAAGCCAGGCTTCAGCAATATGTGAACTGTGAACTTCCCGATGTTCAAGCGGGTTTTAGAAAAGGCAGAGGAACCAGAGATCCAATTGCCAACATCTGCTGGATCATGAAAAAAAGCAAGAGAGTTCCAGAAAAACATCTATTTCTGCTTGATTGACTATGCCAAAGCCTTTGACTGTGTGGATCACAATAAACTGTGGAAAATTCTGAAAGAGATGGGAATAGCAGACCACCTGACCTGCCTCTTGAGAAATCTATATGCAGGTCAGGAAGCAATAGTTAGAACTGGACATGGAACAACAGACTAGTTCCAAATAGGAAAAGGACTACATCAAGGCTGTATATTGTCACCCTGCTTATTTAACTTATATGCAGAGTACATCATGAGAAACGCTGAACTGGAAGAAACACAAGCTGGAATCAAGATTGCCGGGAGAAATATCAATAACCTCAGATATGCAGATGACACCACCCTTATGGCAGAAAGTGAAGAGGAACTAAAAAGCCTCTTGATGAAAGTGAAAGTGGAGAGTGAAAAGCTGGCTTAAAGCTCAACATTTAGAAAATGAAGATCATGGTGTCCGATCTCATCACTTCATGGGAAATAGATGGGGAAACAGTGGAAACAGTGTCAGACTTTATTTTTCTGGGCTCCAAAATCACTGCAGATGGTGACTGCAGCCATGAAATTAAAAGACGCTTACTCCTTGGAAGGAAAGTTATGACCAACCTAGATAGCATATTCAAAAGCAGAGACATTACTTTGCCAACAAAAGTCCGTCTAGTCAAGGCTATGGTTTTTCCTGTGGTCATGAATGGATGTGAGAGTTGGACTGTGAAGAAGCCTGAGCGCTGGAAGAATTGATGCTTTTGAACTATGGTATTGGAGAAGACCCTTGAGAGTCCCTTGGACTGCAAGGAGATCCAACCAGTCCATTCTGAAGGAGATCAGCCCTGGGATTTCTTTGGAAGGAATGATGCTAAAGCTGAAAGTCCAGTACTTTGGCCACCTCATAGGACGAGTTGACTCATTGGAAAAGACTCTGATGCTGGGAGGGATTAGGGGCAGGAGGAAAAAGGGATGACAGAGGATGAGATGGCTGGATGGCATCACTGACTTGATGGATGTGAGTCTGAGTAAACTCTGGGAGTTGGTGATGGACAGGGAAGCCTGGCGTGCTGCGATTCATGGGGTTGCAAAAAGTCGGACATGACTGAGCGACTGAACTGAACTGTTTCCCTGGTTGATTAGTATTCTAGATGTTAAAGACTCTATAGCAGTGACTTCTCTGGTGATCCAGTGGTTAAGACTCTGTCTTCTAATGTAGGAGGTGGGGGTTCGATCCCTGGTCAGGGAGCTGAGATCCTGCGTACCTCATGGCTAAAATACCAAAGCATAAAACAGAAGCAATGCTGTAACAAATTCAATCAAGACTTTTAAAAAAAATGGTCCACATTAAAAAAATCTTTTAAAAAGACACTACAGCAGAAGCTAAGTGAATCCTGTTCTTTAACGAGCCCTGAGTGGATGTGGCTGCTGATGAGGGATGGAGTTCTATTCCTCACGGTCAACGGCTAAGTAAGTCCCTCCTTTGTTTCACTGCTGCTAAAATTTCTTCTCTGCTACTTTATCTCTTCCCATCAGTAAGATGATTCCCAGAGTGCCTTAGGGTGTAGTCTCACTTCTGGATGTTGGTTATCTCTAGCTGCCCTCAGCTGCAGACATTTATTTTCCGCAGACCTCAGTCTGCAAACAAAACCGAAAACTCTGCTGTTTGTTATGGCAGCGGAGCAACCTGAACTGTTTTTCTCCTTCTGAGGTGCTTCAGGGTCCTTAGCATCTATATTTTTTCCCTCTACGTTTTCTGTTTCTCAAAAGTGAAATTATATGCCAGCAGCTGTTTATCCTTCTGCCTCTTCCCCAGATAATCTAGACCATCAGATTTTTCGATCTTTTTTCCTTGATCATTCCTGCAAAACCACTTACACATGAAGATTGCATTTCTGGAAGTGGCTGGTTTTGAGCCAAAGATGCTTGGAAAGCAATGAGTGTGTTTTCAGCAAACTGAGAACATACTTGAATTTAAGTACCACTTCAAGTTCTCTAAATTCAGATCATATTATATCTGAAGTTAAGCTGCATAATCTGCATTTATTCCATAGCTATTTCAGAATACCGATTTCTACCACCTCCATTTTTATTTCTAGGGTCACCTTTGTTTCAAATAAGAGATTAATAGTATAAATGAGAAAATTCAAAATGCAACTTTTACTTCTCTAATGACCATCTGATAAAATATAATGAGCAGGAAAATAACAAGAGGAAGGAAGTGTAGTAGAAACAACTGGAAAATCAATTTCTGAGTAACCTTTTTTTGGATGTTATTGGTTAAAATATGTACCTCCTACTTTATTCAGTAAAGTTTTGTCAACAATAATATTTACTATAAAAATTTAGTAGTTACAGTCAGATGTTCACTGAGTATGAGAAAATAACTTCCCTTTGAAAGTCTGTTTATCACTTATGATTGTTTTCAAGTGCATGAGATACAAATTCTACTCCAGGGATTAACTAAATAGCATTTATTTTTCTCATATAGCAAGTGGGATGAAAAAGAAATCCATAAAAAAGGAGCTCTGTGATTCCGTTGTGGATCTCCATTGCATCTGCAGTTCTGGTTTTCTTTCCACAGTGTTGTGACTTCCACTCATGGTCTCAGCACAGCTGAGACGCTCTTGACATCACATGTACATTCTAAACAGGCAGAAGGAGAAGGGCGAAGGGCATAAGTCAAGTGCCAGCCGGCTTTATCACCTTTTCAGGTAAATAATAGCTTTCCTCGCAAGAGTTTTCCATGCAGATAGATGAGATCCCAGCCACGGGTCCACCCACTGCTGTGGGGAGTCTGGGGTTTTCTATGCAGATGGATGAGACCCTAGCCACAGGCCCACACGCTGCTCTGGGGAGTCTGGGGAGGTGGACCTTTTATCTGAGTACATTGCTCATGCTTGTGTGCTTGGTTGCCTTTGACTCTTTGTGACCCCTTGAACTGTAGCCCGTCCAGGCTCCTCTGTCCATGGGATTTTCCAGGCAAGAATACTGAAGTGGGTTGCCATTTCCTCCTCTAGGGGACTTTCCCAACCCAGGGATCCAGGGATCAAACCTGCATTTCTTACGTCTCCTGCATCACAGGCAGATTCTTTCTTACTTGTGCCATCAGGGAAACCCAAGCATATGGCTGTTGAACAAATGCAGTGAAAAGATACTTGTACCCAACTAACAGTGCTTGCTTAACATATAAACTAACATACTGTTGGTCAGGGTCGCAAAAGCACCGTCTTGTTCCACATTAGGTAACGGATTTCTTTTATTTAATAAAGAACATGTCAGCAAGCAGAGGAAGCATAGAAAAGCATGTTAGTGAGAAATCCTGGCAGCTCCATGCCAACTACGTCCCAGAGAGGAAATCTGAGTTAAAGGGCTTTGTGAAAGTGAAAGTCGCTCAGTCGTGTCCAATTCTTTGTGACTCCAGGGACTATACAGTCCGTGGAATTCTCCAGGCCAGAATCCTGGAGAGGGTAGCCTTTCCCTTCTCCCGGGGATCTTCCTGACCCAGGAATCGAACCGGGGACTCCTGTACTGCAGGTGGATTCTTTACCAACTGAGCTGTCATTTATATAAAAATGATACAGTGTCTGTGTGTGTGTGTTGGGTGAAAGAGAACCAAGATAGTATCCAGTTTTGGTCTTTTTTAAAGATTTTATTTATTATGGCTGTGTTGGGCCTTTGTTGCTGTGCGGGCTTTCGTTCATTGCCGGGAGCTGGCGCTACTCTTCCGGGCGGTGTGTGGGCTTCTCACAGCGGTGGCTCCTCTTGGTGCGGAGCGTGGGCTCTAAGTGTGTGGGCTTCAGCAGCTGCACCATGGGAGCGCATATCCCGTGGCTCCTGGGCTCTAGGGCATGGGCTTCGTTGCTCCAAGGCATGTGGGATCTTTCTGGATCTTCCTGGACCAGGGATCCAACCTGCGTCTCCTGCGTTGCAGGCAGATTTTTTACCACTGAGCCGCCAGTTCTGTTCTCAGGGCAGCATAGATAGTGATTGTTTGGCCTGACAGTACACTGGCTGTAAGATGTCTTTGACTGACAGTCACTCAACCACACTTTGCCTTGGTTTCCTGACAGTACACTGGCTGTATTATGTTTGTAACTGACAGTCACTTAACCACACTTTGCCTTGGTTTCCTCACTGAAGCAGATCATCTTCTGGACCAAACTGTAGTCGAGCTCCTCTGAGTCCTGATCTCAACTTGGTCCAAACTAGAGCTTCAGTTTTCATCCTTGTGGAGCCCAGTTTTGGCAAGATTCCTGCTAATTCAGTTTAGCCAGAATCTCCTGCCCTTGGTATATGATCTCAATATCTGACAGAATTCCTCATCCCTCAAGTGACATCTAAATATCTAAGCACCCTGGCCTGCCTTCACCCATTAGGGTGTGTGTGTGTGTGTGTGTGTGCACGTGTGCGTGCTCAGTCATGTTAAACTCTTTGTGACCCATGGGCCATAGCCTGCCAGACTCCTCTCTCCATGGGACCTTACAAGCAAGAATGCTGGAGTGGATTTCCATTTCCTACTTTAGGGGATCTTCTCAACCCAGAGGTTGAACCCACTTCCCTCGCATCTCCTACAGTGGTAGGCGAGATCCTTACCAGTAGCACCACCTGGGAAGCCCACAGTTTAAGTTGCTCAGAAAGCATTGCTCTAACCTCTTCGCAATTTTGCATCCACTAGCAAAGAGTCGAACACAGCTGAGCACAGAACACCCCCCAACCGCTCCTCATCCTTGGCTGTAAATCCCCATTTTCTTTTGTCGTATTCAAAACCAAGCCTGATTTTTCACTTCAAAATCCCACTGTGGTAAGCTCTCTGATAAAGTCTGTCTCACTGCTTTAACAAGTATTGTGAATAATTATTTTTTATTTAATGCTACCCGGTGGGATAGTTGTGATAAAACCATTTAATATTTGCAAAGTGTTTAGCACACTATCTTTTATATAAGTGGTTATTAAATAAGTAAAAAATCTGTATTGTAGAAGGAATTTCATTGTTGTCTTTGTCAGACACCAGGTCATATCTTTATCAGATCAATATGTCCAATTCACCACAGCGGCCCCAGGTTCTGGCATATTGTTAGACTTCGAGCAATGATTGTTGAATTAATAAATAAACCTTAGCTGAAGCTAATGCACCTGAGGTTCATCTTGCTTTGCTTGTTTGTTGCGTGAACAGTGTTATGACGTCTATGTAATCTGCTGAAAGACTCAGCAAGTGGACTTTCCAGCGTACATGACCCACTAAATCCAGTAAAACTTTCCAGAGCAGTTTTCCATGGCATGTTCATGTTCATCCAATATCTTCTGATTATGACCGGATTTTGCCTGGTTTGATTTTTACATGGCAACAAAGGGAATGTTTCTTGTCTTCCCACACCAAGCATTCTCCATTCATTTGACAACTGGATTTTTCTTTGAATTAGTAAATTGGCATTCTGCTATCTATCTTGGTCTTTTGGAAATTTTTAACAGTGTTAAGTCTGTCTGAAGTTCTGATCATCTTGGGAAACAAGAAAAGAAGATCTAGGGAAAGTTCTAGCAGTGATAGGTGGGCAGTCCTCTTAAGTGATTTCATTAAACTCATTTTAATTTTGTCTTTTATTCTTCTCAACTAATTTACAAATTAAGTAAATAATTAACTTAGATCATTCTTTTTAGAATATAATCACACACCCACAATTTATTAACTATATAATTTGGGAAATCTATTTAAGCTTTCTGTATCTCAGTTTCCATGATAATAAAAAAGTTTATAATATGTGTGCTCTATAATAAGGTTAAATACATTAATAAAATTAAATTAGATACCACTAAATTAACTGTAGGCTTAATACTCATCTGTAATATTAGAATCATTTCTGGCATATAATAATCGCTCAGGAAAAAGGAACGGTGTCCACACTTTCCAGCCAGTTCGTCCTTTGTGACCATCGTTACTACTGCGCCATTTACGCAAGGCCGAATGAGCGGTCAGTTCCGTGAGAAAGATGATCAATCACTCTAAGTGCTTTTTTTGTTTGTTTGAAATTGATGATGGATTTTTGAATGATTTTTTCAATGCAATATTGTGAAACTATAAACAGAAAGGCTGTATTTCAGGTTCGGCCAAAGGGACTGTTACTAAGGCGACCGCTGGGAGGCCGTTTTAGCGATGCTGGAAATGGCAACCCACTCCAGTGTTCTTGCCTGGAGAATCCCAGGGACGGGGGAGCCTGGTGGGCTGCCATCTATGGGGTCACACAGAGTCGGACACGACTGAAGTGACTTAGCAGCAGCAGCAGCAGCAGCAGCGGTTGCTGGAGCTGTGGGTGGCACGCGCTGCAGGCCGCACTCTCAGTGCTGCTCCGCGCTACAGAGGGACGCTCTGGTTTATCCGGTGGCTGTGAGCTCCGGGAGTCGGTGATGGACAGAGAGGCCTGGCGTGCTGCGATTCATGGGGTCGCGAAGAGTCGGACACGACTGAGCGACTGATCTGATCTGATCTGATCCATCACTTGGGCTTCCCAGGCAGCTCAGTGGTAAAGAATCCTTTTGCTGACACAGGAGCCGCAGGAGACGCGGCTTTGATCGCTGGACCGGGGACTTCCACGCAGGAGGCAATGGCAACCTGCTCCAGTGTTCTTGCCTGGAGAATCCCATGGACAGAGGGGCCCGGTGGGCTTCAGAGTCGGACGTGACCGAACCACTGCGCAGGCAGATCACAAACCTGAATTCCACATTAACTTGGAATTTGTTCTTTTGAGAACTGCATTGCCTCAGGCATTCTGTGGTAAATCTATAACTGCACAATTAAAAAAAGAGGTTTGGAAAGGAAATTACTAATGAAATGAGATAAATAACAGAAAGTAAATTTTAAGCAATTTTACAGTGCAATGGTTTTTTATTTCTAGAATATACTAAAGTTTTTACAAGTTTCACTTAAAATGTTTAGCTTTTTTTAAACCTCATTTCTTTAGTGGTATTAGGAGAGATAGTCGAACATCACAAAATTACAAAAATCTAAGTTCTAAGGAACATATAAATTTAAATTAATCCATATTTTGTCTGCACTTTCCTCCTGATGTAACTAGTTCAGTGACATTATAGTATATCCATTTAAAAATGCCATTTGCTTTTTTCTCTGTATGTTTTATAAAGGAAATTTATTCTTGGCTTTCTATTAGGCTGTGGACTTCAGGAAATCAGAAATTGCATCCCAAGCACACAGTGTTCATTCAATCACAAGTTCACTGAGCAACAGGTAACATAGAATTGGTGTTTACACAATGTTTATGGAGTAAATGGTGATAAAGTGTATAGAAAACTGAAAAAAAATATTAAAGGGAAAATGAGAAATCCCTGTTAGTAACACCTTGCTGACAATCTAGTGTACTTTACTACCATTGTTTAAAATTGTGAATATATTTCTAGATTTAGATGAGAGTAGTGCTTTACATTGGAGAAAGCAATAGCACCCCACTCCAATACTCTTGCCTGGAGAATCCCAGGGACGGGGGAGCCTGGTGGGCTGCCGTCTATGGGGTCACACAGAGTCGGACATGACTGAAATGACTTAGCAGCAGCAGTGCTTTATGTGTAAAAATGTAAGTAACTTTCTTTCCTTCTAAGCAGTTAAAAAAAAAAAAAAAAGTTTGAAGATTTTACTTTAAAAAGATCAATTGATAATGAGATTTTTTTCATTGAATTTATGTTATGCAGACTTCAGATCTCAGATTGGAAATCATATACCAGTAACCTCTCTAGAGAGAGCTCCTGGTTTGCAGGTAGAGTCAACCCCAATAGTCAGCAGGTATCAGATAATGTGTCTGGGGCTTCAAGATGAACTCAACGCAACCAAGTTAGCACTAGCTCTGACTTGAACAACAGATCCACACATCCCTTCTTTGTAATTCTCAAGTACAAAATGTTCTGAATTTCAGTCTTTGGGTTTTGGTAGAATTGTGGTCTCAATTAATATGCTAGTAAACCATAACCTAAGCAGAGCTGGGGGAAGGATAACCCTCATTGATACACTCAGAAATAGTAAGGTGACTGATTACTGGGTTAACTGTGTTATCTTTATAGAATAGAAAAATCCTCAATGTGGAATCAACTTCTGTCTCTTGGGTTTCATATAAAGGATTGCAGACTTATATTCACTTGGAAAACACTTCATTTTTTAAATAAAAAGATATTAAGGCATGGTAGTTAAGAGTTGGGTTGGCAAAAAGCAGACAAACATAACCATTTACTAGATACACCTCCTTCAGAAAGCTACTGATTCTTCTGTGCTTCAAAATCCTCTGTGAAATACAGTGAAGAACAATACCTAATTCTGATTCACACAGGCTTATTGTGTAAATATTAAAAAACATATTAAAAAGCAGAGACATTACTTTGCCAACAAAGGTCTGTCTAGTCAAGGCTATGGTTTTACCAGTGGTCATGTATGGATGTGAGAGTTGGACTATAAAGAAAGCTGAGTGCAGAAGAATTGATGCTTTTGAATTGTGGTGTTGGAGAAGACTCTTGAGAGCTCCTTGGACTGCAAGGAGATCCAACCAGTCCATTCTAAAGGAGATCAGCCCTGGGATTTCTTTGGAAGGAATGATGCTAAAGCCGAAACTCCAGTACTTTGGCCACCTCATGCGAAGAGTTGACTGACTGGAAAAAACTCTGATGCTGGGAGGGATTGGGGGCAGGAGGAGAAGGGGACGACAGAGGATGAGATGGGTGGATGGCATCACCAACTCAACGGACATGAGTTTGAGCAAGCTCCGGGAGTTGATGATGGACAGGGAGGGCTGGCATGCTGCGCAGTTCATGGGATCACAAAGAATCAGACACGAATGAGCAACTGAAGGGAACTGAATTGATTGTGTGAATATACACATGGTGCTTTGCACGATACTTTAGAAAGTCCTCACCAAGAACTAGCAAGATGGACGCCGCCGGGCACACGGTGTTTCCCAGTTTGTTGGATACAGTAATGAGGAAGGGACTCCAGACTCCTGCTCAACATGGGCTTTGCTCATCAAATACTCAGGAATGCTGGGCAGAGAAAAGGCTTCCTCTCAAAATACAGATATTTAAAAGACACACCCTAGGACATTCCACCTTGCCTCTCTGTTGTTGCTCTTGTTCAGTTGCTAAGTTGTGTCCGACTCTTTGCAACCCCATGGACTGCAGCACCCAAGGCTCCTCTGTCCTTCACTATCTCCCAGAGTTTGCTCAGATTCATGTTTACTGAGTTGGTGATGCTATCCAACCATCTCATCCTCTGCCAGCCCCTTCTCTTTTTGCCTTCAATCTTTCCCAGCATCAGGGTCTTTTCCAGGGAGTTGCCTCTTCACACCAGGTGGCCAAAGTATTAGTGCTTCAGCTTTAGCATAAGTCCTTCCAGTGAATATTCAAGGTTGATTTCCTTTAGGATGGACTGGGTCGAGCTCCTTGCAGTCCAAGGGACTCTCAAGAGTCTTCTGAACAAATATTTAATCTCCAGGTCAGCAAATACCCAAAGATTATCCCAGAATAATTGCTCTAATAATTGTGATTTTATAAACTGGTGATCAGTTTAACTGAGCATAATGATTTATGAATAACTATTTGAAGAGGTAAAAGCAAGGCAATGTAGGATTTCATTTCAGAACATATCCAAATATGCTTTTTCCTTACTAACCATGCAACACCAAATGTTCACTGTTAAAATATTTCATTCAACATCTTAGTGTATAAATTATTGATGGAATCATTTTAATAGTTCCTTAGTTAAAATTCGAGTATGATTTTCATTTTTAGGGCATAAGGTGCTTGTTCTGGATAAAAGCATCTCTAGGTCGTCAATTTCTCCTCTAACTACTGTGTAGTTTTATGTAGTTTTAGCTAACATGGGCTTAGTTCTTTGAGCACGCACACACGGCTTAGTTCTATATTCTCTGTGTGAGCTCAGTGGCTCAGTCATTTCCGACTCTGCGACGCCATGGGCTGCAGCCCAGCAGACTCCTCTGTCCATGGAAGTTTCCAGGCAAGAATACTGCAGTGGGTAGCCATTTCCTCCTCCAGCTGTATTCCCCAAGTACCATGAAAAGATGTGCTGCAATATTGCTCCTTCTTCGACAATTCACAATGATTCTTCTGAGGAAAAACAATTTTAAAGGCTAACTTTCAAAATGTGTTGTTTTTGAACACCCACTTCCCTTTATTTTCAATGTTCAAATTCTTAAATATATATTCTCTTTTGAAAATAAATGAGGTATTTGAAACATTGGTTTGTTACTCCTTAAAAAATTAAATAACATTGTCTCTCTAGAAGCTTTTATAAATGGGGCTTGAAATGAAAGGTTTTTTAGTGGTTAGGTATTCAGTTGTAATAGGTGTTTTTCTGTTTTAGATAAATTTTCAAATAACTTAGGGCAGCAACAACTAAAACCTTGGATGAATTAATTTATAAATCTAGATGGGATAAATGCTGTTGTTTTTTTTTTTCACTTTGTACAAAACCTTCTCACAGGTTGTCCTAATGATTACTTGAAAGGTTCCTGATGTGATGAAGTTAAGGTTTTAAGAAGAAAATAAGAAGAAAGTCTCAGTGGACTTCATCTGTCTTCATGGCATCAGCTTAGTGGTGTCCCAAATAGTCATAATTAACACTATTCCTCATGATCAGCTTAAGAAGATTAACACTTTAACTGGGTCAAACCTCCTGTTAACTGGTAGGACAATGACATTAAGTCAGACTTAGGGATTTGTGGTATAAATAGTAAAGCCACATGTCTGTAATGAGGCATAGAATGGATACTTTGATATGGCTCCTTCTCTTATAACCACACGTTGTATTTACTCCTTTTATCCCTGTGACCCAAGCCCAGTATGTGACAAATACACATTTTTATTCAAGTTCATCTTTTCCAAATAGCTATTTTATCAATTATATATTTTTCTATTAAAATACCTGTAAATTTTATTAAAACTCAAACTGTTTGCCCACCAAAAGGTAAACATCAAGAAAGTAAAATAGAACAGCCCACAGACTGGAAGAAAATATATGCAAATCAAATATGGAAGGTGCTTGTACCTTATTATAACGTATTCCCTATGTTGTTTTAAAATTCTGAAGAAGAAAATACAATATTCTATTTTCCCTTCATTTATTCCTTTTCTGATGTTCTCCATTTCTTTGTGTAGATTTGAGTTTCTGATCCGTGTAATTTTATTTTTTTCCTGAAGAACTTCTTTTAACATCTGTTTCAGGGCAGTTCTGCTACTGATAAAATCCCTCCAGTTTGTGCTTATTGGGGAAGGCAATGGCACCCCACCCCAGTACTTTTGCCTGGAAAATCCCATGGACGGAGGATCCTGATAGGCTCCAGTCCATGGGGTCGCTGAGAGTCGGACACAACTGAGCGACTTCACTTTCACTTTTCACTTTCATGCATTGGAGAAGGAAATGGCAACCCACTCCAGTGTTCTTGCCTGGAGAATCCCAGGGACAGGGGAGCCTGGTGGGCTTCTGTCTCTGGGGTCGCACAGAGTCGGACACGACTGAAGCGACTTAGCAGCAGCAGCAGCAAGAACATCATTATTACTTCTTCACTTGTAGAGAATAATTTCACTGGATCTAGAATTCTAGATTGGTGGAGTTTTTCTTTCAACACCTTAAGCATTTCACTGTATTGTCTTCTTACTTGTATGCTGCTGCTGCTGCTGCTGCTGCTAAGTCACTTCAGTCATGTCTGACTCTGCGTGACCCCATAGACGTCAGCCCACCAGGCTCTCCTGCCCCTGGGATTCTCCAGGCAAGAAAACTGGAGTGGGTTGCCATTTCCTATGGCTTCTGATAAATCTGCCATAATCCGTCTCTTTAATTCTTCCATAATGTAGGTGTTTATTTTTTCCTCTGGCTTGTTTCAAGGATTTATGTCTGGTTTTCTGCAACTTGAATGTGATATGCCTAGACGTAGATTTTTATTTTTTAGTATTTATCCTGTTGGTGTTCCTGGAGCTTCTGGTGTCATTAACTCTGCAATGTTCTCTGCCATTATAACTCTAAATATTTCCTCTCCATTCTCACTTTCTTTTTCTTATGATAATCCAGTTATAGACAGAACACACATTTTGAAATTATCCCAGAGTTCTTGGACATTCTGTTCTGTTTTTTTTCTGTTTACATTTTAGTTTGGGAGGTTTTTTTCATCAGCCTGTTTTAAAGTTTACTGATTCTTTCATCATCTGTATCCAGTCTACTTATGATTATTAAAAAGCATTCATCATTTCTGTTACAGATTTTTTAATATTTCTGGCATTTCTTTTGTATTCTTTCTTAGATTTTCCATGTATCTCGTTTACATCATCCATCTGTTCTTGCACATTGAATATGTTTTTCATTAGAGCACTTAGCATATTATTATAGTTACTTTAAATTCTCTGTTTGATAATTCCAACATCTGTACCACATTTAAGTCTGATGCAAATGCTTGTTTTGTATACTCAAGACAGTGCTTTTTCTTACCTTTTGGCCTGATTTCTAATTTTCTTCTGGACAGTCTACTATTTGATATTTGGTAATAGGTGGTGGTATATAGGCCTTTAGTGTGAAGTCTTGTGTTATCCTTCCTGTGAGTTGAGCTGTTTAATATTTGCTGTAGCCATTAAGAAGATGAAAAGACAAGTGGGAGAAATACATGCACCATATATCCAGCAAAGGACTAGTATTAAAAATACATAAAAGCACTCAAAACACAACAGTTAAAAAAACAACTAGGAAGTTAAAACGTGGGCAAAAGACATGAAAAGACATTTCAGTGAAGAAGACATAAGATGGCAAATACACGTATGAAAATATGTTCAACCCTGGCTTCTAACGGGGAAGGCAAGCTAAAACTACAGTGAGACACCACCACGCCCCCAGAAGGGCTGCCGTGAGGGGGTGGCAGTGCCCAGTGCAGGTGGCAGGAACGGCCACGCTGTGTCCCTGGGCGCTTACTCTCAGGGACTGGCCTCCCAGGTGGCTCGGGGGTGAAGACTCCACCTGACAATGCAGGAGACGCAGGTTCGATCCCGGGGTCGGGAAGATCCCCTGGAGAAGGAACGGCAACCCACTCCAGCATTCTCGCCCAGGAAATACGGTGGATAGAGGAGCCCGGTGGGCTACAGCCCCTGGGGTCACACAAGAGTTGGACACGCCTTAGTGACTAAATCACAACAGCTGAGGCTGATTCACCTGCTTGGCCAGTTTCTGTCAGCAGAGATACCATTTTTCCTCTTTAAATAGATGTGAGGACTGCTCTGGCGGTTCAGCGGTTAGGACTCGGTGCTTTCACTCCTGGGGGCCAGGTTCAAAAATGAGATTCCACAAACCGCATGGTGAGGCCAAAAATAAACTTAAAAAATTAAAACAAGTATGTATTTTGTGGGGAGATACTTCAAGATGGTGTAAATATTGATGGAGCACAATTTGAAAGATGAGAAGTGAGTGGTTAGCTAGGGGGATTCTGTTGGGAGGCATTTCTAAAGGAAGGGAGCCACACGTGGAGTCTCTGAAGCCAAGAATTCTGTGTTCTCTGAGATGGAGGGGAAGTCCCAGTTCCAGATGCAGCTGGGAGAGAGAGAGGGCAGGTGGAGTGGAGCGCGGGCAGGATCTCCAGGCTGTGCTCCATGCTTTGCCATTTCAGACTCTAAAATCAGCTCACTAGAGACAGTCATAAGAGGTTTTAGTAGAGGAGGGGGATGATCACAAGTGTGCCGCGGACGGATCTCTCTAGTTTTATTAAAAATGGAACGGAGGTAGGCCAGGAGACTCATTTTATATCCGACCCTTGTGTATCGTTGCGGTTTAGTCTGGGTGTATGACGGGATGCAGAGGGGCTTCCCAGGTGCCACTGGTGGCGCTCGCCTGCCAGTGCAGGAGACAAAAGAGACTGGGGCTTGACCCCTGGGTCGGGAAGACCCCCTGGAGGAGGGCATGGCAACCACTCCAGTGTTCTTGCCTGGAGAATCCCATGGACTGAGGAGCCCGGCGGGCTAGAGTCTGTACGGTTGAAGAGTAGGACATGACTGAAATGACTTAACACACATATCAGCATGATGTAGATATATTCAATTATTTTTTTACTTTACAGATGACTCAGCATCATTTAATTAAAAAAAATCTATATCTTGTTTTGAATTATTTGTACAAAAGAATGACCTTTTATTCACTCAAAAATATATATTAAGAACCTACTACGTTTCAGGGACCCCTGGAGAGACTAGGATACAAACAGTGATTAAAATGGCCAAAAATCCCTGCTCTGTGGAATTATAGCCTATATTTATTTTAGAATAATTAGATAATATAGAAAAGTAATCTGAATTTTCTTCCAGCGTTTACTCTATATGTGCACTTGTATGTATTTATGTATATATTTTTATAGGTTTAAAAAAACTATAATACCACAGTGCAGAAAATAATGCTATTAAAATTGTGATGTATATCGTTACAAACATAAATGCAATTTTAATGTTCTCTTTGAAATGGTGTAATATATTTTATCCTTTTTGTAACCTGAATATATTTATTCATTCAATATATTTAAAATGTCTTGCCAGATTCGTAACTTTGTGTGCAATATAATTTTGATTTGTTCTGTCATATTACATTGTATTACCATACCGTAAATTACTTAACCAATCGCAGAGTCTAATCTAAAATGTGATTGAGTTAAAGGAAGTCAATTGCTCCACAAAATGCAGGAAGAATATGTTTCTTCTTGGTGGCCTCAGAGTAGAAAGTATGGGCTAGTTCACTGGAAGTCAGTTCACCTAGTGGCCTGTTTACTGAAAGAGGGGAGGGGGGTCTGCAGTGATGGGCAGAGAAGAAATGAGAGGGGTCACTCAGTACGGAAGACGCTCGTTCTAGATCGAGGTGCTGTGGTGATCTAAGGACCGAGACGGCCAGCTGTGGTCTGGAATGTGGACCATCAGCGATTCCAACAGATTCGTCACCGGGCCTTTAATGTCAAGCCGTCGTTGCTTCAAAGCATCATTACCACGGTGAGACAGACAGCCGGGGGTTTTGCTGCGTGACTCAGGGAGCTGTACGCTCGGTGATGCCCTAGCAGAGGCGTAAGGTCGGGGCCAAGGGAGTGGGGTTCAACAGCGGGGGGACACTTGTTATGCAGGGCTGATTCATGCTGATGTGTGGCAGAAACCAACACAATATTGTAAAGCAATTATTCTCCAATTAAAAAGAAATTTAAAATATTTTCCAAACTGTTGAGTAGGGAAATGACACTTTTACAGAGAAACGTGAACCACAGCCTCAAGTTATACAGTTTTAGCACAACAAGAAGGGAAAAGGGAAAAATGTTAAACAAATAAAACTCAACATGTTGACTAAATGTTGAAGCACACAATTATTTCTTCTGGTATAATTAGCAGAAACAGTCTACACGATTAAAAAAAAAACCCACACACATGTGGGCACGCATACACACAGATTACGCTGTCTGTTAAGACGCCATTTACCATGGCTAGGCTCTGGAATCAGAAATGGCTGTTAGAATTTGGGTTCTGCCACTTGCTTGTTGAGTAATTTGGCATATGCCTCCATGAACGCTTCCCTGTGCGTGAGCCTGGAGTTAGTGTGATGATCTAGCAATAAGGCTGCGGTGATGCTTAAACGGAAGTGTGCCTGTCACGTGCTGGGTGAATTTAAGATGATGGTGATAAGCTCGCAGGGCGTATTGCCACCCTGTCCTCTATGAAGCCCATATCAGACTGTATTTTCATCACGACATAGGAAAGATCATTTCCCCTCATTCACTCTGGAACGTCTCATCTGTAAATCATCAATGATTTAGACTAAAAATCAGGACTATTTATTAAACACCTACTTTGGCCAGCCATCTGGTTGATAAGAGTCAGGTATTCAGACTCCACACCTGTTCTCTCTCATGGAGCTTATCTTCTGGGGAAGCTATTTTTTCTCATTAATCACTTTACTTGTTTTTGACTGCCCTGGGTCCTCACTGCTGTGCGGGGGCTTTCTCTGATTGCAGGCAGCAGTGCTTCCTTCTGCTGTGCTGCTCGGCCTTCTCACTGAGGGGACCTCTCTTGTTGCAGGGCGCCGGCTCCAGGCCCACAGTCCTTGGTGTTCACGGCACCCGGGCTCCGTGGCTGCCCCGTGGGATTTAGTGGCCCTGTGGCAGTGGGATCTTCCCAGTTCAGGAACTGAACCTGTGTCCCTTCCTTGGCTCCTTACCCACTGGACCAGGGAGATACAGGGAGGTTCCTTGTTGCTCCCTGATTCATAAGGACAGCAAGCCCTACCCTGCAAACACATAACCCTGTCTTGTGGTAAACCTTTTATTTTGTTTAAGGAGTTTACACTCTGTTGAACTCTTAGATTGCATGTAGCTTTCAGCCTGTGGCCATACCTAGCCCCTAGAAGAAGTCTTGTGGTTTTGTCTCTCCACTCACTGGGGCTACCTTCTTTGGATAAAAGCTGACATATCCATGCGTGTGCTTTCTCACCAGGTGGTTTAATGATGGTGTCTCAGGCAACAACATTTGCACTCACAGGGAGAGAAGACAAACAGCTGAGCTCGTCCCGTTAAGCTCAGAATTATTTATTAAGTCCCACGCTCAACCCTGGGAAGCCCATCTCGATTCTATTTACTATTAGTCCACGGGTGCACGCTGTTGCTTCAGTCCTGTCTGACTCTTTGTGACCCTATGGACTGTAGCCCGCCAGGCTCCTCTGTCCATGGGATTGTCCAGGCAAGAATACTGGAGTGGGTTGCATGCTCTCCTCCAGAGGATCTTCTCAACCCAGGGATCAAACCCGGGTCCCAAGTCTCCTGCATTGGCAGGTAGGTTCTTTACCACGAGCACCGCCTGGGAAGCCCTTCTATTAGTCCAAGAACACCTAAAATCTTCCTTAACCACCTGGCCCCAGGGAGCACTTATTGAAACCTGTTACAGAATTTGGTATTCTTTACACAAAGCTGTTCGTCAGAGGCGTCATTAATTGATTCCTTCCCTTGTGTGCTTCGATGATATACTACATTTGGTTTTGCAGTATTACATGCATCACAAGTGTATAGCTATGAGCTCTTCAGGGACAAGATTTATGTGAGGATTCGTCTCTGTATCGCCAGCATTTAACATAGCTCTTGGGTGAGAATTGTAGGTACAGTTTTTTAATCATCTTTTTTGGTTTTTGTTCTTTCTTGAGTTCTTAAGAACTGCTGTTGTAGTATGTGAGCTTTCTAAGTCTATTCTTTCCTTGTAATCATGAGTAATCATTAGCTAAGCAGAGGTTGAATTTGAAAATTGCTTTCCCTCAGAGCTTGGAAAGTATTGTTCTTTTGATTTTTGTCATCCAAAATTGTTGATGAAAAGTTGAATGTTAATGCAGTTTATTTATTTGGCTAACACTTATGCAGTATGTAGTAGGTACTAGGCATTTCATCGGAGAAGGCAATGGCAACCCACTCCAGTACTCTTGCCAGGAGAATCCCGTGGATGGAGCAGCCTAGTAGGCTACAGTCCATGGGATCGCTAAGAGTCGGACACGACTGAGCAAGTTCACTTTTACTTGGGTGAGAATTAGAGTATTTCTACTGAAATAAATCATTGCGTTGCTTTTGCATTATTTTGGTGTTGTCACTGCCACTAAACTGGGGACAACTTCATGATAGAGACTTACATTTTGCCAGCTTTTGTATCTCCACCCTCTATCAGAGTGTCTGCCACTCACAGAGATGTTAACAGACATTCGTGGTATAAAATGATTAACGAAAGGATGTGCCTATCGAGGGGCTTCCGACGTGGCACAGACGTAAAGAATTCGTCTGCCAAAGCAGGAGATGCAAGAGGCATGGCTTCAATCCCTGGGTCGAAAGATCCCCTAGAGGCGGAAATGGCCACCCACTCCAGTATTCTTGCCTGGGAATTCTCATGGCCAGAGGAGTCTGGTGGGTACAGTCTATGGGGTTGCAAAGAGTCGGACACAACTGAGCAGCTTTGCATGCATGCACACCTATCGAGACCGTTATAGGCTTCCCTGGTGGCTCAGCTGGTAAAGAGTCCGCCTGCAATGCAAGAGACCCAGGTTCGATCCCTAAGTAGAGAAGATCCCCTGGAGAAGGGCGTGGCAACCCACTCCAGAATTCTTGCCTGGAGAATCCCATGGACAGAGGAGCCTGGAAGCTATGGTCCAAGGGGTGGCAAAGAGTTGGACACAACTGAGACCCTTAACTAGAAACATTTCTTCTGAGATCATAATCCCAGTAGGCCCTTCATAGGGGTGACGAGGTAAGGAGAGTTACTTCTTTGTTCTGGTAACTCCTCTCTGTCACATAACAGCTGCTCCCTGAACCTATTTCAAGCCCCTCAGACACTATTGTCCTCCACTGCTCTTCTGCATGAGGGCATTTTCTTTGTTTTTAAGTAGATGGAGACACACACATGTAAAATAGCCAACTATTTCCACATGCCTGTGAGTCAGTTGACAAGCGCCTTTCGGTGTTGACTTGTCTGGGACGGGATGGGGAGAAGCAGGGAAGTCAGGAAGCGGGGCTGAGGCTAGCAGAACGGCAGTGGGTCCCAAGCAGAGGAGATGTGATACTAAAGAGGGAAGTACATTTTAAACATTTAGAAATTGATATCCATGGTTGATATGTATTCATGTCAACTTATCTAGGACATTTATTATAACTATGACAACTCTCAGGTTAAAGAGGTTTTAAGACTGACATTTTATTCATTTATATTAGGAGCATGCCAGACACGGTTCTACGGCTTCTCATAAATTACCCTATTATAGCCTTATAATGCCCCTAGGAGGAATATGTTATTATTATAGATGGGGAGACTGGAACACTGGCAGATGAAGGGGCTTCCCAGTTTCACGCAGCTGGTGGGTAAATGAAGCAGGGTTTGAATCCAGCCAGTCTGGCTGCATAGACCAAGCACTTAGCTCATGATCTATGTGGTCATATGTATCGGATGGATGAAACAGAATTTACAGGGAGACTATCACATGAAATGTATGGATGTGAGAGCTGGACTCTAAAGAAAGCTGAGCGCCCAAGAATTGATGCTTTTGAACTTTGACGCAATTGATGATGGAGAAGACTTTTGAGATTCCCTTGGACTGCAAGGAGATCCAACCAGTCCATCCTAAAGGTAATCAGTCCTGAATATTCATTGGAAAGACTGAGGCTTAAGCTGAAACTCCAATACTTTGGCCACCTGATGGAAGAGCTGACTCCTTGGAAAAGACTCTGATGCTGGGAAAGATTGAAGGCAGGAGGAGAAGGGGATGACAGAGGATGAGGAGGTTGGATGGCATCACTGACTCAATGGACACGAGTCTGAGTAAACTCTGCGGGTTGGCGATGGATAGGGAGGCCTGGCGTGCTGCAGTCCACAGGGTTGCGAAGAGTCGGACATGACTGAGTGACTGAACTGAACTGAACCGCATGAAATGCTTCCAGTCATGCCTACCAGATGTGTAATGGGGCCTCGCTTTGCTTGTTTTAATCAAAATGAACATGGTAATTATCCATATTTATTTAACAACAATTAGGAACACATCTTTTAGCTTCCCTTCAGTGCCATGAGTCTTTCCTGTGGTCATGTATGGATGTGAGAGCTGGACTGTGAGGAAGGCTGAACGCTGAAGAATTGATGCTTTTGAACTGTGGTGTTGGAGAAGACTCTTGAGAGTCCCTTGGACTGCAAGAAGATCCAACCAGTCCATTCTGAAGGAGATCAATCCTGGAATTTCTTTAGAAGGAATGATGCTAAAGCTGAAACTCCAGTATTTTGGCCACCTCATGCGAAGAGTTGACTCATTGGAGAAGACTCTGATGCTGGGAGGGATTGAGGGCAGGAGGAGGGGACGACAGAGGATGAGATGGCTGGATGGCATCACTGACTCGATGGATGCGAGTCTGCGTGACCTCCGGGAGCTGGTGATGGACAGGGAGGCCTGGCGTGCTGCGGTTCATGGGGTCGCAAAGAGTCGGACACGGCTGAGCGACTGATCTGATCTGATCTGATCAGTGCCATGTCTAAACACCTATTCCTCTTTGTCTGGAGCAGGAGAAGTCAGTCCTGGCTCACACGGTTGAGTAGAACATGGCAGGTCAGGCCCAGAGCAGAGACTGAAGCTGTCAAAGTTACTGCTTCTCTTTCTCCATCACTCAATTCTGATCTTCTCTGTTGCGTCCATTCCTGGACAGCTTTGCCTTTTTTGTTTGCAACATGGCTGCCAGGACAATCTGAGGCTAAAAGCTTGCAAGGTCAAACCCAGTGAGAAAGAGAGAATCTCTTTTTTTCCCCCCAGTATTTCTGCTGAAAGCCCATCTGTTCACTTTGATGAGTCCAGCTTAGATAATATGCCCATCCCTGAACATGCTCAGGATGGGTTTTTTGGCTGATTGGTTCAGTCCTAGAGCTGTTGTTCTGTTTAGTCACTAAGTTATGTTCTACTCTTTGTGACCCCATGGATTGCAGCTTGCCAGACTTCCCTGTCCTTCACTAACTCCTGGAGTTCTAGCAAACTCATGTCCATTGAGTCGGTGATGGACTCAATCCTCTGTCGTCCCCTCTCCTCCTGCCCTCAATCTTTCCCAGCATCAGAGTCTTTTCTAGTGAGTTGGCTCTTCACATCAGGTGGTCAAAGTATTGGATTTTCAGCTTCAGCATCAGTCCTTCCAATGAATATTCAGGACTGATTTCCTTTAGGATGGACTGGTTGGATCTCCTTGCTGTCCAAGGGACTCTAAGAGTCTTCTCCAACACCACAGTTCAAAAGTGTCAATCCTTCAGCCCTCAACCTTCCTTGTAGTCCAACTTTCACATCCATACATGAATATTGGAAAAACCGTAGCTTTGACTAGACGGACCTTTGTTGGCAAAGTAATGTCTCTGCTTTTTAATATGCTGTCTAGGTTGGTCATAGCTTTTCTTCCAAGAAGCAAACATATTTTAATTTCATGGCTGCATTCACCATCCGCAGTGATTTTAGAGCCCAAGAAAATAAAATCTGTCACTGTTTCCATTTTCTCCCCACGTATTTGCCACGAAGTGATGCAAACAGATACCATGACCTTAGGTTTTTGAATGTTGAGTTTTAAGCCAGCTTTTTCACTCCTCCTTTCACTGTCCTCTGAGACTGGAGCTGTTCTCCGATCATGTCTGCTGAGGAGGGAAGGCGGAAAGATGCCTTTCAGCATCCATGGGTAGCTGGAAAAAGGGGGAATGGATGATGAGGAAGCAAGCTGCAAATGTTCCTTGCCAATTATGAATTTAATTTTTGTGGGAAAAGAATCCAGTACCCTTATAAACTGTTCCATTCTATAGGATCCTTGGGATTTAATACCTGAACGTCCTCCCTTTAATGAGCAACATCTCGGTTTACAAAATT
Source organism: Tragelaphus eurycerus (assembly GCA_935064755.1). Lineage (NCBI taxonomy): Eukaryota > Metazoa > Chordata > Mammalia > Artiodactyla > Bovidae > Tragelaphus > Tragelaphus eurycerus. Next base: position 1,470,346 of record CAKXYN010000019.1, on the reverse strand, counting down.
AATAAGCCACTGAATTGGTTTGAGGGCGAGTTGGATAGAAAATTTAATGAAGCTCTTCAATGCAACACCTGTAGATTGTTTTTCTCATCCTCCTGCAGCAGAAAATGCTGTATAGAATTGAGGTTGTGATTATACGTCCAACCAGAGACAGGCAGTGCGACAATCAATTAAGATTGCCAATGGATTATGGAGGACAGACACAATGTGCTTTTCCAGAGCTGGTGAATCAATTTTCCACCTCGGTGGGCCAGAGCAGTAGGAAGAAATATTTCTGATATATATATATATGAAACTCCCGACTAATATAGATTCATCTGGACCAGACTCTGTTCTCATTCATAGTAGCTGTATTTCTGTCTTTCTGACTTCAGTGACTTGCAGTTTTTCTTCAGAGTTGGGTTCACTTAGGAGCAATCTGTTTATTCAAATGCTAACACAGGATGGGGGAGAGGCACGGCGTTCCTCCTGCTCTGTCAGGGCCTTAGAGTGGCTGCTTGTGTGTGGAGAGAAGAGGGCGTCTGACTAAGGGAGCCAGTCATTTGTCACAAGGAGAGGCGACGGCCTCCACACTGGAATGCCCCACGAGTCCAGTACCTTCCATTTTGATATTTTTAACTTCCATCTTGAAAAGCATATCAGATGAGATGAACAGTGACTAGAACTGAAAAGTCCAAATCTCTCCCTTTAAAAAGAAGAGGAATTCCAGAAAGGCTAAAGGAATTTCAGGGCTTCCCAGGTGGCACTAGTGGTAAAGAACCCGCCTGCCAATGCGGGAGAGGCCGGAGACTCAGGTTCAACCCCTGGGTTGGGAAGACCCCCGGGAGAAGAAAATGGCAACCCCCTCCAGTGTCCTTGTCTGGAAAAATCAATGGACAGAGAAGCCTGGTGGGCTGCAGTCCACGGGGCGCACAGGGTCAGACGCGATGGAATGACAGAGCACAAGCAGGCAGCTGAGCATCACTTACAGTAAAGCTCGGTCTCAAGAGAGCATCTGAGACGCATCTTGTGCGTGTGTGTGTGTGCTAAGTCACTTCAGTCGTGTCCAACTCTTTGTGACCCCATGAATCGCAGCACGCTAGGCCTCCCTGTCCATCACCAACTCCCAGAGTTTACTTGGATTCATGTCCATCGAGTCAGTGATGCCATCCAGCCATCTCATCCTCTGTCGTCCCCTTCTCCTGTTGCCCCTAATCTCTCCCAGCATCAGAGTCTTTTCCAATGAGTCAACTCTTCGCATGAGGTGACCAAAGTACTGGAGTTTCAGCTTTAGCATCATTCCTTCCAAGGAAATCCCAGGGCTGATCGCCTTCAGAATGGACTGGTTAGATCTCCTTGCAGTCCAAGGGACTCTCAAGAGTCCTCTCCAACACCACAGTTCAAAAGCATCAATTCTTCCACGCTCAGCTTTCTTCACAGTCCAACTCTCACATCCATACGACCACTGGAAAAATCATAGCCTTGACTAGACGGACCTTTGTTGGCAAAGTAATGTCTCTGCTTTTGAATAGGCTATCTAGGTTGGTCATAACTTTCCTTCCAAAGAGTAAGCATCTTTTAATTTCATGGCTGCAGTCACCATCTGCAGTGATTTTGGAGCCCCCCAAAATAAAGTCTGACACTGTTTCCACTGTTTCCCCATCTATTTCCCATGAAGTGATGGGACAAGATGCCATGATCTTCGTTTTCTGAATGTTGAGCTTTAAGCCAACTTTTTCACTCTCCACTTTCACTTTCATCAAGAGGCTTTGTAGTTCCTCTTCACTTTCTGCCATCAGGGTGGTGTCATCTGCATATCTGAGGTTCTTGATATTTCTCCCAGCAATCTTGATTCCAGCTTGTGCTTCTTCCAGCCCAGCGTTTCTCATGATGTACTCTGCATATAAGTTAAATAAGCAGGGTGACAAGGGATTCTATGTGCATCATAACCTAATAATACAGGTCACCGAATGCTGCCAGACAGGCCCATTGTAAAGAAGGGAGTAAGGGAGGGAGGGAAGGAAGAAAAACAAATTTTGGGCTAAAGAGTAGCAGTTAGCAGTGGGCAGTGGGGACGGGCGGGGAGCATGGTGAGTGGGGATGGGCGGGGAGCATGGTGAGTGGGGACGGGCGGGGAGCATGGTGAGCCGACTCTGACGTTGGGCCGCTTCCTTTTGAACCATTTATCATCTGTGAAGCCCTGGGCAAGATGCTTGCTCTCTCTAGGGACCAGTGTTTCCATCTGTAAGATGGGTAAAATACAACTACATGTTTGTATAAAAGGTCAGTGGGCTAAAGTTAATAAGGTTTTGATTTTGCTTCCAACACATAATCAGTTTTTATTAAATGTTTTCTATCAGTATTTATTTATTGACTGCATAGTCTATTCCAAGTTCTGTGTTAAGAACTTACTGGTATTAATTTTAAAGGCTCACCATGTGGAGGGTCTTATTAATCTCCCCATTTTTCAGGTAAGGGACATGGGGCGGTGGTGGTTTAGTTGCTGAGTGTGTCTGACTCTTGGGACCCCATGGATTGGCTCCTCTGTCCATGGGTTTCCCGGGCAAGACTACTGGAGTGGGTCTCCATTTCCTTCTCCAGGGGACCTTCCTGACCCAGGGATCAAACCCATGTCTCCTGTGTCTCCTGTATTTGCAGGCGGATTCTCTACTCACTGAGCCACCTGGAAACATTAAAAACAAAAGAACCACCTTAGAAATCCTGACCACTGCTGCCACATTCTCTCCGTGAGCTCTGGGTTTTGCCATGAGCTGTTAGACAGGTAAGACACAGCATAGGCACTTTCTTAGGCTGAGTATTCAGAGGCTTGGGAAAATGAATAAGAAAAACTAAGGAATGACTGGTCTTTGAAAGAATTATGCTTTTTATAAAGTGTAATTAGTTAACAGTACAAAGCACTAAATATTCTTAACTGCTTTATGTTTAACACTTTGTGCATGAGTGCTGAGTCACTTCAGTGTCTGGCTCTTCGCAGCCCCATGGAGTGTAGCCCACCAGGCTCCTCTGTCCATGGGATTCTCCAGGCAAGACTTCCTTGCCATGCCCTCCTCCAGGGGATCTTCCCAACCCAGGGATGGAACCTGCATCTGCAGCAAACTTCTGCACTGCAGGTGAACTGTTAACCTCTGAGCCATTGGGGAAGCCCTAACCCTTTATAGGGGGCGGGGGAAAACAGTGTCAGCTTAACTGAACAGAATAGGCAAGCTATGATTCAGTTCTATGAAATCTTGCTTGCAAACTCCATAGCTGAAAACATTATGTTACCTCATAGTATGAACTAGGGTGAGGAGGCAAGGTGCCTAGAATGCAAAATTTAACCAGGTACTTACTTTTAATGTTATTCAAGTGCTCAAATCTCTCATTTCTATTGTTTCAGAAAAATAAGAGTAATCGTGTATAACAGCACATATGCATTTTCCTGCAGTTTCTGTGGGTGAGGAGTCCCAGCTGGGTCCCCTGTGAAGCTGTATTTAAGATGTCAATAGGGCTGAGGACTCATCTGAAAGCTTGACTATGGGAGAATCTATTCCAAACTCGCACGGTTGGCAGGACTCCTTTACTTGCCTCTGTGGCACCAAGAGCTTCAGTTTCTTGGACAGACTGCTAGAGGTCACCCAGAGGTGCTAAAGGTCGCTCAGAAGTCCTTGCTGTTTGAGGTTCCTCAGCCTTGTTGCTTCCTTCCTCAAAGCCATTGCAGGAATAAGGAGTCCAGCAAGATGGAGGATGCACCCATTTATATTATTACATGTAATATAATATCATCATTACCTATATGTATATGTAGTATCACAAATCATGTGTTAGCTTGGGTTGTGCTCCTTTATTTTTGTGAGGGAAAATTGATTCTAGTGTTCGGGAAGCCCGGCCTGAGGAAGAGGAAGAGTCAAAAGTGAGAAGAGGTCAGACAGTATAAATCAATGGATGTTTCATTTACTATAACCCTCACAAATATACTCTAAAATATTAGGGTATCTTTATAAGTCTCTCACTCCAAGCTGTACCAGACTCAAGTCACAGTGATTCAATAAACAGACTTATTTTTCAAATACTAAACCTCAAGTTGAGGCCACTTCTGCTTGGCCAACTAAGAAGTCCACTGACGCTGTGAAGAGTTCAACTCCTTCCTGACTTTCTGCCGTGTCGTCCTTGGCATGCGGTCTCACTTCCCTCACGATCGCAAAATAGCTGCAGGGGCCCCTAAACACCTCATTGTTCAAGAGCAGCAAAAAGAAAAGAAAAGAACAAATCCTATCCTTGAATCTCCTTCTAAGAGCTAAGAAACACTTTATGAAGCCCTGGCAATGGATTTTCACTGTATCTCATTTGACAGAACTGGTTCATAGTCTGCTTTCCAAGCCAATCGAAGAAAGAGGATGAAATTGCCTTAATTGACTCAGATCATGACTTTCCCTTGGGCTATGTCTGGGTCTCCTCCTAACTCTCAGTGGTAGGAATGTGAATAGAGAAAACTGGAGCTCTTACAGCGGGGCAGTGTGTGCACAAGTGGGCAAGTGTGAGACATGTATGTGGTGTATGTAAAAGGTAATGGCTTGAGTTAGGAAACAGCCTTATGCTATACATTCAATGTATGAAGGGCTCGTCTGCCCTCAAAAGGGATTCTAAAGTCAGAGACTTAGGTTAAATCTTGACTCAAGCACAGACTGACTTAACCATCAATGCTGGAACCTGCCTTAAAATAAGTAAAATGGAGACGCTAATATTACTCAGCCCTGCACGTTTTTGTGAGACTACAATGCAGTGTTTAGCCCAGCTTCTCCCACGTTTTAGGGCAAGAGCCCCCGTGGCAATGGGGTGATGCCAGTTATCAGCGTTATGCTGCATCTCGAGGTTTCTCACAGCGAGGCACCTCCACAGGGTGGTCTGGACTTGGCTTCCATGGAGGGAATCAAATAATGAGCTAAGATTCTTGGCTTTCTCAGGGTCACCCACATGCAGGAACTCTCCTTTCATGCAAAACAAGCCCATCTCCAGAGAAAACCTCTTGGACACGGTAGCATCTCTTCTTCATTTAAAGCTTTTGTTGAACTTTTCCAAATTTCCACTCTGAGTTCAACACAAACGCCTCTGGCCTGGCACGCAGGTCGTTTCTCACTGTTATATGTACTATTTCTCCCTTGACAGTCTCATCTCCCAAGTCGAGTGCTGTGGGCGACTGTTTGTTTACGGCGCCTCTCATCTTCCTTTCCCCTGCATGCCTGGAAAAGATCATAAAATATTTGACCATGGTGGCGGCTTAAAGTTCTCTCCAAAGAAGTAGTTCATGAAGTTTAATTAAGGGTTTTGGAAAACTTTAGTCTGGTTGAGATTTGTCTAGAATAATGGAGAGGTTATAATATAAAGAACTCTTGAGCATTAAAAAAAAAAAACCACAACAAAGCCAAAAGTCCCATTGGTCAGGAAGCAAACATTCGAAGACTGAAAACAGGGTCCTATTAGTGAACCGACCCTTTCATCAAGTCAAAATGCAATAAGGGTGCTATGGAGAGGGTAGCGAAGAGGGTAGCTTCCAGGGACGCGAAGATGGGCTGAAGAGTCCCCAGAAATCCCACAGGAATGAGCCCAGCTATTTTGTCAGAACTTTTTCAGTGTAAACGAGAAAAGCCCACTCAAAGAGGACTGAGCACAGACCGGGCATCGGCCCTTGATTAGATGATTGGATCCGGCCTCCCAGGCCTCCTCCCTCACTCCCTCCTTCTGTTTTCTCACGCGGACTTCCTTCTCAGGTGGGGGCTCCTGGGGCTGGTAAGGATGAGCTATCGAGCTCTTTAGGTCTTTGCCGGGTCCTCTTAACAGGACCCATCCTGGAGGGTGGGGGTGCGGGTCATTGTACTCTGCAGTCTGGGCTATTGTAACGGAAATGGCAGCCCACTCCAGTACTCCTGCCTGGAGCATCCCGTGGACAGAGGCGCCTTGGGGGCTGCAGTCCACGGGGTGGCAAAGAGCCGGCACGACTGAGCACACACCCACATTACAACAGAACACCACTGCCTGGGTGGCTTAAATAACAATCATTTATTTCTCACACTTCTGGAGGCTGGGAAGTCCAAGATCAAGGTTCTTGCTCATTGGGTGTCTGGGGAGAAGCTGCTTCCTTGTTTGAAGGCAGTGGGCTCCTCGCTGTGTGCTCACAGGGTGGAGAGAGGCGGGGGAGGGTCTCTGGTCTCTTCTTTTTGGGTGAAAAAACAAAGTTTTAGCCACACAGTCATGTCTGACTCTTTACAACCCCATGGGCTGGAGCTTGCCAGGCTTCTCTGTTCATGGGATTCTCCCTACAAGTATACTGGAGTGGGTAGCCATTCCCTTCTCCAGGGGGTCTTCCCAACCCGAGTCAAACCTGGGTCTCCTGCATTGGCAGGCAGATTCTTTACTGTCTGAGCCACCAGGGAAGCCCTTCGAGCAGGGATCGAACCTGGGCTTTCTGGAACGCGGAGTGTTAGCCACTGGACCACCCGGGAAGTCTCTCCCACCCAGCTTTTGCTTGAAAGCATGTGACACAATGCAGGAAGAGAAAGAGAGTGGAGCCGAGCACTGGGGCTCCAGGAGACATCCAGGGAGGAGCTCCTTGGGGTCCTCGTTCACGCAGGACCACTGCTCTTTCTTTCCCAATAAAATCTGTGATTCTTACACAAGTCTTGGCTTCGGCAAAGCTCAAGGCAGAAGGTCCCAGTTTTTAGCCAAACTGTTGAGGTCAGTCATAGCATCAGTGGAGGAACCGGCTCAAGGAGTGGCTGCCGGATTTCACAACTTTATATAGCACATCACAAAGCCCACAGCCTTTGTCTCAGCCAGGAGTCACAGCTGGACATCCAGAAGCCCCAGAGGAGAAGCACAGAAGTTCCTAGTCTGGCTGTAAACTAGTCTATCCTTCACAGCTCGGTTTGTTCATCAGTAAAATGGGGATAATAACAGGATCAATCCCACAGGATCAAACCTTTATAAAGTGGCTAAATGAGTGTTAGCACATAGAAAGTACTATACAACTTGTTTAAAGAAGAATATACTTGTGATCTTAATTATTTCTAAATGTCAGTGCAGCCTGGAAAGAACCATACTATATGGACAGCTAGATTCTAGTCTTGCAAGCCATTTTCTGGGAGGAGCAAACTTAAATTCCTGCCAGTCTGCTCCATAATTTGGAGGAAAAGGGGATCAAATTTTCCTGTCATAGAGTGGACTTGGTGAGATGCCAGGGAAGCATTATCTATTGCAAAGAGTTTCTAGGAAGCACAAAATTTGCTCCGTCAAAAGCAACAGCTTCACCGGACGAGTCCTGAGCTGTTCCTTTTCTTTGACAGGAGGCATGTTTTTCGATAGGTTTTTCCTTCGTGTGTTATCAAGCCCGTGATAAGTGTTTATATCTGAGGAACCTACTCTATCCTCAGCTGTTTCCCGAACTGGAGCTGTATGGGCAAGGCATCCTGGCCACTCCCAGCCCCTCCCCATCCCCATTAGCTGCTAACTAGTCACTTCATCCTGCAATATTCAGGGATATAATTCTGGGTGGAATATTAAAAGAGAGTGCTTGAAACTTAGGCACAAACTGTCAGCAAGAAAACGTCTGGGTTTTAACTGATTGTTCTTGGCTTAGCTTTTTATCACTTTATGGCACTGAAGTGATAAATCAATTAAAGAAATACTGAAGGGAGGGGGCGGAGAGAATAGTCTGTACAAATATTTTTTTAAAAAAGAAATGGATGGTTGTCAGCATTTCTCAAGATGTGAAGTGTTTTTCCCTCACATACACGTACACACTACACAAATATACAAATTGGAAGGGCTTCAACCCACTCTTTTATATGGAATGTGGTAGAAAGGAGACTTACTATGTTATTATTGCTACTTTTTGAAAGGCCCCTTGGGAAGCTGTCTGTAGATCACACCTAGGGATCGACTATTTTCAATAGAGGAGACCCAGACCACAGGCTGAATCTGCAGGATTGGGGCTCTGGTCACAGCAATGACAACTCTACCACTCACTTTTTCTTCTAAATTAATTTTTCTACAGTCTTTTTCTCTCGGTGCATTACTCCTTTTGTTTGTGAGGCGCGTTGTGCCCGGGCATCTCAGTCGTGCTCAGTCATGTCTGACACTTTTTTGACCCCATGGACCGTAGCCCACCAAGCTCCTCCATCTATGGGATTTCCCGGGCAAGAATACTGGGGCATGATGCCACTTCCTTCTCCAGAGAATCTTCCCAACCCAGGGATCGAACACGGGTCTCCTGCATTAGCAAGAGATTCTTTACCACTGAGCCACCAGGGCAACCTGAGCTGAGGCTTTGAAGTTGTTAATTAAAAAAAAAGGAGTTTGAGCCTTCTGACATGCCACGATGCCTGGGCCAGTTGTCGGCTCCAGAGCTGATGAGACATGGAGGGAGAGCCCTGGACTGAAACGCCAGCTGCATTTTGGATGTTGTGAGACACTCGGTAGAGCAGCATGATTTTGAAAATGGGAAAAGTCAGGGAAGACTCGCTTATAATTAAACCATATTTCATCAACTCTAAGACACCATTGATTAAAATATTATCAATTCATTTTACATGCCACTAAGAAAGAAAAAGGGCTTCCCTGGTGGCTCAGTGGGAAAGAATCTGTCTTCAGTGCAAGACAGGATTTGATCCCTGGGTCAGGAAAATCCCCTGGAGAAAGGAATGGTTACCCACTCCAGAATTCCTGCCTGCAGAATCCCATGGACAGAGGAGCCTGGTGGGCTACTGTTCACGGGGTGGCATGGGGTCGGACGTGACCGAGCAACTAACACTTTCATATTCACTTTCACTTTCAAAAAAGGAAAAAGACATCAAATGGATTTAATCTTTTTGAGTGCTGTGTAGTTCTGTATTCCTCAGAGTCTTGAGCTCTGTTCTGGAATTAAGTTAAATGACTTATAAATACTTTGATCTTTTCAAGTCTTGGTCTTTAACATTTCTAAGGTTGGTTCAGAGTAGATTTTGCCTGCGGCTGATTATTTACAGCTCCTGGATCGAGCCTTCTGAGTACTGTACCAAAGGCCCCACGAATGAGGGGGTTTTATTACGAGTACGGGTGACGCTTCTGGCCCGGCCTAAGCCCTGTTTTCTGTTGCCTGTATTTCTTTCCAAGAGAAATTTTCCCGTAATTATTGGAATTCCTCTGGGGATGCTATTTGCAAACATATGGACCTCCTCTACAGGCCTTCATGTGGAGAGTGTCTGCGTAAGACAGACATGGTTTCGGGAAGCAAGACAGAGAAATAAAGATGGCAGGAGGAGAGAGAGAAACACTGCCTTACTCACTGAAGCTCCTCAGGCCACTTACACATTTAACAGTTGTGTAAGCCAATGAATTATTCTTTCTTAGTCTTAAGCCAATTTGAGTTGGGTTTTTATCACTTATACAGTGGCTCAACTGGTAAAGAATCTTCCTGCAGTGTGGGAGACCTGGGTTCAATCCCTGGGTTGGGAAGATCCTCTGGAGAAGGGAAGGGCTACCCACTCCAGTATTCTGGTCTAGAGAATTCCATGGACTGTATAGTCCGTGGGGTTGCAAAGAGTCAGACATAACTGAACAAATTTCACTTTCAGTTCATCACTTGTAAACTGCCATGGCGTGGTGAGGATGGTGGTGATGATCACAATTGTTGCTGTTGTTCTGTTACCATAACAGGTGTTATTATGCAATTACTGTACATGCTGGTTCAGGGACCAGATTGCTTTCCTGCACCCTGTTTCTCCCCAACCTCCAACACGGTCAGCTTCTCCTGTCAGCATGCTTCCAGAATCAGATTTTAGTCAGCAAAAGACATTGTACAGGCTTCCATTGATGGTGCTTCTCTGCTTCACACCAAGGCTACCCCTTGCCAATACACCCTCACAAGTTCTGCTGCTGCTGCTAAGTCACTTCAGTCGTGTCCGACTCTGTGCGACCCCATAGACGGCAGCCCACCAGGCTCCCCCGTCCCTGGGATTCTCCAGGCAAGAACACTGGAGTGGATTGCCATTTCCTTCTCCAATGAATGAAAGTGAAAAGTGAAAGTGAAGTTGCTCAGTCGTGTCCGACCCTCAGCGACCCCATGGACTGCAGCCTACCAGGCTCCTCCGTCCGTGGGATTTTCCAGGCAGAAGTGCTGGAGTGGGTGCCATTGCCTTCTCCATCACGAGTTCTAGGCTTAACTAATTACTACACCAGTCAAAGCTCTTTGGATGAGATGCTAGAATCCAGCTGCCTTAAAGAAGAATTGCTAATGAAGCCTCGGGATGAATAAAATATTACCTCTTCCATCACCCCTTTACAAGATGTCCGGGATTTCTTGTACTTTGAAAGTGGTCATCATTCTTTAATGACAACATGTTAACATTTAGATGATCATTTTGTGCTCTAACAAGTAACCAGGCTGGCGAGCCGCAAAGGGAACGCTGCTTTTAAAGACACGGAGCAGTCCTCCTGCCTGGAATGAATGACCTGTTTTCATTTGCTTCATATCAAACACCCACCAGAACGGAACATCCCCACCGGCACCTCCCAAGTCCAAGGTGCTCCTTTCCTCCTCAAACTTGAGGTCTAGTCTGAACCTGAAGCTGCCTTTAATAAGATGGCCAGGTGATTTGCAGCCGCTTACGAAGGGTCAATAAAGAGCATTTACTCCCAAACTTAATCACCTCAGGGGTTTGTTTAAAAAGTATATATTCCCAAAGCTTGTTAAAAGTTGTAGTTACTTGGGCCCTAACCCTGAAGATAGCTTTTCAGTAGGTCAAGGAGGGTTTCAGATATTTGAATTATTAATAAGCTCCTCCAGTAATTTTGATGCATGTGGTTGAGAACCATGCTAGAACAAGGGACCTGGTTACCCTGGAATGTGCAGAAAAGTTCAGCAAAAGAAATGGAAAGAGAAATCGATTTTATTTCTGGGTTAAGACCACTAATATGTATGTGTGTCTGCATAGATGCATGCGTATATATATATGTAGATGTAATTAGAGTTGTCTTACGTGCTCAGGCAAATACATATTTAATTCAAGCACATATGTCTGGCAAATTGCAGAGACGAATTCAAAGAACCTGTCAGGCTTGTAACAGTGCAAGGGGAACTGGGTTGGCATCGCTGGTAAATAGCTTCTCTTCCTTCCTGGTTCGATCGGAAGCTCAGTCTTGTCCTCCTCTCTCCCGGTTATTGACAGGCTGGATGCTGGCTGAGGGTCTGCACTCTGCTCACGGCTGAGTCCCAGCACCTCCACGCGTTAGCTGGGTGGTCTGGAGCAGTTCTGAGGGTCTGCGCTCTGCTCACGGCTGAGGCCGGCACCTTCACGCGTTAGCTGGGTGGTCTGGAGCAGTCCTGAGGGTCTGCGCTCTGCTCACGGCTGAGGCCGGCACCTTCACGCGTTAGCTGGGTGGTCTGGAGCAGTCCTGAGGGTCTGCGCTCTGCTCACGGCAGGCCCGGCACCTCCACGCGTTAGCTGGGTGGTCTGGAGCAGTCCTGAGGGTTTGCGCTCTGCTCACGGCTGAGGCCGGCACCTCCACGCGTTAGCTGGGTGGTCTGGAGCAGTCCTGAGGGTCTGCGCTCTGCTCACAGCAGGCCCGGCACCTCCACGCGTTAGCTGGGTGGTCTGGAGCAATTTGCTTACCGCTTTGGCCTCAGCTCGCTAATTTGTAAGATAAAAATACTTCCTAATTTTCACATCATTCTTAATTGTCATTTACTTAAATAAGTTAATTCAGGGCTGAAAATTACATTTGGCACCCAGTAGAATTTCAGTAAGTATCAGCTCCCCATTATTACTACTGTGTTGTTATTCATAAGGACTAATAGCCAAAGAGAAATAGCTTGTTCACATATACGTACATATATATATAGTGTATATGCATGTGTTTGTGTATATCTATCTTATATAGTATGTAGATATAACTACATTAGACTCAAGTAAAATTTTTAGAGTGATTTTCCTCTATGTTAGCATTAGTGACCCAAGTCTAACTTTCATTTCTGATACTAAAGGTGTAAGTTTTAGTTACCTCTGGAAATCTGCTAAGCCTTATGGATCTTTGACTTGAAATGCACGTGAAAACTCTGCACTTGTTCACACACACAGTGAAAATACAGCGTATGTGTTGGTGGGGCAGGTTGCTGGTTGTTGGGGAGTGGACAATCCATGGGTCCCATGTTAAGAAGCCCCGCACTGACCTCTGGGACCCCTAGAGGCAGGAACTGCCCTTGCAGATGTTGGCATCTCTGACCCTGCTCCAGTGCCTCATGCAGTGTCGGTGACAGATAAATGGCAGTTATTTCAATCACATAACTTTTGATTACTAGCAATCGATTATTGATTTTCACTTCTGTTGGAAGAGAGAAAATGTTAATAAATCATGAGAATTATTATTGTGGAACTTTGTATGTGCTGTAAAACATGTCCTAGGACAGAGCTTCTCTAACTTCAGTGTGCTCAAGAGTAACCTGGGGCTTCCCTGGAGCCTCCGGTAAAGAGCCCGCCTGCCAATGCAGGAGACTGAGACATGAAGGCCCCGTGGGTCAGAAGACCCCCTGGAGAATCGAATGGCAGCCCACTCCAGTATTCTTGCCTCAGAGTCCCATGGACAGAGGAGCCTGGTGGGCTACAGCCCCTGGGTGTGCAGAGTCAGGCAGGATGGAGCCACTAACACTTTCCCGTTTCACTTTCTAGTTGCCTGTACCTTAATTACAGCACTAGAATCTTTTCCCAAAGTCTTGTTGAGGAAGAAACAAGCTAATGTAAATAAACCATCCCACACAATGCCCAGCATACAGTAGGAGCTAAAAAGATGCATTGTTCTTTTGCTGAGTTGACTCAGACCCCTCCCCGTTTCCGTAGGCAGGCTCTTTGGTGAACAGCCTTGATGGTGACAATATTATCACCAGTGGGGACTTGATGATGGAGTGTAAGTTTCTCCTGAATAATATATTAGATTAATAGTGTAAGATATAGCGGGAAGCTAACTACATGTAATTTAAAGAGACTGAGTGACTGTGACTTTTTTGAAGTGAATTTTTGGCCATAAACCAAAAGTTGTGATCTCTACAGTTTCTCACTGAAGCTTTTTGAAATTCTAGACAAGTCCCCATAACTTACTTTCTGCCTCCTATAAAATAAGGTAATATGGAATCAACTCATGTAAAAATTGACTGTTAAAACACTTAATAATTCAGTAGATACTTATTGAGCATCTGTAAGGTACTACTCCCTGTTGGAGACATAAGAAAGTTTATGTCCTAAGTCTGCATTTAAAGAAGTCTGTAACATCAGGAAAGAAAGAGATGTGTTTTGTTCTTTTGTTTTATTCACTCATTCATCTGACACATACTTATCAAGGGCATTTTAGAAGAAATGAAGGAGATAAATACGATGTAGTCCTTGACCTCCTTGAGGAGATATAGATTCAAATGTTACAGAACTGATAAAGTGCGAAATGGAGGAAATGGCCAAAAAAGCACCAAAGACTACAAGAATTCCAGAACACTAAGCTTATACAGGAAATAGAAATATGCATGCATTGGAATGTTTATGAAAATACATTACTATCAAGTGTAAACTGAAGGGTAATTAGGATTTGGTCAAGTTGGAAGATGATGAAAAAAGTTCTCACAGAGGAAAATAATGCAAACTTCCCCGTGCTATTAATTATTTGCCAGACACCAAGAACAGGGTGGGGCAAGCACAGTTTTTGTTAACAAAGAATTTCCTATCCAGTAGTAAAGGCGGGTAAACACTTTAAAGTTGAGTACGCTTAAAACAAAGTAGAACTATGCAAAGATGAAAGCAAAGCCCAGAGATGGGGGATGGAATCTCTGTAAGAGATTTTTCTCTTTTGGTGGATTTAGAGCAGGGGTCCCCAGTCTTCGGGATCTGATGTCTGACAATCTGAGGTGGATCTGAAGCCATAATAATAGAAATGAAGTGCACAATAAATGTCGTGCACTGGAATCATCCTGAAACCTTCCCCCTCCTGCCCCAATCTGCGGAAAAATTGAATTCCATGAAAGCAGTCCTTGGTGACAAAAGGCTGAGGACCACTGATGTAGAGACGCAAGGCAGGCTTCTTTTTTAATTTTTAATTGGAGGGTGATTGCTGTATAATATTGTGCTGTTTCTGCCATCCATCAGCATGAGTCCGCCATAGGTGTGCATGCGCCCCTCCCTCCTGAGCCTCCTTCCACACCCCAGCGCACCCGCCCCTCGTGTCACAGAGCACAGAGCTAGGGCTGCCTGCAGCATACAGCAGATCCCACTGCTCATCTGCTTATGTTCCTGGGCTCCAAAATCACTGCAGATGGCGACTGCAGCCATGCAATTAAAAGACACTTGCTCCTTGGAAGGAAAGCTATGACAAACCTAGACAGCACATTAAAAAGCAGAGACATTAATTTGCCAAAAATGGTCCATATAGTCAAAGCTATGGTGTTTCCAGTAGTCAGGTATGGATGTGAGAGTTGGACTATAAGGAAAGCTGAGCGCTGAAGAATTAATGCTTTTGGACTGTGGTGTTGGAGAAGACTCTTGCGAGTCCCTTGGACTGCAAGGAGATCCAACCAGTCTATCCTGAAGGAGATCAGTCCTGAATATTCATTGGAAGGACTGATGCTGAAGCTGAAACTCCAATGTTTTGGCCACCAAAATACTGATGCAAAGAGCTGACTCTTATGCTGAGAAAGCCTGAAGTCAGGAGGAGAAGGGAACGACAGAGACCAAGATGGTTGGATGGCATCACAGTCTCAATGGACATGAGTTTGAGCAAGCTCCAGGAGTTGGTGCTGGACAGGGCAGCCTGGCGTGCTGCAGACCACGGGGTCACAAAGAGTCGGATGTGATTGAGCGACTGAGTGACTGAACAGCAACAGGTTTGTTCTCCATACGGTAATGTATATATTTCAACACTCGTCTCTCAATTTGTTCACCCTCTCCTTCCCCTACTCTGTGCACAAGTCTGTTCTGCATGTCTGCGTTTCCACTGCTGCTCTGCAAATAGGTCCATCAGTAACGTCTTTATAGATTCCACATGTATGTGTCAATATATGATGTTTGTTATTTTTCTTCCTGACTTACTGTACTCTGTGTAATAGGCTCCTAGTGTGATTCATCCTTCTCACCAGAACTGACTCAAATGCTTTCCTTTTTATGGATGAGTAATATCCCATTGTGCGTATGTAGCTCAGCTTCTTTATCCATTCATTTGAAGACAGGTTTCTTGAGAAGGTTGTGTTTTATGACTGAAATGGGAGTTTTGGAGATGGACAAGAATGGGAGGGTCCCGTCAGCAGAGCGATCAGCACAGGGACGCGTGGGCATGCAAAATAGTCCGTGTCTTCATGGGTTAGAGTTTGGAGCTGCTGCAACCTAAGGATAGCGCAGGGGCTGATGAGGGAAGAGAGCAGAGTGGCGGACACAGATCTGTTAGCCAAGGGCTCACATCCCAAGCTAAAGAGGTTGGCGAGTCGGGGGGAGGCATGGCGTGGGCAAACAGGCTTACGGAAGGAAGAGAATTTGCCCGGGACAGCAGCGTGCCTTCTCTCAGCCCAGGTTCCCCAGAGCCAGATTTAGAGATGAGGATCCATGAGACCATCATAGGGGGAACTGGTTAGGAAGTGTGGGAAGCAGAACACTAAAGAGGTTTTGGGGTGTGTGTGCTCAGTCCCTTCAGTCATGTCTGATTTTTTGTGACCCCATGGACTGTAGCTGCCAGGCTCCTCTGTCCACGGGGACTCTCCAGGCAAGAATGCTGGAGTGGGTTGCCATGCCTTCCTCTGGGGAATCTTCTCAACCCAGGGATGGATCCTGCGTCTCTTATGCCTGCATTAGCAGGCAGGTTCTTTACCCCTAGTGCTGCCTGGTTCTGGTAATGGGGGGTTCTAAATCCCACAGACCTATCCTCAGCCTGACCCTGCAGGGGACTCTAGAAGGTAGGCTATGTCTCAGAGTCATCCCAGCCTCAGCCAAGACAGGTGAGCTTTTACACCCTTGCGCGCATCAGTCACTGGCCAAAGAGTGCACTTATAAGGACGTTTAACCTTCTCGCTCTCTACTTCAGTGGGCAAAGTGGCTTCAGAGGAAAGACACAGAGGAAGAGGTTTGCAAGCAAAAGCACGCTTCAGCTAGACAGGTGTGGTGAGTGCATCAGAGGGAACGTGAGTGAAATACCATGAGCTCATTGGTATTAAAACTGTAGTGGGTGCCCGTGTTGGTCCATAAATGCGGAGCTGATCTCTTCCCTAGTACCGTAAAATCTTTTAATCCTAAGCAGTTTGGAGACTCTTAATCTTCTATCTTGAATTCTGTCTAAAACTTAGATCATAAAATGCCAAGGCTTCGGAGCGAGGAATGGGCACCTTGTTCTGAGCGTCTGTGGAGACAGTCCTTGCCTGGCTTGTCTAGTTATCAGTTACCTGTCTACACAGGAGACCATGGAGACACTCCAGCTCCCTCTCAGGTCAGTGAGCCTCTGCTGGCTCAGTGCCTCTTGGACTGATGGAGTCTCTTCGTTGGTTCTGCTCCGTGCTGTTTGTATGAGACCCTTACGGGATGCTGTTTCAGTCCTGCCTAGGCATGCTGCTGCTGCTCTCGCTGCTTTCCCATGGAGACAGTCTGCCTCCCTGGGACTTTACCTAAGAAATAAGGCCCAGGGCACTTCTGCTCTTGGATGTTAAAATTTTTTTTTAGAAAAGATTTATGTTTTGGCTGTACGAGGTCTTCGCCGCTACACGCAAGCCTTCTCTATTTGTGGCCAGTAGGGGGTACTGGCCATTGTGGCTCTCGGGCTTCTCCTCACGGTGTCCCCCATAGTGGAGCACAGCTCCAGCGTGTGCAGGCAGGCTTCAGTGGTTGTGGCTCACGGGCTTAGTAGTTCCACAGCAGGTGGCGTCCTCCTGGGGCATGGACTGAACCCGTGTCCCCTGCATGAGAAGGTGGGTTCTTAACTCCTGGACCACCAGGGAAGCCCTGGACTTCATGTCTTTGGGGAGCTGGCCAGTCTCCAGTCTGCAAGAATACTGCCCACAGATCTTTTCTCCAGGACCCACAGAGAAACCGTACTCAAATGATTTAACCTCCAATTGTCACCCTTCTGTCTGCACTGAGAAAAGTTTTTACCAGGGAGAGACGGACAAGTTATGCTCCCAATGTTTTTTAAAAGAGAAACCAGTGGGGGCTCCCTCTGTTCTTGCGTTCTACCACTGCATTCCTTTCCAGAGGCAATGAGCAGAGAAAGATACAGTAGTGCACAGAGATTAAAGACAGAGGAGAGAGGAAAAACACTAGCGAAAATAAATGATTAACAATTCAAAATATTATCTTAACACCCAGAGAGATAGCAGCAAGAATATTTTCTATTTTGTCCATGATCTAAGTATCATTCCCCTTCCTTTTGTTTCATTTAATATCTGTACGTGTCGACCTAGCCTGTACATTAGAGTCACTTGGGGGTGGGGGTCTATAAAGACATACTAGTGTCTGGATCCCAGACCAACCACATCAGGGTATCCAGCTGCTGCTGCTGCTGCTGCTCCTGCTGCTAAGTCGCTTCAGTCGTGTCCGACTCTGTGTGACCCCATAGACGGCAGCCCACCAGGCTCCCCCGTCCCTGGGATTCTCCAGGCAAGAACACTGGAGTGGGTTGCCATTTCCTTCTCCAATGTATGAAAGTGAAAAGTGAAAGTGAAGTCGCTTAGTCATGTCCGACTCGTCGAGACCCCATGGACTGCAGCCTACCAGGCTCCTCCGCCCATGGGATTCTCCAGGCAAGAGTGCTGGAGTGGGGTGCCATCGCCTTCACCTGTCTGTGTTATCGCAGTTTAGGCCGAAGGGAGTGGGAACAATGGTGCTATGGATTTTTATTGCTTATCAACACTGCAGGGACAATGCTAGGGAGAGCAGTTGCTAGAAAACACGCAACCTCGCCTGGTCAGCTCAGTGGTTACAGCAGTGGCAGGACGTCAGCAGTGTCTGTATCAACTCCCACTGTGCTTCCAAATGAAGACCCAGCTGAGGCCCGGTGTTCCCAAGAAACTTTTCATTTCAAGCTGTATTTCTTGATTTGAATATATTCTTTGTCAGCTTTACATTCATCTAATGGTATGTGATAATATATTAAAATATCAAAGATGAAACGAACTCACAGTGTTTCAGACCGTATTACTAAAGACGAGGTGTTTTCAGGACAGGCAATGCATGTTCTTTACTTTGTGTTTGCTTATTAGTGTGGAAGAACGGCTTTTTGTTCTAGAAGATATCTGACTGAGTCCATACAATGTCATGATTAAAATATGAGTTTTTTGTGGGGGGATATTTTTAAATTGTATTTATTTTTAATTGAAGGATCATTGCTTCACAGTATTGTGTTGCTTTCTGCCAGACGTCAACATGGTGCACATGTCCCCGCCCTCTTGAGCCTCCCTCCCAGCCCCCTCCCCACCGCACCGCTCTGGGTTGTTGCAGAGCCCAGGGTGGGTTCCCTGAGTCTAACTCCCGCTGGCTATTCGATTTACACGAGGTGATGTACGTTTCCCTGTTACCCTCTCCCTCGTCCCTCTCCCTCGTCCCTCTCCCTCCTCCCTCCCTCTCCTTCCTCCCAGCCCATTGTGTCCATAGGTCTGATCTCCATTTCTGTGTCTGCACTGCTTCCCTGGAAGTGACTTCATCTGTACCATCTTTCTAGATTGCACACATGTGTGTTCATATATGACATTTGTTTTTCTCTTTCTGACGTACTTCACTCTGTATAATAGTCTCGAGGTTCCCCCACCTCAGATGCACTCCTTTTTGTGGCTGAGTAATGTTCCATTGTATATGCACCAGAGCTTCTTTATCCGTCCGTCTGTGACGGGCATCTGGGTGCTTCTGTGTCCCAGTTATTGTAAATGGAGCTGCAGTGAACGTTGGGGTGCATGTGTCTTTTTCAATGTTGGTTTCCTCAGGGTAATTGTCTAGTAGGGGGATTCCTGGGTCATATGGTGGTTTTATTCTTCGTTTTTTAAGGAATCTTCATCAGTTCATTTCAGTTCAGTCACTCAGTCGTGTCTGACTATTTGTACCCCATGGACTGCAGCATGTCAGACCTCCCTGTCCATCACCAACTCAAACTCATGTCCATTGAGTCGATGATGACATCCAACCATGTCATCCTTTGTCGTCCCCTTCTCTTCCTGCCTTCAATCTTTCCCAGCATCAGGATCTTTTCAAATGAGTCAGTTCTTTGCATCAGGTGGCCAAAGTATTGGACTTTCAGCTTCAGTATCAGTCCTTCCAATGAACATTCAGGACTGATCTCCTTTAGGATGGACTGGAAGGATCTCCTTGCAGTCCAAGGAACTCTCAAGAATCTTCTCCAACACCAGAGTTAAAAACCATCAATTCTTTAGCACTCAGCTTTTCTTATAGTCCAACTCTCACATCTGTACATTATCACAGGACAAATGATAGCCTTGACTAGATGGACCTTTGTGGGCAAAGTAATGTCTTTGCTTTTTAATGTGCTGTCTAGGTTGGTCATACCTTTTCTTCCAAGAAGTAAGTGTCCTTTAATTTCATGGCTGCAATCACCATCTGCAGTGATTTTGGAGCCCAGAAAAATAAAGTCAGCCACTGTTTCCCCATCTATTTCCCATGAAGTGATGGGACCTGATGCCATGATCTTCGTTTTCTGAATGTTGAGCTTTAAGCCAACTTTTTCACTCTCCACTTTCACTTTCATCAAGAGGCTCTTTACTTCTTCACTTTCTGCCATAAGGGTGGTGTCATCTGCATATCTGAGGTTATTGATATTTCTCCCAGCAATCTTGATTCCAGCTTGTGCTTCCTTCAGCCCAGCATTTCTCATGATGTACTCTGCATATAAGTTAAATAAGCAGGGTGACAATATGCAGCCTTGACATATTCCTTTTCCTATTTGGAACCAGTCTGTTGTACCATGTCCAGTTCTAACTATTGCTTCCTGACCTGCATACAGATTTCTCAGGAGGCAGGTCAGGTGGTCTGGTATGCTCATCTTTTTCAGAATTTTCTACAGTTTGTTGTGGTCCACACAGTCAAAGGCTTTGGCATAGTCAATCAAGCAGAAATAGATGTTTTTCTGGAACTCTCTTGCTTTTTCCATGATCCAGCAGATGTTGGTAATTTGATCTCTGGTTCCTCTGCCTTTTGAACTGCCAGCTTGAACATCTGGAAGTTCAAAGTTCATGTACTGGTGAAGCCTGGCTTGGAGAATTTTGAGCATTACTTTGCTAGCATGTGAAATGAGTACAATTGTGCAGTAGTTTGAGCATCCTTTGGCATTGCCTTTCTTAGGGATTGGAATGAAAACTGACCCTTTCCAGTCCTGTGGCCACTGCTGAGTTTCCCAAATTTGCTGGCATATTGAGTGCAGCACTTTCACAGCATCATCTTTCAGGATTTGAAATAACTCAACTGGAATTCCATCACCTCCACTAGCTTTGTTGGTAGTAATGCTTTCTAAGGCCCACTTCACATTCCAGGATGTCTGGCTCTAGGTGAGTGATCATACCATCATGATTATCTGGGTTGTGAAGATCTTTTTTGTACAGTTCTTCTGTGTATTCTTGCCACCTCTTCTGAATATCTTCTGTTTCTGTTAGGTCCATACTATTTCTGTCCTTTATTGAGCCCATCTTTGCATGAAATGTTCCCTTGGTATCTCTAATTTTCTTGAAGAGATCTCTACTCTTCCCATTCTATTGTTTTTCTCAATTTCTTTGCATTGATCACTGAGGAAGGCTTTCTTATCTCTTCTTGCTATTCTTTGGAACTCTGCATTCAAATGGGTATATCTTTCTTTTTCTCCTTTGCTTTTCACTTCACTTCTTTTCACAGCTATTTGTAAGCCCTCCCTAGACAGCCATTTTGCTTTTTTCCATTCCTTTTTCTTGGGGATGGTCTTCCTACCGTCTTCCATAGTAGCTGTATCAATCTGCATTCCCACCAACAGTGCAGGAGGGGTGCCTTTTCTCCACACCCTCTCCAGGATTTATTTTTATAGACTTTTTGATGATGGTCATTCTGAGTGATGTGAGGTGATATCTCATTGTAGTTCTGATTTTCATTTCTCTAATAATGAGCAGTGTTGAGCGTCTCTTCATTTGTTTGTTAGCCATCCATATGTCTTCTTTGGAGAAATGTCTATTTAGGTCTTTTTATTATTATTATTATTTTTTTTTTACTTTACAATATTGTATTGGTTTTGCCTTACATCAACATGGATCCGCCATGGGTGTACACATGTTCCCCATCCTGAAATCCCCTCCCATCTCCCTCCGCATACCATCCCTCTGGGTCATCCCAGTGCACCAGCCCCAAGCTTCCTGTATCCTGCATCGAACCTGGACTGGCGATTCATTTCTTATATGATATTATACATGTTTTAATGCCATTCTCTCAAATCATCTCCCCCCCCCAACAGAGTCTAAAAGACTGTTCTATACATCTGTGTCTCTTTTGCTGTCTCGCATACAGGGTTGTCGTTACCATCTTTCTAAATTCCATATATATGCGTTAGTATACTGTATTGGTGTTTTTCTTTCTGGCTTACTTCACTCTGTATAATAGGCTCCAGTTTCATCCACCTCATTAGAACTGATTCAAATGTATCCTTTTTAATGGCTGAGTAATACTCCATTGTGTATATGTACCACAGCTTTCTTATCCATTCGTCTGCTGATGGACATCTAGGTTGCTTCCAAGTCCTGGCTATTATAAACAGTGCTGCGATGAACATTGGGGTACACGTGTCTCTTTCAATTCTGGTTTCCTCGGTGTGTATGCCCAGCAGTGGGATTGATCCTCTATGACCCACCTCACAGAATATTTAGGTCTTTTCCCCACCTTTTGATTGGGTTGTTTGTTTTTCTAGTATTGACTTATATGAGCTGCTTGTATGTTTTGGAAATTAATCCTTTGTCAGTTATTTCATTTGCTGTTATTTTCTCCTATTCTGAGGGTTATCTTCACCTTGTTTATAGTTTTCTTTGCTGTGTAAAATCTTGTAAGTTTATTAGGTCCCAAGTTTATTTTTTTCTTTATTTCCATTACTCTAGGAGGTGGGTTGTAGAGGATCTTGCTGTGATTTATGTCATTGAGTTAAAACCGTACGTTTTGAAATGGACAAATTCAGATCCCAATCTGGGGTCTGGGGCCACGGTCTGGTGTGTCTCCACGTGTTGGTTGTTTGCACAGCTACCTAACAGGAGACGGGGGTTCAGTCCCTGGGTCGAGAAGATCCCCTGGAGGAGGAATGGCAACCCACTCCAGTATTCCTGCCTGGAGAGTCCCATGGATCCAGGAGCCAGGTGGGCTACAGTCCATGGGGGAGCAGAGTCTGACATGACTCGGAGACTAAACAACGAAGCTAGGACTTGGGAAGGATGAAATGTGACAGGTCGATAGATCATTTGGCTCACAGTGAAGGCTCAAGGCATGGCTGTCCTGTGTTAACTCAGTTTTCCCACTGTGATGCACATAAGCGCTTCCCCAGTGGCTGAGCAGTAAAGAACCCGCCTGCCAATTCGGAGACGCAGGTTCATCCCTGGGTCAGGAAGATCCCCTGGAGAAGGGAATGGCTACCCACTCTAGTATTCTTCCCTTGGAAATCCCATGGACAGAGGAGCCTGGCAAGAATGGACTTGCAAAACAGACACGACTTAGAGAGTGAGCAGCAGCAACCGGGTAGGAATACAGACGCCCCTGAAGGCAGCAGGGAGGGCCGGCGCGCACGGCTCTCCCGCCTGGCCTTCCCGGTCGTGGCACCACCCGCGTCTGCTACGAAGAGCACGCATATACGCGTGCTGTGTGCGTGCACAGACATCTGACACCCGTGAATATCTTACGCCGACGCTAATCCTCAAATGAGTCTGTTTCTAGGGCTCCAGATTGTGCTCAACATTGATGGATAATTATTGCCTTTCAGAGCTGGGTGCTCAGTGTCGAGCTGCTAGAATCTCACAGACATGTTTCATCCGAGGCTCGTTCGTCATGTCTCAGGGACTGAGTTTCCTCGGTGTAGTCCGCACGGCGCTGCCCGCGGGGTCCTCTCTCCCAGTGCTGGCTGGAGATTGATTCCCGTCCCCAGTGCTCGCTGCGCAACCACGGGCCTGCGTCTCTTCTCATTAACATTTGGTGGCGGGCATGACGACGGCCGCAGAGTGAGTAAGTGTCGATGATTATTCCAGGTCACGTGTGGACTCTGTCAGTTGCGGCATCAAAATAGGAAGGGCTGTGATCTGGGACGAAATAGTCTCATTGGATAAAAATGAAATAATATGGTAATAAGTTCTGTGTTAATTTTTAGAATCATAAACATATCTAGCATGGAGTGAGATCAAGTGAAAACAAGCTAAAACTCTATATCCCAGATGTGGCACATGGTTTTACAAATTGTTAAATAAAGGGCCTACATGTTTTGTTTTTACCTGATACTGGTTCCAGAAAATGCGAAAGGATCATAATGGAGGGGAAAGGCATCCTTGGCTAGAACTGTATTTTATTTGTCAGGTATTAATGAAGTGCTTACTTTAATGCTAGGCTTGGTATGCTGATATCACAACGAGGAGATGAATAATAATACCACTAGAAATGTTACTTCCACCAGTATTAGAAAAAGAATAACAGATAATAATATTGAGTGTTTAATACGTGCTTGTGTGTGCACATGTCTTCAGTTGTGTCCGACTCTTGGTGACCCCATGGACTGTAGCCCACCAGGCTCCTCTGTCCATGGAACTTTCCAGGCAAGAAGACTGGAGTAGGTTGCTGTTTCCTCCTCCAGGGGAACTTCCCTATCCAGGGACTGAACCCACGGATCCTGTATTGGCAAGTGGATTTTTTTTACCACTGAGTCACCTTGTACCCTACTCTGTCTAAATATGCTTTATCTCAGGTGGCAAGGGTCCCTGCTCACTAGATGGAAATCTTCATGCCAGTGGATCAGTTCTCCCCGGTGTGTCCTCTGTGACGGCGCACTTGCTGTGATGGTGCCTGTTGCAATCATATTTATTAATAGTGTGAAGTGTAGAAGTCTTGTGAGAGGAGAATGGAGCATTGTGGGCATCCGGTAAGCTCAGCCTCCAAGCTGAAAAGTTACCTTAAATATCAGCCTGTGCACTGATTGAAGTTGCAGACCTGAGCTATGCGGCGGTCTACATACACTTGGGAATGCCGTCCCTCTTTGCTCTGTTTATGGCGTTTGTTTCTTAAAAGCACCATTCAAATTTATACAGATTTAAGACAAATATGGCAACACATTTGCAACAGAGGGCTCCCCAGGTGGTGTTAGTGGTAAAGAATCTGACTGCCAGTGCCAGAAATGCAAGAGATGCGGTTTTGATCCCTGGGTCAGCAAGATCTCCTTCTTGCCTGGGAAATCCCATGGAAATCCCACGGACAGAGAAGCCTGGGTCTCAAAGAGCCCACAGGGTCTCAAGAGGCAAAGACGACAGAACCCAGCGCAGCAGTGACGATTCAGGGCCTGAGGGCTGGGGGTCAGTATTTTATCCTGTCTTGTTTTGTCTTTATTATCATCCACTCCAGGAAACTTTTTAGACATTTTCTCCTAATTGCCTTCCTGCACCCTGTAAAATTTTAATATCACAAAATACATGGAATACACTTTTTTGTTCTGTATGTAGATGTCTGATTTACACAGAACAGGAGTGAGATTGTTTACATTTCTCCAAGGAACTCCCTTTCGCCCCTTTGAGGGTGATGTAGCTTCCACTGAGAATGCACATCCTGGACCCTGGGCTGCCTGGAGCTTGGTACAAAGACAGACTCGCCTTCAGCCTGGAAGGCCTAGAATCCAGAGGGGATAGGAAGCGCTAAACTTATGAAGAGAGAGCTCTAATTACTGTGGCAACAGGCCTGGGGAGGGGAAGTGTGCTCCGGAGAGTGCCCTCCAGGGAGACCTGGCCTGGGGCTGCAGGGAAGACCTCTGGGAGAAAAAAGGGTTTGAACTGAGACAGAAGGACGACAGAACGACGGGGTGGAAGCCCAGGGTGTAGGGCAGGGCCGGGTGTGCAAGTGGAGACACCCTGAGCAGCGTCCGCGCGCAGGGAGGAGCAGAGACTGGTTTCCTCACCGGAGCCTGCAAATCCGTGGGCCTGGGGACTCCCAGGGACTGCCGTGCATCGTGGACAATCCTAGATCTTCAGACCTGTGGGGAGCCTCTGAGACTTTTTTTTAAGTTAGCTTAATATATTTGTGTTAGTTTAATTACATTAAATTGACTAGTTAAGTTAAATTATTTAAGTTAAATTTGTTAGTTTAATTCATTGAAGGACTGATGCTGAAGCTGAAACTTCAATACTTTGACCATCTGATGTGAAGAGCTGACTCATTGGAAAAGACCCTGATGCTGGGAAAGATTGAGGGCAGGAGGAGAAGGGGAGGACAGAGGATGAGATGGTTGGATGGCATCACTGACTGGATGGACATGAGTTTGAGTAAACTCCGGGAGTGGGTGATGGACAGGGAGGCCTGGCGTGCTGCAGTCCATAGGATCACAGAGTCAGACACGACCGAGCGACTGACCTGAACTGAATTTATTTTTATTATCTTTTTATACTTTTATTTATTCATTTATTTTCGGTTGCGCTGGGTTTTGTTGCACGCTTTCTCTAGTTGCATTGAGGCTTCTTACTGAGGCGGCTTCTCTGGGTGGGGAGCAGGGGCCCTGGGCCGACGGGGCGTCAGTGGGTGTGGCCCACAGGCTGAGTTGCTCAGAGGAATCTTCCCGGGACCGGGGATCGAGCTCGTGTCCCCTGCGTTGGCGGCGGGATGCTCATCCACTGGCCTCCAGGGAAGCCTCGCTGGCGGGTTTAGCACAGGAACGCTGAGACAGGCGCGCCGTGTCCTGCCCTCCCGTGGGCGGTTCAGCTGGACTGCAGCCACGGAGGCTCAGCTCCAGGTTGCCGAGAGTCCGTACTTGCGCCACACTGTCCGTCAGCCGCCGTGCTGGTGGGCACCGTGCCGCCTCAGACTCTCAGTGGGAGGACGGCTCCTTCCACCGCGGCCGCAAACCGGACCTGCTCCACGCTGGGGCCCCTAAGGTGAGACGCCCCTCTGACAACAGCCGTGGGCTGCCTCTCCCACCCGTGAGCGCGCTCCTCCCCCTTACGCACCCGTGTCCCTCCATCTCAGGCCACTCCTTTCTGCAGCCTGGCTTTTCATGGTATAGAGACGGCATTCCAGCCCTGTGTTTGCTCCCAGCAGAGAGTGGGCTGGAACAGAAAGTTTTGGAATTTTCTCACAAACCCGACCTGCAGAAGTGTATTGTTAGTTTCCATGATGCAAGTCCAAGGTGCCTGCGATGGGACTGATCCCTGAAATAGAAATAGCTTCCTCTCCTTTATCTCCCTTTCCCCATGTTTTCTTTACTAAACAATGCTAAACAGTTGTTTCTCAGGCTCTGTAAGATGCACTGGGTTTCCCAGGTGACCCAGTGGTGAAGAATCCACCTGTCAGTGCAGGAGATACAGGAGACGCAGGTTCAATCCCTGAGTTGGGAAGATCCCCTGGAGGAGGAAATGGCAACTCCCTGCAGTGTTCTTGCCTGGAGAATCCCATGGACAGAGGAGCCTGGTGGGCTACAGTCCATGGGGTTGCAAAGAGTCAGACACGACTGAGGGACTGAGCATATATACATGCAAAATGCATATACACAAAGATGAATTAAATACTGCTCTTGTCTCAAGGAGATGGAAATAATTCATGAAGAAAGAGGTATGGAAGAGATATCTAAAAATCTACCTGTGATACAGCGTAAAAAGTATTGTACGAACTGCCTTCACTCTGAGGGTGTCTTGTACAGCGTGGTGACAGAGTTAACAATACTCTGTTGTATATTTAAAAGTTGCAGAGAGGATGAGATGGTTGGATGGCATCAACGATTCAATGGACATGAACTTGGGCAAACTCTGGGAGGTGGTGAGGGACAGGGAGGCCTGCCGTGCTGCAGTCCATGGGGTGGCGAACAGTCAGACACAGCTTGGCGACTGAACAAGAGATTAGATCTTAAAAGTTCTTAGCACAAGAGAGACTTTTGTAACTATATGAAGTGATGGGCGTTGACTTATTATGGAGATCATTTCGCAGTACATACACATATCAAATCATTATGTTGGGCACCTTGGACTCATACAACATTACACATTGATTACATCTCAACAAACCTGGAAAAAATTACATATAGGGTGCATTGAAAGTACCCATTTTGAATTCTTAACCTATGTAATATCATCTTTCCTTTTCTTTCACTCCGTACTGATACTTTATTTATGAAATTCTATTTTCAGTGTGAATGATTACAAAAGTCTGAGCTCACCATCTTTTCCACTTGAGGTTTTTCAGAACGCCAAGGCTCTACACTCTACGGTCAGTGAGCTCTGTTGTCTGCCAGCGTCTATTTCTGAGTGAATTTTGATTCTTGGGTATTTATTTGTTCCTTGTAGGTAGGGTGTCTTTTTGTGTGTGTATGTTTTCTTTTGCTTTCCTTTTCCTGAAATATTTTGTAACTTTTTTCTTCACCCTCATGCTGAATGTATCATATTTCTTTCTACTCAGTATGTTAAAAATGCCCTTTCAGTCTAAGGACTTATGATTTTCTCCAGCCAGGGACATCCTAGTCCATCATTTTTTGATTATTTTCTCTTCCTCGTTATTTCTGTTCTCTACTTTTTCTAACTCCTATTAGCTGAATTCTGAGTGTCTTGCATCTTTTTATTCATGTCTTAAACTTTTCTGTTTCATTTCGATCTTCCTTTCCCCACCTTCATTCTCTCATGTAGAAAACTTGTTCAACTTGAGCTTTTTCAAGTACATTAATGTGACTCTGAACTCTGCCCTTTTTATTTCTTAGTGTCTCCAGAGGATCTTTTATTTCTGCATCATATTTTCCATTTCCAAACTCTCCTTTTAAAAAATGTTCTCCTTTCTCCCTTTTAATATAGCCTGTTCTTTTTTTAGAAGGAGGCAGTATTTCTCCTGAAATAAATGAGTAGCTTTCACATGTGGGCAGAGCTTCCTTTATGCCTTTCCCCTCCATACCCAGCACCAGAACCTACACACCGTCCCTCTCCCAGGCTCCAGCACTCTCAAAGACCCTCCCCCAGGAAGGTCACCAGTTTTCTTGAAAAGCAGTTCTATTAAGGCCGAAAGGCATGTGGTCTCATCCTCCTGTCTAGGGGTGAGAGCTCCATCAGTCCTCGATGTTCTGAATGTTCTTCTCCAGTCAACTACCTGGTGATTAATTATTCCGGTTGCCAAGGCTAAATAATAGAAGCCTTTGATTCAACTTGAGAGTTGTGGGTCGAGAAAGGCTTTCCAGAGGAGCTACATTTAAACTGAGGTTGGAAAGATGTGAAAAACTTAGAAATCAGTTTTAAAGATCTATATCTTCTCTGGCCTTTCATGTCCACAATCAGGTTCTCCTCCTCTGGGAAGCAAACACTGTTAGTCACCCACCTCATGCCCGCGACCACGGCTCTGTCAGAAGAATCCTGACTTTGTTCAGGAAGACAAATGTGCCAGCCAGTAGTCTGCTTTGCTTTCTATCCAACTACCTTTAGAGCTGGAGAGATAAAGTCTTATGACACACACTTGGCTATTGAGAAGTCAGTATAAATCCCTGGATGAGGCAGTCCTTTTAACAAAAAATTTAAAAAGCCTCTCTAGGAGGGTTTGCCTTGAACAGGGACGCGATGCCTGGAGGTACAGTAGCCATGGTGAAACCACAAGCATTAACATCGCACAGCATACGGAGCAGAAATGACAAAGGGGTCCTGAGTTTTAGTGACATTCTTGAGCAACTGCATGATCCATGGAGATATTCCTTTAGAATTTGTAGGGAGAAAAGTAAACGCCTGCTCTTTGGCCGCAGTTAGACTTCCTGTTGTGTCTAGTTCCGTATGATCCTAGTGAAGCACAGTAGTTCAGGTATCTTCGGTGGTGGCCGCTTAGTCTCTAAGTCGTACCCGACTCCTTTGCAGCCCCATGGACTGTACCGCCAGGCTCCTCTGTCTCTGGGATTTCCCAGGCAGGAATACAGCAGTGGGTTGTCATGTCCTCGTCCTGGGGTTTCCCGACCCAGGGACTGAACTTGTGTTTCCTACGTTGGTAGGTGTGTTCTTTACCACTGAGCACCTGTGAAGCCCTCGCTCTCACTAGACTACTCCACCAGTGGCCCCCAGGCCTGGTCCTCAGTCTGGCAACATCAGCACCACATTCCAACTTACAGCAGTGCAGGAGCTACCGAATCCCACGCTCTGGGAAGAATGGGTCCCAGTAGCCTGTATTTTGACAAGCTTGCAGGTGATGTTAATGCACATCAACTGCCTTGAGTTTAGGCTTTCTTTCCTTGACCTTTTAGTAGCAGAATATCAAATACCCCTCAAGTGAAGTCACATATACACTGTTCCTCTTCTGTTAAAACAATCATCATGGCTTCTTGTTGCCTAATAAATAGAATAAAACCACATGAGTCAGCTATTCAAGGTTGCTGAAAATATTCTTAGTCATATTCTTCATTGGAAATTTTCTCTTATTTTATGTTTTATCAAATCACGTGATTCTAGTGGAAGTGCCATCTTAGTTGCAGACAGAATACATACCCCACGGCCTCCCCCACCCAGCAATCTATACGTCACGCTGTTGGTTGTCCTCATCCCTAACTGTATCCTTGGAAACCGTGGCCATTATTCATCAGGCATTGTAACCATGATCATCTTTACAAAACCTGCAAAAGGCTCTCTCTTTGGATTATGTGCGCCTTCATCTGTGCCCCTTTAGGAGTTCTGTGAATTGTTGTTGTTTCATTCCCGTAGTAATTTATGGAACTGAAGACTAAACCTTGATAATTATGTTTAAAAGAATGTAACATGTAATTACAATTAAACAAAATAAAATTTTATGCGTAGGTGCATCTTTGAAAAATACGTCCAAAAGCTTCATCTAATCATTATAATTTTTTATACATATGCATACTAAGTTATTATTGATTATTCATCTGGGACTCTGACACTGGAAGAATGTAATGATGCCTTTACTTGTCATCATGTTATTTGAAATTTAAAGATGATAAGAGATAGATTCCTTTAAAAAAGTCAATTGCACAATGACAGCACAGTAATTAACTTTTAAATTAGGCAAAAGAGAAAGTTTTTTTTTTTTCTTAAAGGAATGCAGTAGAATATAGAAATGAGTCTCTTAAAGGCAATCATGGGGAAATAATTTTATTTCAGTAATTCCTTGTTAAAAGACTCACCTTTTACCTACAATTTTTAAATTTCTTGAAAAGTTAACATGTGGTGAGATTGTTTTCAGTGTGGGAAGAAGCATAGCTTTAATTATATGACAAAGCTGTCTTTTTCTTATGAGAATAATTTGAAGACTTTATAGAGAAATGCTATATAGAATATTAGAAAAATTATGACATATACTCAAAGGATTACAAACATTGGTATGTTTAACACATTTACCAACTTTGTAACACAAATGCATAAAGTGCCTGCCTGCTCAAGATGGCACTGATGAAGCAGCTCATCTGTATGTTCCTGAGACCCACAAACCCCGCATCTCTTTCACGTTGCATGTGTGTGCAGGTGAGCTAAGTCGCTTGAGTCCTGTCTGACTCTTTGTGACCCTGTGGACTGTAGCCCGCCAGGTTCCTCTGTCCATGGATTTCCTAGGCAAGAATCCTGGAGCGGGTGGCCGTTCCCTTCTCCAGGAGGTCATCCCAACCCAGGGATGGAACCTGCGTCTCTTGCTCTGCAGGCAGATTCTTAAATGACTGAGCTACCAGGGAAGCCCCACGCATGTCATATCACACGTGCTTAAATTAAGTGGTTTGTTTTGTGATCTATTTCTAATTGAGTGTATCTGTTACATTATGGTCAGGAAATTTCTGCCTTTAGTTTCTGCCACTGGGATTTAACTGCGTGTATATGTGTGTGTTTTCTTAATTAAAATGTATTACATTTAGGAAATAATTTTTTATCAACTCGGACTGTTGAAAACAAGCAGGTGTTCATTCCTTCATGTATTATTTCATTTAGTTATGGGAAAATCATGCATGGTTGGTCCCAGCTCTTTCTAGGAAGATTACTTATGTAAAAACTCATACATGTATAACCTTTTACCAACTTAAAATTCTGGGTTGATAATAACTTATAATTGAAAAGAATCTGAAAAAGAATATATACGTATATATAAGAATATGATAAATACATATATATATATATAGAGAGAGAGAGAGAGCGAGCGAGAGAGAGGCCTGAGTCACTAGGCTGTGTACCCAAAACCAGCACAACATTGTGGATCAACTATACATTAAGTAAAAAAAAAAAAAAAATACAGGAAAAAAATTCTGTAGATCCTATTAAGTATCTGATTGAACACTTTTTATTCCATGTATTTTAATAAGGATTGTTAATTCACTCGTTTTTTTAAATAACTGTCTTCTTTAGTTTTCTGTCTTTTTTTTAAGAAAATTTTTGTTATATGTGAATGTGTGTAGTTTCCTGTTCAAACATTTCAGTGCCAAGCAAATGGAGAAATGGTACTGTTTACATTAATATTGCATATCTTTCTTTTGTTTGAATCTGCCAACTATGTTTTACTTTTTTTTTTTTTTTTTTTTGCCTCTAAGGCAGAAATTTCATGGTTCTACCACTGAGTAAACTATGTGGCTTTGGGAAAGTTATTTAACTTCTTTGTGATTCTATTTTCTCATTTGCAACACAGCCATAAAGTAGTGTTACTTGCGTAGTAGTTACTAATATAAAATAAGATAAAAATCTGTACAGTACTTAGAACAGTGACTGCTGGGTATTCAATGCTTCATAAATGCCTCTCTTTTTCTTTTCCTCCTCTACGATTATTTTACTTGTGTTTCCTGTAACCAGTTCAGTTCAGTTCAGTTCAGTCACTCAGTCGTGTCCAACTCTTTGCGACCCCATGAATGGCACCACGCCAGGCCTCCCTGTCCATCACCAACTCCCTGAGTTCACCCAGACTCATGTCCATCGAGTCAGTGATGCCATCCAGCCATCTCATCCTCTGTCATCCCCTTCTCCTCCTGCCCTCGATCCCTCCCAGCATCAGAGTCTTTTCCAATGAGTCAGCTCTTCACATGAGGTGGCCAAAGTACTGGAGTTTCAGCTTTAGCATCATTCCTTCCAAAGAAATCCCAGGGCTGATCTCCTTCAGAATGGACTGGTTGGATCTCCTTGCAGTCCAAGGGACTCTTAAGAGTCTTCTCCAACACCACAGTTCAAAAACATCAATTCTTCGGCACTCAGCCTTCTTCACAGTCCAACTCTCACATCCATACATGACCACAGGAAAAACCATAGCCTTGACTAGGCGAACCTTTGTTGGCAAAGTAATGTCTCTGCTTTTGAATATGCTATCTAGGTTGGTCATAACTTTCCAAGGAGTAAGCGTCTTTTAATTTCATGGCTGCAGTCACCATCTGCAGTGATTTTGGAGCCCAGAAAAAGAAAGTCTGACACTGTTTCCCCATCTATTTCCCATGCAGTGATGGGACCAGATGCCATGATCTTCGTTTTCTGAATGTTGAGCTTTAAGCCAACTTTTTCACTCTCCACTTTCACTTTCATCAAGAGGCTTTGTAGTTCCTCTTCACTTTCTGCCATAAGGGTGGTGTCATCTGCATATCTGAGGTTATTGATATTTCTCCCAGCAATCTTGATTCCAGCTTGTGTTTCCTCCAGTCCAGCATTTCTCATGATGTACTCTGCATAGAAGTTAAATAAACATGGTGACAATATACAGCCTTGACGTACTCCTTTTCCTATTTGGAACCAGTCTGTTGTTCCATGACCAGTTCTAACTGTTGCTTCCTGACCTGCATACAGATTTCTCAAGAGGCAGATCAGGTGGTCTGGTATTCCCATCTCTTTCAGAATTTTCCAGTTTATTGTGATCCACTCAGTCAAAGGCTTTGGCATAGTCAATAAAGCAGAAATAGATGTTTTTCTGGAACTCTCTTGCTTTTTCCCTGATCCAGCGGATGTTGGCAATTTGATCTCTGGTTCCTCTGCCTTTTCTAAAACCAGCTTGAACATCAGGAAATTCACGGTTCACATATTGCTGAAGCCTGGCTTGGAGAATTTTGAGCATTACTTTACTAGCGTGTGAGATGAGTGCAATTGTGCGGTAGTTTGAGCACTCTTTGGCATTGCCTTTCTTTGGGATTGGAATGAAAACTGACCTTTTCTAGTCCTGTGGCCACTGCTGAGTTTCCCGAATTTGCTGGCATATTGAGTGCAGCACTTTCACAGCATCATCTTTCAGGATTTGGAATAGCTCCACTGGAATTCCATCACCTCCACTAGCTTTGTTCGTAGTGATGCTGTCTAAGGCCCACTTGACTTCACATTCCAGGATGTCTGGCTCTAGGTCAGTGATCACACCATCATGATTATCTGGGTCGTGAAGCTCTTTTTTGTACAGTTCTTCTGTGTATTCTTGCCACCTCTTCTTAATATCTTTTGCTTCTGTTAGGTCCATACCATTTCTGTACTTTATCGAGCCCATCTTTGCATAAAATGTTCCCTTGGTAACTCTAATTTTCTTGAAGAGATCTCTAGTCTTTCCCATTCTGTTGTTTTCCTCTATTTCTTTGCACTGATCGCTGAAGAAGGCTTTCTTATCTCTTCTTGCTATTCTTTGGAACTCTGCATTCAGATGCTTATATCTTTCCTTTTCTCCTTTGCTTTTTGCTTGTCTTTTTTCCACAGCTATTTGTAAGGCCTCCCCAGACAGCCATTTTGCTTTTTTGTATTTCTTTTCCATGGGGATGGTCTTGATCCTCGTCTCCTGTGCAATGTCACGAACCTCAGTCCATAGTTCATCAGACACTCTATCTGTCAGATCTAGGCCCTTAAATCTATTTCTCACTTCCACTGTATAGTCATAAAGGATTTGATTTAGATTTGATTTCTTGTAATCAGCATTTGGTTAAATTTTTTGTTGCTGTTACAATCTCAGATCTTTTGTCTTTTGATAAGGCTGTTTCTTTTCGTATTTATCATTTATAAGTTATTTGGGCTTACTTTAGCACTTTTGTCTGTGCTCTTATTGTGTATGTTTATGGGTTTCTCTGTTCAGATATTTCCTGTTCTTTCCTATATATGTAAGTGTCATAACCAAGTACCTGTCAGTTACTCAGTCCTGTCTGACTGTTTGCGATCCCATGGATTGTAGCCCAACAGGCTCCTCTGTGCATGGAATTCTCCAGCAAGAATACTGGAATGGGTTGCCATTCCCTTCTTCAAGGGATCTTTCCCCATCCAGGGATCAAACCTGGGTCTCCTGCCTTGCTGGCAGATTCTTTATTATCTGATCCACCAGGGAAGCCCATACTGCCCATATAAACATGATCTGGACTCTTGACTTTAGCACCAGGAAAGTTAAAATATACCCCCTCCACCCCCAAACAACATGGCTTTGCTTTCCCCAGTTCCTGCCACCTGACTGCCCTCAGTTATGTCTCTATATGGATTCTTCTCTTTCTCCTTCCACTTGGAGGACTTTTCTTTCATGTGTTGTGGCCACTCACTGTCCGGATCTTTCTTCTATAACCACACGTTCACTCTAATTTCCAATGGCGGACTATCTTGAAAATATTTGGCTGATACCCTATGGCTACTGTTCTGAAACAGATGACTTTCTACTTTTATATGATTCTGGTCACTGGAGTGAGAACGGGGGAACACGTGTATACTGGCGGCGGATCCATCTTGATGTATAGTAAAAGCAATACAATATTGTAAAGTTAACCAAAATAAAAAAAAATAAAATAAAAAATAAATAAATAAATAAAATCATACAGAACTATATGTCAAAAAAAAAAATAAAACTTATCTATCGCATATCATTTAGCTAGATTTTTGAGGACAAATGCACATGGGGGAAAATATAGCTATAAGTACTGAATCAACTATGTTGGAAACATTTCATGACTTTGGAGACATTAATTTAAATTTTAAATTATTTGTTAAACCATAAATAAATGTTCAGTGAGCATTCTAGCATGCCTGTTATGTTTGATGATAAAGTAAGGAAAATAGGTATTTTCAACCTTTATCATATTAACATAAATTATCTAAAACTGAAAATATTCTTATATTTAAAGCTGTATGGTGATGATTTTATCTACTATATAACATTTCCAAATAAAATCTTCAAAATCCTAAAAAAAAAAAGAATGTAGGTAAATAGATAAGTTGACATTGCCATTTTGTGCTGTAACAATATGGTGTTTCTATTTCAATAAAAGTGTTATTTGTCTTTCTCATTATTTCCTAATGACATCAAAGCCTGTGTGAGTATTGTGCTTTCTGTATTTTTAGCTAATAAAATAAGCAGTCCCCGTGGCTGACATTGTTGTGAGGAAACCTAGACCCTTGTGTTAATTATCACAGTTCAGTGTCTGCTTTGCATTTGGCACATATCTCATAAAGCTGTCTAGAAGTCAACAAAGTGTGCCTTTAAAAAGGAGAAAGAAAACAACTTTGATTTCTTTCGATTACTATACCTTGGAAGCAGACTGTGGTTTCTCTTGGTGGTGGGTTCTACATTCAAAGAAAATCTAATTTAAAATCACCTCTGTTTGCTCTTCCCTCGTGGACGCTGCACTTCTGTATCTGTTCCTTCAGCAGGCCCTCTTTTTAACCTCTATACCAAGGAGTCTAGTATTCTTCTTCCTTGTGAAATAAAATACATATCTCTGCTTTCAGAAAGTCTCCAAAAGGAGAAAACTTTGGGGAAGTGATGGTAGTGAGCACAGGGGATTCTTTCACATTCTCATAGAGATCGACACACTCCCCCAGATAAATGATCTGGTGTCTCTGCTTCTTCCTTCTCCCTTGATTTTCTTTCCAAAGCAGCTCTAACCAGTGCGTGTGTCACCAGCTAAGTAGTTTCATAGACTGTGAATGTTAAAGTGCTGTTGCTGTTGTTTTAGTTGCTAAGTCGTGTCCAGCTTTTGGGACCTCATGGACTGTAGATGCTAGGCTCCTCTGTCCGTGAAATTTCCCAGCAAGGATGCTGGAGTGGTTACCATTTCCTTCTCCAGGGAGTCTCGCAACCCGGGATCAAACTTGTGTCTCCTGTATTAGCAGGTGGATTCTTTACCACTGAGCCACCAGGGAAGCATGAATGTTGTAATATTATACTCCTAAATCTTTCAGGATCACTCATGGTAGATTAATCTGATACAGGCATCTTAGACTCTCACTATAGACTGCATTAAGGCTTTTAGTTAGCACGATTAAATTGGGAGGGGGTATAGCAGGAGAGAAACCTGTATGCAGGTCAAGAAGTCACAGAACCTTACTTGAAACAATGGACTGGCTCAGAATCAGTAAAGGAGTAACACAAAGCTGTATTGGAGCATCAGCTTTAGCATCAGACCTTCCAATGAATATTCAGGGTTGATTTCCTTTAAGATTGACTGGTTTGATCAACCCTGAATATTCGTTGGAAGGACTGATGCTAAAGCTGATGCTCCAATACTCTGGACACCTTATGTGAAGACGTTAATTCTGGGAAAGATTAGAGGCAAAAGGAGAAGGGGGCAGCACAGGATGAGATGGTTAGATAGCATCACCCACTCAATGGTTGTGAATTTGAGCAAACTCCGGGAGATAGTGGAGGATAGAGGAGCCTGGCATGTTGCGGTCCGTGGGGTCACAAAGAGTCAGACACGCCTTGGCGACTGAACAGCAGCAAAGAGCAGGGGAGAAGCTGAGCATGAGCTTTGGACTGGGATTGACTCAACTTTCCCCACAGTGCTGCCCTGAAGTCACTCAGTCGTGTCTGACTCTTTGTAACCCTGTGGATTGTAGCCCGCCGGGCTTCTCTGTCCAGAGGGATTCTTCAGACAAGAATACTGGAGTGGGCTGTCATGCCCTCCTTCAGGGGATCTTCCCAGCCCAGGGATGGAACCCAGGTGCAGGCGGATTCTTTACCATCTGAGCTACCAGGGAAGCCAAGGTGTAAAAACGTCCTGAGCTCAACTTTTCTTCAGCTGCAAAACTGGGATTCTCTTAACAGTCTCTATGTTGTAGTGAGGACTAAATGAGATTGCACAGGAGTTCAGCACAGAGCTGGCAAGGAGTAACCCGCAAAGCCAGCAAACAGCAGCAGCACAGGTGTCTCTGCAGTGCGTTCCTGTGTGACAGTGGGAAACTACCTTTCCCCTCATCACCGAATTCAGCCTGATAATTATCATCATGGCTAAAAGCACTGGTGTGTTTTCACTCTGGCTTTTCCACACCTCCCTTTGTGAGTGCACAAGGGCAGCCGTTAAGTGTGC
Organism: Tragelaphus eurycerus; assembly: GCA_935064755.1. Lineage (NCBI taxonomy): Eukaryota > Metazoa > Chordata > Mammalia > Artiodactyla > Bovidae > Tragelaphus > Tragelaphus eurycerus. The sequence goes on along the minus strand of CAKXYN010000019.1, from coordinate 1,432,987 downwards.
TTCCTCTCAATGTCATTCACTCTTCAGGTCAAGTCCATGGTCAAGACTATGCTCCCTGTTGCCTCACCTTCTGAGAAAACTACGCATTACTTGACAGACAGATTAGCTTTAGGGAAGAGAACAAACCTGTACCCTATCCCTCTGCGCTGTTCTTACGAGTGCCTTTGGCATCTACCCCAGTTCCTGGTTGGAGAATAAGCCTGTTCTTATGAATGCCTTTGGCCATCTACCCCAGCTCCTGGTTGGAGAATAAGCCAGGGAGTGTATTCATAGCTATTCAGACCATTTTTGCCCCTGGATAAAAAAGCCGTGGTATTCCCAAGACCTCAGACTTTTTTCCCACAAAGCAGTGGCCAGTGATTTGCCAATACTTCATAAGGATTTTTAGAAGCCAGTCGACACGCATTCACAGCATAAAAACTCTTAGGTTTGGGGGGTAATTCAATCACTTGCATTACCAACCCACATCTATGCTCTCAAGGTTTCATTCTCTGCCTTCTGCACACGTATCTCCCAAGTTCCTCTCTGGACCGTTCCCCACAGGGCGCTGATTGTTCCTGTGAAGAATGGTTTTTACTTACATACATCTTTTCTAACCTCTGTGTTATTTGTATGAAGGGGAGTTCTCGTTGCTTAGGCCTCCGGGAGTGGTGTGGGTGCTTTCCGCGTTAGGTATCTTCTGCACTGGCTGCAGGCAACACCACGCAGCCTCTCTCACTGTTTTCTTTGGCTGTGCGGCCAGGCGTATGCTCGCCTGAATCCCCTGGGTTAATGCCTTTTCTTGTTAATTACATCCGGCATGCTGTACTCAAAACTAACCGTTCTGATCTTTTCCCTGGGTGTTGTCATATCTCTGTTTCTCTCTTAATTCTCTGGCTTCTTTCTTCTTTTTGAAATACTTCTGCTTTCTTTATCCATTAATTCCACCAAAGGTTTAACAATAGTGCGTTAACAGACTAGTTGACCTTGTAGAGACAAGCTGAGAGGATGTGACTTCACATGTTGATAACTGGGTGACCCAAGCGATGGCACCCCAGTGCTCTTGCCTGGAAAATCCCACGGACGGAGGAGCCTGGTGGGCTGCAGTCCATGGGGTGGCTAAGAGTCTGACACGACTGAGCAACTTCACTTTCACTTTTCACTGTCATGCATTGGAGAAGGAAATGGCAACCCACTCCAGTGTTCTTGCCTGGAGAATCCCAGGGACAGGGGAGCCTGGTGGGCTGCCATCTGTGGGGTCACACAGTCGGACACGACTGAGGTGACTTAGCTTAGCTCAGGGCAAGAACATCTGGGTTTAGCTTTGGATGCCTTCTTCTGAGCTTTTGTCCCTACATTTATTTTATTTTAACTTTTTATTTTGTATTGAGTTATAACCGATTAACAATGTTGTAACAGTTTCAGGTGAACAACAAAGCCATGCATAGATATGTGCCCGCTCTCCCCCAAGACCCCTCCCAGCCAGGCTGCCACATAACATTGAGCAGAGTTCCATTATACATGGAATCTAAAAAGAAATGATACAGATGAACTTACAAAATAGGAAGAGACTCACAGACTTAGAGAACGAACTTATGGTTGCTGGTGGGAGGGTTGGAGCGGGAAGTTAGGGAGTTTGGGGTGGACTTGCACCTTCAGCTGCTGAACAACTTTCTTGAGACTTTTTTCTCATGGGAGACAATCCGGCTTTGATACAAGGACGTGCTTCTTCCCAGCTCTTTCCCAAGGCCATCCCTTCTAGGGGTCATCCTTCTGATGTATATAACTAATATTTTTGTGCACTTTGCTGTCCCTACATTTAGACGATCTGAACAGCAGTATCCTTCTCCTTCCTCACTACCGCCCTCCATTAGACCACTTTGAAAGCAAGTAAGATGCTGCTTAATTTTAGTGTCCCCTCACTCATCCATCGCATCAGTTAAATGAGGGAAGAGCATCTTCTGATTCAACTGAGGAAGAAGGAAGCACAACCTATTTCAGAGCCAGTTAAGTTTAGGGATTCATGCAAGACCTAGATTTCCTTATTCAAAGTAAATAAACACACTTTCATTTCTTTGGCTATATATGTAATGAATGCTTGACAATGGGGACTTCATTCCTGAAGAAGGTGGAGAGGAATCTGTGAAGGAGGCAGCCATAAGAGATACGGAGAGGGATCCACGTGGCCCAGCACTGCACCTACTATGCTTGCCTCACAGCTAGACTCCTCTGTGCACAGGGTGAGGAATAATAAAGACCCACCACTATTATATGGACTCTTATCAGGCATCAGACTTTCTTCCAAGAGTCTCATTCATGTGGCTTCATTTTAGGTTTTACAGATACTCTGTGAGGTTGGAGCTAACTATGATTGCCCAAAGGCACGTAGCATGCAAACACCATGGCTGGGACCATAACTAACAAGGGTAACTCCACACTCCACATTCTTATATTGTACTTGGGATGTATGTTGCAAAGAGAAAGGTTCCATCTTGAAAGTGAAGTCGCTCAGTTGTGTCCGACTCTGCCACCCTATGGATTATAGTCTGTCATGCTCCTCCGTCCATGGGATTTTCCAGGCAAGAATACTAGGGTGGGTTGCCCGTTTCCTTCTCTGGGGATCTTCCTGACCCGGCAATCTGTCGCAGGTCTCCTGCATTGCAGGCAGGCCCTTTACCGTCGGAGCCACCAGGGAATCTGGTATTCTTGCGCCATGCACTCACAGTGCTCTTACAAAATGAGAGGGGGGAGGGATAACAAGGAAGAGGAGAGCGGAGGGGAGAGGGGAGGAGGAGGAGCAGAGAGAAGTGTATTTACTACTAAAATAGTAATAATAAAATTTCTCAGGCTTATGAATATGGGTAACCGTATCATGATGCTACTGCTGCTAAGTCACTTCAGTCGTGGCTGACTCTGTGCAACCCCATAGATGGCAGCCCACCAGGCTCCTCCGTCCCTGGGATTCTCCAGGCAAGAACACTGGAGTGGGTTGCCATTTCCTTCTCCAATGCATGAAAGTGAAAAGTGAAAGTGAAGTTGCTCAGTCGTGTCCGACTCTTAGTGACCCCATGGATTGCAGCCTACCAGGCTCCTCTGCCCCTGGGATTTTCCAGGCAAGAGTACTGGAGTGGGGTGCCATTGCCTTCTCCACGTATCATGATAGTTACTGCTTAATCCTTTTGCCCGTCCAAACTTCCCTGGTGGCTCAGATGGTAAAGCATCTGCCTACAATGCGGGAGACCTGGGTTCAATCCCTGGGTTAGGAAGATCCCCTGGAGAAGGAAATGGCAATCCGCTCCAGTACTATTGCCTGGAAAATCCCATGGACAGAGGAGACTGGTAGGCTACAGTCCGTGGGGTCGCAAAGAGTTGGACACGACTGAGCGAGTTCACTTCACTAACCTTTTGCCCGAAAGACAAATATGTAAGCAAAATGCAGTCCAAACCAAAAGACTATGTTGGTATATTTCCTTCCCTTCTTTTTGTTATAACATTTTGTTTTAAGTCAGTAATGAATTTCTTCTCTGATTTAATTAGAAAATCTACTTCACTTCCAAGCTAACACTCAGGTAAGTGTCAAACTTCCAATTATACAAATTAAAATATGTTTGGAACCTATGTTAAAAACACTATTTGCATTAGGCTTTAATCATCATAAAGGAAAAATGTAAATGTTTCCAGGCGGTCCAACTACATAAATAATCATTCATTTCTTAAGTGCATGGTGGAGTTTTCCCCTGAGAAAACTCCATAACTTTGAGAGTAATGTAAGGGTAATTAATTACCAAAAAGAGATTAATACTGCATGCCAAGAATCATAACAAAATGCACAGAGGCCCTCTAAACACAGTCTGCAGGCGGTTCAGAGAAGGATATGTTGTGAAGTGAACCTATTTAATTCACATTTCAGGCTTAGTTCACAAAAAGCTATTTCTCTTTTTTTGTTCAATTATCTTCATTGAATCTCTATTCCACATCATCTGAATACCTGCAATACCTTTTTATTGCCCTCATATTCCTCACAGTGTATCTCACCTACAGTCTCATCTCAGGAAATCTATTTAAGTCTTGTTGCTCCCAACTAATTTCACAATAACTCAATCATCATAGTTATCCGCTCAAAAACCTTCAGTGGCTCTCCATTAGTCTCAGAATATATTCCGGTCTTTTGGAAAAACATTTTATTAAATTTTTTAATTGGTGGAAATTCCTTTACAATTTTGTGTTGGTTTCTGCCATGCAACAACACATATCATAATTATATGTATGTACACACGCACACACATGTATATACACATGTCATAATTATATATATGTACACACATGTATACACACATATCATAATTATATATGTACACACATGTATATACACGCATCATGATTATATATGTACACACCCATATATGTATATACACATATCATAATTATATATATGCACGCACACACATACATGTACACACATGTGTGTATATATACACATGTATACTGAGCGACTGATCTGATCTGATCTGATACACATATAATTATATATACACATATCATTATTATATATATGTACACACATCATAATTATATATATGTACACACATATGTATATACACACATCATAATTATATGTATATGTACACACATATGTATATACACACATAATAATTATATATGTACACATATATGTATATACACATATCATAAATATATATGTACACACATATGTGCATATACACACATACACATATATATGTATGTATATACACACACACACACACACGTGTATATCTATATCCCTTCAGTCCTGAGCCTCCCTCCCGCCCTGTCCCACCCCTCTAGGTCATCACAGAGCACCAGGCCGGGCTCTGTGTGGCACTTAGCAACTCCCCACTCTCTGTCTCAGACATGAGAGTGCCTGTATGTCAGGGCTAACTTCTCAGTTTGCCCCACTCTCACCTTTCCCCACTATGTTTACAAATCTATTCTCTACTAGGTTCATCAATACCGTTTTTCTAGATTCCATATACATGTGTTAATATATGACATTTGTTTCTCTCTTTCTAACTTACTTCACTCTGTGTAAGAGGCTCCAGGTACATCCACCTCATGACAACTGACTCAAATGCATTCCTTTTTATGGCTGAGTAACAGTCTTTAAAGGACGATTCTGAGGTTCTTCATAAGCATGGTTTTGGCCAGATTTACTCTTTTCCTCCTTCCCTTGGCACCACGCCCATTGTTCAGCAGCTCACTGTTCCCCGAATTTGACTGCTAAGAAAAATCCATTGGGATATGTGTGAGTTAAGAATTCAGATTCCTAGGCTTCTTTCTAGGAATCAGATTCTCTAGGAAAAGGGACTTGGAACCTGCATTATAACAAATAATCCAAGTCTTTCAGACAAATCTGGAAGCTGTTCTAAGCAAACCAAACCCTTTGCCTTCCCCTCAACATGACCTGTGGTTTCCTTTATGGCTCAGTGGTAAAGAATCCACCTGCAATGCAGCAGACAGAGGAGATGCAGGCTCTGTCCCTGGGTTGGGAAGGTCCCGTGGATGAGGAAATAGCAAACCACTCAGGTAATGCTCGGAGCTTTAGGAAGAGCTGGGATGGAGATGGGGGAGGCTGCCCTGCCCAGACCAGAAGTGAGTGAGGACTGGGAGAAACATGAGTGTGGGCAGAGTGAGCCCTGGAAAGGTCAACTGGCCGGGTGACACACTACCTTCCGGATCATGGCGGGAGGTTGATTTTCTCTTCTAAGTGACTCAGTGAGGTATGGCAGGGTTTGAAGTGTGATCCGATTTGCATTTAATAAGGCCACAGAGCTATTGTGCAGAGGATGTATTGGAGAAAGAACTAGTTAGGAGGCCAGAAGCACAAGACGGTGGCCTGAATCAGATGGCAATTGTGGACGTTGGATGAAGTGAATGTGAGATCTATTAATATGCAGGGGGTGTTTAGGTTTCCATTTGCCTGCATGAGCAACTCTGGATACTGACACATGTGTGGAAATGAGGCAGATTGTAGGAGAACACAACTGTGTCTGGGCCACATTCACTGTAGGTGATGATAAGACGTGCAAGCGGATGGCCCTCTCCAACAGTTGTATGTAAGTGTGGAGTTCAGAAGCGGGGGAGAGTCTGAGTAAAGTTTTGAGATTGTTCGGTAGGAGAACGACACTGCAAGCCACTGAATGATCACCCAGGCAGAGAAAAGGGCAGAGGACAGAGTCCTGGAGTGTGCCAATATTTAGAAGTTGCGGGACGAGAGAACCGAGTGGATGATACAGAGAAGGAGTAGCCCCTGGGTGGGAGAAGCGCCAGAGAGTGTGGTGTTACAGGAACTTAGAGGAGAAAGTTTCCAAAGAGTGATCACCTGTGTCAAAGGCTTCCGAGAGATCAGAGAAGGCCTGAGAAATGTCTCGGAGAAGTCAATGGCAAGCCACTCCAGAACTCTTGCCTAGAGAATCCCATGGATGGAGGAGCCTGGTAGGCTGCAGTCCATGGGGTCACTACGAGTCAGCCGCGACTGAGCGACTGCACTTTAACTTTTCACTTTCACACAATGGAGAAGGAAATGGCAACCCACTCCAGCGTTCTTGCCTGCAGAATCCCAGGCATGGCAGAGCCTGGTGGGCTGCCGTCTCTGGGGTCGCACAGAATTGGACACGACTGAAGCGACTTAGCAGCAGCAGCAGGTAATCTTGCCTGGAAAAAAATCCCATGGACAGAAGAACCTGACGGGCTATAGTCCATGGGTCTCAAAGGGTCGGATATGACAGCACACACACAAAACGAAACACAAACGTGCCCCATGGTTCCTTTCCCCCTGCCCCTTGCTTACGGAAAAGCTATCACAGTGGATGGCTCAGTCAGCATGGTCTTAGTGTGGGTTTTCCCCCAAATAGAGCCTAAGACAAGACTTTGAAGGTAGATGGTTTATTTGAGAGGTGATCATGGGAAGCACATAAAGAGTATGGGAAGTGAGCCCGAGCAGTAAACGGGGGCCACGTAAACACTTGTTAGCAAGGTTATTGCTCTGGGTAATGGCAACTCCATTCTGCTGGCCCATCAGCAGCCTCTGAGAAGTGTGCAGAAATCCTTCTAGAACTGTCCCTCTGAAGTGAGGAAGTTTGGGCATGTACCTACCTGCTTGGGTTCTCTTCTGTGTAGTTGGCTTCATGGCCACTAAATCCCTTGCTCTTCCTGCCAAGGGCCCCTGTGGGATTGAGGCAGACTCTGGGGCAGGAGGAAGGAATGCTGAGTCTTCTCCAGATTGGATTCTGTCACTAGAGGGTCGCCTGAGCTCCTGTGCTACTGTTCCGTGCAGCTGCAGATCATGTCCGAGGTGGGCCCCAGGATGGGGTGGGACCAGAGGCATTCACTGCGTGCGTCCTTTCCATTCTGTATTAGCTAGCTATTGCTGTGTAACACATTTCCCCAATGATGAATTATGTAGCTATAATCACACACATTTATTATCTCATAGTTTCTGTGGATAGAGAACCCAGGTGTGGCTTAGCAGAGCCTTCCAGCTCAAGGACACCTCAAGTCTGACCTCATTTGAAACCTTGGCTGGAAAGGACACGCTCTTGGGCTGAGTCTGGGGACCGTGGATGTTTCGTCAGGACTCGCTGGACTGGACGCTTTGGTAACTTGGTGGCTGTTTTCCGCCCTGGGCTGCTTGGCCATGTGGGCCCCTCCCAGGAGCTTTCCACAGCATGGCTTCATAGAGTGAACAAGCAAGACAGATTCAGTCTTCTGTAATCGAACCTCAGAAGCAAGAGCTCGTCACATCTGTTGTATTCTGTTCATTACAAGTGAGTCACTAGGTCCAGCCCACACTTGGGTGGGTAGAATCCACCAGTTTCCAATTTTTAGGGTTATCTCTTTGATCCATTATCAGAATTTTATAGGAATCAGCCAGGAATTTGTGTCATGATAAAATTTTATAGTAAATGTTATTTTGGTGTTTTATCTGTCAAATTTTATATCTGCTTTTCCTATATTTGAAACTTCTGTAAATCTAAGGCACTACAGGATATATGGAAAGAACATCTGAATAAATCATTCGACACCTTTTTCAAAGACTTCCCTTTTAAAATTAATTCATGTGAAATCCAGTCAAGAGATAGTAAGTACTATAAAAATTTAAGGTACTGTTAATAAATATTTCATGCTACATAGGCCTGAAAGAAAATGTAAACCACTGTACTTAGAAGATTTACCCAAAGCTTGTAGGGCCCTTGTATTAAACTTTTTTCTTTTTAATTTTAAATCTATTTATTTTAATTGGAGGCTAATTACTTTACAATATTGTATTGGTTTTGCCATACACTGACATGAATTTGCCATGGGTGTACATGTGTTCCCCATCCTGAATCCCCCTCCCACCTCACTCCCCATCCCATCCCTCTGGGTCATCCCAGTGCACAAGCTCCGAGCACCCTGTATCAGGCATCGAACCTGGACTGGCGATTCATTTCTTATATGATATTATACATGTTTCAGTGCCATTCTCCCAAATCATCCCACCCCCTCCCTCTCCCAGAGTCCACAAGACTGTTCTATACATCTGTGTCTCTTTTGCTGTCTCACATACAGGGTTATTGTTACCATCTTTCTAAATTCCATATATATGCGTTAGTATACTGTATTAGTGTTTTTCTTTTTGACTTACTTCACTCTGTATAATAGGCTCCAGTTCCATCCACCTCATTAGAACTGATTCAAATGTATTATTTTTAATGGCTGAGTAATACTCCATTGTGTATATATACTACAGCTTTCTTATCCATTTGTCTGCTGATGGACATCTAGGTTGCTTCCAGGTCCTGGCTATTATAAACAGTGCTGCGATGAACATTGGGGTACATGTGTCTCTTTCAATTCTGGTTTCCTCTGTGTGTATGCCCAGCAGTGGGATTGCTGGGTCATATGGCAGTTCTATTTCCAGTTTTTTAAGGAATCTCCACCCTGTTCTCCATAGTGGCTGTACTAGTTTGCATTCCCACCAGCAGTGTAAGAGGGTTCCCTTTTAAACCGTCTCCACCTTACCTGGGAGGGAGGACTTTGAACTGACAGCCTGAGGCCCTGAGTTCTGTAGGCCCTCAAATCGTCTCAGACTCAGTTTCATCTCCTAATCACTGGGATGGCCTGATGTGAACCTTGGGCTCTGCACGTGGCGCAGTGGTAAAGAATCCACTTGCCAGCGTAGGAAACCCAAGAGATGTGGTTTCGATCCCTGGGTTGGGAAGATCCCCTGGAGTAGGAAATGGTAACCACTACAGTATCCTCAGTCAGACATGACTGAGCAACTGAACTGAACTGAACAGTATCCTTGACTGGGAAACCCCATGGCTAGAGGAGCCGGTGGGCTATTCAGTCCATAGGGTTGCAGAGTCAAACATGACTAAGCGCATGCTTGCAGGCACACACGTGCACACAGTGTGACCCTCAGAGCCTATCAAATGTTGACTAAGCAAGCACCTGCTACGTGGTACCCTCTGAAAAGCACTCATCATACTGCCTGCTTAGCACCTGGCACACAGTAGGCATACAATAAATACCAACTGATCCTGACCCCGTGTCCAAGGGGACATTGGACACAATGTCCAATTCATTATTAGTTCATTATTAATTCTTCATTGTTAAGAAGAGCTTATGAAGATCTTACTGGGGAAAGAGAAGAGCTAGGTTTATAGATGAGATGATATCTATATGAGTGACTTGAAAGAAATTCCCTGAGTGAAAAATTAAGTTGCAAACGTCTATCCTTGCAGTTTGAGGAACTAACAGCAGGTGGAGTTCCGAGCTCACCAGGGGATCAATTATTCCGCACCTACCTATTGAGAGCCTCCCTATCCATGACATGCTGTCCTCTGGGCTCAAGGATGAGTGGGTGAGACCAGAGACAGCACTTGGCAGTCAGGAGGGTCATGCAGGAGCGGCGGGTGCAGACGCACTGGGCCAGACATGGGTGCGCAGTCGTGCCTGTGCCGTGAGATGGGAAGCAGAGACTTGAGGGTGATGCCTTTGTTCACAGTGACAGACTTGCGGGGCTGCCGGCAGCATCTGCACGGTGCAGGACACGATTCCCGTCCAAGCACAGCAGCCTCAAGCTTGTCCCCGGCAGCATCTGGACGGTGCGGGACACGATTCCCATCGGAGCACAGCAGCTCAGAGCTTGTCCCCGGCAGCATCTGGATGGTGCAGGACATGATTCCCGTCTGAGCACAGCAGCCCCGAGCTTGTCCTCTGCAGACAGCCTGCCTGGGCTTGACGTGTGGCTTCACCATTGACTTGCTTTGTGATCCTGACTATGTTACTTGATCCCTTTGAACTTCAATTTCTTCATCTGGCGTGTGGGAATAATTACATGACGTATTTTGTGGGGCTGTTGTGGGTGAAGGAAAGTTGCATGGCTCAAGGTAGCCTGGAGTTAAAACTCCCCTCCAGGTCCTCCCCACCATTCTAGACAAATCAAATAACTTTCTCATCCAATGAAAAAAATAGACATTAGGTTGATTACGCCCAGCTCCAAGCCAGCCCAGCCTCTGGCTGATGTCCAGAACTCCTTGCCCCAGCTGTTTAAGACCGTAGCTTTCTGCATACATGCCTATATATACTTACTCTTTTCTTAGATAAGTGCAGCAGCTCGATAATCTGACAGCTGCCCCTTCTCGCCTCATTAAAGATGATCTGTTCTTGTAGAGTGCCAGTCTCATTCTTTTTCTGAAACTCGCCTACTCTAACTCCAGACCTTACGGTGGGGATTAAAGGCATTTAGAACAACCTGGCAATGGTGTTTGGCATCAGCTGATATTACTATCACTCTTGTTGATGTTATGGCTGTTGTTAATATTGTTCTTGTTATTATCATTGTTCTGATTGTCAACAGCAGTGGCGAGACTCGTGTCCCTTCTATCTTTTTATTTTCTTTGGTCTCCACTGTATTTCAGGGACTTTCAGATGTGTGATTCTGATTTAAGAATATCCTGGGAAGTGTGCTGAAATACAATTTGGGGGCCTAAGTTTTGGTTCACTGGGCTCAGTGGGTTGGTTATGGGGCCTGGGAACTGACATCTTTACTAGCCACCTAGACAGATTGCACTGTCAGAAATCCTTCCTTAAAGGTCAGAATCATGAAATCTAGGATTTATGGAGACACTACCATGCTTTAGACCCTGGGCTAAGTGCTTTGTGCATGCCATTTATAATCTTAACAAAAACTCTGCTAGGCCAATATCATTATCCCCACTTGAAAATGGGCAAACTGAGACTCAGCACAATCTGGACACCTTATTCCTAGTGACAAAGCTGGACCCTTTTGCTCTAGAGCCTGCCCCTTTTCTGCCGTGCAGCACCGCGCCACTCTGTGTGAAGGTCCGCTTGGTTACTTTAGGCTGTTAGTCCCCAGTGTGACGCCTCCACTGCTGAAGCCACAAAGCCCGTGCTCCACAGCAAGAGAAGCCACCACAGTAAGAAACCTGCACACCACAGCCAGAGATCAGCCTCCGATTGCTGTAGCTAGAGGAAGCATGCGGTGTAGCAACAAAGACCCAGCACAGCCAAGGAAAAAAGTCCTATGTTTGAGATCACCTAGCTGAGGATTTGGGTGGGCTACTCTCTGACCTGGATAGCATATTCAAAAGCAGAGACATTACTTTGCCAACAAAGGTCCATCTAGTCAAGGCTATGGTTTTTCTAATGGCATGTATGGATGTGAAAGTTGGACTGTGAAGAAACCTGAGCGCTGAAGAATTGATGCCTTTGAACTGTGGTGTTGGAGAAGACTCTTGAGAGTCCCTTGGATTGCAAGGAGATCCAACCAGTCCATTCTAAAGGAGATCAGTCCTGGGTGTTCTTTGGAAGGACTGATGCTACAGCTGAAACTCCAATACTTTGGACAGCTCATGCGAAGAGTTGACTCATTGGAGAAGACTCCGATGCTGGGAGGGATTGGGGGCAAGAGGAGAAGGGGACGACAGAGGATGAGATGGCTGGATGGCATCACCAACTCGATAGACATGAGTTTGGGTGAACTCCAGGAATTGGTGATGGACAAGGAGGCCTGGCGTGCTGCAGTCCATGGGGTTGCAAAGAGTTGGACATGACTGAGCAACTAAACTGAATTCTCTGACCCAGGCTCTCTAGGATGGAGAAATACGGGGACCTCCATATGGGAAATAAAACATTTTATTTAAAAACTTTTCCAGCTTTATTGAGATATAACTGACATATAACATCGTCGGGCAAACAAAATTAAGAGATGTTCACTATGGTGGGATTTTACAGGAGGCATAAGAAGAGGTGGCAAGAATACACAGAAGAACTGTACAAAAAAGATCTTCACGACCCAGATAATCACGATGGTGTGTGGTGTAATCACTCATCTAGGGCCAGACATCCTGGAATGTGAAGTCAAGTGGGCCTTAGAAAGCATCACTATGAACAAAGCTAGTGGAGGTGATGGAATTCCAGTTTAGCTATTCCAAATCCTGAAAGACAATGCTGTGAAAGTCCTGCACTCAATATGCCAGAAAATTTGGAAAACTCAGCAGTGGCCACAGGACTGGAAAAGGTCAGTTTTCATTCCAATCCCAAAGAAAGGCAATGCCAAAGAAGGCTCAAACTACTGCACAATTGCACTCATCTCACACGCTAGTAAAGTAATGCTCAAAATTCTCTAAGCCAGGCTTCAGCAATATGTGAACCGTGAACTTCCTGATGTTCAAGCTGGTTTTAGAAAAGGCAGAGGAAACAAAGATCAAATTGCCAACATCCGCTGGATCATGGAAAAAGCAAGAGAGTTCCAGAAAAACATCTATTTCTGCTTTCTTGACTAAGCCAAAGCCTTTGACAGTGTAGATCACATAAACTGTGGGAAATTCTGAAAGAGATGGGAATACCAGACCATCTTGAGAAATTCAGGTCAGGAAGCAACAGTTAGAACTGGACATGGAACAACAGACTGGTTCCAAATAGGAAAAGGAGTACGTCAAGGCTGTATATTGTCACCCTGTTTATTTAACTTATATTCAGAGTACATCATGAGAAACGCTGGACTGGAAGAAGCACAAGCTGGAATCAAGATTGCCAGGAGAAATATCAATAACCTCAGATGCCGGGGTCCAGCCCCAGTGGCTCCAGGGAATTCGAAGGGGAGACGGCATTGGCGGGGGTCAAGAAATGATTAATTAGGCGTTAATTAAAGATATAAAGAGTAATAAAATGAAGATAGCTCAGTGAGGAAATTCAGTGAAGAAAAGCAGATGAAATAAGGATAGCTCAGTCAGAACATTTTGTGGAGAGAGGAGGCTGAATAATTCAGCCAGAAGGTAAGAGAAAGAACGACATGGGGAGACCAAGCTTTGGTGAACAAGGCCCCACACTTTATTTTTCATAGTTTTTATACCTTAAGTTATACATAGAGGATAATGGGGGAAGGGGTAGAGTCCTGCAGTAAGCCAGGCTTTCTTCCTGCAAATTTATCATATGCAAAAGCTTAGGTGATTTGCATCACCTTCTGGCCCAGAGGCCTGTCAACATTTTAAGACCCTTTCTTCAGAAAACTTATTTTTCTCTAAAGATGATTAGTCAGGCACCACCCTCCAAAGGCACTGGAGTTGCATTTCTATAGGACAAAGGTGTGGTGGGTTATAACAAGAGAAAGAATTAACTCAAGGGTCCAAGGTTACAAACATTAAAGCTACTACTTACATTTCTATAAACCAATTATATCAATCAATACACTGCCAAGGACACAGTAGGTAAGGGACATGGAGACTTAGCAGCAAACATTGGCCCAACAAGTGAAAAACCCTTCACCAATACAATTTCTAATCAATCAATCAACTGCTGAAAGGAGTCTGTACTTAGACAGTTTAGAACATCTCCTGCCTCTCACAGTTGGGAGGCTCTGAACAAGCACATGTGGCCGGAAAAACCTATTCAGGCAGGCTAGAGGATTTCCAAAAGAGTTTGTAGGTTGAAACACTGTCACACCCAGGAATTATTAACTGGAGCTGTAAGTTAACTCTTTTTTCAGAGAGAGGTAGTAGAGGACAGCCCCCCATAAAGTCAGAGGTGTAGGTGAGAACACAAAGCAGAAAGTAGGCAGACTCTGGTTTTTGGGGGTCGATGCTCGAGAATTTCCGGCGGGGGTGGGGGGGTGGGGGGCTCCTGAGGCTACATCCCACCTTTGCGTATGCCGAGCCTCCTTCCTCATGACCTTTGTCATGGGTGGAGCACTGATCCAAGCCGGATCCCGACATTCAGATATGCAGATGACACCACCCTTATGGCAGAAAGTGAAGAGGAACTAAAAAGCCTCTTGATGAAAGTGAAAGTGGAGAGTGAAAAGGTTGGCTTAAAGCTCAACATTCAGAAAACGAAGATCATGGCGTCCGGTCCCATCACTTCATGGGAAATAGATGGGGAAACAGTGGAAACAGTGTCAGACTGTATTTTTCTGGGCTCCAAAATCACTGCAGATGGTGACTGCAGCCATGAAATTAAAAGAGGCTTACTCCTTGGAAGAAAAGTTATGACCAACCTAGATAGCATATTCAAAAGCAGAGACATTACTTTGCCAATAAATGTTCGTCTAGTCAAGGCTATGGTTTTTCCTGTGGTCATGTATGGATGTGAGAGCTGGACTGTGAAGAAGGCTGAGCGCCGAAGAATTGATGCTTTTGAAGTGTGGTGTTGGAGAAGACTCTTGAGAGTCCCTTGGACTGCAAGGAGATCCAACCAGTCCATTCTGAAGGAGATCAGCCCTGGGATTTCTTTGGAAGGACTGATGTTAAAGCTGAAACTCCAGTACTTTGGCCACCTCATGCAAAGAGTTGACTCATTGGAGAAGACTCTGATGCTGGGAGGGATAGGGGGCAAGAGGAGAAGGGGACAACAGAGGATGAGATGGCTGGATGGCATCACCGACTCAATGGATGTGAGTCTGAGTGACCTCTGGGAGTTGGTGATGGACAGGGAGGCCTGGCATGCTGCAATTCATGGGGTCTCAAAGAGTCGGACACAACTGAGCGACTGATTTGATCTGATCTGAATATCAGAGCGGTATTTTGAAAGACAAAAGGCATTTCCGACAGGCAGAGACACAGAGAAAGGGCCTGGCAGGGGAACAGAAGGGTCTGGGAAAGGCCATGGCCTGTTTGGGGATTGTAAGGAGCTTCTCATGACAGAGCAAAGGATAGTGTTTTGTGTGATAGAGGTGGGAAAGACCTGGGTAATGAATGACACAGCAAGCCATGCTCAGGATCTGGTGGGGAGCCATGGGGGAACTTTAAGCACGAGTGGAACATGGTTTCTAATTATATAGATGCCTACAGTGTGGTCGTAGGTAATGCTGATGTGAAGATTTATAAGATCTAGGCGACCCAAAGGACCTCACCATGAAGCTTTATCTACTCTGTGTGTGTCTGTGCACACGTGTGTCACACAAGGCCCCCCGTGTTTTTTTTTTTTTTTTTAACGAAGATTCTTTTTTGATGTGGACCATTTTAAAAGTCCTTATTGAATTTGGTGTTAATATAATATTGCTTCTGTTTTATACCTTGCTTTTTGGTCACGAGGTGTGTGGGATCTTAGTTCCTGGACCAGGGATCAAGCCTGCACCCCTGCATTGTAAGGCAATGTCTTAACCACTGGACTGCCAGAGAAGTCCCTCTCCCACCATATTCTTTCATAGAACTCTTTCTTTTATAATTGCCACACCTTTCATAAGTCTTTGGAAGCTCTGCTATAAAAGAGAGCTACAGATGAACATATCAAAATCAACTCAAAAGTTAACCAAGGATTTGAAAGCAAAATTAACTTCTCACTAATGGTTGACATTTTTTTTTTTTTTAATCATCTTATCCTAAGTAATTCCACACACGCTTTCCCTTGATGAGGGAATCGTTTAAAGTCACAGTGGAGTACATGAAACTAAGATGCTGCTCATTCCCTCTCACAGACAGATTTTTAATATAAGTGTCAGAGCTTGAATATTCAAAATCCATTCTGCTACCTCTCTTGTCAACCCTCTCCACCTCAGCACCTGTGAGGTTTTGGGAACATCAGCTTAAGAGTGAACGTGTAACTTCTGATGTCCTATTAGAGCAATTCGACAGCTGTTAATGTTTCCAGGATACCAAAGTCCCTACCAGACAACAGGGGCTCCAAGATGAATTGAGCTTGTGGACGGTGCCCATCCAGTCAGTGCACTGATGGATGCACTGTCAAGGTGCACGTTTGGGGGAAAGAACTGTGCCCTGAGCCGTGGAGCCAGACGCTGGGTGGAGTTCCTACAGCTGGTATCACGTGACTGTGGCACAAATCGTAGAGAGCGAAAGTAAGGAGATGCGCTGGGCAAATGTGATTCAGAGCTTTGAAATCCACGTTAAAAAGAAGTATGGGCTTTACTCACTTTACCCTTAGAGCAATGGTCTCAGAGCCTTTGAAAAGAAAGGATTTCAGCAAAGGACTTACACCAGGTGGTCATCTTAGAAAATTCACTTTGATGGGCAGCAGGGTTACTAGTGGGTTTCCCTGATGGCTCAGCAGTAAAGAATCTGCCTGCAACGCAGGAGACACAAGTTCAATCCCCGGGTCAGGAAGATCCCCTAGATAAGGAAACGGCAACTCACTCTAGTATTCTTGCCTGGGAAATCCCATGGACAGAGGAGGCTGGTGGGCCACAGTCCACAGGGTCACAAAGAGTCGGACATGACTGAGCACGTGTGTGTGTGTGTGCATGCACACACACACACACACACACACACACACACACACACACACACACACGGCTACTAGCAGCACACACTGATCGGTACATTTCGAAAGTGTGCCCATTCCTCTAGGGAGACCGCAAAGCCTGGTGCCTTGATTTGATTTGGGAGAGGAAGAGTAAAGCCAGAACAGGACAGCACCCCCTCCTCCCCCACCGGCAGGCAAACCCTGCATGACAACCAGCCCTGAGGATGGAATGGGGAATGCAGGTCCAAGGCTGCTGGAGACAGCAGTGATGGAGACAAGGAGTGATGGAGGCCCGAGCCCAGAGTGCAGATAGAGAATGCAGAGAAGACAGATTTGATCTGGCGCTGAGCTTGATGGGGTCTAGAAAGGTGGGGCAGAGACACGAGGTTGGTGCCTCGGTCTCTGACTTGACCATCTCAGGATGTCACATAATAAATATATCTAGGTGACGGCGTATTATGTTAACATTCAAAATCTCCTGGTCAGTCATGTTGGACTCTTTTGCAACCCCATGGACTGTAGCCCACCAGGCTCCTCTGTCCATGAATTCTCCAGGCAAGAATACTTGAGTGGGTTGTATTTCCTCCTCCAGGGGATCTTCCCAACCCAGGGGTAGAACCCACAACATTCAAAATAGCATATAGCTTAGTCTGGACCAAGATACATACATGTTATGTCATGAGTATGTATTCTGATTATCTATAGGAATATTTTCAAATGATTGCTAGAATATTCCTGGAGTCAGAATCAACTGTTCCCCATTCCCCTCCTTTTGATGGTAAAGGATATTCTGTTTGGAAGCCATAGATGGGCATTTTGCGAGCTCTTCAGGTCAGTTTCCAGAGTCCTCAGCTTTTCCTGCCTTGGCTGGACTGTGTGCAGCAAATGGGCGAGGCCAGAACAGGAGGGTCCCTGAAGCCAAGTGCCACACTGACGGTGCTTCGTGAAGAGAGCTCGCCGTGTGTGGCTCGGCTCTGCGCCCAGGAGGGAGGGGCAGAGACGAAGCGGGTCCAGGACAGCAGCGCCTTCCTGCCCTGCGCCTGCAGCGCCTCTCGCTGTCAGGAGGGCACGGTCTGCTCCGGCCCCTCCAATGTGGCGTCACAGGCAGCGAGTGAGACGGAAACGTCTCCAGCTGCAAAACGTTTAAAAACGCTACCTTTTAGCCAATCCAACCATTTAATATAATGAAATACTGCTGCCAAAATCTTGCCCCCCACCCATGTCCACTGGTGCCGGATAAAAAACATAGAGACAGAGTTTGGAAGAAATAGAAAGAGTGCCTTTCTCTTTGCCGGGCAATGGGAATATACAGCAGGCTACTGGCTCAAGAACTGTGCCCCCTCCCTTGGGGAACTTGGTGTTTATTTGCTAAGTCGAGTCTCTTTGCGACCCCATGGTCTGTAGGCCACCAGGCGCCTCTGTACATGGATGGGATTTCCCTGGCAAGAATACTGGAGTGGGTTGCCATGTCCTTCTCCAGGGGATCTTCCTGATCCAGGGATCAAACCAGCATCACTTGCATTGCAGGCAGAATCTTCACCATGGTACCACCAGAGAAGCCCTACCTGGCGAATAGAGGTTTTATATCTTCATGAAATTCTTGTATATACATTTTTTTTTCCTGCAATTTTACAGCCAAACGCTGGTTGTCAGGAGGCTGGGCAACCCGGTCTGGTGTCCTGGAAGTTACTGACTGTGAGCTGCTTCCTTTCGAGATGCAGAATTCTACAAGAAAACGTAGGGGGAGAACTACGCCAGGTGCAGAGTATAATCTACATGGAGTCAGAGAGTAATTAGCTTTGTGAGGGACAAGTCCAGCTACAACTGTGTGTTAGTAGTAATAGTTAAAGAATAAGCAAGATTGTTTAACTGTTGCAGACCCGTTTGGCTGGTATGTGCCAAAGGCTGCTCACTCATTTTTGTTGTTGCTGCAACGATCCTGCATGTATCACCAGCAAAGCCCATTTACAATTCCAGGGAAATCAAACTAGAATTGGGGTAAGAAAGTCCAACTTTTTTTTTTTTCTCCCTTTGTGCTTAGTCTGGAGTCACTGGCTCACAGGGGCCTGTGTGCAGAGGCCTCGCACCCTGCATTCAGACCAGAGCTCCTGGGGCAACACGACTTCCCGCACCAGCACCCGACGGCTCTGTGGGCAGAAGCCCAGCCGCAGCTCTCAACTCAAGATGGCCGCACCCAGCCACGCGCAGAGCCTGGAGCTTCCGGGGCCTGGAGCTTCCGGAGCCTGGGGCTTCCGGAGCCTCAGGGGCTGAGCGCTCCCGCGAGAACTCTGCCGGCCCCGCCCACCCGCCACGAGGCCCATAACCAGCCGGGCGCGCAGCCTGCCGGGAGAGGGTGCGCTTTTGAGCCCCAGCGCAGACCTTCAGGCTCTGTGGTCGAAGCGACACCCGGCAGGAGGACTCTCGTGGGGCCCCGACTTGAAAAGGCTGGTAAACAAATCTAGTTTCAGAGAAAATGAGCGCCCTCTTCTCACCGAGCCTCGTGGGCTTTCTTGTCTAGCCCGTATCTCGGACGTGTGCTCCATTACCTTGTTTTCCACCCTTTTTTTTTTAAACAACGATACCAAGGTGGGTAACTACAAAAGCAAAAACGAAATGAAAAGGTAAAAGAGAAGAAGAGATTTCTTTTTCTTAAACTGAGGTTCTTCTGAGGTATTTCTTAAGAGTGGGCTTTTACTTCCTCAAGGACAAGAGGCCACACTGACAGAACAGTGAAGAAGCACTCTGTTCCTCTCCTTGTGTAATGACTGTTGATTCTTTCGGAAAATGGATTCGCTGTGGGGTTGAAAAGGCTGTAGTGTGTCAGCGTCACCTTGAGAGCCTCCTAAATTCTTCAGAGAGAAGCGCGGGTCAGAATTCTCCTTCCTTCTAGAAGGAGGACAGGAGAAACTGTTGAAAAGTTCATCGGAGTGGAGAGGGAAAGCGGACGTGTTTCGGTGTCGCCCTCCAGTCAAGTACCTTCACCTGTTTCCATTTTGTTTGTGCGGTTGTTTGAATCAGCAGCCCAAGCTGTGCCCGGGGTTGTTGCCCTGACCAGTGGGAACAGGAATCCAGCATTAGAAGCGGAAGGAAGGGTCACACCTGCTCCTGTTTGCTGTTACTGTAGTTGACACTTGGAACTGACCAGTCACTTTGTTTTTACGTGCACACAGAACAAAAATGTTCAGTGTGGTTCAAGCTCAGTCTAGGCTGTCATTTACAATTGCCTTGTTATTTTAAAAATGGCCGTTCCTGGATTTTATTCTTTTCTCTTTATCTCGATCATTTTTCTCCAACGTGTTTCTCCACCATTCAGTCACCCCCGGACAGCTCTCATTTGACTATACCCGGAAAACCTCTGCTGTAAGATTTCAGCTGTGCCTCTGCCGCAGCTGACAGACGTCAGGATTGGGGGAGGTCAGGGAGGGGCGTGACCGCCAGTTCATCCTGGAGCTGGATCGGGGCAATCGGGGGCAGCTGCCCCATCCCCATCCTGGAAATCTCCACCCTGCCCACTGTCCCCGCATAGCTGCTGTTAGAGGACGCGGCCTGAGATAGGAAGGTGTTGTTAGACCGCCCGGACTGTGTGCCTGGCTGTCTCAGTTGTTCAGTCGTGTCCAGCTCTGTGTGACCCCGTGGACTGTAGCCCACCAGGCTCCTCTGTCCATGGGATCCTCCAGGCCAGAGTACTGGAGTGGGTAGCCATGCCCTCCTCCAGGAGATCTTCCCAACCCAGAGATGGAACTCACATCTCCTGCATCACAGGTGGATTCTTTTCAACGGAGTACACTGGGAAGTCCACTGTGTGCCTGGACTGTATCAACTTAAGATTTTGGCAGGCGCACGCAGAGATACACTGTCTTCCAGATCCCAGGACAGACTTCATGTGTAAGTTGCCTTTTTTGTTAAAACTACCCATTCCCAGTGGATTTCTCTTTCTTCTGTCCCTCCCTGCTCTCTGTGTTCAGGGGCCAGTTTGCGAACCGGTGGGAAGATATGTTCAGGGCCTTAATATTTTAAACATAAGTGTAATGTGATAAAACAATGGATTGAAAGTGAAGAATGGAATGCAGTCGCTGACATGAGCCAGGGTACACAGGCTTGTGATGTGGATAAATGTATCTTGAGTAAATTATTGTGTCATTTTTTTAGTTACAGGCTGTTGGAACAAAGGATCTCAGGGAGGCTGTTTTAATCTCCTGCTCCTAGCCTTCTCTATTAAGAATGATGAATCTAAGTGAAAAATCCTGATGAGTTCAGTGAGTTGCGGCTGAGGCGTGCCTGCCGTGAGGGTGAGAGCATGTTTTAGTCTGCTGCTGTTTTCTAAGACAGTACTGTTCACTGAGTCTCCAGATTTATTTACCAGCAGATATTTTTGTGGAGCGTACTGTGTACCAGGCACCAATAATAACATTGGACTAGCATTGTATTGTTAAGCTTACAACTGCATTGGGACATATTATTTTCTTATTTAGAACAGTAGTTCTTAGCATGGAATAATAATACTTGGGAATTGAGTTGAAAAATAAGTACAATTTCTATGTCTGTTTCCATATAAATAGCTCAATGATTTTTTTTTTTAAACCAGATTGGGAGAACACGTCTGGGGTGGATAATTTTTAAAATAGCCTGAGTAGTATAAAGACAAGTTGTTGTGAGTGTGTGTATTTTGGAAGGTTCCTCAATGAAGTTCTTATCCTTCGGGACTAGCTAAAACCAAGATAGGAGAGACCTATGTGTCTTCTGGTCAGAAAAGGCTGGCCACGTTTATTAAGTGACTACAGAAAAGGAAAACACTCAAATTAATTTGAGGAGACTCACCTAAGTATTGGGTCCCAGATTCAAAAACTGATTGATTGATGAGCTGCTTCTGTGCACAGCTCTGTAAATTTGCTCCAGGCTAAATGGCAGCAGGAAGGTATTTACTTAATTATTGTTGTTTAGTCGGTAAGTCCTATTGCTCTTTTTCTACCCCACGGACTATAGCCAACCAGGCTCCTCTGTCCATGGGATTTCCAGGCAATAACACTGAAGCGGGTGGCCATTTCCTTCTCCAGGGGCTCTTCCTGACCCAGGGATCACACCTGAGTCTCCGGCAGTGGCAGGCGGATCCTTTACCACTGAGCCCCCAGGGAAGCCTTTACTTAATGTTGTTGCTGTCTGGTCACTGTGTCGTGTCTGGCTCTTTGCAACCCCAGGGACTGTAGCCTGCCAGGCTCCTCTGTCCATGGGCTTTCCCAGACCAGAATACTGGACTGGGTTACCATATCCTTCTCCAGGGGATCTTCCTGACCCAAGGATCGAACCCAGGTCTCCTGCGTTGGCACAGGGATTCGTGACTCATGTGGTAGTTCTCCCGAGGAATAGCAGTAGGCAGGAGGCTAGCCAGTATGGTGCAAACAAATGATTTACTTTTGTTATTATAAAGCAGTGCCAGCTCAAGATTTTACTTACAGTTACTTTGTTGCGACAGTGTCTTAATATGCTCTCTTGAGTGCATGGCGGTGAAATTACCATCTGTCTTGGGGACCTGAAGCCCTTGGGTGTGCATCAGAAAGTGCTTCCTGTGCACTTGCGTATGTTCTTTATGGGTTATGTGACTCAGGGCAGGCTGAGAGTGATTTTCCTGGTTCCTTCAACCTGGAAGTGTGGTCCTGGGAGGGTGGGCAGTATTGGTATCTCAGTGGAATTTTGTTGGAAATGTAGAATCATGGGCTCTTCTCTGGCCTACTGAATCAGAGTCTGCATTTTAGCAGGATCTCCAGGTGGATCCAAACATACATCACACGTGAAAGTTTAAGAAGCGCTTGTCTATAAGGCCTTTGATGTTTTCTACATTTTTTCTTTTATTTGTCAATTTTTTAATGCAGTTGTTTTTCTTTTACAAAGAAAGTTGTTTTTCTTTCCCCCGCTCAAAACAATTCAAATAGTTTTTGAAGCAGAAATCATTTAGACCTTAAATAGGAAAGTAAGGGAGAAAGTGGTTGCATTTGGAAATCAGTGTTAGATAACAATTTTTGAAAATCTGAAATTTATATCCATTTTGGAAGTCTAAACACAGTCCTGGTCCCAGAGATCATAATTCAAATAGATTACTTCATCTCTTTACCTATATTCTAAAGAAAGAGATGTGTGTTTTTAAATGCGTGTGTACATAGCTTCCTTAATGAAAGCTTTACTGCAAAAGCACTTTGTTCCTAATGCATCCTTAAGTGAAGTTTTGCATTCTTAATTTTCCACTCAAGTAATTTAGAAACCATTAGTTAAAGTGGAACTCTAAGATAAAGTAGAATCCTTGTAAGTTTAGATGGTTTCCTCTGAAGATTGCTCTTATAATTGTCAGAGAAAGATAAATTCTTAATTGCATTTCATTATATCTGGGTAGCAGATACATGTTTGCTTTCCAGCTACCTGTCTGGCAAAATCGGAGGAGGATAGGAGATGAAGTGATGTAATAACATCAAGCTAACAGACTTCCAGCATTCTCCACCCGTCCAGCTGGCCACTGTGAACCACCTTTCATCAGGACAAGAGCATTTCCCCTGTCTGTCTACACCTCCTTTCTCAAGCAGTCGAGTCAAATCGGTGTTTCTCCTTTGTTCCTGTTTCTCGTATAGTTTACTCCACACTAGACAGGAGGACAGTTGTTGCTCTTGAAGGTTAGAGATTTCTGTTGTCGCCTTCTGAAATTGGCAGTCGTGGACGATGTCGGCAGCACAGACAGAAGCAGGTGCCCTTTCTTTGTTTCTCTCCTCAAAAGTGTGGCTCTGCCTCTGGCTCTTTTTAAATCTCATTACAAAATCATCTTCTCTTGTGCCTGAATGGTTTGATTTTTCTTTCAAGTTAGAGGTCTTCTAGAGAAAGTCTTTGAAGTACAATCAGATCCAAATTTCAAAAGTAAAGAGAGATATTTTACTGATCTTAAGAAAGGAATTGTGTTCACAGATACTAATATTTGCCCAGGGCCCTTTCTGAAGTGAAAGATTTGCCCACACAGATCAGTCTACATGAATGTTGTGCAACTGTAATTTAATACTAAGAAAACACTCCTAACATATAGATCCCATGTAAGCTTCTCATATTAGCATCTGACTTCTTTCTTGCCTGTTTCAAGGTCATAGAAAGTGTTAGAAATTTGAGTTAGAAATTTTGCCTTAGTTTCTAGTTTGAGGGTTTTGAAGAAAGGCTAGCCTGTATGATTTTTCTGATTATATATAATGTATCTTAATACCAGACAGTTATCGCAAATACAATTCAGAGACTTTCAAAACTACAAATGAGGGGGAGGTTTATACTATAAGCAGTGTTTTTCTGATGAATCTGTGATCTCTTGGGAAAGGAAATGCAGGTTAGAAGAATCTACTAAACGTCTCCAGGTTAAAGTATTGTTAACTTTGGAGGGATCTGGGACAGACTGAGCTCCTGACCAGAGTTATGAATGTATTACTATTTCTTTACCCTAGGCAAAAGGACTACACTTTCGTTGGTTTGCCAAGGAGTCTATATTTAAAAAAAAAAAAAAACCCACAAGCTTTACCGCTTGAGTCAGTCACAGCTCATAAATCCCTGCTCTCCCTTTTCTTTGAATTATTTTACCTGGTTTCCATGATGGTTTTCATTTCCTGATTCATTGTCTGCTCCATCCTTAGCAACACCTCCTTGATGTAGAGGTGTATAGATTTGTGCTTCCAAGAGAAGAGAGTTTTCCTTCATGGGTTGTGTGAATCACTGGTTACTATGAGCTTTGTATGTTCTTTGTGCATATATGTAATTATGGACCTGTTTACACCTATACATATATAAATGGGCTTCCATGGCAGTGCTAGTGGTAAAGAATCTGCCTACCAGTGCAGGAGATGCAAGAGATGTGGGTTTGAACCCTGAGTTGGGAAGATCCCCTGGAGTAGGAAATGGCAACCCACTCGAGTATTCTTGCCTAGAAAATCTCATGGACGGAGGAGCCTGGTGGTCTGCAGTCCATGGGGGCACAAAGAGCTGGGCACGACTGAGCACACTTACTACTACTGTGCATGTATCATTACATACTGCACATGTGCATGTCTGTAATATGCACATGCACACATGAATGTGCGCATGCTAAGTCCCTTCAGTCGTGGCCAACTCTTCAGTCCCTGGTTGGGGAAGATCCCCTGGAGAAGGAAATGGCAGCCCACCTGTGGGGAGAGAGCAAATTAGCACAGGTGGTGTGTTCAGGCTCTCTCACCCCACGTTTTGTAAATAAGGACTGTGTAACAGCTGAGATCACTTACAGCACGGTGCATGTGCTCCCGAGGTCCCTGCGTGGCCAAGGGCTACTTTGTGCGGTAGCCCTCTGAGAGCTCCACCTGAAAGGCGGCGGCCTCCCCGCTGCTCCCCGGCGGGGTCCGTGGGGTCAGCCCGGGAAGAGAGGACGCGGCACGGCTGCTGCCGGCCCGGCTGGCAGGGGAGACGAGGGCGTGGCTCCGGCAGCCGCTCCAGCCCCGAGTGCGCCGTGCCCGCCCCGGGTTCAGGGACAGCGTGCACAGGGTCAGCACTACACCACTCCAGTATGCTTGCCCGCAAAGTCCCATGGACGGAGGCAGGCTGCGGTCTGTGGAGTCGGAACGTCAGACACGGCTGAGCGAGCACCATGCACGCACATGCATGGAATACATATATGTGTATCTCTGCACTCATGGGTGTGTATGTACTTACTCTTCTATTAATACTTCAAGACAGAGGCTTGTGGTTGTGCGCTGAGCATCAGAATGAGCTTCAGGAGCCGAAGCAGGGGAGCCATGGCGGGCAGCATGGCAAGCGGCAGAGTCGGGGGAGAGCCAGGTGCGGGCAATGGTGGTCAGCTCCGCCCAGCAGGTGGTGGCTTCCCTAAGATCAGAATTTCCTGGAGAACCCGGTTCAGTGGGTTGAGGTGAAGTGATGTTTTGTTCGGTGCTGTACATCAGCCTGCTGTTCTCGTGTTGAACGGCAGCCGAGACCAGGGTCCAGTTACCGGTGTCCGTCTTGCTCCAGCCGAGACCCGCTGCCAGAAGGGAGGGACGGGATCGGCAGTGGTTTCAGTTACCTGATCAGTTTTTCTACTGGAGCATGATGTTCTATTTTCCGTGCCCAGACAATCTCATTACTCAGAAACTCTGAGGAAACATGCTTTTCAGCAGCTGTGAAATGTGCTGCTGCTTTTATGGCGAGCAGACAGGCGAGGCCGTCAGAGCCCTCCTTCCCCACCAGCTGGCTCCTAGATGCTGATGAGAGACAGGTCACTTGTTGACACTACTTTTCCTAATTCTTATATTTTTTTCCCTAATTTTTAATTCTTTTTGAATTTGAAAATAAATGTTTTATTTTTAACATCATTCACGGGATGATCCCCTGGAGGAGGCATGGGAACCCACTCCAGTGTTCTTGCCTGAAGACTCTTATGGACAGAGGAGCCTGGTGGGCTTCAGTCCAGGGGACCACAAACGGGCACGACTGAGTGACTGGGCATGAAGAATAATAATACTTGCATCTCAGACACATTGTGAAGATCAGATGAAATGATGTATAGGAAAACGTCTTACCAAATGTTCAGCTCAGGTTCCTGTTGCTGCTATTATTACTAGCACCACTTACTACTGTTACGGTAGAACGTGAGTTAGCAGCAGTCCCCAAAATAGATCGAAACTGTTATCCACAAATAATTAAGGATTTTTAGCTCCTGAAAGTTATTTTACTGATTCATTCCAGACTTGCAGCTATTCAAGGACAACTGTGCTTTGCTTATAAACATTTGGCTACCAGATGTTGCCTATCTTATGCGTATAAGTCTTCTTCCTTTTTTCAGACAGAGATGGATTTGTGGGTGTTACTTGTACTCTAAGTTGAAAAATAAAAGCCTGTGTCAGAGTAAGTGATTCAGGCTATTTACATCTCATCACTGTAGCCTTGGGTGCACACTCAAGTGAAAGAACTTATCAGGAGTCAATATTCTATCAGTCAAGCTATTGGCACCTCTAAAAAAATTAATGTTGGTGTAATTAGATTGAAAGGTCCTGCAAAATGTTTTCTCCAGCCACAAAATAACAGGACAGTCTCACAGTACAGGAGACAAAGTGCTAACATCCTATTGCAGCTTAATCGTTTCACATCACAGCATAGGAAGGGTGGTTCCTGTGACTTTTAGAAGGTTTTGTAGATGATGAATTTGATTTCTGGTATTAATGAATCTGTATAGAATTATATAGGGTGCCTAAGAAATGGTTTTTTTCAAAGATGCCAGATCTGAAATGATGAGAAATGTCCAAATGAATGTACTTTTAAGCAAAACTGAGTTGGATGTGTAAGTGGTATGCCGAAGTACATGGGATCAGATATGAATTCAGGACACAGAGGAAAAGCTATGTGTTGGTTTAGTTGCTTCCAGTGCTCCTTGGAGTCCTTGATAGGAGTGTCTGATAACTGCTCAAAACCATTTTATCCAACTCTTGAGGGCAGCTGATCTGTGATGAGACAGAAAGAGGACCCTCCTTTTAATTTCTCCTGACTTAATCGATCAAGTATGTTAATTACTTAAAA
The DNA here is from genome assembly GCA_935064755.1 of Tragelaphus eurycerus. Lineage (NCBI taxonomy): Eukaryota > Metazoa > Chordata > Mammalia > Artiodactyla > Bovidae > Tragelaphus > Tragelaphus eurycerus. Next base: position 1,405,717 of record CAKXYN010000019.1, on the reverse strand, counting down.
TTTTCTCATGGTGTTGTTTGTTTGTTAAGGTGGATCATTCTGGCAATTGATGAAAAATAGCTTCCTGCTAAGCCAGCATAATGAATATTGACGTTCTTGGTGTTTACAGCCAATAGAAATCACATTTTCAAGTCTCCATTTCCAAGGTGCTTGCTTAATAAATAACTTCTCCAACCGTCTGCACTATGGGGACACACACTCTCAAAGATCGGAGTGAGTAAAGCTTAAAAATTATGTGTGGATTAATGTCAGCATCTATGAAGAACAAATATTGAGGTTAGAAGTTTGAATCTCCAAGACAGAATGGCAAAGGGGAAGCCGGGCCTGGGAGTCTGGAGATGCAAGCAGGACAGACTCAGGCATCATTAACTCGAAATCTCTGCCCCTGCTGTGTCTCTGCATTAGAGGAACATTACTGCATTAAATGTGGCCAGCAATCCTGATAAAGATGCTAATTGAAAGAGGAACTTTTCCAGCACCTTTCCACTTTCCTCTATACCCTGCTCAACCTTTATCTTAGTTTAACAGAGAAAGCAAACAAAAAAACCCCTAAGGCCTGGAAAAGATGATAGCAGGAAGAGGAAGCTATTTTTTTTTTTTTCTGTGTCTCTTATGTAAACATTGTCTTTTGGTAATACCCATCTTTAAGAAATGAGAAGGAAAGAAAGCCCTTTAAAACACTTAAAAAATAAAATGGCACTTTCCCAAGGAATATTATAAGTTTCAGTCTTCAGACTTTGAAGCTCTCTTATGGGGCATTTTCTACAAAGATCTTCAAACATCTCCCCTTAAGAAGCTGTCTCTCCTTGACAGTTCTAGTTTACCAATCCACGATTGCTTGTCATATCTTGTTCTCAATGTTCACGGGTAAAACGATAACCCCTTTTCCCCTTCTTACAGCTCTCAGTCTGAAAAGAAGTCTTTATGATGAGGTTCGCTCCACACTTCCAGTGTGGATCTCATAGAACTGGAGAACTGAAGAACCTCTGTGGATCTTGGATATCACCTTTGCCAAGCCTCATATATCCCAGGTTGGGAAACTGAAGTACGTTTCAAGTCAGTTCCCTCAACTTATTTGCACCTTCTGAGTGATCATGCCAAGTTTAGAACTCAGGTTAACTGCCCTGCTCTTAGCTACCACAGAGCTGATAGTCTCTTTTCCTAATTTCAGAAAATTGAGACAGCAGTCCTTGGACAGCTTGCTGGAGTTCTAGTTCACGAATGCTTACTTTACCTCAATTGTTTTGAAAATCCACTATGGCCAGATGAAAAGAGTTTCACTTTATAAAATACTGCGGCATCTTAGGTCCTTTGCGTTTGCTTTTTGCATATTGCTGTCTTGCTGTATTCACGATGAAGTGTACTTTTGTTCAAGAGGAAAAGTAGCCATTGTATCCACTTTTTCCCTTTCTATGTGGGAAGAAGATCTGGTATGTGAAATACTGTTGGAAGTCAACATCTGCCTTGTGGTGGGAGAACCGCCTCCTTGCAACCTCAGCTACCCTTAGGGAGTAAAAGATGTTGCGCTTATTACAGACTCTCTAAACCAGGGGTCCCCAGCTTGCAGGATCTAATGCCTGATGATCTTAGGTGGGGCTGATATAACAATAATAACAGAAATAAAATGCACAATAAATGTAATGTACATGAAAGCAAAGTTGCTCAGTCATGTCAGACTCTTTGCAACCCCATGGATGGTAGCCCGCCGGGCTTCTCCCATGTGCTTTTCCAGGCAAGAAGGCTGGAGTGGGTTGCTGTTTCCTTCTTCAGGGGACCTTCCCACCCAAGGATCGAACTCAGGTCTTCCGCACTGCAGGCAGATTCCTTACCATCTGAGCCACCAGGGCATCCTGAAGCCACTCCCCACCTATCTAACCCACCCTCTGGTCTGTGAAAAAATTGTCTTTCACAAAACTGGTCCCTGCTGCCAAAACGGTTGGGGCCCACTGCTCTGAACTGGTTGAGGTCATCTGAATAGACTTGCCTGAGTTCCTGACGGTGAGATTGCTGCCGTATCAACACAGGGTTTTAGAATTTCAGTGGAGTTTATTCTGTCAGCTCTTTCTTTTGAAAGAAGAATAGACGAAGAATCAGTGGTTGTATTTGTCAGTGCTTTTTATTGGTTGCGGTTGATAGACATTTAGATCTAATCTGAATGTATATCTTAATCAAACTGGCTAAAACTAAAAAAAAAGGGAGCCGAGGAGCTGTATTGGCTCTTGTAAGTTTAGATGATAGATTGATGATTCAGGGGCTCAGATGACGCATTGGTCTCCTCTCGGTCTGCTCCCCTCCCCTTGGCTTTCCTTCTCTCGCTCTCCATATTGCCAGCTTACATTCATCTTCACTCACTCTGGTTGTTGTTCAGTCACTAAGTCATGTCTGATGCTTTGCATCCCCATGGACTGCAGCATGTCAGGCTTCCCTGTCCTTCACTATCTCATGTCCTTTGAGTCAGTGATGCCATCCAACCACCTCATCCTCTTTGTCCCCTTATTCTCCTGCCCTCAGTCTTTCCCAGTATCAAGGTCTTTTTCAATGAGTCTGCTGTTTACATCACATGGCCAAAGTATTGGAGCTTCAGCATCAGTCCTTCCAACGAATACTCACGGTTGATTTGCCTTAGGGTGGACTGGTTGGAACCAGTCTGTTGTTGTTCCATGACCAGTTCTAACTGTTGCTTCCTGACCTGCATACAAATTTCTCAAGAGGCAGATCAGGTGGTCTGGTATTCCCATCTCTTTCAGAATTTTCCATAGTTTATTGTGATCTACACAGTCAAAGGATTTGGCATAGTCAATAAAGCAGAAATAGATGTTTTTCTGGAACTCTCTTGCTTTTTCCATGATCCAGCGGATGTTGGCCATTTGATCTCTGGTTCCTCTGCCTTTTCTAAAACCAGCTTGAAATCAGGAAGTTCATGGTTCACATATTGCTGAAGCCTGGCTTGGAGAATTTTGAGCATTACTTTACTAGCGTGTGAGATGAGTGCAGTTGTGCGGTAGTTTGAGCATTCTTTGGCATTGCCTTTCTTTGGGATTGGGATGAAAACTGACCTTTTCCAATCTTGTGGCCACTGCTGAGTTTTCCAGATTTGCTGGCATATTGAGTGCAGCACTTTCACAGCATCATCTTTCAGGATTTGGAATAGCTCCACTGGAATTCCATCACCTCCACTAGCTTTGTTCGTAGTGATGCTTTCTAAGGCCCATTTGACTTCACATTCCAAGATGTCTGGCTCTAGGTCAGTGATCACATCATCATGATTATCTGGGTCATGAAGCTCTTTTTTGTGCAGTTCTTCTGTGTATTCTTGCCACCTCTTCTTAATATCTTCTGCTTCTGTTAGGTCCATACCATTTCTGTCCTTTATCGTGCCCATCTTTGCATGAAATGTTCCTTTGATATCTCTGATTTTCTTGAAGAGATCCCTAGTCTTTCCCATTCTGTTGTTTTCCTCTATTTCTTTGCATTGATCGCTGAAGAAGGCTTTCTTATCTCTTCTTGCTATTCTTTGGAACTCTGCATTTAGATGTTTATATCTTTCCTTTTCTCCTTTGCTTTTCACTTCTCTTCTTTTCACAGCTATTTGTAAGGCCTCCCCAGACAGCCATTTTGCTTTTTTGCATTTCTTTTCCATGGGGATGGTCTTGATCCCTGTCTCCTGTACAATGTCACGAACCTCATTCCATAGTTCATCAGGCACTCTAGCAGATCTAGGCCCTTAAATCTATTTCTCACTTCCACTGTATAATCATAAGGGATTTGATTTAGGTCATACCTGAATGGTCTAGTGGTTTTCCCTACTTTCTTCAATTTCAGTCTGAATTTGCAATAAGGAGTTCATGGTCTGAGCCACAGTCAGGTCCTGGTCTTGTTTTTGCTGACTGTATAGAGCTTCTCCATCTTTGGCTGCAAAGAATATAATCGATCTGATTTCGGTGTTGACCATCTGGTGATGTCCATGTATAGAGTCTTCTCTTGTGTTGTTGGAAGACGCTTACTCCTTGGAAGGAAAGTTATGACCAACCTAGATAGCATATTCAAAAGCAGAGACATTACTTTACCAACAAAGGTTCGCCTAGTCAAGGCTATGGTCTTTCCTGTGGTCATGTATGGATGTGAGAGCTGGACTGTGAAGAAGGCTGAGTGCCGAAGAATTGATGCTTTTGAACTGTGGTGTTGGAGAAGACTCTTGAGAGTCCCTTGGACTGCAAGGAGATCCAACCAGTCCATTCTGAAGGAGATCAATCCTGGAATTTCTTTGGAAGGAATGATACTAAAGCTGAAACTCCAGTATTTTGGCCACCTCATGCGAGGAGTTGACTCATTGGAGAAGACTCTGATGCTGGGAGGGATTGAGGGCAGGAGGAGAAGGGGACGACAGAGGATGAGATGGCTGGATGGCATCACTGACTTGATGGATGTGAGTCTGAGGGACCTCCGGGAGCTGGTGATGGACAGGGAGGCCTGGCGTGCTGCGGTTCATGGGGTCGCAAAGAGTCGGACACGACTGAGCGACTGATCTGATCTGGACTGGTTGGATCTCCTTGCTGTCCAAGGGACTCTCAAGAGTCTTCTCCAACACCATGGTTCAAAAGTATCAATTCTTTGGTGCTCCGCCTTCTTTATGGTCCATGTCTCACATCAGCACATGACCACTGCTGGCCTTGTTGAAACCGGGAAACTTGGCTCATGGTGACCCTGTGTGCCCTTGAGTACAAGCATGCCATTTGGTGCGTTCAGGTCCCCTGCCTACTTGGTTGAAGCTGCTGAGAGAGTTAGGTGGCAGTCCCACCGAAAGCTCAAGGACTGGAGGGTGGCCAGGGAGAGGAACTGTTGCTGGACTAGGGGCTGGATGCTTGGAAGAAACTAATAATAGTTTAAAAATAGTAACATCAGTGTCTAACAGTTATTGATGTCTCACCTCAATATGCCAGGAACTTTTCTAAGTGTTTAATAGCTAATAACTTATTTGATTCTCAAAACAGTATGAGGTAGATACATACATAGGACTTCCATTTATATCAATACATGAAGAATATTAATCACAAGAGAGATTAGTTTTCCGTCATTATGATTTAGAAGCCAAGTGCATTGTTTTTTTCCCACCAAGTATATCTTAAAGCCCAATACCCTTTCAACTAACGTTCATTAAATCAGTATTTGCTCACAACTAATTGGGAACTGAGAAAATACCAACTTTATCTTTATGGCATATGCAGTCTAAGGGTGGAGTCAAAGACATCTTCTATCTAAACACATATCCTATATCTAAATAATGACCATGTAATTTATAGAAAGAAGTGCTATAAAGCAATCATGCATTGTGAAGGATTGTGATATGGAGATAGCTAATGTATTCTGTTTTGGTTGTTCAAAAGAGCTGTATTAAAATTGCTTTATCACAAGGAAAATGAGTTCAAATGACAGTGATTGTTCAGCGAAGGAGGCTCAGTTGTCACAAACATTAGAAGTCTTTTCTCCCAGGTGAATAGGATCTTGCCAAGGCTGGAGACGGGAAGTGGGTAGAGAGGTGGGAATTTTAAAGAATATGTGTGTGTGGAATAAATGCATAACAAATAATTCAAATGTTGATGGAAAAAAAAAAACATTTGGATTAGTTCTTATTTTTTTTTTATTTAAAAACAAATTGCACTTAAAACACCAACCAAGAGAACAGCAAGAGTTGCTTATCATAAACTATAAATGATGTTTCTTTGTTTCAGATTGGTGAAGGTGTATGAGAATATTTTCTTTAATTTTAAACTAGAATATTCATAGCATCAAATTTGAGATTTAACTCTTGCTTCTTTTAGGGTTTCATTTGAAAACTTGATATTAGCCTTTTTCCGGTTAAAACACTTGAAGCCTTTGTCTCATTAATGAGGTCCATAAACCACAGATGCTTCTTCCTCTGCGACACTGCGCCCCCCCGCCCCACCCCATTTGGCAACTTAAATTTCCCACTAGTCAAAAAAAAGTTAATTTGTATTAACAACCAGTTTCACAAGAGGTTGATTATTCAAAAATGGGCTTGGACTCTAACCAGAAAACTGAGAGTGCTACCTAGAGATCAACAAAGTATTAGAAAGCAAGAATACCAACTGAATCTGAAAATCAAAATATAAAGCATATTTAAAAATTTTCTGGAGGCTAGAAAGGCCATCTTATCCATTTTATGTCTTTATCAAAGTGTCTGAATAATGCCTCCAAAGCACTGCTTACCCCAGCTACACAGACATACTTTTCTTGGTGCACAGAGGGCCATTAAATCTGTCAGAGACTAGAGGAGATTACTTCACATTTCTTGGAAAAATTGACTTGGAAGGTCATTGAAGGCTAATGCACTTGGGCAATTATATTGGGGAGTTTACAAATCACTCAGCAGTTATGTTTTAACCAGAAACAAAAAATGAATAAATCGAAAGATTGGGGTCTGCTAGATCTGTAGTTGTGACTTCCTGAACATCTTTTGTGTATGTGTGTGAATGATCAGCATGTGTGTGTGCGTCTCCCATTTTATTCTTCCTGATAAATGGCTGGAGATACAGAATAACCTGAAATTATTCCAGGAAGGTAGCAATCACTATTCATTTGTCTCCATCTGCCGCATTAATTCTGATCAGATACAAACCTACTGAACAGACAGCAGGTGATGGATAGGAGTGAATGTTTTGTGTGTTTGTTTTGCTTTTCTCTTCCCCATCATATTTCCAGGCTTACAGGTTTGAAGATAACGCCCAATGGAATCACGGAAATGTGTTCCTATAGGAGAAATTTAGAGCATGTTTCTAAGAGGTTCAGGTTCTCTCATTTCTGAAGCCTAGAGATGTAACTTTTGCTTTCTGAAACATTGTAACTGGGGAACAGGAGGCCTGAAAGTTCAGGAATTTTTCCTTGTTTATTTTTCTCTTGAGAAATTTGTATGCAGGTCAGGAAGCAACAGTTAGAACTGGACATGGAACAACAGACTGGTTCCAAATAGGAAAAGGAGTTCGTAAAGGCTGTATATTGTCACCCTGTTTATTTAACTTATATGCAGAGTACATCATGAGAAATGCTCGATGTACAAGAAAGAATAAAAGAACAACATCTAACCTCTGGTCCTTTTTCTTCTTTATTTGATCTTTGTCTCCATTGTGAAACAAGAATATAATAAAAACGATAAGTTAATTGAACATCCAAAGAACCCTAAATTATGAGAGTGTGGTTCTGAAAGTGCTGTGAATATACACATACATGTGGACACTGTTCTCTGAGAGGGGATTTTGTTTTTGAACCTGAGTATAATTCTGTGCTTATCCAGGGCAGGAGCCAGGTCATTCTTCTCCCAAATGCCTGGAATGGAGCCTGGAGTATCTTAAACAAGGTAACAGGATCTAAGATTATACAGCACTTACTCCCCTGTGCCAGGAGGGCGTCCCTAGTGGCTAAGCAGTAAAGAATCCACCTGCAAGATAGGAGACGTGGCTGAAGCCGCGAGTTCTATCCCTGGGTGGAGAAGATCCCCTGGAGAAGGGAGTGGCTCGCCATTCCAGTCCTCTCGCATGGAAAATCCCATGGACGAGGAGCCAGGGGGGTACAGCCCAGGGGGCTGTGCAAGAGCTGGACACACAACTTCGCAACTAGATGACACCAGCTTTGTGCCAGGCAGTGCTTGAAGTGCTGGCATGTACGATTCTTTCACTCCTTTAGAAGTTGCTTCTTTGCAGTGGGCGCCCTGCCCTGCAGCTGCCCGCTTGAACTCCCTGGCAGTGCGTAGGCACCCCGCCATCTCAGCCTGGGCTCACGCACGTCTCCTCTCTCTGGTTTCTCCCCCCTGGGAGCTTGCTGGAGCAGAAGGACGCACAGCCCTAGGGCAGTGGCCCATGGGAGATCCTGGGTGACTGGTGGAGCCTCCTCTACCCCCAGTGGGATGAGTCTAAAGCGTGTTTTAAGTGATTTCATAAAGGCCCTCTGGGGATTTCTGCCCACAGGCCTGTGGCTAGAACTTGCTCATCGCCTCGCACTTTGTTGCTTTCCCTCTTGCCTGATGTGCTTTCTTTACTTCCTCCCTCACCAGGCTCCCCGGGATTAGCTCCAAACAGTCTACCAGCACTCAGGTCCTTGCCATCTTTGAGTCTACCTGTGGGTCTACCAAAGTTAGATATTCCTGCTCGTATAGTTTGAGTGACCTGAATGAGTGGACAAATGAGTGAACTTGAGAGACACCTAGCACTTCCAGGCCAACCAGAAAGTGTTCAGTTTTTCATAGATTCTAACATTAAATTAATGTACTCAGGCAGCAATGCAGCTGCAGTTGTTAATGAAGCAGTAGGGAGTGAGGCTGAAGTAGAGACACAGGAAGGAATAAATTAACTGAATACAAAACAATCATTGCAAAGATCTGGGTTAGTTTAACATAATTTGAGTCCAATTGAGCTCCTGCTGAACACTGGCTTGAGATACCTTCCAGCTACGTTTTTCTATGAATTCCTATTATCAGGAATTGCTTAAGACAAAGTAAGACTTTACTATGAAACGATGGATAATTGAGAGAAACAATTAGGAAGATTATTTTTATTCCTTTGAAATATATTGAAAATGACCCATGAATTGGATATGTTAATGATAACATTTATTTCTTGCTTTTGTACTTTGAGCTAAGGCCAAGGGAATGTGTTGATTATTGATGGTGTATTAATGATTATTGATTTTATGCATTTGTTATTGTGAGATTAGTGATAACCTTATTTAGTTTATTTTGCTCCCAGAACTAAATTGGTGATTCTAATAGTTGTTTTGGTTCTTTTAGCCTATGAAAACAACAGCCATTAACAGCCACTAGAAATTATGTAGGCTGACCAATAATTGTAGTTTATTGAGGATTTCTATGTGTCAGATATTGTTCTAGACATATGTTGTGTCTTTTAATTATCATAACGCACAAGGAAGTTTCTGTTTTAATTTTTAGTTCAGTCGCTCAGTCGTGTCCGACTCTTTGCAGTCCCCATGGACTGCAGCATGCCAGGCCTCCCTGTCCCATCACCAACTCCCAGAGTTTACTGAAGCTCATGTCCATTGAATCGAGGTGATGCCATCCAACCATCTCATCCTCTGTAGTCCCCTTCTTCTCCCGCCCTCAATCTTTCCAGCATCAGGATCTTTTCAAGTCAGCTCTTTGCATCAGGTGGCCAAAGCATTGGAGTTTCAGCTTCAACATCAGTCCTTCCAGTGAATATTCAGGGCTGATCTCCTTTAGGATGGACTGGTTGGATCTCCCTGCAGTCCAAGGGACTCCCAAGAGTCTTCTCCAACACCACAGTTCAAAAGCATCAATTCTTTGGTGCTCAGTTTTCTTTATAGTCCAACTCTCACATCCATACATGACCACTGGAAAAACCATAGCCTTGACGAGATGGACCTTTGTTGGCAAAGTAATGTCTCTGCTTTTCAATATGCTCTCTAGGTTGGTTATAACTTTTCTTCCAAGGAGTGTCTTTTAATTTCTCACCATCTGCAATGATTTTGGAGCCCCCAAAATAAAGCCTCTCGCTATTTCTACTGTTTCTGCATCTGTTTGCCATGAATTGATGGGACTGAATGCCATGATCTCAGTTTTCTGAATGTTGAGCATTAAGCCAACTTTTTCACTCTCCTCTTTCACTTTCATCAAGAGGCTCTTTAGTTCTTCACTTTCTGCCATTTTACCATTTATCAATTTTATGATTTTACCAATGAGGGAATTGAAGCTCAGAAAAAAGTAGGATGACATCTTCAAAAATGCCTAGCCTGTGCTCCTTCAGTCAAGTGTTAAGGCTTCAAATACTGTGGGAAAGAAGATCTCAGCAGTGTCAGATTTCACCAAGCATTGACTTGCACTGTTGCTGTTCAGTCCGACTCTCAGACTCCATGAATTGCCTGTGGATTGCCCATGAAGCCCGTGCTTCCCTGTCTTTAACAACACATTGGAAAAGACTCTGATGCTGGGAGGGATTGGGGGCAGGAGGAGAAGGGGCAACAGAAGATGAGATGGCTGGATGGCATCACTGACTTGATGGACGTGAGTCTGAGTGAACTCCGGGAGTTGGTGATGGACAGGAAGGCCTCGCGTGCTGCGATTCATGGGGTTGCAAAGAGTCGGACACGACTGAGCGACTGAACTGAACTAAACTGAACTGAAGAACAGATAAGAATTCAGAGACTGGGCGTGGAGCTGATATATAGTTTTGAATCCAGAAGCAAGCAGTAAGATGGTGGTGTTAACTTGATTAAAATCCTAATATCTTTTCTTTAAAAACAACAAAAACAACAACAACAAACTAATATTTCATTTTTTTCACAGTGAAACCCAGGTTTCTTAAGTTAGTTCATAAGTTCTGCTGACGTCTGACATCTGTTGACTTTTTCAACACTTTATCCCACACAGTCATTCTTCTTTATCCACGGTTTTATAACCAGGAATGGTTAATTTTGACTCCATGATACATCTATTTCTTTGACTTTAAGCCTTGTTTTTGCCATTTTTGTTATTTTACATGCTAAATCACTTCAGTCATGTCTGACTCTTTGGAACGTCGTGGACTCTAGCCTGCCAGGCTCCTCTGTCCGTGGAATTCTCCAGGCAAGAACACTGGAGTGGGTTGCCAGGCCCTCCTCCAGGGGATCTTCCCGACCCAGGGATGCAGCCCACATCTCTCACATCTCCAGCGTTGGCAGGAGTGTTCTCTACCACTGTCACCCCCGGGAAGCCCAGAGGCCACTGCCTGCTCAGCCTGACCCTGAGGCTGCAGCCCTTTGTTAGCTTCCAGGGCAGCACCACCACCGACCACGGCATCCTTCAGTTCCTTGTGCGGGGAGCCGTGCTGCCTGTAGCATGGCTCAGAGACTCGCATTTGGAGGCCGGAATCCAGCTGCCGTGACAGCCTTGTTCATCCATATGACAGGAGACACTCATCTCACACCACCTGTGAAGTGACTAAGAGAAAGAAGCTAACCTGTCCCCCGGCCTGATACTTGCCATTCTAGGAGACGCTTACAGAAGTCTCATGGTTTTTACTTTGCTTTCTCTCCCTGCCCCCATCTCTGATCCATAGAACAGTCGGCATCTAGGCCGCAACAAGATGGTTAGTTTGAGGCTTTAGTCTGCCACCTTCTCGGTCAGCTGGCTCTCCAAATAAAGTCATATTTCTTGCGTCAGCGCCTTGTCTCTCAGTTTTATTGGCCTCTCGTGCGACCAGCAGAGTGAGCCTGGACTCGGTAACAGTTCCACTTTCTGTGGCCTCAGTTACCTGAGACTAACCATGGCCAGAAAATATTAAATGGAAAATTCCAGAAATTAACAATTCATAGCTTCAGAGCTGCATGCCATTCTGAATAGTGTGTTGAAATCTCACACCGTCCTATTCTATCCAGCCTAGGATGGGCATCACCACTTTGTTGAGTATATCCAGGCTGTGTGTGCACACACCTGTTACTGTAGGAGAGACCACAGAGCGTGTATGTATGGGGCTTGGCACTGTCCCTGGCTCCAGACATCACTGGGGGTCTTGGAAACATTCCCCCGGGAACCGGGGGGGGGGGGGGGGGGGGGGGGGGGGGGACTGCTGCCCTGTCCACATGCAGCCACAGTGAATTTCCTTTAGCTCCCCAAAGCACAAAGCACGTTTCACCTCTGGACTTGGGCAGTGCTGTTCTCATTGTCTCAAATCTTTTCTCCACTGCTATATTATTTGTCTAGCTAGATCTTTTTAAATTACTATTTATTTATTTTCACTCCGGCCCCAGTGAAGTTTCATTTTCTTTGGCTAAGACCTCTGTCTCCAATCAGCAGGTCTTGCTGATAGCAGGCCATTGGTGGAAGACCTCTGTGGCTGGGAGAAGATGCCAGTCCATTGAATAATCAATGACCAATAAGATTCCCATGTTCAAGAATGTGAAGAGATACATGAAGTCAGGAATCAAGGAAGTGAGACGGGGTGGGGCAGACAGACAGACAGCAGAGGTGGCGGGGCTGCCGGACCACAGACTCGACGGGGAGATGGGTGGGACAGACAGACAGGAGCGGAGGTGAGAGGCACCTGTGGGCCTTGGAAGGCCGAAGCCGTTTCCTGAGATTCGTGTGATCAGCAGGAATACATTGACCCTCTCTGTATTTAACCCTTGTTTTAGGCTCTGGTTGTACTGCTAAACACGTGTAGTCTTGATACTCAGTGAGCTTTAATTCTAGATGGGGATGTGTGTGCTTAATTTCTCAGTCATGTACGACTCTTTGGACTGTAGCACACCAGGCTCCTCTGTCCATGGGATTTCCCAGCAAGAATACTGGAGTGGGCTGCCATCTCCTTTTCCAGGGAATCTTCCTGATCCAGGGACTGAATCTGTGTCTCCTGCACCCCAGGTAGATTCTCTACCCACTGAGCCATACAGAGGCTAAAGTACATAAACTATGTAACACGTGGGATGGTAGTCAGAGCAGTGAAGACGAAGCAGGGAGAAAATGGATGGAAATGGAGGTGACACAATTTTATTTTAAGAAGGTTTAAAGTAATTGCTTCACTGTGAAGATGACATTTGAACAAAGGCCCAGAAGGGCTGAGTGAGAGGAAGGGGGAAGACAAAACGCTTTGTCCAGTGTTGCAGAAATTCTCTCTTGGGAACAGAATGAGTTCTGAGCCAAAACAAGGCCTGCTGGCATTAACACCATCCTCTATAGGGAAGTGGCTTGTCGTTAGGAAATTCATATTTACCCTGTGACTAGGAGACATGAAAATGTTTCTGAGGTTTTCCCCTGATCTACAAAATAATGCAAATTTGCTGGCATTTTCTGATGAAGAGCAAAAGCTTTAGTTAGGATTTGAACCAGTGGCTCCAGGGACTGGCAATATCGTTAAGTCGGATTTAAATCTCCTTAAGCCAGGTGCTTAATCCAGTAAATCCAGTCTTTAGTGTGCTAAGCTACCTTTCTGCGCCTGCTTAGGGAAATGATGTATGTTGGCTCCCAAAGGTTTTCTTTAAGTCAGAGCCAAGTGGAAGTCATGCCCCTGCAACCTGCTGTGAATAAGAACGTGAGTTCTTTGGTTCTGCTGGAGTATGATTGTGACAGAGGCATGGCAGAAGTAGAGTTGCCTGAAATCTGATTTGGTTCGTATTGTCATTTTCATAATGTTATGTAGATCTTTAATATTCGCTGGCTATGGAGTAGAGGGAAAAGGAAGAATCAGTGTACTTACAGACTTTGCTCTTTGGAAATCGTTGTTCATCTAACGTGCACCCTGCTCCCTCAAGACTCTCAGTTTTCCGTTTTCTCTTTTTTTAATATTTATTTATTGACGCTGAGGTGGGTCTGGTTGCTGGGTGGGCTCTCTCTAGTGAGGTGAGCGGGAGCCTCTCGGGTTGTGGTGCTTCTCCCATGGTGGCGTCTCTCTGTGCAGAGCGCAGGCTCTGCGGCCCATGGGCTTCTCCTGGGCTCAGAAGCGCTGGCCCAGTAGAGGTGGTGCACAGGCTTAGCTGTTCCATGCCACGTGGGATCTTCCTGGACAATGGATCGAACTCATGCCTCCTGCATTGGCTGCATTGGGTGAATTCTTATCCACTGAGCCACCAGGGACCCCCTCAGCTTTCTCGTTTGGCTAATACATGATACATACGTGTTTGAATTATAGTATAGGAGGGATCACAGACACTTTGAGGGGAACCTGCAGTTAACATAACTCAGTGAAGCAGTCAAATAGAAGGATACAGACACTAAAGTGTTACCAAGTCCAAGCTCACTACTCTCCGCACAGGGCCAGGCCAGTGCATCCAGGAGATGAGGTGTTGCGGCAAGGAGCAGGACTTTATTCAGAAAGCCGACTGACCGAGAAGGTGGCAGACCAGTGTCTGAGAGTGGCCGTCGTGCCCAGATCTGTATGCCAGGTTCTTTGACAGTCAGAGAGAGAGAAGCCTTGAGGAGCGGTGGGGTGGAGAGGGAGAGGGAGAGGGAGGGATGGGGAGGTGAGGAAGGGTCTTCCATCTTCCAAGATGCCTCTGGAAGCGGCCAGCCGCTGGAAGGCATGTGTTAATATCCACTTTTTGTTGTAGCTGTTCACACACGGGCTCAGTGGCTCAGCGGTAAAGAATCTGCCTGCCAGTGCCGGAGATGTTCAACCCCGGGGTGGGGAAGGTCCCCTGGAGGAGGAAATGGCAACCCCTCCAGTATTCTTGCCTGGAGAACCCCATGGACAGAGGAGCCTGGTGGGCCACAAAAGAGTCAGACACGACTTGGCAACTGAACACATACCCAGGTGGGCAGGCTCAGGTTCTCCTGTCTGAGTTGAACAAAGGCACATCGATTTACAGTCAGGCAGAGGAGCAGGGTCCTCTGAGGCAGGCTGTTATGCATGATTATAATAACAAAAGCAACAACAAAAAAAGCAAGCCAAATAAACAGTTTTCAATACAGTCAGAGTTGGTTTCTTCCCTGCAACAGAACTGCGAACTGACAGCATCTCTTACGCACAGGGGAGAGGTTAAGACACTGCCCTCTGCCTTCGCCGTGTGTGCTGCCCGCTGACGTCAGGTGAGGACAGTGGGCGTCTGTTTTCGGTTCCTAAAGCCCACCCTCATTAACGACGTGACTCTGAGATTTCTGTGAAGTGGGGGTAATTTCTTCCAAGGTTTAGTTGCATAGATCCAGTGAGGTGATGCCTTGTCAGATGTTCAGCACAGACCAGTGAATGCGTGCTAAGTTGCTTCAGTTGTGTCCAACTCTGTGTGACCTATGGACTATAGCCCACCAGGCTCCTCTGTCATGGAGTCTCCAGGCAAGAAGACTGGGGTGGGTTTCCATACCCTCCTCCAGGAGCTCTTCCCGACTCAGAGATGGAACTCACATTTCCTGCATTGGCAGATGGGTTCTTTACCACTAGTGCCACCTGGGAAGACCCCTGACCAAAATAAGCACTTAATAAATGATGAATTTCATTATTTTCATTAAAATTGGTGTTCATCATTTACAACACACCATAGGAAAGATTTGTTCCTTACTGAAAATTGTACGTTATCTGGAGCACACCTTTGTGCTTTCTGATTCTGATTTTATGGGATTTAGTCTACAGCTCTGTAAGTTGTGAATAACCTAAGCTGTACAAAATAATTCCTGTCCATTGATGTGTAAATGAATTTTGCTCCATTCCCAGTAAAAGCTAGTTTTGGTACCCATTTTTAATTCATTTTAATGTTGAACTTCTTATATATTGTGCTTCTTTGACTTCTGCATTGTACTAGCTTATCTGCCTGGTTTGCTCATTTAACCAATGAATATTAAATAAAATCTGTAATGCAGGCTGATTTTATATCTGTATGAGATTCATGATTTTCCCAGTTCTATGAAATTTTCCTTTAATGGTATAAAAAACTATTCAAAGTATTATTAGAGGGAAAAGGAATCCTTGAGACCTGCGAGATCTGACTGAGATATAGCCTTGCTGGGCACAGAAAACAGATTCGGTCGTAGATGTGGAAGGATTAAGTCCCTGTGAAGGAGATAAGATGTGAGTTTAAGGAACCGCTCTACCCTGGTGTTGAGTATATTCCACTGAGAAGGCCATTCAATAGATCAGACTTACTGGAATTTCTTTCCTCTCTCTTTACTTCAGAGTACTAAGCCACTGAATAGCAGAAAAAAATTCAATATTCCCAGTAAAATCCTTCTTGACATAAATCTATAACATGAGCAGCACTTTACATTGCAGAAGCAAGTATTTGTCTGTCTGTGTTCCTCCCATCAAGTGATCGTATATTATTAATTTTGTCATTCTTTGCCACATAGGGCCTAAAGTATATTAGGGGTGAGGTATCTATTTACTGAATAAATGCAGAAATAATTTATCTGGTAAAAGCAAAATGCTTTACTAATTAGAATTCAGTTGCCAATAATATGAACACAACTTAAAATATGTTCATGAGTTAAGAGGGTAATTTGTGAGCACATTGTCAAAGAAAAAATAATATTCATGACACTTGTTAGCGATGATCAGAAAGACATTATTGAAGGGGTCTGACGGGGATGGGGTGGGGACTGCAGCAAAGGGGTCTTGGAGGGAAGATGGACTCAACTCCAGATACACTGTGGGAAAGTGGGAGCTTACAGCACAGGAGAGGGTTGGGCACAGTGGGTGGGAAATCACTACGAGGAGGCACTGGGGAGAGGGAGCTGTTTGTTGTTGTGGTTCAGCCTCTAAGTCGTGTCCGACTCTGCAGCTCTATGGACTGCAGCATGCCAGGCTCCTCTGTTTCTGCTGTCTCCTGGAGTTTGTTCTGATTCATGTCCATTGAGTCGGTGATGCCATCCAACCATTTCACCCTCTGTCGTCTCCTCCTCCTGTCTTCAGTCTTTCCCAGCATCAGGGTCTTTTCCAGTGAGTCAGCTCTTCCCATCAGGTGACCAAAGTATTGGAGCTTCAGCTTTAGCATCAGTCCTTCCAGTGAATATTCAGGGTTGATCTCCTTTAGGATGGACTGGTTTGATCTCCTTGCAGTTCAAGAGACTCTCAAGAGTTTTCTCCAACATCACTATTTGAAAGCATCAGTTCTTCAACACTCCCTTCCTGATGGTTCAACTCTCATATCTGTACATGACTACTGGAAAAGCCATAGCTTTGACTAAGGGTAAGGGAGGGATTCTCTGGCAGGCCAGGGTGGTCAGGCCTTGCCCGGGGGATGGTGGAGGGTGAAGGATTGGTGAGAGAGGGAGGTGAGGCGGCGTGGTCAGGCTGGGTGGCGTGGTCAGGCTGGGTGGATGGGGCATTCTGGCTGAACTGACTTAGCAGGACTTCTACTAAAATCAGGAAATGCAGAGAGGAACACAGAAACCCAAAAGTCAGGCCTAATTTAAATAAGCTCGGGAGAGGCTGATGAAAGTCTGGCCTTGGAGAGAATTTGTCAACACAACTTTACAAGTCTGGGCGCAGTTCTATTCTAGGGTTCAGATGATTTCATCTTGGTTAAATTTCCTTGCTCTCTCTGTAATCTCCTCTACACTTTGTTATTCTTCTTTGCTCTTGGGCAATGTCATTTTCAAGTAGTTTTACTCTGGTGGCAGCAAGTTTTGCTCTGTCCCCAAAACGTGTGCTTCACTAGCTCCTCGCTGTGCACCCCTTTATGTGACTCTCCCTTAGGTGCGCCCACAGAGGAGACTCAGTTCAGTCCAGTCGCTCAGTCACGTCCGACTCTTTGCAACCCCATGGAGTGCAGCACACCAGGCCTCCCTGTCCATCACCAACTCCCAGAGCTTGCTCAAACTCGTGTCCATTGAGTTGGTGATGCCATCCAACCATCTCATCCTCTGTCGTCCCCTTCTCTTCCTGCCCTCAATCTTTCCCAGCATCAGGGTCTTTTCCAATGAGTCAGCTCTTCGCATCAGGTGGCAAAGAAGTGGAGCTTCAGCTTCAGCTTCAGCATCAGTTCTTCCAATGAACACCCAGGACTGATTTCCTTTAGGATGGACTGGTTGGATCTCCTTGCAGTCCAAGGGACTCTCAAGAGTCTTCTCCAACACCACAGTTCAAAACCATCAATTCTTCGGTGCTCAGCTTTCTTCACAGTCCCAATTCTCACATCCATACATGACCACTGGAAAACCCATAACCTAGACTAGACAGACCTTTGTTGGCAAAATAATGTCGCTACTTTTTAATATGCTGTTTAGGTTGGTCATAACTTTTCTTCCAAGGAGTTAGCGTCTTTTAATTTCATGGCTGCAGTCACCATCTGCAGTGATTTTGGAGCCCAAATAAATAAAGTCAGCCACTGTTTTCCTTGTTTCCCCATCTATTTGCCATGAAGTAATGGGACTGGATGTCATGATCTTAGTTTTCTGACTTAGGAGAAGGTCAAAACAAAAAAGTATGTGATACTCCTAGTTTCCAGGGGAGATGTCACCACCCAGGCCCACAGAGGAAATTCCACAATTTTGTCAGGTTTCAGAACAGGCTTCCCAGGTGGCTCAGTGGTAAAGAATCTACTTGTCAATGCAGGAGATGCAAGAGACGCAGGTTTGATCAGGAAGATCCCCTGCAGAAGGAAATGGCAGCCCACTCCAGTATTCTTGCCTGGAGAATTCCACAGACGGAGGAGCCTGGCAGGCTACAGTCCATAGGGTTACAGTCCATAGGGTTGCGAAGAGTCATGACCGAGTGACTGAATGCACACCACCACTGCCGCCGCCACGGCCACCGCCCTCCCCACCGCTGCCGCCCCCACCACCACCACCACCGCCACCTCCCCCTCCCGGTTCCTTGGCACCAGGGTGAATTAGGCATGTGTGGCTCTGGTCTGGTTTACTTGACAAAGGAGTGCTCTACTTGACAAAGGAGTGCTCTAGCCTGGCCTTTGCTCTAAGGATCAGCTGGCCCAAGGAGGAGCCTGTCCCCCGGGCAGAAAGTTTTCGTCAGGTGTTGAAAACTGGAGGGGAAAGTCAAAATATAATATATAGCAAAATTGAAAAGTACAATATACTGCTTTATATTATTTTCCTATTCGGATCTCGATATATTTTTGTGGAAGAAAGGAGGCCAGAGTAACAAGGGAAGTACATTGACTGGAACTGCCCGCCCTGGCCAGGTACCACAGTGACCATTCTCATGAGCTGTTTCACGACAGGAGGTCCTGGTGAGGAACATGGAACTAATAAGCCTCCACCAACCAGAAGAGTTCGGGAAAGGTCAAAAAGAGACACCGCATGTCCAACCACCTCCCAGAATCCTCTCTGGCATCCATCTTGGCTGAGCGATGCGTCCACTGCCAGGAAGGACTCTGAATCAGAATCACTGGCTAAAGACAACCCGGAAACTAATCCCATCACCATAAACCCTGAGACTTTGAGCCACGTGGTGGAGCGGTCCTCCTGGGTTCCCTCACTCTCCTGCTCTCCCCCAGGCGCCCTTCCCAATAAAATCTCTTGGTTTCTCAGCACATGTGTCTCCTCGGACAATTCATTTCTGAGAGTTAGACAGGAGCCCAGTTTCAGGCCCTGTTAGGGGTCCCCCTTACTGCAACAGAAGGAGGTGGGAAGGGAAGGAGGGTGAGTCCGGCTTGTTAAACTTTCTAATAGATGCAGAACACAGGGTATGTATACTTTCTTGTAAAACTGCTCCAAAATGCAGGTTATGAACCTCAGATGACTGCAAAAATGCCTTTTAAAATTGCAAAAGTCTTGGGCTACAGGTAGAACTTTTTCTCAAGGACATTCATTGGTGCTCTGGTTAGAAAAATGTTATAACTGTGACCCAAAAAATGTTGACTTTGATTGAAAGAGTAGTTGTCATGATGATATTGTAGGATTAGTCTTGAATCTCTGTTGGCTCTAGTCTGATGTCCTCATATCTCTGCTTAGATTGGACCAGTGCAAATGAGATGTTGCCTGAGAACATGTCCCCTTCCAGGGAAGAGAAGATTCTCACCCTGGGCTTCAAAGACCATATTGGCTGTTTTCAAATGGTGTCAGTCTTCAGCAGTTCCAGTTCATTTTCTGCCCCACTGCAAGTACTTGCCCAGAATACCCTTTGGTGAATGGTAATACGATTCTAATGACATCTAATCAGAGTATTCTTATAATTAATTGATCTGATATTTGCAGGGACTTTTCCTAATCTTTGAGGATGCTTTGTAGCAAGGATGCTGCTATCTGTTAGAATTAAATATGAGAAATGGAAATATTAGCTCTTTGATAACAGATTAAAAATCAGAAATTAGATATCATGCAAATAATGGTTCCTTTTTAATTTGTTTCTTTGAAAGAAAGATTTTTATCATGGTGCAAACAAATAAAAACTTGAATATGTAATTAAGCACATTATGTAAAACTAGCCTGTCTTTCCAAATTGTTTCCTTTTAATGAATTGCAAATGAATGTATTTGCTTAGAGTATTTGGTCTGAAAAGTTTAAAATAAGAATTGCAGTTTTTCTCCCTTGGTTCTTTAAAGTTCAAGTGAAGATTCTTACTGCACACACAGGAAAAAAGATGTAGACGCTTGGTTGAAATTTGTGCTTTGTCTTGTTAATTATTCCTTTTATCTAGAAAGTGTGTGCATGCTAAGTCTCTTCATTCGTGTCCGACTCTTTGCGACCCCATGGACTGCAGCCCACCAGGCTCCTCTGTCCATAGGGTTCTCCAGGCAAGAATACCAGAATGGGTTGCTAAGCCCTCCTCCAGGGGATCTTTGCCATCCAGGGCTCGAACCCATGTCTCCTGCAGCTCCTGCATTGGGCAGGCAGGTTCTTTACCACTAGAATCTCCTCAGGTGGACATTTAGACCTTCATTTATTTTCCAAATTATCTTCATGCCAGTTTTTTTCTTTTTTTTTAATTTTTCTTTTTTCCTCTCTGTGATATTGGGAATGAGAAGATGGAGCTCAAGTTGGCTTGAGGCAATCATCTCAATAGGATGAATGGGAAGAAACATTGTTTTCCTCGTACCCATCTTGGTTCCTTACTGAGACCTCCCTGTAATAAAAGACAGATAAACAGGAAAAAGAACAAACAGAAGTTTAATATCATGCACACCTTCTGTATACGTGGGAGATACCCAGGAAAACTGAGTAACCCCCACAAATGGCCCAAGCAACCACCTTAAATACCATCTCCAGCTAAAGTCAAAGGAAGATGTTGGAGCTGGGGATGGGACAGTTACGGGGGTGGGGGTGGGGTGGGGGTGACGAGGAGAAGCCCAGGAAACAAGGACAGGGTTGTTATGCGGATTTAAGTCCTTGCCTTCTCCATTGATGAGTTTCTAGAGATTTAGAGCATCTTCCTCTTTCTTTTAGAGATCCTTTCAAATGGAGGATTCTCATATATGTAAATGTGTCTTTGTTGTTGTCTAGTAACTAAATCATGTCCAGCTGTTTGCAACTCCATGAGCTGCAGCATTAAGCTCGTCCTCGGTCCTCTACATCTCTCTTAAGTTTGCTCAAATTCATGTCTATTGAGAGGTGATGCTGTCTGAGCATCTCATCCTCTGCCATCCCTATCTCTTTTTGTCTTCCATCTTCCCCTTACAAGATGTCTCTTACAAAAGAGTAATTTCTACTTGGTTTTCAAAGATTCTTCTGTGTCTGCTGTTTCTTAAAAATACTCAGCCTGAAATAATCCTTATGCCCAATAGGCAGACCTGAGGGTTAAGTCTGCCCCCTTCCAGGGACGGGTCTTGGATTATAGGTAGTTGGAAAGGTGGTGCTGGTTGTAGAGAACCATCTGCAGATGCAGGAGACGCAGGAGATGAGGGTTCAGTCCTCGGGGCAGGAAGTTCACCAGGAGCAGGGCTTGGCACCCCACGCCAGTATTCTTGCCTGGGAAATCCTGTGGACAGAGGAGCCTGGCAGGCTACAGTCCATGGGGTCGCAAAGGGTCGGACATGACTGAGTGACTGAGCATGCGTGCACGACTCACTTTGGATACCCTGGCCTCCCCTCCTGTTGTTTGCTCCCATGTTCAATAACGTTAGGAAGGAGCTGGTTCTGGCTCACTTAGAGAAGAGGAGGAAGCTGGTAGACAGACAGACACAGAGGCACACACACATATAGAGTTAGGTAGAGCAAGGCAAAACGAGAAAAACAGAGAGACTAATAAATAGGGGAGAGAAGGAGCGAGGAACGAGAAGGCACAGGGACAGGGAAGAAGTGTGTGTATAGAGACAGAGACAGAGGTTAGGACTGACGGAGGAGAGATGGGGTGACTGAGCCAGGGGCCAAGATGGAAGCATAGACCAGGGGAGGGTACAGTGGTTAAAAAATGTAAGAAATTAATAAACAGAGACCTGAAAGGGGAGCTCTCACTCCCCGCAAACAGCAGGAACTAACAGGAAGAAGAAAGACTCGTCCTGGTGAGCCGATAAAAACTATGGACTCTATTTACTGTACTATCCTGACTTCCTTTTATTTCCTTATAAAAGCTTTCTTCTTTCCTTGCTGTGGGGGGCTTGCCCTTGGCTCACCATGGCTGCCAGCCCCAAATTGCAATTCTTGGCTGATCCAGGATAAACCCATCTTTGCTAAGGAAGTATTAATATCTGGCAGTCTATTTGTATTAGGTCAACAAAGACAGGCTCAGAATGGAGTCACTTGTGCTAAACCCCACTTTAGCAAACCAAAACTTAATATCTAAGCTAATTGCAATTTCAGCTTCTCCCACAAGCAGAATTTTAAACCAGTGGGTTGGGAATTTCCTGATCAACACTAGTGAGGTCATCTGCCTGATAGACCCCAGGAACTTCCTTCAATAGTAGCTGACCTTAACTGAAATAATCCTTTCTTTTGTTTGTGACTTCCTTGTTCCACCCATTTTCTGCCTTTAAAAACCCTTTTTATTGGTATGAAAATCTTTTTAAAGCTAAATAAGCCTCCTGCCAGTTTTATAACTCAGGAATATTTCCTTGGGACTTGGAAGCCATCTGTTTGAAATGTAATCATTTAGGGAAGAGAGGGCCCTTACCCCCAGCTCCCTGGGCAGATTGGACCTTAACTTCAGCGGGTACCTGGCTTCAAGTAGCAAACCTCTTCAGGTCCTAGAGTCGTAATAAAATTATTGTTCTTCCAAAGGCATTGGCAACAGAGGTGGCCACGCCACTTACCAAGTAACTTTACAGTAAACAAGGAAACCCAAGACCAAACCAGACGGAAAAAAAAACTTTCACTTTGTGTGGCTCCTTGGAACACCCTTCTCCTTGCTTGATGGGATGTTCGCCAGATCATGAACTGTTGAATAGAGCCAGTTTGATCTTCAGATTTGCTCAATGGATTTTGTTTTTTAACAAGAGAGAGAGACGAACAGACAACAGTTAGTTAAGTGTGACCAGTACCCCTTCAGGAGAAAATAAGCCTGGCTGTACCTTAAAAAAACAAAAACAAATGAGACAAAATCCTTTCTTCTCTGACCTGTGAGCCTCGTAAACCGTGACATACACCGTGGGCATGAGCTTTTCTTTCGGGGGCCAGAATCAGAAGTCAGTGCAGAGCCGCCCGCCGCTCAGCAGCTGACCGCCTGCATCCTCGCAGGCCCGCCTCCCCCTCCTCTCCATCTCTGCTGTGGAGGCTGATCTTCCCTCACTTGCGTCTCTTCTCCAGCTCCCAGGTTGGAGACCTCGCTGGCTGAGCTGTGGCCCGTGACTTCCTCTTCTCTGAGCGTCACTTCTTTCATCCACCGACGGAGGTGGTGCGCGCACGTTGCATCCTGGGGGCAGTGAGTGAAATCTCGAGTGTGACTAACCCACAGTTTTAACCCACAGTTTTATCCCTAGAAAAACGGCGACTCAACGGTTGGTGTCTTTCTCCACGTTGCCTGCCTCTCCTCCTATTGCACGTGTTACTCGTTCTTGTGTCTCTTGTATAATATTTAGCACGGCTGTGGAATTTTAATGATTTGAAGCTTCAGGGGGCTAATGTTACAAAAGCTTAATCTTAAAAGTGTCTTATATTCAAAGAGATTTGGGGTGAAGGGCAGACAGCTTTTGAGTCTGCTCCTTTTCCTGTCACCTAACCATCTCTCCTCTGGCTTCTGATGATGGAACATCTAGTAATGACTTCCTGTTTCATCTTTTGTTATTTCTCTAGACTCAACAAATTGATTTTGAATATCTCCCCCATGTCCTCAAATTCCTCTTAGAAGAATTCAGTCCTGCTGCTGTATAACGTTTGGAAAGCTTAGACTCTCCAGGTGCATTCTAAACTTACTCATAAAATGAGAACGGAAGAAGGTTCTCTAAAGAAAACTGTGGCCTTCATTATCATAGAAAGAAGCTGAACTTTGGTGAAGACAGAGAAGCTATTGGAATATTGGGGCTTAGACAATTCTTGTGAATTGCTCTGTCTACCCAGGTTTGAAACAGGCACCGCTCTGGTTTGGTTGATGCCGAGTTATTGATATACTCTCCTACGGTTCTGGCTGCCTGCGATAGCCATAATTTCAGGATCCTGTGAGCTATGCAGCCAGGGTGATGAACTCTCTTGTTGATAACCTGATAATAACATTTTGATTTATTGATGATTTTATGTATCCTATCTCTTGTACCCAAATATCAACAATTTCTTTGTGAGTAAATGTTATTTGTTTTTATTGCTTCTGGATTTTCCACAGAACCTAGCAGCTTTCTAAGAGACTATCAGGGATTCAATAAATACCTGTTGATTGACAGCTGATAACATCCCTGCTTTGAGGTCTGGAAGCTATGCATGCAAATGAGTTTTGATGTGCTCTCTGCAACTCCCCTAAAAATCATACATAATGTTCAAGTCTCTTATGATTGAAGGTAGTTTAAAATAGTGCAGTGTTCACCTTGCTGTTCACAGCCCTCAGGACAGACCTGTTATCTGAGCAGGCATCTGTGTTCAGGACAGCCAACAAGAGAGTGGAGCACAGGAGTTAGATTTCTGTTTCAACCTTGTATTTATTATCCGTTTGATGAACCAAGGGTGTAAATATCTACAGACTATAGGCAGGTTCCAAAATTCAGCACTTTTAGGGAGGAATTAATGTCTGGTCTTATTCATTCTGGTAATTTTCCAAGGATATTAAACTTGAAGCAGTCTCTCCGAAGTTAAGCTAAGTTAAGCTCTGAGAGGAATTGATATGCGTGTGTTAGAGAGGTCAAGGTCTCTATTGTGAAGCCTGCCTCTGTGTAATGAAAAATCAAATTTGAATATTAAAAACATTAATTCAGTCTTGGCAGAAAACGGAACTCACTACTCAGCTGTGCTGTACTGCTCATGTATAGTGATAAGATTTGGTGATGAGAAATGTTCTGTAACCTAACTGGGTGAGTCTTCGATTGCTAAATAGAGCCTTTTGAGAAGCAGCTTTTCTCTAACCACACTCTGTGTCTGCTCTGATCCTGTCTAAATAAATAGTTTGGGTGTGTGGCTGGTGTTGTCCCAATCAGCTTTGTTTATGTAGCTGAGCCGTCTTACGGCAGGCACTGACTCAGAAATTGCATTTTACAGCCTGCATCTTACACTTTCCACATGCCAGTGACAAAGATCAGGGCCTTTATTTTCCCCATAAGGCGAATACCTTACCTCAGCTGGGTTAAACTATTATAATAAATATAGCAATTTGAGATGAATGAAAAAATCAGAGTTAATGAGGCTTGGAATCAAGTGGGGAAAATGCAGTTGCTGGTGTGGTAGGAAAAACACAAATATGCACATACACATAAACTCTTGTAACCCCGCCTTCCTCTGCTTTCTTGACTCACCATCCAAAGATAAAGGAAAGTTATATACCCAGCTGTATTTGGTTCACAAGGGATTGTTATGGTGATCTAGAACGGTGGGTTTTGGGGTTAGGAGGGAGGCTCAGGAGGAAGGGGATACATGTATCCATATGGCTGATTCGTGTTTCATAGCAGAAAGTTACACATATTATAAAGCAATTATGTGTGCTCAGTCATGTCTGACTTTTTGCAACTCAATGGACTGTAGCCCTTCAGGCTCCTCTGTCCATGGAATTTTCCAGGCAAGAATACTGTAGTGGGTTGCCATTTCCTACTTCAGGGGGTCTTCCCAACCCAAGGATCGAACCCATGTCTCTTGAGTTTCCTGTATTGACAGGAAGACTCTTTACCCCAAGGGCCACCTGGGAAGCCTAAAGCAATTATATTCCACCCCGCCTTTTTTTATTTGCTTCTAAGAAATGGAGAGCTAGTGTTACAATTTTTTGCTAACACAATCAGCTAAATTTGTTTTTTTTTTAAATATTATCTATACAATTGATTTAATATGGTGTTTTAATGAAGAGAATAAATATATTATCTTGGTATCATTTTGAAATGTTCACTTTCAGAAATGGCCCCTTTGGGAATGACCATATAAATATCCCCTTGCTATACAAACTGGAGTTCCAAGACATAGTGGCTGGTTGAAAAAATGAAAAAAAAAATTGATTTGGTTGATTTTGCTTATAGGACTACCAACATACTGATTCAATTTAAAATTTCGGTAAATTGACCTGCTGACATCATGGCATCTTTCACACTGGTATGTGCTGCTGCTGCTGCTGCTAAGTCGCTTCAGTCGTGTCCGACTCTGTGCAACCCCATAGACGGCAGCCCACCAGGCTCCTCTGTCCCTGGGATTCTCCAGGCAAGAATACTGGAGTGGGTTGCCATTTCCTTCTCCAATGCATGAAAGTGAAAGTGAAGTCGCTCAGTCGTGTCCGACTCGTAGCGACCCCATGGACTGCAGCCTACCAGGCTCCTCCATCCGTGGGATTTTCCAGGCAAGAGTACTGGAGTAGGGTGCCAGGTATGTGCTAACTGAATCCTATTCTGAAATTTCTTCTGGTTCTACTCTCTTATACACAGACTGGGGTTATTTCAGCTCTGGAGGGCCACCCCAGTTATTGAATGAGAATTGCTCAGGTGTTTTACCAGCGTCTGTAAAGGACTGGTTGCTTTGATTACATTTAAAATATGCCTTTAAAGGGAATGACTTCAATGTCAACTTTATTGATGGTTTAATCTACCTTTTAAAAATAGGGTACCCAGTAACATTTTTCAAAAACATGGATCTGTAATTTTTAATAGATGTTGTCTTAGCTCCCACACTATGCTGATGTGGTATTTCGGTGATCAGGGCTCAGTTTTCTCAAGTCATTATGGCAGAGAATCTAACCTTTTCTGTCTGGGTACCCAGGGTATATATATTCCAGTTTCAACAGTTTAATTAGGATACCAATAAGCCTGTGGAGCAACAGAGAGAAGGGGAGAATGGAGGCAGGGGAGAATGGAGAGGGGAGAGAGAGAAAATCACCAGGCCTTCTAAAGGCTCTTACACAAGCTGACCCTGCTAGATGGTTAGACTTTTGGATAACTCTTTAATATCTTATACAAACAGAGTAAGTTAGGATGAGTAAATCAAAACCAGACCCAAAAAACTTAAAAATTAAAATCAAGGCCACCTGACAAGTTTGAACATCCATTTCCCTGTCTTTATCTCTCTAAGAAGAAAGACCACAGTCTTGTGTCTACATTTCCATAGACGGGAAATCATGCAGGATGGTTCTGAAGAGAGATTTAGGGGAGAGGAATGTTTCTGGGGGATGGGTAGAAAAATGCTGGAATCAGAGTGTTTCAGAAAAATTCCGTGTGACTTGGGTCAAAGACGGGTAGGAGGGAGTTGGCTATTCTGTGTTAGAGGTCCTGCTCCCAGTGATGTGCTGATAAGAATTTAACCATCGGCTCCTTGTAGAACCATATGGGCAAAATAGGACTGGATGAGCTCATTATAGGCTTTACTAACATAAAGTGTACATAGCGCCCAATATATTAATGATAAGAAAACATATAATACACTAGGTTGTAAATTCATATCACCAGTTGAATCTCACAGAACGTTTTCATTAGATTTTGGTGAGCTCTTGTATCTGTAGATAAATTATGATTGTAAATGACCAAGAAGTTTAGTTCCGAAATGAATGTTGAATGATGTTTTTCAAAATATGGAAGTGAAGAGTTGAAGCCGTGATGTACTTCACTAGTTTATCAAGGACATGAGCAACTTCTTTGCTGAGCTGCATGGTAGTTTGGGAACTGGAAGGAAGCTTCCTTGACTGCTGCCGTGTCTTTTTCTTCCGTGCAGTGTGTGTGTGTGTTCTTCACAATGTGAGGGCTACAGGCACGGCATGCCCCGGCGTAGTCTGCATGGTCAGCGTGTTTTCCTTCTGCCACTTTCTTAAGTCTGGAGAGCCACAAGGTTCAGGGAGTTCTGATTTGTACCATTCGTAAATCCTCCTGCCGTCTTCAGTTTCAAACCTCTGACATGAGGACACCTAATGAGGAGTTGGGAAGAGAAGTGAAGTAGCTTGCTCTCATGTAGTATTTGCAATGTATAGATAAAATAGACATAAGTAAACTTTGCTTAAATAAAAGTGAAGTATAATAAAATATTAGGTAATGATGATCTTCGTGTATTTACTACCTTTGTTTTTAGCGTAAAGTTTGTATTATTTAATTTTCAATGACATGCATGTTGGGATTCCCTGGTAGCTCAGTGGTAAAGAACCCGCCTGCCGATGCAGCAGAAACATGGGCTCGATCCCTGGGGTCATGAAGATCCTCTGGAGAAGGAAATGGCAACCCACTCTAGTATGCTTCCCTGGGAAATCTCATGGACAGAAGAAGCCTGGCGGGCTGCAGCCCATGAGGTCGCAGAAGAGTCGGATGTGACTTAGCGACAAAACAACATTCATGTTTAGCAACCTGCCTGCAAAACCCCCGAAAAGCTAACCGTGAGTTCCTGTAAATTTGTTGAGGCCAGCTCCGGCACACTGCTGCCCAGATTCTGTCCAGCAGAGTCCCGGAGCTGCACAGGAGCCTCTGTGAGGGGCGACTGGATGGCACTTTGTACCTGGGGTGAAGGCTCCTACACTGGCGCTTGGTTCTAACGCAGCACAGCTGCCTGTACAACAGACCACAGTGGCTTGGACAAGTGAGAGTTAGAAAGCGGTGCTGAGGTTCAGCACGAGCCTCCCCCAAATGTGCCATTTTTGTACGAGGGTTATTTTGAGCCTGGGCTTCCTTGGTGGCTCAGACAGTAAAGAATCTGCCTGCAATGGGGGAGACCTGGGTTTGATCCCTGGGTTGGGAAGATCCCCTGGGGAAGGGAATGGCTGCCCTCTCCAGTGTTCTTGCCTGGAGAATCCCATGGACAGAGGAGCCTGGTGGGCTATAGTGGAGCCTGGTGGGCTATAGTGCAGCCTGAGGTTGCAAAGAGTCGGACACGACTGAGCGACTTTCACTTCAGTATTTTGAGTTTAAGGCAGTTTAGACTCTACAGGTTCAGGAGAAACTACTTTCTGTCTCTCCTTTAAATACCTAGAATAATTTAAATTGGGGACTTTTCCTAGAGAAAGAGTAATGACCAGAGATAAATTTTATCTAAGTGGCCTCATCTATATGGCAGGTTAAACATTGAATTACTAGATGTCAGCTGTGCTTATCACCCTGTAAGTGACCTTCCTCTCCTTGGAAGTCCTCTGCTGCTGCTAAGTCACTTCAGTTGTGTCCGACTCTGTGTGACCCCAGCCCCGTCCTATTCCTGTGCTCAGAATGGCACATATACCTCATTTTAACTTTCTGTCTCTGAATCTCTCATGTGTGTGGTATTCCTGTACATACAAAATTAAATTGAATATTCTCCTGTTAATTTATCTCATGTCAGCTTACTTCTTTGGCCAGCTAGAAGGGTAGAGGAACATTTCCTTCCTTCCTGACAGCAGTAACTGGGGTCAGTGAAAACCAAAGCTCTTTCTGAGTTTGAGTCTGGCCTGTGCGTAACCTGTCACGGCTTCTTTTTTGGTGATTGAGCCCCAGTGACATCTGAGAAGGAAAGGTTCCAGCAACTTCAGCATTGGAATATGTGCCTGTTCAACTGGGGAATGCTTGGAGTTGGTTTGAATTCCATCGAGAAAAATAAAAATAGCATGATTTTTCTTATACCAAATGTGGCAGAGTAGAATTCATACCCACTAAACTCATTGCAATATTTTAGGCTGTTGAATGCAAAACCCTGCCCTGAAAAGGGACGTGGGGCACTGTAAGCCTTAAAATAAATCAACTGAGATTCCAGGCCCTACCACCCAACTCGGAACAATTTCAGCTAAGTTGACTATAAAAAAGATTTCATTGGTGTTGTAATATTGTTTTTATGCCCTGTGTATACCTGCCAGCAGATAAAGAACAAAACCTGGAAGCTACATTGGAATACAGTTGATTAGGAGAGTCATAGAAAAGGGAAGGGAGAAATGGAATGGAGGGAAAATGGCTATTATTACTTTTAATAGAATGTAGCTCTCTTAAATCAAGGCAGAAAGATTGAATCACACTGAAGTATTTATTTCTTCTCAAACATTTCAAATTTTCTAGTTAAAAATGTCACAATTTTAAGAGTCTCAAATATCACAGTATATCAGTCCTTTATAGCTATTTATAGACAATATTCAAATAACACTTCTAGTGTCATAAAATTTTTCCATGACTCTTAGGACTCCACTATTTCTACTTAAAGTTCACACTGCTGGATCCAGAGCACTTTTTCATTTACTTTGAAATGTCTCACCATGCTATTAACACACAGTTTAAAATTCAGAAGCAATTTTACAGTAAAATCAGAGGAGCATAAAAACTATGGAAAATCTTGATGCAGTGCTAAAACATGTTGAAAGTTCAATTGAAATGGTTATTGATTGCCCAAAGTCCCAGATTATTTTATATTATCACAATTGGCTAATTGGATTTAACACTAAAGATTTTTTAAAAAAATCCTTTATTCAAGCCAGATCGTGCTGGTTTACAAGTGAATTCAGGCATAAATAAGCCCCCTTAATGTAATTATCTAGTTTGTCCAATTTAGATGTAGGATATTTAATAGTTTATCCTGCTGTTGACATGCATCCAAAATCTGATCTAGACATGGTAATACCATCCAAACCTAGAAGGCTTTGTACCATATTTTAATACATTTATTGTTTTTTAATTTACTCAGATTTTTTGACAATTTATTTATTTAGTTGGAAGATAATTGCTTTACAACATTGTGTAAATATGGTTTCTGGCGTACATCAGCATGCACTGACCACAGGCACACATATGTCCCCTGCCTCTGAAGCCTCCCTCCCGTCTCCCGTCCCGTCCCACCGCTCTGGGTGTCACGGAGCACTAGATTGAGCCCCTCGCGTCATGCAGCAAATCCCCACCAGCTGTCTGTTTGCACACGGTCGTGCATATGTGTCCACGCTACTCTTTCAATGGGTCCCACCCTCTCCTTCCCCCTCCGTGCCCACAAGTTAATATAAATTAACATACATAATATGTTATTATGTGTAAAACACTTTTTTCTTTGGGACTAATTCTCAGTTTGTACAGAAACTGCAGAGTGAGAGCAGAGAGTTCCTGTATGCCCTTTACCAGCTTCTCTGGATGTTAATCACCCCACCCCAGTACTCTTGCCTGGAAAATCCCATGGACGGAGGAGCCTGGTGGGCCGCAGTCCATGGGGTCGCTAAGAGTCGGACACGACTGAGCGACTTCACTTTCACTTTTCACTTTTATGCATTGGAGAAGGAAATGGCAACCCACTCCAGTGTTCTTGCCTGGAGAATCCCAGGGACGGGGGAGCCTGGTGGGCTGCCGTCTATGGGGTCGCACAGAGTCGGACACGACTGAAGCGACTTAGCAGAGCACTGTCAAGACAGAGATGAATTGTGGAACATTGTTATTAACTAAACTGCAGACTTCACACTCATTTCACCAACCTTTTCGTTCATATTCTTGGTCTGTTGCAGAATTCAATCCAGGATCCCACATTGCACTTAGTCATTGTGTTTCTTTAGTCTTTTCTGGTCTGTGTAGGCTTTCATTTTTCTTGTTTTTCATGACCTTGCCAGTTTTGAGCCGTATTGGGTAGGCATTGGAAGACTGTCTCTCAGTGTGGGTTACTGATATTTCTTGTCTGTTAAACTGGGGTTGTGATGCTTCTGGATGAATTCCGTAGAGGCCATGTGTCCTCTTGACATCCTATCAGGGTGCAGGATATCAACATGACTTATCAGTGGTCATACTGACTTTGACCACTTGGATGGGATGGTACCTGGCAGGTTTCTCAGGTGTAAAGTTTGTATTTTGCCCTTTCCATATTCTGTTTTTAGGAAGTGAGTTACTAAGTCCAGCCTACACCAGTGGTGGTGGTAATGGGAGGGCTGCTGTTGAGTCACTAAGTTGTGTCCAACTCTTTTACAGCCCCATTGTCTGTAACCCACTAGGCTCCTCTGTCCATGGGAATTTTCAGGAAGAATAGTGGGGTGAGTTTGCCATTTGTTTCTCCAGAGGATCATCCTGACCTAGGGACAGAACCCATATCTCTTGCATTGGCAGCAAAGTTTTTATTTAATCACTGAATCACCTGGGAAGCTCAGTAGGAGGGTTGTTTTTGTTGTTCATTTGCTAAGTCACGTCCAGCTCTTTGAGACCCAGTGGACTGCAGCGTACCAGGCTTCCCAATCCTTCACTATCTCTCGGAGTTTGCTGAAACTCATGGCCATTAAGTCAGTGAGGCCATCCAACCGTCTCATCCTCTGTGGCCCGCTTCTCCTGCCCACAATCTTTCTCAGCATCAGGGTCTTTTCCAGTGAATCAGCCCTTCTCATCAGGTGGCCAAAGGACTGGAGCTTCAGCTTCAGCATCAGTCCTTCCAGTGAATATTCAGGGTTGATTTCCTTTAGGATTGACTGGTTTGATCTCCTTGCTGTAGGGGGTGAAATTAGGAATACTCTAAGGAAGATGTGCTTGTTTTTCCTTGAAAGGAGTTTGTCACTTGCGAAATGATTAAAAGTGATTAAACTCACACTTAGCAATTAAACTTACACAATTTAAACATACTCATCCATTTTAGAAGGAACAGACACTATAAGAAAAAATTCAGCAGGTGGGATGTTTCTCAACTCTCCATGTGAGGGGCCTCTGAAATCTTATTCTCCTGTTTTGATTACACATTCCATGTACAATAAGGATGTACTTCAGTTAAGTGTTTATTCACTTTTATACCCTATGTATGCACTACTGAACTGATGTTTTGGGAAATATGCATAAAAGTAAATGTAAAGGATGTGCTAAAAGTCAAAATCTAAGCAGAATAGCAATCTCTAATATTTAAATACTTGGTGTGTTTCACGTATTGTCCTAAAGGCTCTTTGCTATTTTAATAAATTTGATCCCAACAAAACACCTGTGGAGTCAGCGCTCTGACTATTCACGTTTCACACTTGAGGGGCGTCTTGAGACAGGAAACTAAGGGCTTGACTGGAAGTCCCCACGCCAACAGGTGGTCGAGGCGGGTCCTCCCCGGCGGTCTGTGCACAGCTCGGGCCGTCGGCGCTGCGCTTCACGGGGGGTTCCTCCCCTCTGCTCCCACCCCGCTCTGCGTGTGCAGTTCCAGCTTCGGTTGTGTCCAGCCCACTGCTGAGAAGGGCCGGGGAACCGCTCAGGGCTGGTGCTGACTGCCGCCCCGCGTCTGGTGCTGCGCGGGCTCGCCTGTCCCCACCACGCCTCTCTGCTGTGCCCTTGATGGGGACCCCGGGGGAGGACCTTGCTTCTCTTTCTTAGCTCCGGGCACAGCTGTCTCTTGCTGCTGCCGTCTCTCTGCTGTGAACCCGCTTCGTTGGTGCCTCTATGTGACTGTGACCACCAGCTAATTTTACAGTGTGAGCTGGGAAGAGGGCAAGAATGGCTTCACACTGTGCTGGGAAAAATCTACTTCTGTCAGCATGAGAATGATTTCATTGCAACTCAGCATTGGGAAACTTCTTTCTGTATCTTGCCTTTAAGTATCTATCTCCCAGGCAACAGTTACTTGGATTATTATTATTCAGTCACCTCATGGACAATATTCTGTGGGTTGCATAGACGCATATCATTTTTTTCTACTTTAAAAAAGGCGTGTTGTTTTTGCCTGTAAAAGACAAACATAATGGTAGGACACCATTTGGAACATATAGAAAATATGAAAAAGGGATTTAAAAGCACATTAATTCCTTTCAGCTGGAGATAATTCTTATTAACAATTGAATCATTTCCTTTCATTCTGATTTCTGTATGAGGAAAATACTTATACATACATATGTATGTGTTTATATGTGTTTAAATTTGCATTAATAGTAAGATTGTATTTTCTTTTAAAAATGATTTGTCAGAACATTTATGTGTTAGTAAACTTTTAAATATGCTTTTGAATTGGTTTATTAAATCCACTGGGTTTTTTTTTTTCAGTTTTCAGTTGACATTCAATTCAGTTCAGTTGCTCAGTCCGACTCTTTGCAACCCCATGAACTGCAACATGCCAGGCCTCCCTGTCCATCACCAACTCCTGGAGTCCACCCAAACCCATGTCCATTGAGTTGGTGATGCCATCCAACCGTCTCATCCTCTGTTGTCCCCTTCTCCTCCTACCCTCAATCTTTCCCAGCATCAGGGGCTTTTCAAATGAGTCAGCTCTTGGCATCACGTGGCCAAAGTATTGGAGTTTCAGCTTCAACATCAGTCCTTCCAATGAACACCCAGGACTCATCTCCTTTAGGATGGACTGGTTGGATCTCCCTGCAGTCCAAGGGACTCTTAAGAGTCTTCTCCAACACCACAGTTCAAAAGCATCAATTCTTCGGCACTCAGCTTCTGTTATAGTCCAACTATCACATCCCTATATGACCACTGGAAAAACCACAGCCTTGACTAGATGGACCCTTGTTGGCAAAGTAATGTCTCTGCTTTTTAATATGCTGTCTAGGTTGGTCATAACTTTCCTTCCAAGGAGTAAGTGTCTTTTAATTTCATGTCTGCAGTCACCATCTGCAGTGATTTTGGAGCCCAGAAAAAGAAAGTCTGACACTGTTTCCACTGTTTCCCCATCTATTTCCCATGAAGTGATGGGACCAGATGCCATGATCTTCGTTTTCTGACTGTTGAGCTTTAAGCCAACTTTCACTCTCCTCTTTCACTTTCATCAAGAGGCTCTTTAGTTCTTCACTTTCTGCCATGAGGTTGGTGTCATCTGCATATCTGAGGTTATTGATATTTTTCCTAGCAATCTTGATTCCAGCTTGTGCTTTGTCCAGCCCAGCGTTTCTCATGATGTACTCTGCATAGAAGTTAAATAAGCAGGGTGACAATATACAGCCTTGACGTACTCTTTTTCCTATTTGGAACCAGTCTGTTGTTCCATGTCCAGTTCTAACTGTTGCTTCCTGACCTGCATACAAATTCCTCAAGAGGCAGATCAGGTGGTCTGGTATTCCCATCTCTTTCAGAATTTTCCAGTTTATTGTGATCCACACAGTCAAAGGCTTTGGCTTAGTCAATAAAGCAGAAATAGATGTTTTTCTGGAACTCTCCTGCTTTTTCCATGATCCAGCGGATATTGGCAATTTGATCTCTGGTTCCTCTGCCTTTTCTAAAACCAGCTTGACCATCAGGAAGTTCACGGTTCACATATTGCTGAAGCCTGGCTTGGAGAATTTTGAGCATGACTTTACTAGCGTGTGAGATGAGTGCAATTGTGTGGTAGTTTGAGCCTTCTTTGGTATTGCCTTTCTTTGGGATTGGAATGAAAACAGACCTTTTCTAGTCCTGTGGCCACTGCTGAGTTTTCCAAATTTGCTGACAGAATGTGGTCCACTGGAGAAGGGAATGGAAAACCACTTCAGTATTCTTGCCTTGAGAACCCCATGAACAGTATGAAAAGACAAGACACTGAAAGATGAACTCCCCTTGTTGGTAGGTGCCCAATATGCCACTGGAGATCAGTGGAGAAATAACCAGAAAGAATGAAGGGATGGAGCCAAAGCCAAAACAGCACCCAGTTGTGAATGGGACTGGTGATGGAAGCAGGGTTCAATGCTGTAAAGAGCAATATTGCATAGGAACCTGAAATGTTAGGTCCATGAATCAAGGCAAATTGGAAGAGGTCAAACAGATGGCAAGAGTGAACGTCGACCTTCTAGGAATTAGTTGACATTATGTTTATGTATTTCTCCTACTTTTCTTGGTTTGTTCAATTATCATCTTTCTAATTTCTCAAGTTAGGCTGTCAGTTCAATATCTATTTATTATGGTTATTAATTATAACATTTAGAGCCATGGCTTTTTATCTGATTTCATTTTTGGTCAAATGCTATAAAATTTCATGTGCTTTGTTTTGAATTTAATTATATTAAATGGTCCATAATTACGGTTTTGGTTTCCTCTTTAATACAAAGGATTGTTGGTTTTTTTAGATTTAAACTTTTGAACTGAAAAACTTTACATTTTAGCATAGTTTTAGATTTACAGAAAAGTTGTGAAGATTTCTCAGAGTTCCTACATACCCCATACCCAGTTTCTCTATTGTTAATGTCTTAAATTAGTATCGTATGTTTGTCACAATTAATGAACCAGTATAGTATTATTAAAATCTTTATTCAGATTTCCTTATTTTTACTTAATATCCTTTTTCTGTTCCAGGATCCTGTTTGGGATCTCAGATTAGATTGAGTGATGCTTCCTTAGGCTTCTATTCGCTTAACATGAAAGTAGTGAAAAGTGAAAGTGTTGCTCCATCACGTGTGACTCTTTGCGGCCCAGTGGCCTGTGGCCTGCCAGGCTTCTCTGTCCATGTGATTCCCGGGAGAATACTGCAGTGGGTAGCCTTTCCCTTCTTCCCAACCCAGGAATTGAATCAAGGTCTTCCACATTGCAGGCCGATTTCTTTACAGTCTGAACTGCCAGGGAAGCCCCTAGAATACTGGAGTGGGTAGCCTTTCCCTTCTCTAGGGGATCTTCCTGACCCAGGGGTATGGGGTTAGGCTGGGCTGATGAATTATTGGGAGATTTTCAGGGTTTGTTGTTGTTCTTGCCATTTTAATAGTGTACAGAAGTGTCTTATTTGAATTTTCATTTTCCTAGTGACATCTTTTCATTTCTTCTTTTCCACGTGTCATCAGTCTGTCCATTTAACTGTCTCGCCATCTATCCAGCTATCATCTATATGTTTATCATCTTTTTTGAGGTGTCTGACCAGGTCTTTTGCACATTTATTAATTGGATTTTTAAAAATAATTGAGTTTTAGTGTTTTTGTATATTTGCTACCTTATCTTTTATTAGATATCTAGTTTGCAAAAGCTTCCTCCTAGCCTGAAGCTTGTCTGTTCATTCTCTTAATAGTGTCTTTCATAATACAAAATATTTTTAATTTTAGTAAAATTAATTTATTGTATTTTTTTCATGGATAATAATTTTGGTGTTATATCTGGAAACATCATCAGATCCAAGGTTACATATTTTCTCCTATTTTCTTCTAGCTGTTATATAGTCTTATATTTTACATTTTAGTCTATGATCCATTTTGAGTTAATTTTTTCTTAAGGTGTAAGGTTTTCTTTGTACAGACACAATACCCTTTATTGAAAGATGACCGTATCTCCATTGAATTTCAGTTGCATCTTTTAAAAAGTATGCTTTTATTGTATTTTGGTGAGATATCAATTATCATTGGTATGCTTTTTCATTTTTTAATGTTTTGAGATTTTCTTTGTGGCCCTATATGTAAACAGTCTCAATTGTATTCTTTGTAAGCTGCAATTGCAGCTCTTGAAGCAACATTATTAATTATATTATTTAAATCATCAAGGTCT
Source organism: Tragelaphus eurycerus (assembly GCA_935064755.1). Taxonomy (NCBI): domain Eukaryota; kingdom Metazoa; phylum Chordata; class Mammalia; order Artiodactyla; family Bovidae; genus Tragelaphus; species Tragelaphus eurycerus. The sequence goes on along the minus strand of CAKXYN010000019.1, from coordinate 1,368,547 downwards.
TGTTAATGTTTTACCTGCCTTCATATTTGTCAAAACTCACAGCATCTGTCTGTTAAATTATTTCAGACCATTTCTCCTGTATTCTAAAATTCTTCTTTATCTATTTTGATGTTTTATGAATTCATATCAAAATTTCATGAATGTATTTTATTATTGTCCCCCACCTGTGTTCATCATTGTTAGCTGCTTACATGATATCTGCCTTCTCTCTTTTCCCCAAAGAGTCCCAGTTTAAAAAAAACAGTGTATTTCCCAGAATCCCTTGAACTTTGGGATGGCTTTGTGATAAGTATCAGGCCAAAAGAACATATGCCTGATTTCACCTGGGAGTTTTAGAGAACTCTTCTTTCCAGTACACATGCAGTCTCTTGGTCCCTACTGCTGCTTTCTTCAGTTTTTCTGAAATGCGCACAGGAAGCAGGAGATGGTGCAGCTATCTGTTCTAAACACAAATCTCTTTCATTTCTACAAAGTTGTCTTCTATTTTTCCTATTTTAAAACTTCATCTTGTTCATATTCTTTCTTATAGCCTCCTGCTATTGCAAGTGTGTGTGTGTGTGTGTGTGTGTGTGTGTGTGTGTGTGTGTGTCTGTGTGTGTAGAGACCGGAGAAGGAAATGGCAACCCACTCCAGTGTTCTTGCCTGGAGAATCCCAGGGACGGGGGAGCCTGGTGGGCTGCTGTCTATGGGGTCACACAGAGTCGGACACGACTGATGCGACTTAGCAGTGTGTAGAGACAGAGAAAAGAGGAGGGTTTGGGAGAAGAGGGAGCAGAGAAATAGAGAGAAGCCAGGGGCTGGGGTAGAATATGTGGGATCTGTCCCATGCTTTTGGATCCTTCTCTTTAAGTTTTATTCCATTTTAAATTTCCCTTTAGCTCTGCAGAGATCTCACGAGCTTGCCTCACCCACAGGATTTTCAGTCAAGTCTCATCTGCTCTCCAGGAGACAGGACATCAGCATCTAAAGCGATTCACATTTCTGCATTGACCTGGCAGGAAGCGTGAGACTGAAGAGTGCAGCCTTAGGGATACTTTTCCGCATTGACCTGGCAGTGAGCGTGAGACTGAAGAGTGCAGCCTCAGGGGTCAGGAATTGCCTTCCAGTCCTGGCTCAGCCACTAATTACTTTATCCTGAGCAGAAACACCAACTTCTCCTGCTCGTTTTGCCATTTGTGGAATGTGTTCAAAAACGGTACCTCCTGATAAGGTTTGAGGAGCTTTAAATGAGCAACTGCATACAAAGTCCCTAAGATGTGCCTGATAAGTATTCATTCCATCCTAAATATACATTTGGGTCCTACATTATTGTTCAGTAGTTATTGGTTTATTAAGGAAATGGCACCCCACCCCAGTAGTCTTGCCTGGAAAATCCCATGGATGGAGGAGCCTGGTGGGCTACGGTCCATGGGGTCACAAAGAGTCAGACACGACTGAGTGACTTCATTTTTAGAAGTAATTGAAAAGTGAAGAGAATCATAAAGCCTAATACTTCCCAAATAACCAGTTAATTCCTTCTGATAAGATCAAATGCTAAATATTCCTGCAAATTAAAAACAGACTGGTCTAATACTTGTACACCAATGTCCATACCAGCACTGTTCACAATAGCCAAAACTCAAATGTCCATCAGAGATGAATGGATAAAGACAAAATGTAGTGTGTACACAACTGAGGTGTTATTCAGTCTTATCAAGGAACACAATTCTGATACATGCTCCTTGGAAACACTGTGCTCAATGAAGTAAACCAGACACAAGAGGACAAATACTATGTGATTCTACTTATATGAAAGTGAAAGTTGCTCGGTCTTGTCTGACTCTTTGCAACCCCATGGACTACACAGTCCATGGAATTCTCCAGGCCAGAATCCTGGAGTGGGTAGCCTTTCCCTTCTCCAGGGGCTCTTCCCAACCCAGGGATGAAACCCAGATCTCCTGCATTGCAGGCGGATTCTTTACCCGCTGAGCCACCAGGGAAGCCCTTCTACTTATTCGAGTTACCTAGAATGGGCAAACTAGTCACAACTGCAAGTTGAGTGCTGGTTGTCTCTGGCTGAGGAGAGGCATGGAGGAAGTCACTGTGGTGTCCAGAATGCTTGTTTAGGATGATGAAGAGGTCCTGGGTAAGCTGGGTAGCGGTGGTTGCACAACATTGTGAATGTACTGAATGCCACTGAATTTATCATCTTACAAATGGTTAAAAAGGCAAAATTTACATTATGCATATTTTACTATAATAAAAAACAAAGAAACTTACAAAACACAGAGTTCCAAGTATCATATGGATGTTTCATTTTTATCTCTGACATTGAATGCTATGTTATTAAGTCTGTGTAAATTAATCCACTCTCAGGAAACTGAGAATATGCCAATTTTTATACATTACATTTGAGGTCCTCACTATTCCTTGTATTTGCAGAGAATCCTTTGCCATATTTAAAAGTAAGTAATAGGCAGTGTTGGGAGGGGTAGTTGGGTGGCTCTGAACTGGGAAAGAATTCTCCTGGCCTCACGACGTCCAAGGAGTTCACAGAGTCTCACTTGTAAGAGCTCAGCCTGAGGTTCCCATTCACTGTTGTTCAGTCTCCCAGTCGTGTCTGACTCTGCAATCCCGTGGACTGCAGCGTGCCAGGCTTCCCTGTCCCTCACTGCCTCCCAGACTGTGCTCAGACTCATGTCCATTGAGTCGCTGATGCCACCCAACCGTCTCATCCTCTGTTTCTGTCTGGACCTTCTGCCTTCAGTCTTTCCCAGCATCAGAGTCTTTTCCACTGAGTCCAAAGGATCAAGTGTCCAGAGTGTTAGAGTTTCAGCGTCAGTACTTTCACTGCATACTTAGGGTTGATTTCCTTTAGGGTTTACTAATTTGATCTCCTTGCAGTCCAAGGGACTCTCAAGAGTCTTCTCAAGCACCACAGTTTGAAAATATCATTTCTTCAGCTCTCAACCTTCTTTATGAGCCATCTCTCACATCCATTCATGACTGCTGGTAAAACCATAGCTTTGACTAGATGGACCTTTGTAACCAAAGTGATGTCTCTACTTTTTAATATACTGTCTAGGTTTCATCATAGCTTTTCTTTCAAGGAGCAGTTATCTTTTAATTTCATGGCTGCAGTCACCATCCACAGTGGTTTTTGGAGCCCAAGAAAGTAAAAGTCTGTCACTGTTTCCATTTCCCCCCATTTATTTGCCATGAAGTGATGAGACCAGATGCTGTAATTTGAGTTTTTTGAATGTTGAGTTTTAAGCCAGCTTTTTCACTCTCCTCTTTCACTCTCACCAAGAGGTTCTTTAATTTCTCCTCACTTTCTGCCATTAAGGAGGTATCATCTTTATAGCTGAGATTATTGATACTTCTCATTTTCATTAGGTACCACATGTGGCTCTCTTGGAGCTTCTCTGGTGGCTCAGTGGTAAATAACCCACCTTCTAGTGCAGGAGACACAAGAGGCTCGTTTGATCCCTGGGTCAGAAAGATCCCCTGGAGGAGGAAAGGGCAACCCACTCCAGTTCTTGCCTGGAGAGTCCCATGGGCAGAGGAGCCTGGTGGGCTACAGCCCACGGGGTCGCAAGCGTCGGACACGACTGAGCCGCGAGCGCAGATGATGTTCTGTGTGGTGATGTTTGGCTTTCTTACTGATCTCCACGAGCAGGAGCACTGTGCACTGTGTGTTAGAATGTACTCGTGCCTGGAGAATCCCAGGACGGAGGAGCCTGGTGGGCTGTAGTCTATGGGGTCGCAAGAGTCGGACACGACTGAGCCGCGGAGCACAGATGATGTTCTATGTGGTGATGTTTGGCTTTCTTACTGATCTCCACGCGCAGGAGCACTGTGCACCGTGCATTAGAATGTACCAGTGTGGATCAAAGTAGGAAATTTTGTCCTTAATTAGTATGAAATGAGCTTAACTCGGAAGGAACATCATAAAGCTGACATGCTATACGTTTCCGAATTAATCACATTTTCCTGTGTCTGTAGATTCAGAAATCAGAAATATTATATTAATAGGATTCTGAAGCTCAGGTCTAGTAAGGTGACAGAGAGATACCCTGCCAGTAATGAACAAAAGGCAACATTCATAAAAATGTCTCTCTAATATCAGGAGGCTTGCTAGAGAGGGAAAGATAGTTACTCTGGGAAAGTGTGTGGTCATGACTGGAAAAATTAAAAGAGGAAACACAATCTCATTTTCTTTGGGAATATGTAAAGTAAGGCATTTTATTGGGAAAAGATTTAGTCAAATTTACATTTTACTCATTAGAAATTTTTCCTAATGATGTTAAAGGAATAGAAAGCATCCTATGAACTGAATGGGTCAAATATTTTACCAGAAAAGACTCAAACTCAGTTCAACATTTTGCCAATTCAAGGTGTGGTGGGAAGAGTCAAATTTTTACTTATCTCCCTGAGTTGATTTGCCTGGCTCGTTTCTTGGGAATTGTGCAGACAACTAATACTCAAGTTAAATTCATTGCTTTATTTGAGACTTTGAGTGATGGCAAAAAATATTGTGGTAGCATCAGTTACATGTCTCATTGAAAGTTAGGCATCTCATACTGATTCATGATCCATCAGCCTTTTGCATGACTCTTTAGGGTTCTCTCACTGTGGGGTTAACACTGACTTGATTTGGGTCCCTTAAACCACTAGATTCAAGGAAGGGCAAAATGTAAGAGACACAGAAACCTTTTCCTATTAGCCAGTAGGCTGGAATAAGGAGATATAAAAGGCAAAGTATATACTTTTCTATAAGATACTCTTTTTTTTTTTTTCTTTTTTTTTTTAGCTAAAGTAAAACCCCTTCTGGGTTCTTGTCAGGTGAAACATATCTGTTGATCTGAAACTTTTCATTTCTAAATATTGTACATAAATTATGTGATTGGGGAGTTTACTGGCATTCATTTGATCCAGTCTTTGCATGTAAAATAGTTGCTTTTCAAACTACTGACTATTAAACATGCATTGCTAGGTACAAATAATCTTTGAATAACAGGCCTCATAGGGAATCATGGCTCAAACGCTTCAACTGATAAAATGCTAGCTACGTTTTTGAAAAAGAGAGCTTAGAAAAAATTATGGACAAGAAAGTAAGGTAACATTCCAAGTGTGGCTTCCAGGAGCCGCAAGTTGAACTCGTGAGTGACTGATTGTTCTGTGGAGTTATTCATTGTGTAACTTTCCTGGTGGCTCAGTGGTAAAGAATCTGTCTGCCAAACAGGGAATGTAGGTTCGATTCCTGGGTTGGGAAGATTCCCCTGAGAAGGAGATGGCAGCATACTCCAGAATTTTTGCCTGGGAAATGTCATGGACAGAGGAGCCTTTCCAGCTACAGTCCACATGGTTGCAAAGAGTTGAAAACGACTTAGCGACTAAACAACAAAATCAACAGCAAACTTAAAATAACAGAGTGATTAGTGTTCTTGAGATCCAGAAGGCTACATGCGTGGCCCAAAGGGAAGGGAAGAGTTTTCTCTATTGGAAAGGATGTCAGATTGGTCAGATGACTTCTGTGGGCATCTTGCATCAATCAGCTCCAATTGAAATAACAAATAGAAGCAGCATGATTAAAAAAACAGAAAAGAAAATAAGAACACTACTGTTGAAACATGAGTCTTTAGGTTTTTCTTTACCAGCAGCGCCACCTGGGAAGCCCAGTGAAATCCCTTAGTATCATGCTTTTATAGAGTTGGTACTCATTAAGTGTTAGGTATTATTAACATTACTCTCATGGGTAAGTCACTCATGACACTGTCAGTTCAGTTCAGTCGCTCAGTCGTGTCCAACTCTGCGACCCCATGGACTGCAGCACGCCAGGCCTCCCTGTCCATCACCAACTGCTGGAGTTTACTCAAACTCATGTCCATTCATCCTCTGTCATCCCCTTCTCCTCCTGCCTTCAATCTTTCCCAGTATCAGGCTCTTTTCCAGTGAGTGAGTTCTTCACGTCAGGTGGCCAAAGTATTGGAGTTTCAGCTTTAGCATCAGTCCTTCCAGTGAACACCCAGGACTGATCTCCTTTAGGATGGACTGGTTGACCTCCTTGCAGTCCAAGGGACTCTCAAAGATGGGCACAATAAAGGACAGAAATGGTATTGTCCTAACAAAAGCAGAAAATATTAAGAAGAGGTGCCAAGAATACACAGAAGAACTATACAAAAAAGATTTTCATGACCTAGATAACCATGATGGTGTGATCACTCACCTAGAGCCAGACATGTGAAGTCAAGTGGGCCTTAGAGTGCATCACTATGAACAAAACTAGTGGAGGTGCTGCTAAGTCACTTCAGTCGTGTCCGACTCTGTGCTACCCCATAGACGGCAGCCCACCAGGCTCCCCCATCCCTGAGATTCTCCAGGCAAGAACACTGGAGTGGGTTGCCATTTCATTCTCCAGTGCATGAAAGTGAAAAGTCAAAGTGAAGTCACTCAGTCGTGTCCGACCTTCAGCGACCCCAGGTACTGCAGCCCACCAGGCCCCTCTGTCCATGGGATTTTCCAGGCAAGAGTACTGGAGTGGGGTGGAGGTGATGGAACTCCAGTTGAGCTATTTCAAATCTGAAAAGACGATGCTGTTAAGGTGCTGCACTCAATATGCAAGCAAATTTGGAAAACTCAGCAGTGGCCACAGGACTGGAAAAGGTCAGTTTTCATGACTCTAGATTTTTATTTTTCTGACTCTCAGCTTTCCTGTCTAAAAAGTGAGGAGGGTGAAGTGAATCTTTAGCTTCTAAACTTATTCTAAGCATGGACACTTTTCTTGAATGACTCTTATGCATTCATCCAACATATAGCAATAAAGCAGATGGCACACAGGCTGCTCTGGTTGGAGCAGCCGCAAAGGGCAAGGGCTGTGACAGCCCCACATGCTCCCTACCAGCAAGTCACCAAGGGATTTCTGAAGATCTCTAGTGGCTCCATTGGGTGTCATTTTCAAACTTGTGGTTTTAAAGACAGACACGCGCTTAGATTTCTCAATTGCCATCTTTTAGTTAGCTGTGTGTTCTTGGGTAGATGGCTTTCCTTCTCTGGACCTCAGATTCTGCTTCTGTAAATCAAAGCAGGGATGAAGAATAACTTGGGGGATGAACAAGGTTGAAAATGTGAGGTGCTCCATGCCTGACACTGAGGAATCTGAATTCAATAAGAGGAAGCCAAAAACATCTCATCACAACTAACAAAGAAAATAGTGAGTCTGATGATCAAGCTGCTCTCAAAAGAGGGCAAGTGAATTTTCAAGTGTGTTTCAGTTAGGGTCTTGTCTCAAATCCACCTGAGAGAAAAGACAATAAAGTTTTATGAAGGGTTTTCCTTGATAAGAATAACTTTCCATTTTTCTTTTGGGCTCATGTGTCTGTTTGAACTCAGGAAATGGAAGCTGAGGTTTTGTTTTCTTGTCTCTACTTTAACTTCTGGGTTTATGTAACTTCTTCTGTGGAGCCTTGGAGGTGAGTGATGTGGCAGAGCTGGGTTAAACCATTAGTTTCTAAAATGCTAGTTTTTACTTTAGGCATTGAACCTCTAAGTTCAACAAGCCCCTAAGGTTTTATCACCCTCCCAAAGATTTTAGTTTTCTGTGATGGTGTTTGAAGGAAGCTGGGACTGGGAAATTCCTGCTTAATTCTCTTTGGGGGAAACAATTTTGTTGAGAACCATGAAAGTACTGGCAGGTTGAAGGTCAGGCCAAGTCACTGTATTGCTCTTTTCATGTAGTTTTTTTTTTTTTTTTTTTTTTTTTAATGAGGATGAATAACATCTCAAATCACCTGCTAATCTTTATCTTCCTTTAAGTGATTCCAGGACTCAGTGGTCACAATTATAAAAAGTGCAGAGTGTGTTCCTGTGGAAGTAATAGGATGGGTGGGTGTATGAATGGAGAGATGCAGGAGTAGATGAATAAGCTGCTGTGGACAGACTAGAATAAAGACAAATGCAAGATGCTGACATACTGAAATCCACCTGTTATATACAGCATATTGCTTATCATTCATAGACAGTTTGATTCTATTTGTGTGGTGATAACAAATGAAGCCTAACTTTTTCATATGAATTTTCACTGTTTTCCTATTTAGATTATAAGCACCTAGAGGATGAAAAGTGAAAGTGAAAGTCTCTCAGTCGTGTCTGACTCTTTGTGACCCCATGGAAAATACAGTCCATGGAATTCTCTAGGCCAAAATACTGGAGTGGATAGCCTTTCCCTTCTCCAGGGGATCTTCCCAACCCAGGGATCGAACCTAGGTCTCCCACATTGTAGGCAGATTCTTTATCAGCTGAGCCACAATGGAAACCCAAGAATACTGGAGTGGTAGCCCATCCCTTCTCTGGCAGATCTTCCAGACCCAGGAATCGAACTGGGGTCTCCTGCATTGCAGATGGATTGTTTACCAACCGAGCTATCAGGGAAGCTCAGAGGATGAATGTACCATCTAATTTTTCTTTGTCATATAAACTCAACCAATTTTTCTTAAACAGCTACTAAAATGCATAGGACTACAGGCAGTATTGAATACTTGTTAGATATATGCGTTAATAAAAACAATCAGATCAGATCAGTCGCTCAGTCGTGTCCGACTCTTTGCGACCCCATGAATCACAGCATGCCAGGCCTCCCTGTCCATCACCAACTCCCGGAGGTCACTGAGACTCACGTCCATCGAGTCAGTGATGCCATCCAGCCATCTCATCCTCTGTCGTCCCCTTCTCCTCCTGCCCCCAATCCCTCCCAGCATCAGAGTCTTCTCCAATGAGTCAACTCTTCGCATGAGGTGGCCAAAATACTGGAGTTTCAGCTTTAGCATCATTCCTTCCAAAGAAATCCCAGGGCTGATCTCCTTCAGAATGGACTGGTTGGATGTCCTTGCAGTCCAAGGGACTCTCAGGAGTCTTCTCCAACACCACAGTTCAAAAGCATCAATTCTTCGGCGCTCAGCCTTCTTCACAGTCCAGCTCTCACATCCATACATGACCACAGGAAAGACCATAGCCTTGACTAGGCGAACCTTTGTTGGCAAAGTAATGTCTCTGCTTTTGAATATGCTATCTAGGTTGGTCATAACTTTCCTTCCAAGGAGTAAGCGTCTTTTAATTTCATGGCTGCAGTCATCATCTACAGTGATTTTGGAGCCCAGAAAAATAAAGTCTGACACTGTTTCCATTGTTTCTCCATCTATTTCTCATGAAGTGATGGGACCGGATGCCATGATCTTCGTTTTCTGAATGTTGAGCTTTAAGCCAACTTTTTCACTCTCCTCTTTCACTTTCATCAAGAGGCTTTTTAGTTCCTCTTCACTTTCTGCCATAAGGGTGGTGTCATCTGCATATCTGAGGTTATTGATATTTCTCCCAGAAATCTTGGTTCCAACTTGTGTTTCTTCCAGTCCAGCGTTTCTCATGATGTACCCTGCATATAAGTTAAATAAAAACAATAAATGAAGGCAAAATTATATTAGGAAGTCTACATTTTGCCTTTTCAGTTTTGCAATTTAAAAGCAAATTGTGTGTTTTCAGGCCAGTGCTACAAAGATCAGTGTTAACTCACAATGTAATTAAGGTCCAAAGGATTATTTTGCATGAAAACATAAAATTAAAAACCTTCATTTTACCTTTTACGCCATGCTTCAATTCCATGAAAGCCATCCCTAGCAATTTTGAATGGAAAAGTTGAGTTTCATGTTGCTTCTACTTTCCCAGTGATGGTGGCTTTTCTCACTCTTAAGTGGGTCTTCATATTGGTGTTCATAATGATTGTCTCAGGTATTAAAGATGGAAAACGTGTTTGTGATGAAAAAAGTGTCCTTACAGCCGCCTGGAAGGAGTGTCCTTTGTTTATGCTCACACACAAAGTGCGGGCTGGTTTTCCTTGGCAGTGGTGAGGGGTTTGCCGTGGTGACTTGGAGCTGCAAAGTCTCGGAAGTAATCACTTAGATCCTGAGAGCGGATCTGTCATCATCGATACGACTCAGCCTGGAAACTCAGGTGGATTCACTCATGCTAATGAGGTGGGGGCATTTATTCCCCCTTTTTCCTGTATTTTACTTTTTTTTCTTTATTTGGTGCAGTTAACTTTTGTTGGTGAGAATGTGAAATGTTTGATTGCTCGTGTATAATAATTCATATAAGTTATACCTCTTTATCCTCACAACAGCCCTTTTAAAAAGAGAAATAATATTATTTCCATTTTGTAAATGAGCAAGCTAAGACTCAGAAAAGCTATTTTCCTAAGGATACGTGGCATGAGCACAGATCTGTTTTTAGAGTTTATACCTAGCTACTATGACAGATTAAAAAAAAAAATTCAAATGCCATCTTGTTTCAAAGCATTTAAGTAGAATTTAAAACAGAGATTCCAATTCATTAGTTGTACTAACTATAGGGAAAATCCAATAACTTATCTTTAGTATTAAATAATTAGTTCAACTTACACATAATAAGTACCATTGAATTTCTGTTACTCAATATGATGTTAGGTTCTGGGATGCAGTGCTTAAAAAAAGAAAGATAGTGTTTCAGCAGTCACAAGTGTTGTATAGTCTGGACCACAGGTTGGCCAACTGTGATCCACAAGCCAAATCTGGGCCCGCAGCCTGTTTTTGTAAATAAAGGTTTGTCGAGCACAGCTATGCCCATTTGTTTATACATTGTCAGTAGCTGCTACTGGCCTTCCCTGGTAGCTCAGACAGTAAAGAATCTGCCTGCAATACAGGAGACCTGGGTTCAGTCCCTATGTCAAGAAGATCCCCTGGAGAGAGGAATGGCTACCCACTCCAGTGTTCTTGCCTGGAGAATTCCATGGACTAGAGAAGCCTGGCAAGCTACAGTCCATGGGGTTGCAAGGAGTCAGATACGACTAAGCAACTAAAACTCACTTTTTTCTTCACCTAGCAGCTACTGTACAACAGTGGTAAGATTCAGTAATTGGAACAGCGACTATATGGCCAGCAACGCCAGACACATCTGCTGACCTCTCCCTAGACCAGCAGCCAGCCATTTACAGACAGATGGAGCATTCTGGAGGAGCTATTATCTGAGCTGTCGTATTGATAGGAATTCTCCAGGGGTAGCAGGGTGCGATGCAGCGGGTAACAGAGAGATAAGGCTCTTCTAGGTGGCTCAGTCAGTAAAGAACCCGCCAGCCAATGCAGGAGACCCAGGTTAGATCCCTCGGTTAGGAAGATCCCTTGGAGGAGGAAATGCAACCCAGTCCAGTGTTCTTGCCTGAGAAATCTCATGGACAGAGCAGCCTGGCAGGCTACAGTCCATGGGGTCACAAGAGTCGGGCACAATTTAGCAACTAAACCACTACCAGGCTTTGGAAACCCCTGTGACAAGTCCTTGGGTGAAAGAGGATGTTTCCTCTGAGGACTTGAAATATTCAGTGTGAACAAGGGTTCATGTCAGCACAGGACTGTGTGATTTTCATCACCTAAGCATACTGGTGGGATTCCCTATCACCACTAACCCATAGATGTCCTAGGCAAGCCTTATTTTGGAATTTTAGGAATTCTGGGGATTGTCAGGAAAGTACTCACAAGATGGTCAGATTGAATACAGGGAATTGAAGGCAGAGGGAATCTGGTGTTGCCAAGGTGTCTCTATCCTAAGCCAACAGGAGCATGAACTGGGCTAAATCAGTGCAGGTGAAGGGGGTTCTGGCTCCAAAGACACTGCTGGGCTTCTTAGCTCAGTCTTTAGCTCTTACTCCACCTGGGCCTGTGTGTGCCGCCTCTGCCCACCTCACCCAAGCTGAAGAAAACCTCCTGGGGTTCAGTCCCAGTCCTTTCACTCGGGTGTCATCCATCCAAATATTTTGATCTCAGAAGATCTCAAAAATCTCAAATTTTTGTTGCCACACTCCCAAAACTTAGTCCTTTTCTTTTCCTAAGAGACTGCAGTTGTCCATTGAAGCTGGAAGTGGAATTATTGAAAGATAATATAGTCTAGTGATTACAAGTGCGAATTCTGAAGTTCAAGTCTAAAAGCTGTGTGGTTAAGCAAGTCACTTAACCTCTGTGTTTCTCAAGGTTTATCCATCCATTGAGGATCTACCTTGATGAGTTGTTTAGAGGCAAAACTGTTAACATACTTAGAAACCGACTCATGGAAAATGTTGTATGTATGTGAGTTGTGTTTGTCGTATTATTGACTCAACACTCAGGTCCCTTTTCCCAGAGGCCAGTGGCTTCAGACACTCCTGGAGACGGAGGACGATGGATGAAGTTCTGCTGGGGCTGGGCAAGGAGACAGGGAAGGAGTGTGTGCATGGGGCAGCGGCTGGAGGGCCTCAGTCTCCTTGGGACCACCCACGGGCTCACCACAGAATCCAGGAATCAAGATAAGTAACATCTGGATGCAATATTTTAAACAATAAAAATGAATTTAAAAATTCTGTGGTGAACAAAAATTTCCAAATTTTAAATCAAGAAGTGCTGTGTCAAGCCATCTTGGAGCCTAAGGAAGGTTGCAGGGATGAATGGCAGGGATGTCCTGCCTCTCCACTAATGTAGCATAAAAGGAAACAAACAAACAAACAAAAAAAAACAACAGCTTAAGTGTCCAGAGTAGAAAACACTAAATATCCGTAATTTGACTCTGTCTGGAATGAAGGTTGCAAAGTGGTGAACAGAGAGAGAGGAAGCCAAGAAGAGAACAGCTGTTTGATCAGGCTTGTTGAAGATTATAAGCTTTATGTCCCAAACAAAAGGAATCCTTGAAGGGTTTTAAGCTGGAAAATGTCATGAGCTAATTCTCGTGGGGTATAAATTAGGATTCAAATCTGTAAAACCCAAAGCATGTTTATTTCTTTGAAATCCAAAAATAATAAGCAGTTTTTAAATAAAAGAAATAAATCTATATTGTCTAGTAAACTGATTTTGAGATCAAACATATATAAATGTAATTCTGTTCAACATTCACCGAAAAAGAAATAAAAGCTGATTCAAACGAGCTTTATTTTTTGACACTCCTCTACTTTGATAACTGCCAATTTTATGAGCATTCTTGCTTGAATACTCGTGAATAAAATTGAAAAAGGCTATTAAAAGTATTTCTGGATGATGCTCAGTCGATCTACATTTTAGAATGATATTTTTGGCAAGAAAGGATCTATGATATGTGGTCTTTTTTTGTTGTAGTTTGAAATTGCTTCGTGGTAATTCTTTAAATTTTTCATTTAAAATGAAAGGTTAATAGTTATCCTGCACAGTTCTTGCAAAGTGAAAATGAGATTGGAAAGTTAAAATATAATTAATTTACTTTCCTATTATCCCTTCCACTGGAGGAATATTCATGCATTCTGAACAGATAAGTTTTAAAAGAGCCACTAAATTGCAAGTGTTCACACTTGGATTTAGTTTAAAAGTTAAAAGCTTTCAGACCAAATAAATTAGACAAGCACGCAAGATGAGTCTCCATCTCATTATTAATGAGTTAGGGTTCCACCTTTCACATCATTTTGTTTGTAGTTTCAGTATTAGACTCAAGGATCTTCTTAAAAGTTGCTACAGAATTATATTGCTATTTACTTGGCAAATGCATCAGTTTGTAGTTGTCCAGATTTCAACTGTGGCCTTTCAAAATGAAGAGTGGTCCAAGTTTTGGAGACCTGACTCAGGAGATGGTTCTGTTACTTGCTTGCCGTCTCTCCACCTTGTTCTTGGTGATACATCTCCTAAGGTTCTCTGGTTGCAAGCAGTGGAACTGTTACGCAGGAATATGAATGTGCCCATGGGGTCCAAAGAAAAGACAAAAGTAGTGACTTTGTGTAGAGGGAGCCAACCAGTCAAGTGATCCCAGTGGTGCCTGAAGACAGCCTTTGTGAGATCCTTGAGGTAAAATGATGAGATGCATTTAGTCTGCCTTTACTTTGTCAGTCATTTACAAATTATTACATGGCATCTGTAGAAGAAGTTACAGTGAGATTTCTACTCGAAGATTTCATAAATTTCTGATAATTTCCCTACTGTTTTTCATATTACCAGATTTTTTTAGAGTATGAAAATAGGGATATTGTGTTCAACATACTGAAGGAGTTTTTGAAATGATTGGCTTATTTACTGATTTTTAAAATTTACTCTATGAATAATAAATTGATGGGAAGAAGAACTAAAGAATCTCTTGATGACAGCGAAAGAGGAGAGTGAAAAAGTTGGTTTAAGGCTCAACATTCAGAAAACTAAGATCATGGCATCCGGTCCCATCACTACATGGGAAATAGATGGGGAAACAGTGGAAACAGTGTCAGACTTTATTTTTCTGGGCTCCAAAATCACTGCAGATGGTGACTGCAGCCATGAAATTAAAAGACGCTTACTCCTTGGAAGGAAAGTTATGACCAACCTAGATAGCATATTCAAAAGCAGAGACATCACTTTGCCAACAAAGGTTCGCCTAGTCAAGGCTATGGTCTTTCCTGTGGTCATGTATGGATGTGAGAGCTGGATTGTGAAGAAGGCTGAGCACCGAAGAATTGATGCTTTTGAACTGTGGTGTTGGAGAAGACTCTTGAGAGTCCCTTGGACTGCAAGGAGGTCCAACCAGTCCATTCTAAAGGAGATGAGCCCTGGGATTTCTTTGGAAGGACTGATGCTGAAGCTGAAACTCCAGTACTTTGGCCACCTGATGGGAAGAGCTGACTCATTGGAGAAGACCCTGATGCTGGGAAAGATTGAGGGCAGGAGGAGAAGGGGACGACAGAGGATGAGATGGTTGGATGGCATCACTGACTCAATGGACATGAGTTTGGATAGACTCTGGGATTTGGTGATGGACAGGGAGGCCTGGTGTGCTGTGGCGCGGTTCATGGGGTCGTAAAGAGTCGGATACGACTGAGCGACTGAACTGAACTGAACTAATATGGAAGGACAGTGAAAGTGAGAGTGTTAGTTGCTCAGTCGTGTCTGACTGTTTGTGATCCCGTGGACTGTAGCTTGCCAGATTCCTCTGTCTTTGGAATTCTCCAGCAACAATACTGGAGTGGATAGCCATTCCCTTCTCCAGGGGATCCTCTGACCCAGGGATCGAACCCAGGTGTCCTGCATTGCAGGCAGATTCTTTTCCATCTGAGCCACCAGGGAAGCCCCTCTAATATGGAAGGAGAGGAATGAATATTGGTGGGGCAGGGGGAACAGCTAGCACTCCAAAACAAAATTTTAAAGCATTTAAAGTTTCTGATTCCTTTGGAAATAAACCAGTTCAATGCATAATTTAAAAACTCTCTGAGTAAAGCTGTAAGTATTAATTATCTTTTTATCTCTTAAATAGCTATGTGTTATTTTTCAATAAGTAGTAAAGAACACTCAGTGGAAAACTCAGGACTTTTTTCCCCTGAAGAATAAATTAAGGAGAGAAAGAGACAGACTAAAATAATTAATGAGAAGAAATGGAAAGAGTTTTTGAAACCACAAATTGTGTCATTTTCCAGGATGGCACTAACTTTATTTTGCTTTATTCGATATTCAGTCAATATTCTATTCTATTCAATTTGAAATCCTATTGTCTCTACTTCAGTAGCTGTGATCTCCCACAAATGGCTAAAATTGGGACTACTAGGGATACCAGTTGTAGCAACAGTAAAATGATTGCTGGTTGTAGTAATATTGTCACCCTGCTTATTTAACTTATATGCAGAGTACATCATGAGAAACGCTGGGCTGGAAGAAGCACAAGCTAGGATCAAGATTGCCGGGAGAAATATCAATAACCTCAGATATGCAGATGACACCATCTTTATGGCAGAGAGTGAAGAGGAATTAAAAGCCTCCTAATGAAAGTGAAAGAGGAGAGTGAAAAAGTTGGTTTATAGCTCAACTTTCAGAAAACAAAGATGATGGCATCCGGTCCTATCACTTCATGGCAAATAGATGGAGAAACAGTGGAAACAGTGTCAGACTTTATTTTTTTGGGCTCCAAAATCACTGCAGATGGTGACTGCAGCCATGAAATTAAAAGATGCTTACTCCTTGGAAGGAAAGTTATGACCAACCTAGACAGCATATTAAAAAGCAGAGATATTACTTTGCCAAAAATGTCCATCTATTCAAGGCTGTGGTTTTTCCAGTGGTCATGTATGGATGTGAGAGTTGGACTGTGAAGAAAGCTGAGCGCGGAAGAATTGATGCTTTTGAACTGTGGTGTTGGAGAAGACTCTTGAGAGTCCCTTGGACTGCAAGGAGGTCCAACTAGTCCATCCTAAAGGAGATCAGTCCTGAGTGTTCATCGGAAGGACTGATGCTAAAACTGAAATTCCAATACTTTGGCCACCTGATGCGAAGAACTGAGTCATTGGAAAGGACTCTGATGCTGGGAGGGATTGGGGGCAGGAGGAGAAGGGGACGACAGAGAATGAGATGGCTGAATGGCATCACGGACTCGATGCACATGAGTTTGGGTGGACTCCGGGAGTTGGTGATGGACAGGGAGGCCTGGTGTGCTGCAATTCATGGGATCACAAAGAGTCGGACTTGACTGAGCAACTGAACTGAACTGAACTGTACTAATAATATGAAATGGCTGGATAATGTTACCGACTGAATGGATATGAGTTTGACCTAACTCCAGGAGAGTGAAGGACAAGGAAGTCTCACGAGCTGCAGTTCATGGGGTTGCAGAGAGTTGGACACAACTTAGCGATTGGACAGCAAACTAATAGTATTAATGTTCAATAAGAATATTTACTTCACTGGTTATTTTGAAAAATAAATTTATGTATGTCAGGGCATTGATTTTGAATTCAAAAATTAGCACATGGATGACTGTTCCACAAATCCTAGAAGCATCAGCCTCATAAATCTTTGGCCCACAACGACCTTTTATGAAGACACACCGTCCACGGATGGCCCAGCACAGTGTTTCGGGCAGTGTTCACGCAGGCCCTGCTAGCAGTGTCTCTTCCACTGCTCGTCCTTTATAATTTTCTGCTGTGCATACCTCTCTATTTCCCTCATTGCAGACAATTATTTTTGAACAATTATTATATTTTGAACAAATGAACAAAGGTTTCTTGAGCTATGAGTAAGATACTCTCGTGTCCTCTGTGGTCGATAAATGAATGAATGAGACAAAATTCTCTGCTCTCAAGGGGTTTAAAAGTCTAGGATGGAAATGCAAATCTATAATAATCATTATGATGCTCAACTTGACAGTCCTAGTCAGAAAGATGGTGATAGCAATGACATACAATTTCTAAAATCCACATCAGTTTCCATGAATAAAAACTTTATCTTTCAGACAAACTGCCAATCTATTGAATAATAATTTTATAGCTAGTTTAGGAGTGTGTGTGTGTGTGTGCGTTTGCTGACCTCCAAGCATTTCTATTTTTCTCTGCTGGCTGCTCCTATCTCCTGAAAGTAATATATGTGATGAAGAGCTAAGAGGGGAAATAGACTGATTTATAGAACAATTAAAATGTGAATCAGTGAATTGCCTATAAAAGGCAAAAATATCATTTAGAAAACTCTAGCCATGTAGTTTTTTCTGAGTTGTAACATCACTATAGATTATTTTATTTCTGTTTTATAAGATATAATGCAGTATAGTGGCTTTAAATTATTGCTATATTAATTATCTATGGATGGTGATATTTTGCATATAAATAAAAATGGTTTTTACTATTAATGCATGACATAAAATCTTAGTTTCTGGTGTCAGTGCAAAAAGGAAACACTAAAATAAAACTGAGCTAAAATTAATATATTCAAGGAGTTTGGAAAATATGGGGATTTGGAGCTTACTAAATTGTTACAGAAGTGGACACTTATGATTGGAACTTCAAGAAGAGAGAAGTATGAATAGAATGTTATCATTGGGAATAATGCAGAGGTTGGCAAATTATGGACTGAGGGCAAAATAGTGCCTGCTGCCTGGTTTTATAAATAAAGTTTTATTGCAACACAGCTCAGAGCTGTCATCCACCGATTACCTATGGCTGCTTTTGAACTACAATGGTAGAGTTTAGTTGTTGCAACAAAGATTATTTTGCATGGAAAGTAAAAATATTTATTCTGCTCTGACCCTTTATAGAGAGAGCTTGCTGATCTTTGTAACTGACTCACAAGTTTTATCCAACCCCAGGATCTTAATTCCTTTTGTTCTTTATGTCTGTAATAACCTTCTAAATCTCCACGCAGTTTGTTGCTGTTGTTCAGTCGACTGCTGAGTCGTGCCTGACTCCTTTGTGACCCCAGTGGCCCGCCAGGCTCCTCTGTCCGTGGGGTTCCCAGGCAAGAACCCCGGAGTGGGTGCCGTTCCCTCCTCCAGGGATCTTCCGAACCCAGGGATCGGCGGATCCCTTACCACAGAGAAGAAAGGGAAGCCCTTCGCTCAGCGCCCTGGCTCCTCCCGTCATTCTGGCTGAAAAGCCGCCTCCGCGGGGCCCCTCCGAGCCGTCCTGTTCGCGCAGGCTCAGCGTCTGGGCCGCCGCCTGCCCCGTGTCCCGCTGCGTTTCCTCGGGCCCTTTTCCTGCCTGGGATTACACTGCTTGTTGGTCTCCTTTCCCCCTCACTAGAGTAGTTTCTACAGGAGAAGAGGTCTTGTCTGTCTCTTTCTCCCCCTCCACTGAATTCTGAGAGCATCATTGGGGTCCTCGTCGGGTAGAGACCAAAAGAGCCGGATCGGGGGGCTCGGTCGCTGTGGCACCCATCTTGGATGTGCTCCCCAGGCAGTGACCAGGTGTGTGCGTGTGCGTGTGTGTGTGTGCGTGCGCGCGTGTGTGTGCGTGCGCGCGTGTTGTGTGCGCGCGTGTGTGTGCGTGCGCGCGTGTGTGCGCACACTGCTGGTGGGATGGTGCTAGACTGAACTGCTTCCTAGGAAGTGAGTTGCTCACTTAGCTTCCTGAGATGTTCGCTGTGAAGCTTTCCGGATAACAGGTTTGTGGAGCATTCCCTTAAGAATTATACATGAGTTTTCTCCTCTGTCACTTCGGGAGTTACCTTATCTCAGGGGTTTTTCAGACACCTTTGCTGAGGTATGTTTGTGAGGGAATCTGAATTTGTGACGTAAGCTGACTGCCAGCTTTGTCCAGACATCGCACAGTAGTGGATTTCCAGAGCCCGGCCTTGTGCTACTCAGTTCATCTTGCTGATTAACTGACCTGAAATTCTATCCATTTGCTTAATATTATTGCTTCCTAAGGTATTTTTTCCAGACAATAGATATTATTAAATATTTAATTCAGCAATGAAAGTTCTGTTTATAGAATATTTATTAGATGCTTTTTCTGAAGGTTTTTATCTTCAATTTTGCAACTGATAAATCTTATGACAGGGCACTTCAAACTGGCAGTACTTTATGTCAGCCTTCTGTGAGAGGAAGGAAGCACAAATGTGGTAGAGTATTCATGAACTCAGCTGGGTAACTAGATGTGACGGGAGACGCCCTCTACCATGTCCCCCTTCTAACCTTTCATAGTAACGATCTGGCCATCCTGACTGTCTTGGAAAAACGTGCTGTTTTTCTTACTAGATTTATAAGGGAAAATAAAGTGGCTCACGTATCCTGTTCACTGAAGATACTTGTAATGCCTTGAAGGATCATTTTGTTTATTTGTGCGTTCACCAGATCTTTATTGAGCCATTTCTCTGTGTTAGGCTGTGCTGGCATGGGGTTCAAAGTCCTGGGCTCAGCTCTCATGAGGAATATTACTCAATCTATTACCAAGCTTTCTTTTAGAAATCATTTTCCATTACAAGGTTGATAGAGGCAAAATGAAATGGAAATTTGAAGACTATGTGCAGAAAATGACAAGACATGTAGCATAATACATTTGATGTGAAAGGTCCTCTCTGAAACCCACTGACACCCGGTTCCCCTCTTGAATCATCTGAATAAAAATGCTGAAGTATGTGTGGACGGAACGTGTGAAGATGCAGTAATGATGGTGGACTTCCACGAGCCTCTGTGCTGAGCGTTCTGTGAGCTCATTTCTCAGTCTTGCAACATTGTTCCCATTTTTCAGATGAGCAAAGAGTCATGAATAAGGTTGGCTGGTCTGGTTTTAAGCCCGAGTCTTCCTCCAGCACGCTAATAACCTCATGCGAGCCCCAAATGCATGTGGTATCTTCAGATGACAGAATGCAGTTTCCTTTTCAGTATCGTAAGAAATATCCAGGAATCCAAATGTTTTGATTTCTCCTCACACTGATTGTTTCCTAGTACAGAGAGAGTATGTGGAGAGAAATGGAGAGAAAAATCTAAACTGTGGCTCTCCAAGCTAAGAATGTTGATGTTCCGCTGACCATGTTTGAACCAATGGAATGGTGCTTGGGGTGAGAAGCGTTCACACAGACAGACACATGCGTCATATCCTGGATTCACCCAGGACATTTTATTTCAGTGGTTCTTGAGTCGAACATGAACATGTATATTCTCCAAGCCAGGCTTCAGCAATATGTGAACCGTGAACTTCCTGATGTTCAAGCTGGATTTAGAAAAGGCAGAGGAACCAGAGATCAAATTGCCAACATCTGCTGGATCATCGAAAAGGCAGGAGAGTTCCAGAAAAACATCTATTTCTGCTTTATTGACTATGCCAAGGCTTTTGACTGTGTAGATCACAATAAACTGTGGAAAATTCTGAGAGAGATGGGAATACCAGACCACCTGATCTGCCTCTTGAGAAATCTGTATGCAGGTCAGGAAGCAACAGTTAGAACTGGTCATGGAACAACAGACTGGTTCCAAATAGGAAAAGGAGTACGTCAAGGCTGTATATTGTCACCATGTTTATTTAACTTCTATGCAGAGTACATCATGAGAAATGCTGGACTGGAAGAAACACAAGCTGGAATCAAGATTGCCGGAAGAAATATCAATAACCTCAGATATGCAGATGACACCACCCTTATGGCAGAAAGTGAACAGGAACTAAAAAACCTCTTGAAAGTGAAAGTGGAGAGTGAAAAGGTTGGCTTAAAGCTCAACATTCAGAAAACGAAGATCATGGCATCTGGTCCCATCACTACATGGGAAATAGATGGAGAAAC
This sequence comes from Tragelaphus eurycerus, assembly GCA_935064755.1. Classification (NCBI taxonomy): domain Eukaryota; kingdom Metazoa; phylum Chordata; class Mammalia; order Artiodactyla; family Bovidae; genus Tragelaphus; species Tragelaphus eurycerus. The sequence goes on along the minus strand of CAKXYN010000019.1, from coordinate 1,347,563 downwards.
AATGGAAACAGTGTCAGACTTTCTTTTTCTGGGCTCCAAAATCACTGCAGATGGTGACTGCAGCCATGAAATTAAAAGACGCTTACTCCTTGGAAAGAAAGTTATGACCAACCTAGGTAGCATATTCAAAAGCAGAGACATCACTTTGCCAACAAAGGTTCGCCTAGTCAAGGCTATGGTCTTTCCTGTGGTCATGTATGGATGTGAGAGCTGGACTGTGAAGAAGGCTGAGTGCCGAAGAATTGATGCTTTTGAACTGTGGTGTTGGAAAAGACTCTTGAGAGTCCCTTGGACTGCAAGGAGATCCAACCAGTCCATTCTGAAGGAGATCAGCCCTGGGATTTCTTTAGAAGGAATGATGCTAAAGCTGAAACTCCAGTATTTTGGCCACCTCATGCGAAGAGTTGACTCATTGGAGAAGACTCTGATGCTGGGAGGGATTGAGGGCAGGAGGAGAAGGGGACGACAGAGGATGAGATGGCTGGATGGCATCACTGACTCGATGGATGCGAGTCTGAGTGACCTCCGGGAGCTGGTGATGGACAGGGAGGCCTGGCGTGCTGCAGTTCATGGGGTTGCAAAGAGTCGGACACGACTGAGCGACTGATATGATCTGATCTGATCTGATTTTTAGTAAGTTAAAAATGGGGAGGCCGATTATTTTCCCAGTTGCTTCCAGCAGATAATTACCAGGTGGGCTCCTGAATCATGATTTGATCAATTCCCAAGTGTTCAGGAGTATGTATCTTAAAAAGTAAATATAGAGCACATTCCAGAGGGAAATGGGGTTTTCCGAGTGCTCCAGCTGGCCTTCAGGTGCCAGTGGTCCTATTTCCATGCTGTAGATAATATCTTAGCTTCCTGAGCTGACCACCTATATGAGAGATTTTAAATTTTCAAGGAAGAATTTTAAGAAAGCGATTTGAAGACACATCCTATTCATTTTAATTAAGAGTAAGCAAGTTGAATTTTCTCCACTATGGATTTATTTTCTAAAGTACAACACAGTCCACGTCACCCAAGACAGACAAGTAAGTCTATATTTTATTAAAGGAAACCTGAGGTTGCATTTAGAGTTTATTAGTAATGAAATAAATATTCTGAAGTTTCTTAACAAGTGTATGTGAAGAAATAAGATATCTAGAGGCAATTACAGAGCTGGGCTTCAAAATTACTTTTATAAAAAAGAACAGCATTTGTCATTTTTGTTTAAAATCTTGATTTATCACATTCTGAGCCAAACTTGAAATGTTGGGTTTTTATTTTACCTAACAAAATGCCTTGCCTGCAGGCAAACAGAATGTTGAATTAAAACTTTCAATACTGTGGGGCAAAATCTGCTGCTTTAATAAGAGACAAAGGCTCATTTGGAACTTTTTGTCATTACATAAACAGACTGAGCTTCCGTTTATCATGTTCATTGCTTTAATTCTGGGTGCATGGCATTGAGGAGGGAGACAGTTGCCAGGGTACACATGGCCTGCGATAAGTGATAAATTTGAGGCTCTGTCAACAGAGGCACTTGCTCTCACAGGTAATTGTCTGACTCCATCTTCTTTCATCTGTAGCCAAGAAGATTTCAAATGGGTATTGTTGAGAAATGTATCACTTTATGCAAATGGCTTCAAAGAAAAATGAAGTAGAGCTCCACATAAATAGATACAATCAATGAGGTCATCTATCTTAAAAAAAATGTTCACCTGGATTGAGTCCTTCTACATGTCAGGCACCCTACAAAGCATGTCATAGGCATAAATAACACGTATTCTTAGAAAGGACCTTTTGATTTAGATATGATTGCTATTCTATTTGACATAAAAGAAAACAGTAAGTCCAGAGAGGTCAACTGGCTTGACCGAGGTAGCGGAGACGGGCTTTGTTCCCAGGAATGTGACTCAAGCTCTCTACCAACATGTTATGTTGCTTTTAAAAAGCTATTTATTTATGTTGGCCGTGCCGCGTCTTCACGGCTACACAGCCTCTTTCTCTGGTTGCAAAGCCTTCTCGCTGTGGCGGCTCCTCCCGTGCAGCACGGGCTCCAGGTGCACAGAGGTCGGTGGTGGTGGCGCGTGAGCTCAGTGGTCGTGGCCCCAGGGTCTCGAGCGCAGGGTCAGTAGTTGCGGCTCATGGGCTTAGTTGCTCCAAGGTCTGGAGGGTCTGCCCAGATCAGAGATTGAACCCGTATTTCCTGCATTGACAGGTGAGTTCCTTACCAGTGAACCGCCAGGGAAGGCCTGTGTTCCTTTTTGATCACAGCACGTGTTAGGATTTGACCTTTCCCTTCTGGTATGAGGAAGTAATGGAGCAGCCCCGAGGCTGGTTTCTGGTATGGAAGGCCTCCAGTGTTAGTCCAGGCAGGAGGCAGATAGGTCATGGGACGGGGGAGCTGGCAATTAACATGCCACGGAGACGTGGAAATCCTTCTATTAGTGTGAGGAAAATATCATTGCAAGTTTTATTGGCGTCTGTGTTTTATGTCAAAGATCGCTATTTTTCCATGCATTGCCTCATTTATCAGGGTCAGAAAGATGGTGAAGACTGGGAGCTGTGGCATGCTGAGCAGGTGAAAATCTTGCCTGTACTGTGTCATCTAAATAGTTCACTATGTAAGCCATGAAACCTCTCTTAGCCTTGATTTCTCAATGGCACCCCACCCCAGTACTCTTGCCTGGAAAATCCCATGGATGGAGGACCCTGGTGGGCCGCAGTCCATGGAGTCGCTGGGAGTCGGACACGACTGAGCGACTTCACTTTCACTTTTCACTTTTATGCATTGGAGAAGGAAATGGCAACCCACTCCGGTGTTCTTGCCTGGAGAATCCCAGAGACGGGGGAGCCTGGTGGGCTGCCGTCTATGGGGTCTCACAGAGTCGGACACGACTGAAGCGACTTAGCAGCAGCAGCAACCACTACTTTAGGAGAAGGCAATGGCATCCCACTCCAGTACTCTTGCTTGGAAAATCCCATGGATGGAGGTGCCTGGTAGGCTGCAGTCCATGGGGTCGCTAAGAGTCGGGCAGGACTGAGCGACTTCACTTTCACCACTACTTTATAGAGTCATTGTGAGGGTTTAAATGAGATAATATTTGCAGAGGCCTCTATGGTTTTGATGAATGTTGTGTAATTGTCATCATCAGAGTCATCTTGTTATTGCCTGTTAGCTGATGGCCTTGCATGGATGTTACGTGTTTGCGGCATAAATACGACTCTCTCACCATGTTAGTGGTTTGCATCTGAGAGGTGGGGACAACCGTGATTACTAAGCTACACACATTCAGTGCAGATTGAAGTAGAGAGTGGAATCATCTTAACTATAATTTAGCCCCTAAATAATTGGAGTCAGTGTTTTCAGTATTTATCCTTTGAAGTAAAAACAGTTTTGTTCAGTTTGATACATTTTTATTGAGTACCTGTGCCAACTGTGAGTGGGGCAAAGACAGTATTTACTCTCAATGAGTTTATATCTGAGGAAAAGAAAACAGCCACACCAGTCCAGCCTTCTCTCTGTAGACCCAGCCTTCTCTCTGTAGACCCAGCCTTCTCTCTGTAGACCCAGCCTTCTCTCTGTAGACCCAGCCATCTCTCTGTAGACCCAGCCTTCTCTCTGTAGACCCAGCCTTCTCTCTGTAGACCCAGCCTTCTCTCTGTAGATTCAGCCTTCTCTCTGTAGATCCAGCCATCTCTCTGTAGACCCAGCCTTCTCTCTGTAGACCCAGCCTTCTCTCTGCAGACCCAGCCTTCTCTCTGTAGATCCAGCCTTCTCTCTGTAGACCCAGCCTTCTCTCTGTAGACCCAGCCTTCTCTCTGTAGATTCAGCCTTCTCTCTGTAGACCCAGCCTTCTCTCTGTAGATTCAGCCTTCTCTCTGTAGATCCATCCATCTCTCTGTAGACCCAGCCTTCTCTCTGTAGACCCAGCCTTCTCCCTATAGACCCAGCCTTCTCTCTGTAGACTCAGCCTTCTCTCTGTAGATCCAGCCTTCTCTCTGTAGACCGAGCCTTCTCTCTGTAGATCCAGCCATCTCTCTGTAGACCCAGCCGTCTCTCTGTAGACCCAGCCGTCTCTCTGTAGACCCAGCCTTCTCCCTGTAGACCCAGCCTTCTCTCTGTAGATTCAGCCTTCTCTCTGTAGATCCAGCCTTCTTTCTGTAGACCGAGCCTTCTCTCTGTAGATCCAGCCTTCTCTCTGTAGACCCAGCCTTCTCTCTGTAGACCCAGCCTTCTCTCTGTAGACCCAGCCTTCTCTCTGTAGATCCAACTGTATGTCATCCACTGATGAGCTCATACCTAATAGGAAATAACATACACAGAGCAATGAACACATTCATCATCTAGGAAGACTACAAAGCGAGGATGATATCTGAATAATACACTCCTACACATGCCTGAGGGGCCTTAACTGGGGGAAAGGGCAATGTTCTTTATATACCCAGTTACCCAGTGTATGTTAGTCAGCTGCCTGCTCTATATCAGTCCTGGTGCTAGGTGCTTGGTTGTAAATGGTGAGCAAACCCAGAGATGATTCCTGGTCTCATGGCACCCTAGTTGATTTGGGAAATGCATCCGATCTATTTTATGTGATATTTATGGTGAGAGTGTAAACAGAATAGTGAAGTTGAACAACAGTGGAATGCCAAGAGGAAGGAGAGGGTTATAATAATTTGAGTGCTACTTTATGAGGAATTGAAATAAGGGATGGAGATATATTGATCTGAATTATCCACAAAATGCATCTGATTATGGCTTCATATTTTCCTGTTAGTCTATATGTTGCCCATACCCATATGGTATTTATGGAAGGAGGAGAGGTGAAATATAGCAGAGCATTTTCTTGTCTGCCAGAGGATTCAGATTTGTGGTTATTTCCAAATGGTGTTTCTCGGAGGATAGAAATGGAAATAGAACCAACCCCCAATAATATAGAGTAGATGAATCTTGAAAAATGAAACAGTGAATAATTGTCATGGAAATGACAGCCTGGGATGCACACAAAGGGAACAAATTCTAATTTCAGATTGTGCAGTCAGGCAACAGAGCTAAGCAGAAATGAAAGGCTTTGTGAGAATCTCATGTCATAGACTAATTTTGCACTTAAAACATCCGCCCACTCTAAGAACAGATAAAAAGTGTTTAACCTGAGCAAATCTGCATCTTAAACTTTTCTGTGAGCTTCTGATAAGGTGAATGAGACTCAGCTATTGGGTTTTTGGAAATTAGCCTGCTTGTCTGTGACGCTCAGTATTTCAAAACTGTGCGTTGAATTTAGCAAACATCTACTGAGAATCTAGCGTGCTGTCAGGGTCACGGATGATTCAAAGTTGAATGAGACTTGGTTTATGTTCCTGAAGTTCTCAGAGTTGACTGTGGTGCCAAACATCAAGATCGAGTACCACAGTGGTAAAAACTGTGGGCTTTGAAGTAAGACATTGCTGGGTTCAAACCCCAACGCTTCACTTAACATCTGCATTCATGAGAGCGTTACACGCCTTGGCAGTGCCTCTCAGTGTGGCCATCTCCTTAGTGAGAATGATATTAGTATTGGTTTTCCACACTGATCAACAAATAACCACAAATGTGGCTTAAAATGACACAGATTTTTAACTCATAATATCAGTGGATCAGGACTCTGGACATAGCTTACCTGGGTCATCTGCTTAGGCTCCAAAAAGGCCAAAATCCAGGTGCCAGCTGGGCTGTGCCGCCTTCTTGAGCTCAGGGTCCTCTTCCACGGAGACAGAGTGGTTGGCAGAATTAGTTCCTGTGGTTGTGAGACTGAGGTCTGGCTTTAGGCACAACCATCCGCTGAGGCCCGTGCTTGACTCCCGGAGGCCCCCACAGTGCCTGACCTTAGCCTGTCTCAACATGACAGCATATATTGGGTTGATCAAAAAGTTAGTTTGGGTGTTTTATAAACTTGAAGGAATTTTTTGGCCAACCAAATACTTTCAAAGCCAGCAGACTCTTTTTTTTTTTTTTTTTAAAAGAAATCATCTTATAATCTCCTTTTGGATTAAAGTTAACTAGATCAGAAATTTTGATGACATCTGCAAAGTCCCTTCACCTTTGGTGAGAAGCCAAAGTCTCCCACGTTTAGGGAAAGGGGTTTCTCATGGAGCCAAGAACCACAGCATTCATCTTAGAGTCTGCTTACCGCAGGTCCTTACTGCTACTCTCTTTAGAATTGAATGAGACAAGCAGTGTATCACTTAGGGTCTGGACAGGCAGGCTATCCCTAAAATAGTCATCTGCACAGGCAGAAGAATCCTCACCAAGTTGGTTCAGATTTCAAGGTTGTTGATGACACACATATACACCAAGAGGGCATGGAAAGTTTTATTATTTATGGGATTGAGGTCCCTGGAAGAGGAAGGTGGTCTGAAATGGCTTGAGAGAGTGTGTGCGTGCATGCGTGCGTGTGTGTGTGTGCGCGCGCACACACACGCTGGCCTCGGTTCTTGTGATGGTTAGAGAGGAGGCCCAGAAGGATGACTCCTGTGCTGACATGGGCGGCATGGTTTGAATCTCTAGCCAGCATCAAAGGTTGAGAGCACTCAGGTTCTCTTGTCCGCTCTATGTGGGCGCAAGAGGAAGTGGAGGGATAAGGCTTAAAAGCTCAAGCTGTCAAGCATTGAAACATGGGTGGGACTCACGATGACACGGCGTAAAAGCAGCCTTGAGGTGGCCGGCTGAGGCCCAGTGTGGCAGGTCCGCACACTGAGATACGGCGCAGCTATCCCCTGTCTTTTTGCTGTTCAGCCTTGTTATCACCCTTCTTTCTTCAGGATCAGGATTGCCATTTAAATCATGATGGCTCCTGGATCTTTAGCTTTTTATCCACATCGCACGCAGCTGGAAAGGGAAATGAGTGAGACCATAAAAAATGGCTTTCCCCAGCTGTCTGCCCCTCATTTTAAAAATGTTCTGGAAATTCTTCCAAATAACCCTTGATTCTGTCTTCATGATCATAAGGCCATGAATTATTAGTAAGGGTTAAAAGCCACAGAGAGAACAGGAATACAGTCTCTCAACTAATCCCAAGGCCAACCCTAATAATATAGGAGTTTGATGAGGAGAGGAAATCTCTTCCTAGATGTCGTTACATAGCCCAGTGACTGGCTTTTTCCTAGAGATATCTTGTATTTATTAAAATACAATTGAGGTTTTTTTTTTTTTTCAAATACTTTTAACTTCTGAACAATTTTAGATTTACAAAAATATTAGAGATGGTAGAGAGAGCTTTTCTGTACTCATCACCCATACCCCGGCCCACCCCCACCCACCTCCTATCATCATCTCACGGGGGCTGGAGGACCTTCGCCGAAGCTGCCGAAGCTGCTGCTGTGCATGATGTCATCAGACTCCAGGCTGCACTGGCAGTTCTCCAGCTTTTCCTCCCTCTTCTCTCTCAGGACCCCATGCAGGGCCCCTCTCTCCTCTCTCAGAACCTCATGCAGGGCCCCTCTCTCTTCTCCTCTCTCAGAACCTCATGCAGGGCCCCTCTCACCTCTCTCAGGACCCCATGCAGGCCCCTCTCTCTCTCTCTCTCAGGACCTCATGTAGAGCCCCTCTCTCCTCTCTCAGGACCCCATGCAGGGCCCTCTCTTCTCCTCTCTCAGGACCCCATGCAGGGCTCCTCTCTCCTCTCTCAGGACCCCATGCAGGGCCCCTCTCTCCTCTCTCAGGACCCCATGCAGGGCCCTCTCTTCTCCTCTCTCAGGACCCCATGCAGGGCTCCTACTGTGGTCATTCTACTGCTGTCTTCTCTGGTTTGTGACCGTTTCAAGCAGTCGTACTCTGTTATTTCATAGACTCTCTCTCCATGTATGTTTTTCTGATGTTTTCCTGTGATTGGAGTTTGGGGGGCAAATGCCACAGAAATGAAGTGCTTTTCTTGTCCCTTCATTTGAGGGCACAGAAGTCTGTCTGATGAAACTGACGTTCATCTCGATCACTGACTTGGCAAAGTGGTATTTTCCAGGTTTCTAACGTTGCTTTGTTTTCCTCTATCCATGCACAATTATTTGGAAATGGGTCACTGGATCCAAGCCATATTCAAGTGTGTGTGTGTGTACGTGTCTGTGTGTGCGCGCGTGTGCATGCACGCATGTCTAAGACAAGGGAGGGAGTTACGCTCCATTCTTATTTACATATAGTATTTGCAGTTCTTCAGTATAAAAAGATTTATCACTTCTCCCTCACTTTGGATTCAACCGTTTGAGTGTAGACTTGTGCATTTTTATTTTATACTAGGTTGTAATCAACACTGGATCTATTTTGTTGTTCAAGTGATTCCAGGTTTGGCCATTGGGAACTCTTTCAGCTGGTTCCTATGACTTTGCAACTTGTTCCCATACTTTTCATATTTTAGGCGCTCACTGAAATTCTCTCTCCACATACTGCTCTTTCATCTTGTGTGTCCCTGGCCCAGTCCTGGAATCAGTCATTTCCTCATGAATCCCTGACTCCTGTGACTGGAGAACAGTATTAACCCCCCGGGTGCACATTAAGTTTATAACTGTCAGCTAAATACTAAATACTGACAGATTTCTATGAAACTATGAAATTGATTATCAGTGGAGAGTTACAGTGTGATGGCGAGAAGCGTGTTGTGGATGGTGTCGTTTGTAGATCGTCTTGTTTTATTCTCCCATAGTTCCCCAGCTTATGCAGAAGAACATGAAGACTCTGATGGCCGAGGCCTTTGCATACATCATGTAACTTGTGAGTGGCAGAGACAAAACTGGACATGATACTTCCTAGCTCGTTCCCTTCTGTCATCACAACATTTTGCCTTCCTGAGGGACATTTCTAAAAGACTTGATTCCAAGCATTATCATTATTATTTTGTTGTTGTTGTTCACTGAATAAGTAAACAAAAATTATTTGTTTTCACCAGTACTCTTGCCTGGAGAATCCCATGGACAGAGGGCCTGGCAGGCCACAGCCCATAGTGTCACAGAAAGCTGGATGCGACTGGAGCGACTTAGCACAGCACTCATGCACATGGGCCGTGTACGGCTCCTAACTCTGGGGACAGGGTGACAGGGCAGAAAAGTTCTTGGCAATCATTTAGTTTACAGCATGGTGGAGATGAAAGTCAATAAATAAGTGAGAAAGTAAGTAAATAAATAAATAACTTCAAGGAGTTGAATTGCTGTGCAGAAAATAAAATGTGCTGGAGGGTGAATGATGAGAAAGAGGCTGTGTATGCATTAGGAGGTGCCATATGGAGAAGTCTGGTATAAATGGAATAAATGCATAAAGAGGGCAGTCTTCAAGGTCAGAATGGGCTTGGTGTGTTCTATGAAATTGAATGAAGACCATTGTGGATGAACTGAGGAAAATCATGTGTTATATGGCAAAATATAAAGTCAAGTTTAGGAAAAGGTCAGATAATAAAGAGCCTCATATGGCATGTTAAGGAGGTTATATTTTATTTATTTTTCTCAAAATAGTAGAAGTCATTGGAACAGTTTTGGCAGAGGAGTAATGTTACCTGAATTTAAAATTTTTTATTCTTATAGTTGAGTGGAGAATATATGTCACATACTCCATCAAAGGTAAGATAGTGTTGATTGTAATTTTGAGATGTTAAAATTGGAAAGGCTAAAAAAAAAAAAAAGAGAAACAACCAGTGCAATTTTAAAATGCCATCAACTGATTGTAAGATGCATTCCAATTTCAGATGTGTTAAAATATGAAAAAAATATACATCTTAGAATATAGCACACAGAGAACTAGTTGAAAAGGGTGCTAGCAGGGAGGCAGACTAACCTTGATTACTGTCATGTAGGTGGGATATGTCAGGGGAGTAGGCTGGTATCATTGAGATGGAGGTAATTGACCAGATTTTGAGTGTAGCTGGAAGTTGAATGGGAAGCAATAAGGACAATTGAGACAAGGAGTGAAGGAGAGAGAATGACTTCCAGAGGTACAGTTTGAACAGGATGGGTGGTGGTACCTTTACTGAGATGGAGAAAGTTGTTTTGAAAAGTCACGATCATAGTTTCATTTCTGGCCACGTGCCTAGTACACTTCCAAGTGACCTTATTAGGCAATGATTGAGTAAAGAAATCTTGATTCAGTAGAGATGGGGTGAAGATCCACAGTACTGATTTGGGAGTCATCCACATGCGGTAAAGTCATGGGGGTAGATGAGCGTGGAGAAAAGAGATAAGAGTGAGAACACCAGAAATACGCCTTGGCCAAGGAGGACGAACCGGCTCAGGAGTCTCCAAAAGGGGAGCTTGCCTGATAAATGGAAACTGGTCCAGAGAGGCATCACAAAGCCGAGAGTGGAGAGTTAAGGGCATGGCTAACCAGGTAGACGCATCGAGACACTGATAGGGAAGAGGAGTGGCTCTGGATTTTGCAGGATGGAGGCCATCTATGATATTCTAGACTTTTCCGGGTGTTAGTGTTGATTTATACATGGGCATTCCTGGTGGTTCAGTGGTAAAGAATCCACCTGCCAAAGCAGGAGATGTGGCTTAGTCCCTGGATCAGGAAGATTCACTGGAGAAGGAAATGGCGACCTAATCTAGTATACTTGTTTGGGAAATCCCATGGACAGAGGAAGCTGGCAGGCTACAGTCCATGGGATTGCAAACAGTCGGACATGACTTAGTGACTAGACAACAACAACAATGTTGATTTATACCTTGGATGGGAATGTATCATTTTCCCATAATTAGTAATGTTAACTATTAACTTTGACATGCTTTCCTTTAGCTTTTCTCTAGAATGTTTGCAGCTTCATTTAATAAATGCTGTCAGTGGGATGTTTAAAATTAATGAATTCTGGAATTATATGATCAAAATGACAAAATCGCAGTATTAAAACTCAGACTTACATCAGAATTACTTTATATAGTCAATATCTTTCTTTTTTGTCCTGCATAGGTTTGCTGGAGTCTTCGAATGTCTAGAAGAATGATTTCCCTTTAAAAATTTAACCACATTCTGAGTGATTTAAGTTTGTCTAATTGTGATAAATTTTTGATTGATTATTCTCTAAGGGTTTTTATTTGTCTAACTGTGAGGTATTCCTTATCATAAATTCAAATGCAGATATTGTCATCAGGAAATGAGGGCTTTATTCCAAGTTATGTCAGTCTTCTCTGATATCTCAGACAGTAAAGAATCCACCTGCCAAAGAAGGAGACACGGGTTTGATCCCTGGATCAGGAAGATCCCCTGGAGAAAGAAATGGCAACCCACTCCAGTATTCTTGCGTAGAGAATTCGTTGGACAGAGGAGCCTTATGGGCTATAGTCCATGGGGTTGCAAAGAGTTGGACATGACTGAGCAACTAACACTTTCACTTCACTTTTTAAAATCCAGGTTATGTTATGGGGAAGTAATTGTTTTAGACATGGTGTTTACTTCCATAGACCATCTACCATATCTTGGGGGAGGCAGTATTTGGAGAAAGAAAAGCCTACTGTTCTGAGCTTATGGAAACTCTTTAATATATATTTTTTGGTAAACTCTTTGTTTTAGAATAGTTCAGATTTGCAGAAAATTGTGAAGATAGTACAGTATCTCTGGACTCTCATTTCCCCTTCTATTGACATCTTACATTAGCAGGTGATATTTATCATAATTAATGAACCAATATTATTGCTATATTATTACTAGAGTACACAGTTTATTCCTTTTTTTTTTTTTTTTTGAGTGTTTACCTAATGTCCTTTTTCAGTTCCAGAATATCCCATTCAGCATACGTTTAATTGTCATGTCTCTTTAGGTTCCTCTTGACTATGATAGTTTTTCATATTATCGACGTTTTTGATCATATTGACATTTTTAAGGTATGCTGTTCTGGTATTTGGTGGCATGCATGCATACATGCTCAGCCATGTCTGATTCTTTGAGACCCCATGGACTGTAGTCTGCCAGGCTCCTCTGTCCATGGGATTTCCCAGGCAAGAATACTGGAGTGGGTAGCCATTCCCTTCTCCAGGGGATATTCCTGACCTAGGGATCAAACCCAGGCCTCCCACATTGCAGGCTGATTCTTTACTGTCTGAGCCAGGGTATCTGGTGTTCTTTACTAAGTCATTTGACAGTATATATTATTTGAATGGTATATACCATTAAATGATTTACAGCTGTTGCTGTTAAACTTGATCACCTGGTTAAGGCAGCGTTGGCTGGTTTTCCACTATATCATTACTCTTTCCCCTCTCCTTGCTGTACTTTTTGTAAGGAAGTCAGTATTCTCAGCCCATACTTGTTCAGTTGGCCATTACACTCTATCCCACTGAAGACAGCTTCTCCATGAATTATTTGGAATTTTCCTGCACAGCACATTTATCTCTTCTCTCTTGGATGTTCATTTGTTTGTTCATTCATTCCCTCAGTCAATAATTTATATCACGACAGGCTCATGGTACGTATTTTGTACTCTGGATTCTGAACCTTACCACTTTATTTTAGTGCTGAGACAGTTCCCTCTTTGCTATTAGCAGCTTGTCCGGTTGGCGCCTGTGTCCCTTTGACCACTTCCGTGTGTGTGTGTGTGTGTGTGTGTGTGTGTGTGTGTGTTGAGCACTTTGTTCCTTTGTGTGTGTGTGTGTGTGTGTGTGTATGTGTGTGTGTTGAGCACTTTGTTCCTTTCTGGCATTTCCCTGATCTCGGACTCATGTTGTGTATTCACTGACCATCTCTTAGAGTTGGTAACTTATCCAGAGATACCTGATTTCTTTTTTTAAAACACATAGTATTGGAAACCGAGATCTAGTTGCTGGAAGTGTTCTTTGCTACTGAGATGTCATTTCTTCTAGGTGATCTCAGAAGGTAGAAGAGATGTGGGTTAATACACATATCTATAAATATTTATTTACATATATATACATATTTCTATATTTAATTTCTGTATATAGATTAGGGTAAGCATGCACCCCTACTGTTGTCTCAATGATAACTTATTTCCGAATTGTTCATTCTAGCCTCTTCCCATTGCTTATCTGTATATTCTACTCCAAAAATGAGAAACGTGACTCCCATCACCCATTATTCATTTATATAATTGCCCAACAGACCCTGATGCTGAGAAAGACTGAAGGCAAAAGGAGAAGGGAGTGGCAACGGGTGAGATGGTTACAGAGTATCAGCAGTCAGTGGACATAAATCTAAGCAAACCCTGGGAGACAGTGGAGAACAGAGTAGCCTGGCGTGCTATAGTCCACGGGGCTGCAAAGAGTTGGACAAGACTTAGGGACTGAACAACAACAGATTCTAGTTCATATAGACAGTGGTTTCAAAATGTCTCATATTAAAACTCTTTTCATATGTATCTATTTATTTCAACTTGTGTATCAAATGTCATTATAAAAAGAGATTTTTGTCCTGTGGTTAATCTATAAGCCAATGAGCACAATATATTGGCAGTAAGTCAATAAGAAGTAAATATTTTTGTTTTAATAATTATGTTAATGAATGTAATTAGTGTATATAGTTTTAAAAACTGGTAAGATATGCAAAGAGCTTAAAAGTAGCATAAGCTAAGATGATTGATGGCGGGAACAACATGCAGAGTCCCTGCCTCACTCTGCCCCATCCTGCCGCCTGCTCTCCAGAGGAAAGCCGTATTCAACTTTTTAAGGGTTTCGTGTGTGTGTGTGTGTGTGTGTGTGTGTGTACCTCATATCCGGTAAGCACTCCTTTTCCGCTGAGATAAGTAATAATAAGATAGCTAATTGCCTCTTAAATGGATCCACAATCAGGCTTTGTGATTAGCCCTATATATACCCCTTGCTTTCAAAAACACTACGTACCCTTTCATCACAGCCTCTTAACTTAGATTTGATGTGTTACTGCCACTTGCTCACCAGCTTCCCACATTTCAGTTTGATTAATGTACTTCTTCTGTTCCTATATTCTTCCCTTTCTCCTTGTTGTCGAATGTCTGAGCCTTTTAAATTAATATCATTGCAAATTTAGTGGGCTTGTTGAAGAGAGCAGAGTTAAATGCCTTCATTTTATTTACGTATGTTTATTTGGAAGTCAGAGGCCAACATATACATTTCCTTCTGAGGACAGTGTGAGATTTTATAGAATGAGATTATTTTGCTGATTATAAAAGAAGTATATTTTAAATTAAATTATTAAAATCTTGCAAAAGAAAATAGCAAGTTTCTCTGTTGTATGATCTTCCACCTCCTCCCCAACCAAATTCCATGGCTTAGACTGCTCTTTTTCTAGATTGATTTTTTCCATTGTTATACTGTTTTTATTCACATTTTTTGATGATACATAGAAACCTATTTCATCTTCTTAAATTGCTGCATATTATTCTGTGGTTTGATTTCCCATAACCTATTAAAAGGGCTTCCCTGGTGACTCAAATGGAGAATCTGCCTGCAATGCAGTAGATGCAGGTTCAATCCCTGGATTGTGAAGATCCCCCAGAGAAGGGGATCTACTCCAATATTTTTGCCTGGAGAATTCCATGGATAGAGGAGCCTGGCAGGCTAATGTCCATGGGGTCGCAAAGAGTCGGACATGACTGAGTGACTTTTAGATAGTTGTCAGCCAGCCGAGAGAAACTACCCCATGTCGGAGGTAAGGAGCAGTGGCTGCGCTTTGCTGGAGCATCTGTGAAGAGATACCCCACGTCCAAGGTAAGAGAAACCCAAATAAGACAGTAGGCGCTGACAGGGCATCAGAGGGCAGACGGACTGAAACCATAATCACAGACAACAGGCCAGTCTGATCACACAGACCACAGCCTTGTCTAACTCAGTGAAACTAAGCCATGCCATGTGGGGCCACCCAAGATGGATGGGTCATGGTGGAGAAGTCTGAAAGAATGTGGTCCACTGGAGAAGGGAATGGCAAACCACTTCAGTATTCTTGCCTTGAGAACCCCATGAACAGTATGAACCAGCAAAAAGATAGGACAATGAAGGATGAACTCCCCAGGTTGGTAGGTTCCCAATAGCTATTGGAGATCAGTGGATAAATAACTCAAGAAAGAATGAAAAAATGGAGCCAAAGCAAAATCAACACCCAGTTGTGGATGGGACTGGTGTTAGAATCAAGGTCCAATGCTGAAAGAGTAATATTGCATCAGATCAGATCAGATCAGTCGCTCAGTCGTGTCTGACTCTTTGCGACCCCATGAATCGCAGCACGCCAGGCTTCCCTATCCATCACCAACTCCCGGAGGTCACTCAGACTCACATCCATCAAGTCAGTGATGCCATCCAGCCATCTCATCCTCTGTCGTCCCCTTCTCCTCCTGCCCCACTCCCTTCCAGCATCAGAGTCTTCTCCAATGAGTCAACTCTTCACATGAGGTGGCCAAAGTACTGGAGTTTCAGCTTTAGCATCATTCCTTCCAAAGAAATCCCAGGGCTGATCTCCAGAATGGACTGGTTGGATCTCCTTGCAGTCCAAGGGACTCTCAAGAGTCTTCTCCAACACCACAGTTCAAAAGCATCAATTCTTCGGCGCTCAGCCTTCTTCACAGTCCAGCTCTCACATCCATACATGACCACAGGAAAGACAATAGCCTTGACTAGGCGAACCTTTGTTGGCAAAGTAATGTCTCTGCTTTTGAATATGCTATCTAGGTTGGTCATAACTTTCCTTCCAAGGAGTAAGCGTCTTCTAATTTCATGGCTGCAGTCACCATCTGCAGTGATTTTGGAGCCCAGAAAAATAAAGTCTGACACTGTTTCCACTGTTTCCCCACCTATTTCCCATGAAGTGATGGGACCAGATGCCATGATCTTTGTTTTCTGAATGTTGAGCTTTAAGCCAACCTTTACACTCTCCACTTTCACTTTCATCAAGAGGCTTTTTAGTTCCTCTTCACTTTCTGCCATGAGAGTGGTGTCATCTGCATATCTGAGGTTATTGATATTTCTCCCAGCAATCTTGATTCCAACTTGTGTTTCTTCCAGTCCAGCGTTTCTCATGATGTCAGGTCCATGAATCAAGGCAAATTGAAAGTGGTCAAACAGGAGATGGCAAGAGTGAACATCGACATTCTAGGAATCAGCGAACTAAGATGGACTGGAATGGGTGAATTTAACTCAGAGGACCATTATATCTACTACTGTGGGCAGGAATCCCTTAGAAGAAATGGAGTAGCCATCATGGTCAACAAAAGAATCCGAAATGCAGTACTTGGATGCAGTCTCAAAAACGACAGAATGATCTCTGTTCGTTTCCAAGGCAAACCATTCAATATCATGGTAATCCATGTCTATGCCCCGACCAGTAACGCTGAAGAAGCTGAAGTTGAACAGTTCTAAGAAGACCTACAAGATCTTCTAGAGCTAACACCCCCAAAAGATGTCCTTTTCCTTATAGGGGACTGGAATGCAAAAGTAGGAAGTCAAGAAACACCTGGAGTAACAGGCAAATTTGGCCTTGGAGTACAAAATGAAGCAAGACAAAGGCTAATAGAGTTCTGCCAAGAGAACACACTGGTCAGGGCAGATATCCTTTTCCAACAACACAAGAGAAGACTCTACACGTGGACGTTACCAGATGGTTGACGTCGAAATGAGATTGATTATATTCTTTGCAGCCAAAGATGGAGAAGCTCTATACAGTCAGCAAAAGCAAGACCAGGAGTTGACTGTGGGTCATATCATGAACTTCTTATTGCCAAATTCAGACTGAAATTGATGAAACTGGAGAAAACCACTAGACCATTCAGATATGACCTAAATCAAATCCCTTATGACTATACAGTGGAAGTGAGAAATAGATTTAAGGGACTAGATCTGATAGAGTGCCTGATGAACTATGGATGGAGGTTCGTGACATTGTATAGGAGACAGGGATCAAGACTATCCCCATGGAAAAGAAATGCAAAAAAGCAAAATGGCTGTCTGGGGAGGCCTTACAAATGGCTGTGAAAAGAAGAGAAGTGAAAAGCAAAGGAGAAAAGGAAATATATAAGCATCTGAATGCAGAGTTCCTAAGAATAGCAAGAAGAGATAAGAAAGCCTTCTTCAGTGATCAATGCAAAGAAATAGAGGAAAACAACAGAATGGGAAAGACCAGAGATCTCTTCAAGAAAATTAGAGATACCAAGGGAACATTTCATGCAAAGATGGGCTCGATAAAGGACAGAAATGGTATGGACCTAACAGAAGCAGAAGATATTAAGAAGAGGTGGCAAGAATACACAGAAGAACTGTACAAAAAAGAGCTTCACGACCTAGATAATCACAATGATGTGATCACTGACCTAGAGCCAGACATCCTGGAATGTGAAGTCAAGTGGGCCTTAGAAAGCATCACTACGAACAAAGCTAGTGGAGGTGATGGAATTCCAGCTAAGCTATTTTAAATCCTTAAAGATGATGCTGTGAAAGTGCTGCACTCAACATGCCAGCAAATTAGGAAAACTCAGCAGTGGTCACAGGACTGGAAAAGGTCAGTTTTCATTTCAATCCCAAAGAAAGGCAATGCCAAAGAATGCTCAAACTACCGCACAGTTGCACTCATCTCACACGCTAGTAAAGTAATGCTCAAAATTCTCCAAGCCATGCTTCAGCAATACGTGAACCACAAACCTCCAGATGTTCAAGCTGGTTTTAGAAAAGGCAGAGGAACCAGAGATCAAATTGCCAACATCTGCTGCATCATGGAAATAGTAAGAGGGTTCCAGAAAAACATCTATTTCTGCTTTATTGACCATGCCAAAGCCTTTGACTGTGTGGATCACAATAAACTGTGGAAAATTCTGAAAGAGACAGACATACGAGACCACCTGACCTGCCTCTTGAGAAACCTGTATGCAGGTTAGGAGCAATAGTTAGAACTGGACATGGAACAACAGACTGATTCCAAATAGGAAAAGGAGTACATCAAGGCTGTATATTGTCACCCTGTTTATTTAACTCCTATGCAGAGTATATCACGAGAAATGCTGGGCTGGAAAAAGCACAAACTGGAATCAAGATTGCCAGGAGAAATATCAATAACATCAGATATGCAGATGATACCACCCTTATGGCAAAAAGTGAAGAGGAACTAAAAAGCCTCTTGATGAAAGTGAAGGAGGAGAGTGAAAAAGTTGACTTAAAGATCAACATTCAGAAAATGAAGATCATGGTATCCGGTCCCATCACTTCATGGGAAATAGATGGGGAACAATGGAAACAGTGTCAGACTTTATTTTTCTGAGCCCCCAAATCACTGCAGATGGTGACTGCAGCCATGAAATTAAAGACAGTTACTCCTTGGAAGGAATGTTATGACCATCCTAGATATCATATTGAAAAGCAGAGATATTACTTTGCTGACAAAGGTCTGTCTAGTCAAGGCTATGGTCTTTCCTGTGGTCATGTATGGATGTGAGAGCTGGACTGTGAAGAAGGCTGAGCGCCGAAGAATTGATGCTTTTGACTGTGGTGTTGGAGAAGACTCTTGAGAGTCCCTTGGACTGCAAGGAGATCCAACCAGTCCATCCTAAAGGAGATCAGTCCTGGGTGTTCATTGGAAGAACTGACATTGAAGCTGAAACTCCAGTACTTTGGCCACCTGATGTGGAGTGCTGACTCATTGGTAAAGACTCTGATTCTGGGAAAGATTGAGGGCAGGAGGAGTAGGGGATGACAGAGGATAAAATGGTTGGGTGGCATCACTGACTTGATGGACATGAGTTTGGGTGGACTCCGGCAGTTGGTGATAGACAGGGAGGCCTGGCGTGATGCGGTTCATGGGAACTCAAAGAGTCGGGCATGATTGAGCATCTGAACTGATGACTGAATTTTTCATGAAAAGCAATGTTAGAGTTGGAATCTTCCACATAAAAAGTTGAGATTTGGATAAAAAAGGAAATAATGAAGACCAAATGTATAACTGTTACTCATAAGATTTGTAGTAAATTTCTAAAAAAAAAAAAAATCACATTTTCTGAGCTTATGTGGTACAGTGACATTTTTTGCAAAACATCTTTTCCTAAAGAGTGAGCGTGATTCCAACTCACACAGTTTAAGTTTGTATTTCCAGTAGGAGTAAAAGTAAAATGTACAGGAATTTATTCTCCAGTCTGGTAAATCTACAACTATTTTAGCATTCTTTATAAAAATGTTTCTTTAAATTTTCACAGAAGCACTAATATTGCATGCGATGATAGTCTCTGATAACACAGCGCATCACTGTGGTTACCTAAACCTCCTTGTGGAGTTTCTGTCATACCTGGTATTGATTTTCCAGCGTTAGCATAGAACTAGCATCACATATTGGAAGCTTGGAATGCATTATTATAGAATCTGAAAAGAGTTTAAATTGTAACAGCCTTGATAAATTGTGAGGGACTTCCCAGGTGGCACAGTGGTAAAGAATCCACCTGCCAATGCAGGAAATGTGAGTTTGATCCCTAGGTAGGGGAGATTGCCTAGAGAAGGAATTGGCAGCTCATTTTGGTATTCTTGCCCAGGAAATCCCATGGACAGAGGAGCCTGGCAGGCTGCAGTCCATGGGCTCCCAAAGAGTTAGACACGACTGAGTGCCATACACACACACACGTAAACTAATAGCAAAGGAGTCACAGATTAATTCCTGGGTATTCATTTAATGGCACCCCACTCCAGTACTCTTGCCTGGAAAATCCCATGGATTGGAAGAGCCTGGTAGGCTGCAGTCCATGGGGTCGCTAAGAGTTGGACACAACTGAGCGATTTCACTTTCACTTTTTCATGCGCTGGAGAAGGAAATGGCAACCCACTCCAGTGTTCTTGCCTGGAGAATCCCAGGGACGGGGGAGCCTGTTGGGCTGCCGTCTGTGGGGTCGCACAGAGTCGGACACGACTTAAGCGATGCAGCAGCAGCAGCATTCATTTAACAAACATGTTTTGCAGAGTAGTTCCAAAGGTTGGCAGTCATTTCTAGGTACCAGCTAGAAAATGGAGTCATCATGCAGCAAGTATGAAAACCAAGTTTGTGATTCATTCAGTCAGCATTGAAATCAGATCGTACTGTTTCTCGCCTCCTTCTTGACAAACGACCCTCTAATTTAACAGTTTAGATTTTAAACATCTAATGAAAATGTGGGCACTGAAAGCTTAAGAAGTCTGGTCTTGACTTGTCAGTTGTTCACATGCAACAGTATGTTCTCTAGTTCTTGAGACACTAGAGTAAGAAAAAAAAAAAAAAATCAGTGGAAATGATCAGCATGTATCATCTCAGGACCCAATGTTGCTGGGCCGAGAATGACTGGCCCCAGTAAATATTTTGGCATTATGTCCTTCCAGTATGGTGATATAGAGCCAGTGATATAGTACAGAAAAATAACTAAAAATAGATTTTTGTGAATGTATTTTGGGGGAATAATATCTAATACAGTTGATCTTGACTAATCTATCACGTGCTCAGTTGTGTCCGACTCTTTGCGACATTATGGACTGTAGCCTGCCAGGCTCCTCTATTCACGGGATTCTCCAGGCAAGAATACTGCTCTAGTTTTAATGTAATTTTACGTGAATATACATCAGTTTAAAATTGTATTGAAATTTTAAGCTTAAATTCTTTTTTTCTT
Organism: Tragelaphus eurycerus; assembly: GCA_935064755.1. Taxonomy (NCBI): domain Eukaryota; kingdom Metazoa; phylum Chordata; class Mammalia; order Artiodactyla; family Bovidae; genus Tragelaphus; species Tragelaphus eurycerus. The sequence goes on along the minus strand of CAKXYN010000019.1, from coordinate 1,327,053 downwards.
TTTTTTTTTTTTAAGAATTGGGTGCTGCTGCTGCTAAGTCGCTTCAGTCGTGTCCGACTCTGTGCGACCCCATAGACGGAAGCTCACCAGGCTCCCCTGTCCCTGGGATTCTCCAGGCAAGAACACTGGAGTGGGTTGCCATTTCCTTCTCCAATGCATGAAAGTGAAAAGTGAAAGTGAAGTCGCTCAGTCGTGTCTGACTCTTAGCGACCCCATGGACTGGAGCCTACCAGGATCTTCCGTCCATGGGATTTTCCAGGCAAAAGTACTGGGGTGGGGGGCCATTGCCTTCCCCGTAAGAATTGGGTAATGGCAGCTAAAACATTTTTACCAAAGTAGTCAGCATTCCTTAGGAAAGTCAGTTTTCAAAAACACATTTATGTATTTTTTTCCCACCTACCTATTTAGGGGAAAAAGGCAACTACTGTAAGAACAGAAAAGATTGTTATTTGAAAACATTCTCTGGGTCCATTTTCCTGCAGGAAATTGTGAGTTTATGACTAATTTCTTATTACTTAAGAAAAATAACTTCTTTAAATAACTTAAGATACAGTACTTAATAGCAGACAATTTCAAATGATGTTTTCTGGGAAGTTTGAGGGGACAGCTTATTTTTCTTGCTTTACATAGTTTTATTTTTTTCCCCATTTACTCTCATCAATAACATGTGATATATTTCCCACATGAGATATTTTAAATTCTCTGTACGTTTATTTGGAGATTTTGCTTTAAGGATTGAAAAAATCAAATCAATGTTTTATGTCATGCTTTTAAGATTCTATACCGAGTGCTGTGTGTGTTCAATTTTGCTCACTTGTGGTCCTCAAAGAATTTTCAATATAATAAAAAAGTTGATGCATTACAGGCAGATTTGGAGAGGATGGGAGGGCTGGGGATAGAGAATGTGGCAATTGAATAGCAACCTATTTGATGGTAGATAATTACAACATGGCAGATACCATGACTTGGGGTGGATTATTATTGGCCAGATTGGGTTTTTGTGCCCTCAGACTGTGTGTGTGCTCAGTCACGTCTGACGTCACCAACCCCATGGACTGAAGACCGCCAGGCCCTTCTGTCCATGGGATTTCCCAGGCAAGAATACTGGAGTGGGTTGTCACTTCCAACCTGAGGGAATCTTTCTGGCCCAGGGACCAGACCTGAGTCTCCTGGGTCTCTTGCATTAGCAGGCAGATTCTTTACCATTGGACTACTGGGGAAGCCCTAAAACTCTAAAGATGCTAAATTTAATTGAGATTTGAATGTGATTATAGTCTTATCACCTTTCTTATCTGGCTTCTAAATTTTAACCCATTGTCTCCGTAGTTCAAGATTATTATCTAATTTGTGCTGAAAATAAGGTTTTCAATGGTTGTGTTGTGTTAATAACTATTGCAACGCATTGCAAAGAGCAGGCTGGGTTCTCAGATGACCCGCAGATTCTAAAATACAGACATAGCAAAATGCACTTTTACAGGGGTGAGGTAACCATTTTGCATTTTTCTTTCTCATTTTGATCAATCTGAAAGAAGTGAAAATATTCCTTAGTCATCATATTGGGATTATCTAAGAAATGCTAGTTTTTGGCATTCTGCTTAGTATACATTGTATAATAAGGCATAATCATAGAGAAAATTTTCAAAAATCATAGGTTCTTTTGAAAATTCCCTTTCTGTGTTCTTCTCTAAAATGAAATACTAGTTCCCTTCTTAAAGCTTTTCTTTTCTCTCCATGTGTAGAAGACTTTTTCTTTTATCTTCCACAACAGTGAATTTGTTTGCTCTTTTATTGTTATCCTAAAGTTTTCTTATCCTTTGTCCTCAAAATGAGTAATTCTCCTCCAAGTCCCTAAGGAAGTGAATTCATGCATGTTCTACTTGTAGTGACTTTCTTTTACTCCTTCTTGAAATTTAATTTTTCTCTTCTGTTTTTTTTTACTCACAGCTAATCTTTCTTTTACTATACCTCCCCTATGAGTCAAATTGATGACTTTTAAAAACTGATTTTTTCATTTCTCAGATAAATTCATGAGGCAACATTAGGACTTAAAGTTACAATTGTAATATTCTCATCAATATCTTCTTTCAGTACTTTCTGCAAGTAATGACTTCTGCAGACCGTTACAGAGTTGGCCCATTTTTCTCTCCTCCTGCTGCTGTTGCTGCTGCTAAGTCACTTCAGTCGTGTCGGACTCTGTGCGACCCCATAGACGGCAGCCCACCAGGCTTCCTGTCCCTGGGATTCTCCAGGCAAGAACACTGGAGTGGGTTGCCATTTCCTTCTCCAGTGCATGAAAGTGAAAAGTGAAAGTGAAGTCGCTCAGTCGTGTCCGACTCTTAGCGACCCCATGGACTGCAGCCCACCAGGCTCCTCCATCCATGGGATTTTCCAGGCAAGAGTACTGGAGTGGGGTGCCATCGCCTTCTCCATTTCTCTCCTCCTAGCACTCCTTAATTTATGTTGCTAAAATACATGTTAACTACATGTTTAACAAGCATAAATGGCTCTTGTTAAAAAATTGAAAGTATCCCCTTTCCTGTATAATTGTTTAAACTTATATCACCAATCAGCTGTAATGGCTGAGTAAACAGTGAACCTGTTTTTGGAGGCTTCCTGGGAGATTCCAGCTTTATTTCCAATTTTGCTGTGATTTGTGTGATGACTGGTGAGTGCAACTGTTCTGCCTGGCTCCCTCACTCTTGTACCCAGATACTCATTCATTCATGAAGCAAGAATTGAGTACCCATTATATTCCAGGCACTGGCCTGTCTCTCCTGGTAACTCAGACAGTAAAGAATCTGTCTGCAATGCAGGAGACCTGGGTTCAGTCCCTGGGTCAGGAAGATTCCCCTGGAGAATGGAATTGCTCCCCTCTCCAGAATTCTTGCCTGGAAAATTCCATGAACAGAGGAGTCTGGTGGGCTACAGTTATGGGTCACAAAGAGTCAAACGCACTGGACAGGCTGGACAGAAGCAGTTAACTAGAGTAATCTCGTCCCCCACCCCAAACACCCCATGGGGCTCATAGTTTTATTTAGGGGGACAGTCTTAAACCAACACATAATATGTATAGCTGCACACACTCTGACTTTCCACTGAAGGGTGATGCAATTCCTTTACCCTGGATTGCCATCCATTTTCTTATCTCTCATAAATAATAGTAGTTACTCCCACCACTTACTGAGAGCTGACAACTTGCCAAGGACTTGTTTACCCGACTTTCAGTTGCATTAGCCCACCTGGTCCCCAGACACCCCTGAGGGACTGTATTATGTGCCTTCTGTGTGCGGAGACTGAGTCCCAGGATGGCTGTCGTTGCCTGAGCAGACTGGAGCTGAGGTCACATCCGGGTGGTCTGACACCTGCACCCTGGCTCTTCTGGAGCCTGAGTCAGTTCACATGCTCTTCCCTCTACTACCGGGTAAAGGACCACTTCTTGTGTAAGATAGCAGAGACGTTTTCCCTGCAATCAATTCAAAGATCATTTTGTTTTACCTTTTCCCAAACTGTTAATATGAGTTTCGGATAGCTCATCACTGGCCAATCATGTATTTATTTTGTTCCCCCCTTTTTTTTAGACTTTTTATTTTGTGTTGGGGTACGGCCAGCTAACAATGCTGTGATAGTTTCAGGTGAACAGTGAAGGGACTCCAGTCATGCATATACATGTATCTATTTCCACACTCCCCTCCCAGCCAGGCTGCCACGTAGCACTGAGCAGACGTGTGCCATCAGCAGGTCCTTATTGGTCATCCAGTTTAAATATAGGCGTCTGTGTGTGTGGGTCGCATATTTACCAGCTCTCCTTCCCCCATCCTTCCGCTTGGCAGCCATAAATTCATTCTGTACTTGCTTACTCAGTCAACCAGCATATGTGCTGGTGCTGAGTAGCTTTCATGATACCCGTGCCTGGCTGTGACTCACTCACTCACTGGCTCAGGACGGTGTATAACTCAACACAGGTCAGTCAGAGGGCAACAGCAGCCGTCCTGCGCTTCCCCTGGGAGATTCTGAGCATGAGGTGTTCTCTTTCAACCACAGTTTCCACACTGGGATGATTTAAGCCTGAAACTGGCTCCCTGACCTCACGTAAGATGTCTCGTGCAGGATGATCTGTGATGCCCTCTTAGAAAGGAGCTGCAGAGAGAGGTGGCTGGGATCAGAATAGGCCGAGAAACCATCACCAACTGACGTGCAGCATGGATGCGTGTACAGCCTCACTGTGACAGATGGACTCTCTCACTACTTAGCTAGCACTTTCTGGGCTTGAGAGCATAGGCGATCCCACAAGGCAGGGAAACCGTTTCTTTATGAATGCAGAGACAGAGAGCCTGGGCCTGGGGGAGGTTTGGCTCCTTAAAAGCTGTGTTAGCGGTAATAAAGAGACAAAGGAAATTGGAGACACAAGAGGAGGCCTGTGATTGACAGCAGCTACCCCCAGTTTTACAGGGCCCCCACAAGTGATGCATAGATATGTGTAGCAATGAGGGTCTGTCAGACTGTGTCAAAGGAAATGTCATCTGCAGCTCAGTGTGGAAAGTTGTAAGGCTAAGGAGAACACACTTGGGATGCAATATCCATATCCAGGCTGGCATCAAATCAAAGCACATTAGAGGAGGCTTCACAGAAGAGAGGCCAGTCTGAGCAATGACAGTTTCTCTGGGTTCCCAACCAGCCACGAAACAGGAAATTAATATCAGCTTTGGGGAGAATTCATCTGTTGATTCAAAAGCAACTTCCAAGCTGTCTTTGGTACATGACAGCTGGAAGAAATTGCCTTCTCAAATCGGTGTTTCAAATGCAGGCACTCACTGGATTGGTTAAGGAGGTAAGGAGGGTAAAGGACATGAAGATGCAGAGACCCATGAAACGAGAGGTGGGCGGACTGAGAGGAGACCTGATGGTGGAACTAGGTGAGCTTCAGAGGCTCCTCGAGGTGCCTCTGCAGGCTCCAGATACGCCCCCTGTCATAAGATATGCCCCCTGTCATAAGCTGCTTTCTCACAGGATGCAGTTCACTCCTGTATCAGCTGTGATAGGTTTACGCTTGATTCAAAGCCATGTTCTTAAACTGGATTATTACTTTTATTTCTTAAAGCATTGGCTCAACTCAGGAAAAAGTACATACTCTTTAGTATTCAGACACTTAACATGATAGTTGTTTTTTTGCCAGGGTCACTCTGAAATTTACATGAAAATGTGCCAATTTTCCCTTTAAAATCAGTGTCACCCAAGAGTGTAGGGACAGTGCATGGCAGTGGTGGCCTGTGGGCTGTTGTAGCGTTGCCTCGTAATTACCACCCTATAAGACCTGGCTCAGTGGTAAAAGAACCCACCTGCCAGGGCAGGAGATGCAACAGACTCCAATTTGATCCCTGGGTCTTCCTGAGAAGAAAATGGCAACCTGCCCCAATATTCTTGCCTGGAGAATCTCATGGACAGAGGAGCCTGGCAGGCTACAGTCCATGGCGTTGCAAAGCGTTGGACATGGCTAAAACAAAAGCAAAAAAGAGCTCCTGCAGAGCATTGGAACCTGGGTTATAGTAGTAAAATAAACAACAGTTTTTAAAAATTTATTTCTAAAACATTGGCCTTTAGCACATACAGAACAGCCTTCAGAGTTGAGTTATTCCCACGCCCTGTTCTGCTTTCCTGGTGTTTGCTCAGCTGCACTCTTGTCTCTGATGTTCTTCTTCCTCAGCCTGGATTATCCCAGGGGAACAAAATGGCTGGAACATTACTGCAACTCAGAACCACATACCTTCATCATCATCAAAAGAGAAAATGACTTCTCTCATAGCTTTGCAAAGTGGTCACACTCTGTTTTTAGAATCCATTCAGTAAATCTCTTTTAACATGTCATTGGCCCATATTAGGGCAAATGCCCCTTCCTGAACTTTCCTGTGGTTTGGGGAAGGTCATGTAATGATTTGCTTATGCCTGGTTCTAGATCTATTGGAACAGGGAAGGGCAAATTGGAATTCCTTCTGTTTTAATCAAACCAATCTGCAAAGTTTTCAAAGGGCTGCCTCCAAAGCACGTGGCCCCTACACGGGAGGTATCGGCTTAGTTTCCTATTCCTGCTATAACAATTAACCACAAGATCGGCACCTTAAAATAACACGTATAATAAATAAATAACACTAATGATCTCACAAGCCTGCAAGTTGGATGTCGGGCCAGCACAGCTCAGCTGGTGCTCTGATAGGCTCACGAGGTCAAAGACAAGGTGCAGACAGCTGTGTTACCTTGTCTGGAGCTCTGGGACAAATCTGCTTCTAGTCTTGTCCAGTGTGCTGGCGGACTTCAGTTACCCATGGTTATGGAGCTGAGATTGCCGGTTCCTCGCTGTTGTCAGCCAGGGCTTATTCTCACCTTTGAGAGGCTGCCTGCATTCCTTGGCTCCTGGCTCCTGTTTCCTGTCTGCAAAGCCAGAGCCAAGGTCAAATCTTGATTTGCTTGAATCTCTTTAAACAGAAATTTCTGTGGAGAACAGAAATACATGCTCATTTGCAATACATTGATGCATATGTGCAAATAGATTGTTTATTCTCAGAGAAGAACTAACAAGAAGTTACATACACACTACCTCTCATCACATATATATTCAACTTTCACATTGCTCGTGGGGTTCTCAAGTAAATTGCTCCAGAAGAGAAGCACAGAGTTAGTGCTAATAGCAACAACGGAACCCAGGTCTACTGCACTGCAGGCGGATTCTCTACTGTCTGAGCCTCCAGGGAAGCCCCACAAGCAACAAAGCAAATATTAGTACTAACATTTTGCTTCTCCGGTTAAAGAGAGAAAGTACCCCTACTTGTCACAGAAATGGATAACATCCTTGATGAATTCCTACACTTTAATTTATAACTATCTCATTGTAGGTGGGGGCTTCCCTGGTAGCTCAGATGGTAAAGAATCTGCATGCAATGAGGGAGACCTGGGTTCCGCCCCTGGGTTGAAAAGATCCCGGCAATGCACTCCAGTATTCTTGCCTGCAGAATCCCCATGGACAAGGAACTTGGTGGGCTACAATCCATGGGTCGCAAAAAGAGTTGGACACGACTTAGTGATGAAACAACAAGTTCAGTTCTGTATACTGGGGAGTTCGTTTACATGCGCACAGCAGACGATTCTCCTCCCTGCTCTGCCAAACGTGAAAATAAAAACCATAGTGGACTAAACAGCATAGATGTTTATTTTTTTCCTTTAAAACACATTTAAAGATGGCATGGTGCTCTACCACTGCACTGGTCAGGACTTTCCCGAGAAACAAAACCAGTAGGAAATACAGGAATGAGCTTAAGTGATTATGGGGGTTGAGAGGCCCACGATCTGCTGTTTGCAAGTTGGAGAAATAGGAGAGCCAGTAATATAATTCAGCACAAGTCTAAAGGTCTTGTAAATAATGTTTAGTAAATTTTTTTTTTTTTTTAATCGCCAATAACTCAATGTTTCTGTCAAGAGAAAATGATAACAATTACTGCGTCTACTATGTGGCAGGTACTTTTCTAAACTATTGATATGAATAAACTCAATAAATGTAAAGCTGTTGTCCCATATTACAGAGCTGGGCATCGTGGAGATAAGTAACTTCCCCACATTCACACAGTGACTTCAGGGGGAAAAAACAAGGCTGGAGTCAGAGCAGTTTTGAGGTGCACAGCTCACACTGCTACCCGTTGAGTAGTGCTGCCCAGTAAGTTAGGCAGAACTTATGCGTAGGTTTTAAAAGTAAAACTCATAAATCACTGGATTTGCAGATAGATTGTATTAAAGAGAAGGACCAGCATTTAGTTTATTTTCTTAATTTCTCACACACGTTTTTGTGGATGGTGATGTTGATGGATATTTTGTCCTCCTTATTATTTAAATACATGAGTAATTTGAATATATTTTTAGGGGCTTCTAAGAATGCGGCCGAGAGGAGCTACCCCACGACTGAGGTCAGGAAGGGCTGCGGTGAGGAAATACCCCTCCTCCAAGGTCAGGAAGGGCGGCGGTGAGGAGATACCCCTCCTCCAAGGTCAGGAAAGGCGGCGGTGAGGAGATACCCCTCCTCCAAGGTCAGGAAGGGCCGGGGTGAGGAGAGACCCCTCCTCCAAGGTCAGGAAGGGCACGGTGAGGAGAGACCCCTCCTCCAAGGTAAGGTGCGATGGCTGTGCTTTGCTGGAGCAGCCGGGAAGAGATACCCCACGCCCAAGGTAAGAGAAACCCAAGTAAGACGGTAGGTCTTGCAAGAGGGCATCAGAGGGCAAATACACTGAAACCATACTCACAGAAATATAGTCAATATAATCACACCAGGACCACAGCCTTGTCTAACTCAATGAAATTAAGCCATGCCCGTGGGGCAACCCAGGATGGGCGGGTCATGGTGGAGAGATCTGACAAGGTGTGGTCCGCTGGAGAAGGGAATGGCAAACCACTTCAGTATTCTTGCCTTGAGAACCCCATGAAGAGTATGAAAAGGCAGAATGATAGGATACTGAAAGAGAAACTCCCCAGGTCAGTAGGGGCCCAATATGCTACTGGAGATCAGTGGAGAAATAACTCCAGAAAGAATGAAGGGATGGAGGCAAAGCAAAAAGAATACCCAGCTGTAGATGTGTCTGGTGATAGAAGCAAAGTCCGATGCTATAAACAGCAACCTGGAATGTCAGGTCCATGAATCAAGGCAAATTGGAAGTGGTCAGACAAGAGATGGCAAGAGTGAATGTCGACATTCTAGGAATTAGCGAACTAAAATGGACAGGAATGGGTGAATTTAACTCAGAGGACCATTATATCTACTATTGCGGGCAGGAATCCCTCAGAAGAAATGGAGTGGCCATCATGGTCAACAAAAGAGTCCAAAACGCGGTACCTGGATGCAATCTCAAAAACGACGGAATGATCTCTGTTTGTTTCCAAGGCAAACCGTTCAGTGTCACAGTAATCTAAGTCTATGCCCCAACCAGTAACGCTAAAGAAGCTGAAGTTGAATGGTTCTATGCAGACCTACAAGACCTTTTAGAACTAACACCCAAAAAAGATGTCCTTTTCATTATAGGGGACTGGAATGCAAAAGTAGGAAGTCAAGAAACACCTGGAGTAACAGGCAAATTTGGCCTTGGAATATGGAATGAAGCAGGGCAAAGACTAATAGAGTTTTGCCAAGAAAATGCACTGGTCATAGCAAATACCCTCTTCCAACAACACAAGAGAAGACTCTATACATGGACATCACCAGATGGTCAACACTGAAATCAGATTGATTATATTCTTTGCAGCCAAAGATGGAGAAGCTCTATACAATCAGCAAAAACAAGACCAGGAGCTGACTGTGGCTCAGACCATGAACTCCTTATTGCCAAATTCAGACTGAAATTGAAGAAAGTAGGGAAAACCACTAGACCATTCAGGTATGACCTAAATCAAATCCCTTATGATTATACAGTGGAAGTGAGAAATAGATTTAAGGGCCTAGATCTGATAGACAGAGTGCCTGATGAACTATGGAATGAGGTTCGTGACATTGTATAGGAGACAGGGATCAAGACCATCCCCATGGAAAAGAAATGCAAAAAAGCAAAATGGCTGTCTGGGGAGGCCTTACAAATAGCTGTGAAAAGAACAGAAGCGAAAAGCAAAGGAGAAAAGGAAAGATGTAAGCATCTGAATGCAGAGTTCCAAAGAATAGCAAGAAGAGATAAGAAAGCGTTCTTCAGCGATCAATGCAAAGAAATAGAGGAAAACAACAGAATGGGGAAAACTAGGGATGTCTTCAAGAAAATCAGAGATACCAAAGGAACATTTCATGGAAAGATGGGCTCGATAAAGGACAGAAATGGTATGGACCTAACAAAGCAGAAGATATTAAGAAGCGGTGGCAAGAATACACAGAAGAACTGTACAAAAAAGATCTTTACGACCCAGATAATCATGATGGTGTGATCACTGATCTAGAGCCAGACATCCTGGAATGTGAAGTCAAGTGGGCCTTAGAAAGCATCATTACAAACAAAGCTAGTGGAGATGATGGAATTCCAGTGGAGCTATTCCAAACTCCAGTATTTTGGCCACCTCATGCGAAGAGATGACTCATTGGAGAAGACTCTGATGCTGGCAGGGATTGAGGGCAGGAGGAGAAGGGGACGACAGAGGATGAGATGGCTGGATGGCATCACTGACTCGATGAATGTGAGTTTGGGTGACCTCCGAGAGCTGGTGATGGATAGGGAGGCCTGGCGTGCTGCAGTTCATGGGGTCGAAAAGAGTCAGACATGACTGAGCGACTGATCTGATCTGATCTGATTCCAAATCCTGAAAGATGATGCTATGAAAGTGCTGCACTCAATATGCCAGCAAATTTGGAAAACTCAGCAGTGGCCACAAGATTGGAAAAGGTCAGTTTTCATCCCAATCCCAAAGAAAGGCAATGCCAAAGAGTGCTCAAACTACCGCACAATTGCACTCATCTCACACGCTAGTAAAGTAATGCTCAAAATTCTCCAAGGCAGGCTTCAGCAATATGTGAACCGTGAACTTCCTGATGTTCACGCTGGTTTTCGAAAAGGCAGAGGAACCAGAGATCAAATTGCCAACATTCGCTGGATCATGGAAAAAGCAAGAGAGTTCCAGAAAAACATCTATTTATGCTTTATTGACTATGCCAAAGCCTTTGACTGTGTAGATCACAATAAACTGTGGAAAATTCTGAAAGAGATGGGAATACCAGACCACCTGATCTGCCTCTTGAGAAATCTGTATGCAGGTCAGGAAGCAAGAGTTAGAACTGGTCATGGAACAACAGACTGGTTCCAAATAGGAAAAGGAGTACGTCAAGGCTGTATATTGTCACCCTGTTTATTTAACTTATATGCAGAGTACATCATGAAAAATGCTGGACTGGAAGAAACACAAGTTGGAATCAAGATTGCTGGGAGAAATATCAATAACCTCAGCTATGCAGATGACACCACCCTTATGGCAGAAAGTGAAGAGGAACTTAAAAGCCTCTTGATGAAAGTGAAAGTGGAGAGTGAAAAAGTTGGCTTAAAGCTCAGCATTCAGAAAACGAAGATCATGGCATCCGGTCCCATCACTGCATGGGAAATAGATGGGGAAACAGTGGAAACAGTGTCAGACTTTATTTTTGGGGGCTCCAAAATCACTGCAGATGATGACTGCAGCCATGAAATTAAAAGACGCTTACTCCTTGGAAGGAAAGTTATGACCAACCTAGATAGCATATTCAAAAGCAGAGACATTACTTTGCCAACAAAGGTTCGCCTAGTCAAGGCTATGGTCTTTCCTGTGGTCATGTATGGATGTGAGAGCTGGACTGTGAAGAAGGCTGAGCGCCGAAGAATTGATGCTTTTGAACTGTGGTATTGGAGAAGACTCTTGAGAGTCCCTTGGACTGCAAGGAGATCCAACCAGTCCATTCTGAAGGAGATCAGCCCTGGGATTTCTTTGGAAGGAATGATGCTAAAGCTGAAACTCCAGTATTTTGGCCACCTCCTGCGAAGAGTTAACTCATTGGAGAAGACTCTGATGCTGGGAGGGATTGGGGGCAGGAGGAGAAGGGGACGACAGAGGATGAGATGGCTGGATGGCATCACTGACTTTATGGATGTGAGTATGAGTGACCTCCGGGAGTTGGTGATGGACAGAAAGGCCTGGCGTGCTGTGATTCATGGGGTCGCAAAGAGTCGGACATGACTGAGTGACTGATCTGATCTGATCATATTGAAAGGATTACTAAGGGCCAAACTTCGAGGAGCACTTTTAAAGTAAAATGTTCCATGTGTTTTTTCCAGTGTAGGGAGTACACATCTATATTTTGGTTAATGTAATTAATACAGTACCAACAGCTTATTGGCATTTTGCTTGTTGCTGTTCAGTTCAGGAGTCCTTATAGTATATTTTCTTCTAGAAAAAGAACCTATAAATAATCTGGGATTTTGATATTTAGAGACTCTCTGGTCACTTATTTTGGGGAAAAACGTTATGTTCTTGATATTTTGCACATTTATGCATAACACAAAGCGATGAAGACCTGCACTTTTCTGGGAAGTTGGAGATTCATAGATATTTTGAACAGTGTGGAGCCTACTTACTCCCACATGCATCTATATCCATACCTTACCAAGAGGCACCAGATATGGTATAAGCATGTTATACTCCATCAAACTCTATATGTAACCATATAAAAGTTGCTTTGGTTGGACCAGGTCTTGGTTTTAGCATGTGAGATCTAGTTCCCTGACCAGGAATCAAACCAGGCCCCCTGCACTGGGGGCACAGAGGCGGAGTCACTGGCCCACCAGGGCAGTCCCTGCATATAAGTCTGTGGTAGAATAATGGAACATAATGGAACAAGTGCTGACTTGGAATATAGTGCGGCATCACCTTGGCTTTTCAAATTATCATTGAGTAAAAATTCAGTAGGTGTACACAGAGAATTACAGAAAAATAAGATCAATTGCTAACATCTTGTCACTTTATCTCTTAAATTTTTTTCTGTAGTGACATAAATTACAATGATAAGAAATGCATTTTAACATTGTTTTTAATCTTTCCACATTTGATGTGCCTAAAGATTAATTCATTTACAATGCCTTTTCTTCTTCTTAATTTCATTCTTTCTCTCATCAGTGTTAGACTTATTATATTTCCATCTCTTTTCTGGGCACTTATTTTTCTTTGTCATTTTTGTTTTCGAAACTATAAAATATAATCACAAGTTTAGATTGCTGAGGAAAAGGAGTTGATATTTTTAATGATTTCTATTGTTTGAAGAAAATTAATTAAATAGATGATTATAAATAGCACTGTATGTGCCTTTTTGAATTCATCAGAGAAATATATTATGGCTCATAACAGGGATAGAAGCTGCAAAGATAATTCATCACTTTAAGTGCTAAGTCACAATACTCACCACTTTCTATCTTAAGTGAAGTGTGAAAGTCGCTCAGTCATGTCCAGCTCTTTGTGACCTCATGGACTTTAGCCTGCCAGGCTCCTTTGTCTATAGAATTCTCCAGACAAGAATACTGGAATGGATATGTCATTCCTCCTGGGGATCTTCCCAACCCAGGGATCAAACCCAGATCTCCCACATTGCATGTGGATTCTTTACCATGTGAGCCACCAGGGAAGCCCTATATTAAGTGGTTTCTAAACGAAAAGGAGTACGCCAAGGCTGTATATTGTCACTGTGCTTATTTAACTTGTATGCAGAGTACATCATGAGAAATGCTGGGCTGGAAGAGCCGCAAGCTGGAATCAAGATTGCCAGGAGAAATATCAATAACCTCCGATATGCAGATGACACCACTCTTATGGCGGAAAGTGAACAGGAACTAAAAAGCCTCTTGCTGAAAGTGAAAGAGGAGAGTGAAAAACTTGGCTTAAAGCTCAACATTCAGAAAACAAAGATCATGGCATCTGGTCCCATCACTTCATGGGAAATAGATGGGGAAACAGTGGAAACAGTGTCAGATTCTGGGCTCCAAAATCACTGCAGATGGTGATTGCAGCCATGAAATTAAAAGACGCTTACTCCTTGGAAGGAAAGTTATGACCAACCTAGATAGCATATTGAAAAGCAGAGACATTACTTTGTCAACAAAGGTCCGTCTAGTCAAGGCTATGGTTTTTCCAGTGGTCACGTATGGATGTGAGAGTTGTACTGTGAGTAAAGCTGAGTGCAGAAGAACTGATGCTTTTGAACTGTGGTGTTGGAGAAGACTCTTGAGAGTCCCTTGGATTGCAAGGAGATCCAACCAGTCCATTCTAAAGGAGATCAGCCCTGGGTGTTCATTGGAAGGAATGATGCTAAAGCTGAAACTGCAATACTTTGGCCATCTGATGCGAAGAGTTGACTCATTGGAAAAGACTCTGATGCTGGGAGGGATCGAGGGCAGGAGGAGAAGGGGATGACAGAGGATGAGATGGCTGGATGGCATCACCGACTCGATGGACATGAGTTTGAGTAAACTCTGGGAGTTGGTGATGGAAAGGGAGGCCTGGCGTGCTGCGATTCATGGGGTCTCAAAGAGTCGGACACGACTGAGCGACTGAACTGAATTGAACTGAAATGACCAGTGACCATTTCTTTGACAGAAGTACATTGATTGGATATAGACGTCTACTGTCCTGTTATAGGTAAGCATAGTGATGTTATTGATACAATCACATGTCATCTGTGTAAGTGTACATCATTTGGAAAAGTGTTCTTTCTTGATACAAATGTACCTCAGATAAAGTAAGGAAACAGACATTGGCTTTAGACATTCAGGGTTCACAATGTATCTTCACCATACACTTGATGTCCATAGTGCTGGGCAGTTTATTCGCCTGTGCTTTAGTATGCCAGTCGTTAACCTCAGAATAATCACTCATTCTTCTTAAAGAAACCATGACTATGAATGTAAGACACAGCTTAGTATATGAGGATTATATATTGAGGAGTCATTTATGGAACAAATGCTAAGTTTCAAGTTTTGTCTCAGTATTTTATAGTGTGTATGCCTTTTCTAACATATTCCTGTCTATAAGATTTTTTAAGATAAGAACTGGATAATACCAAACTATATACTAAGTCTACAATTAAATTGTGTAATTTTTTTTCTCTATTTATTTGTTTAAATGAGATCAGTGAATTTCAGCTTCAGCAACCTGATCACTTAAACAAATTAATAACACGATAGAAAATGAACAAAAGCATGATGAACTTCATGAAAATGACAACCCTAAAAAAAACAACCCCGTTTCTCTAGAGAACCAATCAGAGAACACCAGAAAAAGCCACTGGCCCTTTCTCTTAAGAATGCACAGATTTGCTTAAGAGCTGTGCCTACCCTTTAAAAGAGTTGACACTTGACATTTTCCCAGGTTATAAGTAATTTGGGTAATAAAGCTGTAGGGAAATTGAATTTGTCAGCATGTTAAATGAATTTGTCTCTCTGAATGTAATAAACTATGCTGGTGGAATGGATGATAATCTCAGGCATATTTTTCTAACTTATCAGAAAGTTATTAAAACACTTAAACTTTTATTTACTTCTTCTGTTTGTTACCAAGTGTGAAATTTAAAACTTTACGTAAAATCAAATATATTTTTGAGTCTTTTCCTAAGTCTCAGGGTTTTGGAGTAAGAGTATGTCACCATTTCCACTTAAATGTGATGTTCTGCTATGGATGTATTCAAACTCTCCTGCCATTGTGTTTTGATATATTTCTACTTGCTATACTATGATATATCTTGTTAAATGATACGTTTTGTGTAAGTTGCAAGTTTAATTCAGTTTTGGAGTTAAGACACCTGAAGGTCTGATTTTTGAAATATGGTGCCTATTTGCAAACCCTTCTATTTTTGCCTTACCACTAGTGGAAAATGCAGTAACATAAGTTGCATGGGAAGACTAACAAGCACGCGCACTGAGTGCCAGGCATATCTAAAGTGTTTTACATCGGTGAATTTGTTTAACCCTTACAACGGTCCTAGGTAATAAACAATTATTATCCTTCCCCGTTCAATAATAGATGAGCAAACTGACGCTCAGAGGAGTGAAGTAACTTGCCCAAGGTTACACACCCAGACAGGGTTAGAATTCACATCCGAAACTTTGGCACCAGAATAGGACATTTTACCCCTAAGCCATGTTCACTCACATATCCACCATAGACAGCACGAAGGACTTGAGCTGTAGCTGAAGTGTTATTATTTTTTTAATTTTATTTTTAAATTTATGGCTGTTCTGGGCCTTTGTTGGTGGGAGGGCTTTTCTGTAGTTGCAGAGTGGGGGCCAGTCTCCCTTAGCAATGTGTGCTGTATTATTAAAAAATAAAATTAAATAAGTGGAGGCAAATATTGTAAGCTGTTAAGATGTTAATCTGGCAGAGGATAAATGGGTGCTTGATATGTTATTTTTTGTTAAAATCTACTGTTTGACATGTTTCATAATGAAGATGTTGACAAACTTTCCTACCGATGGGCTTGTCTATGATTAGGTAGGGCTTGAGCAGTCAGTGTAGGGAGAGCAGTTTAGGCACGGTGGCGTGTCCAGGCGTTCTCGGGCACGTTCTGTAAATAGTAACGGAACGCTGGGATCACATGGCGCTGAGCATGTGTGCACGAGGTCCCTGCTTGGCCGGGGGCTACTTTGTGCAGTAGTCGTCCCCAAGCTCCGTCCCGGCGGGATCCTGGCGTCAGCCCGGGAGGAGAGGCGCGGCTGCTGCTGCGAGCGGCTGCCACCCCGGCCCGAAGCGGAGATGAGCACGCGGCTCCGGCGGCTCCTCCAGTCCCGAGCGCCGAGCCCGCCCCGGGGTCAGGGACAGCGCGGTCAGTGCGGACAGCGATGACAGTGGGACGGCGCCAGCAGGCGGAACGCAGTGAGAGTGCGCAGTCGGCGGGACGGGGCCCAGGGCCCCTCAGAGGAGGAGGCGGGAGCCCAGCGGGACGGGGCCCCATAGAAAAGGCGGGCTCCCAGCGGGAAGGGGCCTCAAGGCCCCTCAGAGGAGGAGGCGGGCTCCCAGCGGGACCGGGCCCCAGGGCCCCTCAGAGGAGGAGCCCAGCGGGCCGGGGCTGCCGAGGCCCCCTGGAGGGAGGAAGCGGTGGCCCCCAGCGGCCTTGGCGCCGGCCTGCGGGTGCGGGCCCGCGGAGGAGCTCGGCGGCGCGCGCTGAGGAGCGCCTGGCCTGAGGAGCCGCATCTTCGATGGCGACGTGCGGTGGGGCCGGTGGTCTGGCTCAGCAGAGGCCGCTTATAGCAGGGCGTGAGGGGCCACCTCAGGGCCCACCTCAGGGCCCGGTGGGCGACCGTATACTTCGCCGAGTGGGTCGCCTTGGGTAGCAGTTTCGGCAAGAGCAAGGGGAGACCGCTTTTGCAAGGACACGGGGCGGGCCCGGCACCTGGGGGGTTGCGGGTTCTTCCTGAGAAGGAGCGGCGAGGCGGCATTCGGAAACTGTGAAGACCCCGAAGGGCGCTCCAGCTGGCAGGGGTCCCGTCTGGGGTGAAAGTCACTCAGCAGCGTCCGGCTCTTTGTGACTCCATGGACTGTAGCCCGCCAGGCTCCTCTGCGCATGGGCATTCTCCAGGCAAGGGTACTGGAGAGGGTAGCCTTTCCCTCCGGGGCAGGGATCGAACCCGCGCCTCCCGCGTTGCACGCGAATCATTTACCACTGAGCCACCAGGTAAGCCCTGAGTTTCCATTTCTGTAAGCTCCACTCCGATTGCCAATGAGAAGGCACCATTTGTAAATCTGCTGCTTCACACCGGGTCCATACTCCACATCTCAGAATACAGAAATAATACCTCTCACGTTAATGTCATGCTGCTAAGTCTCTTCAGTCATGTCCAACTCTGTGCTACCCCATAGACGGCAGCCCACCAGGCTCCCCCGTCCCTGGGATTCTCCAGGCAAGAACACTGGAGTGGGCTGCCATTGCCTTCTCCAGTGCGAAAGTGAAAGTGAAGTCGCTCAGTCGTGTCCGACTCTTAGCGACCCCATGGATTGCAGCCCACCAGGCTCCCCCGTCCCTGGGATTCTCCAGGCAAGAACACTGGAGTGGGCTGCCTTTTCCTTCTCCAGAGGATCTTCCCAACCCAGGGATCGAACCGAGGTCTCCCGCATTGCAGGCAGACGCTTTAACCTCTGAGTCACCAGGGAAGCACTTTACTCAAAGTCTACTGATTAAAATGGTAATCTTATCTAAAAATACCTTGACAGAAATGTTTAGGGTAGTGTTTGACTGAATATCTTGGTACTGTGACCTAGTCAAGTTGACACATAAAATTAACCATCACAGTAAATCAATTCTAAAATTTGGTATTTGATACAGGGAAGAGAATATATATATATAAATATGTGCATAGATATAAATACTGTATATATATGTTCTGTTGTTGTTCACTCAGTCATGTCCAGCTCTTTGTGACCCCATGGACTGTAGCCCGCCAGGCTCCTCTGTCCATGGGATTCTCCAGGCAGGAATACTGGAGACTCAGGCCCGCAGCCATGAGCACCCCTGACCTGGGACGGTACAGGTGGGCGGGGCTGCCCGCGCACCAGCAGCACATGCCTGCTTTCAGGGGCCCATATATTTATGTATATACATGCACACATACAGTTGACCCCCGAATTACACAGTATAGGGGTGCCAAGTGCCCATTGAAAACCTACCTGTAGTTTTATAGTCATCCCTTCACACCTGTGGTTTCAAATCCATAGATTCAACCAAACTGAGGATCGTGCAGTACTGCTGTAGTATTTATTTTTTTATATAAGGAACCATGTATAAACTGCTGTTCAAACCAGTTCAGTTAGTATATACACACACACGTGTATGTATGTATATGTGCATTTTTATATAAACTAATGCATATATAATTTATTAATTGAAATGAATAATAATGAAATAATACCTGTGAATTCACTGCTCAAACTAAGCACTGTAACACAAGGGGTGTTGGTCAGTCCACCTGTTCTTCCCCACTCCTGCTCTTGCCTCGCTCCAGGTTTTGAATTTATTGCACTCTTTTATTCAAAAAATATTTTCTACTCTTTCATGTAACTACCACATACGCATGCATCCTTAAATAACTTGTTTGTTTTTGAGCTTTCAAGAGTTGTGTTTGGCATACAGCCATCTGTGACTTGCTTTTCTCTTCTTCATACTATTTCTAAGCTGCATCTCCATGTTGTGTGGAGCTTCAGTTCATGCATTTTCACTGGTGTATGAAATTTCACTGGGTTAATAGAACATAATGTTATTTCTGCCAGTACGTTTGCTGTGGACAATGGAGTTGTTTGTGCCTTTTTGCTCTATGGGAAATGCTGTTGAAAATGTGCTTATGCAGGTAAACTTCAGAGATTCTCTAGGAGAGGAGGTATCAAATCCCTGGACCAGAAACATTGACATTAGCGTCACATGTGAATTTGACTTAGATCTCTGGTGGTAGAGCTCAGCAATCTGGGTTCTAGATGATTCTGAAGTTCTCTCACGTGTAAGAACCATGGTCCTGGATATACACTAGGAGTTGGCCTGTTCATTCATGACTCAGTTTACTTTACTTGTTAAATATTTTTTCTCAGAATATCTCAGTTTTACCCCTCTTCAATTCCATGCTTTCATTTTTTATCTCCTTGGCTCAGAGCCTCTTGAAATAGTTTCTAAATAATTAATTTCTTCCATCTTAATCTCTAAATCCAAATCACAGATTCGAGGATTTCTATCTCTAGGATTAATTGACGTTCTTCTGTTTCTTTTACCCTTTTACATCTGTTGGTTTAAATATTTCAGGTTTTATCTCATATTTATTTTAATTTCCAATTTTCATTCTGCTCTAATCTTCTTGAGCATCTATTATTTCTGTGTTTTTCATTTTATCATACATTTTCCCCCATATTCTTTTTTAATGGATTTCATTTTTACTCTTGGCAAGAAATGAGTCTAAAAATTTGTGAACTGAAGAGCTGACATTATAATGGCAAAATAATTTTGAGATTTTCTTAACCTAAGTTGCTTTAGCACCTACTTCTTCCTTCCCTCTTCTTACCTCCCTCAAACAAATTCCTATCCCACTGAAGGAAATGCTTTAAAAAGTTATGGGTTAGGAGCTCTTGCAATGTGAGAATTTCTCTCCTGTGAACTAGATGGCTTACTGCCTCGTTGGCAACATTGATTTTTCTAGAACAATATTGATTGTTAACTAATTAACTCACATTCATTCCCTTTGGATGAAATTCTCTGTTCAGCTCACATGACTTGGTCCAGAAACAATGATAGAATGCCTACCACCCACAATAGGCAGAGTAAGGGGGACTTTGGTCCCAGGAATTTCACTCAGGTTATGTGTCAAATGCCTTGTGACATCAGAGAGACTGCCCCCGGTGGGTAAAAAGATGCCTGGAGGGTTCAGCAGACAGTACATTTCCAGAATCTGTGATAACACAAGTTCTAGAATTTAGAATTCCAATGGGAAACATGAATTAAGGAACTGTTCAAACAAATTTTGTGTGCAAGAACTCTACTGGTATTTTTGATGTAAGGGAAAATAAATGACTAAATTTGGTAATAATGCTTAGGAGTTCTACTTAAAATGAGTTTTGCTAAATACTACAGCAGTACAGTATAGGGATTAAAAGCATGAACTCTGGAGGCAGAGTCTTCTGATTGTGTCATCTTGGACAGGAGCAGCTAGCCATGAATCCTGCCAGTTGAGTGGCTTTGGGCAAATTGCTTAACATCTCTGTGTCTCAGTTTACTCTTGAGTGAAATTGAGATAATATCATAATTGTTTTCAATGTAAAATGATTTAATGAATGTGAGATTCTTATACTATGCATAATAAATATGCTACTATTGTTATAATTAGATAATTTATATTTCTGTAGATACATCATAAATATCTCCTTGTAGTTCAGAAGCCATGACCTAGTCTTTGAAAAATCCTTATTTATAGCCAACACTTGAATATTATATATCTTACTTAATGGGAAAAGATGTTTTTATTTCTCTGGTAAAAATGTTTTTAAATAATCCATTAAATATTAACTTAGATTTTTATTTATTTGAATACATTATGAAGAACTACAATTCTCCAGAAGTTATAGCTTAGACTTTACTAGTAAAGGAAGAGCACGTACACACATACACACTCAAATGTGCACAACTGCATTATGATCCAATGTATTTGGTTTACAATCTAAGTACTAACACAAAGAAACGTGTGAAGTCAGAGTCCAGACTTAATTTTTTTAATGGATTTTCAGATAGTGACCCTAAAATCCTTTAATGAAGGATGTGTATCAAGCCAAGTCATATGCCTTTGTGTTAGGGAATAATTAGATTCATGAATAAATAATTCAAAATAATGACTTATGAATTGATGTGCATTGTAAACAAGCTGAAATTGTGGTCACTCTCCTAGAATTGACTTCCCTGGTGGCTCAGCTGGTAAAGCATCTGCCTATAATGTGCTCCTAGAATTGACTTCTGGAGAAGGCGATGGCACCCCACTCCAGTACTCTTGTCTGGAAAATCCCATGGATGGAGGAGCCTGGTAGGCTGCAGTCCATGGGATCGCAAGGAGTCAGATATGACTGAGCAACTTCCTTTTCAATTTTCACTTTCATGCATTGGAGAAGGAAATGGCAACCCACTCCAGTGTTCTTGCCTAGAGAGTCCCAAGGATGGGGGAGCCTGGTGGGCTGCCGTCTATGGGGTCGCACAGAGTCGGACATGACTGAAGTGACTTAGCAGTAGCAGAATTGACTTCCCTGGTGGCTCAGCTGGTAAAGCGTCTGCCTATAATGTGGGGAAGGCAGTGGCACCCTACTCCAGTACTCTTGCCTAGAAAATCCCATGGACGGAGGGGCCTGGTAGGCTGCAGTTCATGGAGTCGCTAAGAGTCTGACATGACTGAGTGACTTCACTTTCACTTTTCACTTTCATGCATTGGAGAAGGAAATGGCAGCCCACTCCAGTATTCTTGCCTGGAGAATCCCAGGGACAGGGGAGCCTGGTAGGCTACCGTCTATGGGGTCACACAGAGTCAGACACGACTGAAGTGACTTAGCATAGCATAGCATAATGTGGGAGACCTGCATTCAATCCCTGGGTTGGGAAGATCTCCTGGAGAAGGAAATGGGAACCAACTCCACTATTCTTGCCTGGAGAATCCCATGGACCGTGGAACCTGGTAGGCTACAGTCCATGGGGTCTCAAAGAGTCAGACACGAGTGACTTCACTTTCACTTTCCTAGAATGGAAAATTAAGGGGTGGGCTCTTGCTCTAAGACCTGACCTTCTTGTGTCCAATAAAAACGTGAAATTAAAATGCTTGTTACTTGGAAGAAAAGCTATGACAAAGCTAGACAATGTATTAAAATGCAGAGACATCACTTTGCTGACAAAGGTCTGTATAGTCAAAGCTATGGTTTTTCCAGTAGTCATGTACAGATGTCAAAGTTTGAACATAAAGAAAGCTGAGTGCCAAAGAATTGATGCTTTTGAACTGAGGTGCTAGAGAAGACTCTTGAGAGTCCCTTGGACTACAAATCAGTCAATCCTAAGGGAAATGAATTCTGAATATTCTTTGGAAGGACTGAAGCTGAAGATCTAATACCTTGGCCACCTGATGCGAGAAGCCAACTCCTTAGAAAAGACCCTGATGCTAGAAAAGATTGAAGGTAGGAGAAGAAGGAGATAACCGAAGACGGGATGGTTGGATGGCATTGATGACTCAGTGGACGTGAGTTTGGGCAAGCTCTGGGCGATAGTGAAGGACAGGGAAGCCTGACGTGCTGCAGTCCACGGGGTCTCAACGTCGGACACGACTTAGCACCTCAGCAATAACAACTTTTAAAATAATTTTTTGCGAAAAACTTTGTTCATTTTTATAAAAATTCTCTAGCTGTCAACAAAAATTCTCAAGAAAGTCAACAAATAGTTGGAGAAATAACCCATTTAAAGAGAGTTATTTGAGCATGTGTAAGAATGGGGCAGAGATGGGATCAGAGTGACTTGACTGCAGTGAGCTACCATAAACAGTGCATTCTAAGGCCTTGTGCCATCTGGATCTCAAAGACAAGAGGAAGACACTTCATTTGAAGCAACTGTCATTTCTCACCACAGCTATTTTCCATGGGTTTCAAGGGCTAGAAAGGGAGATTGGAAAAATAGTCCATCTTTCATGCCAGCTATGATCTGTTGGTGGTGCCTGCCTGGATGGTGTTGAAAAGGAATCGGAAGTTAATTCTCAGGACAGAGTGCTACAGTCAGTTAATTAATTCTGGCTTTGGGAATAGGGAGAGAGAAAAGGAGAATCAGCTCAGTCATGTCAGCATGGCCGTCTCAGGCTGGAGGCATTTATGGAAGAAAAATAATGATCCTTTGTTCAGCTCTGAAATAAATCATGCCTGTGGTCCTGGATGAATTTTCTCTGCTTTGTGTATTGGTTCATATAATTGAAATACCAGATTTCTCAGTAGTTTTAAAAACTAGATAGCCTAAAACAAACAGCAATATGATCCTTACTTCCTAGCTGTTTATAGATAAATGGGCACAGCATGTATCTGATTCATTTTTGTTTCTTTGCCAGCACAGTGCCTGGCGCATAGTAAGTGCCCGTAATTTCTGGTGAATCATATATTCATCAACTATTTCTTCCATGTGTCAGATGCTATATTTGGACTGGTAAGTGAATAAAGCAGCTGGATGTGAAATAAATTGGTACACAAATTTTGATGAGCACTAGGTCAAGACATTGTGCTTTGAGAGAGAGAATAATGGTGGGACCTGTGTCAGGATAAGGATTTGGGAAAAGCTCTTTGAGGAAGAGATTAAAGTTGAAATTGAGGAATGAGTAAGAGACTAATTTTGTTTGGAAGAGCATTTCAGGCTAAGGCGACAGCATGTAAGAAATATGGAGGTGGAAAAAAGTTTGACACAGGCTGAATAGTTGCCTTGGCTGAAGTATAGTGAGTGAGAGTGTGCCTGAGGATGAAGTTGAAGCAATAGACAGGACCAGGCTGCTGAACTTGTAGGTTGTACGAAAGAGTCTGAAATTGACTTCAGGAGGAATGGGAAGCCAGTAAGATCCGGAAATGGGGTGGGTTGTGAAGGTTTTATTTGACTGATATTTTAAAAAATCACACAGCTGCTGGATGAAGAATGGATTGAATAATGGCTTATCTTGTGCGGGGGAGCTTGCCCAAGACATGAGAGGCAGAGTGGGGCGGGCCGTCTGGCAGCAGGAGCTGTGTGCATGGCTGGCTGCTCTGCCACGCGTGGCAGCAGACCCTTAGTGGCTGCCCCTTGAGACGAGGCTGGGCTTGCCAGCTTGCCAGAGTCACCTCTAATTTCTTGAGTTAGGAGGGTGACGGGGGGAGCAGACAGAAGTAGATGAGTTCTTGTACACTTGCCCAATTCACTTAGAAAAGTTGCCGGCATCACTGGGGCGCCATCTTCATTTGAATAACTTCTCACACTTTCTCTAAATTCCCTTTTCCAAACTATAGGGAGCATCGTTCTCTACCATTCAAAGACAGAGACACGCTGCAGATGAGGTGGGGAATATTGCCATTAT
Source organism: Tragelaphus eurycerus (assembly GCA_935064755.1). Taxonomy (NCBI): domain Eukaryota; kingdom Metazoa; phylum Chordata; class Mammalia; order Artiodactyla; family Bovidae; genus Tragelaphus; species Tragelaphus eurycerus. The sequence continues at coordinate 1,302,973 of CAKXYN010000019.1, read as the reverse complement.
CATTTTCACTTGTAGACTTGATCTACTACCTAGGGGTGATAATTGCCCTGTAAATTCTTAAAGTGCTCCTCAGTACTATTTTCCCTAGTGGCTGCACCAATTCACATTCATGCCAACAGTGTAAAGGGTTCCCTTTTCGTCACATCCTCACAATATTTGTTATTTGTAGGCTTCCTCATGATAGCTATCCTGGCAGTTGTGAGGTGAGATATCACCAATGTGGTTTTGATTTGCCTTTATCTGGTGATTAACGATATTGAGCATCTTTTCATGTGCTGTTGGTCATCTGTATATCTTCTTTGGAAAATTATCTATTCAGGTCTTCTGCTCATTTTTCAATTAAGTAGTTTGTTTTTGATCTTGAGTTGTATAAGCTCTTTGTATATTTTGGATATTAACCCCTTATTGGTCAGATCATTTGCAAGTATTTTCTCTTAGTCACAATGTTCTGCCATTTGCAATAACCTGAATGACCTAGAGGGTATCATGCTTAGTGAAATAGAAAAAGACTAATATGTGGAATCTAAAAAATAAAGCACATGAATATAGCACACTAGACCCACATTCACAGGTTTGGAGAATAGGCTGTTGGTTACCAGAGGGGAGCGGGTGTGGGGGGAGGAGCGGAGGGGGTTGGAGATTGAGAGGTACAAACTACCGTGCGTGAAATAGGCTACAGGGGTGTGTCATAGAACACACAGAAGTACAGACGTCGTATCAGGGTCACTTTAATGGATTATAATCTATAAAAGTGTTGAGTCTCTATGTTGTACACCTGAAATGAATATGATGATGTAAATCAATTGTACTTCAATTAAGAAAAAGTTCAGCTTATGCAGTGGACAGTCTCCAGAGACAAGGGAAGGTTTGCGAGGGGGTCACAGTGTGATTTCCACTGTCTATTCAGCATGACTTTGCTACAGTAGGCTTGCTGCACCATCTCCCCTTTCTGCAGGAGGCTCCCCAGTTAGTAAGATGGTGAACATTCTAGAACACCCATTTGAGCATCTCTAGTGTAAGAAACAGCACAAAATGGGAGAATGTTTTCCAAGCCCAAGTCCTTCAGCAGCCTTCGGTGAGTGTTTGGCCTGCGTTTCGTCAGTGCAGCTTAATAACCTTGTTTCATTCTGTCAGGGGAGCATTGTGCTAATTACAATTAAATCAGCAAGAAGGTACTGGGAGGCTAAATCGCCCACCATTTGGTCTTTGACAAAGACAAGACACAGGTCAAGCCTGGTCAAGACACAGGCTTTCTCAAGTAAGTTGATTAGCGAATCGGACTTTTGTTGTTCACATTGCCAGCAGCAATAAAAATCCATTTCCTCCTCAACCCAGAGATGTTTAAATACATCTTAATTGTCATGATTACTCTGAGAGGTTTTTTCTCATAAATTGGTTCCATGTGAAGACCTGAGCACTTCTTGAGAGTGGTAACAAAAGCCAGCCCAACTGAACAAAGCCAGCTAAGAGCAATGTTGTTTTTATCTTTTTTATTAACTACCTGTTTTCTTTCATTTTTGAACTAAGAAACAATGTTTATATTGTAAAATGTTACAACTACACAAAAGGTTATATTCTAAAGAGTAAGACTCCTATCCTTAACATTTGAGTTCCCTAGACTTCATTATGACTTCTTGTGTCTCCTTTCAAGGTTAGTCTGTACCTGCACATGCCAGCTTGTATATAGACTGTGTATCCAGACGCACGCACACTTTGTTTAGACAGATGGATAGCACATCTGGCTTTTTTTCTTTTTTTTTCGCTCAAATAAGGATTCCCTATACTCCTCTTACGCATGTTTCCTTTTCCACTCAACTAGCTTAGCCATTATTTCATGATTTTTGGTAATTTCAATATTCGTGTAAATGAACCATCCTTCCTGATCATATTCAGGAAGTAGACACTGTCATTGCCAATAATCAGAGCTCCACTTTATTTTGGGTTCCCGGAATCTCTCTCTCAAATCTCCATCTTCATATTCCTACAACCCTCCCCCTTTCTTCTCTGCTTCTGACAATTCTTCAGCCCCACCAGGGCCTACTAACTGCTGGACCCAGCACTGTAACGAGTCCTTTAACCCCTTGAATTTTACTACCTTTTCTATCTGGAATTTAAAAATGTTAGTTGAAATTGTTAAAATTTTCCTTCAAGTATGTCCTCAACTTTCTCAGCCTTCAGTGTACTTAGCAGAGAAAACCTTAGGAGATGTCAACTTCAAATTTGGCCTGTTTGATGCCCAAATGCAGTCCACTAATGGATCTGACCTAAATTATTAATTCAAGCAGACCCTCTGTGTTGCAGACTCTTTACTCCACATTCTCTTAGGACCTTCTTTCTTCTCAAACCTCAATACCCTCCACACCAAACTTGGCGGATGATGTTGCTATTCATTTTATCGATAAAATAGTCCAACACTCAGAGCTTTAACACATCAATACCAGTCATCTACTAAATGATAGTCTCCACAGTCTTATACTCTACTTTTCATCTGGGTACTGGATACCATCCATCTGACAATCCTGCTGCTGACATTGACAAGGCCTGGGGAACAAGTATACTCAGAGGGTCTGAGTTCAGGTCCAGAGCCACCTTTTTCAAGGTTCATTCTTCTCTGTGTACCACAGCACCCCCAGAGGTGTAATCCATCCTCAGGAAATCTGACTTGGGAAGAGGATCTTTACAGTCCCTGAAGGAGATGCAACCCCTTTGAATAAAGAAATCCAAGATCTCAAGTTACATTTAATGCACTATGGAAGTGGGGTGCAGGTTCCTAGGGGAAGCATCTGTTGAGGGGCTGAGCCTGAGAAGGTCCAGAGGGATCCTGTCTCAGACCACAGAATGCCAGCCAGGGTCTCCAGGTGCGTGGATAAAAGCAGCGTGCCTGCCTGATCGGAGGTCCAAGAACACACCTCACCGCTGGTACAGTAGGTGTTGCCCTGTTCCTGATTCAGTGACCTCTGTCCAGGAGGTATTCCCACTGTCTCCTACATTTTTGCTTTTCCTCCCTTCTCTGGACAGTTCTCAGCATGCACACATGCCAGAATCTGCTGTCTGATAAAACAAAAACACATTGTGTAGCAGTAGATGCCTGGAGACTGCCTCATACACAGTTTTTAAATTATTCATCAAATGAATGAAGGAACATGTTTACTACTGGCATGTCATTTTTTTTACCCTATAAAATCCTTTAGTGTTCCCTACCTCCCTCTTGCCGCCACCCCCCACCCTGGAGCTGGTGGTGTAACTACTAAATTTGATACTTGAGATGGATTATGTTTTATCACTCCTTGCTCTATGTGACAAAAACATTTTCAGTAACTATTATGAAAAGAAACAAGTAAAAAATGGCAGAAAAGAACTACAGATGGGAGAAGTTTGATTTTAATATGTTTTCTGTATATAAACATGCCAGAGGAAAAAATAAGTAAATCAGATCAGATCAGTTGCTCAGTCGTGTCCGACTGTTTGCAACCCCATGAACTGCAGCATGCCAGGCCTCCCTGTCCATCACCAATTCCCGGAGGTCACTCAGACTCACATCCATCAAGTCAGTGATGCCATCCAGCCATCTCATCCTCTGTCGTCCCCTTCTCCTCCTGCCCCCAATCCCTCCCAGCATCAGAGTCTTCTCCAGTGAGTCAACTCTTCACATGAGGTGGCCAAAATACTGGAGTTTCAGCTTTAGCATCATTCCTTCCAAAGAAATCCCAGGGCTGATCTCCTTCAGAATGGACTGGTTGGATCTCCTTGCAGTCCAAAGGACTCTGAAGAGTCTTCTCCAACACCACAGTTCAAAAGCATCAATTCTTCGGCACTCAGCCTTCTTCACAGTCCAGCTCTCACATCCATACATGACCACAGGAAAGACCATAGCCTTGACTAGGCGAACCTTTGTTGGCAAAGTAATGTCTCTGCTTTTGAATATGCTATCTAGGTTGGTCATAACTTTCCTTCCAAGGAGTAAGCGTCTTTTAATTTCATGGCTGCAGTCACCATCTACAGTGATTTTGGAGCCCAGAAAAATAAAGTCTGACACTGTTTCCACTGTTTCTCCATCCATTTCCCATGTAGTATTGGGACTAGATGCCATGATCTTCATTTTCTGAATGTTGAGCTTTAAGCCAACCTTTTCACTCTCCACTTTCACTTTCATCAAGAGGCTTTTTAGTTCCTCTTCACTTTCTGCCATAAGGGTGGTGTCATCTGCATATCTGAGGTTATTGATATTTCTCCCGGCAATCTTGATTCCAACTTGTGTTTCTTCCAGTCCAGCGTTTTTCATGATGTACTCTGCATATAAGTTAAATAAACAGGGTGACAATATATAGCCTTGACGTACTCCTTTTCCTATTTGGAACCAGTCTGTTGTTCCATGACCAGTTCTAACTGTTGCTTCCTGACCTGCATACAGATTTCTCAAGAGGCAGATCAGGTGGTCTGGTATTCCCATCTCTTTCAGAATTTTCCACAGTTTATTGTGATCTACACAGTCAAAGGCTTTGGCATAGTCAAGAAAGCAGAAATAGATGTTTTTCTGGAACCCTTTTGCTTTTTCCATGATCCAGCGAATGTTGGCAATTTGATCTCTGGTTCCTCTGCCTTTTCTAAAACCAGCTTGAACATCTGGAGGTTTGTGGTTCACGTATTGCTGAAGCCTGGCTTGGAGAATTTTGAGCATTGCTTTACTAGCGTGTGAGATGAGTGCAATTGTGCAGTAGTTTGAGCATTCTTTGGCATTGCCTTTCTTTGGGATTGGGATGAAAACTGACCTTTTCCAATCTTGTGGCCACTGCTGAGTTTTCCAAATTTGCTGGCATATTGCGTGTAGCACTTTCACAGCATCATCTTTCAGGATTTGAAATAGCTCCACTGGAATTCCATCATCTCCACTAGCTTTGTTCGTAGTGATGCTTTCTAAGGCCCACTTGACTTCACATTCCAGGATGTCTGGCTCTAGGTCAGTGATCACACCATCATGATTATCTGGGTCATGAAGGTCTTTTTTGTACAGTTCTTTTGTGTATTCTTGCCACCTCTTCTTAATATCTTCTGCTTCTGTTAGGTCCATACCATTTCTGTCCTTTATCATGCCCATCTTTGCATGAAATGTTCCTTTGGTATCTCTGATTTTCTTGAAGAGATCCCTAGTCTTTCCCATTCTGTTGTTTTCCTCTATTTCTTTGCATTGATTGCTGAAGAAGACTTTCTTATCTCTTCTTGCTATTCTTTGGAACTCTGCATTCAGATGTTTATATCTAAGTATATGTAAAATAACAAGTGAAATAGCTATGAAAAAGAAAACAGTAGCATAGTAATAGTTGTTAATTATATCCATACAAATTTTGATGCATCAGTGCATTTTAAAAAATCTGTGCCCGCCTGTCTTCTGTTGTGACAAATAATACCATGATGGCTTCTCTTTATTAAGCAACTTTTTAAAAAATTTAAGCACAAAAACTCCAAGTGGTCACATTAAAAGGACAGACTTGAAGTATGACCTGTTTCTGTTCTATTTTTCCCTTTATTACAGTCTCTGGGTGATGTGTGTTTATTTCGCAGCTACTGTTTAAATGCAAGATTAGATAGTTCTATGGGGCTTGAGGACACAAGGTATGCCTGAGGCAAGCTTGAAGGGTTCCAAATCTTTAAGAGTTTATTCTTGGAAGAGATGCATGTGACTGAGTTTGTCTGAGTCCAGGGCCAGCTTATAACTGGAATTTCTCCAAATAAACTGCCATGTACAAAACAGTGTGGTCAAAATAAAAGACATGTGAGAATTGATCTAGCTTTTAGGCCACTGTTGTGCAAACACTGTAGAGATGATGGATCTCATGGACAAACTTTGAACAACCACTGAAGTCAGAGACCCCTGTCTTCCAGTGAGTGGAGAATCAAGGACTTTCTCAGCTGTAGAATGGAGATACTATTTCTTTTCATTAGTTTTCTAGCAGATAAGAATTATGAAATAATTTAAACGAAAGCGAGAAGTCCTTGGCAGGGCTCCGAGCTTTGGGGTGGCGGCCCCGTGTGGAGTAACAAAGCTGGCGCCAGATCTGGGTCAGGGACACAGGCTCTGCCCCCGCTCTCCTGCGTCCCTGCCTCCTGGCTGGGGCTCTGCGCTCCAGCTGCCGCAGGTCCACGCTGCACAGTGAAGCGGGGCCACAGTGGCCTCCCATCTCCTGCCACTGTGTCTCTTCCAATCAGGAGACCATGCTGTAGCCCAGCATGGAACCTTGACCCCCAGGCCAGATTCTCAGAGAAATGGCTCTGATCCGTCTGGCTTGGCTCAGGTGTCCCCCGGAGGTCTCTTGAGCTGTGGCCAGGGAGCAGAGCTCTCGGTAGCAAAGGCCGTGGCTGGAGGCCTGTCCGATAGAGCTGTGGGTTGGTGAGGAAGGGCGTGACAGGTGTGCTGGGGTGGGGTGGGGGCAAGAGGGATAGGAGGGCAGACAAGACTCTCAGGGCCACGAAATACTCTCTGGATACTAGTTTTATAAAATGTTTGCTTATTTGTTTGACTGTGCCGGATCTTAGTTCCAGTAGGTGGGATCTTTGTTGGGGCACGCGGGACCTATTTCCTTGGCCAGGGATTGAACCCAGGCCCCTGACATTCAGGGCATGGAATCTTAACCATCGAACTACCAGGGAAGTCCCTGTATAATATGTTAAAAGAGTGGATATGTGTCATTGTACATTTGATCCATTTCTATAGAATGTGCAACACCAAGAGTGAAACTAAAGTAAACTCTAGACTTTGGATGGTTATGAAGTGTCTGTGTGGCTTCACCTTTGGTAAGAAATGTACCATTCTGATGAGTGATAGTAATAAAAAAAAAGTGGGGTAGCTTTACTTGTGTGAAGTCATGCTGTGCCTGCAAAATTTCTGTACTTCCCTCTCGTTGTTGTAAACTTAAAATTGCTCTGAAAAAAATGTCTTTACAAAAATTTGAGAAGTTAAACCTGAACCTTTAAAAAAAAAAAACTAGAAAGGAGACTTCTTAAGAACTTAAATATATTTGCTGTTTTCATTTTGAAAATGGATCTTGTCAAAAAAATTAATTTTTACACCTAAATATATTAATTCGTGCCTAGGAAGTCTTAACATCCCCTTTTGTCTTCATTTTTTTAAAATATTGTAACACTTAGCTGATGCTTTCCTTCTTTTCTCATCCCATTCCTAAAACTCCTATAAATGCCTTCCCTATATAGAGATCACCGTAGAGAGGTTAGAATTCATCTCTCATTTTTCTTTTTTTATTTTTCCAAGTACACATTGCACATTTCTTTTTTTTATTTTTAATTTTATTTTATTTAACTTTACAATATTATATTGGTTTTGCCATATATCAAAATGAATCTGCCACAGGTATACATGTGTTTCTCATCCTGAACCCTCCTCCCTGCCCCCCTCCCCATACCATCCCTCTGGGTCGTCCCAGTGCACCAGCCCCAAGCATCCAGTATCAGACTGGCGACTCATTTCATATATGATATTATACATATTTCAATGCCATTCTCCCAAATCATCCTACCCTCTCCCTCTCCCAGAGTCCAAAAGACTATTCTATACATCAGTGTCTCTTTTGCTGTCTCACATACAGGGTTATTGTTACCATCTTTCTAAATTCCATATATATGTGTTAGTAAACTGTATTGGTGTTTTTCTTTCTGGCTTACTTCACTCTGTATAATAGGCTCCAGTTTCATTCGCCTCATTAGAACTGATTCAAATGTATTCTTTTTAATGGCTGAGTAATACTCCATTGTGTATATGTACCACAGCTTTCTTATCCATTTGTCTGCTGATGGACATCTAGGTTCCTTCCATGTCCTGGCTATTATAAACAGGGCTGCGATGAACATTGGGGTACACGTGTCTCTTTCAATTCTGGTTTCCACATTGTGTTTGCCCAGCAGTGGGATTGCTGGATCATAAGGCAGTTCTATTTCCAGTTTTTTAAGGAAATGCAAATCAAAACCACTATGAGGTACCATTTCACGCCAGTCAGAATGGCTGCGATCCAAAAGTCTACAAGCAATAAATGCTGGAGAGGGTGTGGAGAAAAGGGAACCCTCTTACACTGTTGGTGGGAATGCAAACTAGTACAGCCACTATGGAGAACAGTGTGGAGATTCCTTAAAAAACTGGAAATAGAACTGCACATTTCTTTAAGATTTCTTACTACTTTTGGGACTTAGGGTCTTCCATGGTTTTATATCAGGTTAAGAGCAATAGATAATGAGTAGACATTTTAATATTCAGAGAATAGACAATGAATGGACATTTTAATATTTGGAGAATAGATAATGAGTAGACATTTTAATATTCGGAGAAGGCAACGAACGGCAACCCACTCTAGTATTCTTGCCTGGAGAATCCCAGGGACAGAGGAGCCTAGTGGGCTGCCAACTATGGGGTCGCACAGAGTCGGACACAACTGAAGCAACTTAGCAAGCAATAGACATTTTAATATTACTCTCAATTCCAAAATGCTTTAGCATTCTTACTCCTTTCTTAAAAAATGGGAAATAAAAGTGGAGAAACATACTGTACATATAAAAAGAAATCTAACCTATGACTCAGCAATTCCATTTCAGTAAATTTGTGATAAGTAGTAAACAATTAAATTCTCAATTATTATATATTAATGTATTATTACATTATTTACAATAAGAAAATGAAGCAATTTTAATGTCCCATATATAAAGGCTTAGTTGGAATAATTATGGTATTCAATGAATTACTCTATTTTTTAAAAAAATTGCCATCAGTGCTTACAAGAGTGTGTTTATGATTTTATGAATTGAATTTTATATTAGACACACACATATATGACATATGTAAATACATACAAGCACATTATATATAAATGTTACAATGATTGAGTAATAGTATAAATCAGTATTTCCTTTCTCTATAATGATTTTCTGCATTTTCCAAATTTTCTACAATGAGCATGTATTATTTCTGAAGTCTGAAAGTCATATTAGTTAAAACCTAACAAAAAGGAAGCCTGGTGTCCTTTTTTGATATGGTGGTCTTGAAATTTCCTTCTAATAATGGAAGGAAAAGACTTGTGTATCATTTTATTCTTTAAAAACAAAGCAAAATGAAGCACTGGAACAGACTGGGCACACATACATCACAACGTGCAGTCAGTTCATAAAGTCCATTATTCTGTACATAGAGCTCAGAGTGTACCCTGACATTCTGGAGCATCAGCTGTAACTCATCATTCTTATGAATCTGTCATCACTTTTCTCAAAGGAATTTCCACTTCTGTGATGTTACTTTTTCCATTATGCCTTATTTCCACCAAAATAGTAAGAGGACATAAAGTCTATTTCCTTTGCTTTGTATTCTCTCCTTGCCTGGAAGAAAACTAATTAAATATGTTTTCCTTTATCTGATTTTTCCCCCCAAGGCATCCTGGAAAGTGGTCACAGAGTCAGTTTTCTGGGATAGCAATTTCTGTATAGAAAAGGACTTCCTCCAAACCACCTAAAATGATCAAAAGTTTATCCACATTTAAAAAGATCAAGAATGTGATGGAACATTTATTTTTAGCTTTTGTATTTATTATTACCAGGATATGAAGGTAGGTGACACAATAATAGAAGTGGATAGAGAAAAAGGGAAAGCAGACCTCCTTTTTTCATTAATTTTTCATTTAAGATTATGTATGACCTCAGTTTTTCCAGTGGCTGGATGGCATCACTGACTCGATGGACGTGAGTCTGAATGAACTCGGGGAGTTGGTGATGGACAGGGAGGCCTGGCGTGCTGCAATTCATGGGGTCGTGAAGAGTCGGACACGACTGAGTGACTGAACTGAACTGAGCTGAACTGATGACCTCAGTAGACTCTTAATAGTGGGAAATCAATCAATCAGTCTCTCTTTCTCTCCATAATCCTTGATAGAAATGTATTCAACGTTGAACTTTCCAACAAAAAGGCAGGCTCTGTACAAGCAGGAACCAGGCCCATCTGGTTCATCTTTGGAATAGTGAGCGGCGCATAGGGCATGGTCCATAAATATTTGCTAAGTGACAGGTTGATTTTTGAGGCAGAAGTAGGAAATGCTGGTCAATTAGGAAAGCACTTGTGACCAATGTCAGAATAATCCTACACTGTTTTGTCTTGACTTTTATTAACTAATATACTGGCTTCATTGTTCACAGAGTGTAGGGCAGTATCAATAGACTTTCTTTTCTATTTAGAAATCCTTTCTCACTTACAGAAATCCTAGTGCAAAGAATGTTTTTCCTGTATATCGTGTGAGAGCAAGTTGCCCATCACCATCCACTGTAGTGTGTGTCCTACATTGTTCTACATAATCGCAGTACAGCCATCAAGTTCAAGTCATTACCACTGACATATTACTACCATCTAATTTATGCACCCTTTTCAGATTTCTTCAGTTGTTTCAATAATGTCATTTATGGCAAAAGGATTCAACCCAAGAATCATGTATTGTATTGAATTTTTATGTCTCCTTCAATCTGGAATATTTTCCAAGTCTCTCCTTGACTTTTGTGACATTGATTTGACAATTTGGAAACTTCCGAATAAGTCATTTTTTAAAAATATATTTCAAGTTTGTCAGATATTTCCTTATAATTTGCTGCTTTGCACAGTTTGGGCTTCCTTGGTTTGGTAGTTCAGGTGGTAAAGAATCTGCCTGCAATGCAGAAGATGTGAGTTAGATCCTTGGGTCAGGAAGATCCCCTGGGGAGGGCATGGCAACCCACTGAAGTATTCTTGCCTGGAGAATATCATGGACAGAGGAACCTTGTGGGCTACAGTCCATGGGGTTTCAAAGAGTTGGACACGCCTGAGCAACTGACACATGACTGGCAAGAATGTGACAATAAGATGACACAGGCGTATGACTGTCCTTCTCACTAACCCCGTCAAGTGCTCATGATTCCACTTGCCCCAGTCCTCCTCACGTTCACTTTGATCACTTCCCAATGTTTCCAACCAAAAGATACTCTTTTCCGTTTGCAATTACTGTGTATTTTGTGGGGAGGTACATTAAGATTATATAAATACAAAATTCCTCATAAAAATTGGACGAGTAGTTCTGTATCTCTTGATTTCCCTTGGCTCAATTTGCTGATGATTGCCAAATGGTGATTGGCTGATTCCATCATTCTTTCTGCATTTATCAGTTGATGGAAAGCACCAATTAATTAATATATTTGTTTTTTATTTTTTGTCCCCTTCACCCATTTCTCCCACCTCTCATACCCTGTCTCTGGCAGTCACCAATCTGTTCTCTGTATCTAGGAACTTATTACTATGTCTTTTAGATTCTGCAAATAAGAGTGGTCGTAGGGTATTTGCCTTCTTCTATTCTGATCCGTTGGTCTGAGTGCTTGTTTTTACACCAATACTGTACTGTTTTAATTACTGTAGCTTTGTAATATATAAATTGTTTATGCCTAATTTTTTACTAGCGGGCACAAAATTCAAATAATGGAGCTAAAGACTAACATCCCTAGAAACATTAAAAACAAATTCAAACTTAGGTTAATGTGAGTAAGGATTTTCTAAGACTAAAGTTTTGCAAGTAAGTTGAACATAAAAAAAATAAAAAACACTCTGCCTGAATTCACCACTCAGAGGTCCCTGTACCTGCTCTGGGGCAAAAAGATTTGGGGATGGAGAGATACCAGAAATGACACTGGTTGAACTGCATTTGAAGGGAGGAAACGGAGCCAAAACTCACGGCATGTGGGGGACTGGTACAGCTCCTGGAAAAGAGGGTTTAGGTGAGGCACAGCGAGGAACGCAAAATTGTGATAGCATGCATTAAATATTTGTTCAACCAACAGGTTGAAATATGTGAAAATGACAGTGTCGTCCCTTGTTAATCAGAGTGACCCGACCTTTGTCTGGTTTGCATTTCGGGCTTTTGTTGGGCTTTTGTGTAACTGCAACACTGTAAGTTTCTTAAGTTCTTTTTATCATACATCTTGGTAATGCCTTTCTTTTTACAACAAGGACACTCTGTGCTTCCAATTCTTTACTCTTGTTTGTATATATACACAAAGTTTATGACTTGCTGACTCAGATTCCCTCAGTCTGTTAATACACACTAGGGGTAAGTTAGGGACTTTGAAATAATGCACTAACTTCTTAATGAATCTGGAATGCCTTGTTGGGATTGTTGGCTCTCTTCTAGTGTGACAAATGGCATCCTGGCAGGGTGATAGAGGCATTCTCTCCACAACAAAACAACAGTGGAAAAGCTGTAAAGAGACAGTTAATCAATTGGTATTTTCTGTTTAATTCCAGATGACTTCTGCTAACTATCTCCATTCAAAATCTATTTAAATAACCAAGTAATTTTAAATACAGAGTAAGTCTGTCTGTATGGCTGTATTATATATATGTAAGTATGTGTGGATACATATGTGTGTATATATGCATAAAACCACTCTCCTGTCTTTAGAAAATACTAATGCCAGTATAGAAGGATATACCTATATTAACAGGGTTACAAAACAAATATAAGAAGAAAGATGAAAAAGCAGCATCCACCATCATCAATACAAAAGAAATGGAGCCAGTAATGAGTTTAATACAAAAATGTATGTTATCAAATGCCATGAATTTTCTAGGAAGATAAGGCCCACTTGGGCTTCTGGGGTGGTACAGTGCTGAATAATCCACCTACAAACACAGGAGACACAGAGACACAGCTTAGACACAGTTTAGATCCTTCAGGAAGATCCCCTGGGGGAAGAAATGGCACCCCACTCCAGTATTCTTACCTGTAAAAGTCCACAGACAGAGGAGCCTGGCAGGCTACAGTCTGTGGGGTTGCAAAGAGTTGGACATGACGTATGACTGAGCACACACAAGGCCCCAGTTTTTCACAGACATTCAATATAAAAAGGGAAATTACCTAGGTTACAGTGCTAAGATAAAAACAAACTAATTACTGTGAAAGGTACTCACATTCTTGAATTAAAGGGAAGACAGATATCTCGAGAGAGTCTTTATATGAGCTATATGCAGTTCATATTGTTCAGAGATGCTATTGCTCCCAAAAAACTTAAAAGAACTACTTAGTAAATATAATGGAACTTACGGTGAAAATAAGGTTAGGCAAAGCATTCAAACCATGTGGGTATGTAATCAGAACAACAGTAAAAACAATATTAATTCTAGAAAAACCAAATACAAGTACAAAGATGTTACATCTTAATAAAGAACTATTACAGTAAGTATAGAATTTTGTGTCTTTGAAAAGAAGTGAAGAAATCTCACTACAAAAGAATGTAAGGTGGACTGAGGCTGCAAAATCAAATTCATAGATAAATGCATTAAGAGTGGAAAGATTGGTGCAAAAATCATTTCCAAGACAGACCCCAAAGTCAGTCAAGCGCAGAGAAGAACAGCGGTGAATGGGCATCACCTCGAGTCCGTTTGCAGCTCGCCCTGCACAGTGGTGCTAGGACAGCTTGCAGCTGTGCTCAGACTTCGTGCTGACACCATCCTGTACTTCCTGTTGGCGTACGAGTTAATTTATGTTGCAGATGCACGTATTATGGAACAATGGACAGTCCTTTTTCTGTGACGTATGTATAGGTGTTTTAGGGCACCAAATGTACCACCTTCCCAAAACGTTTAAGAAATTTTAATAAACAAAGGTTTGTGTTTATATGCCCATAACTTGTAATTTAAATTACCTTTTTTGTGTGTTGTGTGGTACTCAGTTTACCATTTACAAATCTACGTAATAGATATTCTACTAAATGACAAGTTCATTGAAGTTTGGCAATTAGCTAAGTAAGGGTATTTTTCATAATGGAAAATGGTGTTTTTTATGTCATTGATATGATTTTTTACACTGTTTTTACATTCAGCTATTTTACACTGAATATGAACTGGTGAACTAGGTCGGGAGTGGAATACTATTTTTCTTAAAAATGGCACTATTTGCAGTGCTTCTGTGTATTTCACTCTGTCATATTTGTATCACAACATTAAGATAAATAAGAGGAAATAAAACTATTTAAACTTGTGTGGTTTACTGTGAGATCTTCGATAATGCTTTAGAATGCAGTAGGTTTTGGCAAGGTTCTCCCTCACAAGTAAGGATGGATCTTCAGGAAAAATCAAAGTTACTATATTATATGGGCTGTTGTGTTAATAGCACTTGAGGAGAATGAAAATGGGTGCCTAGTCTAAATGTAAATGGCATATCCAATTTGGAAATAAATGACCACAGGATTGAAGAACTATTGAAATGTATGCCTGCCTCGAGTTTGGCCATTCAGTCCAGTCTTATGAAGCGAGTGCTAAGATTTAGTAGTAGCACTTACCACTTTATGACTCTGTGGGAGCTCTGATATTATTTTTTGTGTCTTTTCCTCTTAGAGGGAGAAAATGCACAGCACCCACAGAAATACAAATACAGAGGAGCTGGAAAAATTAAAAGGAGATTATGATTATCAAGAAGTTGCAAATAATTTGAAATTCTAGCATTTTCCTCTTGGAATTAAGTTCTGAGACGAGATGCGGCATATATTAAATTTATAAATCTATATGAGTTTCAGATTCAGGAAGATTTTTCTCACCGTCATTGTTTTCTCTATCCCTCCAACAAAGTCCTCTTGAGAATGTATCTCCCAGATTGTGGAGAAATAGGAATCTGACGATTACAGGCTGACTTGAAGTCTTCCTAGGTGGCTCAGTGGTAAAGAATCTGCCTGCCAAAGCAGGAGACACAGGAGACAGGGGGTCTATCCCTGGGATCGGGAAGATCCTCTGCAGGAGGAAAGGGCAACCCACTCCAGTATTCACCCATGGACAGAGGAGCCTGGCGGGCTCCAGTCCAAGAGGCGGCAAAGAGTCAGACATGACTGAGCACATAGGCATGCATGCACGCACGGCTGACTTTATCAGTCTAGACAGATGAATCAGTCAGGAAGTTTTTAATACTCTTCTACCTGGACAATTGAGCGTTTGGGAATTGGGGTTTCAAATTGGGTGCACTTCACTTAATATATTTTTGACACATGTTAATTAGGAAAATGATCCCGAGGTAGGTATGACTTTCTCCTGTACATTGAGGAGTAGTGACAAAATTATTGAAATCCTTGATTCTAAAATCTGACTGCCTGACTTTCAATCTTCACCTCATTGTAGGTTTGTCATTTCCAGAAGGTTACTAAATCTATACCAGCTGCAGTTCCCTCTGTAGAATAGGGAGGATTCTCATATGAACCCGAAACGATTGTAGTGAGGATTGGATGAGACGAGGCACACAGTGTCCCTAATGAAGTATTTGGCACAGAGCAAACGCTGGGTGCGTGTTAGCTTTCATCTTTATCACTATTATTATTGCCCAGCTGTAGGTCCAGGCTGTGGCAAGATGGATTTATTCTTCAGGACAGTCATAGCTACCCTTTGGAATGTGAGCACTAAAGATGACAGGCTATCATCATTCATCTAAAACTTAGAATTGCTACACCACTTGTTTTTGGGTGTGTCTGACTGGGTTTGCATTACCCTACAATCAGACTCTGATGGGTAACAATTTGCATGTGTGTTTCTGTTGCTGAAGACCATTTTATCAGCAAATTGTACATGAAATAGTCATCATCACAATAGGTGGACCAGCAGTTGAGTCATAGGATATTCAAGAGCATCTCGGAGTTTGCTTAGGTGATGCCATTGTTGTGAGTGACACGGGTAAGAATATATGTTGTTTGGACAGTTCTAAACAACTGATTGATTGAGTCAGTCAATACAGAATAGCACAATCAAGTGTTATTCTTTGTTTTTAAATTATCTTTTAATCCCAGGTGTCTCAGCTTATAAAGAACTTTACTGTTGAACAACTTTACTGTTACACAACTTTACTGTTACACAAACTTTACTGTTACACAACTTTACTGTTACACAAAACTGCTACCTTCATCATAAAAACAATCCAAATCACCGAGAGGAAAGTGGCAGTTTGAAGACAGATACATATCCTGTTTCATTCTGACTAATTAAAACAAATCACAGGATGGTAACAAATATCTTAATATTTCAGAATAAGTGCATTTAAAAATTAGCCTTCCTCAGAAATTGGCTGAATTGATTGTTATTTTGTTTTAGATAAAGATATGTTCTAGGAGCTTTACTGTTTAAAAAAAGTAAATACTGGAAATAACAAAATAGATGTGCAAATCAGTATATTTTTGTCAAAAGTAGAGGCATTAGTTAAGTCTTTAAGTTTTTCTTTGCAAATTACTCTCAGCACAATGTTTTATTTTTATTTCCCTTTGTGGGGGCCAGTTTTATTCTTTTAGCACTAAAGATAACCTCTCTCTTGCAGACATCATCAATCTCTTTTCTCTTTCTTCCTCTGTTAAATTAGCCTAGTATTCTCCAATGTGGTTGGACTCAAACATCTACTGTCTTCTTGTGTGGCAAGCATAGGTATTCATGTAACATTTATACATTCTCCCATCCTTCCTAACAAAGCCATGGTTTCATTCAGGGCAACAGTGTATGGCTACATACTCTCTCTTCCTGGTTCCTTTGCAGCCAGGCTCCCTCGACCACGTGCCACAGGTCTAGCCACTGATAATGTGAGTAGAAGTCTAGTGGGCGTTTCTCGGAAATCCTTTGTTTTCCTGAAAGAAAATTACTGAGACTGGTGAAGACCCTTTCTTCTTTTTATTGCTACGATTGCTGATGCACTGAAGACAAAAGCCCACATGCTAAGCATAGAAGTGAAGGAAGAAACAGCCTGCGTCCATGATGGCGTTGTTTAAGCAGTTGCTGAATCAATAGCAACAACTATGTTATCTCCAGACTTTTTGTTATGTAAGAGAAAAAAAAGAAGCCCCTATTTGTTGAACCTACCATGCATCAGTTTTTCCGTAACTTGCAGCTAACTTAGCCATGTTCCTACAAGCACATTAATCCCTGGACATTGCTGGAGAAATCAACCTTTATGACTGGTCTTTATTTTAAATCATGCTTATAGAATACATAGGATCACAGCTTTCAGTCCTATTATACTTTCCTGGTAAGAGTAAGTTCTTTCCTTTCTTTTTTCATGGACCTTGTAATCATTATCTCCTCTCTATCACCTGAAAAACTCACACTTTCTTTAGAGAATGGAAGCCTCCAGGAACATCCTCGGCCGTCCTCTCCCACGTCTCCCTGCATCACGCATCAGTTCTCATCATGCTTAATCAGCCACGTGAGAATACATTGCTTTTCTCAAAGGCAGTCCTTCCATTTTTGCTCTGGACCTGTATCACCTCTGCCCTTCACTAGGACGCTGCTCCTTTTTTTCCCCCTCTTTTTTCTTCGACATCTTCAATTTGTCTGTCATTACTAGACAATTACTGGAGAAAGAAATGGTAACCTGCTCCAGTATCCTTGCCTGGAAAATCCCATGGACAGAGGAGCCTGGTGGGCTGCAGTCCATGGGGTCACAGAGTTGGGCCCGACTGAGTGACTAACACACAGTAGACCATCACAAGAATATAACAATTCTAGTACTTTTCATCTTTGTAAAAACTTGCCTCACGCTTCTTCTTCCTTTAGCATCTGACCCATTTTCCTACTCCCCTTTCTATTCAGAAAACTGGAAAACAATTTTTAGAGTGTGCCTCTTTCTGAAGTTTTTTTCAAGCAGGATTATAATCCTGCTTATCTTTCTACCAGGACACTAAACCCGTCTCCCAGTCAACAACCTCTGTGTCGGCAAACCCCCAGGACTGTGTTTTTTTAACACATTGACAGCAGTTTATTAATGTTTCTCTGAAATTCTTCTTTTTAAAACACTACATCTTGGTTTGCTTCCTTCCTTACTAGCTGGTGCTTTCTGTCATCTCTAAAATGATAGAACTCTTAAGGCTAAATTTTACACTGTCTTTTTTGCTTATCTATATTTTCTCTGTAAATAATATTATCCCCTAAATAGTAAAAAATTGTATAAAATTTTACATTAATTCCTAATGACCTCTGCTCTGTGATCCAGACCTATATACTGAAATCCCCACCTGACGTCAAACAGACATCTAATGAACGTCTCACATGTGACACATCCACATAAATGATACTTTCCTCCTCCATCTCTATTTGGTTCCCAGTTTTCCAGGTTTCTCTCTCAGAAACTAGCGCCGTCATTAGCCAATTCTTAAAGCCAGAAACATGAAATTCATACTTGACATTTCCCTTTTCTTAATTCTCTGTATTCAGTCTATCAGCAAATCCTGTTTGTTCCAGTTTCAGAACCTGTCTTATATACCTGCTTTACTTTTTTCTGTTATGCAACATCCATAATAATCTTTTGAAAAGTGAAAGCATTCACTGTAAAGGCTAAAATCGAAAAGGATAGCTATACCAGTTGGTGGCAGGGCTGTGGAGCAATGAGATTGCACACTTAGTACAAGCTGTAGTCGATAAAATGACTTAAAAGAAGCATGGCCTATTAAAGTTGAAGATATGCCCTTGTTCTCTTCCTAAAAGCATTAAGAATGAGTGTATGTATAGAGTAGAGACAAGGATGATGGCATTCATATCAGCAATGTTCACAATACTCCCCCCAAAAAAGATAAATCCGAGGTACATCCACAGTGGAATGGTCTCAAACATTAAATGGAGGGATAGACATGCAACGGACCACTATAGAACCATAAAAAATGAATAAATTACAGCTTCATGCAACAACATGGATGGGAATTCATCCATGTTCTTGAACTTGTATCAATAATGCTTATCAAAAGAAGCCAGACTAAGATTGATACAAAGGCATTTTCACGTGTGTCAAGTTTACAAACCTGGAAACCTGAGCTCTTGTGTTTATCAGCTCATACTCAGGTGGGACAAGTGTAAAGAAAAGTAAGAAATGACTACTACGAAAGCCAAGATACAATTACCTATGAAGGGAAGGGAAGGTGGTTTTGAGTGACAAGGGGCGGCCGGGGGTGTTCTGGGATGCTGGCAAGTTTTTGTTCCTCACCCGCACTTGTTTTTACGGTGGCACACCACATCTGCGTTGACGTACCTTTCAGCACCTATGTTATATATTAGAAAAAATGCAGATATGAAATACACAAATAATTTGCCTGAATTAAACCAGTGTGTGTAGAATGAAATCTAAACACCTCCTAGTGTCTGACAAGACCCTGCAGGAACTGGCTAGGCTCCTTTGCAAACTCATCTTGAAGTCCTTCGTTGCTTGTTAACCCGTCCGAATCTCACTTGCTTTCTGCTAGTGCCTTGCACATCTCAGGCGCTCTTTACCCACTGTTCCCTCTTAAAAAAAAACTATCCTCTGACTTTTGCTTGATGAGCTTCATCTAATCCTAAGTCTCAGGCTAAAATGTCTTGTCTTCAGAGAAGAGATCTGGTATAAAGGGTCTACCTTTTATCCTCCGGCATACTGCCCCGTTTCCTTCTTTGTGCCCAGCACAATCTGTGATTCTTCTGGTGCTACTTACTTAGTTGCTGACTACATTCCTAACTGTATTGGAGGTCCTTGGAGGGCAGAGATCTTTTGCTTATTTGTTTTTATCCTTGTGACCCTAGGGCTTGTCGCACAGCATACTTGGCTAAGTATCACTGCAGGAAGGAAATCATAGGTTGGATTTTAGGAAGAGATCCTGTTTGATGACCTACTTGAGGAATATTAATGATTGCATAATAGACATTTTCTTCTTGGGTTCATGAGTGATTCTGAGTAATTAAATTTTTTCCATATCCTCTTTTCACACAAACACAAAATACCACATTGAAAATTGACCCCATTTTAAGAACAAAAGTGCTGTCTCCCAAAATGATTATACAGAATAGATAATGCTTCAGTGATTATAAAGTCCTGTTTTTTTTTTTTTTTTTTTTTTAATTTCTATTTTTTAAACTTTTTAAAGAGTTTGGCTGCACGGGATCTTAATTGCAGCATGTGGCTTCAGCTCCCTGACCACGGATCAAACCTGGGCCTCCACAGCAAGAATGCAGAGTCTAAACCACTGGACCACCAGGGAAGCCCCTATTAAGTCCTGTTTTGAACGAGAGATGGTGAGAGCTAGAAAATGCATCAGCGACCGCAGACTCAGGAAGGAGACTGAGGAACAGTGAGGAGACAGTTTCTTTGCGGTGGGGGATTTGCTGGGAGAAGAGGAGGAGGGGGAGGAGCAAAGAAGAGAAACAGGAATAGAAGATGAACTAGAATCCCATCTGACGCATCTGCCAGGTATGTGTGGGGTGAAGGTGAGGGCTGAAGGGGACTCAGCCAGCGTCAAACAGCGAGCCTCAGAAAGACTGCGTCTTGGCTCTCAGTGGACTCCGTGTATGTGTCTCTTGTGGGTAACGTCTGATTGAATGTAGGATGGGTCCAGTCATTTCTTTCCAGGCTATCTGTTTAAGAAAACACCAAACAGAACTCTACTTTTTCTACGAAGCGCCGACAGTGGTGTTATTCGCCTGAAGAAATGGCCACCGCCTGTCCCGTGACTGTCTTCAGGTGACTGACACCTGTGTGAGATGGTCAGTAGCCAGAGCCACAGGGCCCTCAGAGTCCTCACCTTCAGACCCTGTCCTGCCGCTCTGCCAGGCTAGTCATCCAGTTCCCCGTCTCTCAGCAGGTTATGAAATCGAAGGAGCTTTGTCAGTCTATTTAAAACATCTGAATGCTAATAAAATGGCCCAGCATGTTAATTAGCCGGTCAATAGATCATTCAGTCTTAAAAGCTCAGTTTCTCTTCTCTTCATTTATTTTCAAACAATTGAGCAGAAGCACATTAGGAATGATATCAGAATACTAATTAATTCCAGTTCAGTAAGTTTCCAGATAAGTTTTTCATATTCATATTCCGGAAATAACTTTAAAATGTAATTGCATAATAATAAAATTTACCTCTTTTTCTATTAACCATAATGAAGGAAAAAACGTGTTGATGCTATTTTTACATATACTCTAGAGATTTCAGTAGAAATGTGTTAACACTAAGTCAATAAAATATAGTTCTCAAAGAGAACAAAATCATGTCCTCGTGTTAATTCGCTTAGTCTCTCAGTCCTGTCTGACTCTCTGACCCCACGGACTGTAGCCCTCCAGGCTTCCCTGTCCTTGGGATTTCCCAGCAAGAATACTGGAGTGGATTGCTGTTTCCTCTTCCAGGGGATCTTCCCAAGCCAGAGATCCTGAGGCTCCTGAATTGCAGGCAGATTCTTTGCTGCTGAGTCACCAGGGAATGTTGTCAGAATTGATACCTTGTATAAAATGTCTATAAATTTAAATGGATAGGATGTCTGTTTTGTTTTCAAAATAAGATTATGAAATCCAACCATCAAATTTTATAGGCCTTGTTTCAAGATGAATAATGTAATTCAAAATGTGTTAAGAAAATGCCTTTTTTTTTGGCCAAAGAGAAAATTTTATTTGAAAATTCAACATTTTATTTACCCATTCTAAAAATAACTGGGGAACTTTGGAGAGAAAAACATCACTGATATTATATCTTTCTATTTAAATCAGCTTGCAATAAATGAACTATCATTAAAAGAGAGTGTGAAGGATTAAAAATGACTAAATTAAAAGCAATATGTATATCAAGATTTGGAGACAGTTTTGAGATTGCTACTTCATTTTGTGGTTTTGCAACTGATGATGACCAGGTAATATTTCCAGGGCTTAGCAGGCGTTCCTAAAGAAGCTTATATATACTGATGTGCTTCAGATACAAAATTACTAAAAATTTTTGGCCCTTTTCTCTTGTAAAATACATGTTTGATCATTTAATTCCTATTGAGGATCTGAACAGTACTACATACATTTTTCTTCATGGTATTCTAATGTTGTCTTATATTATTGGCAGGCAATTTTAGTAATACAAAGAAAAAGCACATAGAAAAAAACAGCAACCATAAATCTGTCACCAAATATTATTATATTTCAGATAGTCGATATAACTTTATTGTACATATATATATATATTTGATATGATTATATACCTTGTGGCCATTCCTGGTGGCTCAGTGGTAAAGAATCCACCTGATAATTCAGAAGACACCAGTTCAGTTCCTGAGTCTGGAAGATCGCTTGGAGAAGGAAATGGCAACTTATTCCAGTCTTCTTAGCTGGAAAATCCCATGGACAGGGGAGGCTGGTGGCTACAGTCCACGGGGTTGCAAAAGAGTCAGACACAACTTAGGAACTAAACAACAACATCTGTAAATGTTAGATTATATCATACTTTAAAAATAATCAGTTTTATTGAGATATAATTTATGACATAAAACATTTTTAATACTAATCACTATTCCTTTGAAGTAGTCCTTTTAATAATGGTTTATTATCTTCTAATATTCCATAGTTCATCAGGCACTCTATCTATCAGATCTAGGCCCTTAAATCTATTTCTCACTTCCACTGTATAATCATAAGGGATTTGATTTATGTCATACCTGAATGTTCTAGTGGTTTTCCCTACTTTCTTCAATTTCAGTCTGAATTTGGCAATAAGGAGTTCATGGTCTGAGCCACAGTCAGCTCCTGGTCTTGTTTTTGCTGATTGTATAGAGCTTCTCCATCTTTGGCTGCAAAGAATATAATCGATCTGATTTCGGTGTTGACCATCTGGTGATGTCCATGTATAAAGTCTTCTCTTGTGTTGTTGGAAGAGGGCAAAAAGAAGAGAAGCGAAAAGCAAAGGAGAAAAGGAAAGATATAAACATCTGAATGCAGAGTTCCAAAGAATAGCAAGAAGAGATAAGAAAGCCTTCTTCAGTGATCAATGCAAAGAAATAGAGGAAAACAACAGAATGGGAAAGACTAAGGATCTATTCAAGAAAATCAGAGATACCAAAGGAACATTTCATGGAAAGATGGGCTCGATAAAGGACAGAAATGGTGTGGACCTAACAGAAGCAGAAGATATTAAGAAGAGGTGGCAAGAATACACAGAAGAACTGTACAAAAAAGAGCTTCACGACCCAGATAATCACGATGGTGTGATCACTGACCTAGAGCCAGACATCCTGGAATGTGAAGTCAAGTGGGCCTTAGAAAGCATCACTAGGAACAAAGCTAGTGGAGGTGATGGAATTCCAGTGGAGCTATTTCAAATCCTGAAAGATGATGCTGTGAAAGTGCTGCACTCAATATGCCAGCAAATTTGGAAAACAGAGCAGTGGCCACAAGATTGGAAAAGGTCAGTTTTCATCCCAATCCCAAAGAAAGGCAATGCCAAGGAGTGCTCAAACTACCGCACAATTGCACTCATCTCACATGCTAGTAAAGTAATGCTCAAAATTCTCCAAGCCAGGCTTCAGCAATATGTGAACTGTGAACTTCCTGATGTTCAAGCTGGATTTAGAAAAGGCAGAGGAACCAGGGATCAAATTGCCAACATCCGCTGGATGATGGAAAAAGCAAGAGAGTTCCAGAAAAACATCTATTTCTGCTTTCTTGACTATGCCAAAGCCTTTGACTGTGTAGATCACAATAAACTGTGGAAAATTCTGAGAGAGATGGGAATACCAGACCACCTGATCTGCCTCTGTGAGTATGGTTTCAGTGTATTTGCCCTCTGATGCCCTCTTGCAAGACCTACCGTCTTACTTGGGTTTCTCTTACCTTGGGCGTGGGGTATCTCTTCCCGGCTGCTCCAGCAAAGCACAGCCATCGCACCTTACCTTGGATGAGGGGTCTCTCCTCACCGCCGCCCTTCCTGACCTCGGTCGTGGGGTAGCTCCTCTCGGCAGTGCTTAGTGCGCCAGTCCTCACCGCCGTCCGTCCTCGGTCGATCGGTAGCTCCTCTCAGGCGTGCTCTCAGTGCGCCGCGCGGCCGGCGAGGGGCTCTCAGTGCGCCGCGCGGCCGGCGAGGGGCTCTCAGTGCGCCGCGCGGCCGGCGAGGGGCTCTCAGTGCGCCGCGCGGCCGGCGAGGGCTCTCTCAGTGCGCCGCGCGGCCGGCGAGGGGCTCTCAGTGCGCCGCGCGGCCGGCGAGGGGCTCTCAGTGCGCCGCGCGGCCGGCGAGGGGCTCTCAGTGCGCCGCGCGGCCGGCGAGGGGCTCTCAGTGCGCCGCGCGGCCGGCGGGGGCTCTCAGTGCGCCGCGCGGCCGGCGAGGGGCTCTCAGTGCGGCGCTCGCGGGTAGGCCGGGGGCTCTCAGTGCGGCGCTCGCGGGTAGGCCGGGGGGCTCTCAGTGCAGCGCTCGCGGGTAGGCCGGGGGCTCTCAGACCACCTGATCTGCCTCTTGAGAAATCTGTATGCAGGTCAGGAAGCAACAGTTAGAACTGGTCATGGAACAACAGACTGGTTCCAAATAGGAAAAGGAGTACGTCAAGGCTGTATATTGTCACCATGTTTATTTAACTTCTATGCAGAGTACATCATGAGAAATGCTGGACTGGAGGAAACACAAGCTGGAATCAAGATTGCTGGAGAAATATCAATAACCTCAGATATGCAGATGATACCACCCTTATGGCAGAAAGTGAAGAGGAACTAAAAAGCCTCTTGATGAAAGTGAAAGTGGAGAGTGAAAAGGTTGGCTTAAAGCTCAACATTCAGAAAACGAAGATCATGGCATCTGGTCCCATCACTACATGGGAAATAGATGGAGAAACAGTGGAAACAGTGTCAGACTTTCTTTTTCTGGGCTCCAAAATCACTGTAGATGGTGACTGCAGCCATGAAATTAAAAGACGCTTACTCCTTGGAAGGAAGGTTATGGCCAACCTAGATAGCATATTCAAAAGCAGAGACATCACTTTACCAACAAAGGTTCGCCTAGTCAAGGCTATGGTCTTTCCTGTGGTCATGTATGGATGTGAGAGCTGGACTGTGAAGAAGGCTGAGCGCCGAAGAATTGATGCTTTTGAACTGTGGTGTTGGAGAAGACTCTTGAGAGTCCCTTGGACTGCAAGGAGATCCAACCGGTCCATTCTGAAGGAGATCAGCCCTGGGATTTCTTTGGAAGGAATGATGCTCAAGCTGAAACTCCAGTATTTTGGCCACCTCATGCGAAGAGTTGACTCATTGGAGAAGACTCTGATGCTGGGAGGGATTGAGGGCAGGAGGAGAAGGGGACGACAGAGGATGAGATGGCTGGATGGCATCACTGACTCGATGAATGTGAGTCTGGGTGACCTCCGAGAGCTGGTGATGGATAGGGAGGCCTGGTGTGCTGCAGTTCATGGGGTCGCAAAGAGTCGGACACGACTGAGCGACTGATCTGATCTGATCTTCTAATATGCTACTAAATATAATCTGCCAAGTTTTTATTAGGACTTTTGCATCTGTATTTATGAGTGAGTTGGATCTGTACTTATTTTATCTTTGTTGGGTTTTATGTAAGTATTATATTTAAGTATGACTGGAGAATCTATTTTAAAAATTCTGCATTAACATGTATGATGAGGATCAATATTTCAAGGAATGATAAATTAAACAAACAAAACTCTTGAAGGTCCAGAATTGTTGTGTGTTCATACAAATCATATGTGTGTGTAAAAACTCAGTGAGTAGTACTTGAAAGAAAACATTCTTTTTTAAATTTAGAAAATTGAGTTTTAATATAGCTGTGTGAATTTTGGTAGTTTGTATTATCTTATTAGTGATTAAAACTAATATGTTTAAATTTATTAATAGCACAGAACTGTATATTATATTTTTCAATAACATTTATGAGCCCTCACATGTTCAATTTTACTTCTAATTTAAGTTCCTTTGACTTTTCCATCCTTTTTGATCAGAAAGAGAAATTTTTTAATGTTTATTTTGCAATCATTTCTTGAATTGATATGTCGTGTATTTCTTTATCTGGGCTTCCCTGTGGCTCAGCAGTAAAGAATGTGCCTGCAATACAGGAGATGCGGGCTCAGTTTCTGGATCAGAAAGATCCCCTGGAGAAGGAAATGGCAACCCACTCCAGTATTCTTCCCTGGAAAATCCCATGGACAGAGGAGCCTGGCAGGCTACAGTCCACAGGGTCGCAGAGTTGGATATGTGGTAACTAAAACAGCAGCATTTCTTTACCTAATGCACTAATTGGTCATTATTTCAGTTCCTTTTTCTTGTTTTCTCTGGATAGATCATTCTTTTAAAATTCTTTTAAAATTCTTTTTTAAAATTTATTTATTTATTTTAATTGGAGGCCAATTACTTTACAGTATTGTGGTGGCTTTTGCCAGACATCCGCGTGAATCAGCCTCAGGTCCCCCATCCTGAACTCTCTCCCACCTCCCTCCCTACTCCATCCCTCTGGATTGTCCCAGTGCAAAGGCTTTGAATGCCCTAATTCATGCATTGAACTTGGACTGGTCATCTGTTTCACATATGGTAGTATACATGTTTCAATGCTATTCTCTCAAATCATCCCACCCTTGCCTTCCCCCACAGAGTCCAAAAGTCTGTTCTTTACATCCATGTCTCTTTTGCTGTCTTGCACATGATACACTTCTGAATAACCTGCTCATCAAGTTTGCAAAAAGTGTTCTGTCAGCTTTATTTTAAAGATCAGTCCAACAAGTATTGTATACCTTTCATCTATATTCACCAATTGTTAGCCCTCCATATCATTTTTGTTTTTTGAACCATTTATGAGGAGTTTTCAGACACCATGATCCTTGTAGACATACGTCATCAGTTTGTATTTACTACGTGAAAGGACATTTCCTACAGAAATTTAATGACATTTATAAAATTCAGAGAAATTTTACCGTTGTTTGAACTCCATTATCTGATATAACTCCATTATCTGATATAACTCCATGTTCAAATATTTATGGTAATGTCCCAAAGCACAAAGCTGTGTACTGTATTTTTCTATAACTTTCTAAATGCAGTTTCCTTTAATTGATAAAAATTTCTCAGCCTTTCTTTGTTTCTCTTGAAATTGGTAATGTTAAGGAATATAGATCAGTTGTTTTGTAGGATTCCTTTTTTGTTTTTCTGATTCTTATGATGGGATTCAGACAGTGCATTTTTAACAGGGATACTGTATATGTAATGTGTTCTTCCCAATGTGTTACAATAGGAGGTGTTGCTGTTGTTCAGTTGCTAAGTTGTGTCTGACTCTCGGCAACCCCATGGATTACAGCACGCCAGGCTCCTCTTTCTTCCACTGTCTCCCAGAGTTTGCTCGAATTCATGTCCATTAAGTCGGTGATGCCATCTAACCATCTCATCCTCTGTCACCTCCTTCTCCTCCTGCCCTCAAATTTCCCGGCATCAGGTCTTTTCCAGTGAGTCAGCTTTGCATCAGCTGGCCAGAGCATTGAGGTTTCAGCTTCAGCAACAGTCCTTCCAATGAATATTCCAGGCTGATTTACTTTAGGATTGACTGGTTTGATCTTGTGGTCCAAGGGACTCTCAAGAGTGTTCAACAGAAGGTACGTAGTCTCTTTGATTAGATTACATTTGCTCAGTTATAGAGAGTGTCTATACTGACACAGTATGAAACTACCTCCCCCTTCATTCATTCATAATTACTAAGTAACCTAGAGGAAGATGCTTTTAGTTGTCCACAGTAAGAATTTAACTTCCTCTGCTGATTTTTTTCCTAAATAAATTGCTCTTAGTTCAGTTCAGTTCAGTCGTTCAGTCGTGTCTGACTTTTTGTGACCCCATGAATCGTAGCATGCCAGGCCTTCCTGTCCATCACCAACTCTTGTAAAATAGTGAATATATAACTCTTTCATTAATTCAACATTTATTAGTAGGATGAGTGTTTTACTGAAAAACAAAGAGGAAAAAAACAAACCTTCCTTCTTCCTCCATGAGTGTGTGTATATATAAAAAAATATATATGCATATATATGCACATATATATCTATTTCTGTTGTATAGATGTGTGGATTCATTTTTATTCAGTATGGTAAAATCAACTGTCATTATTTCTTGCAATGCTCAAAAAATTTCAGAATTGTCATCAAACTGTTTATGTCCTTTTCACGTTTTGATTAATTTTTTTGACTGAATAGTTGATTTATAATGTGTTAGTTTTAGGTGTACAGAAAGTGATTCAGTTAAACATACTGTTTTCAAATTATTTTCCATTACGGAATATTACAAAATACCAGATATAGTTCCCTGTGCTGTGCAGCAGGTCCTTGTTATCTAGCTCATTTGTTTTTTTAAACAGTTTTTTACATCTTGGCACAGAAATTTATTTAACAAAATCAATGTGTATCCTTGTATTTTGCCTGTCCTAGCCGTGGAGTCAACCATTGCTGCGTGTGTTTACAGACACTGAGCATGATACAGGCACACATTGTTTTCATCTACGTGTGTGTGAAATCATCAGTTCATGCTAACACTTCTAACTTCAGTTCAGAGCCTCAAGAAACTTCCATGAATCAGGAAGTGAGAAGAGGACAAAACAAAATGAGATCTGCCTTTTGGGGGGGAGATATGTATCATTTATAGGAGCTTATGTTTACATTTCAGGGGCAGAATTGTTGTATGTGGACACCTCAAAAAAAGCTTAAGATAATCTTGTTTTTTGTAGAATGAATGCAGTGTCCACTTAAACAAAACTGGAGTTCTGTTAGTTTTTTTTATTTCAAATTGAAATGCTCTTTTAAGAAAATTTATTTATTTATTTTAATTGGAGGACAGTCATTTCATGACACCATGGAGGCCCTGCCATACATCGATGAATCAGCCACAGGTACACGTGTGTCCCCCATCCTGAACCCCTCACTGCCCTCCCCACCCCATCCCTCTGGGCTGTCCCAGAGCACCGGCTTTAAGTGCCTTGCTTCATGTGTCCAACTTGCACTGGTCATCTGTTTCACATGTGGTAGTATACATGTTTCAATGCTATTCTCTTGTATCATCCCACCTTTGCCTTCTCTCTTTTACTGCCTCGCATATTGGGTCATTGTTACTGTCTTTATAAATTCCATGTATATGTGTTAATATACTGTATTGGTGTTCTTCTTTTTTACTTACTTCATCTGTGTAATAGGCTCCAGTTTCATCCACTTCATTAGAACTGACTCAAATGTATTCTTTTTAATGGCTGAGTAATATTCCATTGTGTGTATGTGTGTAGGTTGCTTCCATGTCCTGGCTTTTATAAACAGTGCTAAGATGAACATGGGGGTACACGTGTCTCTTTGAATTCTGGTTTCCTTGGTGTGTATGCCCAGCAGTGGGATTGCTGGGTCATATGGCAGTTCTATCCAGTTCTTTAAGGAATCTGCACGCTTTTCTTCCTATTGGCTGTGCCAGTTTGCATTCCCACCAACAGTGAAGGAGGGTTCCCTATTGCTTATAGACTTTTTGACAGCAGCCATTCTAACCAATGTGAGATACCTCATTGTGGTTTTGATTTGCATCTCCCAAATAACGAATGATGTTGAGCATCTTTTCATGTGTTTCATAGCCATCTGTATGTCTTTTTTTGGAGAAATGTCTGTTTAGTTCTTTGGCCCAGTTTTTGATTGGGTTGTTCATTTTTCTGGTATTGAGCTACATGAGCTGCTTGTATGTTTTGAAGATTAATTCTTTGTCAGTTGTTTTGTTTGTTATTATTTCCTCCCATTCTGAAGGCTGTCTTTTCACCTTGCTTATAGTTTCCTTTGTTGTGCAAAAGCTTTTATGTTTAATTAGATCCCACTTGTTTGTTTTTATTTCCCTTACTCTGGGAGGAGGGTCATAGAAGATCTTGCTGTGATTTATGTCAGAGAGTGTTCTGCCTATGTTTTCCTCTAAGAGTTTTGTAGTTTTTGGTCTTACATTTAGATCTTTAATCCATTTTGGATTTATTTTTGTGTATGGTGTTAGAACTGGTGTTCTAATTTCATTTTTTTTTACACGATTGACCAGTTTTCCCAGCACCACTTGTTGAAGAGATTGTTTTTTCTCCATTGTAAATTTTTGCCTCCTTTGTCAAAGATAAGGTGTCTGCAGATGCATGGATTTATCTCTGGGCTTTCTATTTTGTTCCATTGATCTATATTTCTGTCTTTGTGCCAGTGCTGTGCTGTCTTGATGACTGTAGCTTTGTAGTATAGTCTGAATTCAGGCAGGTTGATTTCCCCAGTTCTATTCTTCTTTTTCAAGATTGCTTTGGATATTCAAGGTTTTTTGTGTTTCCATACAAACTGAAATTATTTGTTCTAGTTCTGTGAAAAATACTATTGGTAGCTTGATAGGGATTGTGTTGAATCTGTAGATTGCTTTGGGTAGTATACTCAGTTTCACTACATTGGGTTCTTCCAATACATGAACATGGTATATTTCTCCATTTATTTGTGTTCTCTTTGATATCTTTCATCAGTGTTTTATAGTTTTATATATATATAGATATATGTCTTCTTTTTCCTTTGGGTAAATTTAAGAAAGGACAGAGATGAACATCAGGTTGACAGCTAGCAATGGTTGCCCCAATATGACATATCAACCAGAAGGAACACATGCAGGTTGTGACACTCAGTTCTGGAATGACTGTGGTACTTGACTCTTCATGCTTGAAGATAACATGATCCTTTTTTATTTCCAACTGATAGTACTCTTAACACTCATTTTTTTAATGTAAATAAATATAAATACAGTAAAAATTTTAGAAACTTTCACTGAATATTATAGTGTTTAAGTAGCTAAAAAGACATTTATAGCGCGCTCAGGGCTTCTGTGGTAGTTCAGATGGTAAAGCGTCTGCCTGCAGTGAGGGAGACCTGGGTTCGATCCCTGGGTCAGGAAGATCCCCTGGAGATGGAAACGGCAACCCACTCCAGTAGTCATGCCTGGAAAATCCCATGGACCGAGGAGCCTGGTGGGCTACAGTCCACGGGGTTGCAAAGAGTCGGATACAACTGGGTGACTTCACTTTCTTTGCCTGTACAAACGATGAGTTCCAAACCGAAAGCACATAGCAAGTCCAGAAAGGTGCTTTGGATTGCGTCAGTGTGACTTCTGACTCCTCGGCCATCCTAGCTCTTTTGTTTTTGTTGTTCAGATGCTAATTCATGTACAATTCTATGTTACCCCATGGACTTCAGCATACCAGGCTCCCCTGTCCTTCACTAGCACCCCAGATTTACTAGATTCGTGTCCATTGAGTCAATGATTCTATCTAACCATCTTATCCTCTACCACACCCTTCTCTTTTTGTCTTCAGTCTTTCCCATCATCAGGGTCTTTTCCAATGAGTTAGATCTTCGCATCAGGTGGTCAAAGTATTGGAGCTTCAGCTTCAGTCTTTCCAATTAATATTTAATGTTGATTTCCTTTAGGATTGACTGGTTTGATCTTTGTGCAGTCTAAAGGGCTCTTCTCACTCATATCCAATTCTCCTTTTACATCTGGTTCTGTCTATTGGCTGTGTTCCATCTTTCCCCAGCTTTTCCAAGCCTTACTTCATCAGCCTCTGAAGCAAAAAAGAATTTAAGACACATGTGTTTTGCAAGAATGGGTTAATTCCCAACAGGCTATATGGATGATCTCAAGCTGACCCATACAGAACTGCAAGTGAAGTAGATCATGCTGCTGCTGCTGCTACTAAGTCGCTTCAGTCATGTCCGACTCTATGTGACCCCATAGACAGAAGCCCACCAGGCTCCCCTGTCCCTGGGATTCTCCAGGCAAGAACACTGGAGTGGGTTGCCATTTCCTTCTCCAATGCATGAAAGTGAAAAGTGAAAGGGAAGTCGCTTAGTCGTGTCCGACTCTTAGTGACCCCGTGGACTGCAGCCTACCAGGCTCCTCCATCCGTGGGATTTTCCAGGCAAGAGTACTGGAGTGGGGTGCCATCACCTTCTCTGGAAGTAGATCATGATATTCCTATAAATAGAGGGAAGTATTTTATGCATTCCATCATAAAATGTCTTACAATATGGTTTCTGAGGGTGTCCACTGAGTCTTTGATTTATGAGTTGGAGAATAAGATTAAAAAGCCAATGGGATAATGAGGTTACATACCAGAGAGCCACATTTCAATCCGTGTGTGTTGACTTACAAATTGATCCTTGGTGGAACTCCATTTATCAGTTAGAGAAAAGTCACAAAAAGTTTTCTGAGTCTGAAGAGAGAAGGAGCCAAGAGGAACCTGTTGTGTTATCTGAAGTGACCCATCCATTACATTCGGTCTCAGGTCACCTTTTGTCCAATTTCCTCCCTAAATTCATGTGTATTGTATGCTATGCTAAGTTGCTTCAGTCGTGTCCGACTCTGTGCAACCCCATAGATGGCAGCTCACTAGGCTCCGCCATCCCTGGGATCCTCCAGGCAAGAATACTGGAGTGGGTTGCCACTTCCTTCTCCAATGCATGAAAGTGAAAAGTGAAAGCAAAGTCACTCAATCTTGTCCGACTCCTAGCGACCCCATGGACTGCAGCCCACCAGGCTCCTCTGTCCATGGGATTTTCCCGGCAAGAGTACTGGAGTGGGTTGCCATTGCCCTCTCCGTGTGTATTGTAAGGAAGAGAATAATGTGAAGTGAAGTGAAATGGATGGAAAAGCATCACTCTGCTTTCTTTTCACCAGAAAAATAATTCCCTGTTGAGATTATTTTTGTTTTAAGAAAAATTTGAAGACATGTCTCCTCTCTGATGTTCAGTCACAATTACTGAATATTTAGCATTTTGGAGCCTGGGATGCTAACCCACACTAATAGCTCTCTTTGATATTTTGGACTCAGCCCTCATTTTACTACCTTATGGTCATGGTCATGTAAAAATTAATACCCCAGAGTCAGACACTGAAACTCTAGTTTGCCTAACAATTCAGTTCAGTTCAGTTGCTCAGTCGTGTCTGACTCTCTGGGACCCCATAAACTGCAGCATGCCAGGCCTCCCTGTCCATCACCACCTCCTGGAGTCCACCCAAACCCATGTCCATTGAGTCAGTGATGCCATCTAACCATCTCACCCTCTGTCATCCCTCTGGTAAAGGCATTCTTTGGCATTGCCTTTCTTTGGGATTGGAATGAAAACTGACCTTTTCCAGTCCTGTGGCCACTGCTGAGTTTTCCAAATTTGCTGGCATTTTGAGTGCAGCACTTTCACAGTATCATCTTTCAGGATTTGAAATAGCTCAACTGGAATTCCATCACCTCCAGTAGCTTTGTTCGTAGTGATGCTTTCTAAGGCCCACTTGACTTCACGTTCCAGGATATCTGACTCTAGGTGAGTGATCACACCATCGTGATTATCTGGGTCATGAAGCTCTTTTTTGAACAGTTCTTCTGTGTATTCTTGCCACCTTTTCTCAATATCTTCTGCTTCTGTTAGGTCCATACCATTTCTGTCCTTTATCGAGCCCATCTTTGCATGAAGTGTTCCCTTGGTATCTCTGATTTTCTTGAAGAGATCTGTAGTCTTTCCCATTCTGTTGTTTTCCTCTATTTCTTTGCATTGAT
Organism: Tragelaphus eurycerus; assembly: GCA_935064755.1. NCBI lineage: Eukaryota > Metazoa > Chordata > Mammalia > Artiodactyla > Bovidae > Tragelaphus > Tragelaphus eurycerus. The sequence continues at coordinate 1,269,637 of CAKXYN010000019.1, read as the reverse complement.
CGCTGAGGAAGGCTTTCTTACCCCTCCTTGCTATTCTTTGGAACTCTGCTTATATATTTCCTTTTCTCCTTTGCTTTTCACTTCTCTTCTTTTCACAGCTATTTGTAAGGCCTCCCCAGACAGCCATTTTGCTTTTTTGCATTTCTTTTCTATGGGGATTGTCTTGAAAGCATCTTTTAATTTCACTGCAACCATCACCACCTGCAGTGATCTTGGAGCCCCCAAAATAAAGTCAGCTACTGTTTCCACTGTTTCCCCATCTATTTCCTATGAAGTGATGGGACCAGATGCCATGATCTTGGTTTTCTAAATGTTGAGTTTTAAGCCAACTTTTTCACTCTCCTCTTTCACTTTCATCAAGAGGCTTTTTAGTTCCTCTTCACTTTCTGCCATAAGGGTGGTGTCATATGCATATCTGAGGTTATTGATATTTCTCCCAGCAATCTTGATTCCAGCTTGTGCTTCTTCCAGCCCAGCGTTTCTCATGATGTACTTTGCATACAAGTTAAATAAACAGGGTGACAATATACAGCCTTGACGTACTCCTTTTCCTATTTGGAACCAATCTCTTGTTCCATGTCCAGTTCTAACTGTTGCTTCCTGACCTGCATACAGGTTTCTCAAAAGGCAGGTCATGTGGTCTGGTATGCCCATCTCTTTCAGAATTGCGATGTATTTAACTAGCTTAGAGGTGACTTCATTAAAGACAGAAAATTTAGATCCACTACACCTTAAAACATTTAAAAAAATTGTGACCTTAGACTAATCTTCAGATTTTCTTGTCCAAAGACTCATCATAAAATAATATTTCCTGGGCTTTCCTGGTGGCTCAGTGGTAAAGTGTCTGCCTGCCGGTGTGGGAGACCCAGGTTCAGTCCCTGATCCAGGACGATCCCATGTGCCACACAGCTGCTGAGCCCAAGTGCCTCAACAGGGGAAGCCAGCACAGTGAGAAGCCAGGCACCTCGACAAGAGAGTTGCTCGCACTCACCACAGCTAGAGAAGAGTGCATGCAACAGCAGAGACCCAGCACAGCCAGAAGTAATAAGTAAATTATAAAAATGATGTTTCTAAATGCTTGAAATCTGTGTAATTTTCATGTTCTTTGCCACACATGGATGTTACAATGTTCCAGAAGAGTGTTTCTCAAAGTATGTTCCGTGGAACGCTACCCCCAGATCCTCTATAGAACCGAAGGATTCTGGAGACAAGTAAATTTGGGAAATACTGCAGGCCATGTTCTTCAAATGGATGTTCTTATTTGCAGAGTTCTAGAGAAAACTTTATGTTTGAATTAATCTAGCATTTGGCCCTAGAACTCAAGGACTTCAGAATGTCTACCTCCTTTAGAAGCAGTATTTTGCACAACAGCATTTGTAAAACCTATGTTGAGAGTTTAGATGAAGCAGTGAAATTAATCCCATTATAATGTTTTTAAGACTTGTCTTTCCTACCTTGGCTCAAAGAGAGAGAAGGTACATTGCTATAGCTACTTAGCTATCTAAAACATTTAGACATTTAAAAACTGTGAGGCATTACATTAAAATTTGAGCCATTGAAAAGCTTCAATAGAATTATTTTCATCATAATTTCTAAGAGTGCCCTAAGTGATGGAAATAAATGTTCCATATCCAATCCTGCCTTTTCAAATTATGACAACAAAACCTTAAATACCCAGAAAGACCCACAAATGGAGAGAATGGAGGCTGATAAAGAGGAATGCAAATGTCATTCTCAGCCTAGGCTATAGGGAAGCTTCTCCTTTGTGTGTTTTTGGACCAGTGACACACAAAGGTCTCACGGGAGCGATCTGGATTTTGAGACTGTTGTAGAGTGATGGACGTCTGGGGAGACTTGGGGTGCCAGATCCTACATTAAATATATCCCAGCACCAAGTCTGGCCAAGTCTGTCTTATGCCAGTTACTACACCCTCCTGATTCTTTGTCATGGCCCCTCCTACCATTCCTTTAAAATTTCTTTCTCCATCATCTGCCCATCCAAGCGCAACCGTGACAGTTTCCTCACTGCAGGGGACTCTTCTCAAATACAACCTCCATTTTCAGTCCTGCCTCTCCCTTTCACCTGAAGCCATGACTAAAATACACAGATGGTCCTTATAGTTAATTGTGCCAATTCCAGACTCCACAACTTCATTTTTATGTCGCAACACATATAATTAGCTCTCTGTCTTGCCCTGCAACGAATCAACCTAATTTCTCATTGTTTTCCCACACAGATCACCTCAATCTGCTCTGTTCACCCCTTGCATATACACTGCCATCTTGACCGACCCCCCGGCGTCTGCAGTTGCTGTTCTTTCTCTGTCAGATGTTCTGCTTACCATTGTCATGCCGCTCGGCCCACTTCGGCAGCTCCTGTGCAGTGGAGCCCGATCCAGGATTCATCCCCTTTCTTTTGGTCAAAGTGGTCCAGTTTTCTTTTGAGGCAACTTCTCTCTCTTTTTTTCTTAAATCCTTTTTTCATCATGTTTTGGGAGAGCAATCAGTCCCCAGTTTAAAAAGTGGTCATGGGATGATCCTTGATTAGAGCTACCATGATTGGCTTGATTTAACACATGATGCTTCTGATCCAAAGAGAAACAGTCTCCAGACTTTTTATGGAATTATAGGGAGAGGTACTGTCTTACCTGTCTTCATTCCCCAAAAAGGCTTTGCTAAACAACCCCGCAGAATATAATGGGCTTCCCAAGCAGTGCAGTGGTAAAGAATTCCCCTGCCAGGGCAGGAGACACAGGAGACTCGGATTTGATTTCTGAGTTGAGATGATCCCCTGAAGGATCACACACTCCAGTATTCTTGCCTGGAAAATCCCAGGGACAGAGAAGCTTGCTGGGTTACTGTCCATGGGGTAGCAAAGAGTCAGACACGGCTGAGCAACTGAGCACTCATACATGCTCACAGAATATAAGGGTACAGCTGCTAGTGAGCAATTTAGCACTGAATTAAGATATCTGTCCCTGGTAGCTCAGCTGGTAAAGAATCCTCCTGCATGTGCAGGAGATCCTGGTTTGATTCCTAGGTCAGGAAGATCTGCTAGAGAAGGTATAGGTTACCCACTCCAGTATTCATGGGCTTCCCTGGTGGCTCAGCTGGTACAGAGTCCACCTGCAATGTGGGAGACCTGGGTTTGGAAGATCCCCTTAAGAAGGGAACAGGTACCCACTCCAGTATTCTGGTCAGGAGAATTCCATGGACTATATAGTCCATGGGGTTGCAAAGAGTCAGATACAACTGAGCAACTTTCACTTTCACTGAATAAAACCCTCACAGGGAAAAAGCGGAGTCAAGAGATGGAGACATATTTGGAATCTTGTATCCAAATACAAACTGTGCCCCAAAGCACCCCATTGACTTTTCAGTAATTTGAATCCTATTCAGTTAGGTTTCTGCCATTTGCAGGTGAGGAGTACAAATTAATCCAAGGACCTGCTTTGTGACAGGCTCTGTGCTAGTTATTTTCATATCAGCAGCTCACCCAAATGCTGTATTTTTAGACTCGACAACATCTCATGCAGTAAGCATGATCACCTGTAGCAGAGACTGAATGTTCTGAAGTATTTCTCTACCATTTTTCTCCCTGTGCCTAGTTTTTCTAGTCTTTTCAATGATAGATCCGTCTATTTTCATTTTTAAATCTATTTTCCAAAATTTGGTTTAACTTTCATATTTATTAGTAACACAAAAAGACACAGATGTGGGAAGGATAAAAGTGTGTAATGCACAGCTCCCTTCATGGAGATGTTTTTGCTTTTTGGTTAGGGTTAGGGTTTGTGTGTTTTGCTGTATGCACACACACACGCACGCACACACCAGAACCTGGTAACACTTTTTGCCTTGAGATGTCATAAGCCGGAGTCTAACCAGGTTAAAGCATATCGGGGACGTCACAAATAGAAAAACTGCCATGCAAACAATTTTGGTCATTTTTAGCCCAGTGGAGGGAGCTGGTTTGACATTGGAGACACAGCTGGTGCCAGCAGAATACAGCACATAAAATCACATTTCTTCTCCTTCATGCCTTATGCAAACTGAGGAAACTGGTTTTATTTTCAATTTGATAATGAAAAGGAACAAGGTGCTAATCTTTCAAATGAAGATGGAAATATTTTTCCTACAGACTGACTTTGAAACACTATTTCTAAGTGAGCCGTCTTCAGGGCAGCAGCCCAGGATATAATTTTCCTGTCACATGAAACATTGCATTATGTCTTTGTCAAATATATTTTATGCTTTGACACCTCTCTCTCTCTCTCTCTTTCTCTACTACCCTCTGTGTCTCTCTCAGTCTCTCTCTCAGCGATTTCAGTGAAAATAATTTCTTGGAGTGAAACTTAATCTCGATAGGTGATTCAGTGCTTTCTTTAACTGATAAACACATGCAGCTCAGCAGACACTGAACGCTTATGGGCATTTAGCAGTCCCACCTCCTCCAGGCAAAGAAAATGGCTGTGTGTTATGAAGAAGAGGGAAAAGTAATAGAAACAAGTACAGTAATAAAGAAAAGACCATCATTTTTTCCTTCCTCAAAGAGATTTTTCTAAAACAGCATATTAGGATGAACACTAGCTTACATAATAAAACAGAGGTGGAAGAGTGGGGAAAGGGAAAATAGCTGCCTTCTTTGAAGTCATTTATCTTTTTTAAATATAGGAAAATGATTCATCTGGATTACTTTTTAAGTGAAATGGGGAGGGAAAAGGAACTTTGATGCGATATATATTAAATAAGATTCTCTTAATTTTTGAAACTTCTGGATGATTTTTTCTTTCCTCCTAGAGAAAAAACTTGATCTGGGATCAGATCAGATCAGATCAGATCAGTCGCTCAGTCGTGTCCGACTCTTTGCGACCCCATGAACCGCAGCACGCCAGGCCTCCCTGTCCATCACCAGCTCCTGGAGGTCACCCAGACTCGCATCCATCGAGTCAGTGATGCCATCCAGCCATCTCATCCTCTGTCGTCCCCTTCTCCTCCTGCCCTCAATCCCTCCCAGCATCAGAGTCTTCTCCAATGAGTCAACTCTTCGCATGAGGTGGCCAAAATACTGGAGTTTCAGCTTTAGCATCATTCCTTCTAAAGAAATTCCAGGACTGATCTCCTTCAGAATGGACTGGTTGGATCTTCTCGCAGTCCAAGGGACTCTCAAGAGTCTTCTCCAACACCACAGTTCAAAAGCATCAATTCTTCGGCGCTCAGCCTTCTTCACAGTCCAGCTCTCACATCCATACATGACCACAGGAAAGACCATAGCCTTGACTAGGCGAACCTTTGTTGGCAAAGTGATGTCTCTGCTTTTGAATATGCTATCTAGGTTGGTCATAACTCCTTCCAAGGAGCAAGCGTCTTTTAATTTCATGGCTGCAGTCACCATCTGCAGTGATTTTGGAGCCCAGAAAAACAAAGTCTGACACTGTTTCCACTGTTTCCCCATCTATTTCCCATGCAGTGATGGGACCAGATGCCATGATCTTCGTTTTCTGAATGTTGAGCTTTAAGCCAACCTTTTCACTCTCCACTTTCACTTTCATCAAGAGGCTTTTTAGCCCCTCTTCACTTTCTGCCTAAAGACCCAAATTGCATTCCTTTCAGACTCACTTTTAATTTATATCAACTTTCATTGGAAGTGAGCTATCAGGAATAATGAAATTTGTATTTCCTCTCATCATCCCCATATCTAAGTATATAATGATTATTATATTATGTTGTCCTGCAGATCTCTGTTCCAAGAAGTGATTACTGGATTACTGTCATCTTATAAGTGTAATTCCAAATGTAGCACCTTATTTTTAGAGAGAGAAAATCACTTCTCTATAAAACTATAATATGGGTAGAGATGTGGATGGTGAAATAATATTAAATGCATTATGGACAGGCTGGACTGTAATAAAGCCAAGGCGGCTTCTTATTCTGAACAACAGTGGGAAGCCCAGCATGGATCAAAGCTTGAGTAATAGCAAACCATTAATAGAGAAGCCCGCGGGGACTAGAGCATAATGCAAGCTGATGCCACTCAAAGACCCGGTTCCTGCTCTGCTGTCTCTGGTAGAAGAACTAAAAATGAGCTTTTGCTCTTCACTACCAGATCTGACATCTGGGCTAGACTCAAGAATCCTTCCAGTTTTACCAAACGTGGCATGCAAAGTTTATCCCCATTTTCAATTCCTTGAGGATTCAGAACTGTTGTCTAGGAAGAAGGAGTGAACCTCATTTTGAGTTGGATATTAGATGTGGTGCCTTTTGTCAATGACTGTCTCCACCTGACTTGACCCAGGGCAGATAATTGCACTTCTAGTTTCTTTTCATGTGAAGAGTTTAGAGGTCTTGCTTTCTAAAATTGTAAACCTTTGGGGCACACAGCCTAATAAGATAAGCCCAGATCATTGAAAGGAATTGTCCAAAATAGCTACTTAGGAATTGACCTGCTGCAAATTTTTTTTTTTTTTTTTAATACACCATGTTGACTGTAGGAAAGGGTACAAAACATTTGTTAAGGTGCATGGCTTAGTGATCACCATTAAAAGACTCACAATCCCCATTTCATCAGCTTCCAGAGATAAATCTTAATAAATTTTACTTGGTGTGAAGCTAACTATAGTTTACCTGGCAAATGACAATATTAATAAGAGTAATACTAATGACAGCAAGTATGTTTGGAACATTTATCATGATCTAGGTGTCAAGTTGTTAAGTCTCATCTTCCATGTTTTTCTAACAACCCTACTAGGCAGTCTCTCCAGTTCTCCCCTTATTTAGGGAAAACGAGGCCTGAAGAAGTAACCCAGGATCTCACAGCTGGTGAGTGGCCGACAAGGTTCAAACCCACGTTGTCTGAGGATAAGTCCTTATAGCTAGTTCTTATGTCAATCTGGATAGTGTCACCGCCTCGATGGACGTGAGTTTGGGCGAGCTCCGGGAGTTGGTGATGGACAGGGAAGCCTGGCGTGCTGCAGTCCATGGGGTTGCAAACAGTTGGACATGCCTGAGCTACTGAAATGAACTATGTCAATCTGCTTTAGCACATAGAAGGCACTAAAACATCTGTTGAATGAATACATTGTGAGATATAATGAAAAGTGCTTACCAACAGAAGCCCTTGTTGTTTTTTGCGGGGATGCTGAGGATTGGCGAGGCATCTTGCAGAAGCTGCCCAAGTGCGGGTGCAGCCCTCCTCTCTCATCTCCAGTCCGTTCCAGCGGCACGACAGGCATTGGAAACGGGGCCCAGAGCCCTGCAGTGTGTGATTATACAGATGTTGGCGTGCCGGCTTTGTTCTCTGTTTTCCTGCCTTTGTTGTTCAGTTGCCCAGTCGTGTCCGACTCTTTGTGACCCCGTGGGCTGCGCACGCCAGGCTTCCCTGTCCTTTACTCTCTCTGGGAGCTTGCTCACACTCATGTCCATGCGCCAGTGATGCCATCCAACCATCTTATCCTCTGTCGTCCCCTTCTCCTCCTGCCCCTTTATTAAATAGTCTCAAATGTGCATCAAAAAGCAAGGTTTGGGTTTTTTAATCATTTCGCAATATTTGATGGCAAAAATCTAATAGACACATGAATGCCTACTGGGTGCTGAGCACTTCTGAGGTCTAGGAAGATGGGATCGATCAGTAGTTAATGAGCAAGATAGAAGAATCCCTGAGCTCCAGGAATTTACATTCTGATGCAGGAATGGAACCATTTTTACAGACTCACCAGTGTGATGGGCAAACGTGTGAAAAAACCGACAAGACTCATTTTAAAGCTCTAGGTGAAAAAAATATATATCTATTAAAAATGCTTCTTCTCATTTCAAAATAAAGGCAATTAAAGATATAAATAGCTTTCCTGGTGGCACTAGTGGTAAAGAACCCGCCTGCCAATGCATGAGATATAAGAGACAAGGGTTCGATCCCTGGATCAGGGAAATCCCCTGGAGGAGGGCGTGACAACCCACTCCAGTGTTCCTTACTGGAGAATCTCATGGACAGAGGAGCCTGGAGAGTGACAGCGCGTGGTGTTGCTAAGAGTTGGACATGATTTAGTGACTAAACAACAACAAAGGGAAATAAAATGCATTTTCCTCCTTAACGTGGCCCCGAGCCGTGGTATTTGGTCTTTCCTTTCCTTAAAATGACGTTTCAAATTTTTTCCTGGGTTGCTTCTTATTCTTCCCATCCCTTCGGAAAGCTGTCCCTCCCCACTGGTCTTGCATTAGGTGATTTCTCCCTGACGCCAGTACCCACACCCACAACCACTACCTCTCTTTCACACTAATCTGTGCATTTTTCTGCAAAACACTTATTGCTGTCTGATGTTATTGTTTGGCCATTGATTTATTCCATGTGTGTGTCTTATTAATTGCTAGGATTTCAGTGCATCGTACTCAATACATAATGATACATGGCAGGATGAATGTAAAATTTGAGAAGATGATGCATATTAACTTTTATGAAGTTAATGTTTTTGCACCCAATTATTTCAGAAGACCATTCATTGTTTTTTTGGTATGAATCCCTCATTTCTCTGTGAGGACAGGGCCATCTGTTAATTTGCAGTTGGAAGTGTGTCCACAGATGGTTGTTAAATTATAGACATGACCAAGAAGACATGGCAGAACCTGTTACCATCCTTTGCCAATGGCCTGTTTAGCCTGCCTTTTAGAGACTGGGCCAGTGCTTCAGCTTAGAAGCCTCCACATAAATCAAATTAATTGTCTACAGTGGCTGTTTGAAAGCAGTTTTGTTATGCCAGGGAGGAGGTTTTGTTTCAGAATGTGAATTATCTTTGAGTTTTGAGGAAACCTGAATGTTCCCTGTATGATCAGGTGCAGGGATCTTGAAACCAAGTGCTGGAGATTATAAAAGAGATTTCTGGAGATTATAAAAGAGATTTCTGGAAGAGAAATTTGTGTGTTCACTGTATACACCGTGGCTGTGTTCTGCCTGCAAACCTGCAGTTTCAGGAAATTCCTCTGACCCTCGTGCACAGAGCGGCTCCTCCAGCAACTGCAGGCTTGGTCAGATTGTTTTTCACTGCCAGTCAGACGGGTGATAGGAATCAGATTAAGCAGTTTGTTCAATTTTTGGCATCTTGCATGTTGGAAATAAAAATCATGCCAGCTGCACTTAGAATAGACATTGCCATCTGTGACACATATCCACCAATTATTTTTCTTAATTTGGAGTTTGTCTTCATTTTTAATAAATGGAAAGGCATCACAAAATTTTCAAACCTAATGGGGAGTTTAGAATACTTTATCAAAAATGGACACTGCTTACTGGAAGTTTGGGTTGGTGGGTAGTATCATGGGCGTCCGTTGCTTTTTCCTGCTCATGTTTTATTTCCTATTCTAGAGCATCCCTTCCATTCTTTCTCGCAGGCCCACCAGTTCACAGTCCCACCCTGTGAGCTTCAGGTGTGACTGAGTCTAGTATTCAGTCCTCAGTCTCAAGGGGCGGGTCCATGACCAAGACTGGCCAGACAGCATGTTCTAGTCCAGACCCATACCCTTTGATTCAGGGACGGACAAGTAACTTAATCTGGCCCAGTGAGTCTACCCAGCTGTGGATGTGACTGGTGATAGAAGCAAGGTCCAATGCCGTAAAGAGCAATATTGCATAGGAACCTGGAATGTCAGGTCCATGAATCAAGGCAAATTGGAAGTGGTCAAACAAGAGATGCCAGAGTGAATGTCGACATTCTAGGAATCAGCGAACTGAAATGGACTGAAATGAGTGACTTTAACTCAGATGACCATTATATCTACTACTGCGGGCAGGAATCCCTCAGAACAAATGGAGTGGCCATCATGGTCAACAAAAGAGTCCAAAATGCAGTACTTGGATGCAGTCTCAAAAATGACAGAATGATCTATGTTCTTTTCCAAGGCAAACCATTCAGTATCACAGTAATCCAAGTCTATGCCCCAACCAGTAACACTGAAGAAGCTGAAGTTGAACGGTTCTATGAAGACCTACAAGACCTTTTAGAACTAACACCCAAAAAAGATGTCCTTTTCATTATAGGGGACTGGAATGCAAAAGTAGGAAGTCAAGAAACACTTGGAGTAACAGGCAAATTTGGCCTTGGAGTATGGAATGAAGCAGGGCAAAGACTAATAGAGTTTTGCCAAGAAAATGCACTGGTCATAGCAAATACCCTGTTCCAACAACACAAGAGAAGACTCTATACATGGACATCACCAGATGGTCAACACCAAAATCAGATTGATTATATTCTTTCCAGCCAAAGATGGAGAGGCTCTATACAATCAGCAAAAACAAAACCAGGAGCTGACTATGGCTCAGACCATGAACTCCTTATTGCCAAATTCAGACTTAAATTGAAGAAAGTAGGGAAAGCCACTGGACCATTCAGATATGACCTAAATCAAATCCCTTATGATTATACAGTGGAAGTGAGAAATAGATTTAAGGGCCTAGATCTGATAGATAGAGTGCCTGATGAACTATGGAATGAGGTTCATGACATTGTACAGGAGATAGGGATCAAGACCATCCCCATGGAAAAGAAATGCAAAAAAGCAAAATGGCTGTCTGGGGAGGCCTTACAAATAGCTGTGAAAACAAGACAAGTGAAAAGCAAAGGAGAAAAGGAAAGATGTCAACATCTGAATGCAGAGTTCCAAAGAATAGCAATAAGAGATAAGAAAGCCTTCTTCAGCAATCAATGCAAAGAAACAGAGTAAAACAACAGAATGGGGAAGACTAGAGATCTCTTCAAGAAAATCAGAGATACCAAAGGAACATTTCATGCAAAGATGGGCTCAATAAAGGACAGAAATGGTATGGACCTAACAGAAGCAGAAGATATTAAGAAGAGATGGCAAGAATACACAGAAGAACTGTACAGGAAAGATCTTCACGACCCAGATAATCATAATGGTGTGATCACTGACCTAAAGCCAGACATCCTGGAATGTGAAGTCAAGTGGGCCATAGAAAGCATCACTACGAACAAAGCTAGTGGAGGTGATGGAATTCCAGTGGAGCTATTCCAAATCCTGAAAGATGATGCTGTGAAAGTGCTGCACTCAATATGCCAGCAAATTTGGAAAACTCAGCAGTGGCCACAGGACTGGAAAAGGTCAGTTTTCATCCCAATCCCAAAGAAAGGCAATGCCAAAGAGTGCTCAAACTACCGCACAATTGCACTCATCTCACATGCTAGTAAAGTAATGCTCAAAATTCTCCAAGCCAGGCTTCAGCAATACATGAACTGTGAACTTCCTGATGTTCGAGCTGGTTTTAGAAAAGGCAGAGGAACCAGAGATCAAATTGCCTACATCTGCTGGATCTTGGAAAAAGCAAGAGAGTTCCAGAAAAACATCTATTTCTGTTTTATTGACTATGCCAAAACCTTTGACTGTGTGGATCACATAAACTATGGAAAATTCTGAAAGAGATGGAAATACCAGAACATCTGACCTGCCTCTTGAGAAATTTGTTTGCAGGTCAGGAAGCAACAGTTAGAACTGGACATGGAACAACAGACTGGTTCCAAATAGGAAAAGGAGTACGTCAAGGCTGTATATTGTCACCATGTTTATTTAACTTATATGCAGAGTACATCATGAGAAACGCTGGACTGAAAGAAACACAAGTTGGAATCAAGATTGCTGGGAGAAATATCAATAGCCTCAGCTATGCAGATGACACCACCCTTATGGCAGAAAGTGAAGAGGAACTAAAAAGCCTCTTGATGAAAGTGAAGGTGGAGAATGAAAAAGTTGGCTTAAAACTCAACATTCAGAAAACGAAGATCATGGCATCTGGTCCCATCACTTCATGGGAAATAGATGGGGAAACAGTGGAAACAGTGTCAGAGTTTATTTTTCTGGGCTCCAAAATCACTGCAGATGGTGACTGCAGCCATGAAATTAAAAGACGCTTACTCCTTGGAAGGAAAGTTATGACCAACCTAGATAGCATATTCAAAAGCAGAGACATTACTTTGCCATCAAACGTCCATCTAGTCAAGGCTATGGTTTTCCTGTGGTCATGTATGGATGTGAGAGCTGGACTGTGAAGAAGGCTGAGCGCCGAAGAATTGATGCTTTTGAACTGTGGTGTTGGAGAAGACTCTTGAGAGTCCCTTGGACTGCAAGGAGATCCAACCAGTCTATTCTGAAGGAGATGAGCCCTTGGATTTCTTTGGAAGGAATGATGCTAAATCTGAAACTCCAGTACTTTGGCCACCTCATGGGAAGAGATGACTCATTGGCAAAGACTCTGATGCTGGGAGGGATTGGGAGCAAGAGGAGAAGGGGACGACAGAGGATGAGATGGCTGGATGGCATCACTGCCTCGATGGACGTGAGTCTCGGTGAACTCCGGGAGTTGGTGATGGATAGGAAGGCCGAGCATGCTGTGATTCATGGGGTCGCAAAGAGTTGCTCAGACATGACTGAGCAACTGATCTGATCTGATCTGATCTGATCTGATTGAGTCTAAATTTCACAGTGTTTGCAGAAGCTACTAAGAGAAAGGCATGCTCATTTTATTAGACTCACAGCTGTGAAGGTATGAGTCTGGAGCATCAGTGGCCATAAGATAGAGGCCCTGGCTTGAGAGCAAGTACAACAGAATACAAAGGAGAATGAAAAGATGGAGAGAGAGGGAGCCAGAGTAAGGAAATCTGAGACACACATCTTTTGTTTTTCTTTTTTAGTGTTACAACCACTTTGGAAAACAGTGTGGCAATTTCTTTTCTCTTCTCTGTTTTAGAATATTTATTTATTTATTTGGCTCTGATGGGTCTTCACTGTGGCATGAGGGATCCTGAGTTGCAGCATGTGGGATCTAGTTCCCTGACTGGGGATTGATCCAGACTCCCTGCACTGGGAGTGTGTGGTCTTAGCCACTGGACCCCTGAGGAAGTCACCTGAGATAAACTTCTGATAAAAGTGTTTGAATTATCTAACCACACTCAATGTGAGGCCCACCTTCCTATACTTTTTCAATTATTTCATTTTATTTTTTGCTTAATCTAGTTTGATTTATATTCCCGTCATTTGAACCCCCTAGATGGTAAACTGGTAGATTTGGAGTTGCTAAACCCAAAGATAGCTATGTAATTCTTTAGAAATTTGGCATAAGTTCTTCCTAGAATTCATAAGTTCCTGAGATCCAAATTTTAGTTTAATTACGAACTGTAAGGTCAGTTAATGAATATAGCTTGTTAGAGTGAAGCATATCCATATTTTCTAAAAAAGAATCTAGGAGCCACATTTGCCAAGAGCTTTGTGACAGTTCTTGTTCAACAGTGAGGTGAAACCGATACTAGGGAAGCTCAAACCAAAAAGAAGGTTGTTATTTTCACATACGTTTCCAATTTATTTCTAGCTGAACTATGAAGGCGAGAAGAGGCTGATCGCCGTATAATCTATTCAATTTCAATTTCAAAAGATGCTGCTGCTGATCAAAGGATACCCGTGAGTAGCACATTTCCATAAAATGAATTTTGACAACGTTCTCCTAAATGTGTGTCTTACTTTAGCTTTTGATTTGAAAGGAAAAATGGAGGTTGGCCGGAAAGATACATGAAAGTGGTGCTGAGAGTTTGGGCTGCAGAGAGTCTGTGTCTGAGAACGCGTGTTCTTCCTCGGCAGGCCCCCGCCTGGTGTGTGTGATCTGGCGTGTTCACCACTTCTCGTGGTTTCTTTAGAAGGCTTTTATATTTCCTCTGAACGCCCCCTCTGCCCCATCCCCAATTTAATCTCACAGAGGTCAAGGCAGCCGATCTTATTGTCTGGGGATCCTTTATATTTCTACAAAAATACATAGAACACTCTTATATGTGGTTACCTAGAATTCTACATGACTATATGCTTCAGATAAGAGTCTTGAAAGTAACTGGGCCGCATAGTTCATGGTGTTAGTATTTTTATATTGGCACCAAGGTTTGCTTCCTTATTATTAAGATAGCACTTTAAGTAGTAGCATATTAATTTCTTGTTTTTTTAAAAAATGATCTCAATTATCCCCTTGACATCACCTGAAAGAACTTCTTGGTTAGCTGGCTTATTATTTGTTACTTTCTCTTTGAAGTTCACAACAAATTTGTCTTGATTATGTGAAAAGTCTGACTAGTTTGAGATCCAGCTTTTAGAGACACTACAATTGCAAAGCAGGACAGGACTAGGATCATAAATTAAAAAATAAAGAAGTGGGCTCTGAATCAAATATAATTTTAATTTTTGAATAGTTCTAGGTTGGCATCGAATGGGTTGTGAATTATTTATGGCAAATTTGCTCAATAAATATTAAGTGTTAGTTGCACATCATAGAATCTGTCCTGTAGTACTTCATATTACTTTATTAACTTTAAATTTCCCAATTTTTGACATCTTTCCAAAATTCAGAACCTCTTTTCTCTGAGGCTAAGTTCAGCTAAACATATGGAACTGATTAAAGTGATTGATTGGAAACCATAACTCCTCCAAGGGAGTAAGAGTCCTATGCTATGCTATGCTCAGTCACTTCAGTCGTGTCCGACTCTGTGTGACCCCATAGACAGCAGTCCACCAGGCTCCGCCGTCCCTGGGATTCTCCAGGCAAGAACACTGGAGTGGGTTGCCATGTCCTTCTCCAATGCATGAAAGTGAAAAGTGAAAGTGAAGTCGCTCAGTTGTGTCCGACTCTTAGCGACCCCATGGACTGCAGCCTACTAGGCTCCTCTGTCCATGGGATTTTCCAGGCAAGAGTACTGGAGTGGGGTGTCATTGCCTTCTCCGAGGAGTCCTATAGTGAACCCAAATGAATATACAGTATTTATTTATTTGATTATTGAGTGTCTTAGTCACTTAAAGCTGGTCTTGCTCCAGAAGGGATTTAAGACAGCGATTCCAGTAGAAACGATGAACACTGACTAGAACACATATCCCACCTCTACCCTTCTCCCACCCACCCCCCGCCCCTGGCTAAGCTGTCTATCACTGCATGCTGAAATACAGCAACACAACAACAACCGTGCGTTGTTACACAGTTTCTCCGGGTCAGGAATCTAGGCACAGCCTTGCTGCTGGTCTGTCCTTCAGGATCTCATAGGACAGGAATCGAGACGTGGGTGGGGGCTGTGGATTTCTCACTGCAGGACTAGGAGAGCGTCTGTTACGTATTTAAGTCTGCGCTGGGACTTGGTGGCTTTGTGTGGGCTTTCTCTGGCTGTGGAGCTCAGGCTCAATACTTACGGCTTGAGGGCTCTAGAGCGCAGGATCAGGAGTTGCGGTGCCAGGACTTAGTTGATCCATGGCATGTGGAATCTTCTGGGACTGCAGATTGAACCCGTGCCCCCTGCATTGGCAGGCAGATTATCATCCGCTGCTCCACCAGGGAAGTCCTTGACAGGTCTTTGAAAATTCATCACCAAGCTGACTCCTGTGGCTCTCGGCAGGTCCCAAGTTCTCTTTTGTCTGTTAGATGGAGTCATTCATTCCAGCCATGTGAGCCTCTTCATAGGCCTACTCACAACATGGGAACTTGGTTTTGCCAGAGTGAGGGCTGAAAGAGAGATGAATATCATCATCTTTCAGGAAGAAGCTGGTTTGGGCAGTGGCATTCCCTAACTTATTCCTTGCTGTATGTTAGAAGTGAATTAGCAGGTCAGTCCACATTGGAGATAGGAGAATTCCCCAAGGATGTGAAGAGCAGGAGATGGGAGAACCCTGGGCACCATTTTAGAGACCGCCAATCTCACAAACCCAGGAGACCTGGGTTCGATCCCCGGGTCGGAAAGATCCCCTGGAGAAGGAAATGGAAATCCACTCCAGTCTCCTTGTCTGGAATTCTCCAGGCCAGAATACTGGAGTGCATAGCCCTTCCCTTCTCCAAGGGACCTTCCCAACCCAGGGATCAAACCCACATTTCCTGCACTGCAGGCAGATTCTTTACCAGCTGAGCCACAAGGGAAGCTCAGTGGGCAGTAAGGATTCAGTAAAATACATTTTTGTTCTGCCTCTCTCTTTTCCTTAAAGTCACAGAGCGTCTACCACCCTTTTAGCCTTGCAAGGTCTTCCTTGTCCCATCCGTGTGAGAACAGATGCTTCGGTGATCCTGTCCAAGTTTGAATCCAGGTTTTCCTACCTCCCTGCTGTTCGAACAAGGGCAAATTGATGTCTTTTATATGCTGTTTTCCCAATTATTACATGGAAAAAGTAAGGATTAGATAAAACAAAATGCGTAAAGGGTTTAGCGTATACCTGGCAGATGATAATTAATATATGGCAACTCATATTTACATCAAAATTATTATGAAATCAAAACTATTTTTTAAAATAGTTTTTAAAATAATGTGGATGGAAAATATTGTTCAAGAAATAACGTGGGCAGAAAATGTTGCTCAAGACACACACCCCTATAGATCCTTGTAGGCTGGCTGGAGAGAGAGTGTGTAATGAAAAGCTATCCACTCTTCTTGGTAATCCATAATTTATTTTGAATTTTATGTCTATGTAGGATGAAAAAACCAAAACCTGTCTCTGTCATGGGAACAGTGTTCCATTCCTATTCTCTGAGACAAAGAATGAAATAGTGATTTGAGAAAGAATTGTAAATTATGTTTTTTGTTTTATTGTTTTCCTCTGCACATTCTGATCTCTCAACCTTTTGCCCATCCCACCTTAAAGCTGCCTACAAAAACATGGTTGTCTTAGAAAACACACTGATAAACGCGCATGCATCACTGCAAACAGTCTTGCTGCTTGAGGTGCCCTGTCAGGCTCGTCCACGATCCGGACGAGACCTGGCGCTGCTCTGAAAACGGACTCCGTTCAGCTGCCCTGGTTCAAACCACCTCCTGTAATGATCGCCTAGGAGCCAGGGTATGGTCTGGAATTTTAAGGATGGTGATTCCTGGCCTTGTCTGTCTTCACTCAGGCTTGGCGATCAGGATGGGGTCACCTTTCGATTACCCAGATTTACTGTCCCCTTATACCCAGCAGGGGCTGAGCTGTTGAAAATGGAGCTCAGGAGGAAAGAGAGAAACAAAGTGGATTTCTGTCAACCACACTAGGGAATCACCTTAAATGCAGAAAAATGTGGGTTAGTGTAGAGACTCTTAAGATAGTATGTAAGCGACTTGCACGTTTCTTGTTCATCATACAACTCCGGGCACTGTGGTGGGTGCAGGCAGACGTGCGGTTTGTTGCTGTGCCTAAGTAACTACTCTGGGCACTGTGGTGGGTGCAGGCAGGCATGCGGTTTATTGCTGTGCCTAAGTAACTACTCTGGGCACTGTGGTGGATGCAGGCAGGCATGCAGTTTATTGCTGTGCCTAAGTAACTACTCCGGGCACTGTGGTGGGTGCAGGCAGGCGTGCAGTTTGTTGCTGTGCCTAAGTAACTACTCTGGGCACTGTGGTGGGTGCAGGCAGGCGTGCAGTTTATTGCTGTGCCTAAGTAACTTGTTTCTTTGAGTCTTTCTGTGGATGTGGAGCTTCTGAATGGAATCAAGAAAGGTAATTACTGATTCTATCCCACTCACCATTCCCTGTGTGGGGCGGCTGGCTTTGAACTCTCAGCAACGGCATAAAATAAAAATGGAGGCAGGAGAGCAGAGGTGGTCTGCGCACAGCCTCAGGAGTCAGACTGTGGGTTTAGAGTGGGCTCCCCAGCCCCCGTCTGTGGAGCCGGGGTAAGTTTCCCCGTTGTGGTCTTACCTGTGATATGTGCATGCTAGCCCCAGAGCAGTGAGATTCATGTTTTAGTCAAGCAGAGAAAATGATGCTCTTCATAGGATTCTGTAGTTCTTTATTATTCCATATGAAGGTCCAATCAATGTTACTGTCTGTTGTTGTATGTAACTTGAACCACAGTTTTCATTTTGTGCCATCGATAAGCACTTCAAAAGAATTTCTCCTTAGATACCATGAACCTTTGACAGAATTGAGTTTTAATAATTGTCAAGGATTTTGGCACTTACAACTGTTTCCTGAACATTCTGATACTAGTATATTTGGACTCGTTTCTGTCGTAATGCTGTTTGTAGATCACTCTGGTCCCAAGTTTTATAAACTTCTACTTTTCCCTTCTGCCTTTGCCAAAACGTTTCATTATTCCTTTATTATTCCAATGCTTTTTGTTTCTTCCTTACTGAAAGTTATAGATTCTGTTCCTGTGCTAAATTTAATATTATAGCCATTTGCAAATAACTAAAGGAATTTACAACATTTAAACTGTGATTACAACTTCACAAATACATGCCTTTGTTCAATATGTTATTTTCATCATTTAATCCAATGGATTAGACATTACTATTGCTTAATATTGACAGTGTTTGTCTTGCTATACCTGTCTTTGTTAGTGTTTCCATTAATTCTTCACACACCTCTGGGAGGTAGTTTAGAACATAGTTTGTTCTTTTAAAGTATACTCTTGAACATTTCTGGTAGAAGCCTGTTTATGGTAAAAGTCCCTTGTTTTTGTTTACATAAAAATGGTTTTATTTCAACTTCCGTTCTTGAAATATAATTTCAATGGTATGAGCTATCTAGTGGAGAGTTAGTTTCTTTTAGTTTTTCCTAAGGTTCCTGTTGCTGTAGAGAAGCTGTCAGAATAATTCTTTCCTTGATTTGGATGTGTCTTTTTACTCTGACTGCCATAAAGATCTTTCCCTCATCTGTTTTGCTTTCTTGGGTTCACTACATTGTATCTGTTTGAGATTTCTTTCCATTTATTTTTCTCTCATATCTTTCATTGGTTCTGGAATATAGTCAATATTTTTTCAAAATATTTTTACATAACTTTCTTCTGTCTTTTCGGGACTCTAATTTTTTTAATTAATTTATTTTAGTTGGAGGATAATTACTTTACAATATTATAATTTTTTTTGCTGTACATTGATGTGAATCGGCCACAGGTATACATGTGTGGAACTCTAAATTTACATTAGATTCTCATTCTCCTCTCCACATCTCTTAACCTCTATTTCATAATGTTCACCTGTGGCCTGCATTTTGAATAATCCCTTTTACTCATATGCCTAATTTGCTATGTAATCACCCTTTATTTACAATTTTAATCTTTTTTTCTTCCAATTTTTAAAAACATGATTTTGTTCTTTTCAGTATCTACTTAGCTCTGTTTGATTCTTGTACTAAATGCCCCTTGTCTTTCTGTTATTCTATAACTTTAATTTTTTGCTTTTTACAAAATTATTGGTATGGTACATTTCATAAGCCCATTGTGTGAAATTATTGGAGCCTGAATTTGCTGTCTGCTGCTTCTGATGACATTCTTGTGGTTTGTTTCTTTTCTTATTTTCATCTTCGATTGTGAGCTAATGCATATTTGATCTTAAACTGTGGGAAACTTTGGACTTAAAGGGAGGATGTATTTTTCCATAGAGGATTTACATTTTTTCTTAAGAAAAAAAACCAGGACTTTCTTCTCAGGTAAAACTTTAAAAACAAACAAAACCCTTTCAGGGTCCCCAGCTTAATTATCCAGTTTTGTGTGTGGTTTTATCACATTATGCTAAGTCACTTCAGTTGTGTCTGACTCTGTGTGACCCCATAGACGGCAGCCCACCAGGCTCCCCCGTCCCTGGGATTCTCCAGGCAAGAACACTGGAGTGGGTTGCCATTTCCTTCTCCAATGCAGGAAAGTGAAAAGTGAAGTTGCTCAGTCGTGTCCGACTCTTAGCGACCCCACGGACTGCAGCCCACCAGGCTCCTCCATCCATGGGATTTTCCAGGCAAAAGTACTGGAGTGGGGTGCCATTGCCTTCTCCGGATTTATCAATTTACTCTTGGCCAAATGTCCAGAGCTCCCATAACAGCATTTATGTTCACACCCCCACCATGCCCTCTGCATGTCTTTAGTTTTGGTTTCAGCTTACGGTTTTCGTCCTGTGAGACTATATAACCACACTGCTGAGAGGAACCTCTGTGATCTTTCTAGTCACGACTCCAGCACCTCATTTTGTTTGACTTTTCTCTCTCTGCTTTTGATGTCAATACCTAAAAATGGAAAAAGAGTCAAGGAAAAAGTTGAAATTAACTTATATGAAAGTGAATATGGTTAATAATTTAAACATTTGCTACTCAACCATCATTTGTACATCAAGGCTTTTAGTAAATATTGGCTGAGTGTCTCTTTGGTGGGAAGCAGTAGCATGGGTGCAGGATACACAGTGTCAAAGAAAACAGATGTGGCCTGCTGTACAGAAAGATGAGTCACAAGCCATGTGACAAGAGTGTTCCTTCAGGAAATGAGAAGCTTTAATTTGCAATTTCATTTTGTCAAGAATCCTTACTATGCCTATAAGTAGGAAAGTTATGGAACAGAGTAAAGGTCCTGTAATATTATTTTGAATCGAGACCATAAGTAATGGCATGGGATTAGATCACCTTGCCCACACCTACCACTTCCCAGTGCTGAGATCTTTAGTCTTTCTTAACCTCTCATTCTCTTTTCATATATAAACAATGAAGATAAACATATCTATTTTATAAGGTTGTTGCAAGAAACAGAATTAAACAAATAATGTGGTATAATGTAATAGCAAGCCAAGGTTTCTGATATCCTTTTATTTTGTCCCCAGAGTTGTTCACATGCACGAGAATTCTCATCTAAGTGTTTGCATCTAGGACGCCCCTGGTGGCCCGGCTGTGAAGAATCTGCCTGCAATGAAGGCAGCCGCAGGAGGTGCAGTTTTAACCCCTGGTCAGGAAGATCCCCTGGAGGAGGGCTTGGCGGCCCACCCAGTATCCCTGCTTGGCAAATCCCTTGGACAGAGGAGCCTTGTGGGCTACAGTCCATGGGGTCGTAAAGAGTCGGACACGACTAAAGCGACTTAGCACACTTGTGTATTTGGGTCTAACCCCCCTCCACCATCTATGGCGAACCCTGGCAAGAATATCTTATGCTTTCATTCTAACAGTCAGGGTGATTCAGCAATCTTATCTCCTAATCAGAACCATATGATCCACTTGAACTTTAAACTTGAATAAAGAACGGAGTGTGTGTCACGTTCAGTCTCTTCAGTCATGTCCAACTCTTTGAGAGTAACCTGGGGACTGTATCCTATGAGGTTCCTCTGTCCATGGGATTTCCCAAACAAGAACCCTGGGGTGGATGCCATTTCTTCCTCTAGAGGACCTTCCCGACTCAGGGATCTAACCCGCATCTCCTGCATTACAGGCAGATTCTTTACCTCTGAAACAGTTTAGATAATCTAAGATGAAGAAATAATTATTGATATCTGATTTTCACCATCTCCCTTTCCTTCTGCAAACAAACCAGTAGCAAGAACAACAGAATAGAAGAATTAATTCCACATAAGAAACAACATGGAATAATGTGTTACTTAAGCAAGATAGGAAAGCTGGAGAGAAGGAGATGTGTACATGAGATCCAGATTTTTGCTTTTTCTTTTTCAATTCCCAGCACCTAGCTTAGTATCTGGCATCTAAGAGGCACATGGAATTTATTTATTGAGTAGAGTTAGAAGTGAAGCCAGTGGAAAGTATTTACAGTGAACATCTTTTATTTTATTTTTAAATTGTTTTTTGCTTTTTAAGGAGTCAGTTAACATGCAATTTTGTTGAGAGCCTGCCTGGGCTTTGGATGGGGATACATCATAGATAAAACATTGCTGTGTGAGTTAGTACAAGTGATTTCATCTCTCTGAGCCTTTGTTTCTCCCTCAGGAGTTATGGCGCTGGTACCTACTCACATGCTTGTGAAGTTAAAGAAAGATAATTCTTCTATCAAGCAATGGTATTCCTGTCTTTCTTCTTTATTTATCACCACCATCACCACCACTGTTACTAATACCATATTTTCAATAGTTATTAATAATAGCTGTTTTCTCTTTCTATATAAATAGTCAGGTATTTGATTATGATAGTGTTTGTGAGTGAGAATCTTTTTTGGTAAGTATTCAAATTTTTGTGAACAAAAGAAGACACCTCTGATGGATTTTCCCTAAGAGCGAAGAGTAAAGACACGTCAGTTCTGTGCCCTGGAGCAGTGAGAAGGACAGCAGGGCCAAGTGCTCTTACTGTGGTCGAAGCACCAAGTCATTATGCTTGAGGAGAGACAGAGGCCATGCTTTTAGCCAGTTATCAAATTCTGTTTCACTGAATAGGGAACCAAAGAGCTAAGATTAAGAGATATTCCCTCCCCCGCTCCCCACCAGGTCAAGTTAGGAAGGAAGATGAGAGAGTTGAAGCTGTTGAAGAGGAGAAAATCTTTGGGGAAAAAGACACATTTCTATGAGGAATTCAATAATATATTTTTGCCTTGTTGTATGTATTGTAATTTTTTTCCCTGCCTCCTCATAGAATCTTTAGTAAAATACTCCTTTCTGGCACCTTATAGGTCCTTACACACCTTGATCCCTTTAATTTCCCAGTCTTTACTATAATATTTCTATGAAGAATATAAGAATCTGGCAAAGTTTTAAAATTAAGGCAATTTAAAATAATGTTAAGAATGAGGCTTTAGTGAGCTTTCAAGGGGAGGGCACGGAAGGGGGAGGTGGAAGCCTGTAGAATCAGGGGATCCTCATGCTCAGAGGGAAGTAGACTCTGCTGCCAGAGTCTGGATGATGTTCTAGCAGAACCTCCAGACTCCCAGCCTAACATTTTAGTGTTAAAAGGCTACGTTCACCTCCTCTCACTCCTCTGTCCTCCCGTGCCCCAAACGAAAATGTATTTCAAGATATTATCAGACATTATTTCTTACATGTGTTTCTGCACTGTATTTAAAAACCATCATTACCCTCATACTGTAGATGAGAAAAGAAACTGGGTCTTAGAGAAAATAAGTAATTTTCCCAAATGCAGAGCTGGGCTTCAAGCCAGGCCAGTCATTTCCAACCTTTTAAATACCATATTTTAGAGTTCCTTGGTTTCTCCATTCAAACATAAAGCAAAAAGAATGAATTTAAAAGTGAACAGAATAGAGATTTTTGGCGCCCAAGGTCCAGTACTCTTGCCTGGAAAGTCCCATGGACGGAGTAGCCTTGTGGGCTGCAGTCCATGGGGTCGTGGAGAGTCAAACACGACTGAGTGACTTCACTTTCACGCATTGGAGCAGGAAATGGCAACCCACTCCAGTGTTCTTGCCTGGAGAATCCCAGGGAGGGGGAGCCTGGTGGGCTGCTGTCTATGGGATCACACAGAGTCGGACACGACTGAAGTGTCCTAGCAGCAGCAGAAGCAGCAGCAAGGTAAAGGAGTAGGCACAAATATCTGATGAGTTTATAGTATGACTTTGTGGAAATAGATGTAATTTGAAATGCAATTAAAAGAACCTGTGAATGAAATGAGAAGAGAATGGAAAATGATGCCTTCTGCAGAACACCAGTTGTGCATAACAACGTCATGGATAAATGCCCATCTGATAAAGAGGTTTTAATTAAACTAAATAATTTATTATCCATTATACTTCAATGAATTAAAAATAATATAAGATGCTTTATTTCTCTGAAACAGGATTGTATGCCATAAATTCAGCACACTGTGTGTTCTCAAGCGAGAAAAATGTCCAGGTTAATAAAATGTAGGAGAAATAATAGTTAATTTTGTTATATTTTAACCTTTGACACATTCATCCAAATACATTCCCCTGGGGTGGAGCTAGACTCCATTTTTTCTTGGAAGGGAATCGCATGAAAAGAAGTTATTTATATGAAAATTTTAAAAATTAAATATGGGCTGGTAAAATAATTAATTCGATGAGGTAGCTATTAACTCTATTTCATATATATGCATGTGAACATTCCCTTATATATATGAAATTTCCTGTACATTATATATATACATAAATAGCCACACATATATATTATTCATATATTTATGTAGATAAATGAACATATATTTATATAGATTCATAAAAGCTGCAGCATATGCTATGTCAGTTTTATCCACCTTTATTTTTAAATGCTTAAATATTTATAATTGTTAGATATTCAATAAAAGGCTTATACAAAAAAGACATAAGTGAAACATGAAAGGCAAATTAAAAGAAAACAAATACTGAAATTTTTCTTTCTAATTTTTCTCCTTGCCATTCTTCTCCATAAAGAAAACCACTGTTAATAATTTCTTGGGATTCATTCAGAAAACACAGTGTTCAAACTGGTATATAATGTTACATCTGTTCTTATCTCTATATATTTTTTAAATACTCATCACTGAGGTCACATCAGGTATATTATTTTGAGCCTTACTTTTCTCACTTTAACTTTTCCCATATTAATATCCATAAAATACAGCTTGTTCTTTTTAACAACTTATTATTTTCTAGGAATATAAGCTCTAGTTTATATATGTCTTTTGTTGAGGAATACTTTATTTCAAGTTATTTCCAGATATTTGTTGTTAAATCAGTGCTATAAAGCACATCCATATGAGATTTATTAGTAATAATTTTAGCAGTAGAATTTTTGAATGGTAGGATATGGGTATTTGAAATTTTAATCATTATTTCCAACTTGCTGTCCAGGAGGCGTTTATCAGTTTACAGTCACTGACCCTATTTTCCTATATGTAACCAATACTGGGTATTTCATTACTATTTAACAAGACAAACTTTTAATCAGGTCGAGTATTGCAAACTTTTAGAAACATTCACAACAGTTTCAAAAGTCCCTTTTGAGTACTTGAAAGAAAAAAAAAAATTCAGAAATTGATTTTATTAGTTTTTCAGGATTATAGGATTCTTATGAGTTTAAGTGTAAACACAAGTATAATTAGTCTTTCAGCTAGAAAAATAGCTAATATAAGAAAAGATCATTTGTAAAGGTATTTAAAGCATTATTTTCTGATAATGGATATCACTCTAGGACATTATTAAAATATAGAAAATATTTTAAAAAGCACAGCAAAACTGAGAAACATTCATAATTCTATCTTTTTAGAGAGTATATATTTTTTACCATATACTTTTTATATTAAAGTGAAAGTGTTAGTCGCTCAGTCATGTCTGACTCTTTGCAACCTCCTGAACTGTACGCTTCCAGGCTCCTCTGTCCATGGAATTCTCTAGGCAAGAATACTGGACTGGGTAGCCATTCACTTCTCCAGGGGATCTTCCCAACCCAGGGATCGAACCCAGGTCTCCTGCATTGCAGGCAGATTCTTTACCATCTGTTGTTGTTGTCATTATTCAGTTGCTCAGATGTGTCTGACTCTTTGCAACCCTGTGAACTGCAGCACTGTGAGTCTTAGTGAACTCTGGGAGTTGGTGATGGACAGGCCTGGTGTGCTGCAATTCATGGGGTTGCCAAGAGTCGGACATGACTGAGCAACTGAACTGACTGAACTGCAGCATGCCAGGCTTCCCTGACCTTCACCATCTCCTGGACCTACTCAGACTCATGTCCATAGAGTCGGTGATGCCATCAACCATCTCGTCCTCTGTTGTCCCCTCCCCCCTCCCCCCACTTCTCCTCCCAACCTTTCCCACCATCAAGGTCTTTTCCAGTGAGTCAATTCTTCACATCAGGTGGCCGAAGTATTGGAGCTTCAGCTTCAGCATCAGTCCTTCCAAGGACTGATCTCCTTTAGGATTCACTGATTTGATCTCCTTGCAGTCCAAGGGACTCTCAAGAGTCTTCTCCAACACCACACTTGAAAAGCATCAATTCTTCAGCACTCAGTTTTCTTTATAGTCCAACTCTCACATCCATACATGACTATTGGAAAAACCATAGCTTTGACTATATAGACCTTTGTTGGCAAAGGAATGTCTCTGATTTTTAATACACTGACTAGGTTGGTCATAGCTTTTCTTCCGAGGAGCAAGTGTCTTTTAATTTTATGGCTTCAGTCACCATCTGCAGTGATTTTGGAGGCCAAGAAAATAAAGTCTCTCACTGTTTCCCCAAGTTGTTGTCCCCAAATTGTTTTGCCACTTCATGGCAAATTGTTTCCCCATCTATTTGCCATGAAGTGATGGGACCAGATGCCATGATCTTAGTTTTTTGAATGTTTGAATTTTAAGCCAGCTTTTTCACTTTCCTCTTTCACTTTCACCAAGAAGAACTTTAGTTCCTCTTTGCTTTCTGCCATAAGGGTGGTGTCATTTGAGGTTATTGATATATCTGAGGTTATTAATATTTCTCCCAGCAATCTTGATTCCAGCTTCTGTTTCATCCAGCCCAGTGTTTCTCGTGATGTACTCTGCATATAAGTTAAATACGCAGGGTGACAATACACAGCCTTGATATACTCCTTTACCAGTTTGGAACCAGTCCTCTCTTCCATGTCTGGTTCTAACTATTGCTTCTTGACCTGCATGCAGTTTTCTCAGAAGGCAGGTAAGGTGGTCTGGATTTCCCATCTTTTTAAGAATTTTCCAGTTTGTTGTGAGCCACAGTCAAAGACTATAGTATAGTTGATGAAGCAGAAGTAGATGTTTTTCTGAAATTCTCTTGCTTTTTCTGTGATCCAGCAGATGTTGGAAATTTGGTCTCTGGTTCCTCTGCCTTTTCTAAATCCAGCTTCAATATCTGGAAGTTTTCAGTTCATGTACAATTGAAGCCTAGCTTGGAGACCATTATAATGGAGATGACCATCATATCTACTACTGTGGCCAAGAACTCCTTAGAAGAAATGGAGTAGCCCTCATAGTCAATAAAAGAGTCTGAAATGCAGTACTTGGATTCAGTCTCAAAAATGCCAGAATGATCTGTTTGTTTCCATGGCAAACCATTCAATATCATGGAGATCCAAGTCTATGCTTTAACCACTAATGCCGAAGAAACTGAAGCTGAACGGTTCTATGAAGACCTACAAGACCTTCTAGAACTGACACCAAAAAAAGATGTCCTTTTCATCATAGGGGACAGGAATGCAAAAGTAGGAAGTCAAGAGATACCTGGAGTAACAGGCAAGTTTGGTCTTGGAGTACAAAATGAAGCAGGGAAAAGGCTAACAGGTTTTTCCCAGGAGAATGTACTGGTCATAGCAAACACAAGAGACAACTTGTGTTGTCTTCCAACAACACAAGAGACAACTCTACAAATGGACATCACCAGATGGTCAATACCAAAAGCAGATTGATTATATTCTTTGCAAGCGAAGATGGAGAAGCTCTATAGAGTCAGCAAAAACAAGACCAGGAACTGACTGTGGCTCAGATCATGGACTCCTATTTCCTAATTCAGACTTAAATGAAGAAAGTAGGGAACACCACGAGACCATTCAGGTATGACCTAAATCAAATTCCTTATGATTATACAGTCGAAGAGACCAATAGATTTAAGGGATTAGATCTGATAGACAGTGCCTGAAGAACTATGGATAGAGGTTCATAACATTGTATAGGAGGCAGTGATCAAAACCATACCCAGGAAAAAGAAATGAAAAAAGGCAAAATGGCTGTCTGAGGAGGCCTTACAAATAGCTGAGAAAAGAGAAGTGAAAGGCAAAGGAGAAAAGGAAAGATATACCAATCTGAATGCAGAGTTCCAAAGAATAGCAAGGAGAGATAAGAAAGCCTTCCTCAGTGATCAATGCAAAGAAATAGAGGAAAACAATATGGGAAAGAGTAGAGATCTCTTCAAGAAAATTAGAGATACCAAAGGAACTTTCATGCAAAGATGGGCACAATAAAGGACAGAAGTGGTATGGGACCTAACAGAAGCAGAAGATACTGAGAAGAGGTGGCAAGAATACACAGAAGAGTTGCACAAAAAAGATCTTAATCCGTAACCTTGTGATCACTCACCTAGAGCCAGACATTCTGGGGTGCTAAGTCAAGTATCACTACAAACAAAGCTAGTGGAGGTGATGGAATTCCAGCTGAGCTATTTCAAACCCTAAAAGATGATGCTTGTGAAAGTGCTGCACTCAGTATGCCAGCAAATTTTGAGAACTCAGCAGTGGTCACAGGACTGGAAAAGGTCAGTTTCATTCCAATCCGAAAGAAAGGCAATGCCAAAGAATGTTCAAAGTAAAGTTACTCAGTCGTGTCTGACTCTTTGCGACCCCATGGATTGCAGCCTACCAGGCTCCTCCATCTGTGGGGTTTTCCAGGCAAGGGTACTGGAGTGGGCTGCCATTTCCTTCTCAAACTACTGCACAATTGCACTCATCTCACATGTTTGCAAAGTAGTGCTCCTAATTCTCCAAGCTAGGCTTCAACAGTATGTGAACTGAGAAATTTACTATCCGAGCCACCAGGGAAACCTGCTTTTTCTATAGTATTCTTTGTTTTGACTGTGCTGGGTCTTTGTTGCTCTGTGGGCTTTTCTCTAGTTGCATCAAGCGGGCGCTGCTCTCTAGCTCTGGTGTGATGACTCCTTACTGCATTGGCTTCTCTTGTTGAATACAGGCTTGAGCAGATGTGGCCTCAACAGTTGGGGTTCCCAGGCTTAGTTGCTCTGCGACATGTGTGCATGTCTCCTGTGTTGTCAGGCGGATTCTTTACCACCGAGCCAGCAGGGGAGTCTGAAGGTGTATATTTTTGAAAGAATTAAAGTATATCCTTTCTTTGCTTCATAATTTTGTATATATTTTTCTGTTTTTCTTTTTCCCTATTTCAGATCCTATCTATCTCTCTGCTTATCTAGCCAAACAACAGACATATAACACACATTCATGTATGTGTCTGCATGTGTATGATATCCATTTACACATGCACACACATGTGTAAGACAGGAAAGTCTGAATTTTCTCTTGAATCATCATTTCCAAGTGTAATTTGTTTTCTCTGGTTCATACAGACATCCAAAACTTCAAGCTGTATCTTAGAATTTCAGATCCAATTCAGGTAAAGTGAAGGGTTGCTGTTGCTGTTCAGTTACTCAGTCCTGTCCAGCTCTTTTGGAACAACCCCTGGACTGTAGCACGCCCAGCTCTCCTGCCCTTCACCATCTCCTGGAGTTTGCTCAAACACATTTCCATTGAGTCAATGATGCCATCCACCCATCTCATCCTCTGTTGTCCCCTTCTCCTCTGGCCTTCCATCTTTGCCTGCATCAGGGTCTTTTCCAATGAGTTGGCTCTTGGCATCAGATAGTCAAAGTATAGGAGCTTCAACTTCAGCATCAGCCCTTCCAATGAATATTCATGGTTGATTCCTTAGGATTGACTGGTTTGATCTTCTTGAAGTCCAAGGGCCTCTCAAAAATCTTCTCCAGCACCACAGTTCAAAAGCATCAATAAGAACTGAAGATGGTACTCAGCCTTCTTCATGGTCCAACTCTCACATGTCTATTTGACTACTGGAAACCCCATGGTTTTAACTATACAGACCTTTGTCAGCAAAATGACGTCTCTACTTTTTAATATGCTGTCTGGTTTGTCATAGCTTTTCTTCCAAGGAGTAAGAATCTTTTAATTTCATGGTTACTTCTGAGAAGTTCTCTGTGGGCTTTGTGTCCCTTATCCCTTGGTATTTATTTTAGGAGCATGCTCTTCTCCAGCTCTCACTACCTATCCATTAGGAGTTCTAGGGCATCTTCATGAAAGAAAAGATTTGCTCAAATAAGAATCCCACAAAGCATGCCTGTTTATGTCAGTTAATGTGGCATTTACGAGCTTATAAACATGTAAAATAATATTCCTTAAAATACAGTGCCTGCCTTTCAACTCCAGTTCCTTCTCCTTTCCTTGCCTGATGGTAGACACAGCATAAAGAAGGATCTTGGGGCTCTTTATGTTTATTTCCTCACTTCTCTACGACTACCATTGTGATGAAACCTGTTTAACCTCTGTTCTAAAGTTTTTTTGCTTCACTTTGTTCAAAAAGCCCTGCTCTGGGGAGCCAGTCTTAGAAAATTCTCAAGACCATTTCCATGATAACCTGCTGCTTTGACTTGGCATGTTTGTTGTTAAATATAAGGTAGAAATACTCTTTGCCACAGAGAGGGAACTAGGGGAATGGTAACCATTTTACATTTATGGAAAGTTACCTTTCAGATTCATAGTTTGTGAGTTGGAACAGTACATAAGCAATGTTCTACAGGTGAGTGGTAAAATTTGTCATTTGTAAACAGGAATGATTATTTCTGAGAGTAAATGAGACTTGTGCCCCAGTAGATGTTGTAGGAGCAGACTGACAGATGTTCCAGTAGCAGAGAGGAGCTTTGCTGCTGGGGGATCTGGGTCACGTGATCCCCAAGCTGCGATGCCCCCTGCCCTTTTCCTGATTCACAGATGGAAGGAAAGAGGTGAAAGGAGGGTCTGTGTTCTGTCTTGTTTATCCATCCCTCGGTGGCCCAGGATGTCAGAGAGTTTACTTCAAAGACTGAAGACGCAAACATGGGGGATTCCGAATTCCACGTGTGGAAGAACAGATTGCAGCTTCAAAGTACATTCTATTCAGAATCTCTGCAAACAATGGATTTAGGCTTAGAGGATAAGATACATGAAAAGATACCACAATTTAACTTAGATTTGTTTTGCTTTATTTTTAATTCAATGTAAAAGTTGTAAATGAATGCAGCTCTATCATTAAATTAAGATTGCAACATTGCTATATATGGATATAGTCAAACAGGTGATCTCCCATCCAAAGGTCATCCTTCCGCATTCTCCCCTCCACCCCAGATAACCACTGTTAGTGTCTCTGAAGTGCCTGCCACTTCTCTTGTGTGTACACGCTGAGGGAGGAGATGGAGATACCACACACACACACGTCATACATGAGACGGTATTATAAACAAGTCTCCGTAGCCTATCTTGTGTTGAAAATCTGTTCAGGTTAGTTCCTCTAGGTCAGGCTCATCAGTTGTAAAAGCCTTGTGGCGTTCTGGAGGCGATACTGTTTAACCGTATCTCTGTAAATGGACATTTAGCTTCTTTGCAGCATTTCAGGATCGTATTTTATTTTTAAATCTCCTTTCTCTCCTTGCTCCTCTTGCTGCGGGGCGTGGGCTCTCGACACACAGGCATCAGTAGTTGCAGCACGTGGGCTCTAGGGTATTTGGGCTCAGTAGTTGTGGCACACGGACCTAGCTTCTCTGTGACAGGTGGAGTCTTCCTGGACCAGAGATCAAACTCGTGTCCCTGCCTTGGTAGACAGACTCTTACCCACTGTGCCCCCAGGAGTACTGTTTCAGTGTTTTAAGTGGTGCTGTAATAATAACTGTGAGCCCTAAGACGAGCCACTTCATATCTCTGTGCCCACTTTCCTCTCCTGTGCCACGAGGATGGGGCAGTGCCTGCCTCACCCATAATAACGTCTACAGTGCATGCTCAGAGATGTTTCTTATTCCCTTGAAGCTGATGGTGGTGATCCCTCTTTGCACACCTGTACTGTGTGCCTTAGAAGTGATTTTTAGAAACAGTTTTATTGTGGAAAGAGTTTGCATACAGATTTTGTCAGTTACTCTGTGTGTGTTGCTAAGTTGCTTCAGTCATGTCCAACTCTTTGTGACCCCGTGGACTGTAGCCCACCAGGCTCCTCTGTCCATGGGATTTCCCAGACAAGAATACTGTATTGGGATGCTGTGCCCTCCACCAGCAGATCTTCCTGATACAGGGATCAAACCCAAGCCTCTTATGTCTCCTGCATTGACAGGTGGGTTCTTTACCACTAGTGCCTCCTGGGAAGCCTATTAGTTACTTCACATTGCCTCCCAAAAGGGCTTTACTGTTTGTAGTGGCTCTTTTGTATCAGAATAGCCCGTTTACACAGCTTTGCTAATGCTGAGAATTTTTGATCTTTGTCTTTTCTGCCAGCTTGATGGCAAAACATCCCAATTGTTACTTTATTTTATATTCTTTTAATTGTATAAGGAAATAGTTTTTTTTTTTTTTTTCCCACTTTAAGTTTCTTCAGTAAATAAATATGAAATTAAAGTAGTGAGTGGATGCTTGGAAGTAGACTCTTTGAAACTTGAGAGAGCTGTTGTTCCAAGGCACCTGTGCCCTAACTGTCTGGCACTAGATGAGGAGGAGGGCTTATTGTATTTGCCTGAAGTACCATGAAAGCATTGGTATTTCTGGCTAGTAGGATGAGGATGGAGGGTCTGGACTGAAGATTTTACCTGACTCCAAAGCCCTGTGGTTCAGGGGTAGAGAATCTGCCTGCAGTGCAGGAGTCGCAGGAGACCCAGTTTTGATCCCTGAGTTGAGAAGATCCCCTGGAGCAGGGAATGGCAACCCACTCCAGTATTCTTGCCTGGAGAGTCCCATGGACAGAGGAAACCAGCCAGCTACAGACCATGGGGTGTCAAAAGAGTCACACACGACTTAGCAACTAAACAACAACAACAGGAATATGGGTATTTTCCATTTCAGTGGATGATGCAGAGGTATTCTACATGTTTACATATTTGATATATACGCCTTGACAAGTTTGGAGGTAAGTATACATGCATGAGGGCTTCCTGGTGGCTCAGCTGGTAAGGAATCCGTCTGCAGTGTAGGAGACCTGGATTCGACCCCTGGGTTGGGGAGATCCCCCGGAGAAGGGAAAAGCTACCCACTCCAGTACTCTGGCCTGGAGAATTGCATGGACTCGCAGAGTCGGACATGATGTATGTGTGAGAGTGGGGCGACTTTCACACACACATCCCTGACACCAACCATCAACGACAAACGCGTCTCCTTTTCCGGTCAAAGTTTCCGTCCTCCCTCTTTATTTATTTACTTTTTTGTGATAAGAATACTCAAGGTAAGATCAACACTCAGAATTGTTAAGAACACGATACAGTATTACTAAGTATGGGCACTATGGTGTGCAACAGATTTTCACCTTTCCTAACTGAGACTGTGTGTCCTGGTCGGTCAGTCTGTTCTGTGTTAGCCTTTGCAGTGATTTTGTAACCACAGTTCACTGTGTTTATGTGCACCTGCGGGGGATTCATGTCAATGTACGGCAGAAACCACCAGAATATGGTGAAGAAATTACCCTCCAATTAAAATAAATTAATTAATTTTAAAAGTTCATTTGTTGATTATTAATTGTATATATGTATATCACTTTTCTTTTTTTTTTTTGTTGTTGTTGTTTTTGGCCATTTGAAGTTCCTCTGTTTTTGAACTGTTTCTCTCTTCCATGTGTCTACTGGGTTGTCTTCTTACTTGTTGGTTTGTAGGAGGTATTTTTCATGTAACCTGGATATGAACCCTTCTCCAGTTCTGTAAATCGCCAATAACTATGCCCTCTCTATAGACTGATTTTTAAATGATGTGCCTTCTCATGAATGTACATTCTTAATTTTCCCTTGATGGTTGGTGCTTGTTGTTTCCCTTTAAGAAATATATTCCCAATCAAAACAGGAAATCTGAGTGAAAGCTGATCCCAGAGTATGGGAAATCAGTGGCATGTGACTAGTGGATTTCAAAATTGTTATGGATTAGTAACTACTGTTTATTCACCATTTGGCCCCATGTTCAATGATAATATATACTCTTCTCTTGTCACTTCATCGTATTTTAACTGTGTAGACACACAGTCTTTTTTAGTTAACAGATCTCTGGATCAAGAGAATCTGCGCCTCTAGAAATTCATTTCTCTCTGTACTTAATTTAGATGACAACCTGGACTTCAAGATTGAGCCTGAGACTGATTCTGTAACAGAGATGAGAGTGTTGAAAGTTCTGGGTTATTGGTATCATTTGGTTTTGGAAGGTATATGAATAATTTTTAGTCAAAGGAACCACCATGTTAGACTGCTTAATGCCCATAAGTTTCTCCTGAATATCTATGCTCGCATGCAATGTGATCTTACTGCTCTTCCTTCTCAAGTCATCTTTTGTTCATCACCTTGATTGGAGTTTGGTCATGTGACATGATTTGGCCAATGAGCTAGCAGGAAGTTTGACCCTGATGCAATGTTCTATGCATTAGGGCTTGTCCTCTTGCAAGCCAGCTGTTGTATAACAAAGTCTGTGCTATGTTTTGGTGAGGACATGTGGAGAAGAGGTGCTGGGGAATGAAGAACCTTCTGGAGAATGACCTGAGTTTCTAGCTGAGAGCCATCATTAAGTGGCAGACATAGCAGTGATGTAAAGCTTCCTGCTGAACACAGACTGTGAGAAACCCCAGAAGATGCTGTATGGAATAAAATAATCACCCAGTTGTACTCATCCAAAACATGGTTATGAGAAGTAACGCACTATTTTTGTTTAAAGTCACTAATTTTGGATTGATCTGTTACACAGCAGTAGCTACTGATACACATACCATTTTTGAAGTTGAGAAGTCTCAATATCATGACTAATAATTCTCCTTAATCAATTAACAAATGAATTTCAGTTCAAAACAACTTTTGAAAGGAACATTTGACACTCAAGGAAATTTTTCTAAACTCCATCTGAGATAGTGGACATAGGAGGATGTTTATATGTGAAAACTAAGAACATATAAGTATATTGCATGAAGTTGTGATGTTCATTCTAATCATATGTATAAGGCTTTATTTATGTCCTAAAACATATAAAACATGACAAGCTTTTTGATTTCAAAAATGTACCATAATTTTCAACTTTAAACAACTCATTCAGCAAATATATATTGAACATTTACTACTGTAATATAATTAAAATTATGTTGAAAATTTTTAAATTTTGATCCAATTTGGAGGCAGTGGGTAGACGCTGGTCAGTTTTCTTCCTTGAGCAGCTGATTAAGGAGACATAATCAGGAAGCAACAGTTAGAACTGGACATGGAACAACAGACTGGTTCCAAATAGGAAAAGGAGTATGTCAAGGCTGTATATTGTCACCCTGCTTATTTAACTTATATACAGAGTACACACTGAGAAACGCTGGGCTGGAAGAAGCACAAGCTGGAATCAAGATTGCCGGAAGAAATATCAATAACCTCAGATATGCATATGACACCACCCTTATGGCAGAAAATGAAGAGGAACTAAAAAGCCTCTTGTGAAAGTGAAAAAGTTGGCTTAAAGCTCAACATTCAGAAAACGAAGATCATGGCATCTGGTCCCATCACTTCATGGGAAATAGATGGGGAAACAGTGGAAACAGGGTCAGACTTTATTTTTCTGGGCTCCAAAATCACTGCAGATGGTGACTGCAGCCATGAAATTAAAAGACGCTTACTCCTTGGAAGAAAAGTTAGGACCAACCTAGATAGCGTATTCAAAAGCAGAGCCATTACTTTGCCGACAAAGGTTCGCCTAGTCAAGGCTATGGTCTTTCCTGTGGTCATGTATGGATGTGAGAGCTGGACTGTGAAGAAGGCTGAGTGCTGAAGAATTGATGCTTTTGAACTGTGGTGTTGGAGAAGACTCTTGAGAGTCCCTTGGACTGCAAGGAGATCCAACGAGTCCATTCTGAAGAAGATCAGCCCTGGGATTTCTTTGGAAGGAATGATGTTAAAACTGAAACTCCAGTATTTTAGCCACCTCATGCGAAGAGTTGACTCATTGGAGAAGACTGATGCTGGGAGGGATTGGGGGCAGGAGGAGAAGGGGACGACAGAGGATGAGATGGCTGGATGGCATCACTGACTCGATGGACGTGAGTTTGAGTGAACTCTGGGAGTTGGTGATGGACAGGGAGGCCTGACGTGCTGCGATTCATGGGGTCGTAAAGAATCGGACACGACTGAGTGACTAAACTGAACTGAACTGAACACCCTCTTGTCTTATCAAGCTCCCACCCTCGCCAGGCACCATGCCCCAGCCCTAATCTCCCCAGCGGAACAACTGGGGACAGGCCCTCTGCCTCAGAGCCTTTAAAATTATCCAGAGAAGCCAGTCCACAGGGCAGTCACAGAGCCTGGCTGGCCTCACCCTGCTTGTTACAAGGAAGCCGTCTGCTGCAGCTCCAGCTATCTAGCTCCTAGTCCCAAGGGGAACTCCTTGCATGTCCCTGCCTGGAAGGCTTATTTGCTTTAGCTGAAGGCAGCAGAGTCCTGATTTTATCCATCCAAGTGTTAGTGTGCCGTGAATCTCCCTCAAAAGGATCTTTAAATCTTATAAAACAATTACTGGCTAGGAATTTTTCTATGTACTAGAAATAACATAGATTAAGTGAATAAAAAATGGTTCTCTCAGGTAGTTTTCCTTCTTATGGATTTGTGAGACACACACACCCAGGGGGTATTTGTATTATATTGGGCTGCCCTGGGGGCTCAGATGGTGGAGAATATACCTACAATGTAGGAGACTTGGATTTGATCCCTGGGTCGGGAAGATCCCGTGGGGCAGGGAATGGCAACCCATGCCAGGATTTTTGCATATGTGTGTGTGTGTGTGTATACTGTTTCATCCTTTATATATATATATACACACACATATATATGTATACTATTAAATATTGATCAGAAAAAATCTAAACATTTTAAAGGAAAACTGAAGATGGCAATGACACGATAGACATGATAATTAATAAAGTAAATTTTAAAGATTCACAAATCACAGGGAAAAATAATAAAAACAAATGGAAATTTACAGTATATTTTTAAAAGTTAAATTGACCATTACTATAAAGAATAATACAAACTGTGTGCGATTTTTTAAATTTCAAAACTATTAACATATAACACAAGAGTACATTTTTAACAGTTAACTGAGTCCTTTTTACTGAAAGTGGAACAATGATAAAAATTACATAAAGTGGAATTGGGACTTCGGATCATAGAAGTTAAGATATAAAGGACTGATTAGGTAAGATGTTCTATCTACATTTTCTCTGACAGGTGGATAGATGCAGTTCTGAGCCTCACTATGAAACTTAACTTGAATTTATATGCACCAACTGATATACTTTTTTCACTGTTCATTACCCTGGTAATTACAGTATTGACTGAAAGCTTAGTTTAATTTGTATCAATTATCCAAAAACCATTTCAGTACACTTTTTTTTTTTTCCTTTTGGATCAAAGCTTGCTTGAGAATATTTTAAATGTGTTTCTGCCCTTGGAGTTCATCTGTTAAACCCATTGAAGTTGTTGTGAACTAAGTATG
Source organism: Tragelaphus eurycerus (assembly GCA_935064755.1). Classification (NCBI taxonomy): domain Eukaryota; kingdom Metazoa; phylum Chordata; class Mammalia; order Artiodactyla; family Bovidae; genus Tragelaphus; species Tragelaphus eurycerus. Next base: position 1,232,777 of record CAKXYN010000019.1, on the reverse strand, counting down.
AAGTGAATCCTGATGATGGGATGGTTCTTGATTTTATATGCAAATAATATATTTCCCAAGTTTTTAATGATTTTTAGCTTTGTTCAGAACAAATTCTTTTTTCTTCAGAATTTAATGGATACTATGAAAACAAGTCAATATCTTGAAACAATAAGCTACATTTTTATCCAGTAAAAGTTGTGAATCTTCAAAAAAAATATCCAATGTGTTTAATTCTAAAAGGAAAAGACAGTCAATTAAACCACAATTTTGCTAGTTATTTACTATCAGTTAATCTTGTAATCCTTTCATGACTATTTTGTACTTAGGCTTTACAGTAACCATGAAGAATTTAGCTTCATTTTATGGATATGGAAATTAACGCTTGGGTTGATTAAATGACTTACCCCTTCTAGTCACTCAGTAAGTGACTGATGAACAGTTGTATCTGACCACAGAGCCAGTGTTCTCTGCACTTTTCCATTTTGTTTAAGGACTTTTACTTAGTTAACTGATTGGTTAGGAGGCAGAGGATAGTGTTTAAGGAGTTTAGAAAGTGGGCTAAACCCTTCAGAACCAGGCAAATCCTAGTCACCATCAACCCAAATTCATCTAGATTGAAGCCATTGAAAGAAGTGGCCACTCTGTCTAAATGAGTGACCACTCCTTCCATCTTCCATCCTTGTCACGTTTGTATTCACAGGAATTATCATTTGACATACGCTCTGTTTCTCTTGTCAATATGTGTTTGACTATGCTGTATTTTGACCTCTGCAAAGCCTACATTTTTGAATGACTTTTTAAACTGCTGTCTCCAAAATCTACTGTAGTTTCAGGGATAGGGCAGGTATTCATTAAATAGTTGCTGAATAAATAAATTAGCTAGGTGAATTATGTTGATGGGTTTCCATTGCTAAACCAAACTTGCATTTCTGGGATGAACTCAATTTAGACATGATGGATTATGCTTTTCTATATTGTTGGACTTGATTTGTTGTTGTTGTTTTTCAGTTGCCAGGTCATGTCTGACTCTTCACAACACCATGGACTGTAGCACGCCAGGCCTCCCTGTCCCTCAGCATCTCCCAGAGTTTTCCCAGGTTCATGTCCATTGCATTGGTAATGCTATCCAACTATCTCATCCTCTGTCACCCTCTTCTTCTGCCTTCAGTCTTTCCCAGCATCAGAATCTTTTCCAATGAGTTGGCTCTTCACATCAGGTGGCTAAAGTATTGGAGCTTCAGCATCAGTCCTTCCAGTGAGTATTCAGGGTCGATTTCCTTTAAGATTGACTGGTTTAATCTCCTTGCAGTCCAAGGGACTCTCAAGAGTCTTCTCCAGAACCACAGTTTGAAAGCATCAATTCTTTGGCACTCTGCCTTCTCTATTGTCCTGCTCTCACATCCATGCATGACTACTGAAAGACTGTGACCTTGACTACATGGATGTTTGCTGGCAAGGCGATGTCTTTGGTTTTTTACACACTGTCTAGGTTTGTCATAGCTTTCCTGCCAAGAAGCAATGTCTTTTAATTTCATGGCTGTAGTCACCATTCACAGTGAGTTTAGAGCCCAAGAAGAGGAAATCTGTCACTGCTTCCTCCATTACCCTTCTGTCTGCCATGAAGTGATGGGACCAGTTGCCATGGTCTTAGTTTTTTTAAAATTTAGTTTTAAGCTGGGTTTTTCCACTCTCCTCCTTCACCATCATCAAGAAGTTCTTGAGTTCCTCTTTGCTTTCTGCCATTACAGTGGTATCATTCACATTTGTGAGGTTGTTGATATTTCTCCTGGCAGTCTTGATTCCAGCTTGTAATTCATCCAGTCCAGCATTTCTGATGATGTGCTCTGCATGTAAGTTAAATAATCAGAGTGACAATAAACAGCCTTGTCATATGCTTTTCATATATTATTTAATTACTGACATTTTATCTAGAACTTTTGCATTTAACATCACAAGGAAATGGAACTCTCATATACTCTTCATAAGCATGTAAAATAGTGTAACAGCTTTGAAAAATACCTGTGTACTCCCACATGCAAACCAAGAGGAATTAAATCATGTGCTGGTGCAAATGCTTGTACATAAACACTTGTAGCAGCTTTATATTTAATTGTGAAAAACTGGAGACAAACCAAATGTCCACCAATATGCAAACAGCTAAACAAACTATGATATGTCTATAAAATGGAATATTACTCAACAGTAAAAAGGAATGGACTACTGGCATTGCTACAACAGGGATGCATCTCAAATAATAATTCCAAACTAAGTCAGGCAAAAGATACATATTGAATGATTCTATTTATATCAAATATTACAGAAGACAGACTAATCTACAGTGATGGAAATGGGTTAGTAGCAGGTGGAGTGGTAAGAGGCATAGGAGAGCAGGATTCCCAAGAGGCACGACTTTCAGACGTGAGGAGACGGCCATCTGTTCTTGCACGACTTTCGGACGTGAGGAGACGGCCATCTGTTCTTGCACGACTTTCGGACATGAGGAGATGGCCATCTGTTCTTGCACGACTTTCGGACGTGAGGACACGGCCATCTGTTCTACAGTTGTGCACACATGTCAAAGCCAGCCAGATTACCCAGCAGGTGTGTCTTACTGTCTGTCAGTTACACCTCAATGTGTTTAACAAGGAAAAATAAGTAATTGATGCAGTTCAACTTTATCATGTTTTATATTAGAAAAAAAGAATCACTAGCTTCCCTAGAACTTGTCAGTTTAAAGATGAGTTTTAAATGAATTATCTCATTGTCTTATGAATAGGATTAAGTCAGTAAAAATGCTTGGAAATATATTTTAGCTAATACAAAATAACCATTGTTTTCTTTAAAAGCTCATTTTATAATGATTAGAGGGAGTTAGAAGCTTACATGTTACCTCATTATTGAATTTTTCTAGCCCAAATCAGTGCAATATCTGAGAAGGACCAGGTAGGATAATAAGAACTTATTACCACTGACTTTTCCCACTACTTCTTTGTTAGCCCAATGAAATTTATGAGTAGAAAATGGCATTGGGTTTGAATTGTCATCAAGAGTACAAACCATTGTTTAAAAAAAAGATGTTTTCTCACATCATTAAAAAAATAGATGTTTTCTCACATCTATTGATAATAGAAAATGCATACTGTCTGCAAAGAGATACACACACACACACAAAGAGATATATATGAAATGGAATGCAACAAATTTGTTACAGTTTGTGAAGTATCCCTCTGTTGTTACATGGTCAAGAGTATTGTCAAAAAATCATCCAAAGCGTACCTCTGTCTTCTCTCCTTTGGGAAGGATATTGAGTGATGCTTTCCAGTTTGGGTGGCAGGACCTGACTTCCAATTTCCCCTCATCTGTGACTTCGGATATTACTACTTGTGCACAACATATATTTATGGGACAAAGTTAAAATAGACATTGTAATAAGAAGTAAAGCTTTTAGGGAAAAAAATTAGTGGGAAAATAGATCTTTGGGTAGAATCCAACAACAGTTTATCTGCTTCAAATAATCATGTCTCTATCTGTCTTGGGTCTAAAATGTCTGCAAGCAATTAAGTTAGATATTCTACCATATACAAGCATATAAGGACAAGAAAAATAGAGAATTTTTATTAATACAAGGATATTGGTTATTTTCTGACAGTTTTTCATAGAATTTGAGATTTTTTACCCATAATTAGTTGTTTGTTTTCTTTGAAAAACTGTTTAAGCATCTCCAAATGATGGAGAAACCACAAAAACTTTTTTTTTTAAACAAAGAGCATCATAAAGTAGAATACAGAGCACAAACCTTATATGATTATAGTTTATGTAACTATGACCAAAATGTTTTCAATTAGAAAACTATATTTAATGTCTGTGTGTTTTTCTTTAGAAAAACAAGTAAGTGAAACTTCAAGGAGCCTAAATGGATACATGTTCTGTCTTAGTTTAAACCTTTATTTTTATTTCTGTATTAATTCTCAGCTTTGCTCTGTCCTTAAAGAAATGGCATTTGGTTACATAAGTCTTTCCTGGACTTCTGTTCCTAAGGAGATGGAGTAGACATACTTTCTTATTTCTCAGGCTAACCATTCTGAAAACTCTGAACATTTTATGTAAAAGAAATGAGAGAAGAATCTGAAAAGTGGATAAAAAAACACAAAGACTGAGCTAGGAAAAGCAACAGGGTAGTGAGTTCCATGGGTTTCCTTTCACCTCATAGACCAGACTTACAATGAATGTACTTTCTTAGGAAAAAAATAGAAAATCTTTGTGAATAAGACTAGGCAAAGTTTTTTTTTTTTTTTTTTTTTTTAGTAGACACCAAAAGTACACTTCCTAAAAGCAAAAAAAATGATAAATTGAACTTTGTAAAAATTTAAAAAAAATCTTGTGAAATATCCTGTTAAAAAGATAAAAAGCAATGTATAAGAAAGTGTTTACTAACTCTGATTAATTACATATTGATAAAAGACTAGTATCTGGAATACATAAAGACCTCTCAAAACTTCAGCATTAAAAAATAAACCAATTAGAAAGTGGACAAGAGACATGGAGACTTCTCTCTGAAGAGAATAGACAAATAAACACATGAAAACATGTTCAACTTTAGTAGCCATTAGGGTAATACAGACTATTATCCTAGTGAAATATCACTCTCTGTCTCTCTCTGTCTCTCTGTCTCTCTGTCTCTGTCTCTCTCTGTCTCTCTCTCTCTCTATATATATATATATATATATACACATATATATATCAGAATAAAACATGGAGAAGGCAATGGCAGTCCACTCCAGTACTCTTGCCTGGAAAATCCCATGGACAGAGGAACCCGATAGGCTGCAGTCCATAGGGTCGCAGAGAGTTGGACACGACTGAGTGACTTCACTCTCACTTTTCACTTTGGTGCATTGGAGAAGGAAATGACAACCCACTCCACTGTTCTTGCCTGGAGAATCCCAGGGACAGGGGAGCCTAGTGGGCTGTCTATGGGGTTTCACAGAGTTGGACATGACTGAAGTGACTTAGCAGCAGCAGAATAAAACAAAGCTCTAAGTAAATGCTGGTGAGGATGTGGAGATACTATGTTATTCACTCATTGCTGGTGAAATGAATGGCCACACTTGGTATGGACATAACAAGAACAAAGGCCAGCATTTGCTTAAAAAATATGAAGTACAGACTGTCATACAGCCCAACAACTGCACTGTGTATTTATCCCAGAGAAATGATCACGTATGTTCACACAAAAATTTATACACAAATGTCCGTAACAGTTTTATTTGTAATAGCCTAAAACTGGAAGCACCACAGATGTCCTTCAATGGATGAATGTTAAACAGACTGAAAAACTCCCATAGCATGGAATATGCAGTAACAAAAAGAAGTTGACTGTAGTCACACACAGTGACTGGGATGAATCTCTAGAGAATTATGCTGCGTGAAAAAGCCAATCCCAAATGGTTAGGTATAATGTGATTCTATTTCTATATCATTCTTGAAATAGCAATCATACATAAATAGAGAACAAATTACTAGTTTCCAGGGCTTAATGCAGGCTTCACAGGTGGCTCAGAAGTAAAGAATCCCTGCCAATGTAGGAGTTCAATCCCTGGGTCCAGGAGATCTCCTGGAGGAAGAAATGGCAACCCACTCCAGTATTCTTGCCTGGAAAATCCCATGGACAGAGGAGTCAGACAGGCTGCAGTCTATGGGGTCACAAAGAGTTGGAAATGACTGAGTGAGCATGCGTGCAAGGGTGAATGGCTTGAGTGGGAGGGAAATAGATATGAATATAAAAGAGCAACATTAGGCATCTTTGTAGTGATGAAAATGTTCTGAATCTTGGCTCTATCAATATGATATACTGTTTTTGATGTTGTATCAATACTAGACTTCTACAAAATTTTGCCATTGGGAAAACTGGGTCAAGTGTACATGGTATCTTTGTATTATTTTTTTACAACTGTGTGTGAATCTAGAATGGTCTCAAAACAAGTTATAAAATATATATTTCTTGTCTTGTACCTTCTTTTGGGGCTTCCCAGGTGGCTCAGTGGTAAAAAAAAATCTGCCTGCCCATGTGGCAGACCCAGGAGACTTGGGTTCAATCCCTGGGTCAGGAAGATCTCCTGGAGTAGGAAATGGCAACCTGCTCCAGTGTGCACGCACACACATGAAAACACACATACACATGTGTGCACACACATGCACACAAGTGTGCACACATGCTCACACACATGCACATGTGCACGCACACACATGCACACAGAGAAACATGCATGTGCACACACGCACACATGCACACACGCACACACACACACACGCGCGCGCCTTCTTTTTTAGTTCAGCTAATGGAGAAGCTAAGAAATGTTACCAGGGAAGGAGAGGTGGGAGGTCCAAGCGCTGCTTTTCCTTAGTTCCCTGCATGGCCCTGTTGTCTTGTGTTCCTATCAAGAGAGTCTTCCTTCCACGATTCTCTGTCTGGGTTTTGTATCCATTTCCTCCCTCCATCCATTTGTCTGACCTTGGATAACTCCTGTTTTAACTTGCCCTGGAATAGTGCGCTTTTCCTACCCACTGCCCATGCGTGTGTGCTAAGTTGCTTCAGTTGTGTACGACTCTGTGTGACCCTATGGACGCCAGGCAAGAATACTGGAGAGGGTTGCCGTGCACTCCTCCAGGGGACCTTCTTGACCCATGGATCGAACCCAAGTCTCTTACGTCTAACCTGCATTGGCAGGTGGATTCCTTACCACATGTACCACCTGGGAAAGCGCATTCACTGCCCACAACTTAGTAAAGAAATCATTGATTAAACCCTCCAGAGAGAGCCTTGTATTTTCTGCTGGTACGTGGACTCATGCGGTCGTAGAATGTGAAGCCCTACATGCATGTGTACATGCATCATGTGGCAGGTGAAGTCCTTGCTGCTGTGGACTAGCAAGGAGAGAGAAGGAAATTCTAGTGGAAAGAGAAGGAAATGCACCTGTGAACGAATAAGGTAATTTCACATAATGACATAAAATCTAACATTGTGATGGAATAAGAAGCAATCGTATACATGGTTTGCTTCCAATATCATGGTTTATGTATAACTCTCTGAGCAGGTACCATTTGAGCTGAGCCTTGACTTATGTGAAGACTCCAGTCATGCAAAGAGCTGGGGGAAGAATTCGGGATGTATGAGTACAATAAAGTCAGTCAGTTCATTGCATTGACTAAGGAGAAATGGATGTAAGAAGTGAGGCCTGAGAGTTAGGCAGGGCCCCTGTGGGGTTTTGTCGCTATTTGTGATATAACATGCAACATATTCAATGTGAAAGGGGTAGTGATTAGAGTGTTTTCTTCACTATCCATTTATTTAATCTATTATAAGCAAGATTTTGCAGTGAAGTAGTGGGATTTTGCTGAATAAATATATGGCTCTAGGATTCTAGAAGCTTGCAGTTCTTTGAAAGAAATAAGATGAATATACAAACAGCTACAATAGAAAGCTCTAGCTAATTTACATAATGATCAATTTTGTTCTAAAAAGAGCAAACCTTTGGGATTACCCAGCTGTCTGTCACTTCCACATTTTAGCCTAGTAATTGCTACTCTGGTGAGAACAAAATAAAGAAAAGAGATTCTTGATAAATATCTTTAATTGTTTACAAGTTTTTAAATGTTTTTACCTTTTTAGTGAAATGGAATCATCTTGGATGCCAGAATGAATAGTGAATTAATGGCACCACGGTTCCCCTTCTTTCTTGTGGACAGCTTGTCTTTTTCAGCACAATCAATGCCAGAGATAGTGTGTCTCATGGTAGGAACTCCAGGGGTATTGATAGTTTAGATAATATCTCCTAAAATTTCAGTCTGTGAATTGGACACACCAGAATCTCAGATAATTCTGAATTTTAAAACGTTCTGAACAAACTCCCCAACCTTATCCCTGAGGAGTCTTACTCTGTTCGTCAGTGTGTGTATGTTGTAGAGAAGGGTAGCAGAAATTCAGTTTTTAAGTTTCCCAGGTGATTGGAGAAGGACATGGCAACCCAGCCCAGTGTTCTTGCCTAGAAAATCCCATGAACAGAGGAGCCTGCCTGGCAGGCTACAGTCTGTGGGGTTACAAAGAGTTGGACACAACTGAAGCAACTTGGCACACAAGTGATTTGAAGTGCTTGGGTTTAGAAAAAAAATATTTAGTGAACAAACTGGCAAGCAGCAGATCAAATCACATACTCAAAGTTAGCACCTTGGTCTCTCTCTTTTTTTAAAATTTTATACGTTTTATTTTGTATTGTAGTACAGCCGATGAACAATGTTCTGACAGTTTCATGTGAACTCTGAAGGGGCTCGACATACACGTGTATACATTCTCCTCCAAACTCTCATCCCATCCAGGCTGCCACATAACACTGAGCAGAGTTCAAAGGTGAGAGTGTGGTGGTGTCCTGGCAGCACAGTGATGAAGATGGGAAGGAGGAGGCCGACTCAGATTAAAAAAGTGGTTGATCTTGGAGAGGAGGAAAGGGGAGTCAAAGGTTTCCAAATGGAGACCAGGTGGTAACCTACACTCAGAAAAGAAATGTAGAGAAAAGGGCTGGTTTCTGAGAAAATGGTGCCTGTTTGGCAGGGAGATATGTGGGCATCCCTGCTGGCTCAAATGGTAGAGAATCTACCTGCAGTGCAGGAGACCTGAGTTCCCTCAATTAAGAAGATTCCCTGAAGGTGGGAGGGACAACCCACTCCAGTATTCTTGCCTGGAGAGTTCCATGGACAGAGGGGCCTGGCAGGCTACTGTCTATGGGGTCACAAAGAATCCAGCTCAACTGAGTGACTAATACACATTTACTTTCTATGGGTTTAAAAAATATGTATAACATCATATATGGAATGAGTCGCCAGTCCAGGTTCGATGCAGGATACTGGATCCTTGGGGCTGGTGCACTGGGACGACCCAGAGGGATGGTATGGGGAGGGAGGGGGGAGGAGGGTTCGGGATGGGGAACACATGTATACCTGCGGCAGATTCACTTTGATATATGGTAGAACCAATACAATATTGTAAAGTTAAATAAAATTTAAAAAATAAATTAATTAAAAAAAAAAAAATCCACGGTGACGTGTCAAGGATGGATAGCTAGCATAGGCATTCTTTTTTTTTTTTTTTTATTTTGCTTAACTTTACAATATTGTATTACTTTTAGTATACATCGAGATGGATCCACCACCAGAATACACGTGTTCCCCATCCTGAACCCTCCTCCCTCCCCCCTCCCACACCATCCCTCCAGGTCATCCCAGTGCTCCAGTCCCAGGCATCTGTTATAGGGCATCGTACCTGGACTGACTCGTTTCAGATATGATATTATACATATTTCAATGCTATTCTCCCCAATCATCCCACCCTCTCCCGGTCCCAGAGTCCAAAAGTCTGTTCTATACATCAGTGTCTCTTTTGCTGTCTCATAAGCAGGGTGATTGTTACCATCTTTCTAAATTCCATATATATGCGTTAGTATACTGTATTTGTGTTTTTCTTTCTGGCTTACTTCACTCTGTATAATAGGCTCCAGTTCCATCCACCTCCTTAGAACTGATTCAAATGTATTCTTTTTAATGGCTGAGTAATACTCCATCGTGTATATGTACCACTGCTTGCTTATCCATTCATCTGTGGATGGACATCTAGGTTGCTTCCACGTCCTGGCTATTGTAAACAGTGCTGCTATGAACATTGGGGTACACGTGTCTCTTTCAATTCTGGATTTCTCAGTGTGTATGCCCAGCAGTGGGATTGCTGGGTCATAAGGCAGTTCTATTCCCAGTTTTTTGAGGAATCTCCATACTGTTCTCCATAGTGGCTGTACTAGTTTGCATTCCCACCAACAGTGTAAGAGGTTTCCCTTTTCTCCACACCCTCTCCAGCATTTATTGCTTGTGGACTTTTGGATCGCAGCCATTCTGACTGGCGTGTAATGGTACCTCAAAGTGGTTTTGATTTGCATTTCTCTGATAATGAGTGATGTTGAGCATCTTTTCATGTGTTTGTTAGCCATCTGTATGTCTTCTTTGGAGAAATGTCTATTAAGTTCTTTGGCCCATTTTTTGATTGGGTCGTTTATTTTTCTGGAATTGAGCTGTAGAAGTTGCTTGTATATTTTTGAGATTAGTTGTTTGTCTGTTGCTTCATTTGCTATTATTTTCTCCCATTCCGAAGGCTGTCTTTTCAGCTTGCCTATAGTTTCCTTTGTTGTGCAGAAGCTTTTAAGTTTGATTAGGTCCCATTTGTTCATTTTTGATTTTATTTCCGATATTCTGGGAGGTGGGTCATAGAGGATCCTGCTGTGATATAAGTCAGAGAGTGTTTTGCCTATGTTTTCCTCTAGGAGTTTTATGGTTTCTGGTCTTACATTTAGCTCTTTAATCCATTTTGAGTTTATTTTTGTGTATGGTGTTAAAAAGTGTTCTAGTTTCATTCTTTTACAAGTGTTCAACCAGTTTTCCCAGCACCACTTGTTAAAGAGATTGTCTTTAATCCATTGTATATTCTTGCCGCCTTTGTCAAAGATTAGGTGACCATATGTGCGTGGATTTATCTCTGGACTTTCTATTTTGTTCCATTGATCTATATTTCTGTCTTTGTGCCAGTACCATACTGTCTTGATGACTGTAGCTTTATAGTAGAGCCTGAAGTCAGGCAGGTTGATTCCTCCAGTTCCGTTCTTCTTTCTCAAGATAGCTTTGGCTATTCGAGGTTTTTTGTATTTCCATACAAATTGAGAAATTATTTGTTCTAGCTCTGTGAAGAATACCGTTGGTAGCTTGATGGGGATTGCATTGAATCTATAAATTGCTTTGGGTAGTATACTCATTTTCACTATATTGATTCTACCAATCCACGAACATGGTATATTTCTCCATCTATTAGTGTCCTCTTTGATTTCTTTCAGCAGTGTTTTATAGTTTTCTATATATAGGTCTTTAGATTCTTTAGGAAGGTATATTCCTAAGTATTTTATTGTTTTCATTGCAATGGTGAATGGAATTGTTTCCTTAATTTCTCTATTTTCTCGTTATTAGTGTACAGGAATGCAAGGGATTTCTGTGTGTTAATTTTATATCCTGCAACTTTACTGTATTCATTGATTAGTTCTAGTAATTTTCTGGTGGAATCTTTAGGGTTTTCTACGTAGAGGATCATGTCATCTGCAAACAGTGAGAGTTTTACTTCTTCTTTTCCAATTTGGATTCCTTTTATTTCTTTTTCTGCTCTGATTGCTGTGGCCAAAACTTCCAGAACAATGTTGAATAGTAATGGTGAAAGTGGGCATCCTTGTCTTGTTCCTGACTTTAGAGGAAATGCTTTCAGTTTTTCACCATTGAGGATAATGTTTGCTGTGGGTTTGTCGTATATAGCTTTTATTATGTTGAGGTATGTTCCTTCTATTCCTGCTTTCTGGAGAGTTTTTATCATAAATGGGTGTTGAACTTTGTCAAAGGCTTTCTCTGCATCTATTGAGATAATCATATGGTTTTTATTCTTCAGTTTGTTAATATGGTGTATTACGTTGATTGATTTGCGGATATTGAAGAATCCTTGCATCCCTGGGATAAAGCCCACTTGGTCATGGTGTATGATCTTTTTAATGTATTGTTGGATTCTGATTGCTAGAATTTTGTTAAGGATTTTTGCGTCTATGTTCATCAGTGATATTGGTCTGTAGTTTTCTTTTTTTGTGGGATCTTTGTCAGGTTTTGGTATTAGGATGATGGTGGCCTCATAGAATGAGTTTGGAAGTTTGCCTTCCTCTGCAATTTTCTGGAACAGTTTGAGTAGGATAGGTGTTAGCTCTTCTCTAAATTTTTGGTAGAATTCAGCTGTGAAGCCGTCTGGGCCTGGGCTTTTGTTTGCTGGAAGATTTCTGATTACAGTTTCAATTTCCGTGCTTGTGATGGGTCTGTTAAGATTTTCTATTTCTTCCTGATCCAGTTTTGGAAAGTTGTACTTTTCTAAGAATTTGTCCATTTCTTCCATATTGTCCATTTTATTGCCATATAATTGCTGATAGTAGTCTCTTATGATCCTTTGTATTTCTGTGGTGTCTGTTGTGATCTCTCCATTTTCTTTTCTAATTTTATTGATTTGATTTTTCTCCCTTTGTTTCTTGATGAGTCTGGCTAGTGGTTTGTCAATTTTATTTACCCTTTCAAAGAACCAGCTTTTGGCTTTGTTGATTTTTGCTATGGTCTCTTTTGTTTCTTTTGCATTTATTTCTGCCCTAATTTTTAAGATTTCTTTCCTTCTACTAACCTTGGGGTGCTTCATTTCTTCCTTTTCCAGTTGCTTTAGGTGTAGAGTTAGGTTATTTATTTGGCTTTTTTCTTGTTTCTTAAGGTATGCCTGAATTGCTATGAACTTTCCCCTTGGGACTGCTTTTACAGTGTCCCACAGGTTTTGGGTTGTTGTGTTTTCATTTTCATTCGTTTCTATGCAGAATTTGATTTCTTTTTTGATTTCTTCTGTGATTTGTTGGTTATTCAGGAGTGTGTTGTTCAGCCTCCATATGTTGGAATTTTTAATAGTTTTTCTCCTGTTATTGAGATTTACTCTTACTGCATTGTGGTCAGAGAAAATGCTTGGAATGATTTCAATTTTTCTGAACTTACCAAGGCTAGATTTATGGCCCAGGATGTGGTCTATCCTGGAGAAGGTTCCGTGTGCACTTGAGAAAAAGGTGAAATTCATTGTTTTGGGATGAAATGTCCTATAGATATCAATTAGTTCTAATTTGTCTATTGTATCATTTAAAGTTTGTGTTTCCTTGTTAATTTTCTGTTTAGTTGATCTATCCATTGGTGTGAGTGGGGTATTAAAGTCTCCCACTATTATTGTGTTATTGTTTATTTCTCCTTTCATACTTGTTAGTATTTGTCTTACATATTGCGGTGCTCCTATGTTGGGTGCATATATATTTATAATTGTTATATCTTCTTCTTGGATTGATCCTTTGATCATTATGTGGTGACCTTCTTTGTCTCTTTTCACAGCTTTTGTTTTAAAGTCTATTTTATCTGATATGAATATTGCTACTCCTGCTTTCTTTTGGTCCCTATTTGCATGGAAAATCTTTTTCCAGCCCTTCACTTTCAGTCTGTATGTGTCCCCTGTTTTGAGGTGGGTCTCTTGTAGACAACATATGTATGGGTCTTGTTTTTGTATCCATTCAGCCAGTCTCTGCCTTTTGGTTGGGGCATTCAACCCATTTACATTTAAGGTAATTATGGATAAATATGATCCCGTTGCCATTTACTTTGTTGTTTTGGGTTTGAATTTATATATCCTTTTTGTGTTTCCTGTCTAGAGAAGGTCCTTTAGTATTTGTTGGAGAGCTGGTTTGTTGTTGCTGAATTCTCTCAGCTTTTGCTTGTCTGTAAAGGTTTTAATTTCTCCTTCATATTTGAATGAGATCCTTGCTGGGTACAATAATCTGGGCTGTAGGTTCTTTTCTTTCATCACTTTAAGTATGTCTTGCCATTCCCTCCTGGCTTGAAGAGTTTCTATTGAAAGATCAGCTGTTAGCCTTATGGGAATTCCCTTGTGTGTTATTTGTTGTTTTTCCCTTGCTGCTTTTAATATTTGTTCTTTGTGTTTGATCTTTGTTAATTTGATTAATATGTGTCTTGGGGTGTTTCGCCTTGGGTTTATCCTATTTGGGACTCTCTGGGTTTCTTGGACTTGAGTGATTATTTCCTTCCCCATTTTAGGGAAGTTTTCATCTATTCTCTCCTCTAGTATCTTCTCATGGTCTTTCTTTTTGTCTTCTTCTTCTGGAACTCCTATGATTCGAATATTGTAACGTTTAAAATTGTCCTGGAGGTCTCTGAGATTGTCCTCATTCCTTTTAATTCGTTTTTCTTTTTTCTCCTCTGATTCATTTAATTCTGCCATTCTATCTTCTAATTCACTAATTCTATCTTCTGCCTCTGTAATTCTACTATTTGTTGCCTCCAGAGTGTTTTGGATCTCATTTATTGCATTATTCATTATATATTGACTCTTTTTTATTTCTTCTAGGTCCTTGTTAAATCTTTCTTGCATCTTCTCGATGCTTTTCTCCAGGCTATTTATCCATGATTCCATTTTGCTTTCCAGATTTTGGATTAATTTCACTATCATTATTCGGAATTCTTTATCAGGTAGGTTCGCTATTTCTTCCTCTTTTGTTTGGTTTGGTGGGCATTTATCCTGTTCCTTTACCTGTTGGGAATTCTTCTGTCTCTTCATCTTGTTTAAAATGCTGAGTTTGGGGTGTCCTTACTGTATTCTGGCAGTCTGTGGAGTTCTCTTTATTGTGGCGTTTCTGCACTATATGTGGGTTTGTACCGGTGGCAAGTCGAGGTTTCTTGTTTATGGAAGCTTGTATCGATGTTCTGGTGGGTGGGGCTGGATTTCTTTTCTCTGGGGTGCGGTGGAGTGTCTAGTGGTGAGTTATGAGATGTCTATGATTTTGAGGTCGCTTTGTGTAGCCTGTGACTTGGAGCTCAGGGCTGTGTTCTTGTTTTTCTAGAGAGTTTGCTTGGTATGTCTTGCCGTGGAACTTGCTGGTCTTTGTGTGATGCTTGGTTTCAGTGTAGGTATGGAGGCATTTGATGAGCTCCTGTCAAATAGTGTTTCGTGGGATCAGGGTATGGACTTAAGCCTCCTGCTTCCTGTTATCTGTCTTATTTTTGCAGTAGTCTCAAAAAGTTCATCTTCTATATTGCATTCCATAACTAGACTGCTCAGAGATGTTCACGGAGTTATACAGAGAAGGAGAAAGGGAGGAGGGAGATAGAGTTGGTCAGGAGGATAAAAGCAGGGAGTGTAAAGGAGAGAGACAGATCCAGTCAGTAATCAGTAAAGAAAAGAACAAAGGAAAGAAGAAAAGCAAAGGACAAAAAGAAAAAAGAAAAAGAAAAAAAAAAAAACCAAAACAGGGTCGCAAAAGTTATATCTAACAGTGGAGATTAAAGAGGTACTAGAGGATAAAAACATAAAAATAAAAGAAACAAAAAAACAAACAAAAAAACAATTAAAAGAAAAAAAAATTTTTTTCCTTTTTTTTAATAAAAAAATAATAAAATTTAAAAAAAAACCATATATTAAAAAAAGAAAAAAAAAGGAAATAATGATGGTAAAAATAGTAACAATATGTATAAGAGTTTCTCTTTTATTGCTGTGGGTTCAGTTCATTTCCGGCTAGTTCCTTGTTCCGGCTTAAGTTTCTCAAGATCTATAGGCCCCTTTCTCTGTAGTTGGTCTGTATAGTCCTTTGTTCTGTGCGCGGGCCCCGCAGTGTCTTGGGCCTGGGCCGGCCTCTCCTGTGGTCGGCGCTGCAGTCTGGTCTGCCGGCCCAAACTACTCCCGGCGGAAACGGCCCGCGCGGCAACGGCTGGCGGGGGAGCGGCGGCTAGGGGATGGTTCGCACAGGAACGGTCGGTGGTGGGGGTCGACCCGCGCGGGAGCCCCCGGCGCAGGGGGCGGGTGCACTCTATAGTCCTTTGTTCTGTGCCCGGGCCCCGCAGTGTCTTGGGCCAGGGCCGGCCTCTCCTGTGTTCGGCGCCGCAGTCCGGTCTGCCGGCCCAAAGCACTGCCGGCGGAAACGGCCCACGTGGCAACGGCTGGCGGGGGAGTGGCGGTGAGGGGATGGTTCGCACGGGAATGGTCGGCGGTGGGGGTCGACCCGTGCGGGAGCTGCCGGCGCAGGGGGTGGGTGCGCGCCCGCGCGGGAGCCGGCGGCGGCGTGGGAGCAGCCCGCAGCGTCTCCCCGCCCAGCCCCGGGTTGCTACTGGCGGAAGCGGGTGTTTGCGATGATGCCTTCCTGCTGCAGAAGCTACCGCAGGGCTCGTAGTCTGTGGGTCTTAATTGTTCAATTGTTTTCCTCCCTGTTATGATATTCTCCGTGCTTCCTAGGTTGGCACAGACTCTACAGGGAGAGTGTTTCCCGGTGTTTGGGAACTTCTCTTTTCCTTTCAAGGCTCCCTTCCCCGGACAGAGGTCCACCCCTCCCTCTTTGTCCCTCTCTGGCTTCTATATTCTTTCCTACCTCCTTTAGAGGGGAGTGAGTTGCTTTTCTGGGTGTCCGATGTTCTCTGCCGGCATTCCGAAGCTGTTTGAGGAATTTACTCGGCGTTTAGATGTCCCCTTGATGAATTTGTGGAGGAGAAAGTGTATTCCCCGTCCTAATCCTCCGCCATCTTAACCGGAACCCCTAGCATAGGCATTCTGACTGAGACTGTTAGCTCTCATTTAGTTTGTATTTTCTCAGCCTCCCTTTCAGCCAGCCTAGGATCTTGTAACTGGGTTCTGGCTAATGGGGGAGAAATGAGCAAAGCCACTCCTGGGCCCGACTCTTAAAAACACATCCCTGCGGGCTGTGGATAGAGGGAAGTCTAGCAGACTGGTATCAGGCTTTGAGTGAACAGCAAATAACCTTTCTTCCTTTTTCCTCAACTCTAGTTTAGGAGGACTCCAAAAAGGGATTCTTGGGGTCCAATGAACTGTCTTGCAGATTTCCCTTGGTGCTTCCTACCTTCTGTAGGATACAGCTCTCAGTCCACTGGGGGCTGGACTGGAAGACAAACCTGAGAGCTGTCATCACTCCTTTCTCAAGGTTATCCTTTTGGAAACTGTTCATTCTGAAGCCCACTGGTCCTGCCTTTTATCTCTGTTGGATGGGTTTCTCCTGGGAGGGTCTGCAGGCTCTCTGAAGTGAAGTGAAATGAGCTGTTCAGTCTTGTCTGACTCTTTGCGACCCCATGGACTATATAGTCCATGGAATTCTCCAGACCAGAATTCTGGAGTGGGTAGTCTTTCCCTTCTCCAGGGGATCTTCCCAACCCAGGGATTGAATCCAGGTCTCCCGCACTGCAGACAGATTCTTTACCAGTTGAGCCATAAGGGAAGCCCAAGAATACCCGAATGCAGGCTCCCTAATCCCAAACATACTTGAATCAGAATCTATAACCCTTATTACACTTGAATGAAATAAAATATTTTAATCCAGTATGCTGTGCCATAGGGTTGCTAAATATGTGGCTCCTTGACCAGCTGCCTCAGTGTTTCCTTAGAACTCACTAGAAATATGTATTCTCAGGCTCCACTGAGACCTGTTGAATCTGAGTGTTAACAAGCCATCCAGGTGACTCTGGAAGAGGCTCCAGTTTGAAAACAACTGGACTAGTGCTTATTTAATCTTTCCAACACTTTTTTCCTCCTATTTAAGATGAAGATTGTAAGGGTTAAATTAGATAAAGTGCATAGCGTTGCAGCTCGCACATAATAGTGCTTTTTGTTTTTTGGCAAGAAGGAAAGATATGACCAACCTAGACAGCAAAAAGCAGAGACATTACTTTGCCAACAAAGGTCCATCTAGTCAAGGCTATGGTTTTCCCTGTGGTCATATATGGATGTGAGAGTTGGACTGTGAAGAAGGCTGAGCACCAAAGAATTGATGCTTTTGAACTGTGGTGTTGGAGAAGACTCTTGAGAGTCCCTTGGACTGCAAGGAGATCCAACGAGTCCATTCTGAAGGAGATCAACCCTGGGATTTCTTTGGAAGGACTGATGCTAAAGCTGAAACTCCAGTACTTTGGCCACCTCATGCGAAGAGTTGACTCATTGGAGAAGACTCTGATGCTGGGAGGGATTGAGGGCAAGAGGAGAAGGAGACGACAGAGGATGAGATGGCTGGATGGCATCACTGACTCAATGGACGTGTGTCTGAGTGACCTCCGGGAGTTGGTGCTGGACAGGGAGGCCTGGCGTGCTGCGATTCATGGGGTCGCAAAGAGTTGGACATGACTGAACGACTGATCTCATCTGATCTGAAACAACACACCCTCCTCTTGCCAAAGCATGCATCTTTGCCACAGGCTTTGGTAACATAGAACTGGATCCATTGTGCTGTCAGGAAAAGAAATATATGGCGGGAACCATAATTTATCCAGCGGGAGAAGAACTACACGTTTGTTCTCGTGTGCTCTAATCATAGCACCCGAGAAAGACCAAAGTGACTTTTTGGTAAGGTAAAGGATTAGAAGAATGAGTAATAATTTCTCATAAAAGTACAATAAAGCTGATATTAAAGACCTTTAAAGGATAAATCTCAGCACGTTGCGCTTTTATGTATGCAAGTGATAGAGAGACAGGTATAGAGCTGGAAGAGATGAGAATCCATGAGGCTGGTACTTTGATTAGAGGAAGGGCTACTGGAATCCAGGTAGGCACCCATCCTTTCCCCTTTCAATTTCGTCCTTAAAAGTCGTACAGATCAGGCCAGCCCCGTTCACCAGTCCTCAACTACAAAGAGTTGGGAGATGGTACCTCAAGACAGCCCATCTTTTTCAATCATTTTGAAGGAAACTTCAGTGATAAAAGCAGATCTGTGAGTGGGTACATTTTAATTCACAGTTAACAAAAGAAACCATCTTCACTGTGGATGGTCAAACACCAGCCCATTAAAAAGCATAGTATCAGTGCAATAGGGGACGTTAAGCATGGCTGCATGCGCAAGTAGAACCGACTGGTAAAAAGTAAATTGAACACAAAGACACTGATGCTTTGCAAAAGTGGAACAAAAAATGAGCAAAGAATACAAATTACTGGAGATAATGGTTGCCATGGCAATTGTTTGTCTAGAACTCAAACTGTGGTACCTCAGTTGAAAATAAAAGCCCTTAGCGGACCTTCCCCACTTTGGTTTTGTTGCTGCTGCAGGCTGGAGCAGTATGACAGCACCCTTCCCTCACCCCGTGGAAGCCCCAGCACAATGGCAGTCTGCTGAGAGGGGGTGGTCTGCCGGCCCTCGCGGAGCACCCAGGGGTGTCTGGCCTCCTCGGCGTTCGGGAAATACACCACACGCTGCAGGGTACAGTGCTGTGGCCTGGCACAACTGTTCCGACACCCGCTCCCCGCAGGAGCAAGCCGTCTTCTGTCAGTAAAAGTGCAAAGCAGTGTTGTTTTTTTTTTTTTTTTTTTTTTTTATCAGGGTTGCAAAATGCTGGATGGGAAGAAGCAACACACCAGCAGTTTTCTTCCCTCAGTGTGACTGTCCGTACCCTTTCTCCCATGTAATTACCCATCTGTTTGAGAGGGAGGTGATGCTTCCTGTGACATTTAGAAGAAAGGCACCTGTTTGCAGAAAGGCAAGAATAACCTAGTTTGCAGGTATCCTCGGCTCTTAAATTTGCCTTTCCTGACTCAGTATAATGGGCCTTTCTTTTTCATAATCATATTGCTCTGACTGTAGACTTTTCAAATCCTTCTTTTCACCTCTCATATGTCATTCTTTGAATCAGCTTCTACTAGGAAAGCGGTTCTTGGAGAAGAAAGCAAAAAAAAAAAAAAAAAAGAATCATATGGGAAGAGGAAGAGAGCTTTGAGGGCAGAAGGAATGTGTTGAAAATAGTGTCTTTTCTCCTAAATTTTATAACCATGTTTTATGATCTTTTCATCTTGCACAGTTGGTTGGTGAGAAATGGAACATTTGCATTTCAAGGTAGACAAAGGCTTTTACTGATGTCCAGTAACCAGGGAAACTTAATGAGAAGTTACAGTGGTTGGATTTGTAGCAGCGTGTTTTCTGTGGTAGCCAGACAGCAGAAGGCTTTGTATACACAAACACGGAAAGCGCACTGCTTGTTAGGTACCATATCTAATTAGCTAGAACCCAAAAAACTTGCACTAATGATATTTTTATGCCAGGAGAGTTTGAGAAATTGCACTTCAGTTTGGATGTTTTAAAACAGTAGGAATTGCCAGAAGTTATACACATAAATAATATAGCTAACAGGGATTGAAGATTAGAGCTCTACATCATCGAATTCTCACTGCAACACTATGAGATGGTGTAGCTATTGTCTGTTGCTGCCACAAAATAATTAGCAGAAATTTAGTGGCTTGAAACAACATCCATTTATTATCACACAGTCTGTAGGTCTGAAGACCAGCATAGACCTCACGGGGCTACAGCAAGCTGATGTGCCAGTGTAGGGTCCTTGTAACAAATGTCCCATCTGGTGGGGAGTGTGGGTGATGCGGGGACGTCCACATGCAGGGGGAGGCGGGTAGATGTGGAATCTCTGTACTGTACCTTCCTTTCTATCTTGCTGTGAACTAATGGATCAAACCAGTCAATCCTGAAGGAAATCAACCCTTGAATATTCATTGGAAGGACTATTGCTGAAGCTCTAATACTTTGGCCACCTGATGTGAAGAGTGGGCGCATTGGAAGAAACCCTGATGTTGGGAGAGATGGAAGGCAAAAGGAAAAGAGGGTGGCACAGGATGAGATGGTTAGATAGCATCGCTGACTCAATAGAGATGAAACTGAGCAAATGCTGGGAGACAGCGAAGGACACAGGCTGGTGTGCTGTGGTCCACGGGGTGGCGAAGAGTCAGACGTGCCTTAGTGACTGAAAAGCAGCAACATAAACGTAAAATAACTATTGAAAATAAACATTCTAAAATCAATTAAAATTTAAGAATAAAAGTGGGGAGAGATGGTGGGGATTTTCAGGAGGGAGGGAATGTGTGTGTACCTAGGGCTGACTCATGTTGAGGTTTGATTGTCAGGAGGGAGGGAGTGTGTGTGCCTGTGGCTGCTTCACATTGAGGTTTGATGGAAACAGCAAAATTCTGTAAAGCATTTATCCTTCAATACAAAATAAAGTAATTTCAAAAATTTTAAAAAATAAAAATAAAACCATGACCTGAGTCCATGCTGGACCTTGAAAAGACACGGAGAATTCCTGAACCCAACCCACAGCCTGGAGCCCAGCTCAGACTAGGCAAATAAGGGGGCCCCTGCTGGCTTCCAGAGCTGTGAGTGAGAGAAGGATACACTTGCTTTTGTAAACCACTGAGCTTTTGAGGTGGTTTGTAGAGTAACAATATTATAGAAAGAACAAATTTACACTCCCACTCCCACTAATAGTCTCCATGGTTTAAAAAGCCACGTGTTTTGCAGGCAACAAACCCTGTTACCCTATTCATATCTGAAAGGTGTCCAGAGGTCTGGCCATAAACAAAAATTGTCCCCAGGGATGACTCATGTCAACGGGTGGCTAAAAAGCCCAGTCTGATTCTGGAGAGGTCAGTGTTGGAAGGCGTATATCAGAGAGGTCTCCTATAACTCTTTTGTTAGATATTAACTTGAATCAAAATATGTCATTTACTTTGTAATCTTGCCCTTGTTTGTTAAACCCTCCCGTGTGGGAAATATTAATACCTGCTTCATTCAGTTGTTAGGAAGATTAAATGAGAATACCCAGCACCTTAAGTTCATAGCACAATGTCTGCTGCATGGGAAGAGATTAGTAAATATCAGCTGTTAGGTACCAACACATAGAAAGACAAATATGGCTACATTTGTTAATTCTTTCTTTATTGAATCCATTTCTGCCAAAGGTATCACAGATGTTTTATTCTTTTAAGAATAGTAATACTTGAAAAATAAGCTAATTGATGTAACAACCTTAGACAGATGGTTGGGGCTGACACAACATAAAAGAAAGTATTTTTAAGTGAGGAATCATCTATGTGATAACCTCAAAAAGCCATGGAAAAACAAAAATGTGAATAATTAGCAAATTCATTTAGCATATACTATTTTACAAATAAGTATAAAGCATTATTTGGGTAAGTCAATTACTAGAAACTTGGGTATACCCCCAGTTAAAAGAAAAAAGCATCAATTTAGAATTCAAGTATAACGAGATTGTCACAACGTAAACCAGCTTGTTGACATTCAGAGAATTTCTCGGCTTGCTTGCCAAATTAATGGATTAGGCTCTCTCAATAGAATTTGATTCAGCAGTGTAAACCTCTTAAGAAGAAATAATTTGAATAAAGAAAGATACATGCTTAGTTGTGTCTTACTCTTTGTGGCCCCAAAGACTGTAACCTGCCAAGCTCCTCTGTCCATGGAATTTTCCAGGACAGTGGGTTGCCATTTCTGTGGCCCAACCATGAATGCTAAAGAAGCAAAGTTGAATGGTTCTATGAAGACCTACAACACCTTCTAGAACTAACACCAAAAAAGATGTCCTTTTCATCATAGGGGACTGAAATGCAAAAGTAGGAAGTCAAGAGATACCTGGAGTAACAGGCAAATTTGGCCTCGGAATGCAGAATGAAGCAAGGCAAAGGGTAACAGAGTTTTGCCAAGAGAACATACTGGTCATAGAAAGCACCCTCTTTCAACAACACAAGAGAAGACTCTACACATAGACTTCACCAGAGGGTCAATACCAAAATCAGATTGATTATATTCTTTGTATCCAAAGATGGAGAAACTCTATGCAGTCAGCAGAAACCAGACTGGGAGCTGACTGTGGCTCAGATCATGAACTCATTGCCAAATTCAGACCTAAATTGAAGAACTTAGGGTAAACCACTAGGTCATTCAAGTATGACCTAAATCAAATTCCTTATGATTATACAGTGGAAGAGATAAATAGATTCAAGAAATTAGATCTGATAGACACAATGCCTGAAGAACTATGGACAGAGGTTTGTAACATTGTACAGGAAGCAGTGATCAAAACCATCTACAAGAAAAAGAAATGCAAAAAGCCAAAATGGTTCTCTGAGGAGGCTTTACAAGTAGCTGAGAAAAGTAGCTAGTAAAAGGCAAAGGAGAAAAGGAAAGATATACCCGTGTGAATGCAGAGTTCCAAAGAATAGCACGGAGAGATAAGAAACCTTTTTAAGTGAACAGTGCAAAGAAGTAGAGGAAAACAATAGAATGGGAAAGACTAAAGATCTCTTCAAGAAAATTAGAGATGCCAAGGGAACATTTCATGCAAAAATGGGCTCAATAAAGAACAGAAATGGTACGGACCTAACAGAAGCAGAAGATATTAAAAAGAGGTGGCAAGAATACAAAAATAGATCTTTATGACCCAGATAATCACGATGGTGTGATCACTCACCTAGAGCTAGACGTCCCAGAGTGAGAAGTCAAGTGGGCCTTAGGAAGCATCACTTTGAACAGAACTAGTGGAGGTGGTGGAATTCCAGCTGAGCTATTTAAAATCCTGAAAGATGATGCTATTTAAGTGCTGCACTCAATATGCCAGCAAATCTGGAACACTCAGCAGTGGCCGCAGGACTGGAAAGGTAAGTTTTCATTCCAGTCCTAAAGAAGGGCAATTCCAAAGAATGTTCCAACTGCCACACAGTTGCACTCGTTTCACATGCTAGAAAGTAATGCTCAAAATCCTTCAAGCTAGGCTTCAGAAGTTTGTGAACTGAGAACTTCCAGATATACAAGCTGTATTTAGAAAAGACAGAGAAACCAGAGATCAAATTGCCAACATCCATTGAATCATTGAAAAAGCAAGAGAATTCCAGAAAACCATCTATTTCTGCTTCATTGACTACACTAAAGCCTTTGACTATGTAGATCACAACAAAGTGTGGAAAATTCTTCAAGAGATGGGAATACCAGACCACCTTACTTGCCTCTGGAGAAATTTGTATGCAGGTCAAGAAGCAACAACTGGAACTGGACATGGAACACGGACTGGTTCAAAATTGGGAAAGGAGTTTGTCAAGGGTGTATATTGTCACCTTGCTGATTTAATTTATATGAGGAATAAATCATATGAAATGCCAGTCTGGATGAAGTCACAGGCTGGAATCAAGATTGCAGGAAGAAATATCAATAATCTCATATATGCAGATGACACCACTCTTATGGCAGAAAGTGAAGAGGAACTAAAAGCCTCTTGATGAAGGTGAAAGAGGAGAGTGAAAAAGTTGGCTTAAAACTCAGCATTCAGAAAACGAAGATCATGGCATCCGGTCCCATCACTTCATGGGAAATAGATGGGGAAACAGTGTTCAGACTTTATTTTGGGGGGCTCCAAAATCACTGCAGATGGTGACTGCAGCCATGAAATTAAAAGACACTTACTCCTTGGAAGGAAAGTTATGACCGACCTAGGTAGCATATTGAAAAGCAGAGACATTACTTTGCCAATGAAGGTCCATCTAGTCAAGGCTATGGTTTTTCCTGTGGTCATGTATGGATGTGAGAGTTGGACTGTGAAGAAGGCTGAATGCTGAAGAATTGATGCTCATGAACTGTGATGTTGGAGAAGATTCTTGAGAGTCCCTTGGACTGCAAGGAGGTCCAACCAGTCCATTCTGAAGGAGATCAGCCCTGGGATTTCTTTGGAAGGAATGATGCTAAAGCTGAAACTCCAGTACTTTGGCCACCTGATGCGAAGAGTTGACTCATTGGAGAAGACTCTGATGCTGGGAGGGATTGAGGGCAGGAGGAGAAGGGGACGACAGAGGATGAGATGGCTGGATGGCATCACTGACTCGATGGACGTGAGTCTGAGTGAACTCCGGGAGATGGTGCTGGACAGGGAGGCCTGGCGTGCTGCGATTCATGGGGTCACAAAGAGTCGGACACGACTGAGTGACTGAACTGAACTGAAAGAGGGATTAAAGAGCTTCTTGATGAAGATGAAAGAGGAGAGTGGAAAAGATGGCTTAAAGCTCAACATTCAGAAAAATAAAATCAAGGCATGCGGTCCCATCATTTCATGGCAAATAGATGTTGAAACAGTGAGAGACTTAATTTTTTTGGCTCCCAAATCACTGCAGGTGGTGACTGCAGCCATGAAATTAAAAGGCACTTGCTCCTTGGAAGGAAAGTTATGACCAACCTAGATAGCATATTCAAAAGCAGAGACATTACTTTGCTGACAAAGATCTGTTTAGTTAAAGCTATGGTTTCTCCAGTAGTCATGTACTTTTGTGAGCTAGACAACAAAAAAAGGTTGAGTGCCAAAGAATTGATTCCTTCAAACTGTGATGCTGGAGAAGACTGAGAATCCTTGAACAGCAAGGATATTAAACCAGTCAATACTAAAGGAAATCAACCCTGAATATTCGTTGGAAGGACTGATGCTGAAGCTCCAATAGTTTGGCCAGGTGATGTGAAGAGCCTGATGCTGGGAAAGATTGAAGAAGGCAGGATGAGAAGGGAATGACAGGATGAGATGATTGGATGGCATCAGTGACTCAATGGACATGAGTTTGCACAAATGCCGGGAGATGCTGAATGACAGGGAAGCCTGGCCTGCTGCAGTCCATGGGGGTCACAAACAGTCGGACACGACTGGGCAATTAAACAACAACAGTAAAGGGGGTCTTCCTGACCCAGGGATGGAGTGAGTCTCTTGAATGGGAGGCGGGTTCTTTACCACTAGCGCCACCTGGAGAGCCCCTCTAGAAAGATGTGTCAGTTAAGTTATTCCTGAGTAACAAAGCACTCCCCAGCTCAGTGACCTGAACCCATGAGACTGCAGCCCTTGTTTCCTGGGCTCGTGGTGCAGAGCGGCCTTCTGCCCCTCCACTCTGTTGTCTCTGCTCAGCTGCGGGTTGATGGAGGTCTCCTATGGACTAGAGCATGGAGTAGCATCTTCAGCAGACTCATTCTTTGTTCCACATGTCCTCTTATTTCCAGAAGGCTATACTAGGACTTTCTTGGTAGTTCAGATGTTAAAGAATCTGCCTGCAATGTAGGAGACCAGGATTCTATCCCTGGGTTGAGAAGATCCCCTGGAGAAAGGAATGGCTACCCACTCCAGTATTCTAGCCTGGAGAATCCCACGGACAGAGGAGCCTGGGCGGTTACAGTCCATGGGGTCTCAAAGAGTTGGACATGACTTGGCGATTAAACAGCAACAAGGAGAGAGGAATGTTTTACACCTATGCGAGAAAGCCTAACAGAAAGGGGGCAGAGCAAGTAGACCTGTGTGTCAGCAGGTGGAGCATCAGGAGACGCCGACGCGCTGAGGCCAGCAGACGACACCTGTGCAGGACTCGAGTCTGCATGGTGACGCCTTTGAGCGAAAGCGGCAGTGTTTTCAGGCAGTGGTTTAAGAGGCTTGTGGCCCATCTGCAGGCTCTGAGAGCAAAGGTAGGGGAATACAAGAGTGATTAAAGGGAAGGTGCACGATCCTGGCTCGTGGGACATTTCTCTAAGTGTGTGTGACATATCCTTAGTAGAATCCCAGAGATAATTTTATGAAAATATATCAGAAGTGAAAATAAAAAAGTTGATGTTATAAGAAAGGTAGATAGCAGTAATAAGATCGATAGGAACTGAAGAGCTCCTCCCTCCCTTCTTCCTTCCTTCTCCTCCTCTCCTTTCTGTCTCTGCCCCTACCTCTCTCATCTCTTCTTTCCTCACCTTCTTCCTTTCTTTATCATCTAGGTACTGAAAAGTTAAAACCTTTGAGAGGCACAAAGAAAATTCATGACTAATCACTGGGCTAATGAACAATTGCAATTTGCATTTTATTTTTTTAAGTGAAGAAAAATTGTCCAAAGTTTTTTTTTTTTAACTACTTTTGGAATATAATTGTTCAACAATGTTTGTTTCTCCTGTAGAACATAAATCAGCTGTGTGTATAACACGTACCCCCTTCCTCTTGAATCCCCCTCCCACCCCACTGCCCCATCCCTCTAAGTCTTCAAGGAGCACCAAGCGGAGCTCCCTGAGCTATAGCAATTTTCATTGAAAAAAGAACAATAATGAAATACGAGCTGTATCTTTTACAGATGATGATAAACTTTGCATTTGGCTAGTATTAATGTGTAGCTTTTTGTTTCAGTGAGAAAATGTGTTCAGGTTAATAAACAGTGACCGTCACTGTGTGATGAAGATGCTTCAGGAAGAGGACCCAGCAGCTCTGATCTCTTTGTGGTCAGTGGTTCTGAGTCTTCATCCAGGATCTCAGAGGGTTAGTAAGTCAGCTTTAGGGTCCGTTTCATCTGATTTTATTCAGGTTTTAGGTGGATGTACAGTACTTGTGTTGTCTGGAAAGAAGATCCCTAGATCTTATCAGTTTTTCAGTAGTCCTTATCTAACTTTTAAGCTTGAACTGATTTTCTAAATGTTAGGCAAACAAAACAGATCAAGGACTATGCTGTAGTCTCTGCTCATAAGTAACAGTGGGATCTTTCATAAGCGATTGAATTTTATGTGTTTTGGTTTCCATATATTTATGATGAGTTTATTGTTCTTTAACCCAGAGAACTGGGATGGAAATATGAAAAATAAAAAAGTGTAAAAATTTAAACTACACGCAGAAAAGATCTCATGGTATTTCTGCTTTTCTATATCATGACCAAGCCATCTAGCCTTAATTATATGTGAGTCTCTACTTCTACTAGTTAAGTGCTGATAAGTTTCTTGTTCAAAGCATTCAGAGCCCAGCGAGCCTGTGGTTTGCAGCCTAACATGCTCAGTAGTCACTGTAGGGCTTGATTTCTTCGCCCTGGGCCTCTTTAAAGTTCGAGAGGCAAGCATTCTGGGTTACTTTTTGTCTCAGTTTAAACCTAATGAGGCCAGTGCCAGCTCACTGTTTTGTATGAGATTGGAGGCACAGTGATAATAAGTTTTTTCCTTGCAACTCAATTCTTTTTAATGATTTACACAAGATAATTACTGTTGACAGATGTCCAGATCCTAAGAGCAAGGAAATATTCATTTCCAAGTCTAGTTTTATGTTTTCCATTGATTGAAGCTTTTGGCAATGATTAGCTATCAGAGACTGAGAAATGTCAAGGAAAAGTGAGAAGAGAAATAGACAAACAGGGAATTGAGATTTAAAGATCAAGCAGAAAAAAAAAAGTCCTTTAAAAAAGAAATTTGTACAGAAAAGCAGAGATAATATTTTTGTATTGTCTGAGACTTTTGGTTGAAAGTCAAAGAAATTGAATTCGTAATGACTTAAGCAAAGACAGAATTTGTCAGTACTAATTCACACGACCTGAACATCTAATGTTGCCCAGGCCTTAGGCCTGGCTGGTTCTAGGGGATTGAAGGATTTTGAGAGTGTATCTTCCTTCCTGTCTCTTGTGTTTACCTCTTTATCTGCTGGCTCCTCTGTAAGCCATCTCTCTCACTCTACCTAGGGCTCCCTAGCAACTACAGACATGTATTCCCTTGTAGCTCACAGTCCTAGTGAAAGGGGGGTTTTCTTTCTGACTGTTTTCTCTGAAGTCTTAGAATTAAGTTTTGTTAGCTTGTCTTGGGTATTGGACCCATGAAAGACCCAGCTAATATGTGTGTGAGCTAGAGCTGAATCTCACAGCTGAATAACCAGATGTGATTCATGTATCCACAACCAGAGCTAGGGGGTAATGTTCTCCCATAGGAATAGCATAGTACACCATAGGAAAAATCGAAGTTCAATTTCAAGACAAACAGATAAACCCAAAACAAGAATGCTATAGCACTGTGCTTAAAAATAAGCTTATAAAAATCATCTTGAGTTTTTATTGTCATCAAATATTAAGAATCATAGGGACTTTGGATTTTCTATATCAAATTTGCCTTTTCAGAGATATGAATTCTAAAACAGGGCTTCAGAGGCTTATTCAGAATTTCACAGTGAATTATGGGGCTAAGAAAGAACCCAGGACTTCATATTTTTACCATTATCCAGAGATAATGATTACATTTGCAGATAGAGTCATAGCTATTATGTTTTACGTTGGAGTGCATCTTTTCCCCTTCTCTGTTTTTCTGTTCTCATTTCCTTCAATACATATTCATTGGAGACTATTAATACTGTAATCTAAGCCATCTTCTTCCAGGTCTTTACTGAGAATTTGTTCTGTGCTTAGCCTTGATTCAACATGTATTTGATAAACAGTTTGTATTCTAATTACAGTACCAAGCACTGGAAATAAAATTACAGATAGCATATTCTAGAGGGGAAGAAGGACAGTTAATAAACTAATTAGTTATGATGAGTGCTTTTTTGGGGCAAATAATAGATAAGATCTAGTATAAAGAAAAATATAGATATGAAAGCTTAGCCTGAAAAATGAAAAGAAACTAGCCCAAAAGCCAGGAGGGAGAGTATTTCAGGGGAAAGAGTCTCAGAAGGACTGAACCTAGAGTTTCAATAAACAAAAGTTTGGTTAGTGCTTAGGGAAGAAATTGGCCAATTTTGTAAACATTCCTGGCATTGTAGGCCAGATGGTCTCTGCTGCTCAGCTCTGCTGTGGTAGCTGGAAAGTGACTCGGGGCAGTGTGTAAACAAATGGGCGTGGCTTGCATTATAATAAAACTTTATTTACAAGCACATGTGGAAGGCAGAATTCCCTTCATCCAGGGAATGGAGATTGAGAGACAGGAGTTGACCTTGGAGGGCCAGCAGGGAAGCTTGAAAGCTGCAGGGGCATGATACCAGTGTAGAGTCAACTTCTGACAGGAAGGTTCTAGGCATTTGTTTAAGATCACCATGGTAAGAGAAGTTCTTTTCTCTCTTTTAAAAAAGTTATCATCGGCACCCGTGTGGCGGGTCACGCTGAGCGCTGTCTCCCCGCAGTGTGGCCTGGTGTCAGCAGCAGGCGTCTCCTCTCTGGCTGCAGTTATCTCCCCCATGCGTCTGCTGGTGCCGGTTCCTCCCACTTGGCTTCAGACTCCGCCGTCTCCGTGGGTTGGGTAGCAAGGATGGAGAATTATGTCCAAGGGGTAGGATGCTAGCAGCGAGGACAGTGACAACCCAGCCCTGGGAAGACGCGCCCACTCTCAGCGCAGCAGGCCGGGCAGCCCGGGGGGTCCTACGCCTGTCTCTTCCTTGGGAGTCCCCTGAGGTGAAATGTGTAACAAATTCTGTCTGCTATTTTTCCAGTTATGAAGCAGTCTTTGATTTATACTCCAGTCCTACCATGGTAGGTATTTTTCCTACCATGGTAGTATCGCTTTGGAGACATCAATTGAGTATACCATTTTTTCTGAAATTTTGAGTTTGGGAGAGAACTATATTCATATTTACTAATGGAACAGGGAAGAATGAGCTAAAAGGATCAGAAGAAACTCTGATGCACTACAATCAAAAGAGAAAGTGGATTTAATACAATTAGGGGCACATACAGTTCATTTTGGGGACTTCCCACAGGAAAGAAACTGCTGGTTCACCGTTCCAAGATCCTTCAATCACGTCAAAATATATCCTGATTATCAGTAGTGGGGGTTGATTGATACACTTTACCACTTTCCTGTTTAGCAGTTTGGGGAGAAAATGAAAGCAAAATGGATGTAAAAACTTAGAACATTCATCAGCTGAAAATTGCTCATCAGAAGCATTGTTGTGCTAATGATACTGTTGAAATGGACTTGCCTGTCAAAAGGGATGTCTTCCTCTGAACCAGGGAGGCCCACTCCTTTGATGAGAGCTCCAGCAGAGCCATGTGCTGGAGCCCTGGTGGTGTGCCCCACTCGCAGTGGCTGTCGTCTTAAGCCCTTTCAGTTTCATCTTTTCAAACAGGTTGTGTCAAGTTCAAGATGAATTTTATTTCTGTTTTCCTGCACGCCTAAAAGATATGATTATAATTCTTCATGAAATATCAGTGTGTACTTGATTAATAGGAAGCAGAGCTCACATTGATTTTGGTTGCACTGGTTTTCATGTGTTCTGTGCCTTATTAATATTTAAAGTAACTTTTCCATGCCGTATGATAGTAATCTATGTTTGTTGATTTGGAAAATAAAATGGAAAATTAGAGAAGTATAAAGCAATGCATGGTATTTTCTCTGGG
The DNA here is from genome assembly GCA_935064755.1 of Tragelaphus eurycerus. Taxonomy (NCBI): domain Eukaryota; kingdom Metazoa; phylum Chordata; class Mammalia; order Artiodactyla; family Bovidae; genus Tragelaphus; species Tragelaphus eurycerus. Next base: position 1,202,197 of record CAKXYN010000019.1, on the reverse strand, counting down.
CTTCCCAGGTGGCACTAGTGGTAAAAAACCCACCTGTCACTGCAGGAGACTCACGTTGCTCCTTGGGTCGGGAAGCTCCCCTGGAGGAGGGCATGGCAACACACTCCAGTGTTCCTTCCTGGAGAATCCCGTGGACGGGGGGACCTAGTGGGCTACAGTCCATGGAGTGGCAAAGAGTCAGACATGACTTAAGCAGTATAGCACGGCACGGCCATGTGTTCTTTAGTCAGCTGTTACAATATTTAATATAAATTTGTCTAGCATTTTTCTCTTTGTGTATTTATGAAAATGTATATAATTATTTCCTCAAATTTGCATACCACCGATTATGCTGTGCACACACATTTATAAACTGTATCAGAAATGACATTTTCCATGAGCATTTTATACGTTCCCCTTGTCAATAATGGTTTTGTAGTACTTGGGTTGATAGCTGAGTCAATGTTTATTTGTTAGAATTGTTTATCATTTTCAGTGTTTTGCTATTATGAAAACATTCCAACAAATGTAATGATAGTATTTTTTCAATTATATTATCTTTTTAAAATTATATTTATTTTTAATTGATTGATGACTGCTTCACAATGCTGGTCTGATTTCTGTCATACGTCAGCATGAATTAGCCATAGATGTACATATGTGCCCTTCTGCTTGAACCCAATTTGTATTATCTTAAGTACCTCATGCGAAGAGTTGATTCACTGGAAAAGACTCTGATGCTGGGAGGGGTTGAGGGCAAGAGGAAAAGGGATGACAGAGGATGAGATGGCTGGATGGCATCACCGACTCGATGGACGTGAGTCTGAGTGAACTCCGGGAGTTGGTGATGGACAGGGAGGCCTGGCGTGCTGGGATTCATGGGGTCGCAAAGAGTCGGACACGACTGAGCGACTGAACTGGCTGACTGACTGAAGTAAACCAAAAACCTTACTCCTTAAACCATTAAAGAAAAGTTTAAATGTAAATTTAACAACTTTTTCCAATGAAAATGCATAGTTGACTTGAGTTATTTATTAATATAAGTGAGAAAAAAGAAAAATTCAGTAAATTAGAAACAAAGTTACATTTATTTCTCTCAGTTTTGTTAATTCCTCAATTTGTATATAATTCATTTTATCAAATTTTGTTTAAATATTCCTTTTTCTCTTGATCACATGAGAAAAGCTGTCATAATATGACTGAAATGAGCCGGTTGGCATGCTTTGAAAGTTTGTGAACTTTTTTTCATGTGTGCAAGCTGCATCCTGTTGGCAGCATTGGGAAAGTGGAATGGAAAGGGTTTGCTGTGTAAAGCTGGGAATCTTAAGTTAGGGTGTCGATTTAGCCTCTGTTGATCATGAGTGCATCTACTGACTTACAGTTTCCAAATTTGTTTATTTAGTTAGTTAGCTATTTAGATGGATGTAGAGTTGACTTACAATGCTGTGTTAGTTTCTGGTATACAGCAAGGTGATTCAGTTATACAAATATATTGCATATTATATATTATGTTCTGTGCACATGTATATTATTTTATACATTTTATATATTCATACTATTTTATAACAGATTATAACGTGTTATATTGCTAATATTCATAGTATGTATTATTTTTCATGTACTTTTCCATTATGGTTTATCAAAGGAGATTGAATGTAGTTCTGTGTGCTACACAGTAGGACCCTACTGTTTATCCATTCTGTATCTAACAGTTTGCATCTGCCAGCCCCAAACTCCCAGTCCAATCCTCCACCCTCTTCCCTTGGCAACCCCAAGAGGTCTGTGAGTCTCTGTTTCTAAACGTACTAAATACGATGATTATTGTGAATCCTAACTTGCAGACCAGGGAAAGAATCTAGAAAATAATAGATGTGAAGATGCTCTGTGAACAGTTAACCAGTAGACTCTCACTTATTCATTTATTATCAATTAAACTTTGATTTTTAAGATGATCGGATATTACCAGGCAGTTGTAAGAAGTGGTATTGAGATACCATGTGTTTTCTACTCACTTTCCCCTCCAAAGTAAGATCTTGCAAAACCTGTAAAATAGCACGATCAGGACACTGGCATTACAAATACAATCGAAAATCAAAATGTCTCCATCACCACAGGGACGTGCTGCTCTGACATCTCATAGACCCGTTTCACACCCACATCTATAGCCTCTGGCAGCCAGCAACTAGTGCTCCCCATTTCTGTAGTTGGGCTATTTCAAAAATGTTACAGAAATAAAATTGTATAGTAGGTAACATTTTAAGACTTTTAAAAAATATTCAGCATAATTCCCTCAAGATTCATCAAGGTTGTTGCATATATTAACAACAAAATTACATTGATTAATTTTTTAATATTAAACTAGGTTTGCATCTTCAAACTGTTGTCATAGTTTGGTATATATTTTATATATACCAATATGTATTATTATTGTTGTTCAGTCACTAAGTCATGTCCAACTCTCTGTGACCCTATGGACTATAGCCTACCAGGCTCTTCCTGTATAGACATATTTAAAACATATACGTGTGTGTGTGTGTGTGTGTGTGTGTGTGTGTGTGTGTGTGTGTGTATCAAATCAGATCAGATCAGATCAGTCGCTGAGTCGTGTCCGACTCTTTGCGACCCCATGAATCACAGCACGCCAGGCCTCCCTGTCCATCACCAACTCCCGGAGTTCACTCAGACTCACATCCATCGAGTCAGTGATGCCATCCAGCCATCTCATCCTCTGTCGTCCCCTTCTCCTCTTGCTCCCAATCCCTCCCAGCATCAGAGTCTTCTCCAATGAGTCAACTCTTCGCATGAGGTGGCCAAAATACTGGAGTTTCAGCTTTAGCATCATTCCTTCCAAAGAAATCCCAGGGCTGATCTCCTTCAGAATGGACCGGTTGGATCTCCTTGCAGTCCAAGGGACTCTCAAGAGTCTTCTCCAACACCACAGTTCAAAAGCATCAATTCTTCGGCGCTCAGCCTTCTTCACAGTCCAGCTCTCACATCCATACATGACCACAGGAAAAACCATAGCCTTGACTAGACGGACCTTTGTTGGCAAAGTAATGTCTCTGCTTTTCAATATGCTATCTAGGTTGGTCATAACTTTCCTCCCAAGGAGTAAGCGTCTTTTAATTTCATGGCTGCAGTCGCCATCTGTAGTGATTTTGGAGCCCAGAAAAATAAAGTCTGACACTGATTCCACTGTTTCCCCATTTCCCATGAAGTGATGGGACTGGATGCCATGATCTTCGTTTTCTGAATGTTGAGCTTTAAGCCAACTTTTTCACTCTCCACTTTCACTTTCATCAAGAGGCTGTATGTGGGGCAAAGGGTCAGTATAATTTTTTTCAGTGTTTTTTTCTTTAACCAGTTATTTTGCATTTAAAATGAAAATTGTAAATGTTTGAAATAAATAAGTTCCAAAAAAAAAGAGGCTTTTGAGTTCCTCTTCACTTTCGGCCATGAGGGTGGTGTCATCTGCATATCTGAGGCTATTGATATTTCTCCCAGCAATCTTGATTCCAACTTGTGTGTCTTCCAGTCCAGCGTTTCTCATGATGTACTCTGCATATAAGTTAAATAAGCAGGGTGACAATATACAGCCTTGACGTACTCCTTTTCCTATTTGGAACCAGTCTGTTGTTCCATGTCCAGTTCTAACTGTTCCTTCCTGACCTGCATACAGATTTCTCAAGAGGCAGGTCAGGTGGTCTGGTATTCCCATCTCTTTCAGAATTTTCCAGTTTATTGTGATCCACACAGTCAAAGGCTTTGGCATAGTCAATAAAGCAGAAATAGATGTTTTTCTGGAACTCTCTTGCTTTTTCCATGATCCAGCGGATGTTGGCAATTTGATCTCTGGTTCCTCTGCCTTTTCTAAAACCAGCTTGAACATATATATATATATATATATATATACACACATATATACATATATATGTATATATATATAACCTTAAAATATAATGTATGAACATCTGACTTTTATTGACCAAAAATAACAGTGTAATTTTGGAATTGGGGATGGATAACTTTAAAACCTTGCTTCCCTGCCCTACCCTCGTAAGGAATATGTTCTGGACAGTGTAACTCTGACTACCCTGACAATGTATAGCATTTTTGATGTATTCACAGTATCACCATCATCATCATCGCCATCATCATTAAGGTATACTATATATGAGACTGAATCCAAACATCCACCATCATCACATTCTCTATTAAGCTTCAGATCATTTATATTTACCAGTAATACCTTCCATAATCATCTCTCACATCTGAAGTCTGCAAATACTGAAGTGATTATAGAGTTTCTTAACTTTGCTCTGAAGTTTTCTGTTCATCAACCATTATGTTTTTTCATAATATGTCATCATTATACAGGCCATCATTTTTTTAAAAATTTGTGACTAATTTACTAAAATCCTTATTTTCATCCACACATAAAACAGGCAAAATTAAAAAAATAATAATTTTGTTGGCTATTTACAAGGTAATCATTTAAATTTTTAAAAATTATGATTGTGTATCTCACTCAAAGATCATTTTTCAAATGATCAAATAAAATTTAAGATTAATATAATGACTGCTTTATAAGTTGATATGCATATAATGCAGAAAGAAAAAAAAAGACTCAAGTGTGACACTGACTCAGAACTGACAGTGGGAGACCAAGTGGGCGACTCTGTGTGAGTAGCGGGGCCCTTCCCGCCGGGCGCATCCTCAGCGCACACAACTCTGTATCTTGGCAAAATGTTCGTAGTTCTGGGACATTCTCGTTCAGATCAATTGTGGATGATTGAAATAGAAAACACTGTATTCTCTGCTACCGAATGTGTACTGAATAGATTTAGAAAAACAATTCAATTTTTAAATCACTCTAGAATTCAGTATTTCACCTACCAAATAACTTCATAAAAAATCTGAAAACAAGAATGGGAATGTATATTGAAATTTTTTATTTCCAGGGCTCTAGCATACTAAGAGAGGCCCATGCTTTTTTTAAATGGGAAGGGGCAACCTACTGTAATCTCATCAATTACTAATTTCTTTTGGACAAAACTTCCTTGCAAAAAAATTGGTACGGACTATTCAAATGTTCATGGTGTATAAAGCATTTTCATTGCAATGAATAACTTATCTGTTAGAGTCTTGGAACTTAATTAAATGTCCTGAATTATAACTGTTCACTGGCTGTAAAAGTATTTTCCCTGAGATCTGTGGCTATCTCTCTGCCATATTTTACCTTGTAAATCTGAATGTGCGTTTTTGTAAATCAGGGTCACAATTATTTATATGGCAGTTGCTGAACTTCAATTATTGGTCATTGGTGGCACTATATTAAGTCTACGGATATACATGAAACTGAGCACTTAAAAGCAGTCTAAAAATGTCAGATGAACTTTTTGTGTATTGCTACATGTTATCCTCACATACCATTTATTTGAATTATCTCATCAAAAGTAGTTTCCGAAGAGGAAAGTTTGGGACGTTAGCAGCTTTTTTCATGATGATCTTCTGATTTGGTGGAAGTCTTCCTTGTAGTTTGTCTCTTTTAATGCCTTGAGTTGCTTCAGTCATCCTGCTGCCAACAGTTTTTCACCTGAGAACACAGATTGTGCTAGGCATTTCTCATTGACATTAATGTTAGTTTAAAAGCTGCCCCTTAGGTACTTCTTGTAAAATTTAGGGAGTCTGTTCTCTGCCAGAGCAATATTTCTTTACAATGAAATCAAAATCTGGTTTGATAGTAAAAAGGACATTTCGGTTCAATGCCTGTGGAAAATTTAAGTGGGGAAGTTTCTAACAGAATCTGCAGTCTATTTTCAGATCAGAAAAGTGACGTGATGTCACCACCTGAAGCTAACAAGGTCTGAATCTTTATGCATGAGTCACAGTATGTTTAAAAGAAGTTGGAAAAAACAAATAGATGAACTCCTACTCTATGACCTGGGGCCCAAATCCAGTTTACTGTCTGGTTTTGCACAGTTCATAAGCTAAGAGTAGTTTTTTTTTTTTCACTTAGAAATATTGAATTAAAAATAATATTAATGATGTAAAATTATATTTAAATTTCAGTGTCCATAAATAAAGACACCCCATAGTGTAAGAGTCTATGGGTACTTTTATGTTATAACAGAGCTGAGCAATTTAAAGAGATACCATATCATCCATAATCATAAACTATTCACCATCTGACCCTTAACAGAAAATATACTTCTGGTATATTTACAAATTTGATATTTATGCTGTTTCCATCATCTAAGCATCTTTGTGTAATACATTGTAAATATTTTTGAAACTAGTTGAAATTTCATATGTAAATAGCTGTGCATATTTATATATATTTTAATATTAGTTTGCTATGACCAGTGCATTCTCTTGGCAAAACTCTATTATCCTTTGCCCTGCTTCATTCTGTACTCTAAGGTCAAATTTGCCTGTTACTCCAGGTATTTCTTGACTTCCTACTTTTGCATTCCAGTCCTCTATAATAAAAAGGACATCTTTTTTGGATGTTAGTTCTAGAAGGTGTTGTAGGTCTTCATAGAACCATTCAACTTCAGCTTCTTCAGTGTTACTGGTCGGGGCATAGACTTGGGTGTTTTTTTTTTTTTTTTTTTAGCTTTGGCTCTGTCTCTTCATTCTTTCTGGAGTTATTTCTCCACTGATCTCCAGTAGCATATTGGGCACCTACTGACCTGGGGAGTTCATCTTTCAGTGCCCTATCTTTTTGCCTTTTCATACTGTTCATGGGGTTCTCAAGGCAAGAATATTGAAGTGGTTTGCCATTCCCTTCTCCAGTGGACCACATTTTGTCAGAACTCTCCACCATGACCCATCCTTCTTGGGTGGCCCTACATGACATGGCTCAGTTTCATTGAGTTGGACAAGGCTGTGGTCCATGTGATCAGATTGGATAGTTTTCTGTGATTCGTTTTCATTCTGTCTGCCCTTTGATGGAGAAGGATAAGAGGCTTATGGAAGCTTCCTAATGGGAGAGACTGACTGAGGGGGAAACTGGGTGTTGTTCTGATGGTTGGGGCCATGCTCAGTAAATCTTTAATCTGATTTTCTGTTGATGTGACTGTGTTCCCTCCCTGTTATTTGACCTGAGGTCAAACTATGGTGGAGACAATGAAGATAAGGTTGACTCCCTTCAAAAGGTCCCATGCATGCACTGCTGCACTCAGTGCCCCCAACTCTGCAGTAGGCCACCTCTGACCCACGCCTCTGCCACAGACTCCTGCACACTTACGGGCAAGTCTGGGTCAGTCTCTTGTGGGATCACTGCTCCTTTCTCCTGGGTCCTGGTGCACACAAGGTTTTGTTTGTGCCCTCCAAGAGTCGGTTTCCCCTGTCCTGTGTAAGTTTTGCCAGTTCTATGGTGGGATTAATGGCCAATTCCTCCAAGAGGTCTTATGCTATACCCAAGTCTACTGCACCCAGAGCCCCTGCCCCTGCAGCACTTCACTGCTGACCTGTTCCTCCACAGGAGACACTCACAGTTCTGTCTCAGTCTCTGTGGGGTCTCTGGGTCCTGGTGTGCACAAGGAGAATGCACTGGTCATAGCAAACACCCTCTTCCAACAACACAGGAGAAGACTCTACACATGGACATTACCAGATGGTCAGTACAGAAATCAGATTGATTATATTCTTTGCAGTAAAAGATGGAGAAGCACTACATGGTCAGCAAAAATAAGACCGGGAGTGGTCTGTGGCTCAGATCATGAACTCCGTATTGCCAAGTTCAGACTTAAATTGAAGAAAGTAGGGAACATGACTAGCCCATTCAGGTATGACCTAAATGAAATCCTTTATTATTATACAGTTGAAATGATCAATAGACTCAAGGGATTAGATCTGATAGACTGCCTGAAGAACTATGGGTGGAGGTCAAGACCATCCCCAAGAAAAAGAAATGCAAAAAGGCAAAATGGTTGTCTGTGAAAAGAAGAGATGCGAAAGACAAAGGAGAAAAGGAAAGATATTGAATGCAGAGTTCCAAAGAATAGCAAGGAGAGATAAGAAAGCCTTCCTCAGTGATCAATGCAAAGAAATAGGGGAAAGAAATAGAATGGGAAAGACCAGAGATCTCGTCAAGAAAATTAGAGATACCAAGGGAACATTTCATGCAAAGATGGGCATAATAAAGGATAGAAATGGTATGGACCTAACAGAAGCAGAAGATATTAAGAAGAGGTGGCAAGAATACACAGAAGAACTGTACAAAAAAGATCTTCATGACTCAGATAATCACAATGGTGTGATCACTCACTTAGAGCCTGACATCCTGGAATGCGAAGTTAAGTGGGCCTTAGGAAGCATCACTATGAACAAAGCTAGTAAAGGTGATGGAATTCCAGTTGAGCTATTTCAAATCCTAAAAGATGATGCTGTGAAAGTGCTGCACTCAATATGCCAGCAAATTAGGAAAACTCAGCAGTGGTCACAGGACTGGAAAAGGTCAGTTTTCATTCCAATCCCAAAGAAAGGCAATGCCAAAGAACACTCAAACTGTCGCATAATTGCACTCATCTCACACACTAGTAAAATAATGCTCAAAATTCTCCAAGCCAGGCTTCAACAGGACATGAACTGTGAACTTCCAGATATTGAAGCTTCATTTAGAAAAGGCAGAGGAAGCAGAGATCAAATTGCCAACATCTGTTGGATCATTGAAAAAGCAAGAGAGTTCCAGAAAAACATCTACTTCTGCTTTATTGACTACGCCAAAGACTTCGATTGTGTTATCACAACAAACTGTTTAAAATTCTTCAAGAAATGGGAATACCAGACCACCTTTTCTGACTCCTAAGAAATCTGTATGCAGGTCAAGAAGCAATAGTTAGAACTGGACCTGGAGCAACAGACTGGTTCCAAATTGGGAAAGGAGTACGTCAAGGCTATATATTGTTGCCCAGCTTATTTAACTTATATGTGGTGTACATCATGAGAAATGTTGGACTGGATGAAACACAAGCTGGAATCAACATTTCCAGGAAAAATATCAATAACCTCAGATATGCAGATGACACCACCCTTATGGCAGAAAGTGAAGAGGAACTAATGAGCCTATTAATGAAAGTGAAAGAGGAGAGTGAAAAAGTTGGCTTAAAACTCAACATTCAGAAAACTAAGATCGTGGCATCTGGTTCCATCACTTCATGGCAAATAGATGGAAAAACAATGGAAACAGTGACAGACTTTATTTCTGGGGGCTCTGAAATCACTGCAGTTGGTGACTGGAGCCTTGAAATTAAAAGACGCTTGCTCCTTGGAAGAAAAGTTATGACCAACCTAGACAGCATATTAAAGAGCAGAGATGTTACTTTGCCAACAAAGAGCATCTAGTAAAAGCTGTGGTTTTTCCAATAGTCATGTATGGATGTGAGAGTTGGACTATAAAGAAAGCAGAGTGCCAAAGAATTGATGCTTTTGAACTGTGGTGTTGGAGAAGATTCTTGAGAGTCCTTTGGACTGCAAGGAGATCCAACCAGTCCATCCTAAAGGAGATCAGTCCTGAATATTCATTGGAAGGACTGATGTTGAAGCTGAAACTCCAATACTTTGGTCACCTAATGGGAAGAGCTGACTCATTTGAACAGATCCTGATGCTGGGAAAGATTGAAGATAAGAGGAAAAGGGGATGACAGAGGATGAGATGGTTGGATGGTGTCACAGACTCAATAGACATGAGTTTGAGTAAGCTCTGGGAGTTGGTGATGGACAGGGAAGCCGGGTATGCTGCCAGGAGTCCATGGGATTGTGAAGAGTTGGACACAGCTGATCGACTGAACTGAATATTCGTTTTAAATCACTATTAGAAGAAGAAGGAAAACGAAGTGTTAGCGGTTCAGTGGTGTTTGACTCTTGCAAACCCATCGACTGTAGCCAACTATAGCCTACCAGACTCCTCTGTCCTTGGAACTTTCCGGACAAGAATAGTGGAGTGGGCAGCCTTTCCTTTCTCTAGAGTATCTTCACAACCGTATATAGAGCCTGCATCTCCTGCATTGCAGGCAGATTTTTTACCTTCTGAGCTACCATCTTTTAATATTAGTTTTGATCATTATTAGAGATAGAGCCAATTTTAATTGAATTTTTATATATTCTGAATTTTAAAACAGTTCTACAAATATGATATTTTCTTTTTCTACTGAGAAAATAATTAGACAAATGTTTTCTATCGTAATATTGATACATTATTCAATGTGGAAAATACAAATGGTATTATAAAATAAGAAAAAGGAAATTATTTACAGTTTCACATTTTAGAGACAACAATTTCAATATGTACACAAACACACATATAGTGTCTAGAAAGGAATAAACAAGTACACATACTGTCTTTAAAAATAGAGTAACAACTCAGGTAGTATTTATAATCTGCTTTTTATCTTAAAAACAGTCATATGCTGTTACAAGTTATACATTTTCATTCTAGAAACTTCAGAATATAAAAGAAGATAAAATACATTGCATCGCCACTGGTCACAGATAAGCAATATTGAAGTGTTTATTATTTTGTTGTTTATCCCATCCATAAGTTATTTTTTATTATAAATGAATGTTTTTTTATATATGTTTCCACAAATATACAGTCAGATTTACATGCTACTTGATAATTTTTTTCATTTAACATTCCATTACAAGCATTTTTCTGTATCAGTAAATCTTTTATGTCATTTTAATGCTTGAATAAGGATTTAAATGTTCTTTAGCACATAAAGCGTGAACATCTTTTACAACAGTAATTATAAAAAATTAGAGCAACCTAAATGTCAGAAGCTATTATGACATCCATATAATTGAATAGTATGTAGACTCTTGAGAGTCCCTTGGACTGCAAGGAGACCCAACCAGTCCATCCTAAAGGACATCAGTCCTGGGTGTTCATTGGAAGAACTGATGCTGAAGCTGAAACTCCAGTACTTGGCCCACCTGGTGTGAAGAGCTGACTCATTTGAAAAGACCCTGATGCTGGGAAAGATTGAGGGCAGGAGGAGGAGGGGAGGACAGAGGATGAGATGGTTGGATGGAATCACCAACTCAATGGACATGCGTTTGGGTGGACCCCAGGAGTTGGTGGTGGACAGGGAGGCCTGGCGCACTGTGGTTCATGGGATTGCAGAGAGTCGAACACGACTGAGTGACTGAACTGAACTGAACTGATATATTGTTTATAGATGAATATTTATTAGACATGTTGTTGAAAGACTGATACCATCCTGCGCCCTTGCTAGCTGGCATTCTTTTCCTCCATTCTTTCAATGACTGGCTCCTTATTATTATTCAACTTTCAATTCAAACGTGACCTCTTCTGAAGCACTGTCCCTTATCCCCTAAGCCAGAGACTCTGCTTCCGTCACCCTCTACTCCACAGTCCTGCTTCGCTGCCTCTTCTTCATGTCTTATAACCTTTCTTCCCTTATCAGAATGTAATCACTTTGAAGGTGGGAAGTTGTCCTGTCTATTACTTTTCAGTATCTGGAACAACACATGACACTTCTTCACTAACATATGCTTCGCTAAAAAAAAGTCTATTCTTAGGTTTAACAAGTCTATAAACTGTATGAATAGCAGGCTACCATTAATACAGATATTCACATGCATGTGTGTGTGTGTTCTGCCTAGTGAACACAGATAGCTGGATAGGGAGTGGACTGGTAGGTAGAAAGACAGAAAGATAACTCCATGTAACCATCTTGCCTAAACGCCAGATGAAAATGTATTAATGTTAACAGTTATTGTCCTTTGTTGGCAGAATTTTACCCGACATCTTTTTTATCAGATGATAATATATGCTTGACAAGCCCAGCCTTCTTCAGGAGGTAATTCTGAAGCTCGACTTGCTCAGCTTGCTGGAAGCCCACTCTAAATGAGGCTCAAGTCATAGGCTGTCTCTCTGCGGCCCTGTGTGTTTTAGTCCACATGTGAAAGCAGTGCTCTCTCTCTCTCTCTCTCTGAGTCCTAGTAAGTGCCTGACACTTTACAGGGCTTGTATCAAGAATATCAAACTAGAGACTTGTGGTTTTGACCCTCATTTGTGGTGGAGTAAAAAGAAAATGGGTGGAAGATGAAGAATATCTGGGTGAGTATACATTTTTGGGCACCTGAAGAAAGGATGTTTCAGAAAGTGACATCTGAGCTGAGAGTGGAGAGAAGAAAGGGAGTCAGCAAGGCTAAGAGCGATTCAGGTGGAGGAAATCCTTTTGAGGAAGGAAAGAACCAGTGTTTGAAGGGTTCAAAGAACCTCTGTTTGAAGAACAAAGAGCAGAGAGACAGCCACGTGTGCCGGACCTTGGAGAGTGATGGAGAGGGTAGTGGAAGAGACTCCAGATCCTCTAAAATGGTAGAAGATACTGCGGTGGGAAGTGTTTGCTGGTCACAAAGGAAGGCCAAGAGGCACAGACAGAGGACATGAAGCTCCTTCACAATCTGTTAATGTAGAGCATTCATTCAGGATCACGGGAAATGGGTTCCCATAGTATGTGGCTCCCTGTGGGGGGTTGGTTTAGCAGACCCTAATTTTCCATGAGGTAAATAATCTGTCTGCAGTGCAGGAGACTCAGGTTCGATTCCTGGGTCAGGAAAATTCCCTGGGAAGGAAATGGCAATCCAGTATTCTTGCCTGGGAAATCCCACGGATGGAAGAGCCTGGCAGGCTGTACTGCATGGGGTCGCAGAGTGTACACAGTTTAGTGACTGAGCTACCACCACATATATCACGGCACCAGACTAAAGAGAGCATCTACTGTTCTAAAAGTGTGAGTTGTCATCTCGGCTCTCACCAGCTTTTCTGGAGGTTGGTTTTATTTCTAGAGACTCTGCTGCTTGAAATAATTCGATGGAATTCTCTTATAGTCCTGGCATGGAGGAAATGTTCTGAGGTCAGCTACTTCTATTGGCATTTCTAACTATAAATAATTAACAGTTTCCTGAATCAAATTTAAAACAGAAAGCAAATATATTCTGTATTCCCATCTCTGATAAATAGTTAACTATGAAAGATATTAAGGACTTCCATGGTGGCTCAATGGGAAGGAACCTACCAGCCAGTGCAGGAGATGCAGGTTTGATCCCTGGACTAGGAAGATCCCTTGGAGCAGGAAATGACAACCCACTCCAGTATTCTTGCCTGGGAAATCCCTGGACAGAGAAGCCTGGTGGGCTACAGTCCATTAAGTTGCAAAAGATTCAGATGGGACTTAGCAACTAGATAACTGCATTGCCTTATTATATCAGACTTGTGATTTAACTACTTTAAAAAGTGCTTTACTCAGTTTCGTATGTAATCTAAACACAGGAGGCATCTAGTGCTTATCTTTAAGTTTGGCATTATCCATTGCATCTGTCACCCAACTGTACATATATGTACGTGCACACACACACACACACAGATGTACACACCCAGAGATTCTTGGGAAAATAAGAGATTTTGCTGCAATTATCACAATAATATCAAATGTTAAACATTTTACATCATTTGTTTCCCCTAAATAAGAGCAGTGCTCCTGATAACTTCCTTATCTTGTTTTTTTGTTTTGCTTTTAGCCCTTCTTGTCCCTTGCTTCTCTCTCTCCTCTAGCTTCTTTCTATCTTATAAATACGTGCTAGAAATTGCTAGAAATTTGCTAGAAATTGCAAATCTACTCAGGGTTTCCAAATCTTCAGGATTTTGAAGAAAATTGAAAAGATGTATTGTGTAGAATTTCTATACCTCTAAAGTAAGTGCAGCTCCAAAAAACTGTATCTGTGACCTCTATTACAGTTTATGTAATTTTCCTCTAAAACTTCGTTAACTATTGCTTTTCTACTTGTGTGCTCCATTTTTTTTTCCATCTTGATTCATATTATGTTTTTTGGAAGTCTTTCTTCTAACCTTTAATATCATCTTTTTCCTAATTTCAGTATCTTTTCTTTTCCATATATTTTAGGATATCTGTTTGAGCTACCTTCTACTGTTACAGAATTGAGTTATTTTAAGCATTTAATCTCCTGTTCCTGATCTTGAGTAGAGAGTTCCCATGGTTGGAGAAGCCCAGTGGGCCACGCGTCCACAGAGTCACAAAGAGTCAGACACGACTGAGCAGCTAAGCACAGTGCTGCCACCAGAGTCTGCCTTTTACAGAATGTCGTGCAGATGGAATCATACAGTGATGTGGCTTTTTAAGGCTGACTTCTTTCACCTATCAGTGTGCATTTAAGACAATTCGTATCTTTGCATGAGTCTTATTGCTGAATAAAGTGAAAAGTGGGAGTGAAGTCGCTCAGTCGTGTCTGACTCTTTGCGATCCCATGGACTGTAGCCTACCAGGCTCCTCTGTCCATGGGATTTTCCAGGCAATAGCACTGGAGTGCATTGCCATTTCCTTCTCCAGGGGATCTTCCTGACCAGGGATCAAACCCAGGTCTCCCACATTGTAGACAGACGCTTTACCATCTGAGCCACCAGGGAAGCCCATTCCTGAATAAGAGTGTAGTATGTGGATGTATCCCAGTGTGTTTATCTTTTTAAATGGAATGTTTCTGACTCCTGATTTCATTGTATAAGTTGTCTTTTGGAAAAGGAAATGACAACCCACTCCAGTGTTCTTGCCTGGGAAATCCCATGGACAGAGGAGCCTGGCGGGCTGCAGTCCATGGGGTCGCAAAGGGTCGGACACGACTGGGTGACTAAACAACCAAACAACAAGTTGTCTTTAGTTACATCAGGACAGTGAATCCCTGAAGTGGGTTTCAAATATGAGTTAATCATCATCTAAAATCATTCGCGCTTAGCCTCTCCGTCTCGCCTGACACTTCACAACGCTTTGGACTGTAGCCTGCGAGGCTCCCCTGTCCACAGGACTTTTCAGGTAAGAATACTGGCATGGGTTGTCGTTTCCCTCCTCCAGGGGGTCTTCCTGACCCAGGGGTCGAGCCCGTGTCCCGCGTCTTCTGTGTTCGGGTGGATTCTTCACCTGCTGAGCCTTCGGAGAAGCCCCTGTTTACAAAGTACCTTTTATTCAAGAAACGTTTTCTTTGAACTTTCTTTTGAATTACCAGTGAGTTTTCATTTACCTAATGACTCTTAAATATATCATTCAGTCAGATCAGATCAGATCAGATCAGTCACTCAGTCGTGTCCGACTCTTTGCGACCCCATGAACTGCAGCACGCCAGGCCTCCCTGTCCATCACCAGCTCCCGGAGGTCACTCAGACTCACATCCATCGAGTCAGTGATGCCATCCAGCCATCTCATCCTCTATCGTCCCCTTCTCCTCTTGCCCCCAATCCCTCCCAGCATCAGAGTCTTCTCCAATGAGTCAACTCTTCGCATGAGGTGGCCAAAATATCATTCAATAATTTGTACTAACTTTATGGACTAGTACAGTTCTCATCAGACCTTTGCAGTAGACTCCTTCTTGGTCCCCTGCCCCTATTCACACAGTAGGTAAAGAGATCTCTTAAAAACATAAATGAGATTATTTTACTCACCAGCTTGAAATTGCCTGTTGGCTTCCTGGTACATTTTGCATAAAATCCAAACTCCTCGTTGCTCGTGAGGCTCTCTGTTGTGTGGCCCTAAATGACCTTGGAAGTCGTATCACCTATTGATCTCTTTTGCTTCCTTAACTTAGGACAGAGTAGCCCTCTTGCCAGGCTTGTTCTCACCTCCTTACTCCAGAAATGCCCTTCTCTTAAAACACCCTTTATCTGTACCCCAGATTTTCTTGCTCTCCCCTTTTCCGTGTTCACTTCTCAACGCAAATGTCTCCTTTCGGCCATGCTTGTCGCCATCACCGTCAACTGCATCTCCATTTTATGATGTTTCCATAGCGCTCACCACAATCACAAATCATCTAGTTTATCCAATTCTTATTTTTGTCATTCTTATCCTTAAGTTGGAATCTCTATGAAATGAGGCGCCTCATATGTCTCATTCTTGATTGCATTCTCAGTGCCTGGAACCATGTAAATACTTGTTGATGGAATAGCTGTTTGCTTGGGGTTAGTGACCTCAGAGGGACACAGTCACAGCTGAGCTCCCTCACCTGTGTCTAACTGGATTTCCCCATCAGTACCCTCTGAGAGTCAGCACTGTCATACGCTTCCTACTCAGTTCAGCTGATGACACCTGCTTTAGCCAACAACTCCAGAGATCTGGAGACGACTATGATAGTGATCATGATGACATGATTGTACCACTACCTGTGACCCCTGTTTACTCAGTGAGTGAGGGAACATTACAAGCATCTTCATTCTCATGATTTGCTTTTCAAAGTCATGTTGGGTTTTTCCTTAATCCAGGCATGGCTGTAAGTCTTCAAATTTTCTCACTTATTTAACTCATCTCTCCATGGTTCACACTGAGAATATACATTTTCCCCAGTTTTATATTTTTTGTTCTCTATAATGGAAATCTAAACACACCCGTGTATGTGGCTACGAGTGTATGTGTGCTCACACTTAGGCTTGCAGGTATTGAAGCCTGTGGTAGGCAAAATTCTGTAGCTGGGCCCAATGACCTTTGCTCTCTGTTATTCTCATGATTAGCTTATAGATGAAAGGGATTTTGTGAATGCAGTTAATCAGTTGAATTTGAGTTAGGAAGATTATCAATGCTTAGTTACATCACATGAATCCTGGAAACGTGGAGTATTTTCTCCAACTGGTAGCAGAAGAGAAAGAGTCAGGATATGAGAGGATTCAACATGGTTATTCTCTATGGAGCTGGAGGAGGCCAGGGAATCAGGGCTTGAGAGTAGCCTCTGAGATCTAAGAATGGTCCCTGCCAACAAACAGCAGAAAACAGGGCTCCCAGTCCTGTAAACAAAAGGAGCTGAATGCTGCCAACAGCCTGAATGATCTTGGAGACAGAGTCTTCCCTACAGTCTGCGGAAAAGAGCACAATTTTGCCAGTACCTTTATTTTGGCCTGTGAGACCCATCAAGGCCACCGGGACTTCTGACCTCTAGCGATGTGAGATAATAACTGGGTATTGTTTCAAGCCACAAAATGTGTGGTGATTTTTTTTTTTTTTTAACGTAACAGAAAACTAAGTCAAATATGGCTTTGTCATCATTTTCCCTAAGTCAGATATGCCTTTGTCATCATTTTCCCTATGTGTAAAAAAGTTTGTTTTACTATATTTCAGTCCTTTTCATTCTTCTTTCAGTGGAATCGATGTTTAGTTTTTTAAAGAATATTTGAATAACTGAGTTTTCCTTTCCCACACTGATTATTAGGTGTAACTTCCTAGTTTAACTTTCTATCAGCTGTCCACTTTTTGAAACTATTTTTGTTTAATAATAGTGTTATTGATTTGCAGACGGAGGGCCACTATTAAATGTCACTGAAACAATTTTGGGTGATAAGAACTGACAGAGACGTGTGGCTTGTTTGTAAAATTTCCATGTCTTCTAAAATTCAGTCTCACATTCTGCTCATTGAACACAGAAACTTTGGGTTTTGCATTTGTCTTCATGACTTGCTCCTTCATTGTTCATTTGAGCCATGAGTTCTTGTTTCTGACAAGTGTGTCTTTGGCTTCTGCTTCTAGTTTTGACAGTTATTACAGAGAGGTGCCAGAATAAAGGGTCAAGAAATGCTTGTCCTTCAGTGTAACACAGCTTTGGTTTTATTGAACTTAAGGTGGCTTTATAAATTTTATAGAAGAATAATTGTTCAACAGCTAGAGTGCTACCACAAGGAGAGAAGAAAATTTGTGGTCTATAATTTCCATTACTTTAAATAATCTCGTCTGTCTGGTGTTCTGAGAATCTTCAAGCAAAGCAAGATGCATAGGAACACAATAATAACTCTTGATCATTAACTAGCTGTGCATTGCAGGTAAATTATTTTTCCTCTCTGTGATTTAGTTTTGTTAATTTTATTTATTTAATTGCTTATTTTTAGACTGCATTGGATCTTTGTTGTGTTGTTCAGACTTTCTCTGGTTGCAACGAGTTGGAGGGTCCTCTTCGTTGCAGTGTGTGGAGGCTTCTGGTTGTGGTGCCTCCTCTTGTTGTGCAGCACAGGCTCAGCGGTTGTACCACACCGGCATGTGGACGCATCCTGGACCAGGGAGCGAACCTGTGTCCCCTGCTTTAGCAGACACATTCTTAACCACTGCACCAGGAGGGAAGTCCTGTGATTTACTTTTTGCATCTATCAGTTCAGTTCAGTCGCTCAGTCATGTCCGACTCTTTGGAACTCCATGAATCACAGCATGCCAGGCCTCTCTGTCCATCACCATCTCCCGGAGTTCACTCAGACTCACATCCATCGAGTCAGTGATGCCATCCAGCCATCTCATCCTCTGTCGTCCCCTTCTCCTCCTGCCCCCAATCCCTCCCAGCATCAGAGTCTTTTTCAGTGAGTCAACTCTTAGCAGGAGGTGGCCAAAGTACTGGAGTTTAAGCTTTAGCATCATTCCTTCCAAAGAAATCCCAGGGCTGATCTCCTTCAGAATGGGCTGGTTGGATCTCCTTGCAGTCCAAGGGACTCTCAAGAATCTTCTTCAACACCACAGTTCAAAAGTATCAATTCTTTGGTGCTCAGCTTTCTTCACAGTCCAACTTTTCGCTATCTAGGTTGGTCATAACTTTCCTTCCAAGGATTAAGTGTCCTTTAATTTCATGGCTGCAGTCACCATCTGTAGTGATTTTGGAGCCCAGAAAAATAAAGTCTGACACTGTTTCCACTGTTTCCCCATCTATGTCCCATGAACTGATGCCATGATCTTCGTTTTCTGAATGTTGAGCTTTATGCCAACCTTTCACTCTCCTCTTTCACTTTCATCAAGAGGCTTTTTAGTTCCTCTTCACTTTCTGCCATAAGGGTGATGTCATATGCATATCTGAGGTTATTGATATTTCTCCGGGCAATCTTGATTCCAGCTTGTGCTTCTTCCAGTCCAGCGTTTCTCATGATGTACTCTGCATATAAGTTAAATAAGCAAGGTGACAATATACAGCCTTGATGTACTCCTTTTCCTATTTGGAACCAGTCTGTTGTTCCATGTCCACTTCTAACTGTTGCTTCCTGACCTGCATACAAATTTCTCAAGAGGCAGATCAGGTGGTCTGGTATTCCCATCTCTTGCAGAATTTTCCAGTTTATTGTGATCCACACAGTCAAAGGCTTTGGCATAGTCAATAAAGCAGAAATAGATACTTTTATGGAATTTTCTTGCTTTTTCAATGATCTAGGGATGTTGGCAATTTGATCTCTGGTTCCTCTGACTTCTAAAACCAGCTTGAACATCAAGAAGTTCACAGTTCACGTATTGCTGAAGCCTGGCTTGGAGAATTTTGAGCATTACTTTACTAGCATGTGAAATGAGTGCAATTGTGTGGTAGTTTGAGCATTCTTTGACATTGCCTTTCTTTGGGATTGAAATGAAAACTGACCTTTTCCAGTCCTGTGGGCACTGCTGAGTTTTCCTAATTTGCTGGCATATTGAGTGCAGCACTTTCACAGCATCATCTTTCAGGATTTGGAATAGCTCAACTGGAATTCCATCACCTTTACTAGCTTTGTTCGTAGTGATGCTTTCTAAGGCCCACTTGACTTCACATTCCAGGATGTCTGGCTCTAGGTGAGTGATCACACCATTGTGATTATCTGGGTCGTGAAGCTCTTTTTTGTACAGTTCTTCTGTGTATTCTTGCCACCTCTTCTTAATATCTTCTGCTTCTGTTTGGTCCATACCATTTCTGTCCTTTATCGAGCCCATCTTTGCATGAAATGTTCCTTTGATATCTCTGATTTTCTTTCTTTCTTTTTTTTTTTTATGTTTAACAATATGGTATATCAGGATAGTCCCTGAAGGGGTGTGGCACAGTGGACAACTCAAGTAGCCAGTTCAACTAGGGCCATGCTACCAAGGCTAACTGCACCAGGTAAGAGGTTACTTGGGGTTCATCCTTTAAATGTGTCTTGGCATACCATTAAAGACAAGAGAATAATACTGAGTTTACTGATTTTAAGAAAAGTGGTAGCCCCAGTAGTTCTCTTACAGGATCAGAATATAAATGTGTTATTTTGGGGAGTGACATTTGTTTTCTTTTTTTTTATTTTTTATTTTTGCAGAGGAAAATGAACAAAGGAAAGGATCAATGAGGGTGGGAGGGAAATGGGAAGAAAGAAGGGGAGTGATGGTGGAGAGGAGTATATGTAATTTCTTAACCAATGGCTTTCTGTTTTTAATCACAAGGAACACTTAAAAAAATCATGTTGAATTCATCCTATACTAGGAGGTTTGATCTGGAAATGAAAAGTTCAGGAAACTAAAAGTCCAGTTTGGGTGACCTCATCTTAGGCATATCTTGGTATTTTTTATTGGTAGGTCTATCTTTACCACAATATATTATTTAGGACAGGATCACATTTGTCACTTCTTCCTCCCTACTACCCAAAGTGGTACCAGACCCATAAAATAGTCAATAAACCTTTACAGAGTGAACAAATAAGTCTGTTTTTTTTTTTTAACTCTCCTGAGTGAACTGAATTTTTTGAGGCTCACAAGTGAATATGTTTTCTTCTTTACTTTGTCTATTACAGACAATTTGTATGACTGAGGTATTAAAGTCTCCCACTATTATTGTACTGTTGCATATTTCTTCTATCATATTAATTAATGTTTGTCTTAGATATATCAATGCTCCAATGTTGGGTGCATGTATATTTATAATTGTTATAACTTCTTTTTGGATTGTTCTTTTAAGTCGTTATGTATAACCTTGATTGTCTCCTTTTCAGGATCTTTAAAGTCAATTTTATCTGATATGAGTATTGCTACTCCTGTTTTCTTTTGGTCCATATTTGCATAGAAAATCTTTTTCCAGCCCTTCATTTTCAGTCAGTATATATATCCCCTATTTTAAGGTGGTTCTCTTGTAGACAACATGTATAAGGGTCTAGTTTTTGTATCCATTTGACCTATTGTAGTCTTTTCATTGTCTCTTGTAGACAAGGTATGTAGGGGTCTTGTTTTTGTATCGATTCGGCCAGTCTTTATCTGTTGATTAGGGCATTCAGCCCATTAACATTTAAAGCAATTATTGATAAATAGGATTTACTTTATTGTTTGGGTTCGAATTTATACACCCTTTTAGTGATTCCTATCTAGAGAATGTCTTTTAGTTTTTGTTGGAGAAATGGTTTAGTGGTGCTAAATTCTCTCAACTTTTGCTTATCTGTGAAGCTTTTGATTTCTCCTTCATATTTGAATGAGATCCTTGCTGGATACAATAATCTAGGCTGTAAATTATTTTCTTTCATCACTTTAATTATGTCTTGCCATTCCCTCCTGGCTTGGAGAGTTTCTATTGAAAGATCAGCTGTTATCCTTATGGGAATTCCCTTGTGAGTTATTTGATGTTTTTCCCTTGCTGCTTTTAATATTTGTTCTTTATATTTAATCTTTGTTAATTTGATTAATATGTGTCTTGGGATGTTTCGCCTTGGGTTTATCCTGTTAAGGACTCTCTGGATTTCTTGAACTTGAGTGGTAATTTCCTTCTCCATTTTAGGGAAGTTCTCAACTATTATCTCCTCAAGTATTTCCTCATGGTCTTTCTTTTTATCTTCTTCTTCTGGAACTCCTATGATTCGAATGTTGTAGCGTTTAATGTTATCCTGGAGGTCTCTGAGATTGTCCTCATTTCTTTTGATTCGTTTTTCTTTTTTCTCCTCTGATTCATTTATTTCTAGGATTCTATCTTCTAATTCACTAATCCTGTCTTCTGCCTCTGTTATTCTACTATTTGTTGCCTCCAGGGTGTTTTGGATCTCATTTATTGCATTATTCATTATGTGTTGACTCTTTTTTATTTCTTCTAGGTCCTTGTTAAACCTTTCTTGCATCTTCTCAATCCTTGTCTCCAGACTCTTTAACTGTGATTCCATTTTGATTTTGGATTAATTTCACTATCATTATTCGGAATTCTTTATCAGGTAGATTCCCTATCTCTTCCTCTTTGGTTTGGTTTGGTGGGCATCTATCCTGTTCCTTTAGGTGCTAGGTATTCTTTTGTCTCTTCATTTTGTTAAAATTGCCAAGTTTAGAGTGTCCTTACTATATTCTGGTAGTTTGTTGAATTCTCTTTATTCAGGAGGTTTACTGGTCTTTTTAATATCTGATCTCTGCCCTGTCACAGAGGGGGTGGAGATGAACACCCAAATCTAAGCCGGCCAGGTTCAGGCACTCGGATAATCCTCAGAAGCACAGACTCGGTTGAGTCGGTGTTTTATGCCCTTCCCAGATCCGAGTAGTGCAGGTGATGAGGTGTTTAGCGAGCGCAGCTGCTGCAACTTATTGCCTCCCTGCCGCTCAGTTTTCTGGGTATACAACCGGCGCACTTTCTCAGGCAGATGTTGACCATCCAGAACCCCAAGAAGCATGAGTCAGCACAGAAACCTACCTACAGTTCTGCAGACAGTGTCTCTCTAGGGCTGTGATTGCCCGCCTCTGGCCCTGGCTGCCTGTCACTGGAGTGGGACGGCCTGCAGCCGGCCATCTCTGTGCAGTTCTTTGTTCCGTATGTAGTCCTGGTTTTGTCTTAAGTTAGGGCTCGCTTTTGATGTAGTAGATAACTGACAGTCTGGTTATTTCGCTCAGATAGCACTGGAGATAGCCAGGCCAAATCCTTTCTCAAAGCGATGCAGGCCATGCCGCTCCTCCTAGCCCAGCCCCCACTTGCCAATAGCAAATGCTGGTGTCTGCACCGCTTCTCCGCAAAAGGAGTTACCGCAGGGCTCATTTTCTCCTTTTGAAGACAATGAATTGTCTTTCTAAGTGCCTGATGTCCTCTGCCGGCATTCAGAAATTGTTTTGTAGAATTTATTCAGCATTCAAATGTTCTTTTAATGGATTTGTGCAGGAGAAAGTATTCTCCCCGTCCTACTCGTCTGCCATCTTAGCTCCTCCTCCCTGGTATCTCTGATTTTCTTGAAGAGATCCCTGGTCTTTCCCATTCTGTTGTTTTCCTCTATTTCTTTGCATTGATCGCTGAGGAAGGCTTTCTTATCTCTTCTGGCTATTCTTTGGAACTCTGCATTCAGATGCTTATATCTTTCCTTTTCTAAGTGACACAAATATGTTAATTACCTAGGAATCCAGTGCTTCTTAAAATTTTCCTCCTAGTGATGGTTCTCAAAGTATGGCCCCTGGACCACTGGCAGCAGCATTACCTGGGAACTTGTGTGAAACGAATTCCCAAGTCCCTGTACAGATTTCATAAATCAGAAACTCTCGGGGGTGGGCCCAGAAATCTGGATCATAACCAGTCCCCCAGGGAGTGTCTGAGACTGATTGCCATTGTCATACCTAACATAACTTAGCATTAGGCCTGGTGTATATTTAGCAAATGTTAGTTGTTAAATTATAGAAATTAACCGGGGGATGGTAGGGCATAGCTCAAAATGTATTTAGAAGCATGTGATTTAAGAAAATGCCAAAGAATGCTCAAACTACCGCACAATTGCACTCATCTCACATGCTAGTAAAGTAATGCTCAAAATTCTCCAAGCCAGGCTTCAGCAATACATGAACCGTAAACTTCCTGATGTTCAAGCTGGTTTTCGAAAAGGCAGAGGAACCAGAGATCAAATTGCCAACATCCGCTGGATCATGGAAAAAGCAAGAGAGTTCCAGAAAAGCATCTATTTCTGTTTTATGACTATGCCAAAGCCTTTGACTGTGTGGATCACAGTAAACTGTGGAAAATTCTGAAAGAGATGGGAATACCAGACCACCTGATCTGCCTCTTGAGAAATTTGTATGCAGGTCAGGAAGCAACAGTTAGAACTGGACATGGAACAACAGACTGGTTCCAAATAGGAAAAGGAGTTCGTCAAGGCTGTATATTGTCACCCTGTTTATTTAACTTATATGCAGAGTACATCATGAGAAACGCTGGGCTGGAAGAAGCACAAGCTGGAATCAAGATTGCCGGGAGAAATATCAATAACCTCAGATATGCATATGACACCACCCTTATGGCAGAAAGTGAAGAGGAACTAAAAAGCCTCTTGATGAAAGTGAAAGAGGAGAGTGAAAAAGTGGGCTGAAAGCTCAATATTCAGAAAACGAAGATCATGGCATCTGGTCCCATCACTACATGGGAAATAGATGGAGAAACAGTGCAAACAGTGTCAGACTTTATTTTTGGGGGCTCCAAAATCACTGCAGATGGTGACTGCAGCCATGAAATTAAAAGACACTTACTCCTTGGAAGGAAAGTTATGACCAACCTAGATAGCATATTGAAAAGCAGAGACATTACTTGGCCAACAAAGGTTCACCTAGCCAAGGCTATGGTTTTTCCTGTGGTCATGTATGGATGTGAGAGTTGGACTGTGAAGAAGGCTGAGCGCCGAAGAACTGATGCTTTTGAACTGTGGTGTTGGAGAAGACTCTTGAGAGTCCCTTGGACTGCAAGGAGATCCAACCAGTCCATTCTCAAGTGGGATTTCTTTGGAAGGTATGATCCTAAAGCTGAAACTCCAGTACTTTGTCCACCTGATGCGAAGAGTTGACTCATTGGAAATGACTGATGCTGGGAGGGATTGGGGGCAGGAGGAGAAGGGGACGACAGAGGATGAGATGGCTGGATGGCATCACTGACTTGTTGGAATGAACTCCAGGAGTTGATGATGGACAGGGAGGCCTGGTGTGCTGTGATTCATGGGGTCACAAAGAGTCGTACACGACTGAACGACTGAACTGAAACTGAACTGAGTTATAAAGGCTTAGCACAGAACTGGTGGAGAAGGCAATGGCACCCCACTCCAGTACTCTCGCCTGGAAAATCCCATGGGCGGAGGAGCCTGGTAGGCTACAGTCCATGGGGTTGCTAGGAGTTGGACACGACTGAGCAACTTAGCAGCAGCAGCAGCAGAGAACTTACGGCAGGACTTCCGACTTTGTTCCTGTCCCACAATCCACTGCAGAACCATACATCACAGCACTATACATTACAGCACTATACACTGCAGCAGTGTACACCATGGTTCCACCCACCACGGTACCATATATTACCGTGGTATACTATACATTACAGTGCTATACATTTTCTCCCTACACGTGTATCACTGACTTTGATATCAATGAGCCATGGATTTGAATCCTGGTTTGACCAATTACTAGGTCTGTAATGTTGGTCCGGGGAAGGCAATGGCACCCCACCCCAGTACTTTTGCCTGGAAAATCCCATGGACAGAGGATCCTGGTAGGCTCCAGTCCATGGGGTCACTAAGAGTCTGACACGACTGAGCGACTTCACTTTCACTTTTCACTTTCATGCATTGGAGAAGGAAATGGCAACCCACTGCAGTGTTCTTGCCTGGAGAATCCCAGGGACAGGGGAGCCTGGTGGGCTTCCGTCTATGGGGTCGCACAGAGTCGGACACGACTGAAGTGACTTAGCGTAGCATAGCATAATCTTGGTTAAGTCACCTAAGCTCTTTGAGCCTAAGATTTTTCATCTATAAAATGTGTATAATAACAGCTTGGCGATGGGAACATATGAAGATATGTGGTACGTGATAGTTGTTCAGTAAATTTAAACTAATGTGCTGGGCGACAGATAGCAAAATTAGGATAGTATCAGCTGAATGAGTTTACTGTCCACACTGAGGAAGGCAGGATAGAAAGAAGGGATTATGGCTGCTTTCCTCACATCCCTTTTCATCACATCGCATTCTCGTTCCTCAAGTCACATTGCTTTTCATGTTATTTATCACAAATGTCAACATCACTCTGAGTGTTCAGTGGTGATTTTAGTTGCCTGGTGGTGTCCCACTTGTGACTGATGGACTCTTGGCCCTAGGCTCCTCTGTCCACGGGATTTCCCAGCAGGAATACTGGAGCGGGCTGCCGTTTCCTTCTCCAGGGGGTCTTCCCCACCCACGGAGCGAACCACGGTCTCCTGCTGGCGGGCAGACTCTCTGCCGACTGACCACCGGGGAGCCCATGGACGTCCCTCACATCATTTAGGTTTCTGTCTCAGCGCTGCCTCACCAGAAGCCCTTCCCTGGACCGTCTCTGCACAGCAGCCCTCTTTATCAAGTCTCTCTTCAACACTTACTTTTTTCCCTATGGGACGACTTGTTTGTATCCGTTTGTATATTGATTGACTTTTCCTTACTTTTGTTGTTGTTTGTTCTCCTTTCTCTTAGTACAAAGTCAGTATGTTCCATGAAAGCAAAGATTCATCTTTTTATTACCTTATCCCCAATCAAGCAAAACAGGACTTAGTAGAAAATAGGGATCTAATTCAATGTTAAGTGAATAAAGTGTCTGATGACTGAGTGAATGACTAAGATTTATTCAGTGGGTCATGACACTGGAGTAGAAGGCGGATAAATCACACCAGGCACTTACCATTGCTCTCATTTCCTACTGGGATTTTGAAGTGTTCCCAAACTATCTGACCTAAATATAGATCATGTATTATGTATGAGAGTTATTGCATTACAGTGTTTAAGTGTGACAAAATTCACATAGATATAGGTTTCTATTTTTTCCAAATAGTGGATTAAAAATATTCAGTAACTTACAAGCTGAAAATCATGTTAATACATCAATCATATATGGCTCTTTGAAAAAGAAAAAAGCATAATTTCAATAAAAAAACTCAGTTGTGCCTTTAAAGGAAAATAATAAAGGTTTCAATGAAAAATGCTCAGATATTGGTAATATTAGCACCAAAATGAAGCTCCCTTTACCTCTGCAAATATTGTAAGCATTTAAGCAATACATTGTTGATATTGGCTATCCAGGCAAGTAGTGTTGCTCCAGATTGTTTGTGGAAGTTTGACCATAAATGACCTTGTTTCAAGGTTGATAATGGTCTCTTAATGACTTTTCTGCTATTTTTCAAAGTTCTGAGAGCTTATTGGGTCATTATACCAGGTGATTTTGTTAATTGAGAATTATCTGGAAAGACTGTTAATAGTATAAGCCATTAGTGGATCCGCCAGGTAACACAGGGCGTGTTTCCTTTTTTTTTTTCCCCCTCCCTGTTTGGCTTTGACCTTAACTGCAGGTTGGCTTGTTAGTGTCTCAAGGTGCAGTTTCACAGGAAGTTCTTAATTGACAGATATGAGTGGGGTGATGGGATATGGTGCAAAGCCGCCTCCTCAGAACCCATGCCGTAGTCCTGTGGTGTGCTGAGACCAGGCAGAAGCTTGTCAGCCACTTGCTGGAATGATGGTGTTCCTTTTCCAAGCAAGTCATGGCAAGAGAGATGGAGGAAGCGGATTGTTTTTCTGAATAGCAAGTGTATAAGTGTGATGGGCAGGCAGTTCTTTTAATGAAATAGATCTGCAAAATTGTGTTTGGAATGATCCAAGTTTAAATCATGTACGGTGAGAAAGGCAGATTTCAGAAATGTTTGTGTAGCTCTTATTTCACGTTCTAGCTCTACAGTCGAGTCTGAACCTCACGTTGGGGATCCGTTACGAGCTTTCACTGCCTCCGTGTCGTCCTCATGTGTGGGAGCAATAACAGCATCTGCTTTGGAGAGCTGGTGTGGTGATTAAATAGGTGACGTGTGTGTGTGTGTGTGTGTGTGTGTGTGTGTGTGTGTGTGTGTGCATGTGTAATGGAAACTAGGCTGTGTCTGTTTTATAGGATATATATATTTTTTTTTTGGTAAGTCATTGTGCTTAGTAGATCCAACAGACTCCATGATTGATTGGATGTGGAGTGTAAACTGAAGGATGATAATGAATCTGAGAATTCTTGTATGGCAACTGGAGGTATAAAAGGGTTATGATTAAAGAATGAAGACAGTTGTGAAAGGACAAAATGTGTATTTTGGTTTAGAAACCATTCAGTTGGAGGAGAAATGGAGCAAGGTCCGAACGAGAAGAGACTGTTGACATTCCCAATCAGGTTTACAAAGACGTCTCTTCAGCCATTTCCTTACCAAGAGTGGCCTCCACAGTTAACTCATAAAATTGAATTTGCCAATGACACCAAAGTCTTCACAAACTGAAATGTGAACCCGTTCTTCACCAGGGTTGGGGAGTGTTTGAAGGTCTGCTCTTTACATGGTTTCTGGTTCCAGTAAGGTGGTGCGTCCATTTAACACTTATGTAAGAGGTGACTCCCTAAGGATACCTGTGTTCAAAGAAGCTTAACTTGGGACTTCCCTGGCAGTCTAGTGGTTAAGACTCTGTGCTTCCATTGCAGGGGGGCAGTGTGGGCTCAGTCCCTGGTAGGAGAACTAAGATTCCACGTGCTGTGTGGCAAGGCCAGGAAAAAAATTGATTTGCCTCAAATGCTGTGACCATCAAGACAAGGTCAATAGCCCCTCCATGAGGCGTCAAGAAGGGTAGGACATGGTTGGTGACTTTCTGGGCAGTAAGGTCGCAGGGGTGGCGCACTGCCCCCGCCATCTGGCAGTGCCCCCAGCAGGGTGGGAAGGAGGGATCTCACAGCTGGGACGAGACCGCCAAGTGAACCATCTTGCTGCGTGGACAACATGCGTGAAGGATTTCACTGGTGCCTCACTCTGACAGCTGCTGGCATCAGAAGACACAGTTTGCTCTGCTCAGCATTTTTTCCAAAGAAAACAGCTCAGCTCTTGGCGGTCTTATTTTCCCAACAGGACAGCATCCCCTGCTGTAAAGTGAAGAGGGACTGTACCTCTCTGCTCTTGAGGGCCAAGAGCACCGCTTCCCAGGGAGGAGTTCAATGGTGTAGCTGGATGGCGGGTCAGAGCGCACAGAAAAGGAGCCACATACCATACATCCTTCCCGGAAGTAAAATAGAAGAGAGCTAGGCACTGATGGGCTTCTAGGGATGAACCACCAATTGAGCAGGTATTTATTCACATGCTCTGTGCCCAGAAATACCATATGGTCTCTTTGCAGCAGTGAGAGAGAGGTAGGAAAAATGCCAGAAATGAGCCATCTGTGTTTTCAACTATTAACACGATCTCTAATATCACTAAATAGATCCTGGTTGGCTCCTTCTCTCATCGCTGCTGTTACTGCCTCCAAAGATATGGCTTCTTCTATCTGTACGTCCGTTGTTACCACCTCAGTTACCCACATTGCCTTCCTCAGAGTTATCGTAAGGATTAGTGAGTGATCAATGAAGACTAACCGTCATCATTTCTACTGTGGCCATGACAATAATGACAAACACGCCCGCATTTGCTTTCCTGATTACTACGGCTCCTTGCGGAGAAGGCGACGGCAGCCCACCCCAGTGCTCTTGTCTGGAAACTCCCATGGACGGAGGAGCCTGGTGGGCTGCAGTCCATGGGGTCGCTGAGGGTTGGACGCGGCTGAGCGACTTCACTTTCACTTTTCACTTTCATGCATTGGAGAAGGAAATGGCAACCCACTCCAGTGTTCTTGCCTGGAGAATCCCAGGGATGGGGGAGCCTGGTGGGCTGCCATCTATGGGGTCACACAGAGTCAGACACGACTGAAGCGACTTAGCACCAGCAGCAGCATGGCTACTTGCTTAGCTTTTTCCATATGCCGTCTATTGTACCCAGACCCATATACCTCTTCCTTACTTAATCTTCACTTTTACTCTGTGACTTTGTTTATATGAATATCTCTACTTTCTAGATGAGAAAATTCTAGCAGAAAAAAAATAAAATATTTTGCCCAGGTGGTTAAGGCAAGGAGTACCGTCCCAGGAACATTCAAAGTGCTCAGTAAATATTTGCCAATTGACTGATGAACTCTAAAGCTTATATTTTACTATCTGGCCTTCTAGACAAAACAAAAGCCCTTAGTCAGAATTATTATGGATATTTTATTTGGGCTTCACCAGCTTGTTTTTCATATAAATTGGGAGACATCATTTTAAATTGAGAGATTTCATATCATACATAAGCACAGTCTGAATTTATGAATTTGGTTGGGGAGAATTAAAGAAGTAGCCACCTTGATGGCTTAGTGCTGAAGAGCACTCAGTTAGCTTCAGGTGGACAGAGTATGTGCCCCCTGCTTCCCCAGCTCAGAGCCAGCACTCATTCCACCTTGAGCTCTCAGGAGAAAGGCTCCTTAATACAGCCAAGCCTCACAAATGTAATTAGGAGGTGATGACTCAGAGAGAATGTAGCCAGAGGATACAGATCAGGGCGGGATTCAGCAGTGCTAGACTGTGATGCAGACAGTACAGGACAGAGAAATTTGAGAACTGAGATGGACCTATATCCTGGAGTAACAGGAAGGATTTTGTAGGCAGAGGAACCAGAGATCAAATTGCCAACATCCGCTGGATCATGGAAAAAGCAAGAGAGTTCCAGAAAAACATCTATTTCTGCTTTCTTGACTATGCCAAAGCCTTTGACTGTGTAGATCACAATAAACTGTGGAAAATTCTGAAAGAGATAGGAATACCAGACCACCTGATCTGCCTCCTGAGAAATCTGTATGCAGGTCAGGAAGGAACAGTTAGAACTGGTCATGGAACAACAGACTGGTTCCAAATAGGAAAAGGAGTACGTCAAGCCTGTATATTGTCACCATGTTTATTTAAATTATATGCAGAGTACATCATAAGAAATGCTGGACTGGAAGAAGCACAAGTTGGAATCAAGATTGCTTGGAGAAATATCAATAACCTCAGATATGCAGATGACACCACCCTTATGGCAGAAAGTGAAGAGGAACTCAAAAGCCTCTTGATGAGAGTAAAAGTGGAGAGTGAAAAGGTTGGCTTAAAGCTCAACATTGAGAAAACGAAGATCATGGCATCTGGTCCCATCACTACATGGGAAATAGATGGAGAAACAGTGGAAACAGTGTCAGAATTTATTTTTCTGGGCTCCAAAATCACTGCAGATGGTGACTGCAGCCATGAAATTAAAAGACACTTACTCCTTGGAAGGAAAGTTATGACCAGCCTAGATAGCATATTCAAAAGCAGAGACATCACTTTGCCAACAAAGGTTCGCCTAGTCAAGGCTATGGTCTTTCCCGTGGTCATGTATGGATGTGAGAGCTGGACTGTGAAGAAGGCTGAGCGCCGAAGAATTGATGCTTTTGAACTGTGGTGTTGGAGAAGACTCTTGAGAGTCCCTTGGACTGCAAGAAGATCCAACCAGTCCATTCTGAAGGAGATCAGCCCTGGAATTTCTTTGGAAGGAATGATGCTAAAGCTGAAACTCCAGTATTTTGGCCACCTCATGTGAAGAGTTGACTCATTGGAGAAGACTCTGATGCTGGGAGGGATTGAGGGCAGGAGGAGAAGGGGACGACAGAGGATGAGATGGCTGGATGGCATCACTGACTCGATGGATGCGAGTCTGAGTGACCTCCGGGAGCTGGTGATGGACAGGGAGGCCTGGTGTGCTGCAGTTCATGGGGTCGCAAAGAGTCAGACACAACTGAGCAACTGATCTGATCTGATCTGATCTTGATTTGGAGCCATGATTTAAAGATGGGCAGCATTTGGGCTTCCCTGGTGGCTCATTGGTAAAAAAAACCGTCTGCAATGCAGGAGTTGCGGGTTCCATCCCTGGGTCAGGAAGATCCCCTGGAGAAAAAGTGCCAACCCGCCACACTGTTCTTTCCTGGGAAATCCCATGGCCAGAGGACACAGGCAGGTGACAGTCCATTGGATCACAAAGAGCCAGACACGACTTAGAGACTAGACCACCATCACCAGCCTTTTAAAAGACAGAGAAGAGAGGGGGGAAACTGTTTTGTATGTTGCCTATAAATAATAAAATGCATACCACATAAGTTTCTCCTTAAGTTAAAGGCACAATAACTTTTAGGAAGCTCTGAGTTGGTCCTGGTTCACCAGGATTGGATTGTTTCTTGAAATTCCTGAAATGGCCTGAGAGTAGTAGGGTGAAGCTTGAATAAGAAGCTAGGCCCTGGGAAAACCCTGCAGACTAAACAGCACCACAGAGATTCTGAGAGCATCCCTGGGGTACCGCTTCCTGCCTCCCAGAACTGACTGCACTCTCGGCCATGACCTCTGTCTCTTCCTCTCCCTTCTGGTTCCCGAAGCTCCCAGAGGGAGCAGTGGCGGAAACGCTGGCAAGCTCAAGGACTGCTCCAGTGATTATGAGCTCCATTCCTGGCAGGAGACGAGCACGCCCTCTCCAGATCTCTGTGGCAGCTGTCTCTCTGGACTCACAGCGTCGAGGCCAGAATTGTCCAGCCCAGCTCTCCAAGGACACAGGAGCCTTGCTGGCCATATGGTTGCTGAACTTAGAGCTACTGATGCTGAGTCTACTGACTTCAGTTTGTCCCTATCAGCCAGAATATTTTCCTCCTCTGCACTCTACCAATGTCATGTGAACAAATACAGCGTGCTGAGAAAAATCTCTATTCTGGCATCAAAGAGACTTACGGTTGAGTCCTTGGTGTGATCCTGGACTCATTTCCTAAGCATCTAATTTTTACTTTCGTTATCAGTAAAATGGGGAAAGTAGGTGTGAGAGTTAAATTAGACCAGGCATGGAAAGCTCCCAGAGCAGGTGCCTAGCAGATACTGAGTACCCAGAATTCATTGTTTCACTGTTGTTGGGTGGTTGCTATCATTGCTACCACAAGGAGCTAATATGAGGCAAGAGAAAAATAAAAAGGAACACAAGCATTCCTATTTGTTGTTGTTCAGCCAGTAAGTCACTTCTGACTCTTTGTGATCCCAGTAACTGTAGCCCGCCAGACTCCATTGGATTCGCCAGGCAAGAATATTGGAATGGGGTGCCATTTCCTTCTCCAGGGGATCTTTCCGACCCAGGGGTCAAATCCGAGTCTCTTGTGTCTCCTGCACGTTAGGTGGATTTTTCACCCGCTGCGCCACCTCGGAAGCCCAAGCATTCTGACAGAGCTTGGCCAGGAGCATGCTTCCTCGTGGAGAAGGGCAGTGCACGGGTGCGGATGAAGAGGCCAAGGAGACACCAACGTCAGGGCCGCGGAAAGAAGCTGTGCCCGTGCCTCGTAGAAATGTGAGTGGTAACGTCCGATCCTGTGAGTCACAGGTAAAAGTGCCGGTGACAAGTGCAAATGGTTTGCTCAGCACCTGGAAAGCGCAGGGTGTGAACTTGTTCTGCAGCTCCGTGCAGGCTCCTCAGGGTGAGCAGAAGTGTGAATGAGACAGGAGCAGTGGTGGCAGGAGCCACAAGAGGCTAATTGCTTTCCTAGAGGTGCTGTCTTCTGATCACCTGGCTGCGCTTGTCCACATGGACAGCATCCTAATGCTTCCTGAGCACCCCGGCTGCGGTGGCAGGGGCACTCAGTGACCCAGCGTTGGGGGCACCTGCATCAGCCTGACCATCTTTCCCAGACAGCGCCTACTTCATTCAGCTGTGCAAGATTTGGATGCTTTGAATCATGAGAGATTTACCCAGACTCTGAAATGCTTGGGGCTGTCCATCAAATCAGACTTCATTATTATTATTATCTTTAATAATGATACAGCTCTGATTTTTAAAATATAATTTTATGTATTTACTTTGGGCCATGCTGGGTCTTCATTGCTTCATGGGCTTTTCTCTAGTTGCAGAGAGCAGGGGCTGCTCTCTAGCTGCGGCATGCAGCTTTTCTGTGCGGTGACTCCTCTTGACGTCCAGCATGGGCTCTGTCTGTGCAGTGAGTCCTCTTGATGTCCAGCACAGGCTCTGTCTGTGCAGTGAGTCCTCTTGATGTCCAGCACAGGCTCTGTCTGTGCAGTGAGTCCTCTTGACGTCCAGCATGGGCTCTGTCTGTGCGGTGAGTCCTCTTGATGTCCAGCACAGGCTCTGTCTGTGCAGTGAGTGCTCTTGATGTCCAGCACGGGCTCTGTCTGTGCAGTGAGTCCTTTGACGTCCAGCACGGGCTCTGTCTGTGCAATGAGTCCTCTTGATGTCCAGCACTGGCTCTATCTGTATGGTGACTCCTCTTGATGTCCAGCACGGGCTCTGTCTGTGCAGTGAGTCCTCTTGATGTCCAGCACGGGCTCTGTCTGTGTGGTGAGTCCCCTTGACGTCCAGCACGGGCTCTGTGGTGAGTCCTCTTGATGTCCAGCATGGGCTCTAGGGCACTTGGACTTCAGCAGCTGTGATGCTCGGGCTTAGTTTCTCTGCAGCATGTGGGATCTTCCCTGACCAGGGGTCAAACCTGTGTCCCCTGCAGGCTGGCTCTTTACCAACGAGCCACCAGAGAAGCCCTGTTTATAGTTTTTTAAAGAACTTCCACACAGGAAGCCAGTCCAGGGCTCCGTGATGACCTAGATAGGTGAGATGAGGGTGGTGGGCAGGAGGGAGGTCTAAGAGGGAGGGATTTCTGTACATGTGTGTTAGTGGTGCCGTCGTGTCCGACTCTTTGAGAGCCCATAGACCTCAGTCCACCAGGCTCCTCTGTCCGTGGATTCTCCAAGCAAGAATACTGGAGTGGGTTGCCATTCTCTTCTCCAGGGGCTCTTCCTGACTCAGAGACTGAACCTGGATCTCCTGCATTGCAGCAGATTCTCTGCTGTCTGAGCCACCAGGGAAGCCTAACATGTATACGTATAGCTGATTTACTTCACTGTACATAGAAACTAACACAGCATTGTTGTATTACATTCTAATTTAAAAAAACTCTTCATTAGTAAATGGAAGGCTAAATAATAAGGAAAATAGGAGAATCCTTCTGGTCTTGACTCTCAAAATTGGTCGATGACTAGAATCCCACAGGTCCTTGAACAGTTTGTATGAATAAGAGTCCTGGCAAATGGTTCACTTTGTATGACTGTAGGAGGAGTGAGGGAAAAAGAGAGAGGGGAGGAAAAGAGCTTCAGGTTTTTCTTTTATAAATTTATCCATCCCTACCCCTGTTTTTGAGAGCCTTTAGCAGCAGAACTCATCACAATGATTGTTATCAAAAGTGGTTTTCCTTCTGCAATCACAGTAACGTGTCACCCACATCACTGCACAGCATTAAGCATTCGAGGTGGACGAGGCTTGGCGATCAAGGAGCCTGTCCTTCACTTTACTGATGAAGAAAAAGGAGCCCAGGAAAATTAGGGAGGATTTGTAAAGACAGAGCCCTGTTGACAAATACTGCTCCTACCTCTATTCCAATATGATAGCAGCACCTTAGTTTCCCTCTTAGGAAATACTCTTTCCAATTCTCAGCACATATGTTTCAGGTAAGGCTTACTGGAACATTCCTGGCCCTGCCAACAAATTCTAAAGGTCCAGCAATTGGCACAGAACCCAGGTCTGGCCCATTAGTGATTGGATTGGCTGTGTGCTTTGACCCAGCAGTTTCTGGAACTGATTTAGATATTAGAAAACCTAAGTTCTTTCCCATCGGGTGGGGTGGCTGAGATGGTAGGGTACAGTCCTGGAACTGCCAGAGACTATTTGCTGACAAAACAGAATAACTGAGTAATGAAGCTAACAGGGCAGTCAGCAGAGAGGAAAATGTAGGAAAACTCATTTCTTTTAAAAAAGATTTTAGCTGTGCCAGGTCTTCGTTTCCCGCATGGACTGTTTCTGCTGCAGCAAGTGGGGCTGCTCTCCACTTGTGGTGTGCGGGCCTCTCACTGTGGTGGCTGCTCTTGCTGCAGAGCTTGGGCTCTAAAGCCCGCAGGCTTCAGTGTCTGTGGCATGCAGGCTCTGTAGTACAGCGCACAGGCAAAGTTGCCCCAAGGCATGTGGGATCTTTGTTCTCAGTTCATTCAATTCATTTCAATTCAGTTCAGTCACTCAGTCATGGGTGACCCTTTGTGACCCCATGGACTGCAGCACGCCAGGCCTCCCTGTCCATCCCTTTGTTGCCAGACCAGGGGTTAAACCCAGGTCCCCTGCATTGGCAGGTGGATTCTTAACCACTGGACCACCAAGGAAGTCCCCCAAACTCATTTCTGATGATGTTATTGAGGCCCTGGATCATGGATGTCTTGGTATTTTCAGTGGCATTGGCACAGTATTCTTTTTCGGTAATCTAAGCCGCTCTGAATTATGTTTCTTCATTTGTAAGTTAAAAAAAATTCCTGAGTGCATTAGAGCTACCTGGATAAAGGGTGTCTGATCCTGGAGCAGGGGTCTCTCTCTGTCTCATGAAGAATAAAAGGAAAGACAAAACACTGAGAAACACCAAATGTCATTAATGAGTTTAACTACTTTAATTATGACTAAGAAACTCAATTTATAGACTCTTAAGCAAAGATATTCTTAAAAGACTTAGAAACAATAGGGAAAACCAAAGAGCAGCCACATTACACTTAATTTTAATCCCAAACCAAAAATGATCAGTTGTGTAAAATGTGAAAATGTGTCTTCTCTTTTCAGATTTGTCTCTGACCCGTGAATGTGGCCTTGAACATGTTCTTTGTCTTCTTTTGTTCTGGATGTCTGTTTCTGCATGGCAAACCACCACCAAACAGTGGGTTTTAAAACAATAATAGTCATTTATTTTGCTTACAAATCTGGAAGTTGACCAAGTTCATGTAGGCTTGGAAACCCCCATGTGGTTGCAGTCAGATGTTGGTTGATTGGGTAATAAACTTTACTTGGTCTGCTGATTCACAGATATTCCTCTTATCCAGAAATTGCCTCATAGGCACATCCAGAATACTGTTTGACCAGACATCTGGGTACCCTGTGACTCTGTCAAGTTGACACATTAAAATTAGCCATTCAGTTCAGTTCAGTTCAGTCGCTCAGTTGTGTCTGACTTTTTGCGACCCCATGAATCGCAGCACGCCAGGCCTCCCTGTCCATCACCGACTTCTGGAGTCCACCCAGACTCATGTCCGTCGAGTCAGTGATGCCATCCAGCCATCTCATCCTCTGTCGTCCCCTTCTCCTCCTGCCCCCAATCCCTCCCAGCATCAGGGTCTTTTCCAATGAGTCAGCTCTTTGCATGAGGTGGCCAAAGTATTGGAGTTTCAGCTTCAACATCAGTCCTTCCAATGAACACCCAGGACTGATCTCCTTTAGGATGGACTGACTGGATCTCCTTGCAGTCCAGGGGACTCTCAAGAGTCTTCTCCAATACCACAGTTCAAAAGCATCAATTCTTTGGTGCTCAGCTTTCTTCACAGTCCAACCCTCACGTCCATACCTGACCACTGGGAAAACCATAGCCTTGACTAGACAGACCTTTGTTGGCAGAGTAATATCTCTGCTTTTCCATATACTGTCTAGGTTGGTCATACCTGGAGTCAAATGCCATGGCAGACAGGAACTGTTTAGGATCATTCACCGTACTGGATTCAGTACTGTGGACTTGAGAGTTTCTAAAAGTCTGAATGGTTTGAACATCCAGACATCTGTCTAATGTTTCAGTGTTTCTTGCTCCAGGTGGCTCAGTAGTAAAGAATCTGCCCACCAGCGCAGGAGACACAGGGAACACGGGTTCGTTCCCAGAGTCAGGAAGATCCCCTACAGTAAGAAATGGCAACTCACTCCAGTATTCTTGCCTGGAAAATTCCATGGACAGAGGAACCTGGTGGGCTACAGTGCATGGGGTTGGAAAGATGGGACACGACTGAGCATGCACACGTGTCTGTGTGCTCTTATAAAATGTTAGTGAGCATGGAAATACTGAATAGAATTACATGTGTGTATATATACATGTTATACTGTGTATGTGTATGACATATGTATAGAGAGTCTTTAATGTACCACTGAGAATATTAACATTCTAAATGTATAAAATTTATAAAATGCATATACAGTGATAGAGAGAATAGCATAAAATCTTTTCATACACATTACCCAGCTTTGATCATCATCAATACTTTTCAATGCATTTTCTACCCACTGAACTTTAAATTTCTGCTCTATTACTTTAAATCAAATCCCATACAACATTTCGTTTTGTGCAGGAGCCCTCCAGGATGCATCTCTAACTGAAAAGGGGACTTTGTCTTCCCTGCTTAGCTTCAATTCCCCCATCACATCTAACATTTAAAATAAACCCTTGCTGCTAAGTCACTTCAGTCATGTCCGACTCTGTGCGACCCCATAGACGGCAGCCCACCAGGCTCTGCTGTCCCTGGGATTCTCCAGGCAAGAACACTGGAGTGGGTTGCCATTTCCTTCTCCAATGCATGAAAGTGAAAAGTGAAAGTGAAGTCACTCAGTCATATCCGACTCCTAGCGATTCCATGGACTGCAGCCTACCAGGCTTCACCATCCATGGGATTTTCCAGGCAAGAGTACTGGAGTGGGGTGCCATTGCCTTCTCCGAATAAACCCTTAATATCATCTAATATTTAAAGGGTTCTAAAAATGATTTTGATCATACATGATTTTTATCTTTTCTTCACCAATCATCTCGCCTAACACCTACGTGAGTCTGAGATGATCAAAACCTAGTGAGGAGAATCAGGTGGCGTGGATGAAAGCGCCTGATAGGAACACGTGAGCAGAGTGAGTCACACGTTCTGCTGCATGGCAGAGTCTGGAAACACTTGCCGCACTCAGAGAAACGGGAAGTCTGCGTGGGCCGTCTGGGTGGCAGACGGGTCCTCCGTCCTGTCGGCCTGCCTGTCACACTCAGAATTGCTCTGCTCCCTGTGCTGGGGACGGCCACTGTCACATCCACAACAGAATCCTAGAAAGTGACAGTCTCTTTCTCACTGCAAGAGCGATGGTGCTTTATAGATGAAATACGGTGCCTGCCAAAGAAGATCGGATTTTCGCGCCTAATTGAGACAGCTTAATAACATAAGGGGCTGTGCACTCAACTTCTTAAACCTCTGGGCCGAGGCAGACTTGCTGTTGGGTGTCTGCCAGCCCACCGCACCTGCTGCATCTTCCTGGTAATATTTCAGAATGTTGGCGTAAGTGGCCCAGGAGCCCCCTGCAGAACCATGGTAATTGCTGAGCTGTGCCTAGACCAGCTGAGATAATGGAATGCCAAGAATAGGGAAAATGTCAGCAGCTGGGGTTCATGCTACTAATTTTGTTTTCTTAAAAGTAAACTTTGTGGAATGACAAATCCCACTAAGAGCTAATCTGGAATTAGACAATTACCAGTTCTTTCACTGATCTTTGAACTCCTGTGTTCAGTCACTGCATACAGGGCAAATCTGTATCAGAGGCATAGACACTCTCCCCTTGCACCGGTGACGGGTGTCGTGTGTACCATCCTCTCTGGGAGAGTCTGCCCTGAATGTTACATCCTCCTCGACACCGGACTCCACATAGAAGGCATTGAGCGCAGTTGGCATGTGATAGGAAATGCACTTCCTTTTTCTAGCTTGTTCTCAATGCTCATTTTGTCTCTTTGGGGAGGGGAAACTATCCACAGCGTGCTGACCACGTGGCATGGTTGTTGTTCCGTCGCTGTCATGTTCAACTCTTTGCGACTCAATGGACTTCAGCTTGCCAGGCTCCTCTGTCCATGGAGTTCCCCAGGAAAGAACACTGGAGTAGGCTGCCATTTCCTTCTCCAGGGAACTGCCCCAGAACCAAAGACCAAACCCACGTCTTCTGCACTGCAGGCAGATTCTTTACCCCTGGGATACCAGGGAGCCCTGGTATCCCATGGTAAACAGACCAAAGATGACACAAAGCTCTGAACGGGCAGAGACTGTGCCAGTCTCATTCACCACTGTGCTTTTAGAACCACGCCTGGGCTCAGGAATAAGAAGCTGTTCAAAAAATATGCATTTAAAAATTTGATGAAATTGAACAAAAGAAGCATCACATGTGCTATTGGAATCAGATACCTAGGTTGATATGCCTACAAAATAAGAACAATAGCAGTGAGAATATAAAATAATTGATAGGCAGCTGATACTAAATGATTTCTGTATGCCAGGCGCCATGCTGATGTGTTTCCACAGACAGTCTCTCACTGTTACAGTCACCTTCTGTGACAGATCCTGCTGTTGGCTGCATGTTTCCAATGGGGAAACTGAGGCTTCATGAAGTTAAAAAAGTTGCCCAAAGTGCAGCTGTACCACCCGAGCTTACTGTCTGCATTACTCTCCGATCCACTGCAGCCTGCTGACTCTTGTGCATGAAAAGTTTGGCCAGTTTTAGGCGATCATGATCATCTCTAGGTGTCTTTGTGAAATTTATCTTACATGGCCATCTCTTCTTAAGTTTAAGAATATGCTAATATAATTTCACTCGTTGTGGTGGTAGTGGTGGTGGTTTAGTTTCTAATTCTTATCTGACTCTTTTGTGACCCCATGGACTGTAGCCCACCAAGCCCCTCTGTCTATGGGATTTCCAAGGCAAGAATACTGGAGTGGGCTATCATGCCCTCCTCTAGAAGATCTTCCCAACCCAGGGATCAAACCCACATCTTCGTCTCCTGCATTGGCAGCCGGGTTCTTTACCACTAGCACCACCTGGGAAGCACATATATGGTACACATGTGTTTGTGTATGTGTGTGTCAGTGTGTGTGTGTGTGTGTGTGTGTGCGCGCGCACGTTGCACACTGAGTCATGTCCAACGCTGCAGTTCTGTGGACTGTAACCCACCTAGCTTCTCTGTCATGATTTTCCAGGCAAGAATACTAGAGTGGATAGCTATTCCCTTCTCCAGGGGATCTTCCTGACTCAGGGATCGAACCCAGGTCTCCTGCTTTGTAGGCAGATTCTTTATCATCTGAGCCACCAGGGAAGCCCATATATATGTATGTATGTGTACATATGTGTGTGTGTGTGTGTGTGTGTGTGTGTATAAAGAGAGAGTATACCAAGTAATACATATACTTCAAAAATGAAAATTAGGGATGTCTCTTTTGCCAGGACCTAGTTACAATTATAAAAGGAGAAGTTTTTTAATGCTCTCATTAATATATTTGAATTCATAAAACTAAGCATTATTAATTCTTCCATTACAAATACAGTAGCAGTCAAAATAGCTACCCTATTTTTTCATTTGATTATCACTGAATGATGATGTAATGGCCTATTCAGTTCAGTTCAGCCGCTCAGTCGTGTCCAACTCTTTGCACTCCCATGAATCTCAGCACACCAGGCCTCCCTGTCCATCACCAACTCCAAGAGTTCACTCAAACTCAGGTCCATCGAGTAAGTGATGCCATCCAGCCATCTCATCCTCTGTCATCCCCTTTTCCTCCTGCCCCCAATCCCTCCCAGCATCAGAGTCTTTTCCAGTGAGTCAACTCTTTGCATGAGGTGGCCAAAGTACTGGAGTTTCAGCTTTAGCATCATTGCTTCCAAAGAACTTCACCCAGGGCTGATCTCCTTCAGAATGGACTGGTTGGATCTCCTTGTGTTAACGTTTGTCTGCCTGCATATCAGTCTATCTACCTACCTTGCCTTTGGTGAGCAAACATGCTGACTCCTTTCTGTACAGTCATGCGTGGGTGGTTACCTTGGAGAGACAGCCCACGCAGTCTCATTTAGTTATTCACGCCAAACACATGTAAGGGCTTCCCACGTGGCACTAGTGGGAAAGCATATGCCCGCCAGTGTGGGAGATGTCAGAGAGGGAGGCTCGATCCCTGGGTCAGGAAGATCTGCTAGAGGAGGGCATGGCAACCCGCTCCTGTATTCTCACCTGGAGATTCCCATATAATTCATGGGGTCAGAGAGTTGGATACAACTGAAGCGACTTAGCATACATGTACACAATACATAAACTTTTTGCCTAAGGAACATGTTTTATAAGACTTTGAGTCTATTAAAAATTATCTCTGCCATTGAAACTGTGGTATAAGGGTCCTAAAGACCTCATGGATAGAAAGGAGTTAATACCTAAGTGATGCTTCCCCCAGCCAGGTTGAGCCAGGTGGTTTTGACCAAGCTCCAGTGATGGAGGAAGATACTGCTATTGCTCAGATAAACTTGTCCTGAGGAATTGCAGACGTGCTCTGGGTAGACCAAATAGTGATCCCTCAGGGACGTCCATGTTCTAAACTACTGCTGAAGTTTACCTTACTCTACAGAGGTAACTAAGAATCCTGAGATGAGATTATCCTGGATTTTTCATGTAGGACAAATGGAACCCCCAGGAGCTTTGTAACAGAGAAGCAGGAACGTTCAAATTAAGAAAAAAAGGAGAGAGAGGGAGGGGATGTGATGATGGAAGGAGAGTTGGGATTTACATAGCCAAAAATGCAAGCAGCCTCAGATACTGGAACCAGTGTCAGTTAAATTTATGTAAATTATACCAAGTCCTAATAACTGCCAAGGCAGGAGACATAAGAGATGTGGGTTCAGTCCCTGGATCAGGAAGATCCCCTGGAGGAGGGCATGGCAACCCAGTCCAGTGTTCTTGCCTGGAGAATCCCATGGACAGAGGAGCCTGACAGACTACAGTCCATGGGGTTGCAAAGAGTGGGACACGACTGGAGCGGCTTCGCACACAGCCACAGTTGGTGTCCAGTTTCTGGCTGCTGTGGCTTCTGTGGACGTTCATATTTGGCTTTGTGTGAACATGGTTTTCATTCCTCTGGGGTGAACGCCAGGGGTGCACTTGCAAGTCCACATGGCAGCTGCATGTCCGTGTCTTAAGCAACCACTTTACCGCTTTCCAGAGTGGCTGTGCCATTTTCTGTCCACCAACAGTAAATGAGTGATCCAGTCTTTTTCATTATTTCTTGGTTACTATTTCTGTTGAGCTTCCCAGGTGGCTCAGATAGTAAAGAATGTGCCTGCAATGCAGAAGACCCGGGTTTGATCTGTGGGTTGGGAAGATCCCTTGGAGAAGGAAATGGCAACCCACTCCAGTATTCTTGCCTGGAGAATCCCATGGACAGTGGACCCTGGTGGGCTACAGTCCATGGGTTGAAAAGAATTGGACACGACTGAGCAGCTAATGCACATTTTTTATTTTAGTCATTCTTACAGAAATGTTGTGATACCTCACTGTGGTTTCAGTTTGCATCTCTCTGACAGGTAATGTATTGAACGTCTTTCCAAGTGTTTGTTAGCTGTATAGCATCCATGCTGCTGCTAAGTCACTTCAGTCGTGTCCGACTCTGTGCGACCCCCTAGACGGCAGCCCACCAGGCTCCCCCATCCCTGGGATTCTCCAGGCAAGAACACTGGAATGGGTTGCCATTTCCTTCTCCAATGCATAAAAGTGAAAAGTGAAAGTGAAGTCGCTCAGTCGCGTCCGACTCTTAGCGACCCCATGGACTGCGGCCCACCAGGGTCCTCCATCCATGGGATTTTCCAGGCAAGAGTACTGGGGTGAGGTATAATTGCCTTCCCCGATAGCATCCATAGTGAGCTTCTTTTTTGGTATCTTTTTGGACCTTTGAGTGGTTTCTTTCTTTCTTTTTTTTTTTTTGCTATTTTGTTTTGCAAGCTCTGTTTATATATCCACTGCAATTGTTTTCCCCCATAGGGAAATATTTTTTTCCCTTTTATTGCTTTCAAGATTTTTTTTTCCTTTTAAGTTTTTCAAAGTTTAGCTATGATATGTTTTCATATGAAGTTCTTTTCATTTTTCCTGTCTGGGTTTTATTCAGTTTCTTGAATCTCTAGGTTAATATCTTTTGCCAGACTTGGCCATAAGATGCTTATTTCTTTGAGTCCTTTTTCAGCCATACCCTTTTTCTCTTCTCTCTTATCACACAAATTTAATGTCTTTGTATAGACTCAGTCCCTGGTGTATAGAGCAGTTCCTGGTGCTCTATTTTTTTTTTTTTTTCTGTATATGTTTTCTCCTTTGTTCAGGCTGGGTCATTTCTATTGTTCTGTCTATTGAGTTTTTTAAAGTGGTTATTGTATTTTTCCATTTAAAATTTTCCATTGGGTTTTCTTTATATTTTCTATTTCTTTTCTGGAACTTTCTATTTTTTATTTGTTTCACTCATGTTTGTAATTGCCTTTGAAGTATTTTTATGATGGCTACTTTAAAATCTTTTTCAGAAAATTTAATTCAAACATCACTATCATTTTGGTGTTGGTTACCTTCTATTTTTCATTCAACTTGGCTCTTCCTGGCTCTGGTATGATGG
This sequence comes from Tragelaphus eurycerus, assembly GCA_935064755.1. NCBI lineage: Eukaryota > Metazoa > Chordata > Mammalia > Artiodactyla > Bovidae > Tragelaphus > Tragelaphus eurycerus. The sequence continues at coordinate 1,158,365 of CAKXYN010000019.1, read as the reverse complement.
TATGATGAGGGATTTTTAATGGAAAGTTGGATATTTTGTGTATTATTTTTGAAGATTCTGAATCTTAAACTGTTTTATCTGGAACTCCTAACCCTGTTCTCCCAGGGGAAAGGAGTGGTGCCCTTACTGCCATAAGGGGTAGAAATCCCAGATTGTTCCCGGTGGAGTTGGAAGCCCACACTCTCCACGTGGTCTCCAGTGACACCGCAGAGTGGGACCTTGCCACCTGGGGGGAATGAAAGTCCTTGCCTTCTCTGACCCCATCCCAGTGAGGAGGTTAGGGTGACTTATTCCAGCACGCCAAAGGTAGGAAACCTGCTCCAGAGGCAGCATTTGCTGCTAAGGGTAGCAGTGAGGCCCTTCTCTCTCCTGTTTGGATACAGCAACACTCCTGCTAGCTGAAAGTGTCCCGTCTCTCTGCTAACTCACTTCAGTCGTGTCCGACTCTTTGCAACCCCATAGACGGCAGCCCACCAGGCTCCCCTGTCCCTGGGATTCTCCAGGCAAGAACACTGGAGTGGGTCGCCATTTCCTTCTCCTATGCATGATCCCATGCATTGGACTCCAATGCAGTCTCTGTAGGCTGCCCTTATTCTTGACTTTGGATGGAGAGATCTGGCTTCTGTGCCTATGGAATTTCTAGGTTGCTGGCTCTTCAGTTCCACATCTGGGAAATAAGAGGCAGAAAGAAAACCCAGAGAACTCATGACCATGTTGTTCCTTGGGTCCCAGTGTTCACAGCTGCTCTGCTTTCTTTTCTCCACCTTTCAGAATCTTCTTCTGTTTGTTTTATAAATAGCATCTTGGGGTTCTAGGGAAAGATACATCTACACCATCATTCTCGACATTCTAGAAGTAGAAATTCCAGACTCCTTCTGCAACCTAGTACTGGAAGTGGCATTCTATCGCCTCACTCTGCTCTGTTACTCAGAGGAAAGTCACAGTCAAACAGCGCACAGCAAAGGCATTGTTTTGCACAGTTACACAAGGGCATGAAGTTGAGGATGTACAGGTTACTGAACGCAACCACAGGTTCACGCATGTTCACCTGAGCAGACACTGCCCAGCAGTTTTGCTAAAGTTCATGCTAATTTACATTTCTCATTGGCAATATGGAAGAGTTTCAATTGATTCATATTATTGCCATTACTTGACTTTTTAAAATCTTTTGAAGAATATAGCTATGTTGACAAATATAGTTGATTCTAGTTATTATTTTAATTTGCATTTCCCTGATGTGTTATAAAGTTTAACACCACTTTATGTTTTGTCCATTTATCTTTTTCCTCTTTTGTGAACTTCCTATTTAAGACTTTTGCTTAAATTCTGGTAGACTTGTTTGAATATTCATGTGTAACTGAAAGTGAGATCTTACTGCTCAGCTCTGAAAAAGCCAATAAAGAGGCCGGGTTGGTGGGAAGAAAAGTTTGCTTTGTTTTGGATGCTGGCAGCTGGTGCAGGGTGGGCACCCATCCACAGGCTGACTCCCCTCACTGACAACCCGTGGGCGGGAGCTTCTATAGGCTAGGGGAAGGGGCTGCATAAACAGAACAGTCAGCTCTGACAGTCATCTTGAAATGGGTCATCAGTAGTCTGACCAGCATCATCGTGATTGTTTTATGTAGTTAGTCTTTAGTTCCAGTATCAGATTGCTCCAATTTCTTTGAGGCCAGTTCTCAGAATTGTGGCAGCTTATATCATGACTACAGTCTGATCTTCACGTAATTACTGTCTTCCATCTGGTGGGGGTTTTGGTATCAATATGATAGCCGACAGGATGTGGCTCAGAATATTATCTATATCTCTCAGTTCAGTTCAGTTTAGTTGCTCAGTTGTGTCCAACTTTTTGCAACCCCATGGACTGCAGCACACCAGGCCTCCCTGTCCATCATGAAGTCCTGGAGGTTACTCAAACTCATGTCCATTGAGTCGGTGATGCCATCTAAACCATCTCATCCTCTGTCATCCACTTCTCCTCCTGCCTTTATTCTTTCTCAGCATCAGGATCTTTTCTAATGAGTCAGTTCTTCCTATCAGGTGGCCAAAGTATTGGAAATTTAGCTTCAGCATCAGTCTTTCCAATGAATATTCAGGATTGATTTCCTTTAGGATTGACTGGTTTGATCTCCTCGCAGTCCAAGGCACTCTTAAGAGTCTTCTCCAAAACCACAGTTCAAAAGCATCAATTCTTTGGAGCTTAGCTTTCTTTATGGTCCAACTCTCACATCCATATATGACTACTGGAAAAACCATAGCTCTGACTAGACAAACCTTTGTTGGCAAAGTAATATCTCTGCTTTTTAATATACTGTCTAGGTTGGTCATAACTTTCCTTCCAAGGAGCAAGCATCTTTAAATTTCATGGCTACAGTCACCATCTGCACCAAAAATAAAGTCTCTCACTGTTTCTACTGTTTCCCCATCTATTTGCCATCAAGTGATGGGACCAGATGCCATGATCTTAGTTTTCTGAATGTTCAGTTTTAAGCCAGCTTTTTTACTTCTCTCTTTCACTTTCATCAAGAGGCTCTTTAGTTCCTCTTCACTTTCTGCCTTAAGGGTGGTGTCATCTGCCTATCTGAGATTATTATTTTTTTTTAATTTAATTTTATTTTTTAACTTTACAATATTGTATTGGCTTTGCCATATATCAAAATGAATCCACCACAGGTATACATGTGTTCCCCATCCTGAACCCTCTATCTGAGATTATTGATATTTCTCCCAACAATCTTGATTCCAGCCTGCACTTCATCCAGCTTGGCATTTCACATTATGTAATCTGCATATAAGTTAAATAAGCAGAGTGACAATATACAGCCTTGATATACTCCTTCCCCAATTTGGAACCAATATGTTGTTCCATGTTTTGTTCTAACTATTGCTTCTTGACCTGCATACAAATTTCTCAGGAGGCAGGTCAGGTGGTCTGGTATTCCCATCTCTTCAAGAATTATATTTGTTGTGATCCACACTGTCAAAGGCTTTGGTGTAGTCAATAAAGGAGAAATAGATGTTTTTCTGTAATTCTCTTGCTTTTTCTATGATCCAACAGATGTTGGCAATTTGATCTCTGGTTCCTATGCCTTTTCTAAATTCAGCTTGAATATCTGGAAGTTCACAGTTAATGTACTGTTGAAGCCTGGCTTGGAGAATTTTGAGCATTACTTTGCTAGTGTGAGATGAGTGCAATTGTGTGGTAGTTTGAACATTCTCTGGCCTTGCCCTTCTTTGGGATTAGAATGAAAACTGACCTTTTCCAGTCCTGTGGTCACTGCTGAATTTTCCAAATTTGCTGGCTCTCAAGAAGATCTCAAGAATCTCTACAGCTCTGAAGAAGGAACTAAAGGAATTAAAGCCCAGCTTAATGGCTGGGCTTTCCTGGGGGTTCAGTGGTAAAGGATCCACCTGCCGATGTAGTAGATGTGGGTTCAATCCCTGGGTCTGGAAGAGCCCCTGGAGAAGGAAATGGCAGCCCACTCCAGTATTCTTGCCTGGGAAATCTTGTGCCTTTTGGGCTATAGACCATGGGGTCACAAAAGAGTTGAACACAATTTAGTGACTAAACAGCAACCATGGTTAATGACTACATTGTTATTTAGCTTTGTTGGGTTGTTTCCCTTTGTTTCTGTACCCACACAATCACTCCTAAAATGATTTTTTGCAGTTTTCCAACCTAGGTAAATATAGCTCATTCTTCAGAATCAGTTATTTGTATTTCTTCCCCAGGAAACCCTCACTTATTCTTCAGGTGACATAAGCTCAATGTGTACTAGCACGTCGCCCATTATTTGATTGTCTATTCATGTCTGTAACTTGAGCTCTTTGAGGCCAAGCCTGCACTTTATGTAGTTCTGTCTTCTGTACTCAGCATGGTGCTGGACACAAAGTGAGATCTCAGAATGTTTAGGGAAAGACTGATGGATTAATTTATGGGTTCTCAACTGGTAGAGATTTTTACCTCTCATGGGACATTTGGCAACATCTGAAGGTCTTTTGGTTGTCAGAATTGGCATATAGTAGGTAGAGGCCATTGATGCTGCTATAATGTGCAGGAAAAGTCACCTAAACAAAATATTATAGTGTGGAGGCTGAGAAACCTTGGGCTAACTGAATGAATGCTAAATGAATGAATTTTTCTTTTACTTCAGTAATTAATCTAATGTTTTTATATGCCACAGGAAAAATGTGAAATGTAACTTTAATACACAGAATCCAAAAGAATGTCATTTGTCATTTGTTTCATTCTTCTTGTTCCTAAACTTTTCATTTTAAGGGGAAAAAAAAACCCTCAGAGTAATTATATAATTTATGAATTTTGGAATATTCAGCATCATAAATGTCATTCAAAGTAACTTGAAGCATAAAAAGGGCTCAGATGGTAAAGAGCCTACAGTGTGGGAGACCTGGGTTCAATCCCTGGCTTAGGAAGATCTGTGGAGGAGGGATGATACCCCACTCCAGTGTTCTTGCCTGGAGAATCCCATGGACAGAGGAGCCTTGTGGGCTACAGGCTATAGTGTCCCAAAGAGTCAGACATGACGGAGTGACTAAGCACAGCATGCAGCACAGAAGCATGAAGACAGTGACAGTATTTGCAGAAACCTTTTTTAACCACAACACCTCCTGTGTTAGAACTAAGGACGTCAGTATTTGTTGAACACAGCCATTATGCCTTATTTTAACAGATTTCACAGGTAATGCTGCCTATGTTCATTTTCTACAGCCTGATTCAAAATTGAACTCTAACCAGTTACTCGTGAAAAGAAATGTGTCCTACACATAGACCTTGCATTAAATCTGCTGTAGTGGCCACGCAGTCCTGGAGAGTCTCTGTGGTTTGGCTGATGTCCACTCCCGTGCACTCCCTTTATAGATCGTTGCTGTTCAGTCACTACGTTGTGGCCCATGTTTTGCGACCCCGTGGACTGCAGCCCTCCAGGCTTTTAGTAGATACTCCTTGCCCATTGTGCTTCTAGTGATTTTAGTAACTCATGTCAGCTGTTAAGCACTTGTTGACTTGAAATAAGTAGTTATTTCTTCAGCGAACATGCATTTATTTGGAACCAGCAGAGAACGCTGTTTTAGGGTCTGCAACCATGAAGGGGCACGTGCAAGGTCCGTCTAGGCAAGGGAAGGAGAGGGCCTTTATAGAGAGCATGGGAAGCTGGGAGGGCACAGTGAACAGAGTCCAAGCTTTTCATTGGCTGTGTCTGTGCCAGGAAGGAAGCGGAGGAGCCTTTATCCTCCTGCTGGACTCCGCTGTTGTCACTGGTCATGGTCTTCTGGTCTCCAGCTTGTTTAATTGAGGTTCCTGTTTATTAATTTTTTAAGGAGGCAAAGGCAAAGTCTTGAATTAGTGAAAAAGCAACGCCTCCTAACAAAGTTTTCTGGTTAAAATTGCAACTACAGAAAGAAATTTTGACACAAAGTGCATCTAATATACTTAAAATGAGCTACCAAATTCACGTTGTATTATGGAATAAATTAGAGTTCAGTGCTTGCCTGTGTTCATGTTGTTATTAATCACCCACTAGTATTTCCACAACTGTTTCTGTTTTAGAACTAATTGAATTTTTTAAACACATTCTTGGAATACAAATCAGTTTCTATTCAAAGAACATGAAAAAAGAACAAAACTTAAAAACTGAAGAGATTTTACTTAGAGATGGTGATAAAATACATTCTAATTTTGTAACCAAGAAGAAAAGTCATGTGGATATGCTAGGACAGCAACCATGGGGGGTGTGTGTGTGTGTGTGTGTGTGTGTGTGTGTGTGTGTGTGTGTGTGTGTGTGTGTGTGTGTGTATCTTCTGAACTGATACAAAAAAAAACAAAAGGAAGGAGGGAAGGAAGGATGGATGAATATAAGTAAAATATATATGTGTATATACAAGTAAATATTCTGGAGAACACACACATCCTATAAGCATATACTCATAAGTAATTTATTCTCTTGATCATTATACTAATACATGCTCATTGTCAAAAATTTAAAACCACAAAACAATATAATAGAAAATAGAAAATGGAACATGACAGGAATCTAACTACTGAGCAAAACCAGAGTTGGCCATTGTATTTCCTTAGTATTTATTCTGTGCAACTATTTCTGCAATAAAATATATACATTCATTTGTATATTTATTTTGTATCATATGAAATATTCTCTACATATAATTTATTACCCTTCCTTTTTCACATAGTATATTATGAATAATTTGTTCATTCAGTAAATTTTCTTTTAACATAATTTTTAATTTATACTTAATGTTAAGTATTATGAGCCTGTTACATTACAATGCTTTCACTGGAAATTTAGCAGGTTTCTTTTTTCACTTTTTATCATTGCAATCAGCAATTACAATTATACATAAGTTTTCTTTACAGGTAAATTTATTTTGAAATTGAGGTCATGCTACATTTTATTATCCTTATTTTTATGTGAATTCATTATATGCATTATAACAATTCATAAAACAATTTAACAATTAATGACTGCACAATATTTCATATGGACTGGGCAGGAAGTGCAGCCCAGAAGGGCTACCCCATGCCCAAGGTGAGGGGCAGCGAACAAGAGCGCCAGGCTGCAACGGTGCGGGAGCGGCTGAGAGGAACTACCCCACGTCCGAGGTCAGGGGTGGCGGCCGAAGGAGCTACCCCACATCCGAAGTCAGGAGTAGGGGCCAAGAGGAGCAACCTCACGTACAAGGAATGGTGGCTGCATGGGCACAGGAGGATGGGAGGAGCTACTCCATGTTCAAGGTCAGGAGGGGCAACTTGTCCAAGGTAAGGAGCATCAGCTGCGCTTTGCTGGAGCACCCGTGAAGGGATACCCCACGTTCAAGGTAAGAGAAACCCAAGTAAGATGGTAGGTATTGCAAGAGGGCATCAGAGAGCAGACACACTGAAACTATAATCACAGAAAACTAGCCAATCTGATCACATGGACCACAGCCTTGTCTAACTCAGTGAAACTAAGCCATGCCGTGAAAGGCCACCCAAGATGGATGGGTCATGCTGGAGAGATCTGACAGAATGTAGTCCACTGGAGAAGGGAATGGCAAACTACTTCAGTATTCTTGCCTTGAGAACCCCATGAACAGTATGAAAAGGCAAAAGATAGGATACTGAAAGAGGAACTCCCCAGGTCGGTAGGTGCCCAATATGCTACTGGAGATCAGTGGAGAAATAACTCCAGAAAGAATGAAGGGATAGAGCCAAAGTAAAAACAATACCCTGTTGTGGATGTGACTGGTGGTAGAAGCAAGGTCCAATGCTGTAAAGAGCAGTATTGCATAGGAACCTGGAATGTTAGGTTCATGAATCAAGGCAAATTGAAAGTGGTCAAATAGGAGATGGTAAGAGTGAACACTGACATTCTAGGAATCAGCTAACTAAAACAGACTGGAATGGGTGAATTTAACTCAGATGACCATTATATCTACTACTGCAGGCAGGAATTCCTTAGAAGAAATGGAGTAGCCATCATGGTCAACAAAAGACTCTGAAATGCAGTACTTGGATGCAATGTCAAAAACGACAGAATGATCTCTCTTTGTTTCCAAGGCAAACCATTCAGTATCACAGTAATCCAAGCCTATGACCCAAGCAGTAACACTGAAGAAGCTGAAATTGAACGGTTCTATGAAAACCTACAAGACCTTTTAGAACTAACACCCAAAAAAGATGTCCTTTTCCTTATAGGGGACTGGAATGCAAAAGTAGGAAGTCAAGAAACACCTGGAATAACAGGCAAATTTGGCCTTGGAGTATGGAATGAAGCAGGGCAAAGGCTATTAGAGTTTTGCCAAGAGAACGCACTGGTCATAGCAAACACCCTGTTCCAACAACACAAGAGAAGACTCTACATATGGATATCAACAGATGGTCAACACTGAAATCAGATTGATTATATTCTTTCAAGCCAAAGATGGACAAGCTCTATACAGTCAGCAAAAACAAGACGGGGAGCTGACTGTGGCTCAGACCATGAACTCCTTATTGCCAAATTCAGACTTAAATTGAAGAAAACAGGGAAAACCACTATACCATTCAGATCAGATCAGATCAGATCAGATCAGTCGCTCAGTCGTGTCCGACTCTTTGCGACCCGATGAACCGCAGCACGCCAGGCCTCCCTGTCCATCACCAGCTCCCGGAGGTCACCCAGACTCACACCCATCAAGTCAGTGATACCATCCAGCCATCTCATCCTCTGTCGTCTACTTCTCCTCCTGCCCTCAATCCCTCCCAGCATCAGAGTCTTCTCCAATGAGTCAACTCTTCACATGAGGTGGCCAAAATACTGGAGTTTCAGCTTTAGCATCAATCCTTCTAAAGAAATTCCAGGATTGATCTCCTTCAGAATGGACTGGTTGGATCTCCTTGCAGTCCAAGGGACTCTCAAGAGTCTTCTCCAACACCAGTTCAAAAGCATCAATTCTTCGGCGCTCAGCCTTCTTCACAGTCCAGCTCTCACATCCATAATGACCACAGGAAAGACCATAGCCTTGACTAGGCGAACCTTTGTTGGTAAAGTGATGTCTCTGCTTTTGAATATGCTATCTAGGTTGGTCATAACTTTCCTTCCAAGGAGTAAGCGTCTTTTAATTTCATGGCTGCAGTCACCATCTGCAGTGATTTTGGAGCCCAGAAAAACAAAGTCTGACACTGTTTCCACTGTTTCCCCATCTAGTTCCCATGTAGTGTTGGGACTAGATGCCATGATCTTCGTTTTCTGAATGTTGAGCTTTAAGCCAACCTTTTCACTCTCCACTTTCACTTTCATCAAGAGGCTTTTTAGCCCCTCTTCACTTTCTGCCATAAGAGTCATGTCATCTGCATATCTGAAGTTATTGATATTTCTCCCAGCAATCTTGATTCCAACTTGTGTTTCTTCCAGTCCAGCGTTTCTCATGATGTACTCTGCATATAAGTTAAATAAACATGGTGACAATATGCAGCCTTGACGTACTCCTTTTCCTATTTGGAACCAGTCTGTTGTTCCATGACCAGTTCTAACTGTTGCTTCCTGACCTGCATACAGATTTCTTAAGAGGCAGATCAGGTGGTCTGGTATTCCCATCTCTTTCAGAATTTTCCATAGTTTATTGTGATCTACACAGTCAAAGGCTTTGGCATAGTCAATAAAGCAGAAATAGTTGTTTTTCTGGAACTCTCTTGCTTTTTCCATGATCCAGCAGATGTTGGCAATTTGATCTCTGGTTCCTCTGCCTTTTCTAAAACCAGCTTGAACATCAGGAAGTTCACTGGTTACATCTTTGCTTTTCTCCTTTGCTTTTCACTTCTCTTCTTTTCACAGCTATTTGTAAGGCCTCCTCAGACAGCCATTTTGCTTTTTTGCATTTCTTTTCCATGGGGATGGTCTTGATCCCTGTCTCCTGTACAATGTCATGAACCTCATTCCATAATTCATCAGGCACTCTATTTCTCACTTCCACTGTATAATCAGAAATGAGAGTACCAGACCACCTGACCTTCTTCTTGAGAAATTTGTATGCAGGTCAGGAAGCAACAGTTAAAAGTGGATACGGAACAACAGACTGGTTCCAAATAGGAAGGAGTACGTCAAGGCTTTATATTGTTACCCTGCTTATTTAACTAATATGCAGAGTACATCATGAGAAACGCTGGGCTGCAAGAAGCACAAGCTGGAATCAAGATTGCTGGGAGGAATATCAATAACCTCAGATATGCAGATGGTACCTCCCTTATGGCAGAAAGTGAAGAGGAACTAAAAAGCCTCTTGATGAAAGTGAAAGAGGAGAGTTAAAGAGTTGGCTAAAAGCTCAACATTCAGAAAACGAAAATCATGGCATCCAGTCCCATCACTTCAAGGCAAATAGATGGGAAAACAGTGGAAACAGTGTCAGACTTTATTTTGGGGGGCACCAAAATCACTGCAGATGGTGACTGCAGCCATGAAATTAAAAGACGCTTACTCCTTGGAAGGAAAGTTATGACCAACCTAGATAGCATATTGAAAAGCAGAGACATTACTTTGCCAACAAAGGTTCGTCTAGTCAAGGCTATGGTTTTCCCAGTGGTCATATATGGATGCGAGAGTTGGTCTGTGAAGAAATCTGAGCACTGAAGAATTGATGCTTTTGAACTGTGGTGTTGGAGAAGACTCTTGAGAGTTCCTTGGACTGCAAAGAGGTCCACCCAGTCCATCCTAAAGAAGACCAGTCCTGGGTGTTCATTGGAAGAGCTGATGCTGAAGCTGAAACTCCAATACTTTGTCCACCTGATGTGAAGAGATGACTCATTGGAAAAGACCCTGATGCTGGGAGGGATTGAGGGCAGGAGGAGAAGGGGACGACAGAGGATGAGATGGCTGGATGGCATCACCGACTGGATGGACATGAGTGTGAGTGACCTCTGGGAGTTGGTGATGGACAGGGAGGCCTGGCGTGCTGTGATTCATCGGGTTGCAAAGAGTCAGACATGATTGAGCGACTGAACTGAACTGAATATTTCATGACAAGAGAATGCAAATTTTACACTAATTTTTTATGTATTTGAAAATTTAAAGTGTTTCCAATTTATTGATATTATAGATAAGTTAAATATTTACAATATTATAATATGAATCTTTGTATAACTCTTTGATTATTGTCTTAGGACAGAGTTGAACATTATGTATAATTGTCCAAAGGTACAATCAGGAATAACACTCTATATATGTTGGATAATTGCCCACTAACTGGGATTTTTTTCAGTGTTCAACATCAACAATTAAAACACTTGTATGTATTATTGCAAAGATTATTTGCATTTAATTCTAATAATAAATTGAAAGAGAAAATATAATGTGTTTACATTCATTTCTTTGATCCAAAGAAGATTTGACTTGTTTTCAACTTTAAAAACTTTTATTGTTGTTGTTTTTTGTTGACATTGGTCTAACCATTCCTAAACTTCTTTCATCAGGGGATAACTTATTCTTAAATATTTATAAATTTCTTGGATATTTTTTGTTTCCTTTATAATACTGATATTAAAGAGTTTTCTTTGAAAAGTGATCAGGACATTATTTATTTATCAGACTTTACATTTTCCCTTTCTTTACTCAGCTATGGGCAATAAAGACTTTTGTCCAGACTCTTTTGTAAACAAAGTGATTGGATTACTCTTGCCTCTATTCACTGTCTATCATGTAAAATTATAAAACATTTCAAAGAAATGTGGGTATTATGTTTCTGCTGCTGTAGCTGAGCAACAAATGAGCAGAGTGGCGTCTGGAGTGAGTTACAGTGCTTCTGCTTCAGATCCGTACCCTTCCTTCTTAGAAATTTCAAATAGTAAGGTATCTGAGAAATAGCTAGAGAAACAGCATTCAAAAGTAGTGTAGAATTTCTTTATCTCTACAATCATGGTGCTGTGTCCCCTTTGGGAATAGTTGTCAACATCTGCCAGAGGTACATCTAGATCTGTTGTGCTAGAGTGTTTTCACCAAATTCCATCAACTATTTAATATTTTGAAGTGGTACAAATGGGTGCCTCTAATACAAGAATTTAAAATTCCAGATACCATAGATGATGTAGAGGAAAATTAAAAGCCCTGAAACTGTTGCTTAATACAGTGCTTCTCAAAGATTCACATAAGTCCATACTAGTCTGTGAATGTTTCTCACCAGCTTAAGATGAGAAAAGGCTAGAAATTGAGAATAAGCCTTTAGACGTTTTTTAACTATTTGACTACCATATGGTATTACTGTGAAGGACAAATATAAACTTTAGGCTGTAATTATCATATAATTTTGTCTGAAAATTAAACTATGAACCAAATCATTCTATTTTTTTCTACTATAATAATTCTGTATACAGTCCCTCAGTCATGTCTGACTCTCTGTGACCCACTGGACTGTAGCCTGCCAGGCTCCTCTGTCCATGGAATTTTCCAGACAAGGATACTGGAGTGGGTTGTCATTTCCTTCTCCAGGCAGTCTTCCCAGTTGAGGGATCAAACCTGCATCTCTTGCATCACCTGCATTGGCAGGCAGATTCTTTAACACTGTGCCACCCAGCAAGCCTGTTATAGTTATTATGTATGCTGTATCTCATAATAATTGTGTATGAGATGGTTGGAATGACATCACCCACTCAATGGACATGAGTTTGAGCAAACTCTGGGAGACAGTGAAGGGCAGGGAAGCCTGGATTGCAGTTCATGGCATCACAAAGTGTTGGACATAACTTAGTAACTGAACAACAGCAACAACGTGCTCTATCTGATAATTGTTGATCATGTTTCACAAAGTAAGCTCCCTACCAAATTATTCTTTTATTGTACGCTATAAGGGGAAGGCAATGGCACCCCACCCCAGTACTCTTGCCTGGAAAATCCCATGGATGGAGGAGCCTGGTGGGCTGCAGTCCATGGGGTCGCTAAGAGTCGGACACGACTGAGCGACTTCACTTTCACTTTTCACTTTCATGCATTGGAGGAGGAAATGGCAACCCACTCCAGTGTTCTTGCCTGGAGAATCCCAGGAACGGGGGAGCCTGGTGGGCTGCCGTCTATGGGATCGCGCAGAGTCGGACACGACTGAAGTGACTTAGCAGTAGCAGCAGTACGCTATAAACACTGTGTCCCAATTGTTCATTCACTTACTTAGTGGGACTTCTCCCTGATACAACCTCCTTACACAGAAAGGTAGCATGCCCTCAGCAGCACTCCTCCAGCATTTCCCGGAGCACCGAGGCAGATGGCTGCGTCTCTAATCGCCGGCGGTTCTCTGGAAGCTGTGTTCAGAGTCAGATGGGTGAGGTGCAGGTGCCGGGGTGGAAGGCCCGCCCGGTGCCCCACTGCTGCTGCTCTGGTTTCGGGGTGGGCAGGAGGCACGGGGGAGGCGTGCCGTCCGGGCTGGCCAGTCTCCTTTTTCAGAGCAAGGGTGTCTCAGAGTCAACTGAGACGTGTTTTGTCTCTCAGCTCTGTCAGTTAAATTAACTGGTAAAAATCTCTCCAGAATTCTGGTGACAGGTTGACTGTCAGTGACAATTTTTGGTTATCATCATTTTCTGTGGTTTCAAATGTTTTTGTAAGAAGAAATTGAGAAAATCTGAGTGAAAGGCTGCTGGCCAAGGCAGAAGTCACAAAGCTACTCCTTGCCTTTCAAATGGTTCATGATTTTTTTTTATTATTAGAGATTTCATTTTTGGTGCAATGAATTATCCTGATTTTTTCCGTTGTGATTATGTTGTTTTTAATGAAGATCAGACTAATGTTGTCTTAAGAGTTTCTAAAGTATCAAGATTACACTTATTTTAATATTTATATATGTTTCAAATGTCCATTTTTGTCTTTATTTGGTTAAGAACTGACATTAAACCCTGAGTCTTTTTTCCAAAATTTGTTTAACATCTCTGCAATATATGAACTAAGCATTTACTTCCACCTACTCTGTGAGGCTAATTTATTGTTTCTCAAATTCTTGTGTCTGTTTCTGAGCTTAAGCACTGATTAACTGTTCACATCTCCTTTACAGACACAGTTTGTGACTATACTTTGTGACACATGTTGGTAACACAGAAAAGTTTGCCTGACTGTAATATCATTCTTTTTCACAACTTCCTTGAATATTGCTCATTTACTCTAACAAACTTATGAGTTACCTCAACAAGTTAAAAGAATATTCCACTTATTTTTTATAAGAATATTGCACTCATTTTTAATTGAATCACATTAAACCCACACATTGCTTTCAAAAGAGTCATCATTTTTTACAACATTTAATCTTTACATTCAGGACGATGATATAGTTTTTCCATTTATTCAAATTTTCTTTTATGACCTTCAGTAAAGTTTTATGATTTCTTCAAAGCAATATGGTAAGAAATTGTAGTAGTTATTCCTAGGAAATTGTTGTATTTTTTGCTATTTTGCATAAAGTCCAAATATATTCTCCAAAAGATTATTGATTTAAGTATGTGATATACATGAGAATACATTTATTTTTCCATTTACATGAATGATGAGTGAGAGGCCTAAATTGCCTTGAGAATATTGCAGTTGGAACAGTTTAAAGAAGTTTCCAACTATAGTGTTGATTATGGGCAGCACCCAAACAATAGAAGCCTCTGTCAATTCATTGAATGAAACAGCTACCCTTGAATGCATCACAAAGAAAATGTCTCATTAGGATACATTGCTATTTAAAATATATTTCTAGTTAAATACTTTTGACTTCATTTATGTTTTTGTGCAGACAGTGTCCAAAAGGGAATATATTTATACTCGTATTGTTGAACCTATGCATTATTAAAAAAAACGGATCAAAATTTCATTGAATCAGGGAAAAGTAGAACATCACTGTTTAAGGATGCTACATTGCGGTTTCTGAATTTATCTCAAGTTTCTTTCGTATGAGGTCATGTTAAATAATGGGGCAGTGGTAAAGGACTCACCTGCTAGTGCAGGAGACATGGGTTCGATCCCTGGGTCTGGGCAACCCTGGAGAAGGAAATGGCAGCCCACTCCAGTACTCTTGCCTGGGAAATCCCATGGACAGAGGAGCTTTGCAGGCTACAGTTCGTTGAGGGGGAGGGGGATGGGGGGAGTCTCAAAGAGTCAGACATGACCGAGACCGCACATGACTGACTGAACAACTGAATCTCCGACCCTGGGGTTTATGATGCCAAGAAGGACCTTCGTAGACCAGGCTCTTCAATGTATTGTCTTTGTGTCTTGGACATCTCAGTGCAGCAGCACTGTGTGTGGGGAGTTACCTAGGAGAATTTTAATTACAGATGACTCTCAAGGAAATTACTATCAGTTGTATCTGAGTATCTCAGTATTTCCTCTAAAATGCACCCTAAGTTTTAGTATAAACAGATAGGTTCTGTAAATTCAGCTAACACTTGACAAGAGACTTGCAGCATCTTTAAAACTGCAGATCTTAATGAAGGTTTTGTCAGGATCCATGCAAAGTAAATTTGTTTCAAGTAGCAAAGAATTACATTTCCTTTTGTCCCTGTGTAGTCAGGCTAAAAACAAAGGGGGAATTTACTTGGGAAGTTAATTACTCGATTCTGCATTTGAATAAAAATCCCAGCCATATTGGCCTGAATAAATACTTGTTTGGTAACTATTTTAGGATACTAGGCTAATTATATGTAAAGTTAAAAATCAAAATTTCAAATTAGTGTTAAAATAAATTATTGCATCAAGAAATTGAATTCTTTGTTTTCAAAGCAGACACCAAATCTAAAATCTATACTATTTTACTATAAAAATACAAATGTTACTTTAGGGGAACCATCCTGAAGATAGAGAACGTCAGTGTTTTTTGATACTTTCCTCTCCTCCTTCAAAAACAGGCCTGATTCATCTTGAAGAAGGGCTGAGAGCGTAATCCACTCTTTTCTCATGTTCTCTGCATGCTAAGACTTCAAAGAGTCTCCGACTCCTTGCAACACTATGTACTGTAGTCTGCCCGGCTTCTGTGTCCATGGGATTCTCTAGGCAAGAATACTGGAGTGGGTTGCCACTTCCTCCCCAAGGGGATCTTCATGACTCAGGGATGGAACCTGTGTCTCTTAAGTCTCCTGCATTGACAGATGAGTTCTTTATCACCTTGCCACCTGGGAAGCCCTGCTTTTAGCTGGTATTCTGCTATATTGCAGTAAGGAGGAAGGAAGGAAGAGAAGATGACGGAAACTTCCTCCATCTCTTTGCTGAGTTGATTGTTGCATCTTCTTGCCCTGGCAAGGACCAGTCCACTGTGTGATCCACACAGAAAGCAGTTCTTTCTGCTTAGTCCATCATACGGTGAATTGTCATGTATACTGAAGCCCTAAATGTAATTAACTCAGAATGGGAATGTACTAGAGACAGGTCTTCACTTTTTTATTAGTGAATAGTTAGGTTACAGAGGTACAGATTGAGACACAGAATGCTTACATGATCTCTAATGATTACACCATAAATCACGTACTAATTATCAAAAGGGAGTTGGGCTCTTATAATGAAAAGTGCCGTTAGTGGGGCTTCTTGACATCACAGGGTTGTGTCTCTTGGCACAAGATGGTAAGAGATACAAGACATCACCTCAGTGGCTGATGCTGGAAATCAGGCATAGGGTCTTTAGAGAGGTAATCAAGTCAAAATAAAATCATTAAGGTAGTCCCTAACCCAGAGTGATAGGTGACCTCAAACAAACTTGAGCACAGAGATAAGCACAGAGCGGGAAAGCCGTGAAGACATGGGGAAGATCTGTGCGTCGGAGGCGGACTCACAGAGATGCCTCTGCGAGCTGAGGGATGAAGAAACGTGCCAGAATTTAGAAGAGGGCAATGAAACAGATTCTTTCTCACAGCCTGCAGAAGGTACTGGCCCTGTGGGTGCCCTGACACTGGGCTTGTGGCCGCCAGAGCTGTGAGACAGGAAGTTTCTGTTTTTTAAGCCACACACTTCACGTGGCAACCCCTGGAAACTAATGCACCTCTCCAAACGCTGGTTCTCTCGCAGGGTGCTAGTGTGCTAGTATGTGTGCGCTCAGTCGTGTCTGCCTCTTTGCGGCCCTGTGGGCTCGAATCCACCCGGCGCCTCTGCCCATAGGATTTCCAAGGCAAGAGTTCTGGAGTGCATTGCCATTTCCTCCTCCAGGGCATCTTCCCAACCCTGGGATTGAACCTGTGTCTCCTGGTACCACTGTGCCATGTGGGGACTCCCTCTGGAAGGTTAGGTCTTTGGAAAGCCCTGCAAAGTGTTTCATCCTGTTTGTTCTGTGACATGAGCTTTCTGGGACTGAGTTTGACTTTTTCCATCATTTCCCAATTCCCTCACAGGACATCTCCTATCTTCGGGGATCTCTTAGCTGGGTGCTGGCCCTGTTGGTAGGGTACCAAAAAGGAGGCTGAAGTCTATATACTTACCCTCGGTCAGTGTTTACTCATCCCTTGGGAGATTTCTACAAATAAGATGTTGAGGATGTAGATCATTCTACTGGTAAACATATTTGCAAGCAGGAGATAAATTTCAATACTTCATTCTTGCAACATTAACCTCTGAAAGTGATTATTTTGAACCACCTCTCCATTGGAAGAGTCAGTGGTTTTTTCTTCCTCCTCAGCAACGCTCTGCTTAGAAGGACTGTATCCTCACAGAGGTATCAACACCTAGCATCCTCAGCCTTCTCGTCCTGACTTGGGACTGGAGGGCGGAGGTTAGTGGAAAGGCCAGGTTTTCTGCATGAGTCACAGAGCCAACTGTGAGGTGCCTGACACCACCTCTGAAAGCTTCCTGAACTTAGATTCATGGGGACGTTGCTCCAAATGTCCTAGATTTTGGCCACAGCTCCAAAAGAACAGGGAAAATGCCATAGTGTCTTATATGTCGATGGCGATTCTGCTATTAATCTACATGTTTTTTTTTCCTTCAGTCTGTGTCCTTCTCTCTCTGTTGAAAATACCTTCTTTTTTTGACATTATCAACATACAAAATGTTGGCTTAAAAAAATCTGGTGTTCCACATCCATGTAAGCTTTCTGAAATCATGATCCCTCTTGGCATTATTTACCTTTGTATCTCCAGTACCAGGAAAGGCACTGGCTCAGTAAATATCTGAATATTGACCAAGTAACAAACAAGTAGGTTAGTAGATGGTGAAGGAGATACATCTAATTATTTTCCTTCACCAGAACGCAAAATGTAATAAAACCAAATAATTATAGTCAGCTATATAACTAGACTATATTTTCAGATATTAAATTAGCACATAATTTTTAATCCATATAATCTTTGTTATCCCAAACTTCAGTTCAGTTCAGTTGCTCAGTCGTGTCCAACTCTATGACCCCGTGGACTACAGCACGCCAGGCCTCCCTGTCCATCACCAACTCCTGGAGCTTACTCAAACTCATATCCATTGAGTTGGTGACACCATCCAACCATCTCATCTTCTGTCATCCCCTTCTCCTCCCGCCTTCAATCTTTCCCAGCATTAGGGTCTTTTCAAGTGAGTTAGTTCTCATCAGGTGGCCAAAGTATTGGAGTTTCAGCTTCAACATCAGTCCTTCCAATGAATATTCAGGACTGATTTCCTTTAGGATGGACTGGTTGGATCTCCTTGCAGTCCAAAGGACTCTCAAGAATCTTCTCCAACACCACAGTTCAAAAGCATCAATTCTTTGGCACTCTGCTTTCTTTATAGTCCAACTCTCACAACCATACATGACTATTGGAAAAACCAAAGCTTTGACTAGACAGACCTTTGTTGGCAAAGAAACGTCTCTGCTCTTTAATATGCTGTCTAAGTTGGTCATAACTTTCCTTCCAAGGAGCAAGTGTCTTTTAATTCCATGGCTGCGGTCACCATCTGCAGTGATTTTGGAGCCCAAAAAATAAAGTCTGTCACTGTTTCCGTTTGGAATGCACTGTATCCCAAAGCTTATTTCCACTGAAATAATGACACTAGTCCGTTCAGCTTAAAAGTAAAAAGAAAAAATGGGTATAACTTGCTCAACCTTGATCATCAAAATTTTATTATTGTGAACGCTGTCACATAAGCACATAGTACATGAGAGAATAATAATATGCAGCTCAGTGAATTGCTGAAAGACACACTCTCTTATATCTACATCCATGTCCTTAAATGGGAAAAATGTTATTATTTTCTTCTATTATAAAACTGCTAAAAGGAATTTTAAGGTATGGTTTTTTTTAGTAATACATTTTCTATAGGGCATATCCCATTATGGATATGTGGACAACTTGCTCAGTTTTACAGTTAGCTGAAGAAGGAACAGTCTAGGGCCGCTGGAAGATGAGGAGGAAATCTCAGAAAAAAAAAAAAAAATCCAGAGGACAGAACAGACCTCAAACTCTGTATAAATTTTCCCCAATTCTCTGGTTAACCCTTGAAACATACATGAACAAGAAGAATACATAAAGGTAAATGAATTAAAGTGAAATGTAAGCCGCTTCCTCAGGAGACAGAATTTGCAATTTGACTTCTACTAGTTTAATTATCTGTTAAGACAAAATCATCATCCAGAAAAATAGCAAAGTCCAGCATCTGACAGTGTGCTGTATGCAATTCAGAAATGCTTGACATACAGAGGAACAGGGAAATAAAGAAAAAATATACTACTAAGATCAACCTTAAACTGACCCAGAAGTGGCTTTTTTTGGAAAGGAAAATTAAAGCTATTATAGCTATGTTTAACAGAAGAAACTAAAATATATTTGTGACAAATGAAAAACTAGGAAATATTAGCAGAAAACAATGCTATAAAAACAACCATGTGGAAATTCTTAAACTGAAAAATACAGTATCTGATATGAAAAATTAATTGGATTGTCTTAACAGTAGCATGGAGATGAAAAGGGAAAGAAATATTGAATTTGAAATAGCACTCCATAAATATAGATTTGAAAAGAGTCAAAATTTGCCACATCTCAATAGGACTTAATCTTGCTGTAAATTTTTATTTTTATTTTAGCTATTCTTATAGGTATATGAAGTGTCTTAATGTGGCTTTAATTTATGGTTCCCTAACGGCTAATGACGTTGAAAAGAAACTTCCCTGTGCCTATTTGCCATCCATGTATTCTCCATGATGAAGCATCTGTTCCAGTCTTGTGCCCGTTTTCTAATTGGATTGTTGGCTCTTTTACTTTTTTTTCCCCCCACAGATTTTTGTACTATTCTTATTTTTATTAATATTTACATTTCAAAGTTCATTTAATTCTAAAAAAATTAGTTTATTTTAATTACTAAATTTTAAATACCAATTACGTTATGATATTGTAGAGTTTGTGTTCTGAATACAAGTCTCTTGTTGTATTTCTTATCATCTCAAGAAGGAAAGCTGGTTTGAATTAGTGAATATACAAGTGATGGAAGCAAAAGTTGCCTCTATCTCTTTAAGGAGTGTCTTGCTTGTGGAATATCTAGGTTGATAGTTATTTTCTTCAGTACCATATCTTTAAAGGTATTATGCCAAATAGTCTAAAGCTTTAAATTATAATTTTAACTGCAGGAAACCAATATCTTCATCATATATGATACTGGTTTGCTGCAGTTCAGTTCAGTTGCTCAGTCATGTCTGACTTTGCGACCCCATGGACCCCAGCATGCCAGGCTTGGCTGTCCATCACCAGCTCCGGGAGTTGTTCAAACTCATGTCCACCGAGTTGGTGATGTCATCCAGCGATCTCATCCTCCGTCATCCCCTTCTCCTCCTGCCTTCAATCTTTCCCAGCATCAAGGTCTTTCTAATGAGTCAGTTCTTCACATCAGGTGGCCAAAGTATTGGAGCTTCAGCTTCAACATCAGTCTTTACAATGAGTATTCAGGGCTGATTTCCTTTAGGGTTGACTGGTTGGATCTCCTTGCAGTCCAAGGGACTTTCAAGAGTCTTCTCCAACACCACAGTTCAAATTCATCAATCCTTTGGTGCTCAGCTTTCTTTAGTGTCCAACTCTCACATCCATACATGATTACTGGAAAAATCATGGCTTTGACTAGATGGACCTTTGTCAGCAAAGTAATGTCTCTGCTTTTTAATATACTATCTAGGTTGGTAATAGCTTTTCATCAAAGGAGCAATCATCTTTTAATTTCATGGCTGCAGTCACCATCTTCAGTGATTTTGGAACCCAAGAAAATAAAGTCTCTCACTGCTTCCATTGCTTCCCCATCTATTTGCATCAAGTGATGGGACTGGATGCCATGATCTTTTTTTTTTTTTTTTGAATGTTGAGTTTTAAGCCAGCTTTTTCAGTCTCCTCTTTCACTTTCATCAAGAGACCCTTTAGTTCCTCTTTGCTTTCTGTCATAAGGGTGGTATATCAGAAGTTATTGATATTTCTCCTGGAAATCTTGATTCCAGCCTGTGCTTCATCCAGCCCAGCATTTCTCACAATGTACTCTGCATGTAAATTACATAAACATGGTGACAATAT
Organism: Tragelaphus eurycerus; assembly: GCA_935064755.1. NCBI lineage: Eukaryota > Metazoa > Chordata > Mammalia > Artiodactyla > Bovidae > Tragelaphus > Tragelaphus eurycerus. Next base: position 1,137,427 of record CAKXYN010000019.1, on the reverse strand, counting down.
ATAGCCTTGATGTATTCCTTGCCCAATTTGGAACCAGTCCATTGTTCCATGTCTGGTTCTAACTGTTGCTTCTTGATCTGCAAACAGATTTCTCAGGAGGCAGGTAAAGTGGTCTGGTATTCCCATCTCTTAAGGAATTTTCTACAGTTTGTTGTGATCCACACATTCAAAGACTTTGGTGTAGTCAGTAGAGGAAATGTAGATATTTTCTGAAACTCTCTTGCTTTTTCTATGATCCAGCAGATGTTGGCAATTTGATCTCTGGTTTCTCTGCTTTTCTTAAACAAGCTTGAACATCAGGAAGTTCTTGATTCACATACTGTTGAAGCCTAGCTTGGAGACTTTTGAGCATTACTTTGCTAGTGTGTGAGATGAGTACAATTGTGTGGTAGTTTGAACATTCTTTGGCATTGCCTTTCTTAGGAATTGGAATGAAAACGGACCTTTTTTAGTCCTGTAGCCACTGCTCGGTTTTCCTAATTTGCTGGCATAGTGAGTGTAGCACTTATACAGCATCATATTTCAGGGTTTGAAATAGCTCAGCTGAATTCTATCACCCCCACTAGCTTTGTTCGTAGTGATGCTTCCTAAGGCCCACTTGACTTCACATTCCAGGACGTCCTGCTCTAGGTGATTGATCACACCATCATGATTATCTGGGTTATGAAGATCATTTTTTACAGTTCTTCTGTGTATTCTTCCCATCTCTTCTTAATATCTTCTGCTTCTTTTAGGTCCATGCCATTTCTCTCCTCTATCAAGCCCATCTTTGCATGAAATGTTCCCTTGGTATCTCTAATTTTCTTGAAAAGATCTCTAATCTTTTCCATTCTTTGTTTCTTTCTATTTCTTTGCACTGATTGCTGAGGAAGGCTTTCTTATCTCTCCTTGCTATTCTGTTCTTTGGAACTCTGCATTCAGATGGGTTTATCTTTCCTTTTCTCCTTTGCCTTTCGCTTCTCTTCTTTTCACAACTATTTGTAAGGCCTTCTCAGACAACCATTTTGCCTTTTTGCATTTCTTTTTCTTGGGGATGGTTTTGATCACCTCCTGTACAATGTTATGAATATCTGTCCATAGTTCTTCAGACACTCTCTCTATCAGATCTAATTCCTTGAATCTATTGGTCACTTCCACTATATAATCTTAAGGGATTTTATTCGAGTAATACCTGAATGGTCTAGTGGTTTTCGCTACTTTCTTCAATAAAAGTCTGAATTTTCAATAAGGGGTTCATGATCTAAGCCACAGTCATCTCCCAGTCTTGTTTTTTCTGACTTTATAGAGTGTCTCCATCTTTGGCTGCAAAGAATATAGTCAATCTGATTTTGGTTCTGACTATCTGGTGATATCCATGTGTAGAGTCTTCTCTTGGGTTGTTGAAAGAGGGTGTTTGCTAGGCCCAGTGTGTTCTCTTGGCAAAACTCTCTTTAGCCATTGCCCTGCTTCATTCTGCACTCCAAGGCCAAATCTGCCTGTTACTCGAGGTGTTTCTTGACTTCCTACTTTTGCATTGCAGTCCCCTAAGATGAAAAAGACATCTTTTTTAGTGTTAGTTCTAGAAGGTCTTGAACTGTTCAGCTTCAGCTTCTTCAGCGTTACTGGTCAGGGCATAGGCTTGGGTAACTGGGATACTGAATGGATTGCCCTGGAAACGAACCGAGGCCAGATTCTGTCGTTCTTCAGACTGCATCTGAGTGCTGCACTTTGGACTCTTTTGTTGACCATGATGGCTACTCCATTTCTTCCAAGGGAGTATTGCCCACAGTAGTGGATGTAATGGTCATCTGAATTAAATAGTAATTTCTCTCTATATCTATATATCATATATATCTAAGTGTTACTCTTCAGCAGGAGTTCAAGGTTTTCATATTAAGAACCAGAATTCAGAGAAAAATAACATTCTTCCTGGTTTATTGCTCCCCTCCTAGATTTATCACTACTTTCTTCTCCTGTTCAAAGTGAAGTGAAAATGAATTTGAAAGTCGCTCAGTTGTGTCCGACTCTTTGTGACTCTATGGGCTATACAGTCCATGGAATTCTCCAGGCCAGAATACTGGAGTGGGCGGCCTTTCCCTTCTCCGGGGGATCTTCCCAACTCAGGGATCGCAGCCAGCATTGTGGGTGGATTCTTTACTAGATGAGCCACCAGGGAAGCCCGTGAATACTAGAGTGGGTAGCCTATCCCTTCTCCAGCGGATCGTCCCAACCCAGGAATCGAACCAGGGTCTCCTGCATTATAGGCGAATTCTTTACCAATTGAGCTATGACAGAAGCCCTATGGCATAACTCAAATTTCTCAAGAAAGGCTTCCATAAGCTTAAACTAGGCACTAATTTCTAAATATTCCATTTATACCTCTTGAACAGTGGTGGACTTAATTTTTTTAAACATGACTAGACATTCTGGGAAGCTACAGTACTCCTTCATTTCCTCATCTGATCCACTTTGCTTAATTTCTACATCTGATGGGTTTTGCTCTTGAAAACCCACTTGCTAATTTGTATTTACTTTTTATTCCTCCCTGCGTTTCTTCCTTCCAACTTCACTTGTTCCTCTGAGATCATACTTCCCAATAAATCCTTTAGCCTGGAAGTGTTGATTCAGCCTATTTTTCTACAGAACTAGGCTAATAAAATTGGAAAGTGGGTTTTTGATGAAGAATATTGTTTTGCTGCAGTTGATAAGGATATAATCCAAAGTTATGTGCTATTTGGCATCAGACTGCCCCTGAATTGACATATGTGCCCTTCTCTTCACCTTCTTATGCCTTCTCACTTAAGACTCTGGTGCTCAGTGTAATGTGGTGAGTTGTTGAAAAGGAGCAGATGAGAAAAAGCATGCCCAGGACACTTTCTCAAGGTCTTTGGACCCTCTCAGAGTGGCCGCTCTTAATAAATATGTAGGAGGTGTGTGAGCCCCCCACTACTTGCTGTCCGTGCATTATTTACTATTGATGAGAGCTGTGCACTTTTCCTTTTCAGAGCATATCAGGTCATTGCTTTTGATTCCCTCATGCTCCAAAGGGCATTTAAAACAAAGCTCAATATTCAAGTTGAATGTTGATGCTTTAGGAGAGGAGAGTGGTGTGCTCAAATACAGCAGGCTTGCCATGAAATGAATTGCTAGGGTGTTAAGCAATCTTATTTTTTTAGCACTTTTATTCTGCTTCTCCTAAGAGACAGAGTGCCTTATTAGTTTATCATATTGCTGGAGAGCTAACATATATTTATAATTGTGTTGTTAGAGCTCTCATTCGTGTCAGCAAGTATTGATCAGTCACTTTTTTCTGGCCTATATTTCCATGCATTCAAACTGGGGAGGATACAAATGTAGTCTGATGTAAAACGCATTCTTAAATGGTTCACCATGGAGGGACTGGGGGAAGGCCTGTGACACACATGAAATGATCACACAACCCAGACCTGAGCACAGGAAAAATACAAGAAGAAACAAAAACTATTTTTTTTTACATGAACAAAGCATATCATCAGTGCTACCCAGCAGTCACAGTGAGAAGAAATCTCTGAGGACTCAAATCTTTGAGGACTTTAAGACTTCTTAAAGGAATAATAATAATAAACAACTGTTGCCTACAAGGGGAAACATATCAGCTGGGTCTTAGGAAATAAGTTAGAATAATGGAAAATGCATTCACAGTTTTTATTCAGATTATTATATCTGCATTTTTGACAAATGATAACAATATATCAAGGTTATGTATATAGTGGTTTAAGCAAACAGGAAGTTGTTTTTAGGACATAATAATAATAAGTCTAGAGAAGGTCAACCCTGGATTGATGAAATAACCCCACAGCATCATCAGTGTCCTAAGATCCTTCTGTCTTTCTGCTTCACATGTGGTTTTCATGAAGGAAATGGCAACCTACTCCAGTATCCTTGCCTGGAAAATTCCATGGATGGAGGAGCCTAGTGGGCTACAGTTCATGGGGTCCCAAAGAGTCAGACATGACTGAGTGTGGACACACACACACACACACACACACACACACCGTTTTCATCCTCTTTTCTTTGTTCATCCTGTCAAGATGACTGCCACAACTCCAGCCTCGTGTTTCAGTCGTTGTGGATGTTATGAGCTCTGCTTAGCTCCCCCTTCAGGATGGGAGGAGAAGTGCAGATTTCTGCATCCGTCCTGGTCAGGAGCTGCCTCTGCTTGAAGTCATGTCTGCTTTCTGAGATGTGCTCATCTGGTAACCACTGACACAGAGCTCAGTCGTTTTGTGCAACATGAAATGATTCTGAAGGCTCATGAGCTCCTTGTAACTTTGTGGCTTCTGTTGACACCATCTTGCAGCTACTCTTCTTCCCCCACCAGTCCTGCTTTCTTCCTTTCCTAGTGGATCCTCTGAGAACTCCAAATAGTATTTCTGCATGTTAATTTCTCTTTCAGTCTGCTGTCTGAGTAACCAAAGCTTTGATACATTTTGGATAGAGATCAGGAACTTCCCTGATGGCTCCGTGGTAAAGAATCTGCCTGCCATCCCAGGAGACACAAGGGACGTGGGTTGGATCCCTGGATCGGGAAGAGCCCCTGAGGAGGAAACAGCGCCCACTCCAGTGCTCTTGCCTGGAGAATCCCGTGGGCAGAGGAGTCTGGTGGGCTACAGTCTAAAGGGTTGCAAAGAGTCAGTCATGACTGTGCAACTAAGCGCACAATCTTGATGTAATAGGAAAAAGTACTGAGTACACTAGTCATTACCTAAAAATCACTAGGTACACTAAAGAGAGAATTCACCATCTGCCCCCATAAGCCAAGTGCAAACTAGTGTGATCCGCACAGAATAGCAGCTGCAGGTCCTCAGAATAGAAGGAAGACAGGAAAGGTACGTAATGAGTCTGAGATCTAGGTAGGATGTATTGGTGGTCTGTGATGGACATATAATTCCACTGCCTGGAAACAACTTGACATGGCTCTTGGATTCTCCTTGAAGACACTTGATTTCTCAGGATGAGTGTCCTTTTCTTTACATAAGAAATATCCAGCACTTGTCTAGTCAAGGCTATGATTTTTCCATTGGTCATGTATGGATGTGAGAGTTGGACTATAAAGAAAGCTGACTGCAGAAGAATTGATGCTTTTGAACTGTGGTGTTGGAGAAGACTCTTGAGAGTCCCTTGGACTGCAAGGAGATCCAACCAGTCCATCCTAAAGGAGATCAGTCCTGGGTGTTCATTGGAAGGACTGATGCTGAAGCTGAAAGTCCAATACTTTGCCTACCTGATGCGAAGAGCTGACTCATTGGAAAAGACCCTGATGCTGGGAAAGACTGAGGGCAGGAGAAGAAAGGGATGACAGAGAATGAGATGGTTGGATGGCATCACCGACTCAATGGACATGGGTTTGGGTGAACTCTGGGAGTTGGTGATGGACAGGGAGGCCTGGCGTGCTGCGGTTCATGGGGTCACAAAGAATCGGACATGACTGAGCGACTGAACTGAACTGAACTATGGATTAATAGTTTACTTTGACTGCTTTGTGCTTATAGAAAAGGATAATTAGGAGTTTGCTGCTGCTGCTAAGTCACTTCAGTCGTGTCCGACTCTGTGCGACCCTATAGACGGCAGTCCACCAGGCTCTGCCGTCCCTGGAATTCTCCAGGCAAGAACACTGGAGAGGGTTGCCATTTCCTTCTCCAATGCATGAAAACGAAAAGTGAAAGTGATGTCACTCAGTTGTGTCTGACTCTTAGCGACACCATGACTGCAGCCTACCAGGCTCCTCCGTCCATGGGATTTTCCAGGCAAGCGTACTGGAGTGGGGTGCCATCGCTTTCTCCAGTTAGAGTTTGGTTGCTACTAATGATCATCTTGTTTTGTCCTGTCTCTGTCACTTTTAGTCTTACCCAGTAAGACTTGCAAATGCCATTTCATTAAGTCTCTGAACGTCCTGCGAATCCTGTTCAGTACACTCTATTAGTAAAAAAGCCACCCTTACAAATCTCATCAAGATCAGCCCTATTCTGTGGTAACCTGAGCTTCCTGTGAGACTGCGGTGGGCACGCACCACTCTGACTCTTAAAAGCCCTTTATTCAATGGAGAGAATCTGAAAGGCATGCTTTCAAGGGCTCTGTTTATTTTAGGTGCCGTCTTAAATCCTTCAGAGGTCTTAATAAAGGGTTTGATGATTGCATTCTTAGCTTCATCTTTAGACCTGTTTTTGTCTTGGATTTATCTTTCCCCAGAAGTCAGTCATTTCTTTCTTTCTTTTTTTTTTTGTTTCAGTTTTAGAATTGTTTTCCATCTAAGCAGACTGGAACTGAGAAATAATTTGCTGTTTTTGAACTCAAACATTTCTGGTTTCTTTATAGCCTTCTTCTCTCAAGCTGATCTCTGCTCTTTCACGTTCTGCTGACGGCCGTGGGTAGAAGCAGTGGACACCTGCGGTCATCTGCTGGACAGGCCCTTTAGCTGGGCTGTCCAGCTTATCGTGTGCATTTTCCATTTTCTACATTAACACAGGCAGGACAATTATTTTTTCTGTGACTAGCAAGGATCCCCTTTTCTCTATCTTCCAATGTTATTTTCTTCATTTTATTGCATTCCTGCCTCTCGTGGACAGCCCACTGAGACATGGCCGGTGTCTGCTGACAGCCTCTTCACAACACCCCAGGCTCCGCACTGCCCTGTCTTGAGGGCGTTTCCACAGGCACTCAATGGCAACGCCCCACTCCTACCTGCCACATGTGTTCCAGTTCCTGCGGCTGAATCATACGACCTCAAAACTCCGAGGCTTCAAATAAGGACAGCATTTGTTTTGCTGGAGAATCCTCGCTTTGGGCCAGGCTCAATGGACATGGCTTGTCTCCGCTGCACTCAGTGTCAGCAGAGGGCTCACTCACTCACATATCCAGCGGTGCTTGATAAACTCAACTGAAACACGCACAGGTGACCTCTCCATGTGTCCCAAATTCCTCACTGTCGTGACAACAGGTTTGTGAGGGCAGGCACTCCAAGAAGAGGGAAGGAGTGGGAAGGTGAGAGAAAAAGAGAGACAAAGAGACAGAGGAAGAGAGAACACCAGAAACAGACAGGCAGAGAGAGACGAGGGGAAGGAGAGGGGAAAATGGAAGGAGAGAGAAAGAGGAAAGACAGAGACGGAGAAACAGGAAAGGGTCACAAGGAGGCTGAGTCCACAGACGTCACGTAGCATCGTTTCTGTCATAGTCTGTGGGTCAGAGCAGGACAAGCCCCTGAGAAATTCAAGGGGAAGGAACTGTCCTCTGACTCTCATTTGGAAGACAGTTAGTCACGCTGTAGGAAGAACATGTAGAATGAAGTGCACACACACGCATGCCTGCACACATACATGCAGAGCGCAGAGCCGTCTTTAGAATATCCAGGCTCCCATAAAACAATCGTGGGTGCAGCCGGGTATAGGAAATACTGTGTATTTACAGGTTAAGCAAAGTTATTTTAAAAATCAGATAGAGGTGAGTTTAGTTCCCATGTCAGCTGCCTACTGCCTGTGGGGCAGTACAAGATGAAACAGTGCTTATGTGTCAGTCTCTTTAATTCAAACAGGTCTTCTTTTGGTGTAGTTAGCATGTCTTCTTGTATTTCCTTTCCTTTGTTTCCTGTCTATTGTTTGGGTAATTGTGTCTTTGCATTAGGGTAACTACTCTTTACTATGGGCTTCCCTCGTAGCTCAGGTGGTAAAGAATCCACCTGCAATGCAGGAGACCCCAGTTAGATTCCTGGGTCTGGAAGATCTACTGGAGAAGGGATAGACTACCACTCCAGTGTTCTTGGGCTTCCCTTGTGGCTCAGCTGATAAAGAATCTGCCTGCAGTGCGGGAGCCCTGGGTTCGATCCCTGGGTTGGGAAGATCCCTGGAGAAAGGAAAAGCTACCCCCTCCAGTGTTCTTGCCTGGAGAATTCCAAGAACTGGATAGTCCATGAGGTTGCAACGACTAAGCAACTTTCACTTTCACTCCTTAATCTAACAGGAGGTCTTGGGAAGGCTGTTAACAAGTCTACCTGTGCCAAGGAGGGCGGGGAATTCAGGCTAAGCCACTAAGACTCATGCTCTGGGAATTTGAGAATGAAGCACAGAAACAGACCAGACAAGTGGGTTGAACTGAGTCACTTCATTGGCAAGAAAGATACAGAAGAGACTGTTGATGAGTTCTTGACTGATGAGCTGACCTCCCAAAGACCTGGTCACCCAGCTTTACCTTCAATTCTGTGAGTTAATATGTAATATTTTCACAAGTGTCCTTTTAGGCTGAAATTAGGTAGTTTCAGTTTTAATTACTAACTCATGAGATGAAAAAAGATAGTCAACCCTACCTCATGGTACAGTTTTAAGCATTAGATAAATAAATCTATGTGTGTGAAGTCCCTGACATATCATAAGGTGTTAAAAAATTTTATTATTAATAATAGCATTATCAAAAAGAGCGTGACATCTGCATGCACCACTTCCTCCTCTGCATCTTTGGTAGCCGAGTCGGCTGCGGTTGATGATGGGGACGCCAGCGGGCCTGGCAGGTGACCCTCCAGCCGCCCTGGGCACGGTCTCATCTCCCTGTGTGGTCCTTACTCAAGGCCGTCGTCGAGAAGGACGTAGTGGGTCTGAGGCCACGTGGGCTCTGCTCCCTGCGCACGTGCCTTTCATCCCGTCTGTCAGTCCGTCCAGCTGCTGTTCTCTCTGTATGGCTTTTTTTTTTTTTTTTTTTGTAGGAAAATGCTCTATATTTGAAGGTACCCATGATTACTGTTGTGAAGCTTCCTTTTCAGCATGTACCACAAAGTGAGCAGTTAGCCTTCTCCTTCTCAGGGAAACGCTGCATCCTGCTGAGTCCAGGGAAGAAAGATGCTGTGTCCTTGGGCCTGCTCACGGCATCCTCAGTATTGTGATCAGCCCTGACACAGTGGAGCTGGTTTCTGACACATCAGGCACCATTTTGCCCGTTACACGTTTCTAGGGAGGGTTTTATATACGCTGGAGGCCTCCGAGCACTGTGTGCGATAACTCAAGTGACCTTGTAGCATTTTTTATTTTGTATTTTTAATTAAGAAATTAGGCAGAATGCTATCATTACCAAAGGATATTGGCAAGGGATCAACAATAAGAGAGCAAACGAAAGTTCTGTGAAAAGAGGCAGAACTTCAAGCTAATGCCCGGTTAAGAGGACAAAATGTATTGTATTTAAAGGTAGTGTTTTAGTGTAGATGTGAGATACTATCCAAATTATTGAACTTCACTCTAAGTTTGCACACAGGTTGAGTGTGTGCTGAGTCATGTCCAGCTCTTTGGGATCCCATGGACTGTATGTAGCTCGCCAGGCTCCTCTGTCCATGGACTTCTCCAGGGAAAAATCCTGGAGCGGGTTGCCAATTCCTGCTCCAGGTTATAGGAGGATAATTATGATATCTACCTCACAGGATTCATTGAAATCATGCATACAAAGTGATTAGCACATGGCTTAAGCATAGGAGACATTCGTTAAATCTTATTTTAAAACATCTCATAAATATCTATGCACACAACTATGAGAAAAACTGCTCCAGGATCTGGTGCAGAGCACAAACTCAGAGATATTTGCACAAGGAATAAACGTATTATTGACCTATAGTCTCTAGAATATAAACCTGAATTCTATAAAGAACCAGGAACTCAATTCTGACTTGAACTCATGTGCCACTCCCTGATAAATTAATAGAGATGGGGAGCTCTCTGCAGAGTATACTATAATAAGTGGAATATACTAAGTATAGTAAAAGTATTAGAAATATAGTATAATAAACAGTATAATAGACGCACTAAATAGAGTAGTATGGCAAGTATAATAGTATAACATAAAAAACCTAACAGTTTAGTGGTAGAATAAGTAGAGGATAATAAGCACAGTGACCGGCCGCATCACTGAGTCCTGCTCCTTCCGCCCTGTCTCCCTCTTCAGGGGTCTTAGCCTAGACTGTTCCTTGAGACTAAAATACTTACTCCTGGACCCTTCTCTGGGCCTGTCCTTTTTTGCTGTTTCCACGTAAATGTCCCTTACGTGGAGTTTTCCTTTCGCCCTTCCCCAACAAGCCCTGTCATCATTTACGTGTTCCCCACATTTACCTCTTTTACCTTGATGATTTCTTTTTTTTTTTTTGTCTCTTTCCTCCTCTAGAATGAAATCTTCACTTGATCAGATCAGCTCTGTCTTTCTTTCATCTCTGCCAAAACTATTTGAGTGCCTAAATAGTAGAGGATCCATGAATACTTGATGAATGTATCAATCATCAAATTTGAATAAAGGATCTTTTTGTTTTATACCAGAGCAGGGAACTTGGGAGAAAAGTTAAAGATTAAGTTAAACTACAGATTAGCTGTCAGTTCTTTCTCTTTTATAAGGCTCAGGTCTTGTGTGAATTTGTTTTGAACATTTTTCATCATTTTCCAAATATCTTCCCAGAATAGATCCTAGTATACACCAGACTTCTCAGTTATCATAATTTTGGAATCAAGTTTATTTTCCTCCCAAATGTCAACTTCACTAGTGATGTATATGGCATTTGGGAGAACAGCTGGAGTAAAACAAAGCTCAAAGTCTCCAACATTCCAGATGCCAAATAGCTGTCTCTTCATTTACAGGAATCTAAGCAGCAAGTGTGTAATGAAAGTTTTAGGGAAGACTCTCAGACATGGGGAAACAGAATATCAAAGTGAGAAAACAGGTGTTAGACTAATTTTGAAAAAAGAAGAAGAAGGTAAAACACCACATTACCAAGTAAATCCTCTGCAATCTGTTGAGCAGCTAATCCCAGAAAAGGAAAAAATAAAAGCAGGCAATTTCCAAGCATCACAGTATTTGCAACTGATGTTTGTGTCTAATTTATATTGCTTCTATAACTACAGGTGTAGCAAAGGTTTAAGGTATTTTTAAGTGTTCAAATGCCCACAGCATCAGTTCATCAGCCGCAGCTAGAGATGTGTCTTCAGCATCATCAGACAAGGAGAGCAGCAGAGACGTTTCTCTCTCTCACTTCTCATTCTTCCTTCCTTGCTTTCTTTCTGTTTTCCTTCTTTCCTTCCTTCCCTCTCTTCCTGTCCCCCATCTTCTCTTCTCTTCCTTTCTTTTCTCGTTAGGATGACAGAATTGTTTGTTTAGAATATTCAGTTACCACTGCCTCTTCCTATCACCTTAGCACACCCAACAAAGTCGGCAGATGTCAGAAAAACCACGCTGAAGACAGAGCGGGGAGTGTTGTCATCAGATCAGCAGCAATTACTCATAATTTTTGTATTAGACTCAGTATAGATTTCCACCCTCCTGCTGTCTCTCATAAGAACAGCATTATTCAGAGGATGAGCAAGGCTTCCATCAGCACTTTTGGAGGAGGAAGAAACCAAGAATATGCTGATGGGATTGAAAGTGACAAAGGGTTTTCCTCTCTGTGTTCTTCCCCTGTGTTGACCTCTTTAGAACTGGAGTCAGCAAAGTGAGTGAAAACCCATTGGACTGTGAAGAAAGGTCTAGATTTCTTTCTGTTTTGTAACCTTGGACAAGGGTCACAGTTCTTGGGCCTCAGTTTTCTGATTTGTAAACTGGAGGAAGTTTGGGCTCCCGGTATACAAGAATGTTCTCTTTTGTAAGTTGAATTTTTTCTAGTTTTTTGATAGACAGGGTTAGCAGTAATATTGATAAATATACCTTATGTGCTAGGCACAATTCTAAGCATTAATTTAATAACATACATCACCTTTTTTAATCCTCCCAACAAAACTGGTTAAGCATATTGTAATATTGCCTTCATCTTCTAGCTGGAAAAAGGTGAGACACAGAAAAGCTGAGTAACTGGCTTGAAGCTATGATCTGGCTGAACACGGAGGAGAGGACAGCTGCAGAGCTGCGTGTGCTCACTGCCTGACGTGAGTGTGATCCACGCCCCAGCCCCAGCCACTCAGCAAAGTGGAGACATGACTTTGATTGTTTATAAGGAAGCTGGAAAATGCAGAACAAATGAGATACTGGGTGGCTACTACTTCCTGTGCCGCAAATGTGAAGATCTTTCATAAGATTCCTGATACGTGCTCACCACTCAGTAAATAGCTATTACTGTTATCGGCCTAATCATAATCAAAGCACTCACAGAATTGTATCACCTATTTTGGGGCACTTCGAAACTGGTGCTATAAATTGGGATGCAGCATTTGAACCATGGTGGATGAGAAACAAGTACTATACTCTTCTCGCTTTTCAAGGAGCTGAGTTTCTGCCATCTCAGATTGGATTACCATTCCTGAGCTTCTTCACTGAGTAGCTGTACTTTAGCCAACTAGCTAGGCGACTAGCTGTACCTCACTTTCTTTATGTAAAATAGTGATATTGCACTGTGTTCTCAGCACTGTTTGGAGGAATTTAATGAGATGATACTGTCAGGACAGGCTGGGTTATGTTCAGTAACAACTTCCAGACCTCAGTGGCTTACAGAGACTACAAAGATTTTTTTTTCCCCACTATGCCTCATGCCCACTTCAGTCTGTAGGGCTTCAGCTCCACATGGTAGTTAACGGATTCAAGCTAATGGAGGATCTGACAGCTGAGGAGTCATCTGCCCTGTAGAGAAGGAGGAGACAGCTGTAGAGTTGCATATGTTCACTGTCTAATCTGAATGCAGTCCATGCCCCAGCCATTCTTGAAAGTGGTCACATGATTTTGCCTATTTATTTATTATTTACTTTAAAGGGAGCATTCTTTTTTATTTTTTTTAAAGTTTTAGTTTTAACTGGAGAATAATTACTTTACAGTATTGTGATGGTTTCTGCCATACATCATCAGCGTGAATCAGCCGTAGGTATACACGCGTCCCCTCTCTCTTGAACCTCCCTCCCACCTCCCCCCTCATCCCACCCCTCTGGCTGTCACACAGCACCAGCTTTGGGTCCCCTGTGTCACACAGCAAGTCCCCCTGGCTGTCCGCACATGGTGACACGTCCGTTTCAGTGCTACTGTCCCAAACCGTCCCACCATCTCTCTCCCACCGTGTCCGAGTCTGTTCTCTGTGTCTGCATCTCCATTAAAGGCAGCAGTGTTTCTTTTTAGTTTTATTTGTTTGTTTATGGCTGAGCCGAGTCTTCGTTGCTGCACGTGGGCTTTCCTCCAGCTGTGAGCGGGAGCTGCTCTCTGGTTGAGGAGCGCGGGTTTGGGGTGTCAGCACCGGGCATCTTCTTGGACCAGGGACCGAATGCACCTTCCCTGCAGCCCCTGGACCACCGGGAAATCTGAGTCTGCCTAATTATAGGGAAGCTGGAAAATGCAGACCAAACGAGATGCCGTGTGCTTACTACTTCCTCTGCCACAAATGTGAAGCTCTTTCACAAGATTCCTGAATTGCGGTTACCACTCAATAAATAGCTGCTACTACTGTTGAGCAGGTGGCTCAAGTGGTGAAGAATCCGCCTGCCAGTGCAGGACACATGGGTTCTGTCAGGAAGGTCTCCTGGAGGAGGAAATGGCAACCCACCCCGGTATTCTTGCCTGAAGAATCCCATGGACAGAGGGTCCATGGGGTCACAAGAGTTGGACACGACTGAGTGCACACAGGCTTGATTACTGTTTTCAGCATAATTGTAACCAAAGCACTAACAGAATTTTATCACCTGTTTTGGGGCACTTCGAAACTGGTGCTATAATTTGGAATACTCAGTGTAACTTTTTAAGAGGTGCTGAAATGCATGGAGATTAATGGAAACAATAGAGGATGAATTTTTTGAACTCTAGAGATGAAGTATTTGTTCTTCCTAGATCACAGAACAATTTGGAACAGCCATGTAGTTGCTCAGTTCTTTCCAGCAGGTAATTGACTCCTTTACGCCCGAGTCCAGGCGGTCTCCGTCTGTATCACTGTCACCTGTTTATAAACATTAAAAGTTGGATGTCGTCAAAAGAGCAACTTACCTTCTCCTTGGCTGAGAGAATGTAAATCATCTGTATCCTCCTATGCCCCATCACCCTATTTAAAGGGTATTGCCCTTTATTATGACAGATTTTATGATATTTTGTGATGGCCAGCCATGGGGAGAAAAAGGTTTAATGCACTGACATCTAATTTTATTATCTCTGGTACCGATTCATTTTTTAGAAGCATGTCTTGACTTTGTGCCAGTTTAAGCATGAAGCTTTAAAACCTGGATGATGACAGGGTTGGGAATTAAACCTTTAAATCAGAATGGGGTTGGAAAGACAAATCGCTAAGAGATTCCAGTCATTTAGCGTCCCTCCTAGCATGTTAATAAGTGGTGCTCACAAAATCAAAAGCACATCACTGCCTGTTCTCTGCAAGATATATGGGTGTTAAAGGCTGAGTCCTTAACGTTGGCTCAACTTAGGGGAAGGGAACAAAGATATATTGAGTGCTTACTATATCCGAAACATCACACTGGTTTTTTTTTTTTTTTTTTTTTTTTGTTTTATCACTTTGTCTTTAGAAATACTGCAGGTAGCTTACAACTGTCCACATGTTAAAAATAAAAAGTGGAAGAAAAATGAGGAAAATTTAAACCTGCCTCAGAAGTTGGCTCTCTTTCCCAAATACCTGCTGGCTTGTGCTTTGCGTCTCCTGTTCTCTTTGGATGGAAAGGTCATTGCCCAAATTTTGCATGACTGGCATCAGTGTGTCATTTGCTTGAAGAGAGATCCTTCCTGTGGAAAGCTGAGGCCACCTGCTCTGCCCCCGCCAGCTGCTCTCCATTGCATCATTCTGGGTTTGTGCACATTTCATGTTAAGAAGGTATTTTGTTGTTTATGTGCTTATTGCTTTTTATGTTTTCCTCTTTAAAGTACAAGCTTATGAGGGCAGGGATCTTAAATATCTTATTCACTCTTTTATTTCCAGAGCTTAGAAGGCTCTCTGGCAAAGAATAATTGCTTAGTACTATTTCAGTTTAGGACTTCCCAACCATGATGGCTCAGATGGTAAAGAATTTGCCTGCAATGAGGGAGAACTGGGTTCCTTCCCTGGGCTGGAAAGATCCCCTGGAGGAGGGAAGCGCTGTCCACTCCAGGATTCTTGCCTGGAGAATTCCATGGACAGAGGAGCCTGGCAGGCTACATACAGTCCAAGGGGTCACAAAGGGCTGGACGTGGCTGAGTGACTTTCAGTTTTACTTTCAGGTGGTACTAATGGTGAAGAACCTGCCATAAGAGATGCAGGTTGATCCCTGGGTCGGGAAGATCCCGTGGAGGAGGGCATGGCAACCCACTCCACATTCTTGTCTGGAGAATCCCATGGACAGAGGAGCCTGGTGGGCTACAGTCCATAGGGTTGCATATAGTCAGACACAACCGAAGCAACTTAGCATGCTGCTGCTGCTGCTGCTGCTAAGTCACGTCAGTCGTGTCTGACTCTGTGCGACCCCAGAGACGGCAGCCCACCAGGCTCCCCAACTCTGGGATTCTCCAGGCAAGAACACTGGAGTGGGTTGCCATTTCCTTCTCCAATGCATGAGAGTGAAAAGTGAACGTGAAGTCTCTCAGTCTGGTCCGACTCTTAGCGACCCCATGGACTGGAGCCCACCAGGATCCTCCGTCCATGGGATTTTCCAGGCAAGAGGACTGGAGTGGGGGCCATCGCCTTCTCCGAACTTAGCATGCAGGTATTCATTTAAAGTTAATCAAAATTTTTTAAGCTTGAAATACTGTAGCTCCAAAAAAGAAGTGTTTCACCTAAGATCACACATTATACAAATGGCAGATTCAGATATAGAACCCAGACAGTACCTATACTAGGTAATGATAGAGTAAATTACTTTTGTACCACTCACTGTTCCTCAGAACAATACCTTAGATATATTAATTCAGATAATCCACACTAGCAACACAATTATTTTTTAATTTCCATTTTAGAGTTGAGGAATTTGAGAGAGAAAAATGAATAATTTTCCCCAAATCTCCTGGTTCCTTGTCAGTATTCATTATACTGTATTTCCACCAAAGTTGTTGCTTTTAGGGTATCGTTCATTCTTTTATTTGACAAAATCTAAGAATGCTTTTTAGTCCAACCTTCTCTGCCCAGGTAAGGGAGAAGGGAATCAGAATACAAGTTTTCGCTTATCCACACAGAGTTTAATTCTCCAGTGCTATGAAATGTAGTTTGCTTAACAATAGGCATTCAGTGAATATCTGTTGATATATAAATAAATAATTGCAAAGATATGTACTCATGGAGAACGCAGGATCAGGGAACCTGGTTGGCCGACATGTTAATTACTTATACTATATCATTCAACCTTTCTAAGATTCTGACAGCTAGGGAGTTATTAACCCTTCCTAACCCTCCAAACCCCCAAAAACTATGTGTCATCATACTTGTTTACATTCCTATTTTTGGTGAGGATTTAATTTATGTTTGTATTAGGAAGATTAGAGTCAGACAAAACTAGATATCCTCCAAGTAGTGGTGATACTACTTAAGGTAGTAGCTGCAGGAACTGTGGGTTTCACTTTCCTTTGAGCTTCCGTTTACTCATCTCTAAAATGGACATACTATATAGCACGCCTCTAATGGCAAAGATTTATTGAAACTCTCTTGTGTAGAGTTCTTGATGTGGTGCTAATTCACAGTGGAAAAATATGATGGAAGACTGGTTCTGGACAATGAGCAGACTTTATTTTTCACACTTCATGCTCTCAAGCCTCTGCTCTTTCTCATATAAATGAGATAGTTTAGGAATGAGCAAGGCCTCTGTCACATTATCGTGCCCACCTGCTCCTGGGAGAGAGGGTCCCTGGACTCCATCTGGGTTCAGTACGTAGTCACAGAAAGAGAGGATCAGGCTGGAGGGAGGCTGGAGCTTGGGCTCAGTTGTGTCTGACTCTTTGTGACCCCAAGGACTGAATGCAGCCCGTAAGGCTCCTCTCTCCATGGATTTCTCAGGCAAGAATACTGGAGAGGGTTGCCATTTCCTCCTCCAGAGGATCTTCACGACCCAGGGATGGAGCCTGCATCTTCTGCGTTGGCAGGCATATTCTTTACCCCTGTGCCCCCAGGGAATCCCCCAAGGAAGGCTGCTGCTGCTGCTAAGTCGCTTCAGTTGTATCTGACTCTGTGCGACCCCATGGACTATAGCCTACCAGGCTCCTCCATCCCTGGGATTCCAAGGAAGGCTGGGTCTAGACTTTAAACTCTGGTTCTTCCACTTTTTAGTTGTGTGATCTTTGGAAGATGACATGACTCCTTTAAGACTCAACAGTCTTTAAATCTGTGAAACGGCAGTAGCGCCTTCACGGTACGGCTGTGGTGACATGACATGAAGCACTGTGTGCAAACTGCACAGCTCAAGGTCTGACTCAGTAATTGGTGGAGAAGTTAGCCAGAACGCTAGTGCCTTTTACATAAAGATTCATAAGTGGACATGCTAGTTGTGTCTCCAGTGTTGACCTTCAACTGGATACTCTTGTTTCTTAATTGCGTATGTCCTGTTCCCAAAGCTGTGAGTGCAAGGCAAAACCAAGACCTCACCCTAACATTGCATTCTGGGCATGTTGGTTGTGTAATCATATTGACCTGTCATGCTGGCATCTTTAATCATTTTAAAGGTAATTCTGACTTTAACATATTCTTGTTTAACTACCTTAAGCAAATTAATTAGCTTTGTGGAGCCCCTGATGCCATTAATTCATGGTCTATAAAAACTCAGACCTAATTGAACTTTTTAATATTGTATCTTTACTACCTGATATAAGTGTCTTTTAAATTATAAGAATTGCTCAAGTTAATGCCTTGTTAAATAGCTACATATATATTGAAGTATAAAAAATTTCCAAGATTGCAAAGTAATCAAAATATGGATTAAAACAAAGATGAGTCTATTTCTCTTTTATTAAAACCTCAAAATACCAAGAGCTTTGACTATGCAGCTGGAATAATAGAATGGTCTCATATTTTTAGCTTGCAAAGAGTGTGTAGTCCTCTGGCAACACTTTGATATCTGAAATTTAACCAGTAAATATTTGTTAACTGAAATATATAAACAAAGAAATAAGTTCTTTAACCAGAAAATCACAAGTACCACTTCATGCTCAATAGGATGGTTATAATTGAAAAGAGAGATAATCAGAAGTATTGGTGAGGATGTTGAGAAATTGGAAGCCTCATGTGTAGTTGGTTCAGTACAGTTCAGTTCATTCACTCAGTTGTGCCCGACTCTTTGTGACCCCATGAACTGCAGCACGCCAGGCCTCCCTATCCATCACCAACTCCCGGAGTCCACCCAAACCCATGTTCTTCAAGACAGTAATGCCATCCAACCATCTCATTCTCTGTCGTCCCCTTCTCCTCCTGCCCACAATCTTTCCCAGGATCAGGGTCTTTTCAAATGAGTCAGCTCTTCACATCAAGTGGCCAAAATATTGGAGGTTAAGCTTCAGCATCAGTCCTTCCAAAGAATACCCAGGACTGATCTCCTTTAGGATGGACTGGTTGGATCTCCTCGCAGTCCAAGGGACTCTCAAGAGCCTTCTCCAACACCACAGTGCAAAAGCATCAATTCTTCGGTGCTCAGATTTCTTCACAGTCCAACTCTCACATCCATACATGATCACTGGAAAAACCATAGCCTTGACTAGATGGACCTTTGTTGACAAAGTAATGTCTCTGCTTCTCAATATGCTATCTAGATTGGTCATAACTTTCCATCCAAGGAGTAAGTGTCATTTAATTTCATGGCTGCAGTCACCATCTGCAGTGATTTTGGAGCCCCCAAAAATAAAGTCTGACACTGTTTCCACTGTTTCCCCATCTATTTCCCATGAAGTGATGGGACCAGATGCCGTGATCTTAATTATCTGAATGTTGAGCTGTAAGCCAACTTTTTCACTCTCCTCTTTCACTTTCATCAAGAAGCTCTTTAGTTCTTCACTTTCTGCCATAAGGGTGGTGTCATTGCATATCTGAGGTTATTGGTATTTCTCCCAGCAATCTTGATTCCAGCTTGTGCTTCCTCCAGCCCAGCGTTTCTCATGATGTACTCTGCATGTAAGTTAAATAAGCAGGGTGACAATATATAGCCTTGACATACTCCTTTTCCTATTTGGAACCAGTCTGTTGTTCCATGTCCAGTTCTAACTGTTGCTTCCTGACCTGCATACAGGTTTCTCAAGAGGCAAGTCAGGTGGTCTGGTATTCCCATCTCTTGAAGAATTTTCTACAGCTTATGGTGATCCACACAGTCAAAGGCTTTGGCATAGTCAAGAAAGCAGAAATAGATGTTTTTCTGGAACTCTCTTGGTTTTTTGATGATCCAGTGGATGTTGGCAATTTGATCTCTGTTTCCTCTGCCTTTTCTAAAACCAGCTTGAACTTCTGGAAGTTCATGGGTCATGTATTGCTGAAGCCTGGCTTGGAGAATTTTAAGCATTACTTTACTAGCGTGTGAGATGAGTGCAATTGCATGATAGTTTGAGCATTCTTTGGCTTTGCCTTTCTTTGGGATTGAAATGAAAACGGACCTTTTCCAGTGCTGTGGCCACTGCTGAGTTTTCCAGATTTGCTGGCATATTGAGTGCAGCACTTTCACAGCATCATCTTCCAGGATTTGAAATAGCTCAACTGGAATTCCATCACCCCTATAGTTTAGTTCGTAGTGATAGTTCCTAGGGCCCACTTGACTTCACATTCGAGGATGTCTGGCTCTACATGGGTGATCACTCCATTGTGATATATTGGTCGTGAAGATCTTTTTTGTACAGTTCTTCTGTGTATTCTTGCTACCTCTTCTTAATATCTTCTGCTTCTGTTAGGTCCATACTTTTTCTGTCCTTTATCGAGCCCATCTTTGCATCAAATGTTCCCTTGGCATCTCTAACTTTCTTGAAGAGATCTCTAGCCTTTCCCTTCTATTGTTTTCCTCTATTTCTTTGCATTGATCACTGAGGAAGGCTTTCTTATTTCTCCTTGCTATTCTTTGGAACTCTGCATTCAGATGCTTATATCTTTCCTTTTCTCCTTTGCTTTTCACTTCTCTTCTTTTCACAGCTATTTGTAAGACCTCCTCAGACAGTCATTTTGCTTTTTTGCATTTTTTTTTCCACGAGGATGGTCTTGATCCCTGTCTCCTGTACAATGTCATGAACCTCATTCCATAGTTCATCAGGCACTCTATCTATCAGATCTAGGCCCTTAAATCTATTTCTCACTTCCACTGTATAATCATAAGGGATTTGATTTAGGTCATACCTGAATGGTTTAATGGTTTTCCCTACTTTCTTCAATTCAAGTCTGATTTGGCAATAAGGAGTTCATGGTCTGAGCCACAGTCAGCTCCCAGTCTTGCTTTTGTTGACTGTATAGAGCTTTTCCATCTTTGGCTGCAAAGAATGTAATCTGTCTGATTT
Source organism: Tragelaphus eurycerus (assembly GCA_935064755.1). Taxonomy (NCBI): domain Eukaryota; kingdom Metazoa; phylum Chordata; class Mammalia; order Artiodactyla; family Bovidae; genus Tragelaphus; species Tragelaphus eurycerus. Next base: position 1,117,075 of record CAKXYN010000019.1, on the reverse strand, counting down.
CGGTGTTGACCATCTGGTGAAGCCCATATGTAGAGTTTTCTCTTTTGTTGTTGGAAGAGGGTGTTTGCTATGACCAGTGTGTTTTCTTGCCAAAACTCTCTTAGCCATTGCCCTGCTTCATTCTGTACTCCAAAGCCAAATTTTCCTGTTACTCCAGGCCAAATTTGACTTCCTACTTTTGCATTCCAGTCCCCTGTAATGAAAAGGACATCTTTTTTGGATGTTAGCTCTAAAAGGTCTTGTAGGTCTTCATAGAACTGTTCAACTTCAGCTTCTTCAGCATTACTGGTTGGGGCATAGACTTGGAATACTGTGACATTGAATGGTTTGCCCTGGAAATGAACAGAGATCATCCTGTTGTTTTTTGAGATTGCATCCAAGTACTGCATTTCAGGCTCTTTTGTTGACCATGATGGCTATTCTGTTCCTTCTAATGGATTCCTGCCCATAGTAATAGATATAATGGTCATCTGAGTTAAATTCACCCATTCCAGTACATTTTAGTTTGCTGATTCCTAGAATGTTGACATTCACTCTTGTCATCTCCAGTTTGACCACTTCCAATTTGCCTTGATTCATGGACCTAACATTCCAGGTTCCTATGCAATATTGCTCTTTACAGCATCAGACCTTGCTTCTATCACCAGTCATATCCACAACTGAGTATTGTTTTTGCTTTGGCTCCATCCCTTCATTCTTTTTGGAGTTATTTCTCCACTGATCTCCAGTAGCATATTGGGCACCTACTGACCTGGGGAGTTCCTCTTTCAGTATCCTATCATTTTGCCTGTTCATACTGTTCCCCACAGTCTCACACATATATTAATCTACTTTCTAGCTCTAAAAGATTTCTTATTCTAGAAATCACATATACATAAATCATATAATTTTTATATGATTTGATATATAATTCTTTGATATATATATCAAATCATATAATAAGTCTGTGATATATACATTGTTATATAAATTTTAATATGATTTGATATTTAAAAAAGATTGATTATATTCTTTGCAGTCAAAGATGGAGAAACTCTATACAGTCATTAAAATCAAGACCGGGAGCTGACTGTGGCTCAGACCATGAACTCCTTATTGCCAAATTCAGACTGAAATTGAAGAAAATAGGGAAAACCACTAGACCATTCAGATATGACCTAAATCCAATCCATTATGACTATAGAGTGGAAGTGAGAAATAGATTTAAGGGACTAGATCTGATAGACAGAGTGCCTGATGAACTATGGATGGAGGTTTGTGTCATTGTACAGAAGACAGGAATCAAGACCATCCCCAAGCTAGAGAAATGCAAAAAAGCAAAATGGCTGTCTGAGGAGGCCTTACAAATAGCTGTGAAAAGAGGGGAAGCTAAAAGCAAAGGAGAAAAGGAAAGATACACACATTTGATGCAGAGTTCCAAAGAATAGCAAGAACTAATAAGAACGCCTTCCTCAGTGATCAATGAAAAGAAATAGAGGAAAACAACAGAATGGGAAAGACTAGAGATCTCTTCAAGAAAATTAGAGATGCCAAGGGAACATTTGATGCAAAGATGGGCTCGATAAAGGACAGAAAAAGTATGGACCTAACAGAAGCAGAAGATATTAAGAAGAGGTAGCAAGAATACACAGAAGAACTGTACAAAAAAGATCTTCACGACCAATATATCACAATGGAGTGATCACCCATGTAGAGCCAGACATCCTCGAATGTGAAGTCAAGTGGGCCCTAGGAACTATCACTACGAACTAAACTATGGGGGTGATGGAATTCCAGTTGAGCTATTTCAAATCCTGGAAGATGATGCTGTGAAAGTGCTGCACTCAATATGCCAGCAAATCTGGAAAACTCAGCAGTGGCCACAGCACTGGAAAAGGTCCGTTTTCATTTCAATCCCAAAGAAAGGCAAAGCCAAAGAATGCTCAAACTATCATGCAATTGCACTCATCTCACACGCTAGTAAAGTAATGCTTAAAATTCTCCAAGCCAGGCTTCAGCAATACATGACCCATGAACTTCCAGAAGTTCAAGCTGGTTTTAGAAAAGGCAGAGGAAACAGAGATCAAATTGCCAACATCCACTGGATCATCAAAAAACCAAGAGAGTTCCAGAAAAACATCTATTTCTGCTTTCTTGACTATGCCAAAGCCTTTGACTGTGTGGATCACCATAAGCTGTGGAAAATTCTTCAAGAGATGGGAATACCAGACCACCTGACTTGCCTCTTGAGAAACCTGTATGCAGGTCAGGAAGCAACAGTTAGAACTGGACATGGAACAACAGACTGGTTCCAAATAGGAAAAGGAGTATGTCAAGGCTATATATTGTCACCCTGCTTATTTAACTTACATGCAGAGTACATCATGAGAAACGCTGGGCTGGAGGAAGCACAAGCTGGAATCAAGATTGCTGGGAGAAATACCAATAACCTCAGATATGCAATGACTCCACCCTTATGGCAGAAAGTGAAGAACTAAAGAGCTTCTTGATGAAAGTGAAAGAGGAGAGTGAAAAAGTTGGCTTACAGCTCAACATTCAGATAATTAAGATCACGGCATCTGGTCCCATCACTTCATGGGAAATAGATGGGGAAACAGTGGAAACAGTGTCAGACTTTATTTTTGGGGGCTCCAAAATCACTGCAGATGGTGACTGCAGCCATGAAATTAAATGACACTTACTCCTTGGATGGAAAGTTATGACCAATCTAGATAGCATATTGAGAAGCAGAGACATTACTTTGTCAACAAAGGTCCATCTAGTCAAGGCTATGGTTTTTCCAGTGATCATGTATGGATGTGAGAGTTGGACTGTGAAGAAATCTGAGCACCGAAGAATTGATGCTTTTGCACTGTGGTGTTGGAGAAGGCTCTTGAGAGTCCCTTGGACTGCGAGGAGATCCAACCAGTCCATCCTAAAGGAGATCAGTCCTGGGTGTTCATTGGAAGGACTGATCCTGAAGCTGAAACTCCAATACTTTGACCACCTCATGTGAAGAGTTGACTCACTGGAAAAGATCTTGATGCTGGGAGGGATCGGGGCAGGAGGAAAATGGGATGACAGAGGATGAGACGGCTGGATGGCATCACGGACTTGATGGACATGAGTTTGGGTGAACTCTGGGAGTTGGTGATAGGCAGGGAGGCCTGGCGTGCTGCAGTTCATGGGGTCGCAAAGAGTCCGACATGACTGAGTGACTGAACTGAACTGAAGCCTGTGGGGAAGGGAGAATGAAGAGAGTGCTAATTGGTGTGGAGTTTCTTTTTGGAGCAACAACAATGTTCCAAAAGTAGATAGTGAGGATGGTTGCACAAGTCTGTAAATATACTGAAATGTATTTAATTGGACACTTTGTGAAATATATGATATTTGAATTACATCTCAGCCCTGGAATTTCTTTGGAGGAAATTATGCTGAAGCTGAAACTCCAGTACTTTGGCCACCTCATGCGAAGAGTTGACTGATTGGAAAAGACTCTGATGCTGGGCGGGATTGGGGGCAGGAGGAGATGGGGACGACAGAGGATGAGATGTCTGGATGGCATCACTGACTCAATGGACGTGACTCTGAGTGAACTCCTGGAGTTTGTGATGGACAGGGAGGCCTGGCGTGCTGTGATTTATGGGGTTGCAAAGAGTCGGATATGACTGAGCGACTGAACTGAACAGAAAGTTGCTTTAATTTTTTATTTAAATCAAATAATAATAATTAAAAAATTCTTAGAAAGTATTTGCAAGCCAACTTAAGAGGCCACAGGTATAATAGCTTCAGTACCAAAATGAATAATAAATGCAATAAATTCAATACAGCACACATATTAAAAGCCTATGAATTCATAATGATATTTTAAAACTCATTTGTTTGTTTTAGAGAATATTAGGGAGCCAATTTATTATTCTAAAGTTAGGTAAATAAAGGGAAAAATAAAACATTTAACCTATCTTTTCTGTTCAAATACCATCTTAGAGTAACCCAAGCATTGATAAATGCCTCCCTCTGTAGGCATATCCATCTAGTGAAGGAAGAAGCAACTATAGAATTATAATATTAACATTTTGAGTGCTAAATCACTTCAGTCCTTTCTGACTCTTTGTGATCCTTTGAATCATAGCCTGCCAAGCTCCTCAGTCCATTGATTTTTCCAGGCAAGAATACTGGAGTGGGTAGCCATGCCCTACTCCTGGGGCTCTTCCTCACCCAGAGACTGAACCCAAGTCTCTTATGTCTCCAGCATGGTCAGCCGTGTTCTTTACCACCAGCACCACTTGGGAAGCCCAATTAACATTTTATATGTCCTTAACAAGGGCTTTCCTTGTAGTTCAGCTGGTAAAGAATACACCCACAATGTGGGGAACCTTTATTTGATCCCTGGGTTGGGAAATATCCCCTGGAGAAGGGAACTGCTACCCAGTCCAGTGTTCTGGCTTGCAGAATTTATTTATTTATTTTTAGCAGGATCTTTTATTTTTTTATTTTATTTGTTTGTTTGTTTTTTTTTTTTGCAAGGAAAAATGGACAAAGGAAAGGATCAGTGAGGGTGGGAGGGAAATGGGAAGAAAAAGGGGAGTGATGGTGGGGAGGAGTATATGTAATTTCTTAACTAATGGCTCTATGTTTTTAATCACAAAGAACACTTAAAAAAAGAATCATGTTGAATTCATCCTATATTAGGAGGTTTGATCTGGAAATGAAAAGTTCAGGAAACTAAAAGTCCAGTTTGGGTGTCCTCATCTTAGGCACATCTTGGTATTTTGTATTGGTAGGTCTATCTTTACCACAATATATTATTTAAGACAGGATCACATTTGTCACTTCTTCCTCCCTACTACCCAAAGTGGTACCAGAACCATAAAATAGTCAATAAACCTTTACAGAGTGAACAAGTAAGTCTATTTTTTTTTTTTAACTCTCCTGAGTGAACTGAATTTTTTGAGGCTCATAAGTGAATATGTTTTCCTCTTTACTTTGTCTATTACAGCCAGATTGTATGAGTGGGGTATTAAAGTCTCCCACTATTATTGTATTGTTGCATATTTCTTCTATCATATTAATTAATGTTTGTCTTAGATATATCAGTGCTCCAATGTTGGGTGCATATATATTTATAATTGTTATAACTTCTTTTTGGATTGTTCCTTTAAGTTGTTATGTATAACCTTGATTGTCTCCTTTTCAGGATCTTAAAAGTCAATTTTATCTGATATGAGTATTGCTACTCCTGTTTTCTTTTGGTCCATATTTGCATAGAAAATCTTTTTCTAGCCCTTCATTTTCAGTCAGTATATATCCCCTATTTTAAGGTGGTTCTCTTGTAGACAACATATACAGGGGTCTAGTTTTTGTATCCATTTGACCCCATTTTAGTCTTTTGGTTGTCTCTTGTAGACAAGGTATGTAGGGGTCTTGTTTTTGTATCAGTTTGGCCAGTCTTTGTCTGTTGATTAGGGCATTCAGCCCATTAATGTTTAAAGCAATTATTGATAAATAGGACTTAACTTTATTGTTTTGGGTTTGAATTTATATACCCTTTTAGTGATTCCTATCTAGAGAATGTCCTTTAGTTTTTGTTGGAGAAATGGTTTAGTGGTGCTAAATTCTCTCAACTTTTGCTTATCTGTGAAGCTTTTGATTTCTCCTTCATATTTGAATGAGATCCTTGCTGGATACACTAATCTAGGCTGTAAATTATTTTCTTTCATCACTTTAATTACGTCTTGCCATTCCCTCCTGGCTTGGAGAGTTTCTATTGAAAGATCAGCTGTTATCCTTATGGGAATTCCCTTGTGAGTTATTTGATGTTTTTCCCTTGCTGCTTTTAATATTTGTTCTTTATATTTAATCTGTTAATTTGATTAATATATGTCTTGAGGTGTTTCACCTTGGGTTTATCCTGTTCGGGACTCTCTGGATTTCTTGAAATTGAGTGGTAATTTCCTTCTCCATTTTAGGGAAGTTTTCCACTATTATCTCCTCAAGTATTTCCTCATGGTCTTCCTTCTTATCTTCTTCTTCTGGAACTCCTATGATTCGAATGTTGTAACGTTTAATGTTATCCTGGAGGTCTCTGAGATTGTCCTCATTTCTTTTGATTCGTTTTTCTTTTTTCTCGTCTGACTCATTTATTTCTAGGATTCTATCTTCTAATTCACTAATCCTATCTTCTGCCTTTGTTATTCTACTATGTGTTGCCTCCAGGGTGTTTTGGATCTCATTTATTGCATTATTCATTATGTGTTGACCCTTTTTTATTTCTTCTAGGTCCTTGTTAAACCTTTCTTGCATCTTCTCAATCCTTGCCTCCAGCCTCTAACTGTGATTCCATTTTGATTTCAAGATTTTGGATTAATTTCACTATCATTATTTGGAATTTTTTATCAGGTAGATTCCCTATCTCTTCCTCTTTGGTTTGGTTTGGTGGGCATCTATCCTGTTCCTTTAGCTGCTGGGTATTCTTTTGTCTCTTCATTTTGTTAAAATTTCCAAGTTTAGAGTGTCCTTACTATATTCTGGTAGTTTGTTGAATTCTCTTTATTGAGGCAGTTTACTGGTCTTTTCAATATCTGATCTCTGCCCTGTTACAGAGTGGGTGGAGATGAACACCCAAATCTAAGCCAGGTTCAGGCACTCGGATAATCCTCAGAAGCACAGACTCGATTGAGTCTGCGTTTTATGCCCTTCCCAGATCCGAGTAGCACAGGTGATGAAGTGTTTAGCCAGCGCAGCTGCTGCGACTTATCGCCTCCCCGCAGCTCAGTTTTCTGGGTATACAAACATCGCACTTTCTCAGGCAGATGTTGACCATCCAGAGCCCCAAGAAGCGTGAGTCAGCACATAAAACTACTTACAGTTCTGTAGACAGTGTCTCTCTAGGGCTGTGATTACCCACCTCCGGCCCTGGCTGCCTGTCACCAGAGTGGGACAGCCTGCAGCTGGCCATCTCTGTGCAGTCCTTTGTTCCGTATGTAGTCCTGGTGGTGTCTTAGGTTAGGGCTGGCTTTTGATGTAGTAGATAACCAACACTCTGGTTATTTCGCTCAGATAGCACCCGAGATAGCGAGACCAAATCCTTTCTCAAAGCGATGCAGGCCGCGCCTCTCCTCCTAGCCCAGCCCTCGCTTGCCAATAGCAAATGCTATGTTCAAGCTGGTTTTAGAAAAGGCAGAGGAACCAGAGATCAAATTGCCAACATCCGCTGGATCATAGAAAAAGCAAGAGAGTTCCAGAAAAACATCCATTTCTGCTTTATTGACTATGCCAAAGCCTTTGACTGTGTAGATCACAATAAACTGTGGAAAATTCTAAAAGAGATGGGAATACCAGACCACCTGATCTGCCTCTTGAGAAATCTGTATGCAGGTCAGGAAGCAACAGTTAGAACTGGTCATGGAACAACAGACTGGTTCCAAATAGGAAAAGGAGTACGTCAAGGCTGTATATTGTCACCGTGTTTGTTTAACTTATATGCAGAGCACATCATGAGAAATGCTGGACTGGAAGAAACACAAGTTGGAATCAAGATTGCTGGGAGAAATATCAATAACCTCAGATATGCAGATGATACCACCCTTATGGCAGAAAGTGAAGAGGAACTCAAAAGCCTCTTGATGAAAGTGAAAGTGGAGAGTGAAAAGGTTGGCTTAAAGCTCAACATTCAGAAAACGAAGATCATGGCATCTGGTCCCATCACTACATGGGAAATAGATGGGGAAACAGTGGAAACAGTGTCAGACTTTATTTTTCTGGGCTCCAAAATCACTTCAGATGGTGACTGCAGCCATGAAATTAAAAGACGCTTACTCCTTGGAAGAAAAGTTATGACCAACCTAGATAGCATATTCCAAAGCAGACACATCACTTTGCCAACAAAGGTTCGCCTAGTCAAGGCTATGGTCTTTCCTGTGGTCATGTATGGATGTGAGAGCTGGACTGTGAAGAAGGCTGAGCACCGAAGAATTGATGCTTTTGAACTGTGGTGTTGGAGAAGACTCTTGAGAGTCCCTTGGACTGCAAGGAGATCCAACCAGTCCATTCTGAAGGAGATGAGCCCTGGGATTTCTTTGGAAGGAATGATGCTAAAGCTGAAACTCCAGTATTTTGGCCACCTCATGCGAAGAGTTGACTCATTGGAGAAGACTCTGATGCTGGAAGGGATTGGGGGCAGGAGGAGAAGGGGACGACAGAGGATGAGATGGCTGGATGGCATCACTGACTCGATGGATGTGAGTCTTAGTGACCTCCAGGAGTTGGTGGTGGACAGGGAGGCCTGGCGTGCTGCGGTTCATGGGGTCGCAAAGAGTCGGACACGACTGAGTGACTGATCTGATCTGAGTGTCCGCGCCACTTCTCCGCAAAAGAAGTTACCACAGGGCTCGTTTTCTCCTTTTGAAGACAATGAATTGTCTTTCTAGGTGCCTGATGTCCTCTGCCAGCATTCAGAAGTTGTTTTGTAGAATTTATTCAGCATTCAAATGTTCTTTTGATGGATTTGTGGAGGAGAAAGTATTCTCCCCATCCTACTCGTCCACCATCTTAGCTCCTCCCCCCTGGCTTGAAGAATTTAATGGACTGTTTAGTCATGGGGTCACAAAGAGTCAGACACGAATGAATCATAGCCTGCCAAGCTCCTCTCTCCATTGAATTTTCCAGGCAAGAGTACTGGAGTGGGTAGCAATGCCCTCCTTCAGGGGATCCTCCTGACCCAGGGATTGAACCAGAGTCTCTTTTGTCTCCTGCATTGGCAGGTGTGTTCCTTAACACTAGCACCAGTTGGGGAAGCCTAATTAACATTTTATATGTCCTTAACAAAATAAATATAGGCAATCCTCATCCACAGCCCCTGACATATTAGAGAGTGATAATAGTATTAATGAAGTGCATCCCAGTAGAAGTATGCAATAGTACCTACAGATTTTTTTTTTCCAAAGCAAATGAAGCCTCTAAACAGAGATGTATATTTAGTGACATGATGGAGAGGCAAATAGTGAAATCTTGAGTGTGGGTATGGTACTGTATGGACATCCTAGTTTTATCAAGAAACTAATTTCAAGGTGGAAGATGAATGAGAAATGCTTGATTTAAAGAGAATTAAAAGACATATCAAAATGTAACATGTGGGCCTTGTTTCAATTTTGATTAGAAAAATATCATTGTGAATATGTATATTTGACTATTGGCATCACTGACTCGATGGATGTGAGTCTGAGTGACCTCCGGGAGTTGGTGATGGACAGGGTGGCCTGGTGTGCTGCGGTTCATGGGGTCGCAAAGAGTCGGACACGACTGAGCGACTGATCTGATCTGATATTTGACTATCAGCAAAAAGCAATGACTGGATATTTTATGGTATTAGGGGATTACTGTTGATTTTGTGTGTGATGGGTGTTGGTATCATGGCTATCTTTATAAGAGTCCTTATCTTACTAAAGAGATAAGTACTGAAATATTTATGGCTAAAATTAGTTGATGTCTTGGATTTGCTTTAAAATAAGGTAGTTGTGAGGTTAATTCAGTGGGAGTATAGATCATACAGGCTTACTCAGTGGCTCACCAGTAAAGAATCTGGCTGGATGCAGGAGCCACAAGGAATGTGGGCTCGATTCCTGGGTCGAGAAGATCCCCTGGAGGAGGGCATGGCAACACACTCCAGTATTCTTTCCTGGGGAATCCCATGGACAAAGGAGTCTGGAGGGCTACAGTCCATGGGGTCACAAAGAATTGGACATGACTGAAGTGACTGAGCATGCACACGTAAATAAAACAAGAATTACCACAATTTGATAATTGTAGGTTAGTGATCCGATCCCCTCCCAAAGGCTCTGACTATAGATATCATCATATTGGGAGGGAAGAGTGTTGATACATGAATTTTGGGAGGGTACAAATGTAATCCAAAACACTCCACCTTTCTAAATAATTAATGCTTTTGCAAACAGTAGTCATGTAAGGATGAGAGAGTTGGACCATAAGGCTAAGCACTAAAGAACTGATGCTCTTGAATTGTGGTGTTGGAAAAGACTCTTGAATCCCTTGGATGTCAAGGAGATCAAGGCAGTCATTCCTAAAGGAAATCAACTCTGAATATTCACTGGAAGGACTGATGCTGAAACTCCAACATTTTGGCCACCTGCTGAGAAGAGCCGACTGATTGGAAAATACCTTGATTCTGGGAAAGACTGAGAGCAGGAGAAGAGAGAGGGGACAGACGAAGAGATGGTCGGATGGCATCACCGACTCCAGGAGATAGACGAGGACAGAGGAACCTGGCGTTCTGCAATCTGTGGGTCACAAAGAGTCAAACATGACCTTGAGACTGAACAACAGCAATATAAAAAGACTCAGATGTGTGGTTGTGGCATGGACTGGCAGAGTGTAGCTGGTGACCCAAATCGTCCTGCTGCCTATGTTTGAATGGTTTTTACAATTTATAAAGAGTTGAAAACAACTATTATTTCTGACACATGAAAATGATATGCAATTCAAATTCTGTTGACCATCAATGAAGTTTTATTTGAATGTAGCCATATTCACTGACTCACATGCTGTCCGTGGCTGCGTCCCTGCTGGAGGCAGAGCTGAGCGGCTGCGATGGTTCTGTGGTCCTCAGAGGCCACCCTGTGTCCTCCCTGTGGACACACGGCAAATTCACCTCCTGCTGCGCTCTGTTTGATTTGTAGGCAAACCTGAAGAAACTCTGGTCAAAGGGAAGAATACATAGATCAGTGAGGTCATCCGAAGGCCTGAAGACCAGAGACAAAACGTTAGAAAAGTTTGATGTAAAAGGCAAGTGATTTAAGGGTATTTCTGCATGTGTGTGTGTGAGCTTGTATTTGAAAACTATGATGACCTTTGGCCCATAGACTATGAAGTCAACAGCATCTGCTAATATTTACAGAAAAATGATATTGAAGGTTTGAGACTGCGCTGGAAGTAATTCTTGAATTTTCTCAAAATGGCTGACCTTCAAGTGTCCTTGTGGCATTCCCACAGGGCACAGTCAATCTGTTTAGAGAATGAATTTAAAAAAAGAGTGGTTAAGCAAGGCAACAATCATGTGTAATGTGTATCTTGGATTTGCGGGGGAAGAATTCTGAGATGACTAGAAGATGATACAAATGTATATATATCTATATATCTGGAAGGTGATATATGTGTGTGTGTGTGTGTGTGTGTGTGTGTGTAGGTACAGGAATTCCCTGGTGGCTCAGTTGGTAAAGAATCTGCCTACAGTGCAAGAGACCTGGGTTTGATCCCTGGGTCAGGTAGATCCCCTGGAGAAAGAAATGGCAACTCACTCCAGTATTCTTGCATGCCTGGAAAATACCTAGGACAGAGGAGCCTGATGGGCTATACAATCCATGGGGCCACAAGAATCGAACGTGACTTAGCTACTAAAACATCTACAGGTGCAGATGGATATGGATATAGTTTGGCATTCCAGGCAAGGGAAACTGACTTAAAAGGAAGGAGAAACAGCTCAAAAAACTAGCGCTCTGGCTAGAGTTGACTCCCATGAACAACGGGAAGCATGGGAGATGCACCTGGAAAAGCAGGCAGTAAGCAACGTGACAGTGTTCAGACACTAAAGAGGACCATGGACCTTGAGCAAGCCACAGGCTGCACTGATGGTTTTAAGCATATGGCCTAGTGAGTGTCGCATTTTAGTCAGCTATGTATTCAGTAAATACGTCCTTTAAGGGTTCATCCTAAGTGACATCTCTTTCCTGTGGACTAAAATCAATTTATTTATCTCAAATGGGCTCAGGAACTAAGTATTAGGTGAATTTGAAGTTTGTAATTTTTTACAGCTTGTTGACTGTGTCTCTCCTGAAATGAAGCGTAGTATTATAGGTGACAGGTGGTGCAAGTGTAAATGACATAATGCATGTGAAGGCATTTGAAAAAATATAACAAGCAATATGAATATGAGGAGTTGTTACTGTGCTTATCACAGTCACCATCATTATTATTATCATCGTGTTGTAACCTTCTGTGGAGGAGCTGACGTGCAGCATGTACCCTCCTGTGTGAGCTTTGAACTTTCTATGAATTATGATGAGTACAGATTTGGCAACAGGCAGAACTTCCAGCCTGGAACTTATTAACCTTACTAATGTAATTGACCTAAAACAGCATTCACAGTTAAAGCAGTGGAGTTCCTTGGAGCAGTTGGTATTCTGACATGAGGGATGGTTTCTGTTCTGTTAACCCAGGGAATGCAGGAGAGAGAAAACATTTCAGTGATTTCCATTTGGAACCAACTGCTCTCTCAGTGGGAGACAGAGGAAGGAGTCAGGTATGCCCTTGGCCATCAAACCTGAAATCCCAGGATTTGGGGCTCTGTGGCTCCCCGGGAAGGAGGTGTCTTACTAGCGAAGGGGAACAGTACACACTCCCAAGCTCTGTTCATACTAAAAGATCAATGGCAGAGATCGTAGCTTCTTTCCTTGGAGATGAGAGAGGGGGATGACCTGATGATCTCAGATAGGAAAAGGCACAGCAGTACCAGAGGAGAAAATTCTACTCTAGTCAGTGATAATTTATTAATTATGTGAGATAAAGAAGGTGGAGAAGGGAGAGCTCTTTATTCAATGAAGTAATCATTATGGTAGCAGCAGTCAGAAGTAATGGAAGATGAGAAGGCAATACTTCCACCCAAGGGGGCTTCTCGGGGGGCTCAGTGGTAACAGAATCTGCCTGCCCACACAGGAGGAGACCCAGGAGATGCAGGTTCGATCCTTGAGTCAGGAAGATGCCTTGGAGGAGGAAATGGCAACCTGATCCAGTGTCTTGCCTGGAGAATCCCATGGACAGAGGAGGCTGGTGGGGCACAGTCCATGGGGTCACAGAGAGTCAGACACGACTGAGTGTGTGCACGTGCACACACACACACACACACACACACCCTAAAAGGCAAAGCCCACCTGCGATTCTGGTCTTGTCATTTTCCCAGTCCAAGTGAAGTGCACAAACTTTATCTCCCATTAAGTCCCTTTACCCTCCCTTGTTTATACTATAATTATCTTGACTATCTTATCTACATATGTTTGGAACCACATTAGACATGTAGATATGATTTTTGATTCCACCATCAACACAATTTAGAAAACTCTAGAGGAGAAGTAAAGTGTATTCCATTTATCCGTATTCTTGCTTACAGTATTTTTTCTTCCTTCCTCTTTTATAGTTCAATATAAATAGGAAAAGGAGTACGTCAAGGCTGCATATTGTCACCATGTTTATTTAACTTATATGCAGAGTACATCATGAGAAATGCTGGACTGGAAGAAACACAAGTTGGAATCAAGATTGCCGGGAGAAATATCAATAACCTCAGATATGCAGATGACACGACTCTTATGGCAGAAAGTGAAGAGGGGCTAAAAAGCCTCTTGATGAAAGTGAAAGTGGAGAGTGAAAAGGTTGGCTTAAAGCTCAACATTCAGAAAACAAAGATCATGGCATCTGGTCCCATCACTGCATGGGAAATAGATGGGGAAACAGTGGAAACAGTGTCAGACTTTGTTTTTCTGGGCTCCAAAATCACTGCAGATGGTGACTGCAGCCATGAAATTAAAAGACGCTCACTCCTTGGAAGGAAAGTTATGACCAACCTAGATAGCATATTCAAAAGCAGAGACATCACTTTGCCAACAAAGGTTCGCCTAGTCAAGGCTATGGTCTTTCCTGTGGTCATGTATGGATGTGAGAGCTGGACTGTGAAGAAGGCTGAGCGCCGAAGAATTGATGCTTTTGAACTGTGGTGTTGGAGAAGACTCTTGAGAGTCCCTTGGACTGCGAGAAGATCCAACCAGTCCATTCTGAAGGAGATCAATCCTGGAATTTCTTTAGAAGGAATGATGCTAAAGCTGAAACTCCAGTATTTTGGCCACCTCATGCGAAGAGTTGACTCATTGGAGAAGACTCTGATGCTGGGAGGGATTGAGGGCAGGAGGAGAAGGGGACGATAGAGGATGAGATGGCTGGATGGCATCACTGACTCGATGGATGTGAGTCTGAGTGACCTCCGGGAGCTGGTGATGGACAGGGAGGCCTGGCGTGCTGCGGTTCATGGGGTTGCAAAGAGTCGGACACGACTGAGCGACTGATCTCATCTGATCTGATCTGATACCTTACTTATTTCCTTTCTGATTAGATAACTTCTTTTAGCTATTCTTCTAGGATAGTTCTGCTGGTGGCAAAGTTTCTTGGTTACCCTCCATCTAAGAATGTCAGTTTCTCCTTCACTGTTGACAGGTAGTTGTGTTGGATGAAGGATTCTGCAGTGTCAGGACTATACTTCCAGTACTTGGAAAATTCAGTGTCATTTCTATTTGGCCTCCACAATTCCTCATGAGAAATGCAGTTATTCAAATTGTTTCCACCTATACTTAAAGTGTTATTTCTCTCACTGCTTTTAAGAAGTTCTTTTTTGCCTTTAGTTTTCAGAAAATTGACTATGATATGTCCTGGTATAGATTCCTTTGGGTTTATCCTAGTTGGAGTCAACTCAGCTGTTTGCAACTGTACATTTTCGTCATTTGTTAAATTTGGAAAAAATTTATCCATTGTTTCTTCAAGTATTTCTTGATTTCCATCCTTTTCCTCTCTCCTTCTGAAACTCTAAGGGCATAAATGTTGCATATTTTATTTGGTTCTGCAGATCCTCGAGCCTGATTCTTTCCCACTGTCTACTCTTTGCTTTTGTTCCGATGAAATAATTGCTGTTGTTCTTCCTTCGAGTTCAGTATTTCTTTCTGATTCCCACTCTATCCTGACACTGAGTTCATTTACAAGATTTTTCGAGTTTTTGGTTATGGAACTTTTCAGTTCAAAAATACTCTCCCTTGTTATATGTTCTGTTTCTCTACTTATACTATTTGTTTGCTGAGACATTCAGCTTTAAAAAAAAAATACTTCTAATGTGTTTGTAGGCTTCCCTGTAGCTCAGTGGTAAAGAATCTGCCTTCAGTTCAGGTGATGTGGGTTTGATCCCTGGATCCAGAAGCTCTCCTGGAGGAGGAAACAGCACCCCACTCTGTTTTCTTGCCTGGGAAAATCCCATGGGCAAAGGAGCCTGGCGGGCTGCAGTTCACAGGACACATAGAGTAGGACATTATTTAGCAACTGAACGAGAACAACAGAAAAATGCTGGTAATTGCTCAATGAAGCATTTTTATGATGACTGCTTTAAATAATTCTAACATTCTGTCATCTTGGTGTTGGCATTTATTGATTGATTTTTTTTTCATGAAGCTTCCTGCCCAGCACTCATCCCAGTGATTAACTCCTACCTGTTTTTCAGGTTTTGAATATCACCTCCCATAGGTGGCTTCCCTTGACATTGGTGCACAAAGGAAGTAAGCTCTGTGACTGTCCAGACTTTCTATCAGAAGGAAATTTTTTGATTAGAAATATGGAATGGAGGAAAATCAAACATAAATTGGCAAGAAATCTATTTTAAATATGAATACACCGATGGGATATAAGCAAAAGGAGAAAAACAAGTTATAACATGTATATACTAATCTAACAGAAAGAAATGGACAGGAATGGGCATATTTAATTCAGAGGACCATTATGTCTGCTGCTGTGGGCAAGAGTCCCTTAGAAGAAATGGAGTCGCCCTCACAGTCAACAAAAGAAGATGCGATGCAGCGCTGCTGCTGTGGTCGCCCCCGTCGTGTCCGACTCTGTGTGACCCCATAGACCGATGCAGCACTTGGGTGCGGTCTCAAGAGTGACAGAAGGATCTCTGTTTGTTTCCAAGGCAAATCATTCAGTATCACAGTAATCCAAGTGTATGCCTCAACCACTAATGCTGAAGAAGCTGAAGTTCAATGGTTCTATGAAGAGCTGTAAGACCTAGAACTGACACCAAAAAAGATGTCCTTTTCATCATAGGGGACTGGAATGCAAAAGCCAGGAAGTCAAGAGATACCTGGAGTAACAGGCAAGTTTGGCCTTAGAGTACAAAATGAAGCGGGACAAAGGCTAACAGAGTTTTTCCAAGAGAATGCACTGCTCATGGCAAACACCCTCTTCCAACAGTATAAGAGGTGACTGTACACATGAACATCACCAGATGGTCAATACTGAAATCAGATTGATTATATTTTTTGCAGCTGAAGATGGAGACACTCTATAGAGTCAGCAAAAACAAAACCATGAGCTGACTGTAGCTCAGATCATGAACTCCTTATTGACAAATTCAGACTAAAATTGAAGAAAGTAGGGAAAACCACTAGACCATTTAGGTATGACCTAAATCAAATCCCTTATGATTATACAGTGGAAGTGACAAATAAATTCAAGGGATTAAATCTGATAGTAGAGTGTCTGAAGAACTATGGACAGAGATTTATAACATTGTACAGGAGGCTGTGATCAAAACCATCCCCAGGAAAAAGAAACTCAGAAAGGCAAAATGGTTCTCTGAGGAGGCCTTACAAATAGCTGAGAGAAGAAGAGAAGCAAAAGGCAAAGGATAAAAGGTAAGATATATCCATCTGAATGTACAGTTCCAAAGAGTAGCAAGGAGAGAAAAGAAAGCCCTCCTCAGTGCTCAGTGCAAAGAAATAGAGGAAAACAATAGAATGGAAAAAACTAGAGATCCCTTCAAGAAAATTAGAGACACCAAGGGAACTTTTCATGCAAAGATGGGCACAATAAAGGACAGAAATGGTATGGACTTAACAGAAGCAGAGGATATTAAGAAGAGGTGGCAAGAGTACACAGAACTATACAAAATAGATCTTCATTACCCAGATAATCACAATACTGTGATCACTTACCTAGAGCCAGACATCCAAGTGGGCCTTAGAAAGCATCACTACGAACAAAGCTAGTAGAGGTGATGGAATTCCAGCTGAGCTGTTTCCAATCCTAAAAGATGATGCTGTGAAAGTGCTGCACTCAATATGCCAGCACATTTGGAAAACTCAGCAGTGACCACAGGCTGGAAAAGGTCAGTTTTCATTCAAATCCCAAAGAAAAGCAATGCCAAAGAATGCTCAAACTACCGCACAATTGCACTCATCTCACACTCTAGTAAAGTAATGATCAAAATCCTTCAAGCTAGGCTTTAGCAGTACATGAATGGAGAACTTGCAGATATTCAAGCTGGTTTTAGAAAAGGCAGAGGAACCAGAGATCAAATTGCCAACATCTGTTAGATTATAGAAAAAGCAAGAGAATTCCAGAAAAACATCTGCTTCATTGACTATACTAAAGCCTTTGACTGTGTGGGTCACAGAAAGCTGTGGAAAATTCTGAAAGAGATGGGAATACCAGACCACCTAACCTGTCTCCTGAGAAAATCTGTATGCAGGTCAAGAAGCAACAGTAGAACTGGACATGGAACAACAGACTGGTTCCAAATTGAGAAAGGAGTACGTCAAGGCTGTATAGTGTCCCCCTGCTTATTTAACTTTTATACAGTGTACATCATCCAAAATGCTGGGCTGGATGAAGCACAAGCTAGAATCTAGAATGCCAGGAATCTTGACTCATTGGAACTGACTCATTGGAAAAGACCCTGATGCTGGGAAAGATTGAGGGCAGGAGGAGAAGGGGACGAGGACGAGGATGCAGTGGTTGGATGGCATCGCTGACCTATTGACACGGGTTGAGCATTCTCTGGGGGTTGTTGATGGACAGGGAAATCTGGCGGGGCTGCAAAGAGTCAGATAGGACTGAGTGACTGAACTGACTGACTGAAATACTCAGTAATCAATCTAAATAGCAGACAATGCAATTATTTTTAAATATCGAAACTAATGAAAAATTCCTAACGAACAAACTTAGAGTAAAGACAAGTTGCTGTTGTTTTGAAGTCCTTCACTGTTATCATTTCACATCAGCCTTCAGTTGGTTCCTGGGCTGTGTGGCCATCGTATCTGCCACTGTTGACAGTGATACCCAAACAGATCAGACAGTGCAGTGCTTTACTGGAAATCAGAATTTTAATTTCAAGACTTTATTTAGTTATTTTCATTCATTTTGAATTATAAGAAGATATTTTGTTAGTATATACAGAGGTCCAATAGTTTTTGGTAGGATATTGTCCTTGGAAATATACTAGATGTTATGTTATAAGAAGGACAGGACAGCTTGTGTGTTTGAATCTCATATCCCAGGGTTTGATCTAAGGACAAGATCCAAGGTAAGAGTGAGAAGGCACAAGGAATCCACCTGCTAAGCCAACTTCATCCACGGAAGGTTGTATGAAGTCAAGGAACATCTACTGCCTGAAGCAGTCAGTTTTCCTAAAAGCAGAAGGAATTGAATGCAAAGCCTCCTTCCGGATGCAGTGTCTGCAGCATCACCACACGACACTCATCAGTGAGCCTACGTGCTCAGTGAGTCACGGAACAGGGGAAGGGTGGTTGTTCATACTTTAGAAGATGATTGTTCATATTTTAAATGCTTTATTAAGAGGTAAATAATAATCCCTATACATCTACTTGACTTAAAAAGTAACTTATTACCCATCATCTGAAGCCTCTCTCTTCACTATTCACTTGTCTCTCTCTCCCACCACATCAAGAGTAATCACTGTCTTAGATTTTTATTTGCTATTTCACTTCTGTTTCTGATACGTAGACTTCCTCAGTAATAAATAACATAGGTCTGCATTTTTTAAAAGCATTTTATCTATGTATTTGGCTGAGGTGGGTCTTAGTTGTAGCATGCAATTTCATTGTGGCATACAGACTCTGATTTGCAGCATAGGGGATCTAGTTCCCTGACCAGGGATTGAACACAGGCACCCTGTATTGGGAGCTCTCTGGACTACCACGAAAGTCCCAGGTTTGGGTATTTTAAAATATATCTGTGGCATAATTTGTACATATTCTTTTGGCAATGTGTTTTTATTTTCCGTTGACGTGAGGAAAGATATACTGTTGACACATGTAGCTATGGCACATTTATTTTTAACTTCTTTGTAATATTCCATTGTATCACTACTCCTAACTCATCTGTTCTCCTACTGATAAAATTTTCATTTCTCCTGATCTTTTCTATTATGCAAACATGGCCACAAATGTTTTTGAACATGCCACTTTATGCAAGGCTAAAACTCCAAGGACACATGCTGAGTTGTGGCTATTCACATCCCTGGCTTTGGTAGCTACTGCTCAACTGGTCTCTAAGGCATCATGCACATTGCAGTCCCGCCAGCAGTGTGTAAGGACTCCTCTTGAGCCACAGCCTTACCTAAAGATTGTATCCAGATATTTTGAGTTTTTGTTCAAGTGTTGGATATAAAATACTGTCTCTTTTCAATTTTACTTTTGTTTCTTTGATTGCGCATGTGTGTGTGCTCAGTCATGTTCAACTCTTTGTGACTCATGGACTGCAGCCTGCTGGGCTCCTCTGTCCATGGAATTTTCCAGGCAAGAACACTGGGATTGCCATTTCCTTCTTCAGGGGATCTGCCCAGCCTAGGGATCAAACCTGCGTCTCTGGCATTGGCAGGCAGACCTTCACTGCTGCCCCAGCCTAGGGATCAAACCTGCGTCTCTGGCATTGGCAGGCAGACCTTCACTGCTGAGCTACCTGGGAGTCCCCTTGAAATAGTGTCTTACTTCAATTTTACTTTGTGTTTCTCTGCTTACACTGTTTAAACCTTCTTTTACATGTTTATTATTCATTACTATTTCCTTTTTTTGAATTTCTTATGTATATCCTTTATCCATTTTTGGATTATACTTACTTTTCTTATTGAGGTTTAGAAGGATTTTTAAATTTTGCTTGCTAATTCTCTAATGCTTTGTTACTAAATTCAAATATATTCCTCCAATTGACATTCTGTTTTCAGACTTTAAATGTCTGTTGATGACAATTATATTATAACATAGTCTAATAATCATAATTTATTATAATTTATGTTTTATTAGATTTTATTTTAAAAACTCTCTGAGCCCAAATAATAAATATGCATTTTTAAATATTTCTTTCTGAGGCATTAAAAATTTTTTTACACCTTGGTCTTTACCTTCCGTATATGTATGTTTTGTTCCATTTTTAATAACTTTTTTGAATGATAACTGATGGTCTAAGTACTATCACACAATCTGTCCAACTCTTTGCAACCCTAGGGACTGTAGCCCTCCAGGCTCCTCTGTCCATGCAGTTCTCCAGGCAAGAACACTGGAGTGGGTTGACAATTCCTTCTCCCGGGGACCTTCCTGACCCAGGGATTGAACTCCCATCTCCTGTGTCTTCTGCCTTGCAGGTGGGTGCTCTAGCATTGTGCCTCCTGGGGACATGTTGTTCGGCTTCCTTTTCTGTCCCACGGGTATCTCCCCAGGCCAGTTTTTTTCTGCTCCACTGGCTTCAGCAATATGTGAACAGTGAACTTCCTGATGTTCAAGCTGGTTTTAGAAAAGGCAGAGGAAACAAAGATCAAATTGCCAACATCTGCTGGATCATCAAAAAACCAAGAGAGTTCCAGAAAAACATCTATTTTTGCTTTATTGACTATGCCAAAGCCTTTGACTGTGTGGATCACAATAAACTGTGGAAAATTCTGAAAGAGATGGGAATACCAGACCACCTGATCTACCTCTTGAGAAATTTGTATGCAGGTCAGGAAGCAACAGTTAGAACTGGACATGGAACAACAGACTGGTTCCAAATAGGAAAAGGAGTACGTCAAGGCTTTATATTGTTACCCTGCTTATTTAACTTATATGCAGAGTACATCATGAGAAACGCTGGACTGGAAGAAACACAAGCTGGAATCAAGATTGCCGGGAGAAATATCAATAACCTCAGATATGCAAATGACACCACCCTTATGGCAGAAAGTGAAGAGGAACTCAAAAGCCTCTGATGAAAGTGAAAGTGGAGAGTGAAAAAGTGGGCTTAAAGCTCAACATTCAGAAAACGAAGATCATGGCATCTGGTCCCTTCACTTCATGGGAAAAGATGGGGAAACAGTGGAAACAGTGTCAGACTTTATTTTTCTGGGCTCCAAAATCACTTCAGATGGTGACTGCAGCCATGAAATTAAAAGACACTTACTCCTTGGAAGGCAAGTTATGACCAACCTAGATAACATATTCAAAAGCAGAGACATTACTTTGCCAACAAAGGTTCGTCCAGTCAAGGCTATGGTTTTTCCTGTGGTCATGTATGGATGTGAGAGCTGGACTGTGAAGAAGGCTGAGCACCGAAGAATTGATGCTTTTGAACTGTGGTGTTGGAGAAGACTCTTGAGAGTCCCTTGGACTGCAAGGAGATCCAATCGGTCCCTTCTGAAGGAGATCAGCCCTGGGATTTCTTTGGAAGGAATGATGCTAAAGCTGAAACTCCAGTACTTTGGCCACCTCATGTGAATTGTTGACTCATTGGAGAAGACTCTGATGCTGGGAGGGATCGAGGGCAGGAGGAGAAGGGGACGACAGAGGATGAGATGGCTGGATGGCATCACTGACTCGATGGACCTGAGTCTCAGTGAGCTCCGGGAGTTGGTGATGGACAGGGAAGCCTGGCGTGGTGCAGTTCATGGGGTCGCAAAGAGTCGGACACGACTGAGCAACTGATCTGATCTGATCTGATCTGACCTCTCCGTAGGCCAGTTCTGTACACTCTCAGTTCCCATAGCTGGATACATGCTCAGGAAAAGAAATTGCTTCACTTTCTTGGTCTTCTTCTGCACTGTCTTGTCTACTTTGATAATTTATCGTATGTAAATCCTATAAACAGTTTACCAAATTACAACAAAAACCCTGTTGGAACTTGTCATGAAATTGCATGACATTTTGATGAATTTGGAGACATGTAACACTTTATGCTGATGAGTCTTCCTATCAGTGGAGAAGGTCTCTCTCTCCATTAATTTAGGCTTTCTACTAAGTTTGTCAATAATTTTACCTAAAAATCATAGACTCATTAGAATTTTTCTTGGATGCTCATAATTTTGTTTGCTGTTTTTAAATGTTATTTTTGGCGGTTGCTGGCATGTAAAATTTCTTACTGAGATTGCACGTGCGGCGGCCTTGCCAAACTCATATGTCTGTATATTAAAAAGTACATCTATGCTCCCTGCTTCTCCTGCTTTTCCTTCACAGCAGAATGGTGGAAAGTGCTAGCTTTGGACAAACAAATGGATTGTGGAGGAGGGGGCAGGATTCCTGACTCTGAGGAATATTTGTGCAACTTCTTCAATTTGGGGGATATTAAGTGCCAGCTTAAACTATATTGCAGTCTGACACCTGGAAGAAATTACATAATAATCTCTCGGAACTTCAAGTTTTTTTAGTTATCTCTCCGCATCTCAAAGATATTAAATAGCACTGACTACTTATTGCGTGAGCAAGCAATAAGCCAGGGAATGTAAAATGCGTGTCTCGCAGGAAGATCTTCATAACTGTGACTGCAGTGATAAGGGCGCCCACAACGATGATGCTGCTGTTGGTTCTTGTCTCCACGACACGTTCCGGTCAATAGAGGAGTGAAAATATTCGTGCAGCTTCTTTGATTCGAGGGAGATAGAGTGCCAGCTTACTCTGTATCAACGTTTATAAACCTCAGTAATACTGACACTTTAGGTTGGATGCTCTTAGAGGGGAGGGTAATGTCCTGTATACTGTGGAGTATTTAGCAGTGTCCCTGGCCTCTAACCTAGATAGCATATTCAAAAGCAGAGACATTATTTTGCCAACAAAGGTCCGTCTAGTCAAGGCTATGGTTTTTCCTGTGGTTATGTATGGATGTGAGAGCTGGACTGTGAAGAAAGCTGAGTGCTGGAGAATTGATGCTTTTGAACTATGGTATTGGAAAAGAATCTTGAGAGTCCCTTGGACTGCAAGGAGATCCAACGAGTCCATTCTGAAGGAGATCAGCCCTGGGATTTCTTTGGAAGGAATGATGCTAAAGCTGAAAGTCTAGTATTTTGGCCACCTCATGCGAAGAGTTGACTCATTGGAAAAGACTGATGCTGGGAGGGATTGGAGGCAGGAGGAGAATGGGACAACAGAGAATGAGATGGCTGGATGGGATCACTGACTCGATGAATGTGAGTCTGAGTGAACTCCAGGAGTTGGTGATGGACAAGGAGGCCTGGCGTGCTGCAATTCATGGGGTCGCAAAGAGTCGGACACGACTGAGCCACTGAACTGAGCTGAACTGGCCTCTATGCTTCCCTGGCGGCTCAGGTGGTAAAGCGTCTGTCTACAATGCAGGAGACCTGGTTCCACCCCTGGGTCGGGAAGATCCCCTGGAGAAGGAAATGGTAATCCACTCCAGTAGTATTGCCTGGAACATCCCATGGACAGAAGAGCCTGGTAGGCTACAGTCCGTAGGGTCGCAAAGAGTTGGACACGACTGAGTTGACTCATTGGAGAAGATTCTGATGCTGGGA
Source organism: Tragelaphus eurycerus (assembly GCA_935064755.1). Classification (NCBI taxonomy): domain Eukaryota; kingdom Metazoa; phylum Chordata; class Mammalia; order Artiodactyla; family Bovidae; genus Tragelaphus; species Tragelaphus eurycerus. The sequence goes on along the minus strand of CAKXYN010000019.1, from coordinate 1,093,707 downwards.
GGGATTGGGGGCAAGAGGAGAAGAGGACAACAGAGGATGAGATGGCTGGATGGCATCACTGACTCAATGGACCTGAGTCTGAGTGAACTCCGGGAGTTGGTGATGGACAGGGAGGCCTGGTGTGCTGTGATTCATGGGGTCGCAAAGAGTCAGACATGACTGAGTGACTGATCTGATCTGATCTGAGCACACTTTCTTTCTTCTTTCTGGCCTCTATGGTTCACTTCAGATCAGTCACTCAGTCATGTCTGACTCTGCCACCCTATGGACTGCATCACGCCAGGCCTCCCTGTCCATCACCAGCTCCTGGAGCTTGCTCAGACTCATGTCCATCAAGTCAATGAAGCCATCCCACCATCTCATCCTCTGTCACCCCCTTCTCCTCCTGCCCTCAATCTTTCCCAGCATTACTAGCTTTTCCAATGAGTCAGTTCTTCGCATTAGGTGGTCCAAGTATTGGAGCATCAGCTTCATCCATCAATCATTCCAATGAATATTCAGGACTGATTTCCTTTAGGACTGACCGGTTTGATCTCCTCACAGTCTAAGAGACTCTCAAGAGTTTTCTCAAAAAATCACAATTCAAAAGCATCAATTCTTTGGTGCTCAGCTTTCTTTATGGTCCAACTCTCACATCCATACATGACTACTTGAGAAAACATAGCTTTGACTAGATGGACCTTTGTTGGCAAAGTAATGTCTCTGCTTTTTAATACGTTGTCTAGGTTGGTCATAGCTTTTCTATCAAGGAGCAAGCATCTTTGAATTTCTTGGCTGCAGTCACCATCTGCAGTGATTTTGGAGCCCAAGAAAATAAAGTCTGTCACTGTTTTCCATTGTTTCCCCATCTATTTGCCATGAATTGATGAGACCAGATGCCATGATCTTAGTTTTCTGAATGCTGAGTTTTAAGCCAGCTTTTTCACTCTCCTCTTTCACTTTCATCAAGAGGCTCTTTAGTTCCTATTGGCTTTCTGTCATCAGGGTGGTGTCATCTGCATATCTGAGGTTGTTGATATTTTTCCTCGCAATTTTGATTCCAGTTTGTGTTTCATCCAGCCTGGCATTTCCCATGATGTACTCTGCATATAAGTTAAATAAGCAGGGTGATTTCATACAGCTTTATTGTACTGCTTTCCCAATTTGGAACCAGTCCATTGTTCCATGCCTCTACAGTATGAAAAGGCAAAATGATAGGACACTCAAAGAGGAACTACCTGGGTCGGTAGATACCCAATATGCTACTGGAGATCAGTGGAGAAATAGCTTCAGAAAGAATGAAGAGACGAAGCCAAAGTGAAAACAATGCCTGTTTGTGGATATGACTGGTGATGAAAGTGAAGTCGTATGCTGTAAAGAACAGTATTATATAGGAATCTGGAATGTTAGGCCCATGAATCAAGTTGGAAGTGGTCAAACAGGAGATGGTAAGAGTGAACAATGACATTTTAGGAATCAGTAACCTAAAATGGACTGGGGTGGATGAGTTTTATTCAGATAACTGTAACTCATTCAAAAGGACATATGCAGCATGCCCGTGGCTCCCAGGACTGTTGTATTCATTGCCCCTGATCTGCGCAGGCCACTGTTAACCAACACCTCTGTCCAGGACTTCTGGACACTCACAGGCAAATCTGGCTCAATCTCTTGTGGGGTCAGTGCTCCTTTCTCCTGGGTCCTGGTGTGCACAAGGTTTTGTGTGTTTCCTCCCAGAGTCTGATGGAAACAGTGACAGACTTTATTTTGGGGGGCTCCAAATCACTGCAGATGGTGACTGCAGCGATGAAATTAAATTTCTTGTTCTTTGGGAGAAAAACTATGACAAACCTAGACAGCATATTAAAAAGAAGACATTACTTTGCCAACAAAGGTTCATCTAGTCAAAGCTATGGTTTTTCCAGTAGTCATATATGGATATGAGAGTTGGACCATAAAGAAAGCTGAGCGCTGAAAAATTGAAAGCTGATGCTTTTGAACTGTGGTGTTGGAGAAGACTCTTGAGAGTCCCTTGGACTGCAAGGAGATCCAACCAGTCCATTCTAAAGGAAATCAGTCCTGAATATTCATTGGAAGGGCTGATGCTGGAGCTGAAACTCCAATGCTTTCACCACCTGATGCGAAGAACTGACTCACTGGAAAAGACCCTGATGCTGGGAAAGATTGAAGGTAGGAGGAGAAAGAGATGACAAAGGATGAGATGGTTGGATGGCATCACCAACTGGATGGGCATGAGTTTGAGCAGGCTCCAGGTGTTGGTGATGGACAGGGAAGCCTGGCATGCTGCAGTCCATGGAATCGAGAACAGCTGGACACAACTGAGCAACTGAACTCACTCTACTCCTTAGATGCCACCTTTCCTCAAGTGCAGTAGTGACAACCAAAATATCTCCAAGCATTGCCAAAAATCCCTGGTGGCAGAGGGGAGTATATGCCCCTTAGTTGATGGCTACTGGTCTGTGTAAACCTCCAGTCTCTCTGTGATGGCCTCTCTCTCACACCTGTAGACTCCTCAGGCTACACAAAATAGTTTTCCTCCCCACTCTCTCTGTCTCCATCCTGTCTTGTCTCTGCATGCCCTTCCCCTTGTTGAAGGTTACGAAGTCAGGAGTGCCTATGGGCAGGAAGCCAGAAACTGCACCGATCTGGCCCCTTAAGGAACGTTTGAGTCTGGTGTTGAAATCCACCTAGCTCTGCAGTCCCCACAAGTGAGAATACCTACCTTCTTACCCAAAGCTAGCTGGTGTGTGGTCCGCTTACCTTTAACCCCTCTCAACCCGCTCTGTGTTCCAGTCTGCTGGGCTTCGTAAGCATAGCAGCTTTTGGCAGAGAACCTGATCTTTCAAATTATGGAGTCAAGGCTCTCAAAAAAAAAAAAAGCAAAACTTGAACATAGCACATCAGATTTTACTTTGAGATGAATAGTGAGGAATCCATGGAAAGAATTTCAGAATCCTGAAAGGAACAATTAAACATAAAAGAATGTTGAGAAAAAGTGTTATCCTCAAGGTGGAAGCGTACGGGCCAGTCAGAACAGTGTAGCATGTGCTCGGGGCGTGTTTGGCTGCTTTAAATAGCAGAGAACACTGACGGGGTTTACCTTGCTGAGGTGTGTGCGGTGCAGAACGGAGATCAGTGGGCTCCTCTCGGGGGGGTTACTGCTGTGTGTGAGTCACTCAGTCGTGTCCAGCTCTTCGTGGCCTCATGGACTGTAGCCCACCAGGCCACCCTGTCCCTCAGATTGTCCAGGCAAGAACATGAGTGGGGTGCCATTTCCTTCTCTAGGGGATCTTCCCCACCCACGTTGGAGCCTGGGTCTCCTGCATTGCAGGCAGACTCTTTACCAGCTGAGCCACCAGGGAAGCTGCTGCCGTTCCTTAGTGGCACACTCTGATTGCGGAGGCGCCCTAGCTGACGAGTGCTCACCTTACACAGGCTGGCTCGCCCCACCTCCTCTTCTCCCCTGTGCTGGTGTCACAGCGGATCAGACGCTCACCCGCCCCACAGCTCACCTTCCCAAGCTTCTTCGACACTGCAGTCACCCCGAGGAAGTTAGCAGCGTGGAGCAAGGCTCAGAAAAGAGAGACACGCTGCCTCTTCCCAATGTCCGTTAGCTCTTTGCCCTGCATCGTCCAGCCTTTCAGTCTTTGTCTGTTATGCTCACATTCCTGAATCTTTCACCTCTGTCCTGACATCCTCCTTAAAAGGCTGAGACAATGAGGACGTCTTCTTACTTTGCAATCCTTGGAGGTCAGCACCCTGTCTGCTCTAAAGAAATCATCTGCACTTGTTTGTTGGTCTTCCCACCCCTACCCTTCCCTGACCCAGGCTCCAGCATGACTTTCCTTCCTACATAATCTGAATATTGAAATACCAGCTTCCATTAAGAGAACTGTCAAAGGAAAATTGCACTGAAGAGGTTAAAATACGCAAAGGAGGCTCTTCAAGATATTTTCCTGGTTTCAAAAATCTTTGTTTATCTCAAGGTTATGAAATGTACTCCTCCTAAATTTTATCTGCAGAATTATTTATAACAGAAAATTATGAAAACATGCAAAATATCTAGTTATAAAAATTGACTTAAAAACAATGCATATCTGTTGCATGTAATACTGCTGCTAAGTCACTTCAGGTGTGTCCGACTCTGTGCGACCCCATAGACATCAGCCCACCAGGCTCCCCTACCCCTGGGATTCTCCAGGCAAGAACACTGGAGTGGGTTGCCATTTCCTTCTCCAATGCATGAAAGTGAAAAATGAAAGTGAAATCATTCAGTCATATCCGACTCTTAGCGACGCCATGGACTGTTGCCTACCAGGCTCCTCCATCCATGGGATTTTTCAAGAAAGAGTACTGGAGTGGGGTGCCATTGCCTTCTCCGGCATGTAATACTAGGTGGCCATTAAAAAAACCTATTAAAATAATCTATGATGAAATGTGTTTATACTATACTAGTTGGTTGAGTAAAACATGTTATAAAACATGTTGGGAAATATGATGCTTTTTAAAAATACATGCAGCATGAAGGCTGAAAGAATACACACTATTTTAAAGTAATTACCTTTGAATATTAATATTATTATCTATTATTGGTAGATTATTATTTTCTTTTTGCTGGTATCTATTTTGCAGTATTTGTACAAGCATATGCTCTTATTGTAATAAAAAGAGAAAATCTGTTAAAACTAGGAGAAAGTAACAGTAAATTTGAAAATAAATATTTTATCTCATTTCTTAGATTGTTAATAATAAAACATGATGTAAATATTAGTTATGATTTAACCAATACACCTGTTGTCCTCTTTGTAGCTGTTTATAGACACAAGAGGAGCGTGCAGGACATGGGATATAATTTGTTATTTTATCTATCAAAGCCAAAGTTTAAAATGTTTGTGGGTTTTAATCATCTGTTATTATCTGCTGCTTGCTGATGCCTGAGTTTTTACCAACTGACTATCGTCCAATTTGCAATTGCATATTTAATTCACATATCAATTTATTCCCATTAGCAAGCCTGTGCTATAGTAAATAATTCAGAATTTATTTCAACCAGCAAACACAGCCACACTAACTCTTCAGCTTCTACATTGGAAAAGGAGATCCAACGGGTGTATGGCTTTTTTGAGCATTTCTTTCCTTTGGAAAACCATAGGCAATAATGTAATTGACTAGATCATCTCACTCTGGTGACATGTGGATTATTCTTCAGGCCATTCACAAATAACAGAAAGGCAAAAAGATCTTTGTAATCTGTTGACTAGAATCATATTACTTCCAAAGTATTACCCTCAGTTTTAACTTTATTTGAACTCTCAAGAGGTGACTCATTGGAAAAGACCCCGATGCTGGGAAAGATTGAAGACAAAAGGAGAAGGGAATGGCAGAGGATAAGATTTTTGGATGGCATCACCAATTCAATGAACATGAGCAAATTTTGAAAGATAGTGGAACACAGAGAAGCACGGTGTGCTGCAGTCCATGGGGCTGCAAAGAGACGGACACGACTGAGCGGTTGAACAACAGCAGAGACTGCTTTACTTGCTTTAGATTAGACTTTGGGGGTTTTTATTCCCTGAGTCTTTAATTTCTTTTAGAAATCGAGTTAAAAGTAATGAAAACTATCAATCCTCAGATCAGATCAGATCAGTCACTCTTTGCGACCCCATGAATCGCAGCACACCAGGCCTCCCTGTCCATCACCAACTCCCGGAGCTCACTGAGACTCACATCCATCAAGTCAGTGATGCCATCCAGCCATCTCATCCTCTGTCGTCCCCTTCTCCACTTGCCCTCAATCCCTCCCAGCATCAGAGACTTCTCCAATGAGTCAACTCTTTGCATCAGGTGGCCAAAGTACTGGAGTTTCAGCTTTAGCATCATTCCTTCCAAAGAAATCCCAGGGCTCATCTCCTTCAGAATGGACTGATTGGATCTCCTTGCAGTCCAAGGGACTCTCAAGAGTCTTCTCCAACACCACAGTTCAAAAGCATCAATTCTTCAGTGCTCAGCCTTCTTCACAGTCCAGCTCTCACATCCATATATGACCCCAGGAAAGACCATAGCCTTGACTAGGTGAACCTTTGTTGGCAAAGTAATGTCTCAGCTTTTGAATATGCTATCCAGGTTGGTCATAACTTTCCTTCCAAGGAGTAAGCGTCTTTTAATTTCATGGCTGCAGTCACCATCTGAAGTGATTTTGGAGCCCAGAAAAATAAAGTTTGATACTGTTTCCACTGTTTCCCCATCTATTTCCCATGAAGTGATGGGACCAGATGCCGTGATCTTCGTTTTCTGAATGTTGAGCTTTAAGCCAACCTTTTCACTCTCCTCTTTCACTTTCATCAAGAGGCTTTTGAGTTCCTCTTCACTTTCTGCCATAAGGGTGGTATCATCTGCATAGCTGAGGTTATTGATATTTCTCCCAGCAATTTTGATTCCAACTTGTGTTTCTTCCAGTCCAGCGTTTCTCATGATATACTCTGCATATAAGTTAAATAAGCAGGGTAACAATATAAAGCCTTGACATACTCCTTTTCCTATTTGGAACCAGTCTGTTGTTCCATGTCCAGTTCTAACTGTTGCTTCCTGACCTGCATACAGGTTTCTCAAGAGGCAAGTCAGGTGGTCTGGTATTCCCATCTCTTGAAGAATTTTCCACAGTTTATTGTGATCTACACAGTCAAAGGCTTTGGCATAGTCAAGAAAGCAGAAATAGATGTTTTTCTGGAACTCTCTTGCTTTTTCCATGATCCAGCGGATGTTGGCAATTTGATCTCTGGTTCCTCTGCCTTTTCTAAAACCAGCTTGAACATCAGGAAGTTCACGGTTCACATATTGCTGAAGCCTGGCTTGGAGAATTTTGAGCATTATTTTACTAGCATGTGAGATGAGTGCAGTTGTGTGGTAGTTTGAGCATTCTTTGGCATTGCCTTTCTTTGGGATTGGGATGAAAACTGACCTTTTCCAATCTTGTGACCACTGCTGAGTTTTCCAGATTTGCTGGCATATTGAGTGCAGCACTTTCACAGCATCATCTTTCAGGATTTGGAATAGCTCCACTGGAATTCCATCACCTACACTAGCTTTGTTCGTAGTGATGCTTTCTAAGGCCCACTTGACTCACATTCCAGGATGTCTGGCTCTAGGTCAGTGATCACACCATCATGATTATCTGTGTTGTGAAGATCTTTTTTGTGCAGTTCTTCTGTGTATTCTTGCCACCTCTTCTTAATATCTTCTGCTTCTGTTAGGTCCATACCATTTCTGTCCTTTATCGAGCCCATCTTTCCATGAAATGTTCCTTTGGTATCTCTGATTTTCTTGAAGAGATCCCTAGGTCTTCCCAATCCCTATCAATCCTGGGTCTTCCCAAAACAGGGTGATGCAGAGAATGCTTACAGCAATTAGCAGTGCCAACTTGATAATATGCATGTATTCATTCAATAAATATTGTCCAGGCCAGATGATTTGCTCTTTGTTGGGAATGTGATGGTTAATTTTACGTGTCAAATCAGTTGACCTAAGGGATAAGCTTGGGTCATAGCTGGCAAAATATTATTTCTGAGTGTGTCTGTGACCTGTGAGGGTGTTTCTGGGAGAGATTAGCATGTAGTTTGGTGAACTGAGTAACAGAGATCCATGCTCACTTCCTGACTCATCAGAGAGCTGAGAATACGGGGTGTTAGTAGAGTATGTGTGAAATAAAGAGAAAAGATTTAGTTTTATGCAGTGTTTTCACTGTCCTGGTAAGAACAAAACAGATACGCATGTATGAACTGCAAAACATCAGGTGTGTAATTTCGGTATTTCTGTGCATGAGCTCAGTGCGTCTTTATTTGCATCTAAAATTGGCCTTGTATAATATAAGGAATACTAAAATTTATGCCAATAATTGTAAAGTTTGTTTTATTATTTTATGACATTAAGTAGTAATACAAGCAAAAAATACTATGATAGGTCAAGAAAGAGATCATAAAAGAAAGCGAACATCTTTATATTGTAGTACCTTTAGCAGCACGTGTTTTCCGGCTTCAGGGATCAGAGACCTTGTATTTTTATTCTGTACAGGGATCTGCAAATTATGGAGCTCATCCTACCAATGAGAAACTCCAAGAGACTTTAATCAATAAACTATTGGGGTTTCCTTGATGGCTCAGATGGTAAAGAATCTGCCTGCAATGTGGGAGGCCTGGGTTCCATTCCTGGGTCAGGAAGATCTCCTGGAGGAGGGCATGGCAACCCACTCCAGTATTCTTGCCTGGAAAGTCCCATGGACAGAGGGGCCTGGTGGGCTACAGTCCATGGAGTCGCAAAGAGTCAGACAGGACTGAGCAACTGACATCCACACTAAACAGGGAGAAGCTGGGAAGGACACACCTTGACTTCTTTCCCTTCCCACTCTCTGATCTCCTTCCAGTGCCTTCCTTGGCAAACCCACAGGAAAGCAATCAGCAGGAGGGCCTGGGGGGTGCAGCCTGTGGAGTCATGCCCTCAGGGCGATAAGACAGGCCAGACAAGAGCATGAGAAGCATCTGAGGCAAATTGGCAATAACAGTGGTGTAATCTTGGACTGCAAGGAGATCCAACCGGTCCATTCTGAAGGAGATCAGACCTGGGATTTCTTTGGAGGGAATGATGCTGAAGCTGAAACTCCAGTATTTTGGCCACCTCATGCGAAGAGTTGACTCATTGGAGAAGACTCTGATGCTGGGAGGGATTGAGGGCAGGAGGAGAAGGGGACGACAGAGGATGAGATGGCTGGATGGCATCACTGACTCGATGAATGTGAGTCTGAGTGACCTCCGAGAGCTGGTGATGGATAGGGAGGCCTGGCGTGCTGCGGTTCATGGGGTCGCAAAGAGTCGGACACGACTGAGCGACTGATCTGATCTGAATCGGAAAAATAAGCCATTAATCTTTTCCCCCGTTCTTGGCACAGAGCTCCTTAAACTCGTGGAGTCCCCTTGATAATAAGAACACCTTGCATATGCTCCTGGCAGGGGAAACTAGAAAGCTCAGGAAGGGAGCTGATCACCAGAAAGACCAAGACTGAGGCAAGATTAGAGAACTGTAGCTTTCAACCCCACCCACACCAGCCTCTAAGGAGGGGAGGAGCTAGAGATGGAGTAAAATGTCAGTGGCCAGCGACTTAGTCAGTCATGCCTACACAATGGAACCTCCTGATTAAAGCCCCAAATAGTGGGCTCAGAGGGTTTCTGGGCTGGTGAACACACTGAGGCACTGTGATGGGGGAACATGCAGAGAGGGTGTGGAAGACTTAAACCCCTTCCTGTGTTGCTTGACCCGTGTCTGCTCCTGAGACATCGTGCTTATAATAAATTGAGTTCTGTGAGACATTATTGAACCTGCAGGGTTATGTCATGAAACCCCATACATTTGTAGTTGACCTAGCAGAATGGTGGGTGCCCTGGGGGCCCCATTTCCAGCTGCTATTTGAGGTAGAGGCAGTCTTATGAGATTGAACTCTTTAATCTGTGGCTTCTGTCTGGATAGTTCATGTCAGAATTGATTGTAATTGTTGACATGCAGTTAGTGTTAGATAATTGATTGGTGTTGGGGAAAAAATACAAAAAAACAGAAAAACAAGACACACTTTGGTGTTAGAAGTGGTGTCAGAAAATGGCACCAGCCCATTGCCCTACTAATCACCATAACTAGTGCTGAGCTCTCCACTAAGCGTGCTTTATTCGTTTCCTTTCTAGTCCTCATGGTAGGGTTAAATGGACCAGCTATGAGTAAGCTCATCAGGAAATTACACCTGGAGAGGTTGAAGCCGTGTTTTCTCTAAGGAACGGCTGTCACGTGTCTGGTCAGAGTTCACGTCTGCATTAGTTCCCCACTGCCGCTGAAACAAGTTACTACAAACTACGTATCTTGAGGCAAAACAAATTTATTACCTCACTAGGCTAAAAGCAAGGTATTGGTGGAGCTGCGTTTCTTGAGGTGTCCAGGAGAGAATCTGTTTCCAGGCCTTTTCCGGCTTCTAGAGGCCGTCTGCATTCTTCAGCTCGTGGTCTCTCCCTCCAGCTTAAACTCAGCACAATAGCAACTTCACATTTCTGTCTCGTCTCCGTGTGTCTCTCTCTGTGTCTCTCTCTAACTTTGTCTCCTTCTTATAAAAACTCTTGTGATTACATTGGACCCACTTAGATAATAAATGTTAATCTTCTCATCTCAAGATCCTTAACACAGTCACGCGTGCAGAGTCCCTTTGGTCATACTCATAGGTTTCAGGGATGAGAATGTGGACCTTTTGGAGAACCTCAGTTATGTCTATCACAACACCCAGCTCTCCCAACATCTTCCAGTGCTGGATGCCAGACACTGGAATTTACTGCCATCTGGAATTTTAGAGCTCAGAGTGCTTTTTAAGCCCACACACTTGAAAGCTTTAGTTGCCAAAATTTGACTCAGTAGTTTTCAGTGAAAATCTACATTTCTAATTTCTCTTCAAACAGGTGGAACGGTGATTGTGAGAGTAAGCACAGGTCCTGGAGGCCGCCCCTTGAGCGCGAGTTGTGGGCTGTCGGTCACCGCGGTCTTCACAGTTTTCTGTTATGCTGTCAACGTGGAGGCCGCATGTGGGTCACCTTACCCCAGGCCCTGGGGCCTCTGACTTTCCATCTCGGTCTCTGTCCTCTTCACTTTCTTCTCTCTTACTCATATCCATCAGGTAGAGCTTGAAAGAATAAGCAAGTTTAGCACACATGCCTGAAGGTGAACTTTCAGCTTTAAAAATCCAGGTATTGCCAAATATTTAAGCCCTACTCTGTCTAATTTGGGCTTAGGTAGGCAAATAAGAAAGAAGGCAAAAACTCTACATGTAGTGATGGCCAAGGCATGAGTATCATTTAGTTTGAAAGGCTTTTGAAAATCAACCTTCTCTGTGTCCAGTGGAATGAAATGGAGCTTGTTAAAATAAGCCCTTTTCAGGTTATTGAATGTCTGCCAGGAAGACACCCTGTTCTCAAGCCTCCTTACGGCTTTAGAAGAGGAGCCCTGCGGGAGTACCCTTGCTAAAGTAACAGACACCCTGTTTACGCTAAGAATACAGGGGAGGAAGCGTGTTTGCTCCTTGTTGTTGCTGCACAACAACGTGTTTGCCATTGCCATTCTAGACTTAGTGGCCTTTAACTCACGCTGTTTGGGACGTGCAGCTAATTTACAAGCAAGTAGCCCTCACGTCGATTCCACCTCTTCATCAGAAATGCTGGTGCTGTGCTCAATTACGTGGCCCATGACACACCAAAGGCTTGGCAGTTCAAGTTAATATACTGCCGCCGTTCCACAGTGTGGACCTCACAGTGATTTCTAATGGAAAGCTGTGCTCTGTGTCAAATTAATGTGCCATGGACTTAGGTTTTGGCTCAAAAGCAAAGCCAGATAACTAATCTCTGCCTCCCACTTATTAGCAGAAGGCTGAGCTCGTTATGGCCCTTGTAAGCTGGCAATATGCTCTGCAGTGCTGCTCTGCTGAGCCTTGATCAGGAATGAGAGGCATCTTCCTGCCCTGGTAGGTTTTGTTTTTTCCTTTTTGTCCATCAAGTTCAACCCAGAGGCAAAAAAATAAATAAATCATATTGTTGACCACCCCAAATTAGGTACCAAAATCAAAATTAGCACTTACATAACATATGCTTTATGTCTAGAATCACTTTAGTATTTTTTATACTTATCTCTTATATAATAGTTCATGATAGAGGGAGTCTATGATATATCAGAATATATGGACCCACAATAGGCTTCCCTGGTGGCTCAGATGGTAAGGGACATGCCTGCAATGTGAAGAGCGGGGTTCCATTCCTGGGTCAGAATAATCCGCTGGAGGAGAGCGTGGCAGCCCACTCCAGTATTCTGGCCTGGAGAATCCCATGGACAGAGGAGTCTAGCGGCTACAGTCCATGGGGTCGCGAAGAGTCAGACACGACCGAGTGACTAACACCCACACACGGAGCCGTGACATCAACTTGTGGCACTCAGCATGTATATATTTTTTCTTCTGTGCTGTAAACCCTCCTTGCTCTTTGTTCCGGAAGCTTCATCTGCATTCCCTTCCTTCTCCCTCCAGGCCATGGTGGTGGACATATAATACAGATTAGTCCTGTAACAGTACTGCATTCTTACGGTCAGTGAAGGAATCAACAGTGGGCACATGACCCAAGCAGTCAGCCAAAGCCCTTCTAGGAATAGACGTGTTTAGAATGATTTACAGGGGAGTTAAGTCCCTTTTCCCTTTTCTTGGTGTGCAGTTGATAACATGTACATCTGGGAACAAGAGTGAGACAAGCAAAGTGCTTAGGTCACAGAACCTAAGAAAGCAGTCACGCTTACGGTCATGCACGTGAGTGCAGAGTTGGCACTTAAGAGTAATGCCTGCTTAAGTGTATGCCCTGAGCACCAGCCTCAGGAGACTCAGCCCGAGAAGGTGTGAACCTACAATGCCAGCAGCCCTTCCTTCAGCAGTGGAGCTTCAGCTTCAGCATCAGTCCTTTGAATGAATGTTCAGGGCTGATCTCCTTTGGGATGGACTGGGTTGATTGGCTTACTGTCCAAAGGACTCTCAAGAGTCTTCTTCAGCACAACAGTTCAAAAGCATCAGTTCTTCAAAGCTTAGCATTCCTTATGGTCCAACTCTAACATCTGTACATGACTACTGGAAAAATCATAGTTTGGACTATATGGACCATTGTCAGTAAAGTGCTATGTCTGCTTTGTAATATGCTATCTAGTTTGTCATAGTTTTTCTTCCAAGGAGCAAGTGTCTTTTAATTTCATGGCTGCAGCCACTATCCGCAGTGATTTTGGAGCCCAAGAAAATAAAGTCTGCCACTGTTCCCACTTTTTCCCCATCTCCGTGGAGACACCCATTTCTTATGTAGAGAAGGGAATCAGAAAGCTGAGTGGGCCTCCGCTCACACTGTGGGGCCCAAGACAAGAGGACAAATGCAGATCACAGAGCATGTATCTAAAGGTTAAAACTGCATTTTTTAAAGTATTTTTTTCATGTGGGTCATTTTTAAGGCTTATCTATTTGGCTCCATTGGGTCTTGGTGGTGGCACACAGGGTCAGGCTGGATCTGGCCTCTCTGCTTGTGACTCGCGGGCTCTGAAGCACGAGGGCTTGATCACTCCACAGCGTGTGGGACCTCAGTTCCCTGATCAGGGATCAACCCACGTCCCCTGCATTGCAAGGCGATTCTTTATCCCTGGGCAGCTAGAGAAGCCCCCAAAGCTTTATTAATTAAGCTCTTCCAATAGCCTAGCTGGCATCTGTGCCCAGGAACCACCCATCACTTCCAGTGTCTCCCCTTCGTGACCTAGAGGTCAAGGGGGCTGAGCTGTCTCCTGACCTTGCTGCCTTGCTGCCTGTGAGCCTGAGTGGGAGCAGACTCCTCTGAGCTCCACTCACCGGTGACTCACCGCGCTCAGTCACTGAGAGGTCAGGACGAGGGCCAGCACGGGAGGATTTCCTTCCTTCTTACCCACTCTCCTGATTCAGAACTTCCAGACTGTTCTAGAATAGAAGCCCTGGATTGCAAACAGGAGAGAAGGGCACAGATGTCTGCAGATACTAGTCTTCTAAAAAACCCACTTCAGGTTTTAGGATTTACATCAAAGCTTCCCATCTGTCTTATTGTTCAAGACAGGAACTCTAATTTTCTTCTCCTGATTTCCTGTTCACAAAACTTGCCAGACTTTAAAGAGTTGCTTTTATAGAGTTGAAAAGAAAAAAAAAAAACACCACAAAACAAATATTTCACAGGCAGGGCCTTGAAGGTGCTACAGTCTGTATAGACAAGGGACCTGAGGCTCGGAGACACTAAGATGTGTGGTCTCCAGCACCAGGGCCTCCTCAGGTGGAGTGTCGTTAAGATGCTGCTAAAAAGAAGCTCCCCTGATGTGGGAGTTCTGATATAAAGAGTCACTTCTCTGAGAAAGTGTTATAGGGGGACCTCAGGGAAATCCCCTTTAAGGAGCCAAAGCATTTATTTCTCTCTCTTTATTTATTTATTTATTTATTTTTTTTGTGGGAAATAAACCTGGTTTTATTTGTTGTTAAAGATCTTTGTGGTCTTTCTCTGAAAAGAGTTTCAGAAATAAGAAAAAAAAAGACAGTGCGATCTACAAATTCTCTTACTGCTCCTCATTGCTGAGGTACCATGAAAGGTATCCTTTATATTAATCTATTAAAGATTATATAGGAAAAATTCTGTCAGTGTCCTCAATGAGTTAAGAGAGCTGTGATTAGATTTTATCACTGACCCATAATTTCTTCCCAGATGAAAAACTAAAAGGGCTCAGAACTTCGTTTCTCATTAGGAAGGTTGATTTCGTGCTGGAGCGTAGCTGGACTAAAGATGCCAGAGAGCGGGTAAGGCACTGTTTCTGGCATGTCTGTGATGGTGTCTCTGCAGGAGGTTAACGTTTGCATACGAGTGCTGGTCTCACAGACGCAGGGGGCCGTAATCCTAATCTCCTGAGGTCCTGGAGAGAATGAAAGGGTGGAAGAAGGATGAATTTGCTCTCTGCCTGAGGTGGGGCCTCTGGCTTCTGCCCTGGGACGTTAACTCTTCAGACTGAGACTGCTGGCTCCCTTGGCTCCCAGGCCTTCAGACTTGGGCTTGAGTTAGAGCAGCTACTTTCCTGGGCCTCCAGCTTGCAAACAGCAGAGGCTTCTCAGCTTCCATGATCACGTGTGCCAGCCCTTCATGATAAATATCTGTCCATCTTTGTATCTGTCTAGGCTTCAGAGGTGGCACTAGAAGTAAAGAATCCACCTGCCAGCACAAGACATTTGGGCCTGAGCCCCCTTCCTGGGTCGGGAAGACCCCCTGGGGAAGGGAGAGGCAACCCCCTCCAGTACTCTTGCCTGGAAAATTCCACAGACTGAGGAGCCTAGTGGGCTACAGTCCATGGGGTCTCAAAGAGTTGGACACGACTGAGTGACTGTGCACACACACATCTGTCTCACATTGGTTCTATTTCTCTGAACAGCCCTGCCTAATACACCCATCAGAATGGTGATTGGATCTGTGCTGACTGAAGTCGGACTGCCCTTGACTGGTGTGTTTTTCATCCTCCACTTCTTATTCAGTTATTCTTGTTGGCGTACTCATCATCCACTCTAATGTCTGAGCTAACTGAGCGAGCTCTGGTGTCCAGAACCCTGTAGACAGTGGGAGCATTCCACCTTCAAACTGAGAGCAGGTGAAACTTGAAGGATGAACAGGAGCTAGCCAGGTGACGGTCCGGGGATGTCAGTGGAGGAGGGAGTCCTTGCCAGACAAAAGAAATGTCAAAGAGGGCTTAAGGCAAGGAGGAGTTTAGCAAATTCAAGGTACGGAAAAGTGTCCCCAAAGGGAAGAGTAAGAGGTGGAGAAGGAGGAGGCGGGCGGAGGAAGAAGGGTTGGTTAGGAAAGAAAGAGAAAGAGGTTTGCTTAGGCTGGAGAAGTGGACGGAGTTCTGCCAAGTAGGAACTGCTAACCTCACCTGGGGAAGACCTTGCATATTACATCAAATGCGTCAGGAAATCACCGAATGCGTTTTAAAGATGTGTCTGATAAGATCTGGTTTAATCCTTTTAAAACTCATTTTGTTATGGAAGGAGAAACAGAGTGGATCCAGCTGAGATCCAGGTTGGATTAGGGTGATGAACATGGGTACATTAGAAAGGGAATGACCTGCCTATCGTGCACATGTAACATTTTATGCATGTAGTATGAATAACATGTTATATAACATAAATGTATGTTTACATGGAATGAACTTCAATCTCTTGTGTCTGAGTTCTGGGCATATTTCTTACAGTCATTTTCTCTCCCTGCCTTTCTTTCTCAGATGTTCAGCCCAGCTTTACACGTGACATGGAATAGGCCAGCTATGGTAGGAGGGCTGTTTTATCTTCATGTCAGATTAGAAGCACAGAAAGTTCCCTGGGTCACAGAACTGGCTTCATAGACTGTTGGAGTTTTAAAAATAACCCAGTAGACCAACTTGTGCATGAAATGAGCTCAAAGAAAAAAGAACACCAAGCTTTGGTAAATGTGAGCACCCCTCCCCCTCTCTACCATCATGCAGTTCTAAAATGTCATACTTAAGACAGATCAAGAACAAAGGCTGTTTCTACACACACAAAAGAAGTGTGCGATAGGATGGTTACCTTCCCAAACCTGTCTGCCGCTTTGCCTGGATTACCTGTATAATTTAGGCAAAAATATAATTATCCTGATGAGAATTAGAATATTGTGACTGTTAATTGCACATAGAAATAGCCATTCAGAAGTCTTTGACATCTCTTTTTTGTTTCCATCTTTTTCCTCCTCCTAGAAAAAGCACTGGGATAAATCACAAGAAATTCAAAATTACCTTATTCCAGTATTTATCAGTCAAACACTTTGTCATGGATAGTGTTAACCAAAGCTCTAGCAGGATATATCATGGGATTTGGAAGTCTTATCCTAAAGCAAACTTCATCTCAAAATATGAGCTTGTGCATGATTTGATAAAATACTTCCTCCATCACTGGGGAAGAATCCAAAGGCAAATGTAAATAGAGATAAAAATGAAGAATTATTTAAAGCAGAGAAATGCCAGATGACCAGCTTCTGTGTTCTGTGTTGGGAGTATTGAGTTTCCTGGTGTTCAAGAAAATGACTGTGTTCACCACACTGGTACTGCCTGGATCCACCGAATGTCTTCTACTCGACAGAACTTTGTACTTTATCAGTGTTCTAGTATGCATCTGTCCAGAGAGTCTTTCAGTCTCACAGTAATTTTGTTTTGGGACGGTTAATTCTTAGGCCTACAGAGTTGGGGGAAGGGTGTCCTGTGCCCTGTAAAGTGACTGGCAGCATCTCTGGTCTCTGCCCACTAGATGCCCACAGCTCCCACCCCTATCATGAAACCGGTCTCTAGGCATTGCCAAGTAACCAGGAGCAATTTGAAACAGGTTGTAGAGGATGTTGCAAGATGTTTTGACAACCAAATCTGAATTTCTTTGTGAGGAATTGCCTCTGTTCATCAAGATAAATTCATGCGCCTACTCTCCCATCATAAAAACTAGACTTACTGCCTGTGTGCTCACTCAGTTGTGTCCGACTCTGTGTGACCCCATGGACTGTAGCCCGCCAGGCTCCTTTGTCCATGGGATTCTCCAGGCAAGAATCCTGGAGTGGGTTGCCATGCCCTCCTCCAGGGGATCTTTCTAATCTAGGGATCAAATGTACGTCTCTTATCTCTCCTACATTGGCAGGCAGATTCTTTACCACTAGCACCATCTGGGAAGCCCCAGAACTTTGTGGCTTCTAGCAAACTGTTCATTTGGCTCTCAGTTCTGAGTATGGATTGGACAGTTTTTATCTGACCTGACTTGGTTTATTTCTGCTAGTCTCCGTACCGCACCTGTGATCAGCTGGTGGTCTGACTAGGTCTCAGTGGCTTAGGATGTCCTCACTCACTTATCTGGCTGATGGCAAACCGTCGGAAGGGACAGACTTGCTGTGTGCATCTCATCTACAGGCTGAACCTGGGTCTCTTCCTACAACAGGCACAGGTGTTCACAACAGTAAAGGGGAAGCCTCAAAGAACAAGGGCTTTCCAAGCATCTATCTGTGCCATATTGTGAATATTTCATTGACCAAAGGAAATCATATGGCATGAGAAATAGACTCTGTTTCTTGATGGGAAGAATTATAGCCTCACGTTGCGAGGGATGCACAAGGGAAGAATTAGTAGCCTCTTACACATTCTATCACAAGTTTATTAAAAAAATCATTCAGAGCTTGGAATTAGTTTTGAAGATCAGTTGGTTTAGCATGTATCGCTCTATTATCGCCAAGCTTCCACTCGACAGGTCTTTAAGTGAACGTGGCAGCCGGGTTTTGCCCACTTTCTTTTACGACTTTGCCTTTTCTGTTGTGAATCTGCTCTCACACGTTATGTGGTCTGGCATAAGCTTGGCTATTAAATTAAAGGAGAGCGTCGTACTGCCACCATCCTGATCATGCCTACTATGTGGAGAATACCTTTTATAGCAGTGATTTGTCTTGACAGCTAAGCCTGATTCAAAATTTCCGCAATGCAAGACGAGCTTTGATTTCATGCGATTCTGAATAAAATATTTTAATACTTTAGAGAGACTAGAATTATTTCCAATTTTCCATAAGATCAGAGTTTTTAATATAATTGCATAATATCAGTTTCTCCTAAAAAAAAGGCAGCCATGATGATAATCACAGATAAAGCAGAAGTAGTTTTATTCCCAGGCTACATAAAAATGAATTAATCTGACAGTATGAGCTTAGCACATTTGGGGATTGCAGTGTGTTATTGCTTGGTATATAATACTTGATGGGGCAGAACAATTTATTATAGCTTTAAAATAATTTAATAATATTTTAATGAAATTCAAATAAAACTTTTGCATAGTCTTTGAAATACTTCTGCTAAAAGGAACATAGTCTCAAACCCTCTGTTTCATATTTTGTCTCTACCACAAGATGACAGATGTCTTGAGAAGAGAAGCCTTTAGTATTGTGTCCTAAACTAGAGAGTGAAGATCCTCAGTGTTTAACAAAGCATTAACAACTTGGTTAGTGGTGAGGTAAGTTTTGTCCCTGATTTTTCTTTTTATGGTAAATTCTATAAGTTAGGCATAAATAGCATCACTTATTAATTTATTCAGTAAACATTATTGAGTCCATATTGTGAACTCAGATGCTATGAAAAGTCTAACAGATACCAGTAGGAATAATGAATAGTCTTTGTAAATATACAGCTCACATTATATAAGTGGTAATAAATATAATGATTAAAATCACTGTTAACACATGTATCATTGTTGAGACACTGAACATAGATCAATAAGACTTAGGTAATCAAGTGTCTCCTAGATGCTAGAATATAAGTCCCATGAGTGTAAATTTGTTCTCTACTCCACCTCCAGAGACCCAGAATAGTCCTTGGCACAAAGTCAGCAGAGGGACAATATAGTTTGACTGAAAGATGCCAGGTCCTAAAGATAGAAGTTCTTACTATAAAGCAGCTAGATGGGCAAGAAGGAACGTCCACACGGCATCTTAGCAAAGAGTGATGACAGTTTTGAGAATGTTGCCCGCTAGGAAAAAGACAAGAAAAGTTGAAAGCTGTGATGTCATTATCCACTGGTCATTGCTAAAACCAGAGCTCAAATCCTAGCCTTCCAAGTCATTGTAAATAAGAATATAAAGTACAATAAATAGGGCAACTTAGTCAGAAGGATTATACATCAAGGAATGGGGACGTAGGGAGTCACCATTTAATCTGATCAATTTATTAAAAGTACATCTCCCCTAAAACAAAACAAAAGAAAATAAAATTCAGGGTTACTCAACAGTGATTTATCACCAGCCACAATCTATTTGTAGTTATTACTGGATTAGTCTGCAGATACACATGAAGACTGTATTTAAATGTGATTTTAAACTATTTCTGTTGAGCATGATACCTGAGCATACTTTTGCCTGTCCAGTTTCACGCCAGAGGAAGCTAATTCATGTTGTCACTTGTATAATAATTACTGCATTTAAGAGACAGTTTGAGACTCAATCTGGTACTATTTTCTTTTTAGTGTGCAGAAATAGTGTAATTTAACTACTCATTATATATGGCTGTTATAGGAAGTATGAAAACATTTTGGGATAAAAATTTTCAAAATCCAGTGACTTAGTGTCTCTATTGCTGCTGCTGCTAAGTCGCTTCAGTCGTGTCCGACTCTGTGCGACTCCATAGACGGAAGCTCACCAGGCTCCCCTGTCCCTGGGATTCTCCAGGCAAGAACACTGGAGTGGGTTGCCATTTCCTTCTCCAAAGCATGAAAGAGAAAAATGAAAGTGAAGTCGTTCAGTCGTGTCCGACTCTTAGCAACCCCATGGACTGGAGCCTACCAGGATCCTCCGTCCATGGGATTTTCCAGGCAAAAGTACTGGGGTGGGGTGCCATTGCCTTCCCCGTGTCTCTATTAAGGTGACTTTAAAATCTTACAGTGTTCATGCCAACATCTGTCTGACCCAGGAAGCGAGTCTGTTCTGGTGAGAGAGCCATGAGCATGAGTGTGAGCACTCTGCTGTGGGATTCTGGGCACCTTCTTCCTTGAATTATTGTTCAGTGATGCCAAGCTTGCTGAGATACAGTACCTCTGGGACTAAGACTGAAAACAGATGTTGTGACATCCTATCCTTTTAGTTTTTGGAGGCTATTATTTGCCCGGGTTGGCACAATTGTTGTTGGTAAATTGAGAGTATTTGTCTAGAATTTAAGTCACAAATCTGCTCAGTGATTCATACAGGAAAAATTCCCAGAGACTCAGGGTGTAGTGTGGGACAGCTGGATGTAAAAATGTCAGCAGCTGTTCACAATGCCTGACTTTAGCACAGCATAAGTCCAGGCAGAGCCCAAGATCATCTGTGTGGGTCAAAGTAAATGGCTGGCATGAAAGGTAACAGGAATTATCCAGAAAACATCGACAGTGATCGACAGCTAGTATTCATTTTTTAAGACCTCTTTGGCTACTTTTTTCCTTTTGAGAAGTGTTAACATCTTTTTTGGGCTTTCCCAAGGTGGCTTACTGGTAAAGCGTCCGCCTGCCAATGGGGGAGACGTGGGTTCAAGCCTTGTGTCAGGAAGATCCCATTTAGTAGGAAATGGTAACCCACTCCAGTACTCTTGCCTGGAGAATCCCAAGGACAGAGGAGCCTGGTGGGCTGCAGTCCATGGGGTCGCAAAGAGTCAGGCATGACTGGGCACACATGCACACACATACATCTTTTCAACAACAAAAGTGATTATGCCGCAGATAGTCAGAACGCTGAAGCAGAAACCTAACTGACGCTTCAGTCATTAATCCTTTGATAAAAGCTTGAATAGCGGGTCAGAAACCCAGGGCTGTTGACCTTTGAAGAATACGGATTTGAACTGTGTGAGTCCACTTCTACACAGACTTTTTTCAAGAATATGCTGGAAAATGGTGTGTGTGGGGGGGGGGGATTTTCGACAATTTGAAAATCTTCACAGACGAACCACAGGATTTGTAATTTTTCCATTTACAGTTCCCTCATAATTGAGAAGTTGTGTATCGCCCTGTCATCACCGATTTTTTTTAACACAACAATGTTCCCAGCACTGTTATGATTGTGACGGTGGTTCTGTAAAATTCTGAGACGTTCATTCAGTAGGGTTTAAGCCAGGCTGTGTGCATCTGTGCACGCTCAGTCACTCAAGCGTGTGGGACTGTCTGTGACTCCATGGACTGGAACCCACCAGGCTCCTCTGTCTGTGGGATTCCCCAAGCAGGAATGCTGGAGCGGGTTGCCATGCGCTGCTACAGGGGAATCTTCCTGACCTAGGGATTTAACCCGTGTCTCCTGTGTCTCCTGCATTGGCAGGCGGATTCTTTACCACTTGAGACATCAGGAAGCCTCCACAGGCTAGGCTACCTGAGGCCACTGTCTCAGTTATACCAGGTGATCATGAAACAGTCATACTATGGCATCTTCCCTATCAATTGTCATTATACCTGTAAACGAATGTGAGTAATAGACATCAAAAATGAAAAGACAGTGTGAAAAAGAAACTCACACTTGCTTACGGGTATAATGATAATTGATAGGGAAGAAGCCATAGTAGTTAGTAATTGGAGAAGGCAATGGCACCCCACTCCAGTACTCTTGCCTGGAAAATTCCATGGACGGAGGAGCCTGGTAGGCTGCAGTCCATGGGGTCGCTAAGAGTCAGACATGACTCAGCTCCCTTTCAATTTTCACTTTCATGCATTGAAGAAGGAAATGGCAACCCACTCCAGTGGTCTTGCCTGGAGAATCCCAGGGACGGGGGAGCCTGGTGGGCTGCCGTCTATGGGGTCACACAGAGTCAGACACGACTAAAGCGACTTAGCAGCAGTAGCAGCAGCAGTGTTAGTAATATATATAACATCTACAGTGTTTTAAATCATATATAAATTTTGGTGTAGGTACTGACAGACTACTCATCTTGTAAACAGATGGCATAAACTCACAGTACAGTACTTATAACTGTATGTTTTCTTCCTTGTGATTTTTTAAATAATGTTTTCTTTTCTCTAGCTTACTTCATTGTAAGAATACAGTATGTAATATGCACATGCTTGCGTGTGTGTGCGTGTGTGTTCAGTTCTGTCCGAGTCTTTGTGACCCCATAAACTGTAACTTGCCGGGCTCCTCTGTCCATGGTTTTTCCCAGGCAAGAATACTGGAGTGGGTTGTCATTTCCTCCTCCAGGGGATCTTCCTGACCCAGGGATTGAACCCGTATCTCCTGCATCTCCAGCATTGCAGGGAGAGTCTTTTACTACTGTGTCATCAGAGAAGCCTGATATATAATACATATGACATACAAAATATGCATCAATTATGTTATCAGTAAGGCTACTGGCCAACTGTAGGCTATTAGTAATGAAGTTTTGGGTGAGATAAAAGTTATATGCAGTTTTTCGACTGTGCAGGAGTCAGGGTCCCTAATCCTTGAATGTTCCAAGGGTCAACTGTATTAACAAAAGTTCAATAGGAAATCCAGGGTCCAAGGAATCCATGATCCAAATGATTAAAATATAGCAAGTGTAGCAAGCCCCGTTTACACTTCCTGTGCCCGTGGCAGGCCTTGCTAATCTGTTGGACACACTTTACTACTGCCCTGAGAAGGTACACCGCTCAATCCCATCCTACACGTGCTAGCTCAGAGGGTGAAGTCTACTTAGTACCCCTGGTTGAAAAGGAATTAGCTTAAGTGATTTAGTTCACTTTTCCAAAAATATCAGAGCGTGTATCCATGCAATGGCTGCCCTTAAATTTGTGTTTTGTCTTATATTAGCCAGGCTTCCCTGGTGGCCCAGCAGGAAAGAATCTGTCTGCCAGTGCAAGACACATGAGTTCGATTCTGGGGTCAGGGAAGATCCCCTGGAAGAGGAAATGGCAACCCACTCCAGTGTTCTTGCCTGGAGAACCCCACAGAAAGAAGAGCCTGGCAGGCTAGAGTTGACTCACAAAGAGTCAGACACGACCGAGCACACACACACACTCACTTATATTAGCACCAACCACGTGTGGGAGAGGGTCTTCTCAAACTCTGCTGGGGATGTGGCCTCCAAATCAAAAGAAAGAGAATTTTCCAGTAACTCAGTGGCTCTCCACAATGGTTCTGCCACTTTCAGAGAAATGGTGCATTTTACCGAAGTAGATCTACTAGATTTAAATTATTCTGCTGACTTAACGTTACCTGGAAACGTATCTGTTTCCTATCGTGTTGGATTCTATGAGCGTAGTTGAATCTCATTTATTATTTCAATAATAGGTGCTTTTATGTGTTCTGGGAATCTAAGAAGATGTTGTTCTTCATAAAACTCCATTACCTATGCGGAGAATGTGTTACATGCTGGATGAGACATTCTGTTACAAGCCAGCCCTGAGCAAATGTTTTTGCAGATTATTTACAGACAAGTCACATTTTGCTGCTTCTGTCGTTTACCAGTGAGCCTGTGACTCTGAACTGTCTGCCCTTTGTCACCATATTCACTCGTTCTTTTGTGAGTTTTAATATCACCCATTTATATTCAGGTTTCTATCTGAATATAGCCAAGTAATTTTGGATCTTGTCAAATTCTCCTCTGGATTTCTGCTGTCACTGTTACCGTTCTTTTATTGCTGTGTTATAACTTTAAAGATTATCCATCAGCAGCAAAAGACATTTTGTTTAATATGACCTGATCTTCAAGAGCTTTCCTCACATGTTTCTTCATCTTTGGGGAAGAGTAGTATTGAAAATGGCCAAGAGCTGCATGAACAAGTTATGCTGTTAAAGTCTTAGTGGAGCGCCATGGGTGTCACCTTATGGTCCTGTTTGAGTTCAGAGAGAGGTTTTATCATAAACATAAGTTTTTGAGGCTTCTTTTTTTCCCAACAGCCCATGATTTGTACATAAGCTGAAACTCCAGTACTTTGTCCACCTCATGCGAAGAGTTGACTCATTGGAAAAGACTCTGAGGCTGGGAGGGATTGGGGGCAAGAGGAGAAGGGGAGGACAGAGGATGAGATGGCTGGATGGCATCACTGACTCGATGGACCTGAGTCTGAGTGAACTCCGGGAGTTGGTGATGGACAGGGAAGCCTGGCGTGCTGCGATTCATGGGGTCGCAAAGAGTTGGACACAACTGAGCAACTGAACTGAACTGATCATTGTTTCACATTATGCTGAACCAGCTGCATTTTTAGTTATATATACTCCATGTAAAATGTTATTTTATTAAATGAACTTATGTATTAAATATACCTTAAACAAATGTGAAAAGAAAATAAAAATATGATTGACAGGCTAATGTAGCATTTAAAATGTATTAATGGCAGCCCACTCAAGTACTCTTGCCTGGAAAATCCCATGCCTGGTGGGCTGCAGTCCATGGGGTCGCTGAGGGTCAGACACGACTGAGCGACTTCACTTTCACTTTTCACTTTCGAACATTGGAGAAGGAAATGGCAACCCACTCCAGTGTTCTTGCCTGGAGAATCCCAGGGACGGGGGAGCCTGGTGGGCTGCCGTCTATGGGGTTGCACAGAGTCAGACACGACTGAAACGACTTAGCAGCAGCAGTAGCAACCAATATTAATGATTGCTATTAATCAAAGTTTTCCCTGTTTTTTTCTCTTTAACATTGGCTGAAATTGGTTTAGAAACTTTATTATTAGATA
Organism: Tragelaphus eurycerus; assembly: GCA_935064755.1. Classification (NCBI taxonomy): domain Eukaryota; kingdom Metazoa; phylum Chordata; class Mammalia; order Artiodactyla; family Bovidae; genus Tragelaphus; species Tragelaphus eurycerus. Next base: position 1,068,941 of record CAKXYN010000019.1, on the reverse strand, counting down.
GAAAATGTAAAAATGTTATCCATCATATAAATGTAATATCATATACTTGATATTTTTACTATTTGGAGCATTTTGTTATTAGTTTCTGGTTTAAAATTTAGAGTAATATTTTTATTATGAAGATATCTATTTATTATAGACTCAGTAGAAAATCGGGGAAGGCAATGGCACCCCACCCCAGTACTTTTGCCTGGAAAATCCCATGGACGGAGGAGCCTGGTAGGCTCCAGTCCGTGGGGTCGCTAAGAGTCGGACACGACTGAGCGACTTCACTTTGACTTTTCACTTTCATGCATTGGAGAAGGAAATGGCAACCCACTCCAGTGTTCTTGCCTGGAGAATCCCAGGGACAGGGGAGCCTGGTGAGCTTCCGTCTATGGGGTCGCACAGAGTCAGACACGACTGAAGCGACTTAGCAGCGGCAGCAGCAGCAGTAGAAAATTCATAACAGTGTGAAAAAAGAATGAGCTGAGACTTGTTTTCTTCCTTGTGTTTTGGTGCAGATGTCTTCAAGGCCTTTATGTAATAAAAATTTCAGCATGCTTTACGACCTCTTTTCTAAATCCATTTACCTTGTTTTTCTTGGTCGGTATATCCAAGTCATTCTTTCTTCTTCCTTCTTTCCTTCCCACCCCCGCCTTTTCTTGTCTTCTTCCCTCCTATTCTGTTGTGCTGATTCTGGAGGCTAATATTGACCTAGAGGTATTTCTTCTATAGTAAGAAAGGAGATAGATAAGACTTTGGTGTGTGTGTGCATTTGTATGTGGTTTTCTTTCAGAGTTTGCTCTCAAAGTTGTAGTAATTTTTGAAATATAAAATAAGGATGATACTCCCTATAGTTTTTTTGTTTGTTTGTTTTTCTGGGATAATGGAGGGAAAAAATCAGGATTATCTGTTCCTTCACTCTTAAATAATTTATCCTGTAACTGTATCTATACTTGGCATAATAAAATAAACTGATAGAACAGAAAAGAAAGCCACAAAACATTACCACACATCTGTGAACTTTGTGTATTACACAGCTACCATTGTGGATCCCTACAGAAATCATGTGCTGTTTAGTAAATCAGGCAGAGTCAGTTCTGCATCAGATCAGATCGGTCAGTCAGTCGTGTTCGACTCTTTGTGACCCTATGAATCTCAGCACGCCAGGCCTCCCTGTCCATCACCAACTCTTGGAGTTCACTCAGACTCACGTCCATCGAGTCAGTGATGCCATCCAGCCATCTCATCCTCTCTCGTGCCCTTCTCTTGCCCCCAATCCCTCCCAGCATCAAAGTCTACTCCAGTGAGTCAACTCTTTGCATGAGGTGGCCAAAGTACTAGAGTTTCAGCTTTAGCATCATTCCTTCCAAAGAAATCCCAGGGCTGATCTCCTTCAGAATAGACTGGTTGGATCTCCTTGCAGTCCAAGGGACTCTCAAGAGTCTTCTCCAGCACCACAGTTCAAAAGCATCAATTCTTCGGTGCTCAGCCTTCTTCACAGTCCAGCTCTCACATCCCATTCATGACCACAGGAAAAACCATAGACTTGACTAGACGAACCTTTGTTGGCAAAGTAATGTCTCTGCTTTTGAATATGCTATCTAGGTTGGTCATAACTTTCCTTCCGAGGAGTAAGCGTCTTTTAATTTCATGGCTGCAGTTACCATCTGTAGTAATTTTGGAGCCCAGAAAAATAAAGTCTGACACTGTTTCCACTGTTTCCCCATCTATTTCCCATGTAGTGATGGGACCGGATGCCATGATCTTCTTTTTCTGAATGTTGAGCTTTAAGCCAACTTTTTCACTCTCCACTTTGACTTTCATCAAGAGGCTTTTTAGTTCCTCTTCACTTTCTGCCATAAGGGTGGTGTCATCTGCATATCTGAGGTTATTGATATTTCTCCCAGCAATCTTGATTCCAGCTTGTGCTTCTTCCAGCCCAGTGTTTCTCATGATGTACTCTGCATATAAGTTAAATAAGCAGGGTGACAGTATACAGCCTTGACATACTCCTTTTCCTATTTGGAACCAGTCTGTTGTTCCATGTCCAGTTCTAACTGTTGCTTCCTGACCTGCATATAGATTTCTCAAAAGGCAGGTCAGGTGGACTGGTCTTCCCATCTCTTTCATAATTTTCCACAGTTTATTGTGATCCACACAGTCAAGGGCTTTGGCATAGTCAGTAAAGCAGAAATAGATGTTTTTCTGGAACTCTCCTGCTTTTTCCATGATCCAGCGGATGTTGGCAATTTGACTTCTGGTTCCTCTGCCTTTTCTAAAACCAGCTTTAACATCAGGAAGTTCACGATTCACATATTGCTGAAGCCTGGCTTGGAGAATTTTGAGCATTACTTTACTACCGTGTGAGATGAGTGCAATTGTGTGGTAGTTTGAACATTGTTTGGCATTGCCTTTCTTTCTGCATAGAAACATATAAAATTGAATTTCAGCCTCATTCTAGATGCAAAAATGAATTCCAGATGGATTTATTGTTTAAATGAGAAATATAATGCTATAATTTTTAAAAGAAATCTTAAAAGAATGTCTTAAATTATTAAAATAGGTAATTTAAGATTATAAATATGATAAAAATGAGATATCATAAAGAAAATTTTAATGTTGGATTATATTAAGGACTGTATTTCACCAAAAATATATTATAAAGCTAAGAAGACAGTAAGAATTAGCATTCCCAAGATATAAACAGCATCTATAAATCAGTAACAAAAAGGAAGCCTCCGCTCCATTAAAGGCATTAAGAAAGAAAACAGGAGTGGTGAGGGAACATGGGAATATATTCTCCACGTCACTGGTAGTCATGCACACAAGTCAAAACCGCAGTGAGACAGCATGTGACACATGTTACAATGGCAAAGATTAAACAGTCAGATGAAACTGAGGCGATTTCTTACTTTGGGAGTGCAGATTGCCGCTGCCACTTTGAGAAACAAGTGGCGTGGCTCAGTGAAGTTACGGATGTGTGTGTGAAAATCTCAGCTCCTACAGCTGAGAGACTCTCGGGTGTGTTCACGCGCAGATACTGAAGGTACGCTTAAGTGAAAGTGAAGTCGCTCCATCGTGTCTGACTCTTTGCGACCTCATGGACCGTAGTCTATCAGGCTCCTCTGTCCATGGGATTTTCCAGGCAAGAATGCTGGAGTGGCTTGCCATTTCCTTCCTCAGGGGATCTTCCCGACCCAGGAATCGAATCCAGGTCTCCCACGTTGCAGGCAGAGGCTTTACCATCTGAGCCACCAGGGACGTATGCTTAGAGTGGAGCTTTCCTAATTATTTTATTTGTGTGCTTATGCTTGGCTGTGGTGGATCTTGGCTGCTGCAGGGGCCCCTGTCTAGTTGTGGGGTTCAGGGGCATCTCTCTAGTTTTGAGTGCAGGGGCCCCTCTCTAGCTGTGGGGTGCAGGGGCCCCTCTCTAGCCTTGGGGTGCAGGGGCCTCTCTGTATCTGTGGGTGCAGGAGCCCCTCTCTAGCCTTGGGGTGCAGGGGCCTCTCTGTATCTGTGGGTGCAGGGGCCGCTCTCTAGTTCTGGGTCCAGGGGCCCCTCACTAGCTGTGGGTGCAGGGGCCCCTCTCTAGCCTTGGGGTTCAGGGTCTCCTCTCTAGCTTTGGGGTGCAGGGCCCCCTCTCTAGCTGTGGGTTCAGGGTCTCCTCTCTAGACTTGGGGTGCAGGCCCTCTCTCTAGCTTTGGGGTACAGGACCCCTCTCTAGCCTTGGGGTGCAGGGGCCCCTCTCTAGCCTTGGGGTGCAGGGGCCCCTCTCTAGCTGTGGGTGCAGGGGCCCCTCTCTGGCCTTGGGGTGCAGGGGCCCCTTCTAGCCTTGGGGTGCAGGGGCCCCTCTCTGGCTGTGGGTGCAGGGGCCCCTTCCTAGCCTTGGGGTGCAGGGGCCCCTTCTAGCCTTGGGGTGCAGGGACCCCTCTCTAGCTGTGGGTGCAGGGGCCCCTCTCTAGCTGTGGTGGAGGGGCCCCTCTCTAGCTGTGGTGGAGGGGCCCCTCTGTAGCCTTGGGGTGCAGGGGCCCCTCTTTAGCCTTGGGATGCAGGGGCCCCTCTCTAGCCTTGGGGTTCAGGGGCCCCTCTCTAGCCTTGGGGTTCAGGGGCCCTTCTCTAGTCTTGGGGTGCATGGGGGCCCCTCTCTAGCCTTGGGGTTCAGGGTTTCCTCTCTAGCCTTGGGGTGCAGGGGCCCCTCTCTAGCCTTGGGGTGCAGGGGCCCCTCTGTAGCTGTGGGCGTAGGCCTTTCATGTGCTGGTGTCTCTCGTTGTGGAGCCTGAGCTCACGAGCGTGCAGGCTTCAGTCATTGTGGCTCCCGTGTTCATTAGTTGCAGTTCCCAGGCTCCAGAGCACAGGCTCCACAGTTGTGGCGAGGCGGCTTAGTTGCTCCAAAGCTTCTGGAATCTTTCCCAACCAGGGATCAGACTCATGTCTCCTGAATCGGCAGGCAAATTCTTTACCACTGAGCCACCAGGGAAGCCCTAGAGTGGAACTTTTTTAATAGATAAAGATTTTGGGAGCAACCCAAGTGTCCGTCAGCAGTAGAATGGATAATAATAGATATGCTTTTAACATTTAGACAATGGAACACCAGAAAGTGAGAGTCAAAAGCTTCCTTTTTACCCAGAAGACTGGTGAGAGGGGAGAAATTCACAGAAGCAATAATCTTGGAATATAATTCCATTTATACAAAAGATACACATGGAAAATTTATATACAATATTGTTAAAGTTATTTGTGAATGTGTTAAAACCTTTTTTTAAAAGAAAAAGAATAATTTTAAATAGAAAGGCTATATAAGAATCAGGACAGGCATTTCCCCAGCAGTAACGTTCATGAAGGAACACACTGAGGGTTTCAAACACACTGTCATTTTTTTATATTTCTTAAGCATTTTGATAGAAAAAGGAGTACGTCAGGGCTGTATACTGTCACCCTGCTTATTTAACTTCTATGCAGAGCACATCATGAGAAACGCTGGGCTGGAGGAAGCACAAGCTTCTTCTGGAATCAAGATTGCCAGGAGAAATATTAATAAACTCAGATATGCAGATGACACCATCCTTATGGCAGAAAGTGAAGAGGAACTAAAAAGCCTCTTGATGAAAGTGAAAGAAGAGAGTGAAAAAGTTGGCTTAAAGCTCAACATTCAGAAAACAAAGATCATGGCATCTGGTCCTATCACTTCATGGGAAATAGATGGGGAAACAGTGGAAACAATGTCAGACTTATAATTTTGGGGGGCTCCAAAATCACTTCAGATGGTGACTTCAGCCATGAAATTAAAAGACGCTTACTCCTTGGAAGGAAAGTTATGACCAACCTAGATAGCATATTCAAAAGCAGAGACATTACTTTGCCAACAAAGGTTCGCCTAGTCAAGTCTATGGTTTTTCCTGTGGTCATGTATGGATGTGAGAGTTGGACTGTGAAGAAAGCTGAGCGCCGAAGAATTGATGCTTTTGAACTGTGGTGTTGGAGAAGACTCTTGAGAGTCCCTTGGACTGCAAGGAGATCTAACCAGTCCATTCTGAAGGAGATTAGTCCTGGGTGTTCATTGGAAGGACTGATGCTGAAGCTGAAACTCCAATACTTTGGCCACCTCATGCGAAGAGTTGACTCATTGGAAAAGACTCTGATGCTGGGAGGGATTGAGGGCAGGAGGAGAAGGGGACGACAGAGGATGAGATGGCTGGATGGCATCACTGACTCGATGGATGTGAGTTTGAGTGAACTCCGGGAGTTGGGGATGGACAGGGAGGCCTGGCGTGCTGCAGTTCATGGGGTCGCAAAGAGTCGGACATGACTGAGCGACTGAACTGGAGCATTTTGATGAGCGGATCAGTGCTAATTTTATTCTTTATAATTTTTATATATATGTACTCTTTTATATGATATATATGCATATATGTGTGTGTGTGTATTTCATAGCTATGAAGTATTGTGTGTGTGAGTAAAAGTGTTAGTCACTCAGTTGTGTCCAGCTGTTTGTGAACACATGGACTATAGCCCACCAAGCTTCTCTGTTCATGGAATTCTCTAGAAAAGCATTCTGGAGTGGGCAGCTATCCCTTCTCCAGGGTATTTTCCCGACCCAGGGATCAAACCCGGTTCTCCTGCATTGCAGGCAGATTCTTTACCATCCGAGCTGCCAGGGAAGCCCTGGAAGAAGGACGTGTAGTGTCTGTGGGTTTAATTATATGTGATTTTAGTGTCTTTGTCTTGGTTGATATATTTGTTTCCTTTCCCTTTTTTTTTTGCATCAAATAGCACATTTTTTTTCTAGAAAATTTCATGTTATTTCACTGAGTATAAATTCTAAATTGGTGATGATTCTTTGTCATCATTTGAAGATACTCTTTTTGTGTCATCTGACGTCCACCGTAGCCATAGAACAGTCAGCTGTCAATCTAGCTGACCGTGTTTTGCAGGTGATTTTCTTATTCACTGTGGCTTTTCTTCGACTTTCAATGCTTGGTGTTCTGCAGTTTCTACTACAATGGCTTAATGATTTATATCTGTCATAACATCTGGAAAATTCTGAGCAATTTTTCTTTTCATATATTCCTTCTCTAATTCTCTGTATTTTCTTTCATGGGACTCCAGTTAACCACGTAAACTTATCTATCCTGCTTGCTTTTAACTTTTTTGCCATATTTTTCTATCAGTTTCTGGGCATAGGTAGTATATTTATATTTATCTTTCAGTTCCCTAGTTCTATGTTCATCTGACATACTTATGAATAACCTATACATTTAAAAATGTTCAATTGGAATGAAATTTCTCATTTGAGATGTATCCTTTCCTTCCTTTTTAAAAAATGTATGTATAGTCAGTTTCTTTATTTCTAGTTGATATTTTTACTTGGTCTCCGGCTTCTTTAAGCATATCATTCTTTAAGCAGTGCACTTATTTTCTATCCTGTATTTGATAGTTTCAGTATCTAGTATATTGTAGAGTTGACAATGTTGTTTGGTACTTCGGCAATGCTCTCTCATTGTACCTGATTTCTCTATATTCTCTGATGTTCATTCAGTATGGTCCCTTATTTGCTGAAACCTTATCTCTAGGCTTCAATGAGACTTGGTTTGAGAACATGCCACCTAGTGAGGATTTGCATTTGTTACTGCAGCATCTGGAGTTTCTGCTATACCAAGACTGCTTGTAAAAAATTCCTGGGGTTGAAATGGTTTTATCACACAGAATAAGTGAATTCAAATCCTAAATCCATGTAAGGGCCAGTTGTACACTGCACATTTCAAGAACAGATCTTCCCTTGGGGTAGTTGCTCACTCACTAAATCGTGTCTGACTCTTTGTAACCCCATGGACTGCAGCACACTAGGCTCCCGTGTCTTCCACTACCTCCTGAAGTTTGCTCAAATTCATGTCCCTTGAGTCAACAATGCTATCTAACCGTCCCATCCTCTGTCTCCCCCTTCAATCCCCTTTTGCAGTCAGTCTTCCAGCATCAGGATCTTTTCCAACAAGTTGGCTCTTTGCATCAAGTGGCCAAAGTATTGGAGCTTCAGCATCAGCCCTTTCAATGAGTATGCAGGGTTGATTTCCTTTAGGATTGACTGTTTTGATCTCTTTGCAGTCCAAGGAACTCTCAAGAGTCTTCTCAAACACCACAGCTCAAAAGTATCAATTCTTTGGTGTTCAGTCTTTTTTATGGTTCAACTCTCACACACACCCAAAATTGATTCAGACAAGTATCTTTGACTACTCCTTTTGTGAAATGGGATGTGTTATTTTTATTTTAAGTAATGAATCACTGAAGGTACTGGAGATTCTAGATAACACAGGAATCTCTGCTGCAACTCCTTGCCTTCCAAGGGATGAAGTAGTCTCCCATCTCCCTTAGGGACTCTCAGCTAAGAGCTTCATGTGACTCATGAGACTGGCAGACACTCTTAGGGCAGCTCCCTGTCTCTGGGTGGGTGCCCCAGTTCACATCACAGCTATATGTTTAAAGACTTTGTTAACACACCTTTTATTCAGCATTTCAGACATTTTGTAGCATGGGGATTTTAGAATATTTTGTCTATTTTTAGAAATGGGGTCAAGTCCCCCATATATTAGAACCTAAGTCAAACTTTAAGTTTTAAAACTAATTTACTGTCAACTGTACTTAGAAGTGACCTCACACTGCAAATGAAAAACCAGGAGACAGGGAAGAACTACCTGACATCTTCTCAAGAGCTTGATTTTTGCCTCTTGGTTGGTTGCTTGTTTGTCAGTGGGATCTTAAGATGAGAGCACATCCTTGTGGGGGTTAGACTTTCTACAGAGGTTTTGATGTAATGCTGGAGAAAAACAAAGTTCAGTTAATGAGACTCTTCAGCTTGAGATGCGAAACACAGTAGGGGAAGGACACTGGGGCTTTGGAAAGCTAACAAAGGCGTAAAGAATGCCTGGTACTTTTTAAGGCAGAGACATCATGAAAGATTAGGGGAAATATGAAAAAGAGACGTGGGAAATGATGTCAGTTGCATATTCTCATTTAATGGATGGCTGACTATTCACATATCTGGATTAAACATTTTGTGATTTTATTTATTTATTTGTTGGCTGTGCTGGGTCTTCATTGCTTCTTGGGCTTTCTCCGGTTGTGGCAAGCAGGGGCTCCTCTAGCTGCAGTGCACAGGCTTCTCTCTGGTGGCTTCTCCTCTGCAGGGTGTGGGCTCGGTGGCTGTGGCTCCTGGACTCTCTTGACTGCAGTGCACAGAGAGAGCTCTGGTGGCTTCTCCTGCTGCAGGGTGTGGGCTCAGTGGCTATGGTTCCTGGACTCTCTTGACTGCAGTGCGCAGGCCTCTCTCTGTGGTGGCTTCTCCTGCTGCCGGGCGTGGGCTCAGTGACTGTGGCTCCTGGACTCCAGGGCACAGGCCTCTCTGACAGGCTCAGCGGTTGTGATGCACGAGCTTTGTTGTCCCACAGCCTGTGGGATCGTCCTGGACCGGGGAATAAACCCAAATCCCCTGCACGGGCAGATTCTGTACCGTTGACCCACCAGAGAAGCCCTGGATTGAACATTTTAAAATAGGTTCTTTTCCAATAATGCATAAATTTACTTGGGTGTAAAAGATAATTATTTAAAATTATAAAATTCAGTCTCTTCAGATCACAAAAATTGATTTGACTCATATTTTCTTCATTAACTGTGTAATTTTGATTTTTTTGTTTTCAGAAGAAAATACGCAAGTCACTGCTTTGGAAATATGTAGACTCTATTTTCAATCGAAATATTGTATTGAATCCGAAGTGAAAAAATGGGGTTCTCATAAAGACAGTACAGTTTTTATCTGTGATGGACTGTGCCAATATATTCAATTAAAAGAAGAAAAGAGTAATTATCTAAATCTTTTAGCCCAACAGGTAAAATAAGAAATTGTTATAATAAAATGAAATTTCACCCAAACTCTGAAACTGTTTCAAACTCTAAATTTTCTTTAGCATTCATATTCCATGATAAATGCAAACACAAGGCAGACTAGGTCAGTCTCCACCCTGCTTCTCTTCTTCTCTCAGACCTCAACTTGCAGTCAGATTCCATTGCTTCCCACTCAACTCCTACAGACTATAAATCCTCCCTGTTGGGTTGCATAGCAACTGCCACTCAATCTCACCTGCAAAAGGTTAGTCCAACGTTTTTTTCCCTAATTTTTTTTGACTCTAGAAATAAGCAAGCCAGCTGGCAGCATTCTAAACAGAGCCATTCAGATCTGGTTTGTAAGCATAGCACTGCTGTCTTCCCAGTTGTGGCAAATAAAGGGATATAATGGACAGAAGGAGACAGGGAATTTGAAATCCAGGTTTATCTCTGCCGGTAACTGGCCATATGACTGCAACTTCTCCCTTTCCCTTTGCTGGTCTGTGTTCTCTTTCCTATAATGAAATATTTTAATGAAGGTATGTTTTGGGTTGCTTCCAGGTCTGACGCGCTGGCGTCACACGAGGAAAGCATGAGTTTGGTCGAGGTGACCTTCCGTCCACTTTTCAGGCTGCCCCTTGTTCAGTTTCTGGTGTTGGCACTCCTGATGTGTGCGTGCTGAGTCGTGTCTGCCTCTTTGTGACCCCGAGGACTGCAGCCCACCAGGCTCCGTCGTCCATGGGATGATCTCCCTGTCAAGAATACTGGCCTAGGTCACCACTTCCTCCTCCAGGGGTTTCCCAACCCAGGGATGGAACCATGTCTTCTGTGTCTCATGCAGTGGCAGGCGGATTCTTTATTCACCCGGGAAGCCCCCGACACTCTTGACACCGTATCCTGTAGGAGTGCAGCCCCCTAGAGGGCTCTCCAGGGGGAGCCACTCGCGGGGATGAAAGCCGTGGTCCCAGCCTCTTGGGCCTCAGGGACCGGTTTCATGGAAGACAGTTTTTCCATGAGCCGGGGTGGACGGTGTGATTTAGGGATGATTCAAGTACACTGTGTTTACTGTGCACCTCGTTTCTCTTATTATTATGTCAGGATGTCAGCTCCACCTCAGACCAGGAGGCATTAGACGTGGAGGTTGGGGACCTCTGGATTAAAGTATGCAACTCAACCTCTATGTCCTAATTAAATACTCATAGAATTGGCAAGGTATAAGATTTGGGGGTCTATGCTTTCTATATGAAGGATGGAAAATTCAGAGTGATTATATCCATTGCTTAGGGTTCTATAGTATATAGATTCTTGGGATTTGAGCATTAGGTAACCAGACTTCACAAACAGTGCGCCTTTAATCCTATTCAAGGCTCTTCCACTTGACTGTAGTACCTATGCTATGCTAAGTCACTTCAGTTGTGTCCGACTCAGTGCGACCCCACAGACGGCAGCCCACCAGGCTCCCCTGTCCCTGGGACTCTCCAGGCAAGAACACTGGAGTGGGTTGCCATTTTCTTCTCCAATGCATGAAAGTGAAAGTGAAGTTGCTCAGTCGTGTCCGACTCTCAGCGACCCCACGGACTGCAGCCCACCAGGCTTCCATCCATGGGAGTTTCCAGGCCAGAGTACTGGAGTGGGGTGCCAGGGCCTTCTCCGACTATAGTATCTACATATCTCTAAATATATTTAGATGTAGATAGGGATATAGCTAGAAAGATACTATTTTTCAGGACTCAGTTGCATTTGGCTAGAAGATAGCCGTTTCAATTTAGTTGATGTAAATAAATAAAAATTAATTAACATTATTATTAGTTAAGGTAGATGAAGGAGAAGGAAGTGGCAACCCACTCCAGTATTCTTGCCTGGAGAATCCCATGGACAGAAGAGCCTGGAGGGCTACAGTCCATGGGGTTGCAAAGAGTCAGACACGGCTAAGCAACTAACACACACAAGGTAAATGAAAATTTCAGATGTATATTGTATCAGGCTTCACATCACGCCTTGTCTCTCCACCTTAAAACTCTGCTCTGCGCTGTATGAGCTTTGTTCTGAGGCAAACACACCCCATGCGGGGATGAGATGACAGCTAAATGCCAAGGTGTACATTCTCAGAAACCCCAGTGTGAGGACTCAGCCTACTGTCTGAAGTCCCCAGTGAGGCTGTAAGTTGGAAGCTCTCTGTGGCTGGCTTGGGCTCTGCCCAGGCCCCAGTGACCAGTGGGAAGTGGGTTCTCTGCCCTCGAGACTAGGTTGCCTGCTCGGCCCTGAGCTGTGGAGGCAAGTGTTAGTCTCGTGAATCACAAGGATGGAAACAGTGTCAGGTGTGGGATCTGAGAAGAAGGTTATAGTGCTGGGAGTGGGGATGGGTGAACGCGGGGTGAGCAGAGTATCACGTTCACCCACTACCAGTGTTTTCACTTTCCAAACCGAGACGCAACAGCTGTCACTGTCAGACTCAGGAGTGAATATGGTGAAAGAAGGAGTTTTGCATTTTGAAGCCTCCTATGCTCTATGTAATATTGTTCAGCTGAGTTGACTGGTGTTGCATTGTGGCACCTGTCTGCTGCCAGGCTGTACTCTGGTTGACATAAGAAAAAGATTATTTTATAGAAATCCCCCTTTCCTTTGTCCTTCATTCTGTAGCTTTGGTATTGTCTCAGAAATGGAGCTGCACAGAGGAGACAATATTATTTGTCAGCAGCAGTATGGCAGGAAACCTGCTTATTCTTCCAGTAGAATTTCCTTTAAATATCTTTAATGTCTTGCAAAACAGTCCCAGGAAATTGGCCTTCTCCCTTTGCAGGAAGTGCTCTTCATCTCACAGACCTGGGCAGAATGTTGACTTTTAGCATCCTTCTATTACTTCCAGAAATTATTGACATGTCATCTTTCTATTGATATGAATTTTTCAGGAATATCTAGAATTCTCTCAGATGAGTTATTAGGATGAACTCTCTTTTTTTTTTTTTTTTTTTCTTTTCCTGCTTGAACAGCTAGGAAGAATGCCCTAAACAGAACATCATAAGAGTGGTCTTAAGTTGTTCATGGATTTCAACCACTGTGGGGAATTAATTCACATATGTAGAGGATTTTGCTTTGTTTTTTTTTTTTTTGGATAAGAGTTGGATGCAGAATGTCTATTTCTTTTTTTTTTTTAACAATTAATATTTATCTTCACAACTTTACAACTTTGTATTTTATTTTATTTATTTATTTATTTATTTTTTTCTGCAAGGGAAAATGGACAAAGGAAAGGATCAATGAGGGTGGGAGGGAAATGGGAAGAAAGAAGGGGAGTGATGGTGGGGAGGAGTATATGTAATTTCTTAACCATTGGCTTTCTGTTTTTAATCACAAAGAACACTTTAAAAAAATCATGTTGAATTCATCCTATATTAGGAGGTTTGTTCTCGAAATGAAAAGTTCAGGAAACAAAAAGTCCAGTTTGGGTGTCCTCATCTTTAGGCACATCTTGGTATTTTGTATTGGTAGGTCTATCTTTACCACAATATATTATTTAGGACAGGATCACATTTGTCACCTCTTCCTCCCTACTACCCAAAGTGGTACCAAACACATAAAATAGTCAATAAACCTTTACAGAGTGAACAAATAAGTCTTTTTTTTTTTTAAACTCTCCTGAGTGAACTATGGAAAATTCTGAAAGAGATGGGAATACCAGACCACCTGATCTGCCTCTTAAGAAATCTGTATGCAGGTCAGGAAGCAACAGTTAGAACTGGTCATGGAACAACAGACTGGTTCCAAATAGGAAAAGGAGTACGTCAAGGCTGCATATTGTCACCATGTTTATTTAACTTATATGCAGAGTACATCATGAGAAATGCTGGACTGGAAGAAACACAAGTCGGAATCAAGATTGCCGGGAGAAATATCAATAACCTCAGATATGCAGATGACACCACTCTTATGGCAGAAAGTGAAGAGGGGCTAAAAAGCCTCCTGATGAAAGTGAAAGTGGAGAGTGAAAAGGTTGGCTTAAAGCTCAACATTCAGAAAACGAAGATCATGGCATCTGGTCCCATCACTGCATGGGAAATAGATGGGGAAACAGTGGAAACAGTGTCAGACTTTGTTTTTCTGGGCTCCAAAATCACTGCAGATGGTGACTGCAGCCATGAAATTAAAAGACGCTTGCTCCTTGGAAGGAAAGTTATGACCAACCTAGATAGCATATTCAAAAGCAGACACATTACTTTGCCAACAAAGTTTCGCCTAGTCAAGGCTATGGTCTTTCCTGTGGTCATGTATGGATGTGAGAGCTGGACTGTGAAGAAGGCTGAGCGCCGAAGAATTGATGCTTTTGAACTGTGGTGTTGGAGAAGACTCTTGAGAGTCCCTTGGACTGCAAGAAGATCCAACCAGTCCATTCTGAAGGAGATCAATCCTGGAATTTCTTTGGAAGGAATGATGCTAAAGCTGAAACTCCAGTATTTTGGCCACCTCATGCGAAGAGTTGACTCATTGGAGAAGACTCTGATGCTGGGAGGGATTGAGGGCAGGAGGAGAAGGGGACGACAGAGGATGAGATGGCTGGATGGCATCACTGACTCGATGGATGCGGGTCTGGGTGACCTCCGGGAGCTGGTGATGGACAGGGAGGCCTGGCGTGCTGTGGTTCATGGGGTCGCAAAGAGTCGGACACGACTGAGCGACTGATCTGATCTGATCTGATCTGAGTGAACTGAATTTTTTGAGGCTCATAAGTAAATATGTTTTGCTCTTTACTTTGTCTATTACAGCCAGATTATATGAGTGGGGTATTAAAGTCTCCCACTATTATTGTATTGCTGCATATTTCTTCTATCATATTAATTAATGTTTGTCTTAGATATATCAATGCTCCAATGTTGGGTGCATATATATTTATAATTGTTATAACTTCTTTTTGGATTGTTCCTTTAAGTCGTTGTGTGTAACCTTCATTGTCTCCTTTTCAAGATCTTTAAAGTCAATTTTATCTGATATAAGTATTGCTATTCCTGTTTTCTTATGGTCCATATTTGCATAGAAAATCTTTTTCCAGGCCTTCATTTTCAGTCAGTATATATCCTGTATTTTAAGGTGGTTCTCTTGTAGACAACATATATAGGGGTCTAGTTTTTGTATCTATTTGACCCATTTTAGTCTTTTGGTTGTCTCTTGTAAACAAGGTATGTAGGGGTCTTGTTTTTGTATCGATTCAGCCAGTCTTTGTCTGTTGATTAGGGCATTCAGCCCATAAACGTTTAAAGCAATTATTGATAAATAAGATTTACTTTATTGTTTTGGGTTCGAATTTATACACCCTTTTAGTGATTCCTATCTAGAGAATGTCCTTTAGTTTTGTTGGAGAAATGGTTTAGTGGTGCTAAATTCTCTCAACTTTTGCTTATCTGTGAAGCTTTTGATTTCTCCTTGATATTTGAATGAGATCCTTGCTGGATACAATAATCTAGGCTGTAAGTTATTTTCTTTCATCACTTTAATTACGTCTTGCCATTCCCTCCTGGCTTGGAGAGTTTCTATTGAAAGATCAGCTGTTATCCTTATGGGCATTCCCTTGTGAGTTATTTGATGTTTTTCCCTTGCTGCTTTTAATATTTGTTCTTTATATTTAATCTTTGTTAATTTGATTAATACGTGTCTTGGGGTGTTTCGCCTTGGGTTTATCCTGTTAGGGACTCACTGGATTTCTTGAACTTGAGTGGTAATTTCCTTCTCCATTTTAGGGAAGTTTTCAACTATTATTTCCTCAAGTATTTCCTCATGATCTTTCTTTTTATCTTCTTCTTCTGGAACTCCTATGATTCGAATGTTGTAGCGTTTGATGTTATTCTGGAGGTTTCTGAAATTGTCCTCATTTCTTTTGATGCGTTTTTCTTTTTTCTCATCTGATTCATTTATTTCTAGGATTCTATCTTCTAATTCACTAATCCTATCTTCTGCCTCTGTTATTCTACTATTTGTTGCCTCCAGGGTGTTTTGGATCTCATTTATTGCATTATTCATTATGTGTTGACTCTTTTTTATTTCTTCTAGGTCCTTGTTAAACCTTTCTTGCATCTTCTCAATCCTTGTCTCCAGGCTCTTTAACTGTGATTCTATTTTGATTTCGAGATTTTGAATTAATTTCGCTATCATTATTCGGAATTCTTTATCAGGTAGATTCCCTATCTCTTCCTCTTTGGTTTGGTTTGGTGGGCATCTATCCTGTTCCTTTAGCTGCTGGGTATTCTTTTGTCTCTTCATTTTGTTAAAATTGCCAAGTTTAGAGTGTCCTTACTATATTCTGGTAGTTTGTTGAATTCTCTTTATTGAGGCGGTTTACAGGTCTTTTCAATATCTGATCTCTGCCTTGTTACAGAGGGGGTGGAGATGAACACCCAAATCTAAACCGGCCAGGTTCAGGCACTCGGATAATCCTCAGAAGCACAGACTTGGTTGAGTCTGCATTTTATGCCCTTCCCAGATCCGAGTAGCGCAGGTGATGAAATGTTCAGCAAGCGCAGCTGCTGCGACTTATCGCCTCTCCGCCGCTCAGTTTTCTGGGTATACAAACAGCGCACTTTCTCAGGCAGATGTTGACCATCCAGAGCCCCAAGAAGTGTGAGTCAGCACAGAAACCTACTCACAGTTCCATTAGACAGTGTCTCTCTAGGGCTGTAATTGCCCGCCTCCGGCCCTGGCTGCCTGTCACCGGAGTGGGACAGCCTGCAGCCGGCCAACTCTGTGCAGCCCTTTATTCTGTAGGTAGTCCTGGTGGTGTCTTAAGTTAGGGCTGGCTTTTGATGTAGTAGATAACCGACAGTCTGGTTATTTCACTCAGATAGCGCCCGAGATAGCCAGGCCAAATCCTTTCTCAAAGCAATGCAGGCCTCGCCGCTCCTCCTAGCCCAGCCCCCGCTTGCCAATAGCAAATGCTGGTGTCCGCACCACTTCTCCGCAAAAGGAGTTACTGCAGGGCTCGTTTTCTCGTTTTGAAGACAATGAGTTGTCTTTCTAAGTGCCTGATGTCCTCTGCCGGCATTCAGAAGTTGTTTTATCGAATTTATTCAGCATTCAAATGTTCTTTTAATGGATTTGTGGAGGAGAAAGTATTCTCCCCGTCTTACTCAACCGCCATCTTAGCTCCTCCCCTAGGATGAACTCTTGAATGCCTCCACAAGAAAAAAAAGTGATCAAATGTTTAGCTGATAATTTGAAAAGACAGTTCTATTTAATGAACATGGTGACTGAACAGTTTTGTCTTTTAATGAGAAGGGTCCACTCATAGCAGTAGGATCTGTGCTTTTCATTTCTTTTGTAGCTCCCTTAGCAAGCAGTAGGTACATATTTTGTGTTGATTGGAAGAACTAACTCAGCAAACTAGATTTCAACGTCAGCAAGTGAGACTCCATGCAAAAGTTTCAGATTTGATAGTGAATTTATTGCATATGCAAAATAATGTAAAATTGATATTGAAAGGGGAAAAAGCCTTTCATTTGTATGAAAGGCACAGCTATTTCATTAGACCTTTATTACTCCACAAAGTGGGTTTACTTTCCTCATTCTCTAGAATATCCTGACAGTCCTCCTGGAGGACGTTCCTGTGGACCTTTCCCAGTTATCCCAATAGGGGCAGTGTTTGTTTCCTTTTTCTAATTCCTCTTCTCAGCAGGTAACGTAGGGCCTAGTACACGTTGCTTGTTTAATAAACATTTGTTGAATGAATTAACAAGTGCAAATGAATCATTATTTTTAATTTCATCATTTGATTAGTTTCAGAGACTTGAGAAACCACTTATGGGATAGAAAAAGTCTCTACATTTACTGTGAGTGGAAATTATTTTGACAGGAACTTGAATAAGATAGGAATCTCTTGAAAAAAAAAACACATAGTTTACTCTTTGAAGCATAGTAACATGAATATGCTTTTTAAATAAAAGGACTCAACTAAAAGAAGCCCAAGTCCCCCAAATAATAAACCACATTTCCAACTGAGTAGTAACAGGTAGCATTTAACTTTTGAGTCCTGCTTTAGAAACTAATTGAATTTCAGCCCAGTATGAATTTGTCATATGAAATGAACAGGAGGCAGTAAGAAAAAGCAGAACTGACCTCACACAACTAGTTGTTCATTGTGTCATTTAAAAGAAAAGAAAAAGTGATACCTAACATGGTCGGTTGCCATTTCAATTATGAGTGGGCATTCTTTTCTTGTTATACAGGGAGACTGAACAGTTGGTTCTCTTAAATTGTTTTTTCCTGGTATCTGGAATAGATATTGTCAGTCAGAGAGTAATTTCAGATTTAAATCGTTCTGACCAGGTACTAACAGATCAAGTAGATCAAGGTAAATTATGATGGTTTGTAAATTAACTTCTCTTAGTATAAACACATACTACTTTCAGACTCTCCAGAAAATGCCTTCCTGTAAGAATACTCTGTTTAAATCTATGGAATTTCCTCTGAAGTTGCTCTAGAGGAAAGAGGCTTTGCTTGATGAGAAGGCTGTGGCCCCCGCCCCGCTTCACTGTGGGGCAACAGGAGACTGTGCCCTCGAGCTTTATCTTTAAGGTGAGAGGAGTCAGGATGCTCTGACTCCAGGACCGTGGAGCGAGTTGTCACCATAGTTCACGTGAGTGAGAGCTTAGTCCCAGCTGGTTCCTTCTGGCTCTCAGGCTCCAGATCTCCCCTATTATCCAGTTCCAAGTGCCTGTGCAACTGACCCCTTGGAAAATGATCACGATCTTAAATCCCATCTGGCCACTGGCTTCCTTGACCCAATCGATGGATTCAGTTTTCCCTTCTCTCTCTCTATCTGGATTCTTGCTCCAGTAACTCCTTGTATCTATAAAAACTTTAGTTGGCAATGATAGGAAGCTATATTAAATCATTTTAATAAAAAAGAGGACATTTATTGGTTTGTTTTTTCAGTTGCTCCATTGATCCAACTCTTTGCAACCCCATGGACTGCAGCTCACTAGGCCTCCCTGTCCTTCACCAACTCCTGGAACTTACTCAAACTCATGTCCATTGAGTTAGTGATGACATCCAACCATCTCATCCTCTGTCCTCCCCTTCTCCTCCTGCCCTCATTTTCCCCCAGCATCACAGTCATTTCCAGTGAGTCAGCTCTTTGCATCAGGTGGCCAAAGTATTGGAGCTTCAGCTTCAATCCTTCCAATGAACATTCAGACTTGATTTCCTTTAGGATTGACTGGTCTGATCCCTTTGTGGTCCAAAGGACTAAGAGTCTTCTCCAACACCACAATTCAAAAGTGTCAGTTATTTGGTGCTCAGCCTTTCTTTTGGTCCAACTCTCACATCCATACATGACTACTGGAAAAACCATAGCTTTGACTAGAAGGACTTTTGTAGCAAAGTAATGTCTGCTTTTCAACATGCTGTCTAGGGTTGTCATAGCTTTCCCATTCTCATCACCTCACACTTACATTTCTCACTGCTCGGTTACCTGCCCCAAGCTAACTCCACCATTACTACTAGCCACTAGTAAAACTCTGGGCTTCCACACCTTCAAGCAAGAAGTCAACAAATTCATCCTTCTTGGTAAAATTCAGCTGGCCATGAGTAAACACTTCTAATTTGGTGCTTGTATTTGATCATCGTCCAGTTGTTTTTAAAATTGCTTTGTGCAGTTTCGTGTCTGTTTTCTGTGGAGGAAAATTACCTGAGCTTCTCATGGAGCCATACCAGTAGCAGAAATGAATACTTGAAAATGAAAAGTTAATGCCTTCACATGGTTGAAAATACAGTAAATATGTAGAGCACAGTGAAAAGTCTCCTTTTCAAATCTGCCTCCCCTAGCCTTATTGGAAAGGAACCAGTAAATATCAATAGATTAGCATATATCCTTCTAGAGATAGACACACACGCACACACACACTAGCACATGTGGACGTGTATTCACTTTCTCTTTTTTTCACAAGTTTCTCTGCATATTTTCTTATTAGAATCCATATATAAAGATATTTATTATTTTTTTTGGTTTGTTTTTGACTGTAGTGGGTCTTTGTGGCTGGGCAGGGGCTTTCTCTTGTTGCAGTGTGAGGGCTTCTCATTGGAGTGGCTTCTCTTCTTGCTGAGCACAGGCTCTAGGGCTTGAGGCTTCAGTCACTGTGGCGCGTGGGCTTGGTTGCCCCCCAGCATGCAGAATCTTCCCAGACCGAGAATCAAACCCATGCCCTCTGTGTTGGCGGATGGACACTAAACCACTGGGGAAGTCCTAATGATATTTCTTAATTTTATGTCTATTTCATCTAATATATGTATGCACACAAACATATATAAAATGTTTTGTATGTTCACTCCTTATATTTAGATTTTAAAAATATTTTACTATAAAAATGCTTCACATAAAAAAATAATAGATAACTATATTAATTATATATTTCTATGTAACTATGTATCCAAATTTAGCTACTTAAAACAGCTTCCATGAACTAGAAGTGTCCATGAACCAGCAGTTTCCATGAATCAGTTTGTGTGGTTCCGGCTGAGAGTCTCTGGACTGCTGTCCAGGGCCTGGCATCTGCAGAAGGCTCTCTCAGGCTGGAGAACCCGCGCCCGCAGGGCCAGCGACCACCAGTCTGCATTGTTGGGGGTAGGGCTCTTAGCCTCCAGCTGCACTGGTCTCTGCTTAGGGCTGCTTCAGGGTCTTCATGACACAGATGCTGGCTTTCCCAAAGTGAGTGAGCCCAGAGAGAGAGTAAAGTGAACCCCACAGTGCCTTCCGTGAACTAAGCTCAGAAGACACACATCATCACTCCTGCAGTGTATTGTTGATTAACCCCATTCAGTGTGGGAGGAAATAAGGTGTGTGCTAAGTCACTTCAGTCCTGTCTGACTCTTTGCGACCCCCTATGGACTGTAGCCCGCCAGGCTCCCCTGTCCATGGGATTCTCTAGGCAAGAGTATTGGAGTGGGTTGCCGTGTCTTCCTCTTGGGGATCTTTCCAACCCGGGGATTGAACCTCCGATTCCTGCATTGGCAGGCGGACTCTCCACCACTAGCACCACCTGCGAAGTCCATTGAGTGCTTGTGCTGTGCTGTGCTTAGCTGCTCAGTCGTGTCTGACTCTTTGCGACTGCACAGACTATAGCCCGCCAGGCTCCTCTGTCCATGGGATTCTCCAGGCAAGAATACTGGAGTGGGTAGCCTTTCCCTTCTCCAGGGGATCTTCCAAACCCAGGGATTGAACCCAGGTCTCCCACATTGCAGGAGAATTATTTACCATTTGAGCCGCCAGGGAAAGCCTAAGAATACTGGAGTGGGTAGCATATCCCTTCTCTAGGGGATCTTCCCAACCCAGGAATTGAACCAGGGTCTCCTGCATTGCAGGTGGATTCTTTACCAGCTGACTTGCCAGGGAAGCTCCATTGAGTCCTTCCGTGTCCGACTCTGCAATCCCATAGACGGCAGCCCACCAGGCTCCTCCGTCCCCAGGATTCTCCAGGCAAGAACACTGCAGTGGGTTGCCATTTCCTTCTCCAATGCATGAAAGTGAAAAGTGAAAGTGAAGTCGCTCAGTCGTGTCCAACTCTTAGCGACCCCATGGACTGGAGCCTACCAGGCTCCTCTGTCCATGGGATTTTCCAGGCAAGAGTACTGGGGTGGGGTGCCATTGCCTTCCCCCTATTGAGTCCTTACCAGGTACCAACTTCAACGAGAAGGAGGGAGGAGACTACACAAGGGAATAAATACCATGAAGTAAAACTCATGTCTGAAGCTGAAACAATATTCATGTCTCTTTTTCTATACCTGTAGCTTTCTATTGCTATATCTGTTTTGTATCAACCTATCGAATTATGTAAATTTTTTGCTCATGTATAATGATATGTTCCTAGATGTTATTGCTACATCAAATAGTATGTGCATTTGTAATTTTGTTGGACATTGCGAAAATGTTCTCCATAGGGTCCAACTTACTCACTTCCTAATGAGTAGTCTTGCTTAAATTTCTAGTCTCTTAACGTTATTGGGTTATTTTACACCATTAGAGTTTGTCATACTTCCTATGAAGTATTGAAGCCTCTAAAACTGTGACTGTTAGGTTTAAGGGAAAATTTACAGTAATGAAGCTATGTGTGAATAGCAGCTTTCTTAGCAATATATGGCACCTGAATAAAAAATGAGTTGCATTTTGATCAGAGGAAGATTTAAGCTGTTTTTGTCAGAGAATTCCAAGACTGTCCTTCCAGGCTGTAGCTCTCAAAGTGTGTTCACAGAGCACATTCCTCTAAGAGTTTCCACACACAGAAGACAGAAAACATAGTCGGGAAACATGAAGACACATGAAGCACATTAGTAAACTAACGGCTCTGTGAAACCTTTCGGAAAGTAAATCTGCTTAATTTAATATTTCTCAAGCTTTCTTGACAACAAGACCTTTTATTTTTAACATAGTATATATTGCAGCAATATTGCATACAGTTTCCAATGGAACATGCTATGTGGAATTTCCTGACAAGGCATTCATTTCTTTTCTTTTTTTAAAAAAATTGCAATGAAATTCACATATCATAAAACTTATTATTTTAAGCTGGACAATTCTGTGGTTCTTAGCATATTAACAAAGTTGTGCAATTATCACCACTTTCTGATTCCAGAATATTTTCATCACCCTCAGAGAATAGTTACACCCTACCCCTACCACCCTCCTATCCCCGTCATATCTGGAAATCGTGGCTGTGTTTCTGTCTCTGTGAATCTGTCTTTTTTTGACAGTTCATGTAGCTGGAACCGTACAATACATTGTTTTTAGGGTTTGGCTTCTTCTACTTTGCATAATGTTTGCAAGGTTCATTCATGTATCAGAACTTAATTCCTTTGTTTTTCTATTTACAAAGCTTTGCTGTTTTGCATCAAGAGAACTGAAACTTCATTAAACAAATCAGAATTTTATATAAAACAATAGTGATTTCGTGCTAAGACTTTGGCAGCAGGTTTGTGTTCAAATATTTCATCTTCATTTTGATTCAGAGCTTTTGGGCTTTTAGGTTGCTGTTCCTTCAAATATGTAGTTTAGGTACAAATGTTTGCAGATGTTCCAAGCTTGATTTATTAAAATAGTTTCAGTACAAATCCCTTATGCAATTAAATGCCTATTCATGTGTTCTTTTCACAGTGAAATGTTGTTAACAAATAGTTCTAATATAATAGCATAATGGTTAAGGGAAAACTTGGGTGAAAGTGGCTAATAGTTATGAGCTGGTGTAAGTTTACAAAAAATAGCATATATTTGTTAAACTGATTAAAATGCAGTGTGTGAACTTTGTGAAAAATTTGGAAAAGATGGGAAAGTACAAACAGTATATATTACTTTTAATTCCAATACCCTAAAATAAGCACTCTTAATAATTTGCTATTTTTTTCAATGTTCCTATTGTTAATAATCTTGAAATTAAGGACTTTCATGCCAGTTTGTCCTAATGGGCATCTCTTTTCATGAATTTTGCTTATTGGTTTCCTGAATCGCTTCCTGGCACACGTAGGGAAATATCGGTGCTGGCAGAAACGGGAGCGGCAGCACAGCTGTCACACTTGTTCACTTTGATGCAAACAATTTGCTTAAAATGTTGATATTAATTTGTTTCAGTTCATATTGCATCTTTGAATTTTGAGATCACTTTAACCATTTAAAACAAAAAACTTTAAAAAACGATTTGTGTGATTTACACGATCTACTTCATGCTGCTGCTGCTGCTAAGTCGCTTCAGTCGTGTGCGACTCTGTGCGACCCCACAGACGGAAGCTCACCAGACTCCCCTGTCCCCGGGATTCTCTAGGCAAGAACACTGGAGTGGGTTGCCATTTCCTTCTCCAATGCATGAAAGTGAAAAGTGAAAGTGAAGTCGCTCAGTCGTGTCCGACTCTCAGCGACCCCATGGACTGGAGCCTACCAGGCTCTCCGTCCATGGGATTTTCCAGGCAAAAGTACTGGGGTGGGGTGCCATTGCCGTCCCTGATCTACTTCATAGTTGCACTTTATTTTTTTTTTTTTACTTTTTTTTTTTTTAGTTTGAACAATTAATACATTTCAGATATATTATTATACATATTTCAATGCTATTCTCCCCAATCATCCCACCCTCTCCCGGTCCCAGAGTCCAAAAGTCTGTTCTGTACATCAGTGTCTCTTTTGCTGTCTCATAAATAGGGTTGTTTTTACCATCTTTCTAAATTCCATATATATGCGTTAGTATACTGTATTTGTGTTTTTGTTTCTGGCTTACCTCACTCTGTATAATAGGCTCCAGTTCCATCCACCTCCTTAGAACTGATTCAAATGTATTCTTTTTAATGGCTGAGTAATACTCCATTGTGTATATGTACCACAGCTTGCTTATCCATTCATCTGTGGATGGACATCTAGGTTGCTTCCACGTTCTGGCTATTGCAAACAGTGCTGCTATGAACATTGGGGTACACGTGTCTCTTTCAATTCTGGATTTCTCAGTGTATATGCCCAGCAGTGGGATTGCTGGATCATAAGGCAGTTAGTTCTATTCCCAGTTTTTTGAGGAATCTCCATACTGTTCTCCATAGTGGCTGTACCAGTTTGCATTCCCACCAACAGTGCAAGAGGGTTCCCTTCTCTCCGCACCCTCTCCAGCATTTATTGCTTGTGGACTTTTGGATCGCAGCCATTCTGAGTGGCGTGAAATGGTATCTCACAGTGGTTTTGATTTGCATTTCTCTGATAATGAGTGATGTTGAGCATCTTTTCATGTGTTTGTTAGCCATCTGTATGTCTTCTTTGGAGAAATGTCTATTTAGTTCTTTGGCCCATTTTTTGATTGGGTCATTTATTTTTCTGGAATTGAGCTGTAGAAGTTGCTTGTATATTTTTGAGATTAGTTGTTTGTCAGTTGCTTCATTTGCTATTATTTTCTCCCATTCTAAAGGCTGTCTTTTCACCTTGCTTATAGTTTCCTTTGTTGTGCAGAAGCTTTTAAGTTTGATTAGGTCCCATTTGTTCATTTTTGATTTTATTTCCGATATTCTGGGAGGTGGGTCATGGAGGATCCTGCTGTGATGTAAGTCAGAGAGTGTTTTGCCTATGTTTTCCTCTAGGAGTTTTATGGTTTCTGGTCTTACATTTAGCTCTTTAATCCATTTTGAGTTTATTTTTGTGTATGGTGTTAGAAAGTGTTCTAGTTTCATTCTTTTACAAGTGTTTGACCAGTTTTCCCAGGACCACTTGTTAAAGAGATTGTCTTTAATCCATTGTATATTCTTGCCTCCTTTGTCAAAGATAAGGTGACCATATGTGCGTGGATTTGTCTCTGGGCTTTCTATTTTGTTCCATTGATCTATATTTCTGTCCTTGTGCCAGTACCATACCGTCTTGATGACTGTGGCTTTGTAGTAGAGCCTGAAGTCAGGCAGGTTGATTCCTCCAGTTCCGTTCTTCTTTCTCAAGATAGCTTTGGCTATTCGAGGTTTTTTGTATTTCCATACAAATTGAGAAATTATTTGTTCTAGCTCTGTGAAGAATACCGTTGGTAGCTTGATGGGGATTGCATTGAATCTATAAATTGCTTTAGATAGTATACTCATTTTCACTATATTGATTCTACCAATCCATGAACATGGTATATTTCTCCATCTATTAGTGTCCTCTTTGATTTCTTTCACCAGTGTTTTATAGTTTTCTATATATAGGTCTTTAGATTCTTTAGGAAGATATATTCCTAAGTATTTTATTGTTTTCATTGCAATGGTGAATGGAATTGTTTCCTTAATTTCTCTTTCTATTTTCTCGTTATTAGTGTACAGGAATGCAAGGGATTTCTGTGTGTTAATTTTATATCCTGCAAGTTTACTATATTCATTGATCAGTTCTAGTAATTTTCTGGTGGAATCTTTAGGGTTTTCTACATAGAGGATCATGTCATCTGCAAACAGTGAGAGTTTTACTTCTTCTTTTCCAATTTGGATTCCTTTTATTTCTTTTTCTGCTCTGATTGCTGTGGCCAAAACTTCCAAAACTATGTTGAATAGTAATGGTGAAAGTGGGCATCCTTGTCTTGTTCCTGACTTTAGAGGAAATGCTTTCAATTTTTCACCATTGAGGATAATGTTTGCTGTGGGTTTGTTGTATATAGCTTTTATTATGTTGAGGTATGTTCCTTCTATTCCTGCTTTCTGGAGAGTTTTTATCATAAATGGATGTTGAACTTTGTCAAAGGCTTTCTCTGCATCTATTGAGATAATCATATGGTTTTTATTCTTCAGTTTGTTAATGTGGTGTATTACGTTGATTGATTTGCGGATATTGAAGAATCCTTGCATTCCTGGGATAAAGCCCACTTGGTCATGGTGTATGATCTTTTTAATGTGTTGTTGGATTCTGATTGCTAGAATTTTGTTAAGGATTTTTGCATCTATGTTCATCAGTGATATTGGCCTGTAGTTTTCTTTTTTTGTGGGATCTTTGTCAGGTGTTGGTATTAGGGTGATGGTGGCCTCATAGAATGAGTTTGTAAGTTTGCCTTCCTCTGCAATTTTCTGGAACAGTTTGAGTAGGATAGGTGTTAGCTCTTCTCTAAATTTTTGGTAGAATTCAGCTGTGAAGCCGTCTGGAATCCTTTAGTCCATTGACGTCCATAGAACACATATTTTGTGGAAATCTTGATTATAACTGTGGTGTTGAAGAAGAGTCTTGAGAGTCCCTTGGACTGCAAGGAGATCCGACCAGTCCATCCTAAAGGAGATCAATCCTGGGTGTTCATTGGAAAGACTGATGTTGAAGCTGAAACTCCAATACGTTGGCCACCTGATGCAGAGACTTGACTCATTTGAAAAGATGCTGATGCTGGGAAAGGTTGAGGACTGGAGGAGAAGGGGACAACAGAGCATGAGATGGCTGGATGGCATCACTGACTTGATGGACCTGAGTCTGAGTGAACTCCGGGAGTTGGTGATGGACAGGGAGGCCTGGCGTGCTGTGGTTCATGGGGTCGCAAAAAGTCAGACACAACATAGTGACTGAACTGAACTGAACTGATTATGACATATTCATTTGTAATTTTACTGAAATATATTTACTGAAAATATATTCCATGTTATAAGTATAAAGCATTTCATGAATTATGGATTTTGTTTCTTGTCCGAATAGAGCACACAGACGTCTATAATAGTAGTTAAATTTGACACTTTGGCAAATTCTCAGTCAATAAGTGCTTTAAACTTATATAATTCAAAAAATTGTAAATGTGGCAATATACTTGCCCAAATATGAAGATAGATTATATGCTATTCAATACAGTACTTAAGGCAGTGCTTTGTTGTTCAGTCGCTCAGTCGTGTCTGACTCTTTGCGACCCCATGGACTACAGATGCCAGGCTTTCCTGTCGTTCACCATCACCCAGAGTTTGCTCAAGCTCAAATCCATTGCATCAGTGATGCCATCCAGCCATCTCATCCCCTGTCGTCCCCTTCTCCTACCTTCAGTCTTTCCCAGCATCAGGGTCTTTTCCAGTGAGTCGGCTCCTCGCATCAGGTGGCCAAAGTATGGGAACTCTGTATGTAAATATTCCAGTGAACACTCAGTACTGATTTCCTTTAGGATTGACTGGATTGATCTCCTTGCTGCCCAAGGGACTCTCAAGAGTCTTCTCCAACACCACAGTTCAAAAGCATCCATTCTTTGGCTGTATTTATAACTGTAAATATTTAGACATAGGGCTGCAGGCATGTATTTATGTGACGGAATGGGGAGAAAAGTGAAGAAGTCAAACTGCTTTTAAGCCTTTTCTTGGAGATTTCCTGTAACAGAGTGG
This sequence comes from Tragelaphus eurycerus, assembly GCA_935064755.1. Lineage (NCBI taxonomy): Eukaryota > Metazoa > Chordata > Mammalia > Artiodactyla > Bovidae > Tragelaphus > Tragelaphus eurycerus. The sequence continues at coordinate 1,041,797 of CAKXYN010000019.1, read as the reverse complement.
CTACTAGCATCCTGTGAAAGTGGTTCTGACTGATGCAGAGATGAAAACGTGGAGAAAGTGGTGTGTATGTGTCTTACTTCATGGTTCTGTTTAGGTCCTTTCACCCTCTTTTTAAAAACAAAAACAGTGTCCAGGGTACCTCCGTATCAGTCATTCTTACAGTGTTGCCTCTCTTCATACATTTAACTATGTGGCTGACACCTGGGGAAGGTAACAGAATGAAGCACTAAGCACTTCAAAGCTACCATTTTAAGCTGGAGGAGTCTTTTCTAATTTAGTTTTTATTATCCCCACATTCCACAATAAACTGTGGAAAATTCTGAAAGAGATGGAAATACAAGACCACCTGACCTGCCTCTTGAGAAACCTGTATGCAGGTCAAGAAGCAACAGTTAGAACTGGACATGGAACAACAGACTGGTTCCAAATAGGAAAAGGAATACACCAGGGCTGTATACTGTCACCCTGCTTATTTAAGTTATATGCAGAGTACATCATGAGAAACGCTGGGCTGGAAGAAGCCCAAGCTGGAATCAAGATTGCCGGGAGAAATATCAATAACCTCAGATATGCAGATGACACCACCCTTATGGCAGAAAGTGAAGAGGAACTAAAGAGCCTCTTGATGAAAGTGAAAGAGGAGAGTGAAAAAGTTGGCTTAAAGGTCAACATTCAGAAAACGAAGATCATGGCATCTGGTCCCATCACTTCATGGCAGATAGATGGGGAAACAGTGCCAGACTTTATTTTTTGGGGCTCCAAAATCACTGCAGATGGTGAGTGCAGCCATGAAATTAAAAGACGCTTACTCCTTGGAAGAAAAGTTATGACCAGCCTAGACAGCATATTGAAAAGCAGAGACATCACTTTGCCAACAAAGGTTCGTCTAGTCAAGGCTATGGTCTTTCCTGTGGTCATGTATGGATGTGAGAGTTGGACTGTGAAGAAAGCTGAGCACCAAAGAATTGACGCTTTTGAACTGTGGTGTTGGAGAAGACTCTTGAGAGTCCCTTGGACTGCATGGAGATCCAACCAGTCCATCCTAAAGGAGATCAGTCCTGGGTGTTCTTTGGAAGGACTGATCTTGAAGCTGAAACTCCAATATTTTGGCCACCTCATGCGAAGAGTTGACTTATTGGAAAAGACCCTGAGGCTGGGAGGGATTGGGGGCAGGAGGAGAAGGGGACGACAGAGGATGAGATGGCTGGACGGCATCACTGACTCGATGGACGTGAGTTTGAGTGATCTCTGGGAGTTGGTGATAGACAGGGAGGCCTGGCGTGCTGTGATTCATGGGGTTGCAAAGAGTCGAACACGACTGAGCGACTGAACTGAACTGACCCCACATTCATAACATAACATTACATTTCTTTCTTAAAAATGTCAACTAATTTTTTGGCCATGCTGGGTCTTTGTTGCTACTCAGGCTTTTCTTTAGTTGTGGTGAGCGGGGATGGGGGGCTCCCCTTCAGGTGTGATGACTGAGTTGTGGTGGTACCTCCTGTGGTGGCCCCCATCCTGTGGTGGCCCATCCTGTGGTGGCCTCCCTCCTGTGGTGGCCTCCCTCCTGTGGTGGCCCCTCCTGTGGTGGCCCCCCTCCTGTGGTGGCCCCTCCTGTGGTGGCCTCCCTCCTGTGGTGGCCTCCCTCCTGTGGTGGCCTCCCTCCTGTGGTGGCCCCTCCTGTGGTGGCCTCCCTCCTGTGGTGGCCTCTCCTGTGGTGGCCCCTCTCCTGTGGTGGCCTCTCCTGTGGTGGCCCCTCCTGTGGTGGCCCCTCTCCTGTGGTGGCCTCTCCTGTGGTGGCCCCTCTCCTGTGGTGGCCCCTCTCCTGTGGTGGCCCCTCCTGTGGTGGCCCCTCTCCTGTGGTGGCCCCTCTCCTGTGGTGGCCCCTCCTGTGGTGGCCCCTCTCCTGTGGTGGCCCCTCCTGTGGTGGCCCCTCCTGTGGTGGCCCCTCTCCTGTGGTGGCCCCTCCTGTGGTGGCCCCTCTCCTGTGGTGGCCCCTCCTGTGGTGGCCCCTCTCCTGTGGTGGCCTCTCCTGTGGTGGCCCCTCTCCTGTGGTGGCCCCTCCTGTGGTGGCCCCTCTCCTGTGGTGGCCCCTCCTGTGGTGGCCCCTCTCCTGTGGTGGCCCCTCTCCTGTGGTGGCCCCTCCTGTGGTGGCCCCTCTCCTGTGGTGGCCCCTCCTGTGGTGGCCCCTTTCCTGTGGTGGCCCCTCCTGTGGTGGCCCCTCTCCTGTGGTGGTCCCTCTCCTGTGGTGGCCCCTCTCCTGTGGTGGCCCCTCCTGTGGTGGCCTCTCCTGTGGTGGCCCCTCCTGTGGTGGCCTCTCCTATGCTGGCCTCCCTCCTGTGGTGGCCTCTCCTATGCTGGCCTCCCTCCTGTGGTGGCCTCTCCTGTGGTGGCCCCTCTCCTGTGGTGGCCCCTCCTGTGGTGGCCTCTCCTGTGGTGGCCCCTCCTGTGGTGGCCCCTCCTGTGGTGGCCCCTCTCCTGTGGTGGCCCCTCTCCTGTGGTGGCCCCTCTCCTGTGGTGGCCCCCCTCCTGTGGTGGCCCCTCATGTGGTGGCCCCTCTTGTGGTGGCCCCTCCTGTGGTGGCCCCTCCTGTGGTGGCCTCTCCTATGCTGGCCTCCCTCCTGTGGTGGCCTCTCCTGTGGTGGCCCCTCCTGTCGTGGCCCCTCCTGTCGTGGCCCCTCTCCTGTGGTGGCCCCTCCTGTGGTGGCCTCTCCTATGCTGGCCTCCCTCCTGTGGTGGCCTCTCCTGTGGTGGCCCCTCCTGTGGTGGCCCCTCTCCTGTGGTGGCCCCTCCTGTGGTGGCCTCTCCTGTGGTGGCCCCTCCTGTGATGGCCTCTCCTATGCTGGCCTCCCTCCTGTGGTGGCCTCTCCTATGCTGGCCTCCCTCCTGTGGTGGCCTCTCCTGTGGTGGCCCCTCTCCTGTGGTGGCCCCTCCTGTGGTGGCCTCTCCTGTGGTGGCCCCTCTCCTGTGGTGGCCCCTCCTGTGGTGGCCTCTCCTGTGGTGGCCCCTCCTGTGGTGGCCCCTCCTGTGGTGGCCCCTCCTGTGGTGGCCCCTCTCCTGTGGTGGCCCCTCCTGTGGTGGCCTCTCCTGTGGTGGCCCCTCCTGTGGTGGCCCCTCTCCTGTGGTGGCCTCTCCTGTGGTGGCCCTCCTGTGGTGGCCCCTCCTGTGGTGGCCCCTCTCCTGTGGTGGCCTCTCCTGTGGTGGTCCCTCTCCTGTGGTGGTCCCTCTCCTGTGGTGGCCCCTCTCCTGTGGTGGCCCCTACTATGCTGGCCTCCCTCCTGTGGTGGCCTCTCCTGTGGTGGCCCCTCCTGTGGTGGCCCCTCTCCTGTGGTGGCCCCTCTTGTTGCAGAGCACAGGCTCTAGGGTGCTCGGGCTTCAGTAGCTGCCGCAGGTGTGTCCAGTAGTTGCGACCCCCGGGTTCTAGAGTGCAGGCTCAGGAGTTGTGACGCATAGGCTTCGCGTCTCCTCAGGGTGTGGGCTCTTCCTGGATCAGGGATGGAGCGCGTGTCTCCTGCATTGGCAGGTGGATTCTTTATCACTGGGCCACCAGGGAAGCCCTTACGTTTCTCGACTTCACCTACTTCTTCATCCTGTTTTACCTAGGCCTCTCTAGTCTGAGGCAGAATGACTGGGCTACATGTGAATAGTTACACATTCAGGGTTTAAATGAGTACACATGATTAGCAAGTTAATGACAATTATGCCAAAAGTGCACTTCCATTATGGTTTCATCTGTTTAATGGCGATTTTAAGAATCTAAATATGTTTAAGGAAAATTTCCATGGTGTGTTTGATTAATTTTATTTTAATTGCTATTATCATAATTTAAACAAATTTATGAGTCTGTGAGAGATGTCCTTCCAGGAGGTTATCAAAGGATCTTTGCACATGGGTCTAAAACGTGTTTAATACCATTTGGAGGTTAATGTTTATCTTTTTAAAGTAGTAGTCCGTATACATCAGCCCCAGGGAGTTTCTCACTTCTTGTATCCAATCCAAACTCCGCCTTTTTTTTCACTGATTTGTCTTTAAAATTTGAGCTCTACCTTGTAGGCATTAGTCACCTTCCATCATAGTCACCTTCCAACTGACTCTTTCCGTCATAGCTTTGCATACTTAGCATCCTGGTTCACAAACTTGTCTATTCAGTTAATACACGCGACACTCCTCTGGACTGGGTGTCACGGATGCTGTGGCTCCCCCTTCATAGGGTTTCACGTCTGAAGAAGAACATCGTGTGTATGTGCAGGCTAAGTCACTCAGTCCTGTCTGACTCACTGAGACCCCATGGACTGTAGCCCGCCAACCTCCTCTGTCCGTGGGATTCTCCAGGCAAGAATACAGGAGTGGGTTGCCATGCCCTCCCCCAAGGCATCTTCCTGCCCCAGAGATTGAACTGTTGTCTCCTGCATTGGCAGGGGGATTCTTTACACTGGGCCACCAGGGAAGCCCCGATGACAGACGTAGCAGTATGCAAAAGATCAATTCATCAGTTTTCCTATGGAAACACTTACGTGTTTATTCCAGAACAGGGAAATCAGTATGGACTTTTTAAAAGAATTAATATCTGAGCTGATATCTAACTGGAAAGTGGAAGTTAGTCAGATAAAGAACATGAGGTGGCGGGCGAGGAAGGGAAGCAGCGGGGGGTGGCTGGGGGAGCAGTGGCAGGAGATGAGTGAGCTGTGACTGAGGCGCCAGAGCACTGCGGGGGGAGCCTCATTTCAGGTCATTTCACAGGGAGGGGAGCGAACGGGTGCAGGAACTGTTCATCAGTCAGAATACATAGGACGTTATTACTGGGGAGAAAGAAGAGGACAGTGTAAGAATTGCCGGCATGAGTATTTAATTCACAGAGTCTCAGCCCAACCCCGGGTTTCCTGAATCAGAATTTCAGGGGATGAGCCTGGGAATCTGTGTTCATCACACTGCACAGGTGATGCTGATCGTGAGAAGGCAGAATGAGGCCCACGGCTTTTCACTTGAGCACCTGGCGGGCTGTGAAAGTGAGCGGCACCCCTGTGTCTGACTCTGTGCGACCCCGGGGGCTGTACTGGCGGGCTGTGAAAGTGCACGACACTCCTGTGTCTGACTCTGTGTGACCCCGGGGGCTGTACTGACGGGCTGTGAAAGTGAGCAGCACTCCTGTGTCTGACTCTGTGCGACCCTGGGGGCTGTACAGTCCATGGAGTTCTCCAGGCCAGAATACTGGAGTGGGGGGCCTTTCCCTTCTCCAGGGGTCTTCCCAACCAGGGATCGCACCCAGGTCTCCCGCATTGCAGGCAGATTCTTTACCAGCTGAGCCACAAGGGAAGCCCAAGTCACTATTATAAAGGATGACACTGGTATAAAGGATGCGGAATGAATACAATGATGAAATAGAATTTTGTGTACAGTGAATTTCAGAGGCCTGTAGGACTTTGAGAGAAAACTGGCCTCCAGGTAGTTAGACAGGAAATGCCAGTGCTCGGGGGAGTGGTCTGGTTAGATGGTACAGCCTCAGGAAGCCAGTGGTGATAAAACACGGTCCTAACCATGAGCGTAGCTGAGGTTCTTCCTGGAAAGCATGGAGAGTGAGGGGCTTCCGTGGAGGCTCAGCAGCTCAGAGTCCGCCTGCAGTGCAGGAAGCTCCCCTGGAGGAGGAAAGGGCAACCGACTCCAGCATTCTTGCCTGGGAAATCCCATGGACAGAGGAATCTGGCAGGTAGAGTCCATGGGGCTGCAAAAGAGTCAGACACGACTTAGCAACTAAAACAACACGACGATGGAGAGTGAGACTAGGAGACAGCCATTTAAAGAAGCGTAAAAGAAGACATTCCTCTAAACAGAATATTTAGGAAAAAAATAAGACTGTTGTACCAGGTAAACTAGTTAATAGAACCTAATGGAGGGTCAGGATGCTATCAGTGGTAACAGGTTTCCAATAAAGACAGGAAGGAGAATAAGATACGGAATGGACGGTTCTTTAAATTCAGCACTCTGAAGTTTATTGATGCCAGGAATTGAGTTCTGGGTTATGCCACTTTGAAATGAGTTAAAGAGATTTATTTCTTTAAAAAGAGCAACATAAAATAACCAGTTTCCCACTCCAGGTAATAAATATATAATCAAGCGTTACACTACATTGTATATATCTTTAAGGGGGTCGAAGTCTCACTATTACTTGTATTAAAGGTTCATTATTCTAATGGAGAATCAAAGGAATTTCTGAGATTTTGTTTGTTTTATCTAACTGAATCTAAAATACCTTAAAGTAGTGGCTTATAGATTACATTTTCATTTGGTGTTAGAGTAATTGAGGGCTGTTTGTTCTATTAACCACTATGGTTCTTTCCAGCCATTGATTATTATTTACATTTAAAGAAAAGGGTTTGCGATCTTTCCCTTCAAAAGAAACCATGCCACCCAACATTAAAATTTGTCTCAGAAAGTCAATAAAACTAGTGAATCCCCATATATAACACCTCATTCTTCACTTCCTCTTTGGAACTAAAACGGTTGGGCAGATATCATTTAGGTACTTCCTCATGACTTGTAGTATCTGGGCAGCCAGGTTAAAACGATTACAAGACTATGTCTGTGGCACGGACACTATACTCTTGAGAAGCAAATGGCTGTTGATTCTATAGTGTACTAGGTATACATTGATAGAGCATCTCAATACTGTCCTGGAATCAATCAAAATCTAAATGAAAATGAATTTAAAAAGTAGAAGTCACTCAGTCGTGTCCAGCTGTTTGTGACCCATGGTCTCTGTCCCGCCAGGCCCCTCTGTGCACAGGATCCTCCAGGCAAGAACACTGGAGCGGGTTGCCATGGCCTCCTCCAGGGGATCTTCCGGACCCAGGGATCCAACCCCTGTCTCTTGCATCTCCTGCATTGGCAGGTGCATTCTTTACCACTGTGATACCTGGGAAGCTCCTTTACCGCTTAATATCATATCTTTTTTGTAAGGTGATTAAATTAACATTAAAATTTTTAAATAGCACCAAAAAGTATATAGAAAGAATTTCTTTTTTCTTTCTTTTTTACATTTTTTACTCTAGTTTCTCAATTCCTTAGTGCTGCTCTCAACGGCACTGTTGTGACCGTTTTCTGCGTTCTCTGGATCACGTCCGTAAAGGTGTGCGTGTGTGTCATCCTTCCTCACACAGTTCAGTCCAGTCCAGTCACTCAGTCGTGTCCGACCCTTTGCCACCTCATGAATCGCAGCACGCCAAGCCTCCCTGTCCATCACCAACTCCTGGAGGTCACTCAGACTCACATCCATCAAGTCAGTGATGCCATCCAGCCATCTCATCCTCTGTCGTCCCCTTCTCCTCCTGCCCCCAATCCCTCCCAGCATCAGAGTCTTCTCCAGTGAGTCAACTCTTCGCATGAGGTGGCCAAAATACTGGAGTTTCAGCTTTAGCATCATTCCTTCCAAAGAAATCCCAGGGCTGATCTCCTTTAGAATGGACTGGTTGGATCTCCTTGCAGTCCAAGGGACTCTCAAGAGTCTTCTCCAACACCACAGTTCAAAAACATCAATTCTTTGGTGCTCAGCTTTCTTCACAGTCCAGCTCTCACATCCATACATGACCACAGGAAAGACCATAGCCTTGACTAGATGAACTTTTGTTGGCAAAGTGATGTCTCTGCTTTTGAATATGCTATCTAGGTTGGTCATAACTTTTCTTCCAAGGAGTAAGCGTCTTTTAATTTCATGGCTGCACTCACCATCTGCAGTGATTTTGGAGCCCCCAAAATAAAGTCTGACACTGTTTCCCCATCTATCTGCCATGAAGTGATGGGACCAGATGCCATGATCTTTGTTTTCTGAATGTTGAGCTTTAAGCCAACTTTTTCACTCTCCACTTTCACTTTCATCAAGAGGCTCTTTAGTTCTTCTTCACCTTCTGCCATCAGGGTGGTGTCATCTGCATATCTGAGGTGATTGATATTTCTCCCGGCAATCTTGATTCCAGCTTGTGCTTCTTCCAGCCCAGCATTTCTCATGATGTACTCTGCATATAAGTTATATAAGCAGAGTGACAATATCAGGCTTGATGTACTCCTTTTCCTATTTGGAACCAGTCTGTTGTTCCATGTCCAGTTCTAACTGTTGCTTCCTGACCTGCATACAGATTTCTCAAGAGGGCGGACAGATGGTCTGCTATTCCCATCTCTTTCAGAATTGTCCACAAACACTTCCTAACACAAATGGGCACAAAGCACTACGTTATTATTTAGGCACATTTTCATGCCTAAGGAAGTTAAGTATCACTTCATATTCTTTCGTTTATTGACCTCATTCTTCTTAGTGTGTAAAGAGGATTCTTAGATGTTCTGTAACTTGTCATTCTTCTACTGGAGGATATTTAAATTCCTGCTGGGATTTTGTGACTATAAACCATAGTCCAGTATACATCCTTGCACAAGTCTTTTTAAACAAAGGTGAGTGAATTTACATTCCTAGGAAAATATTTTTTAATCTAAGAATATAATACTTGTATTTTTAATATTTCATGGACCTAACTAACCTTTTCTGTATTTATAATTTTTATTCCATTGCAAATATAACCAAAATAAGATCATGGTGAAGAGTGTGGCTTCAGCGACATAGGGATACACGTGATCATCATGATTCTTATGTTTCTGTTTTTTGCTATTCCACTACAGAGCCAGCATCAGTGAGTAACCCCTGGTCCAAATCAGAAAGTTTACTATCAGCCACCACCTGTATTAAATATCTGTTAAATTCTTGTTGCCATGAGTCAGGATTAGTGTTTTACATCCTTTATTTAATCCCCACAATATCCCAGGAAGTAATCAGTGTTGTTATCCCTACTTTAGAGATGAGGAAACCGAGTCCTTAAAAAGACAAATCCCAAGGCCTCACAAGTATTGTGACTTAGACATTAAATATAGTAGTGATCATACATGCTAGAAAAAGTTAGATATCAAGTTATACAGGAATTGTTTTAAGTATTTGATGATTTTAAAAACATTTTATCAGCTTATATGAAATAAGAGATAATATTTGCCTTCAAATGTCATTCATTGATGATAATTTTGGAAATATGCCCAGGAAATAACACACAAAGTTATTATTTCTATAAAATATTGTGATATAAAATATTGATAACACTTCTAAATTTCAAATAGAGTTCTTGTCTCTTTAATCACAGAATTTTTATCTTTAAGCATTTCAGTGACAGTATGAAATTTCAGAATGTTCTCTTGAAATATATTCATTGTAGTCATTTCATCCTTATTTCATAATAATCAAGACAATATCCATGGACATGAATTTAATTTTCTGAAGTATTAGGACTGTAACTAGTAAGTACACCTTTGTTTTCGTCTGCCTCGGCAGTTGGCACCAGTATCTTCTTTCTTCGTGTCCATGTAAATTTCATGCTTACTGCAGACCGCCTGTGTGCATTTGATTTTTTCCAGTGTTACACCAGCTTTATAATGGAATCAAACTCATTCCACTCTCTCCTCTGTTTCCTTTTCATATGGACCCATTCATTGTCTCAGAGGGTGCTGAGAGGCAAGCGAATGAGTCGCTCTCCTCCGCCTTTGTGAGCAGGACGTTGGTCTGAAGGCACTGAGCTCTTTTTGTCATTTTTCACATCCCAGGAAGGCTTCCCAGGCGGCCAGTACAGAGAGTAAGAGGCAGGAGCTCAATCCCTGGGTCGGGAAGATCCCCAGGAGGGGGACATGGCAGCCCACTCCAGCATTCCTGCTGCGACAATCCATGGGGCTGCAAAGAGTCAGACACAGTTGAAGTGACTTAGCACAGCACAAGCAGCAGGAAAGGTCTAGAAAGATCCTTTTGATTGTAAAATAGATTCCAAGTAGACTTTTAATTGTGTAAGTCCCGATGTTAGTGTCTGTTTTAAGTCTCCATTTCTAGAATCCATGGTTTAATATAATGAAATATTCTGTTCTGAGCTTTAGCTGTTTGCTGCTGCTGCTAAGTCGCTTCAGTTGTGTCCGACTCTGTGCGACCCCATAGAAGGCAGCCCACCAGGCTCCCCTGTCCCTGGGATTCTCCAGGCAAGAACACTGGAGTGGGTTGCCTTTTTCTTCTCCAATGCATAAAGTGAAAAGTCAAAGTGAAGTCACTCAGTCGTGTCTGACTCTTAGCGACCTCGTGGACTGCAGCCTACCAGGCTCTTCCGTCCATGGGATTTTCCAGGCAAGAGTACTGGAGTGGGGTGCCATCACCTTCTAGATGCAAATACTATTTGAATTAGCCATGAGCAGGACATCAACCAGTGGCTGTTCTATAAATATGATAGCAGTTGTTAGTAGGGGCTGAATTAGAGTGACTATGTACTCGCTCAATGTTGGCTTAAAGCTCAACATTCAGAAAATGAAGATCATGGCATCCGGTCCCATCACTTCATGGGAAATAGATAGGGAAACAGTGGAAACAGTGTCAGACTTTATTTTTCTGGGCTCCAAAATTACTACAGATGGTGACTGCAGCCATGAAATTAAAAGACGCTTACTCCTTGGAAGGAAAGTTATGACCAACCTAGATAGTATATTCAAAAGCAGAGACATTACTTTGCCAACAAAGGTTCGTCTAGTCAAGGCTGTGGTTTTTCCTGTGGTCATGTATGGATGTGAGAGCTGGACTATGAAGAAGGCTGAGCACCGAAGAATTGATGCTTTTGAACTGTGGTGCTGGAGAAGACTCTTCAGAGTCCCTTGGACTGAAAAAAGATCCAACCAGTCCATTCTGAAGGAGATCAGCCCTGGGATTTCTTTGGAAATGATGCTAAAGCTGAAACTCCAGTACTTTGGCCACCTCATGCAAAGCGTTGACTCATTGGAGAAGACTCTGATGCTGGGAGGGATTGGGGGCAGGAGGAGAAGGGGACGACAGAGGATGAGATGGCTGGATGGCATCACTGACTCGATGGATGTGAGTCTGAGTGAACTCCGGGAGCTGGTGATGGACAGGGAGGCCTGGCATGCTGCGATTCATGAGGCGGCAAAGAGTCGGACACGACTGAGCAACTGATCTGATCTGATCTGATGTACTCACTCAAGCAGGTAGCTTGGTGTTCTATGTGTATTACATTATTTAATCTCTTTAACATCATCTTGGAGTAGATTAATAATAATATATCCATTGTGCAGATGAGGAAGCTGAGGCTTTTAGAACTTATTCACTGGATTTGCATACAAGAAAACTGATAGATCCAAAATTTAAAACAAGTTCTGTCTAAATTCACAGCCTCAGTTCCACCTGTGGCATTTGCTCTGTCTCTGTCTCTTCTCCCTACCCTTCTTTCCTCTTTTATCCCTCCCTTTTCTCTCTTTTTTCTTCCCGTTGACCTGGGTTCAAAAACAAATAGTAACTTCTGTGTATAGAATCTCTATAAAAATGATCATACTTCTGATCCCTGTGCAACAAAATAAAATGGAGTCTAGATACAGGAGCTTTTGTTCCAGGCTTTGCAAAGAAAGAAGGGCAAATAGAAAAAAAAAGGAAGGAAAATAGTCCTTGCTTGAATAAGATTCTTCCCCAAGAGAAATTGCACGTATGTTTTGAAATTCCAATAGAAAGTCGCTACCAGTGAAAAATCCTCCTGCGCAGTACGCTTGTAGAGATTGATGGAGGTGGGCACCCACGATTCATTGCCCTAGCGATTCAGGTTCGTGGTTTGTATTCATAGAGACGGTGCTCCAGCTGAGGATGTGCTGAGTCAGCTGACACCCATGCACGCAGCACATGCAGTGCGATGCAGGAAAAATAACCCTCTGGATGCCCCATTCACAATGCGGAGCAGAAGCCTGCTGGAAGAACGAGGAGGCAGGAATCACCCCCTTAAATCGTTGTGTTGCTGGTTGAAATACAGCTTTTAGAGTGCTGAGAAGGGAAGGGCCGTTGACTTAAACAGGAGGGGTAGATTCACAAACGGCAAACTTAGGGATCTGAAGACCCGAACAGACTCCAGTGTCATGGCGTGTCCATCACGCTCCTACCAGGAGCACTGCGCATGCCTCACCACCGCTCTGCACAAGGCATCAGACTCACTCCATTTCACAGACGGCAAAACTAAGGCCAGAAGGTGCGAAGCACTGTGCTCCTCAGCCTGTAAGACACCCGTGTGCAGGGAAAAGGGCTCTTCTTTGAAAAAATAACATTAAAATCCTTTTTATTGTATATGTTTTACAGTTATTTAAAGGACTTTACATCTGCTGGAATATGATAGGAAATCAAGAGATAAAGGTTGGCAATAATATTCTGCCACCCTAGGGAAAGTATGTAATGACAGAGTAGAGAAGAGGCTCTTTGGTGGCAAGGAGCCCTGTTGGAACCCAGCACTGCAATTGTGCTCCGAAAGGTTAGAGGCCTGGTGAAGTCAGCGCTCCTGCTCGTCAGCTGTATCGCCGTGGTTTCTGATTCTGTTAAGAGAACCGCTGTGAAAATGTAACTATTTCATAGTTACTGTTTAGTCTTGTGTTTTGCCAAGAAAGGGCAGAATTGGAAATCATTATTTTGTGTTTTGGGCTTAGGTCTCAGGTGGCTCAGAGATAAAGATCCTGCCCGCCGATGCAGGAGACGTGGGTTCGATCCCTAGGTTGGGGAGACCCCCTGGGGGAGGAAATGGCACCCAACTCCAGTATCCTTGTCTGGGAAACCCCATGGACGGAGGAGTCTGGGGGGCTACAGTCCATGGAGCCACAAAGAGTTGGACACGACTTAGCAACCGAGCACACACATGTTGGTAATTTGAACAGAAGTTGTGTGTGTGTGTGTGTGTGTGTGCGCACACACACTTTGTTGTATTGTGTATGTACGCATTCACATGCATACACCTATGTTTGTAAATTACATGCCAGACAAAAACGTCATGGAGCCATGCTCTTGTCATTTTCCCTTTGGGACTCTTATCTGATGTCTAATATTATTATTATTATTTATCATTATTCTTTAATGATTCTACATAAGACTCGTGTCTCCAAGCTACAGCGTCATCACCAATATCACCAACACCATCGTCATTATTTTATTAATAGCAGCAAGAATTGGTCTAAAGCTTGTTACCAGTTAAGAACTGTGCAATACATTTTATATTCATTTGATCATTTAATTAAATGCACTTCTTATATATTGCACCCCAAATAGTCTTACCTTAGTCATAAAGGAAAATATAAGTAAAGCCTGTCAATATGTAAGCTCTAAATTCCTAATCACTATTTATAGCTTATTAAACCTTCCAAATTCAACCTGTAATAAACACAGTCATCTATTTTTCTGATAAATATCAGAATTTTTAAACATAGCATAAAGCAAGGCCTTAATTCTCAAACAAGTTTGAATATTAATTTATGGGCACCCTTAAATAACGGCAGTAACCTATTCCATCCTCTTCTATCTCTGCAAAGGAGCTGTGCTTAAATTGCAAATCATTTTTACCAACCCATTAAAACATGTGCTCCATTAGGCAACACTTGGCCTGATTTCATTCAGTTTGTCCAGGTACTTGGACATTAAAGGATCATAGAAATAAATCCATCTATATTACTTTAGAAGGTTTCGCAATATAACAGGAGGAAAGAAATTATTTTTTAAGAGCTAGCTGAAGATTGAGTTGAAGGTTAGGATAAAAGGAAAACAAGAATCCACGTACTATGATGATAATTCCTTTTTCTTGGGGGAAAAATACCTCAGTGGACATGTTCTCTAAGAAAATGAGCTTTTTTCCTCTAACATGGGAGAAATTTATACAAAAAAGCATGCGATATTTATTGCTATTTGCTCCCATAGAACCATCTCTCATTCTTCTGACAGTATCCCTGATTTTTATTTGGGGTTTCCCTAAACTGTTCGTTTCTGTGCTCTTTCTGCTGCCTTTGCAGGACTGAAGCTCTGACCCCGCTTGAATGGTTTCCCTAAACTCTTCGTTTCCGTGCTCTTTCTGCTGCCTTTGCAGGACTGGAGCTCTGGCCCCGCTTGAATCACGGCTAGCCTGGCAGTTTGAGTTGACCACGGTCCGTGCAGTTACAGGAACTTCAGGGTTCTCACAGGCCTTTTAGAAAAGGCACCCTTTCTTTCCCACTATACTTGAAGACCACACGGACTGACCCTGCCGCCTACAGCGTGGAGTCTAATATGGAATCAGCACAGGGATGCAGAGCCAGGCCCTGGAGACAGATGCCTTGTCCTAGTCACCGGGAAGCCTCGCACTCGGTTCTGTCTGAAGTCCGCCCTGTCCTGGAACTGCGGATCGTGTGGTGCAGTCTATTCCGTTTTACAGTAATTTGGCTTGGGCGTTTTGTCACTTGTAGATGACAACTCTATTTATTGCAGTGATGAGAGTTTGACTCTTTAGAGGACAGGGGAGACAGGAATTTGCTAAGTTGAAAGCTTAGGGGAGATAAAAATGTAAAAGAAGATTCTTGGTAGGAAGAGAAGTGTCCAGGGACGTGGTTTTGGGTGGTAATTGGAGAAATAAAGGATTTCCTGTGGCATGAGGAGAGTGTGGACAAGCACACCCTTTGTAATACGACATCTGTTCTCTGCCACGTTGACATGTTGGAGATGGTGTGACTTCTCATATGCTTAAGAGAAGGGTTCATGCCATTTTGTTGAAAATTAGACTGCATCAATATTGAAAAGAAAAGCTTTTAATTTCACTTTTTTAATATAAATATGACCTTTAAAATTACTCAGGGGTGGGGAAATAAAAAATACTTGATTTCATCTAGGAAGAAAAATGAGAAGTTGAATAATTTTTTTGAAGTATTTAAGTACTTAACTAGATTTGTCAACCATTGCTGTAAAATTCTAAGTAATAGCAGTTTAAAAATATATCAACTCATTTTCCGTTGGGTGGGTTTAAAGTTTCTGAGAGCTTCCCTGGTGGCTTAGTGGTAAAGAATTTGCCTGCCAGTGCCAGAGACGTGAGTTCAATCGCTGGGCCAGGAAGATCCCCTGGAGCAGGAAATGGCAACCCACTCTAGTGTTCTTGCCTGGGAAATCCATGGACAGGGTAGCCTGGCGGGCTACAATCCATGGGGTCGCGAAAGAGTCAGACACAACTTAGCGGCTAAACAATAGCAACAGAAGGGTATTTGAGCCACCATCAATCTTTTACGTTCTTTGTATCAAAAGAGTGGACCCAGGCCAGAAAACGTCCTGTTCGTTAGTGAAGACGCTCACCTCAGGAGTCATGAGGAACAGTCTGGAGGCCCAGCAGGTCAGTTAACCCCCCGAAGCTGTTTTCCTTACTGGGGTAGCAGTAGAAGCTTGTGAAGGCGAGCAGAGACACGGAACACGCGTTTAGAGCGGTGCCCCCGCAGAGCATGCGGGCACGTCTCCGTGAGTGTGAGTGGCTCTTTCTACTGTTACTGCCCTTTTCTTCCCATTAGATACGAGTTTTACAACTTGGGAATGTTGAGTATCTGGATCCCAGTGCAAGTTCAGTTATTGGCTTGCAGTGTGACCCTTGGTCTCTTGGACTTTAATCTTCTTGTCTCTGAAATGAGAGACCACAGCGTCTCCCATGTGCCTTCCAGATCTGAAATCTCTGGGTCGCTCTGGGTTCATGTGTCCTCTCTCCACTGACACACAGCCTCTTCTTAGTGAATATAAAGAGTGGACGCAAGTGTCCTGATGCCTGCCTGAGGTCTGTTTCTTCACAGTGGGTCCTTCCCAGGCAGCGAGCTGCATTCCACATGTTTTACACAAATATGGAGACACTAGCATCTCCAGCCAACACTGTGAAGGCAATGTGGCTGGGCCAGAGGGCCTGGGCACCACAAAATCAAGACTCCTGCATCTGTGTTCCGCTCACCTCCCCTCTGGGTCAGAGCTCCCACTTCCTTCTGGCGCCTCTGATGCAAAAGGCCTGAGGCACGAGGAGGACAGAGGAGAGTGGTGGAGGCAGGCCAGGCTCTCAGACGAACTTCTGGAGAAGGCCGCCTTCTTCAGAACTTTCCCGTCGACTTTACACCTCCCTTCCAACCCTCCCTTCTCATTCCAAGAATTTCAGTAGGACGAAGGATTAAACCTTCTATTGCTGAGCAAGTGTGAGTAATTACGTGCATTTAGTTTAGAGAGGCGGAGAAGGCAGTGGCACCCCACCCCAGTACTCTTGCCTGGAAAATCCCATGGGCGGGGGAGCCTGGTGGGCTGCAGTCCATGTGATTGAGAAGAGTCGGACACGAATGAGCAACTTCACTTTCACTTTTCACTTTCATGCATTGGAGAAGGAGATGGCAACCCACTCCAGTGTTCTTGCCTGGAGAATCCCAGGGACGGCGGAGCCTGGTGGGCTGCCGTCTATGGGGTCGCACAGAGTTGGACACGACTGAAGCGACTTAGCAGCAGCAGCAGCAGTGAAGAGAGAAAGTATTTTCTTGGCAGACTGCTGCTTCAGAAAATTGATCTGACTGCTTTATGTGGGAAAGTAAACGTGTCCCTTTAACCTAAAGTTGTTCGTCACACTTTAGCAAGTCCAGTCATCTTGACAAAAATGATTCAATCAGCCATGGAACAACAGGGAGACTGAGGCGAAGGACTAGAGGAAGAAGGAGATGTTCAAGACCTAAACTTTGGGTCCCTTGCCACGGAAAACCTCAGAAGCAGAATCAAATGGCATCTCAGACAGAGGCAGGTCCCCTGGGAGCTCTGTCTGCAGAGGATCACCGGGCTTCTCGTTTAATAAGGGTGTGGTCTCTCCGTGTCTGCCACACAAAGTCAGTCTTGTTTTTAGGTCACGTACATCATTTCCATCTCCTTGCAAACATGAAGAGAGATCCCACATTAACTTGTTGCTGTTTAGTTTTAAGTCGTGTCCAATTCTTCATGGCCTTATAGACTGTAGCCTCCCAGGCTCCTCTGTCCATGGGATTTCCCAGGCACGAATACTGGAGCGGGTTGCCCTTTCCTTCTCCAGGGGGATCTTCCTGACCCAGGGATTGAACCCATATCTCCTTTCAACAATAACATATCATTTCCATTCACTTGCAAACATGAGAGGAGATCCCACACAAATAAACAAATGGGCTTCCTCGGTGGCTGAGCGGTAAAGAATCCACCTGCAATTCAGGAGCTTCAGGAGACTTGGGTTCGATCTCTGGGTTAGGAAGATCCCCTGGAGAAGGAAATGGCAACCTATTCCAGCATTCTAGCTAGGGCAATCCCGTGGACAGAAGAGCCTCGCGGGCTACAGTCCACTGGGTCACAGAGTCAGACATTTCTTAGTGATTAAAAGCAGCAGCAACAACATGCATGTATGCGTGCATGCTGCGTCACTTCAGTCACATCAGACTCTGCAACCCCAAAGACTGTGGCCCACTGGGCTCCTCTGTCCATGGGGTTCTCCAGGCAAGAGCACTGGAGTGGGTTGCCGTTCCTTCTCCAAGGAATCTTCCCAGTCCAGGGATGAAACCCTTGTCTCCCGTGTCTCCTGTATTGGTAAATGGGTCCTATATCACTGGTGCCGCCTGGGAAGCCCCACACATATGTACACACACACACACACACACACGCATGCATGCTAAGCACTTCAGTCACATCCAATTCTGCAACCCCGTGGACTGTAGCTCTCCAGGCTCCTCTGTCCATGGGATTCTCCAGGCAAGAATGCTGGAGTGGGTTGGCATCTCCTACTCCAGGGAATCTTTCTGACCCAGGGAGGGAAGCCATGTCTCCTGACTTGCAGGCGAATTCTTTACCGAGGAGCTACTGGGGAAGCCCATATATATATGTATATTCTGATTGTTTTTACTTATTCTAAAGTATCAGTTCTCAGGATTCTGGGAGACAAATCTCAGCAAGGCAACAGACTGCTCCATGGAGTAGGCACTGCCTTCTGTCTGAAGAGCATAGAGCTGCGTGTCTTCATGGTCCCTATCAGACTCACAGTGCTAATTTGTACCATCCACCTAAGTTCTACAGATCCCAAATCTGCCCTCTGTTGATGTACTTGATCATGCCCAGTGGAGACACTGTTATTTTAATCTACCTTGACAAGCTCCCTAATTCTATAAAACAAGTCTGGTGAAGGCTGCACGTGGACGTGTAGAGCCTGGATGAAGTGTCAACAGGAATATAATCGGAGGATGTCACTCTCTTTCTAAAAAAACTAGACTTGAACACACACACACAAGTGCCTGCCAGCAAGCATCAGAATACCAAACTGACAGAACAGGAAGTCTCGGTGACTCTGATAAAAACGGTCTCTGTGCATCATCTCCATGGTGATGCCTAGTTTTTAAGGAGGGTGCTTTGTAAATTAACATACCTAAGAGACAAAGAAAGCCAAGTATACTGACTAAAAGAAAGATTAAGAGGGCTTTGCTGGGTTTTGTTTTGCAACAGATCCTAGTCTTCGGTAATATTGCTCCAAACCTTGTGTCTCCTAAGAGACCAACAAAACCATTTCTTCACCTTGCAGCTTAACAATTACATTGCTTATCTCTAACTGCCAGTGCCATTTAGATTTTCATCATAGTTTTGCTTTTCTTAAAAATGCCTGAGATTCCAGCAGAGCCTTGTTGGGAGCTTTTGATTGTTAGTATTCATCAGTTCAGAAAATTACCTTTTCTCCTCTCATTTTTGAATTGAAAGTCCAGCATGTAAATGGCATAGTAATGTCGGGAAGCACAGGATGATTCCCTGCTTTTGGCAGGTGATATTTTTGAAGTTCCTAGCCTGATGGCACTGCTTCCTGGGATTCCTAAATACACTTTATTTGAAATTATTTTGGCACTTTGTTATCCTTCATGAAAATGGGACTGGTTTTTGAAAATTGCTTTCCAGTTACCTGTAAGTCAGGGGTTGTTATCTTTTCCTTCTCAAAGTAATCAACATTTAGTCTATTTTTTCCTTTTCCCTTGCTTGGGTTCATGATTTTTTTTTTAACGACTCAACATTTGTGGGCTCTTTGGGGCTGAGTTTCTCAGAACTGTGATTTATTTGGGTTGTCCAAAAAGTTCGTTTGGATTTTTCCATAAGATGTTACAGAAAAGCTCAAATGAAGTTTTTGACCAGCGCAATACATTACTGAGTACGTCTCCCAAATACAAATAAAGCCTAAAAGACACATGCAGGGTTCCATTATGGTTAAATTCCCAAAGTTCATGTTTTAAAAACTGTCCGTCTTCTTACCAAGTCCCAGCTCACCCTGCTCGCTGCACGGCAGGCCAGTGCGTACGAGGCATGAGGTGTAGAGGCGAGGAAGCGACTTTACTCGGAAAGCAGCTGCCTGAGAAGATGGTGGGCTAGCGCCTCAAAATAATCATCTTAACGTTATCTGGATACTAGGTTCTTTTATAGATTAGAGAGAAAGAAGCAATAAGGAACTAGAGTCAAAAGGCAGACTAGAGAGGGAGAGGGGGTGGGGTAGTAAAGGGAAAGGGTCTTCAGTCCTGCAGAGCATCTCCAGGGAGTCACCTGCCTTCAGAAGGGGAGTGTTCCTCTCTTCCGGTCACAGGCAGCAGGGACGAGCTGTGTCTCCGGGAGCTGAACAGAGGCACTTAGTTCACAGTCACTCGGAGGGGCAGGTTCCTCCAGCCCAGCCGCTGAGTCAATGAAAAGCAAGCCAAAGAAAGTTCCCCATGTGGAGTCAGAATTGGCTCCCTCCCTGGGACAGTGAGAAAGTTTTACACAAGCATACACCAGAAAAAAAGAAATATGTAGGACGATTATTCTCTTTATTGTTGTTATTCTTCAGTCAGTAAGTCTGAACAGTGTCTGACTCTTTGCAACCATGGACTGAAGCACTCCAGGCTTCCCTGTCCTTCACTGTCTCCTGGAGTTTGCTCAGACTCATGTCCATCGAGTCAGTGATGCTATGAGAACAAATCATGTTAGGATTGCTATGATGCTATGAGAACAAATCATGTTAAAATGTCCAAGCTTTTCACAGAATATTTCTATTTGGAAAGCTACTCCTCTTTCGGATTGTAAAGCTCCATGGATTATCCCCTGGCCTCCAATGCCTGTGTATATGTTTGTAACCGCAGGAGGAGAAGTGAGAGTGTCCTTTGAACAAGAGCGGTTTCTCTCCTCCACCTGAGTTTCCCCGAAGCACCAACAGTGCTCCTCGCAGCGCAATGACGCTGCGCACTTGGGCCATGAGCCTTGCAGACTCCCCCCAGTACCTGCAGAGACGCAGCCCTGGTCTCCTGTGCCCTGCTGTGCTGACATTCTTATGCAGAATGCCTGTTACAGGCATTGTCATGCATTTCCAAGGGACCTTAAAAATAATGCACCCAAACCATCTTGCTACTATTTTCATGAATAAATGCCAGCATCTGACCTTATCTCTTGGCTCCGTCTGGCAGTAACTTCTCCACACCTCTTCACTAGGGGTATTGTCAGAGAAAAGGACTGCAGGGTTTTATTATTTAGGGAATTAGTCCATCTTCCTCAGACCTTTTCTAGGAGGAATAATTCTACACGGGGATAAACAGAGGCAGATAAAAATGGGTCACTCCATAATGTAATTTTATTTATTTTTTCCCCACAGAAAACCAGAAAACAAATTGGGACATTGTAAACCCTGATCCAGGCATAAGTCAGTAAGAGGATGCTGTAGAAGGCAGGCCAAACTGGAGTTCATAACTGCCTGAAATAGCGTGAAAATGCTTCATGATAAAAGCTGTCACCTACAGCTTTTGGCATCCCTGTACTGTCTCCAAAGTGTGGGTTTATAAAGTTCACTTGATTATTTCCTGGCACTCTAAGTATAAATATGTTGTTCATACTAGTTAAAGTTCTCAAGTTTGTGAATGATTAATGCACTAAAGGTATGAGTTAAGCCCTGTACCCACTGTTAATGCATTTGTCGTGTGCATCAAACGAGTGACTGCATTCCTAAATCCCTGAGAACTCCTTCCTTACGGGGAATCGACTAGCCTGCACTTCTCTCTGGGCGTCTTTCTGTCGGCACTGGAGACAGTGCCACCCACTCTTCCGCGCTGTCGGCTGTGTCTTGCTCATCTTTAAACAACGTCGTAATTATACGTGAGCCTTCAGTTCACATACACCAACTATTTGATGTTTATACCACAAATTTGGACTTCCTGGTGACTCAGATAGAAAAGAATTCGCCTGAAATGTGGGAGACCTGGGGTCAATCCCTGGATTGGGAAGATCCCCTGGAGGAGGGCATGGCAAC
This sequence comes from Tragelaphus eurycerus, assembly GCA_935064755.1. Classification (NCBI taxonomy): domain Eukaryota; kingdom Metazoa; phylum Chordata; class Mammalia; order Artiodactyla; family Bovidae; genus Tragelaphus; species Tragelaphus eurycerus. Next base: position 1,020,654 of record CAKXYN010000019.1, on the reverse strand, counting down.
CCACTCCAGTATTCCTGCCTGGAGAATCCCATGGGCAGAGGAGCCTGGTGGGTCTCAAAGAGTCAGACATGCACACATCCTTTCTTTATGCAGACTCCTTCCTCACTCCATACTGTCCTGGTGAAGCCCACAGAGGTGGATCAGTAACCTAGGTCTAGGCACCCATAAGGCTGCATATTTTTAGGGAAGTAATGCAGGCCAGGCTAATCTGTCTTTATCCAGAATGTTATAAACTGGAATTTGGAAGTTAAATCTCTGTAGCTCTTGCATCATGACATATAAACATGTGTGTTTGAGATTATCATGACTATCTTTCAGAAAGCCTCCTTTAGGAGGGAGTAGAGCAGATTGATTCAAGGAAGCATAACTAAAAGAGAACTGGGGGGGAAATATATGTACACACACACACACACACACATACCGATTGAAGGCAGGAGGAGAGGGTGACGACAGAGGATGAGATGGTTGGATGGCCTCACCAACTCAATGGACATGAGTTTGAGCAAGCTCCAGGAGCTGGTGAAGGACGGGCAAGGCTGGCGTGCTGCAGTCCATGTCGTTGCAAAGAGTTGGACACGACTGAGCAACTGAACTGAGCACACACACACATATATATTTGACTGTTGAACAACATAGGAGTTAGGAGCAATGACTCTCTGGATAGTCAGAAATCCACGTGTAATTTCTAATTGGCTCTCTTCATCTCTGGCTCCTCTGTATCCCTGGTTCTACATCCGTGGATTCAGTCAGCCTCAGATTGTGTAGTACGGTAGCTTTTAGTGTTGAAAAAAAGACCCATGTATAGGTGGACCCACACACTTCAAACCTGAGTTGCTCAAGGGTGTTTTCTCCTCTGCCTAGATAGTTTATGAGTTAAGGATCATGGTGAGTTGAGAAATGTATTGAGATTCTGTCTTTCATCAGCAAGTATTCCCGTATGAAGAGACCCACGGGGGTGGGAAGTGATTTGGGTTAGTCACAGAGGCAATTTGAACTCATGCAATGTGTGGTGAGATGCTGGGTCAGGAATTAGGGACTGGTTTAGCGCCATACAAGCCACATGATACTGCTTAAGCCACTGAACACCTCTGAACCTCAATTTCCCATCTGCAAAGCCTTGTGATGGTAAACAAGCCCTTCATAGCATTTTTACAGAGGCGAGAGTAAGGCATGAAAGGAAATGTGCTTTGAAAACTGCAAATAAGCTATATAAGTTCAAGCTCTCACTACTAAGAAGTAGCTGGTTATAAGGACTGCTTGATGTGAAAGAAGATTGAAGTGGAGTGAGGGAACAGGCATCTTGCTGTTTGTTTAAAACAATATTGCTGTGAGGTGTTTATTTATCTGAGGTCACAGATCCCTGTGAGAATATGATTATAGACATCCTCTTTCTGAACATCACCCACGTGTATATAAAAAAAAGAAACACTTTGAAGACAATTTCTGGCTAGTACAAATGAGGTTAAGAGACTTACCCTCTCTTTTAATTTGCTACTTTCTTGACTTTTCTCTCTCCATCGCTTGAATGTGAGCTTCATGTGACTTTGACCTGCTCTCTGCTGCATCGGCACCAGCACCGGCTCACAGTGGGGCTCCCAGTGCCGTGTGGACCCGAGCGGGTTCTGCTGTGCGCAGTGCAGAGCCAGCCCCACGGTGCCATGCGGACCCCCAGCGGGTTCTGCTGTGCGCAGTGCAGAGCCAGCCCCACGGTGCCAAGGAGACAAATAACGCCGGACCCCAGGCTGAGCCGTCTGGGGAGGGAGGCCACAGGCAGATAAGCACACAACTGTTAAGGAAGTACTGATAGGACACGCACCAGAAGCAAAGCTGCACTTTAGACATTTTGCAGAGGAAGGAACGGGAGGTCACCTTTGAGCAGGGCCTGATGCGGACTTCAGTGGTAGAGGAGTTAGGGAATGAACTGAAGAGCTACAGAGTGGCTCAGGAGAAGTGTAGAAACATAAGTAAGAGTCAGAAGCTGAAAAACAGCTGCTTTTAGCTGTTTGGCTAACTCATAAATGCTTTGTTGAATGCTCCTGATGTTTTTAAAACTGGGAAGTTTCACTTAAAGACAACAACCTCTGCCTTCTCTTGCGGAGGATGGTGTGGCACGTCTGACTCCCAAGCTGGGGTGGAGCCAGCAGCCAGTCCCTGTCAATGAAGTGAGTCCTCCCCTCCCCACCAGTCTCCTTTCAAGCCATCCACCCCCCTGCCAATGTCATTCACTTATGGAAAACCGTGGTCGAGTCAGAAGAATCCTAGAGCACGTCTTGTGAAAGAGGCATTTATGGAATGGCTCCTGGGGGGATTCATTACCAGGAAGAATCACTGTATGTTGAATGTTTGCTACTGAACACAAATAGAGCTGGAGTAGATGAATGTAAAACAAATCAATTAACAGAAACACGATGGAAAAATATGTGTAATTAGTATGAATGACAGAAACAGACATGATCATTGTTGGTAAACCCAGTAAGGAAGTTGCTGCAAATTATGCAGAGATGATTGCATAGATGAGGCTGTTTTGGGTGATACGAATTGTCAAATTGTGCTGTTGGAGAAGACTCTTGAGAGTCCTTTGGACAGTAGGGGATCAAACCAGTCAATCCTAAAGGAAATCAGTCCTGAATATTGACTGGAAGGACTGATGGTGAAGCTGAAGCTCCAATACTTTGGCCACCTTATGCGAAGAACCGACTCACTGGAAAAGACCCTGATGCTGGGAAAGATTGAAGGTGGGAGGAAAAAGGGACGACAGAGGATGAGATGGTTGGATGGCATCACCGACTCGATGGTCGTGAGTTTGAGCAAGTTGTGGGTGATAGTGAAGAAGAGAGGAGCCTGGCATCCAATACTTTGGCCACCAACGCCAAGAGCCGACTCATTGGAAAAGACCCGGATGCTGGGAAAGATTGAAGGTGAAGGAGAAGAGGGCAGCTAAAGGAGAAGAATGAGGAAGCGTTCTAAGGGATCAAGGATCAGACAAGATTTAGCAACTGAACAACAATCATTTAATTCAATGATTGTATGCATTCCCCATTAAGTCACCATTTCTAAGGTGTCAATTATCATAATTTTTTTTTTTTTTTGGATGAATAATTGCCCCCCCATCCAAAAAAAAAAAAAACACACAAACAAACAAACTTGGTGTTCCCATAGCCTGAAGCCAAGCACGAAAACCGACAAAGCAAAGGAGAAAGATTAAAAACCTCAGGAGCCAGGGCCAGAGGAAGAGAAAGTAATTTGCTTTGACCCAGGCAATAAATCTGCCGGGCAGTAATGACCATCTCTTGACACTGGTGGTGACATTGATCGAGTACAGTGTCCCAGGCTGTTGCCCCCTCCGCCGACCAGAGCCTCTTCTGATTGTTCCCTTCACTATTTATGAACAAATGTCAGAGCAGAGATAAAGGGACGATGCAAGCGCAGTGGCCTCTCTACGTTAATGTGAACCTGATGGAAATCATCACAGACGCCATTCTGGGGGCCAAGGAAGGTGCTCCTTTCTGTTTATGGCATTTTTTCAGCTGTAGAAGTATTCCCAGGACTGGATACTTAGGTAGTTTCAAAGGTCTCACTGGAACAAAGACAGGCAAGCAGACCAAGAGCCTCCACAGCTCAGGCGCATCGGGGGTTCAGCCACGTGGCGGTGGGCGCAGAGAGTGGTTTGTTTTCCTCATTTGGAAATCTGAGCGCAACATTTCCAACATGCAGTGAAGCAGATGTTTTTCCCAGACTGATTTTAGTAAGTCTCCTTATATAAATTGTTGGAGGCGATGTCTCTGATTTTTGACGCAATTGTGTTTTATTTTCTCTGTCACTTAAAATTTGTATGATATCCATAAAGTGGCATTGATCTTCATCTTGTATTGACTGGAATGCAAAAGTAGGAAGTCAAGAAACACCTGGAGTAACAGGCAAATTTGGCCTTGGAACACGGAATGAAGCAGGGCAAAGACTAACAGAGTTTTGCCAAGAAAATGCACTGGTCATAGCAAATACCCTCTTCCAACAACACAAGAGAAGACTCTATACATGGACATCACCAGATGGTCAACACCGAAATCAGATCGATTATATTCTTTGCAGCCAAAGATGGAGAAGCTCTATACAATCAGCAAAAACAAGACCAGGAGCTGACTGTGGCTCAGACCATGAACTCCTTATTGCCAAATTCAGACTGAAATTGAGGAAAGTAGGGAAAACTACTAGACCATTCAGGTATGACCTAAATCAAATCCCTTATGATTATACAGTGGAAGTGAGAAATAGATTTAAGGGCCTAGATCTGATAGATAGAGTGCCTGATGAACTATGGAATGAGGTTCGTGACATTGTACAGGAGACAGGGATCAAGACCATCCCCATGGAAAAGAAATGCAAAAAAGCCAAATGGCTGTCTGGGGAGGCCTTACAAATAGGTGTGAAAAGAAGAGAAGCGAAAAGCAAAGGAGAAAAGGAAAGATATAAACATCTAAATGCAGAGTTCCAAAGAATAGCAAGAAGAGATAAGAAAGCCTTCTTCAGTGATCAATGCAAAGAAATAGAGGAAAACAACAGAATGGGAAAGACTAGGGATCTCTTCAAGAAAATCAGAGATACCAAAGGAACATTTCATGCAAAGATGGGCACAATAAAGGACAGAGATGGTGTGGACCTAACAGAAGCAGAAGATATTAAGAAGAGGTTGCAAGAATACACAGAAGAACTGTACAAAAAAGAACTTCACGACCCAGATAATCATGATGATGTGATCACTGACCTAGAGCCAGACATCTTGGAATGTGAAGTCAAATGGGCCTTAGAAAGCATCACTACGAACAAAGCTAGTGGAGGTGATGGAATTCCAGTGGAGCTATTCCAAGTCCTGAAAGATGATGCTGTGAAAGTGCTGCACTCAATATGCCAGCAAATTTGGAAAACTCAGCAGTGGCCACAAGATTGGAAAAGGTCAGTTTTCATCCCAATCCCAAAGAAAGGCAATGCCAAAGAATGCTCAAACTACTGAACAATTGCACTCATCTCACATGCTAGTAAAGTAATGCTCAAAATTCTCCAAGCCAGGCTTCAGCAATATGTGAATCGTGAACTTCCTGATGTTCAAGCTGGTTTTAGAAAAGGCAGAGGAACCAGAGATCAAATTGCCAACATCTGCTGGATCATGGAAAAAGCAAGAGAGTTCCAGAAAAACATCTATTTCTGCTTTCTTGACTATGCCAAAGCCTTTGACTGTGTAGATCACAATAAACTATGGAAAATTCTGAAAGAGATGGGAATACCAGACCACCTGATCTGCCTCTTGAGAAATCTGTATGCAGGTCAGGAAGCAACAGTTAGAACTGGTCATGGATCAACAGACTGGTTCCAAATAGGAAAAGGAGTACGTCAAGGCTGCATATTGTCACCATGTTTATTTAACTTATATGCAGAGTACATCATGAGAAATGCTGGACTGGAAGAAACACAAGTTGGAATCAAGATTGCCGGGAGAAATATCAATAACCTCAAATATGCAGATGACACGACTCTTATGGCAGAAAGTGAAGAGGGGCTAAAAAGCCTCTTGATGAAAGTGAAAGTGGAGAGTGAAAAGGTTGGCTTAAAGCTCAACATTCAGAAAACGAAGATCATGGCAACTGGTCCCATCACTGCATGGGAAATAGATGGGGAAACAGTGGAAACAGTGTCAGACTTTGTTTTTCTGGGCTCCAAAATCACTGCAGATGGTGACTGCAGCCATGAAATTAAAAGACGCTTACTCCTTGGAAGGAAAGTTATGACCAACCTAGATAGCATATTCAAAAGCAGAGACATTACTTTACCAACAAAGGTTCGCCTAGTCAAGGCTGTGGTCTTCCCTGTGGTCATGTATGGATGTGAGAGCTGGACTGTGAAGAAGGTTGAGCGCCGAAGAATTGATATTTTTGAACTGTGGTGTTGGAGAAGACTCTTGAGAGTCCCTTGGACTGCAAGAAGATCCAACCAGTCCATTCTGAAGGAGATCAATCCTGGAATTTCTTTAGAAGGAATGATGCTAAAACTGAAACTCCAGTATTTTGGCCACCTCATGCGAAGAGTTGACTCATTGGAGAAGACTCTGATGCTGGGAGGGATTCAAGGCAGGAGGAGAAGGGGACGACAGAGGATGAGATGGCTGGATGGCATCACTGACTCGATGGGTATGAGTCTGGGTGACCTCCGGGAGCTGGTGATGGACAGGGAGGCCTGGCGTGCTGCGGTTCATGGGGTCGCAGAGAGTCGGACACGACTGAGCGACTGATCTGATCTGATCTGATTTAATATGTATGAAGTATATTTATATCACATATATGAGAAAAAATCTAAACACCGTATGTTCATCTTCTAGCTTAAGAAATTTTTACTAATGCCTACCCCCGTCCCCGTGACCCTCATGGATCCCATGAGGGTCCTGTCCACAAACAAGCCACGATTACTGTGTTGACTGGGGTTCGTCACCCTGTTTTCCTTTGTGCTTCTACTGCGTGGATCATCATCCAGTGGCCTAGTTCTGCAGGCTTTGGGAGTGTCTGCAAGTGGAATTATGCATCATGGATGCTTCAGCTACTTTCCCCCGCTCCACGTTGACTATTTCAGATTCCTTTATGTTGGTGTGATGGTCTGGGTGGGAGACCAGCAACCAACCACCCAGAAGCCAAATCTAGCTCACTACTTCTGTTTCATTATTTTACTTCATGTCATTTATTTTTTTTAAATGACCAGTTAGTTAAAAGTGGCTTTTCTCCTCACACTTTTAGATTGTTATATTTTAAATAGATACACATCCCTATATATTATCCCGTTTTGCTCCTTAGCAGGTGAAGTCTAACACATTTACTTTTTGGCTCTTGAAGAAAAAGTTTGCTGACCTGTGCCCTAGCCCTTTAGGTCATTAATTTCATTGTAAGAACAAACGTAAGCTCTGTATTCACTTGGCTGCGTCCAATCTGAGCTGTGGTGCACAGGCTCCCACTGTGCCGTGTGAGACCTGTGTTCCGGTGCAGGCTCTGCAGCTGTGGGGTGCTGGCGCAGGAGTTGCAGCGTGTGCATTTATCGGCTCTGCGGCACATGAGATCTTAGTTCCCAGAACAGGGGCTGAGCTCCCGCCCTTCCATTACGAGGTGGAGTCTTAACCACTGGACCACCTGGGAAGTCCCCAGGATTTGTTTTTTAGGAAAATATCTAGTCTCAAGTTGAAGGCCACTTGCCTGTATTAATTTGTTTGCTGTTACAAGTGCTGTGGTGTAGACACTCTTGGGCCAGCCTTGGGTCTACAAGTTTACAGCCTGTAAGTCTGACTATAAGTTATGTGCCTCTTCAGTTGTAGCAAACAATGCCACGAGATTTTCCAGAATGGTTGTGCCGGTTTGTGGTCCCAGGAGCAGAGGCAGGGAACAGTGAAAGGAGCTGTCTGTCTGTTTCTCTCCACTTTCCCCGCCCCGTTTTGTTTCATGTAGCTCCCTGCTTGAGTGTGGGGTTCAAGGAACAAGAAAAGTCTCCCATAGCTGCATCCTCAGGGATTACGGACAAACATAACCAAATCTCCTGGTAGCCGTCGTAGTACTTGATAGATGACATTTTACAGGATGGTTACAATATTCTAGTAATTCACTGTAAATAGAATTGTATTCAAAACTGTAAAAATACACTGAACTTTATATCCATAATATATATGTATATGCTATGCTATGCTATGCTAAGTCGCTTCAGTCGTGTCCGACTCTGTGCGACCCCATAGACGGCAGCCTACCAGGCTCTGCCATCCCTGGGATTCTCCAGGCAAGAATACTGGAGTGGGTTGCCATTTCCTTCTCCAGTGCATGAAAGTGAAAAGTGAAAGTAAAGTCGCTTAGTCGTGTCCGACTCTTAGCGACCCCATGCCCTGCAGCCTACCAGGCTCCTCTGTCCATGGATTTTCCAGGCAAGAGTACCGGAGTGTTCACGGAATTCAAATGTTGTTAATATCTTTGTTGGTGTATGCATTTTTAGAAAACTAAAGAAACATTATCTAATTGTTTGCCAACTTACACAAAACTTCGAGTGACAAAAAGAAATTTCAACAGAAATAGGAGTAATGTTAATAATAGCAGTCTGTGCTGGGTGAGCTGTGGTTTGTGTTCAAGAAGACCAGAGAATCTGAGAATCAGGTCACCACCTGTAAACATTGCTCTGTTCTCAAAGTGGAGAGTGAAAAAGTTGGCTTAAAGCTCAATATTCAGAAAACGAAGATCATGGCATCTGGTCCCATCACTTCATGGGAAATAGATGGGGAAACAGTGTCAGACTTTATTTTGGGGGGTTCCAAAATCACTGCAGATGGTGACTGCAGCCATGAAATTAAAAGACGCTTACTCCTTGGAAGGAAAGTTATGACCAACCTAGATAGCATATTCAAAAGCAGAGACATTTCTTTGCCAACAAAGGTCCGTCTAATCAAGGCTATGGTTTTTCCTGTGGTCATGTATAGATGTGAGAGCTGGACTGTGAAGAAGGCTGAGCACCAAAGAATTGATGCTTTTGAACTGTGGTGTTGGAGAAGACTCTTGAGAGTCCCTTGGACTGCAAGGAGATCCAACCAGTCCATTCTGAAGGAGATCAGCCCTGGGATTTCTTTGGAAGGAATGATGCTAAAGCTGAAACTCCAGTATTTTGGCCACCTCATGATAAGAGTTGACTCATTGGAAAAGACTCTGATGCTGGGAGGGATTGGGGGCAGGAGGAGAAGGGGACGACAGAGGATGAGATGGCTGGATGGCATCACTGACTTGATGGACATGAGTCTGAGTGAACTCCGGCAGTTGGGGATGGACAGGGAGGCCTGGCGTGCTGCGACTCATGGGGTCACAAAGAGTCAGACACGACTGAGCGACTGAACTGAACTGAACTGAGTTGATTTCCAGACTGTATTCTCACTCTCAGAGAAACTGCACTTCCTCATGGAAATGAGAGCCAATCCATCATGGGGAATGGTGTTTATGTAGATGGTCTGTTCAGAAATACTATTATAAAGCAACCCAGGAAATTCAGTTTCTCTCCTCAACCAGTGTATCTTTGAAATTATTTCCCTTGTGGATCAATAGAACAGAGAATAGAATTGGCTTCTCTGGGTGGGCACTCCTTCTTCAGGTCCCCCCAAGTGCTTTGTGTAATGGAAAACAGCAGTGTTGGCGCCTTTAATAAAACAGTGATGGTAATGCTTTCTCTTTCCCTGGCATTACTGCAGAAATGGAGCTGATTCAGAGTCTAGCAGCATGAGAAGAGACGCATTCTCTTAGCAAAGCTGAGACGCATACGTGCTATGGATACGTCAGAGTTCCGAAAGTGTCAGTTTCCCATTATCCAGAGTGGTCAAAGAGTGAAACATCCTTGTTTGTATTCAGTTATGTGCCTGTCTTCATGCCATGGACTGAGTAGCTGAGGACAGGGACCCTACTGCCTTCAGCTGTATATGACTTGGCATATAGATGCCCAATATTTTTATTGAAAAATATATGTGAATAAAACAGTAGATTAAATAAGTGCCCCCTATATAGCTGGCATGCCATCAGGCATAGAATGACTAAACAGGTTAGGTTTCCCCCGTCTGGGGGAAATTAATGGTGGTCTACGAGAAATGTCATGGAGCTGAATAATGAGAAAATCTCTTTTCAACAACAATACGTATAGAAGTTGAATTTACCTGTAAAAATGAGTTGAACTGTTCTCTATTCTCTGAGCAAAAATAAAGCAGCCACTGGAGACAACTAATTGCTCTGGCAAAGCAGTGTCTGTAGAGCTAAGCACAGGGACTGAGGTCCCCTCCCCGGGCCGGCGCTCACTGTGGCACTTCACAGCATGCGTTGGAAGAAGCAGAACTTTTGGATATGAATTGATAAGCATTGACACTAAAGTGGACTCCTGAGCAAGTGAAGTAATAGAGCCTGTGAAAAGCAGCATGTAATGATCTTAATACGTTTCTGAAAAATGGAATAACCGGCTCCAGTGCAGGTCGTGTGGAGAGGGGTCGGGCACGTGTGCAAAGGAGATTTTCAGAAGAGACTAGACTTGATCTGATCACATGAGAACAGAGAAAATTTCCTTATCCCAGATTCTTAGGAGAAGAAAATAAAAATTGACATCAAATATCCCTAAATAGTATTTACAAAGTATACACAGTCTTTAAGCCATTTACAAAAATGTAACAGCTAAACGGATTTAAGTCTCATTCCAGAGAGGAGGCCCATTCATTCTAAACAATTGTTTTGCTTTCTTTTTTTTTCTTCCATTAAGTCAAGAGTTAATGAGCCACTCCAAGTATTGTTAATGATTTAGCAGCATCCGTGAGGGCAGGGGCCTTTTCTTACTTGCTTTCTGCTCTGTCATCCGCATCCAGGATAGTTTATTTATTCAGCAAATGTTTATTGAGCATCTACTTCATGCCAGGCACCAAGAACACCGCCAAGGCATTGAGCAAAAGACACCTAGTCTTTTCTTTTATTGGAACTATGAGTCTAGTGGGGCTATTTTTCTTTATATATTCAACCAGTGAGGACTTGTTCACCAAACCCAACTCTTGTTCTAGACAGGAAGTTGAACACACTATAAGGAAGGGATGGAAATTAACCAAGCTGATTGTTAGGGAGATAAACAGATGGGGGTTTCTGGAGTGGAAATATGCAAGGAGATAGAACAGAGTGGTGTTACAGAGCATGACTACATGGCTCTGTGGATGGCTGTGTAGATGGGACTCAGGAGAGGCCCCAGAGAGAGCGAGCTTTTAAGCTAAGAAATCTGCATTACAAAAGTGAATCTGCCACCAAAAGTGCTGGGCCTGAAGGACTGAGGACTGAATTATTCAATAGAGAATTAAATATTATTGTTTAATTGTCATTATCTGAAGTGCAAAGTCCCATGGACGGAGGAGCCTGCTGGTCTGCAGTCCACGGGGTCACTAAGAGTCGGACACGACTGAGTGACTTCACTTTCACTCTTCACTTTCAAGCATTGGAGAAGGAAATGGCAACCCACTCCAGTGTTCTTGCCTGGAGAATCCCAGGGATGGGGGAGCCTGATGGGCTGCTGTCTTTGGGGTCGCACAGAGTTGGACACGACTGAAGCAACTTAGCAGCAATAGCAGCAGCAGAAGTGCCATGCTAATTTTTATAAACGGCCTTTCTCCCTCTTTGAGTTCATATTATTTTCAGCTATTCCTTCTAAATGTCTATGGTTCTGAAAATGCATAAGCAAGAAAAAACCACGTTACCAGTTTTCCCTTTAGACGGAAAATACTTCCCATGTGGTTAGCGACTTTTGATAGTTTTTCCCCCTCCTAATTCAGGGTAGTTGTTGACAGTGTTCTGAGGATAAGGTGTTTTTTTTTTTTTTTTTTCTTTTTCTCTACTTCTGCCTTTAGGGCAAGCAATACCACCTTCTGCAGTGTTAGTTTTAAATTCTCTGGGTCCAAGACACCAAGAATAACCGGCATAGCAAAGGGCAGAGAAACGTTCAGCGATTGACAATCACCATTTCAAAAAAATTAAAAGCTGTGCTAAATGGATCTTAACGTACTCAAACACGTGAAAAATGTGCTTCAAAACGCAGCTGGGGAAAGACGTTTGTTTTTATTAAAAGTTGTTCAGAGGCATCATCATAGCGACAGAACATTTAAACATCTACCAACACAAAGACCTGAAAAATAGCTCTTCATTGATTTTTTTCGCCTGCTGTATTTTATATATTCTGAAAGCTATTGGTGCTCTTTTAGCAAAGGCTTCTTCATATCTGCCAGATTTTATGAATGATCGTTTTCTGCTGATTCAATCTGGAAAATCCCTTTTGCTGAGACAGTCCCTAATGGCCACCTTTATAGTCCTTCTCACTCATTTTACTCCTCAAGGGAACTTCCTGTATCTCCAGTCTAAGCACAGAGGATCTGAACAATCGAAAATAGCTTTAGCTGGGTTTTCCTTCAGTCAGTCCTCTGCCAGGCGGTATGGATTTTTAGATCTCAGAGTTCAGAGAGATTTTCCGGTTCATATCACCAGAGGCCAGATCACGCAGACACAATATCAGTAGATTGTTGCTTCATTCAGACTAAAACTCTGCCTTCTGCTCTTTCACTTGCGTTTGCCATGGCTGCTTCCAAAACTCTCCAATGCCGACCTCAGAGCTTCGACTCTATGCTAAGATATGGCTGTGTGGTGGATTGAAATGATCACAGTGAAACCTACATGACCTTTTCTTCAGACCATGTCTGAGACTGATTCTGATTAGCTAAGGGGGTGCTCTCAGGAGAGAAGCCTCTATGGATGTACAGGAAGCAGGATGGGGGCTGGGGGAAGGCTGGGTAAAGATGTGGTTTAGGTGCTGACTCAACTCAGCCTGATCCCACAGGGAGTTCTGGAGCTGAAGGAACACCAGAGTTGTCCCAGTTTGAGAAGTGGATGGGTTTTTACACCATGGGAACCGCCGGGCGTTAGCTGTGGGTCCTCCAGGGGACAGGGGTGTGCTCTTCATCAGGCATCTCTGGGTGATGCGGGTACTGTCGGGACCTGGAAGTCCTCCCAAAGGGAGCAGCCAATGACCCTGGCGACCTGGAGATGGGCACCCCTCGGGAAAGGGGGTCCCAGCAGGGAGTCAGCAGGGAGTCCACACAGGTCAGCACCGTGCCTTTGCTGTTGTTGCTTTATTCTTCCTGCCATCAGCCATTCTGGTCCGGGAGGCCCACTGCACAATCGGTTTTCCCTGCGGAGTAAACGGTTACCGATCTGTAACTGATCCTCTCTCATCCACTCTTCAAACGGCTCAGCTTGAATTTGACACGTCAAGAAGCTCCAAACAAAAGGCATAGCTTGAGTTTGACACGTCAAGAAGCTCCAAACAAAAGGCATAATTACTGAGGCTGAAAATGTCCTTGATGACTTATTATCTGTGGGGTTGGTCCTGATGCCCTGAAATGGCATGTTGTGTTTGTCAGCAGAGGACATGTAAACAGCAGTGAAGAATTTCCCATTAAGGAACAAAATGTTGATTTAAAGTTTCATGCCTCAGGTGAATCCCTCCCTGCCAGCCTCCAGGGAAAATGCACGTGCTACTTAATAGCACTCAGAAAGCAACTCACGGCAGGAGCTTGGAAGGCACGTGCAACTAGACGTGAGGTGTAGACGCTCGCTTTCAGCTCAGCTGTGAAAGGCTAATTCGAGGATGCCTCACTTGGCATCTAAGATAGAAGCTACTCAGTCTTCCAGTCTTCTTCCTTTTTATTGTGGTCGAAGTCACATAACCCAGAACGTATCATCTTAGCCATGTGTAGCTGCAGCTCAGAGGCACTAAGTGCCTTCACGCAGCCCTGCAGCTCCCACCATCATCCATCCTGGGAAGCTTTCACCTTCGTAGACTGAAACTTTGTCCTCATTAAACGCTAAGCCTCAATCCCCTGCTCCCCCAACCCCTGGTCCCTGGCGTCTGCCAGTATATTTTGTGACGCTATGAATCTGACGATGCTGGGTACTTGGTCTAAGTGGAATCAAACAGTATTTGTCTGCACCCAATGCATGTTTTTAAGGTTAACCTGATATATGTCCTGCAAGGAGATCATGTCTTCCTGTTTCTTTCCCTGGGTCATACAGTAGGTTCTCACCAATCTTCTTAATGTAAGTGGAGCAGCCACTGTTTATGAACCGCAGGGCTCTGGAGGTTAAACAAACAAAAGACGCAGTGACAGTGGCCGGCATCAAGAGCTGTTTCTGTCTTATTCGGGCCTTGTCCCAAGAAGGCCGTGTGTCTCGTTTAACAGTTAAAGAAACCCTGCCAAGGACCTCTCATTGTTCCTGTGTACAGGTGAGGCAGCCGAAGCACAGGGAGTCCCTACTGAGGTAAAACTGCCAAAGATGCACTGGACAGAGTCTTGGCTCTCACAGCCAGGGAAGGGAAGGTTGCAAAGCATGAGCCCCAGCATACAGAGGTGTGTGATTAAGTCAGGTGGGTCTAAGAGGATTTCCTTAACATAAAAAGGAGGACAGGAATTGCCTGGCCAGGGAGAACAGCAGGTGCAAAATCCCTGTGCCTGAAAGAGCACAGTCCTGCGGCTGGTGGGAGAGTCAGGGCCGGCCTGGAGAGGCACAGCTGGAAAAGGAGACAGCGGCCGGAATATGCAAGACTGTTGCCTGTGTGACCAGGGTTTTCTCCAATGTAATTAGCAGTGGAAGCCCACAGAAACACTGGAAAGCCATCAGTTGTTTAAGTGGTGTTAGGCATGAGAGCATGTGTTTGCCTGTTACGATTAGTTTTTGTTTTCAAGGAGCCCCCTGGTTTTAGAATGAAGAGTAGATTGTAAGGAGGACAGAATAAAGGCATAAATTACGAACTATTGCAGGTGGACTGGGATGAATTCTGACAGTGGCTTTACTAGAGTGTTATTGATGAAGCTAAATAGAAGTTTCATCAGAAAATTGATAGGAATTGGTAATGGATTGGATGAAGAGTTACCCAGAAAAATGCTAAAGTTTATTCCTGGTTTCTTATATGCTTGTAAGAAGAATGTAAGGAAAGACATATGGAATAAAGACCAAGTTTTCTGCGATGATCATGAGTTTGGTTCTACATCTATTTAATTTGAAGTACTTTTGAAAAAATAAAACAAGAGGACAAAAAGGTAGTAGAAAAGAAGTCTAAAATAAAACTCTGAACTAGAGATGGTCATTGAATTTATGAGTGGGGATGAAACGAAGCTAAAAGTATACAAAGTGAAATAAGAAGACACAGAAATAGCCTTGAGTACTCTAATATTTGGGGCTTCCCAGTTGGTGTGGGGCTTCCCTGGTGGCTCAGACAGTAAAGAATCCGCCTGTGATGCGGGAGATCTGGGTTCAATCCCCGGGTCAGGAAGGTCCGCTGGAGGAGGGCGTGGGCACCCACTCCAGTACTCTTGCCTGGAGAGTCCCATGGACAGAGGAGCCTGGTGGGCTGCAGTCCATGGGTCTCAAAGAGTCAGACCTGACCAAGCAACTAAGCAGAGCATGCGGCACAGGAGGCTCTCGTGGTAAAGACTCCCTGCCGAGCGCGAGTCAAGAGATGTGGGTGCAGTCCCTGAGTTGGGAAGATCCCCTGGAGGAGGGCGTGGCAACCCACTCCAGTATTCTTCACTGGAGAATCCACACTGAGAGAGGAGCCTGGTGGGCTACAGTCCCTAGGGTTGCAAAGAGTTGGATATGACAGAAGTGACGTAGCACGCATAAACACACTCTCGTATTTAGTGACTTGACAGACACGTCTCAGTAGATTACCACTTGTGGAATGAAGAATTCATTAGTGAGTTGAAGACATGATATTCTTAGTTTGTTGTCGGGCAGAATAAACATCTGGTAAAATTGTCAATTATGGATTCCTTTCCTTAACTTCTTGTTTGGAAAAGGAACTCTTCAAAGTGAGAAGGAGAGAATTTGTTTCATTCACAAAGCAAAGGGAACATTTTTAACAGAAAGCAAATTTATCTTCGTGTTCACTTTTAAAACTTCCACGTTCTTGCTGAAACACAAATTTCTTACCAAGTACCATGAACAGCACACCAACCGTAAGATCAGCCCCTCTTTGTCTGATGATGATTCATCTCTGACCAGTCATTTGCCAAGAATCCCAGAGCACCTCTGAAGAATGTAATTGAAAACTTGAAATACAGTATGACTCCTGTGTTACCAATTAGAGCCAAAGAACCCAAGAGCGAGCTTACTAAATCCTCTTTGATGGAGAGCAGGCAAGCATCTGAACAAACACGCCATCTGAAGTACACAGTAGCCTGAGGCTCCAACCGAGAAGTCCAAAAGCCACAGAAAAGAGCCCCTCTAGCTCAGCTGGGCGATTGGGATTGGTCCGCCACCTTTTCCAGGTGCAGGCTACAGCCGTCCCTGGGCAGCCTCGCCTGGCAGCCTCGCCTGCGTCGCACCCTATCAGCACGGACAGACCAGGTTTATTTCTCACTGTTCACTGGGCTCACTGCAGACAAATAACATGGGGAGGTTGAAATTCACTGAAAATAATACTAAACAGATTAAATCTATTGCGCATGTGCTGTCTTCCAGAAAGTTCAAGAATATGGTGCATTTTATTATTTTATTTTTTAAGTAAATATGACAAAAACATGAAATTGTCTTCTTAACAGAGGCGTGACTGCAGCCATGAAATTAAAAGACACTTACTCCTTGGAAGGAAAGTTATGACCAACCTAGATAGCATATTCAAAAGCAGAGACATTACTTTACCAACAAAGGTTCGCCTAGTCAAGGCTATGGTCTTTCCTGTGGTCATGTATGGATGTGAGAGCTGGACTGTGAGGAAGGCTGAACGCTGAAGAATTGATGCTTTTGAACTGTGGTGTTGGAGAAGACTCTTGAGAGTCCCTTGGACTGCAAGAAGATCCAACCAGTCCATTCTGAAGGAGATCAATCCTGGAATTTCTTTGGAAGGAATGATGCTAAAGCTGAAACTCCAGTATTTTGGCCACCTCATGCGAAGAGTTGACTCATTGGAGAAGACTCTGATGCTGGGAGGGATTCAAGGCAGGAGGAGAAGGGGACGACAGAGGATGAGATGGCTGGATGGCATCACTGACTCGATGGATGCGAGTCTGAGTGACCTCCGGGAGCTGGTGATGGACAGGGAGGCCTGGCGTGCTGCAGTTCATGGGGTCACAAAGAGTCGGACACGACTGAGCGACTGATCTGATCTGATCTGATCTGAAGCTTAAAAATTGAAATCCCATGTCAGTGGAGGAAAAGCAGCTTTGTCCAGCTGGCCAGTGCAGGCATGGTCTACCTTGCAGAGAGACTTCAGGGTGTGTGCTCATGTCCACTGCCCCTGTAGCTCTCCTTTAAGTTTTTTTTTTTTGTTTCTTTATTCTGTATTTTTAAATACATCTTTATTTGTTTCACTGAGTTGGGTCTTAGTCTCAGCACCCGGGCTCTCTAGCTGTGGCGTGGGGGCTGAGTGTCCCTGCCCTGTGTGGGGTCTTAGTTCCCTGATGAGAGATCGAGCCTACATCCCTTGCACTGCAAGGCAGATTCTTAACCACTGGAATTGTTAACCACTGAAAAAGTCCCTAGCCTTTAAAAAGAAATCTTAGTCCCTCAGAGGCTTGTTGGTATGGAAATTGTCAACAGGCTCCTTTGCCTCTTGAGTTGAAGCAGCTGATGAGAAGTGCGGGCCCAGTCCGCAGTACAGAGAGGAGTAAAGCGGAGGTGTTCCGTTGTTCTGGTCTCCGGGTTCCTGTGGGTGATGTGCTCCCTTTGTCTCAGACCAGCACCCCTCCCACAGCCCTCTCTGTCTCCAGGGTTGGAAATCTGCTTCCTTTTCTTGCCCTGTAGAGCCTGTAGACTGACACTACAACCAGCTCGGTAACCAGCCCCTAGCTGCCCCACTCTTCCTTATGGTTCCCCTACCCTCAGCCCACTCTTTGCGTGTAGCCCCTTTATGAAACCACGTTAGTTCTCTGGGGTGTCTGACCCACACTGGGTAACACAATTCAGTTCAGTCTGGTTCAGTCAATCAGTCATGTCAGACTCCTCATGACCCAATGGACTGCAGCACGCCAGGCCTCCCTGTCCATCACCAACTCCTGCAGTTCACCCAAACCCATGTCCATTGTGTTGGTGATGCCATCCAGCCATCTCATTCTCTGTCATCCCCTTCTCCTCCTGCCCTCAGTCTTTCCCAGCATCAGGGTCTTTTCCAATGAGTCAGCTCTTTGCATCAGGTGGTCAAAGTATTGGAGTTTCAGCTTCAACATCAGTCCTTCCAATGAACACTCAGGACTGATCTCCTTTAGGATGGACTGGTAACACATGTCACAGCCAAATCACTCTGGAACCTCTAATCAGGAACTAAAAACAAACAGAGACCAAGAAAACGGCTTAGAAGGATGCTGATGGACAGAAGCTAACTCAGATGATCAGATCAGATCAGATCAGTCGCTCAGTCGTGTCCGACTCTTTGCGACCCCATGAACTGCACCACGCCAGGCCTCCCTATCCATCATCAGCTCTCGGAGGTCACTGAGACTCACGTCCATCGAGTCAGTGATGCCATCCAACCATCTCATCCTCTGTCGTCCCCTTCTCCTCCTGCCCCCAATCCCTCCCAGCATCAGAGTCTTCTCCAATGAGTCAACTCTTCGCATGAGGTGGCCAAAATACTGGAGTTTCAGCTTTAGCATCATTCCTTCCAAAGAAATCCCAGGGCTGATCTCCTTCAGAATGGACTGGTTGGATCTCCTTGCAGTCCAAGGGACTCTCAAGAGTCTTCTCCAACACCACAGTTCAAAAGCATCAATTCTTTGGTGCTCAGCCTTCTTCACAGTCCAGCTCTCACATCTATACATGACCACAGGAAAAACCATAGCCTTGATTAGACGGACCTTTGTTGGCAAAGAAATGTCTCTGCTTTTGAATATGCTATCTAGGTTGGTCATAACTTTCCTTCCAAGGAGTAAGCGTCTTTTAATTTCATGGCTGCAGTCACCATCTGCAGTGATTTTGGAACCCCCAAAAATAAAGTCTGACACTGTTTCCCCATCTATTTCCCATGAAGTGATGGGACCAGATGCCATGATCTTCGTTTTCTCAATGTTGAGCTTTAAGCCAACCTTTTCACTCTCCACTTTCACTTTCATCAAGAGGCTTTTTAGTTCCTCTTCACTTTCTGCCATCAGGGTGGTGTCATTTGCATATCTGAGGTTATTGATATTTCTCCCGGCAATCTTGATTCCAATTTGTGTTTCTTCCAGTCCAGCGTTTCTCATGATGTACTCTGCATATAAGTTAAATAAACAGGGTGACAATATACAGCCTTGATGGACTCCTTTTCCTATTTGGAACTAGTCTGTTGTTCCATGTCCAGTTCTAACTGTTGCTTCCTGACCTGCATACAAATTTCTCAAGAGGCAGATCAGGTGGTCTGGTATTCCCATCTCTTTCAGAATTTTCCACAGTTGATTGGGATCTACACAGTCAAAGGCTTTGGCATAGTCAATAAAGCAGAAATAGATGTTTTTCTGGAACTCTCTTGTTTTTTCCATGATCCAGTGGATGTTGGCAATTTGATCTCTGGTTCCTCTGCCTTTTCTAAAACCAGCTTGAACATCAGGAAGTTCACGATTCACATATTGCTGAAGCCTGGCTTGGAGAATTTTGAGCATTACTTTACTAGCGTGTGAGATGAGTGCAGTTGTGCAGTAGTTTGTGCATTCTTTGGCACTGCCTTTCTTTGGGATTGGAATGAAAACTGACCTTTTCCGGTCCTGTGGCCACTGCTGAGTTTTCCAAATTTGCTGGCATATTGAGTGCAGCACTTTCACAGCATCATCTATCAGGATTTGGAATAGCTCCACTGGAATTCCATCACCTCCACTAGCTTTGTTCGTAGTGATGCTTTCTAAGGCCCACTTGACTTCACATTCTAGGATGTCTGGCTCTAGGTCAGTGATCACACCATCATGATTATCTGGGTCGTGAACATCTTTTTTGTACAGTTCTTCTGTGTATTCTTGCCACCTCTTCTTAATATCTTCTGCTTCTGTTAGGTCCATACCATTTCTGTCCTTTATCGAGCCCATCTTTGCATGAAATGTTCCCTTGGTATCTCTGATTTTCTTGAAGAGATCCCTAGTCTTTCCCATTCTGTTGTTTTCCTCTATTTCTTTGCATTGAATAGAACAAACGTCCAGTAAAAGGCATCTCCAGGCCACGATGGTTCGATTAGGGAGCTCTCCTGAGCGTTCAAAGTGCTCACATGAATTCTACTCACTCTGCTTCAAAAACAGAAGAGGAGGAAACACGTCCTGACTCATTTCATGAGGCTGCATCACTCTGACACCACAGACAACGAGTGCAGACAGACCGGTAGGCAAAGCGGCAGGCCAGTCTCTCTTTAACTTTTAAAAGTTCCCAATAAAATATTAGCAAATACAATGAAGCAAAATATGAACGAAGTTACATACCATGACAAAGTGGGATTTATTCCAAGCACGTAAGGCTGGTTCAAATTGGAAAGTCAATCAAACTGGAGTTTTACAATTATGAACTAAATTTTCATTAGTAATTATTATGTTTAAATTGTCAGTATCATATTGGGTATGTAGATCACAGTTGGTGCTTCGGATGAATCCGTCCATTCTCTCTAGATTATGACGTGTCCTCACCCACTGCTGAAGCCCTAACCCTGTCAGAGGTTATAGGCTCTGTCGTGGTTGCCGTTTGTTTCATTCTTAACATTGGCGATTCATTGCTTTTCACTTTTAACCTCTGTCAGTTTTGCTAGCGAATTATTAGCTTTTTTTTTTCTTTTCCTGAAGCACCAGCTTTATTTTCCCATTGACTTTGTTTTCCTGTTTTTCATTGAATTCACAACACTCTATCCACATTGCCTAAATCCATTGTGTATGCAGTAAGGAGATGCCATATTTGGATCACATCAAATGATGAAAATTTTGAAATATGAAGTAGCAAGTAAAATAGAAAACTTAAAGGTTGTTCGTTGATCAACTAAATTTCTAATTAAAAACTAAGCCTATACTCCTATTTATGACAGTTTCTAACATAAATTTAACACTGTTCTTTGTTTCACTTATTTCCAACTAGACCTGAGTAGCTTTTAGTAGGAAACGGCAGTCACGCGGATTGAATGGTTCTGCTGTATATTGTCACCCTGTTTGTTTAACTTATATGCAGAGTACATCATGAGAAACGCTGGACTGGAGGAAACACAAGTTGGAATCAAGATTGCTGGGAGAAATATCAATAACCTCAGATATGCAGATGACACCACCCTTATGGCAGAAAGTGAAGAGGAACTAAAAAGCCTCTTGATGAAAGTGAAAGTGGAGAGTGAAAAGGTTGGCTTAAAGCTCAACATTCAGAAAACGAAGATCATGGCATCTGGTCCCATCACTTCATGGGAAATAGATGGGGAAACAGTGACAGAATTTATTCTTGTGGGCTCCAAAATCACTGCAGATGGTGACTGCAGCCATGAAATTAAAAGACGCTTACTCCTTGGAAGGAAAGTTACGACCAACCTAGATAGCATATTCAAAAGCAGAGACATCACTTTGCCAACAAAGGTTCACCTAGTCAAGGCTATGGTCTTCCCTGTGGTCATGTATGGATGTGAGAGCTGGACTGTGAAGAAGGCTGAGCGCCGAAGAATTGATGCTTTTGAACTGTGGTGTTGGAGAAGACTCTTGAGAGTCCCTTGGACTGCAAGGAGATCCAACCAGTCCATTCTGAAGGAGATCAGCCCTGGGATTTCTTTGGAAGGAATGATGCTAAAGCTGAAACTCCAGTATTTTGGCCACCTCATGGGAAGAGTTGACTCGTTGGAGAAGACTCTGATGCTGGGAGGGATTGGGGGCAAGAGGAGAAAGGGACGATAGAGGATGAGATGGCTGGATGGCATACTGACTCGATGGATGTGAGTCTGAGTGACCTCTGGGAGTTGGTGATGGTCAGGGAGGCCTGGCGTGCTGTGATTCATGGGGCCGCAAAGAGTCGGACACGAGTGAGCGACTGATCTGATCTGATCTGATCTGAATGTATCTCAGGCATCTCCATTTGGTCTCAATTTCTTTTCATTTGTTGGCTTGTACTTAGGTAAGTAATTTCCAAATATTGCATATATTGAAAACTGTGCTTACAAAAAAAGACGTCGGGGTTATATTTTTAATAAATTTAGAATCACTTTTACATTTTGTTTCCTCAGGCAACACCTTAATCATCATGTTATTTAGGATTTTCCATTTTGATATAAACAAAACTTTTGATGGGTAGCATTAGTTAATATAAAGAATTAGATGCAACTTCTAAAAGTAGTTTTTAGCCGTTTATATTCGTGGATTTTATACTGCAGACAAAAAAAAAAAAAAAAGAGTAGCAATCAAATTTCTTCACTTACCGTGGTGTTAAAATGCAAATAGAAGTGGATTTAACACAAAGCTGTCTGCCCTTAAGATACAGTTTGATATGCGAGAAGAGTCTCTTACAATAACTCTAGTAAATTAAAACATTTGCAGACTTTAGGGCCTCGTGTTGTAGCTTAGTTTAATTTTACTTCAAAAGACCATTAAGGGTACTATAGAAAGCTGATCTTTATAAGTTGTTTTATGAATGAGACATAAATAAATGAGTAAACATTGAAACTAAAAGTCTTAAGCTTTAAGTGGAATGTAGACATATTTAAACAAAAACAAGAAAAATCTTATTGTGATTTGTTCTGTTGATCTCTTCTGTCTTCTGAACATAAGATTTCTTTGAGCTATAACAAGTCATAAATCCAAATGTGTGGGGTATTTTTTAATCACACGATGTTGCAAGCTTATAAAATAAAGCAAATTTGTGCATACAGCTTTGAAAATGAAAATCTACATTCAAATATTCTATACAGTTTTAACTTTAGTATATTATAAAGAAAATCATGCTAGTGGAAGCCACTTCCTGTCTAGAAATAGGATGCCCAAGTAATTACAATGCAGCTGAAATGCCCAAAGATATGGAATAGTGGAGAGAAAAAATGATAGCAGTAGAAACTTAGGAATAAATAGACCAGATTTTCAGAGCCTTCCTGGGAGAAGGCACATTCGAAGTATAGCTATTTCCTGATTATTTCAGAGATGAGCATCCTGTTCATAGAGTCCATGGGGTAGGGCTGGGTTTCTAGTAAATTGCTTCAGGCAAAACCCAACTCATCAGTCTTTTTATGCAGCAAAACCAGATCAACATTGAAATAAAAGAAACGAAAGAAAGAAAGAGGACAAAACAAAAGTCTACAGTCTTGGAGAAAAGGAGGGATAAGGTGGAGTGTGAAGATTAAAGTGTAAATGCTCAGAGCATCCCTGGTGGTCCGGTAGTCAAGAATCTGCCTGTCAGTGAAGGAGACACAGGTGCAACCCCTGGTCCGGGAAGATCCACACGCCACGTGGCAGCTAAGCCGCTGTGCCGGAACTGCTGCAGCCCACGCACGGCAGTGCCCCTGCTCTGCAAGGGAAGCCACCGCGGTGAGGAGCCCTGGGCTGCAGCTAGGGGGACGGCTGCACGTGGCGAGGAAGACCTGACACAAGCAAAAATAAGTAAATAAATAGAACTGTTTTCTAAAAAAAGGGTATATGCTTAGAGTTCAGTGTGGTTAGCAGGGACAAGATTAGGCTCTATCCTAAGTGGAGTGTATATAACACATTTGTCCATTTTATAACCATCACGGGTATGCTTATGTTCTTTACAAGACTTCACTTATAAACACTACAGACATAACTTTTCAAGCCAGATAATGATTTTTACCCCATATAAGAGACACATGTTTATTCATTAATTCAACACATATGTATTAAGCATGTACTGTGTGCCAGACCCTATTCTAGGCAGTATGGACACAGCAATGAAGACAAAAAGCAGTGGCCTTTGGTGGTTGATAAGGGGAGAAAGATAATAAAACAGAAAAGCAAAATACATAGTATGTTAGAAAAATGGTGACTGCTAAGGAGAAAAGCAAATCCAGAAGAGCAGACCAGAACTTCTGTGGTGGGGAGCTTAAATAGTGATCAGGGCTGCATTCAGTGAGAAGGCGCCGTTGAAGTCAGGAGCTGGTGGATGAGAAGGAGAGGGCCGCATGGATTTCTGCTGCTGTTGTTCAGCCACTCAGTCGTGTCCGACCCGTTGCAGCCCCGTGGACTGCAGCACGCCAGGCTTCCCTGTCCTTCACTATCAGCCAGAGCTTGCTCAGACTCACCCACACGGAGTCAGTGATGCCATCCAACCATCTCATCCTCTGCAGTCCCCCTCTCCTGCCTTCAGTCTTTCCCAGCATCAGGGTCTTTTTCAATGAGTGTGCTCTTGGCATCAGGTGGCCAAAGTATTGGAGCTTCAGCTTCAGCATCAGTCTTTCCAATGAATATTCAGGACTGATTTCTTTTAGAGTGGACTGCTTTGATCTCCTTGCAGCCCAAGGGACCCTCAAGAGTCTTCTCTAGAACCACAATTTGAAACCATCGGTTCTTTGGTGCTCAGTCTTCTTTATGTAGATTTCTGTGCATGGGCCTAAAGCAGAGTGTACCTGGAATTTTCTGAACTAACCGGTGTTGGTGACTGGTGAGGACATGTGAAGGAAATGAGGTCATTTAGGATGCTGTGGGCCTTCCTCCAGGCTTGGCTTTTTTTTTTTTCCTGAGTGATGTAGGAAGTCCTTGGACTTACATGACAGCTGCTGTGCTGAGAATAGGGGCTTCCCTGATGGCTCAGTGGAAAAGAATCCGCCTCTCATCTCAGGAGACTCAGGTTCAATCCCTGGATTGGGAAGATCCCCTAGAGGAGGAAATGGCAACCCATTCCAGTATTCTTGCCTGGGAAATGTCACGGACAGAGGAAATCCCATGGACAGAAGAGCCTTTGGGGGCTACAGTCCATGGGGTCACAAAGAGTGGAGCGTGACTGAACACGTATGCACGTGCTGAGCATGGACCCCCGTGGTGGGCGCAGACAGCAGTGCAGCCAGGACACTGGCTCTGCCATTTTCAAGAAGCTCACTTTCATGAAACCAGCGCCTCAGTTCCCTCATCTATAAAATAGGGATGCATGCATGCTAAATGGCTTCAGTCGTGTCTGCCTTTGTGACCCTACTGACTGTAGCCCTCCAGGCTCCTCTGTCTGTGGGACTCTCCAGGCAAGAACACTGTGTGTGGGTTGCTGTGCCCTCCTCCAGGGGACCTTCCCGACCCAGGGATCAAACCTGAGTCTCTTTGTCTCCTGCATTAGCGAGCGGGCAGGTTATTTACCACTAGCGCCACCTGGGAAGCTCACAAATACGTGATAATAGTACATATTTCATCAGGTTGGTATGAGGATGAATTGAGGCATTATGTATAAAATACACCTGTGACATTAGCCTGTGGACATGCTGATGTCATGTCCGAGTTTTGAGATTCCGTGGACTATAGCCCACCAGGCTCCTCTGTTCATGGGATTTCCCAGCCAAGGATACTGGAGTGGGTTGCCATTTCCTTCTCCAGGGGATCTTCCTAACCCAGAGATTTGAACCAATGTCTGCTGCTTTCGTAGGTGAGTTCTTCACTGCTGAACAACCTGGGGATTATATTGGCAATTATTTGTTAGTATTATCATTATTGGAATAACACTGACAGAAGGTGATGGCCGGGTCAACTACACTTCAAAGAAGTGATGAGATTCTGGATACACATTTAAAAGTGAAACTGATGGAATTTGCCCATCAGTTGGATAGAAGCATAAAAAAAGAGGATGACATCACAGCTGGTTTCAGCAACTGGGAGTATGTAGCTGGCGTCTACCAGGTTGGGGAGGGTGAACTCTGTCAGGAGCTCAGTTTGACTTGGTTTTTCAGATGCCTTTTCCTTACCCTAAGGAGAGCGTGGGTGAGCAGCTGCCTGGAGATGGGGGCCCTCGCTGAAGCCTTAGCCCAGGTTGCTAGCCATCCGTAGATTACCATGCCCATCATGCTTTCCATACTTAGCATTAATTTATGTGGATTTCCACTCATCTGTTTAACTGGCCAATGTGTTTATACTGAAATATCATTTGATATTAAGAAGTGGCAGCACAAAAACGGTTTCTCGGGGCAGTATAAGAATCACCACTTCCAAACCAACTGCACAAATCAATGAAGACAGCTAATGGTCCTTGCAGCTGCTACAGAATCCCAGTTGCTTTTGGAATTTTCTATGTTATTAATGTAATAGCAGCATTGACCATTATCTGTAGCATGCAATTATGAGCACATCTCATCAGTCTTAACCAGCTTCACACTTGAACTTATTTCCATTACTGGAAACATTTCCATTTCTAAAGTCACCCAGACAGGGAGTTAGTGGTGACTTAAGCACATTTCCTTCCCCTGACCAGAATGTGGGTATTGCTGATGCTCATTTAGTGCTGGATGAGGAAAGCCTCTCGGACCTGTCAGTCCATCTGTCCTTTCTCGACCCATCTCTAGTGTAAGTAGAAGCAGATGTTGCAAAAATACTAACAGGTAGAATGCATGGAGTCACTTATGTCCTCCTGGCTATACTCAAGGTTTTCCATTTTTAGGAAAGAAAACTGAAAGCCTTTCTGACTTTCAAGCCCGCAGTCCTCGCCCCCTGGCCGCACCCCCCGACCCAGTACGAGACTCCAAGCCCCACCCCTCCTGTGCTTCCTGCTTCACACCCTGGAGTTTCATTTTTGAAAATGTGGTAAAGAACCCACCTGCCGGTGCAAGAGACCTGAGAGACGAAGGTTGGATCCCTGGGTTGGAAAGATCCCCTGGAGGAGGGGATGGCAATCCATTCTAGTATTCTTGCCTGGAGAATCCTGTGGACAGAGGAGCCTGGTGAGTTATGGTCCATACGATCACAAAGAGTCGGACATAACTAAAGCGACTTAGCAGGAACGAAGTCGCTAAATTGTGTCCGACTCTTTGCAACCACATGGACTGGAGTCCACCAGGCTCCTCTGTCCGTGGGTTTTCCCAGGCAAGAATATTAGAGTGGGTTTCCTTTTCCTCCTCCAGGGAATCTTCCTGCTTCCTGGTGGTCATTTTTAGATGGGATGAAAAGTGTACAGAACAGTCGAAGCTTAAACCAGGAAAGCTTTCTCTATTTCAGGGACACTTTTAGATGGTCCAACAATGAACAGTTAGTGGATAAAGAGAACAGAGGTGACTCAGAACAAAATTAAAAACAGATAGGTCTGTGTATTATCTATGGGTTTTAGTTTCTTATCATTCCATTCAATAGAGTGTGTTCTTTCTAGTGCTCAGAAGTCAAGGGGTTGCATAAAGCTTTTTGCTACTGCTAAGTTGCTTCAGTCGTGTCCGACTCTGTGTGACCCCATAGATAGCAGCCCACCAGGCTCCCCAGTCCCTGGGATTCTCCAGGCAAGAACACTGGAGTGGGTTGCCATTTAAAGCTCTTTAATTCCCTCTTAAACAACTGGTTTGTTTCATGGACTTCTAACCCTATCACATCTCACAGATACCAACCCCTAAAGATGAGGATGGAAAACGTGGGAAGTGCTGACGCAAACCTGATCCACCGGAAAAGAGACTGACAATGTCCTTTCCTTTGGATTAAGTGAATGGTGTATGTTTTCATCTGAAATAAGTCCTTTGACTGACTTGAGACGGGAAGGGGGCAGGCCTTCAGGAGATTTAAAGTATCTTCAGGGGAGGGGAAGACTGTATTTTATTGGGGTCAGATTAAATTATTTAGTGAATGGTTTTGCTTTTCTTTCTGAAAGAAAGAAACAAAAGATAATTCCTCTGGCTGTCCTCACTGATAATACTCACGGTGCCAGGCCACACTGTGCATCTTGTTCATCCACAGTGAAGAGTGGCTCTCTTGCCTGGAATGTCAGGGTGACCTCCCAGGATTTGAATTAAATTAATGTTAAGAAAAACTCTAATATTTAGAATTAGCTCTTCATTAGAAATAGACATGAGCGAGTGGTGTTGATCAGGTGCGCATATTATTCTCTGTGTGGATGGATAGATGCCACTACTGATTATAGGATTAAATAATTGTTCTGGTCGGTTTGTTTCCCAAGCATCATATCAGATCAGATCAGTCGCTCAGTTGTGTCCGACTCTTTGCGACCCCATGAACCGCAGCACGCCAGGCCTCCCTGTCCATCACCAGCTCCCGGAGGTCACTCAGACTCACATCCATCAAGTCAGTGATGCCATCCAGCCATCTCATCCTCTGTCGTCCCCTTCTCCTCTTGTCCCCAATCCCTCCCAGCATCAGAGTCTTCTCCAATGAGTCAACTCTTCGCATGAGGTGGCCAAAATACTGGAGTTTCAGCTTTAGTATCATTCCTTCCAAAGAAATTCCAGGATTGATCTCCTTCAGAATGGACTGGTTGGATCTCCTTGCAGTCCAAGGGACTCTCAAGAGTCTTCTCCAACACCACAGTTCAAAAGCATCAATTCTTCGGCGCT
Organism: Tragelaphus eurycerus; assembly: GCA_935064755.1. Taxonomy (NCBI): domain Eukaryota; kingdom Metazoa; phylum Chordata; class Mammalia; order Artiodactyla; family Bovidae; genus Tragelaphus; species Tragelaphus eurycerus. The sequence goes on along the minus strand of CAKXYN010000019.1, from coordinate 992,673 downwards.
CAGCCTTCTTCACAGTCCAGCTCTCACATCCATACATGACCACAGGAAAGACCATAGCCTTGACTAGGTGAACCTTTGTTGGCAAAGTAATGTGTCTGCTTTTGAATATGCTATCTAGGTTGGTCATAACTTTCCTTCCAAGGAGTACTGCTACTGCTGCTACTGCTAAGTCACTTCAGTCGTGTCCGACTCTGTGTGACCCCATGGACGGCAGCCCACCAGGCTCCCCCGTCCCTGGGATTCTCCAGGCAAGAACACTGGAGTGGGTTGCCATTTCCTTCTCCAATGCATGAAAGTGAAAAGTGAAAGTGAAGTCGCTTAGTAGTGTCCGACTCTTAGCGACCCCATGGACTGAAGCCTATCAGGATCCTCCGTCCATGGGATTTTCCAGGCAAAAGTACTGGGGTGGGGTGCCATTGCCTTCCCTGTCCAAGGAGTAAGCGTCTTTTAATTTCATGGCTGCAGTCACCATCTGCAGTGATTTTGGAGCCCAGAAAAAGAAAGTCTGACACTGTTTCCACTGTTTCTCCATCTATTTCCCATGTAGTGATGGGACCAGTTGCCATGATCTTCGTTTTCTGAATGTTGAGCTTTAAGCTAACCTTTTCACTCTCCACTTTCACTTTCATCAAGAGGCTTTTTAGCCCCTCTTCACTTTCTGCCATAAGAGTGGTGTCATCTGCATATCTGAGGTTATTGATATTTCTCCCGGCAATCTTGATTCCAACTTGTGTTTCTTCCAGTCCAGCATTTCTCATGATGTATTCTGCATATAAGTTAAATAAACATGGTGACAAGATACAGCCTTGACGTACTCCTTTTCCTATTTGGAACCAGTCTGTTGTTCCATGACCAGTTCTAACTGTTGCTTCCTGACCTGCATACAGATTTCTCAAGAGACAGATCAGGTGGTCTGGTATTCCCATCTCTTTCAGAATTTTCCATAGTTTATTGTGATCTACACAGTCAAAGGCTTTGGCATAGTCAATAAAGCAGAAATAGATGTTTTTCTGGAACTCTCTTGCTTTTTCCATGATCCAGCGGATGTTGGCAATTTGATCTCTGGTTCCTCTGCCTTTTCTAAAACCAGCTTGAACATCAGGAAGTTCACGATTCACATATTGCTGAAGCCTGGCTTGGAGAATTTTGAGCATTACTTTACTAGTGTGTGAGATGAGTGCAATTCCCAAACATACAACCTAGCAAATATAGACACATAGAAAGGTGAAAATATTACCTAAAAAAAAAAGCTAGCGGCCAAAGTGAGCCCAGTGGCCATGGGGTCTCAGCCTCTCTGCACTGATGAGGCTGCTCCCATCATCGCTCAGCCCTGGGCTTGACCTGGGTTGCGGCTGATGCTCCTGTGACGCGCCTTTCAAGCCTGGCTCCCCAGACATCTCATCACCTCTGTGATCGACGATAGCCAACCGCTGCTGCTGCCGCTACACACCTTCTACTCCAGTGATCAAGAGCTGGTTCCTACAGTTTTCAACTCAGGATCTGAGCTATAGAGCCTTTGTAGATATTTAATTTAAATTTATTTTCTGATTATTAAAAGAACCTGTGCTAAATCATAGATTACAAGGAAATATATGAACGAAAGAGAAAAAAAAAAGTAACTATAATCCCACCATCCAGATATAACAGATTTTAACATTTTAGCGTATATCCTTCTCATATTATTTTTCATACTCTGAATGAGATATTCACTAGTCTTCTGCCTGCTTTTTGCTTAAAAATATATAACAAACAATTTTCTATTTCAGAAACACTCTCTGATAATTTTGCTCCTTTTAATGGGGCTGGGGGAAAGGATGTGGGGTTTATTATAAAATCCTGGTTTCATCCGAAGTGTAATATCTTTCTCCCTTTAGCTTTATTGAATTATTAAGAGATATACGATTAAACATAAATTTTTTATCACTGTATATGGGAAGATATATATGTATATATATGTATCACTGATTCTCAACTGGGAGTGATTTTGCCATCTGGCGACATTTGGCGAATTCTGGAGTCGTTTATGGTTGTCACAACTGGAGGGTGTTAGTGCTAGTGGGTGGGGATCAGGGGTGCCACTGGATATTCCACATTGCACAGGAAGGTCCCACAGCAGAGTCGTCTGGCTCAGGATGGCAGGAGCACACAGGCTGGCTGCTGTGTGTGCACGCACGAGTGCACCAACCAACCAGTGTTATGACTGCTGCTGCTGCTAAGTCACTTCAGTCATGTCCGATTCTGTGCGACCCCATAGACGGCAGCCCACCAGGCTCCCCCGCCCCTGGGATTCTCCAGACAAGAACACTGGAGTGGGTTGCCAGATGATTAGTGCTGTTATAAATACCCTTTGCATGCATACACCTTTCCACACATTTCTAATTATTCCCTCTAGGTAAATATCTAGAGTTAGAATTGCCAGAACAATAGAGGTAATGATTTTTAGAGTTTTTTTCTTTTTATAAACACACCCAGATTCCCATTCTAAAGAGCTGTACCACTTAATGCTCTCCTCATCAGCTGGAAATTCTGTCATTTCCATATCTTTATGCATGGCTGTTTGTAAATTTATAAATAATTGAATATTTTCTGGGAAGAATATAATTAATTTTGTATGTATTTGTTTCATTACTGGCAAAGTTGAAACAATAGTGTTAAAAATGGCTTTTCTCATTTTAATTATAATGCCATTTCAGTTCAGTTCAGTTAAGTTGCTCAGTCGTGTCTGACCCTTTGCGACCCCATGAACCACAGCATGCCAGGCATCCCTATCCATTAACAACACCCAGAGTTCACTCAAACTCATGTGCATCTAGTCAGTGATGCCATCCAACCATCTCATCCTCTGTCGTCCCCTTCTCCTCCTGCCCCCAATCCCTCCCAGCATTAGGGTCTTTTCCAATGAGTCAGCTCTTCGCATCAGGTGGCCTAAATATTGGAGTTTCAGCCTCAGCATCAGTCCTTCCAGTGAACACCCAGGACTGATCTCCTTGCAGTCAAAGGGACTCTCAAGAGTCTTCTCCAACACCACAGTTCAAAAGCATCAATTCTTCGGTGCTCAGCTTTCTTCACAGTCCAACTCTCACATCCATACATGACCACTGGAAAAACCATAGCCTTGAGTAGATGAACCTTTGTTGGCAAAGTAATGTCTCTGCTTTTTAATATTTAGTAAACTTGATGTTTGCTGTTGATTCTAGAACTGTCTAAGTTTTATAACTGTAAGTTGGTGTTGACCATTGGACAAATGATCTTGTGAATGAAAGAATCTTTCATTCTATGAATGAATGTCAAGGCTGTGTGACCTTGAGTTACTCTCCCAAGGACTGTGTGGGTTCTACACAGATGAGATAAGGGAAAAGTGGAGATTGAATGGAGGGTTAATTTTCTCAGTTGGGGTGCCTGGGAGAATTTAGAAGGAATTGAGCAGCATGCAGTCTGGAGACTTTAATAAAGCATTTTTCCTCGTATCTGTTACAGTAGTCTAAAAGCCCAGTATCTATATGTATTTGTAACAGGTTGATGATGATGAGAGATACCATGTATTGAACATGTGTGTTTCAGTTAACTATTTCTGTGTGTCTGAAAAGCAAAAGTGGGAGGAAAGATACAAGTGTGTGCATTGGTTAGGAATTTGTACAATCTTGAGTGAGACATGGCTGGTGTAAGCAGGCTGGCTCATTCTTAAGGAAAGCTAACTGCAGGCTGAGTAAAGCCGTGGCTGGGATCTATTTGTCTCTCTGTGGTCTCTCATTATCTACGGGGATAAAGTGGATTTATTTTCATGGTGGGCCATGGTTCCAAGAGAAAACAAAAGCATTCAAGAGCCTCTTGAGCTGGAGGTTTGAAGGCCTTATAACTGTACTGCTGCCACACCTGCCGGCCACAACAAGGCAGAAGGCTGCGCCGGGCGAGGAACAGGGCGAAGGTCAGGGCGAGGGTCACAGGGCGAAGGTCAGGGCGAGGAACAGCTCCACCTTCTGATGGAAAGTCACAGGGCGAAGGGTACAGACACAGGGAAGAAGGTGAACTGCAGCCATCTAAGCAATCATCCTACCATAACTTACCATGTGGCAGGCCTTATATTAAATGTGTGTGTGTGCGCGTGTTTAATCCAAAAGTCTTGTATGACTCTTTGTGACCCCATGGACTGTAGGCCAACAGGCTCCTCTGGCCATGAGATTTTCCAGGCAAGAATACTGGGGTGGGTTGCCATTTCTTTCTCCAGGGAATCTTCCCAACCCAGGGATCAAACCTGGGCGTATTGCATTGGCAGGAGGGTTCCTTGTGGATGGAACGACCAGGGAAGGCATACTGTGATTACAGAACACAACCTATATTATATGATATTGTTATATTAAGAGCTCCAGAAAAACATTGATTTCTGCTTTATTGACTATGCCAAAGCCCTTGACTGTGTGGATCACAATAAACTGTGGAAAATTCTGAAAGAGATGGGAATACCACACCACCTGACATGCCTCTTGAGAAACCTGTATGCAGGTCAGGAAGCAACAGTTAGAACTGGACATGGAACAACAGACTGGTTCCAAAGGGGAAAAGGAGTATGTCAAGACTGAATATTGTCACCCTGCTTATTTAACGTATATGCAGAGTACATCATGAGAATCGCTGGGCTGGAGGAGGCACAAGCTGGAATCAAGATTGCTCTAAGAAATATCAATAACCTCAGATATGCAGATAACACCACCCTTATGACAGAAAGTGAAGAACTAAAGAGCCTCTTGATGAAAGTGAAAGAGGAGAGTGAAAAAGTTGGCTTAAAGCTCAACATTCAGAAAACTAAGATCATGGCATCTGATCCTATCACTTCATGGCAAATAGATGGGGAAACAGTGGCTGACTTTATTTTTCTGGGCTCCAAAATCACTGCAGATGGTGACTGCAGCCATGAAATTAAAAGTTGCTTACTCCTTGGAAGGAAGGTTATGACAAACCTAGATAGCATATTGAAAAGCAGAGACATTACTTTATCAACAAAGGTTCATCTGGTCAAGGCTATGGTTTTTCCAGTGGTCATGCATGGATATGAGAGTTGGACTATAAAGAAAGCTGAGTGCCGAAGAATTGATGCTTTTGAACTGTGGTGTTGGAGAAGACTTTTGAGAGTCCCTTGGACTGCAAAGAGATCCAACCAGACCATCCTAAAGGAGATCAGTCCTGGGTGTTCATTGGAAGGACTGATGCTGAAGCTGAAACTCCAATATTTTGGCCACCTGATGCGAAGAGCTGCCTCATTTGAAAAGACCCTGATGCTGGGAAAGATTGAGGGCAGGAGGAAAAGGGGATGACAGAGGATGAGATGGTTGGATGGCATCACCAACTCAATGGACATGGGTTTGGGTGGACTCTGGGAGTTGGTGATGGACAGGGAGGCCTGGCGTGCTGTGGTTCATGGGTTGCAAAGAGTCGGGCACGACTGAGCAACTGAACTGAACTGAACCTACATATTAATTTAACTGCTACAAAATATAAAGCCAATATAATATCAGAATACCTATCTGATGATAATTTAATTAACACAATATATAAAACTATGACAAACCTAGTAAAGTAATGCTCAAAATTCTCTAAGCCAGGCTTTAGCAATATGTGAACCATGAACTTCCTGATGTTCAAGCTGGTTTTAGAAAAGGCAGAAGAACCAGAGATCAAATTGCCAACATCCACTGGATCATGGAAAAAGCAAGAGAGTTCCAGAAAAACATCTATTTCTGCTTTATTGACTATGCCAAAGCCTTTGACTGTGTGGATCAGAATAAACTGTGGAAAATTCTGAAAGAGATGGGAATACCAGACCACCTGATCTGCCTCTTGAGAAATCTGTATGCAGGTCAGGAAGCAACAGTTAGAACTGAACATGGAACAACAGACTGGTTCCAAATAGGAAAAGGAGTACGTCAAGGCTGTATATTGTCACCCTGTTTATTTAACTTATATGCAGAGTACATCATGAGAAACGCTGGACTGGAGGAAACACAAGCTGGAATCAAGATTGCCAGGAGAAATATCAATAACCTCAGATATGCAGATGACACCACCATTATGGCAGAAAGTGAAGAGAAACTAAAAGCCTCTTGATGAAAGTGAAAGTGGAGCGTGAAAAAGGTGACTTAAAGCCCAACATTCAGAAAACGAAGATCATGGCATCTGGTCCCATCACTTCATGGGAAATAGATGGGGAAACAGTGGAAACAGTGTCAGACTTTGTTTTTCTGGGCTCCAAAATCACTGCAGATGGTGACTGCAGCCATGAAATTAAAAGACACTCACTCCTTGGAAGAAAAGTTATAACCAACCTAGATCACATATTCAAAAGCAGAGACATTACTTTGCCAACAAAGGTTCGCCTAGTCAAGGCTATGGTCTTTCCTGTGGTCATGTATGGATGTGAGAGCTGGACTGTGAAGAAGGCTGGGCACCAAAGAATTGTTGCTTTGAACTGTGTTGTTGGAGAAGACTCTTGAGAGTCCCTTGGACTGCAAGGAGATCCAACCAATCCATTCTGAAGGAGATCAGCCCTGGGATTTCTTTGGAAGGAATGATGCTAAAGCTGAAACTCCAGTACTTCGGCCACTCATGTGAAGAGTTGACTCATTGGACAAAAGACTCTGATGCTGGGAGGGATTGAGGGCAAGAGGAGAAGGGGACGACAGAGGATGATATGGCTGGATGGCATCACTGACTCGATGGATGTGAGTCTCAGTGAAGTCCGGGAATTGGTGATGGACAGGGAGGCCTGGTGTGCTGTGATTCATGGAGTCGCAAAGAGTCGGGCATGACTGAGCGACTGATCTGATCTGATCTGATGACAAACCTAGACAGTGTATTAAAAAGCAGAGACATTACTTTGCTGACCAAGGTCCATATAAAGCTGTGGTTTTTCCAGTAGTCATGTGTGGATGTGAGTTGGACCATAAAGAAAGCTGAGCGCCGAAGAATTGATGCTTTGAACTGTGGTGCTGGAGAAGACTAGAGTCCCTTGAACTGCAAGGAGATCAAACTCGTCCATCCTAAAGGAAATCAGCCCTGAATATTCATTGGAAGGACTGATGCTGAAACTGAAGCTCCAATACTTTGGCCACCTGGTGGGAAGAGCTGACTCCTTGGAAAAGACCCTCATGCTGGGAAAGATTGAGGCCAGGAGGAGGAGGGGATGATAGAGAATGAGATGGTTGGATGGGATCACCAACTCAATGGACGTGAGTCTGAGCAAACTCTGAGAGATTCTGAAGGACAGGGAAGCCTGGTGAGCTGCAGTTCAGGGGGTTGCAAAGAGTCAGACAAGACTTAGGAACTGAACAGCAACAGCACAATGCCAACATAAGGTCAGGATCCTGTCTGATGAGGAAACATATGCAAGTCTCAGTGGGGAAGCAGTGGAATGGAATGGTACCCTGGCAAGGGATGGAACCATATCTTTGTAGAAGGTAGAGAAGGGGCTATTATTTTCTATACTATGTATTTCTAAATCAGAGAGAAGATAGCAACGTTCATAAATTTTCTTTATCAAATGGGTAAGTATGTTAGAAATATTATTCAGTAAATTTCTGTTCCAAATATTTCCTTTATCAAAAATCCTATGTAGTGACTGTGGTCAAATTTTAACTTCAGTTGGAGTTGCAAGCTTATATTTACAAATTTTGATCAGTAATTAAATATAATTTTGGAACAGGCTGATATGAGAACTACTTGTCAGATTCTATCTATTTAAAATCAGAGAATCTTTGATACAGAACTTAGTGTTGACAAGTCCTCCACTCCAGAACATTCCACTGAATGGAGCTTGCCGTCTGATGGGATTCGTAAGGAGTTCTTTCTTCTGCAGCAGCAAAATCTGCCTTAATCCATCCCGTGGGTCACATGGGTGATCATCATGTCTGGTGGAACATTTCCCCATCTTTGTCTGTTCCCTCACTTTGCTCTAGTTTTTTTTTGTAGTGTTTCTTGTATCTTTTTCATTGTATCCATTTTGGTTTATTTGTGAGCTGTTGTTTTCCCCATTAGAACGTGGGCTCCACGAGGTCAGGGACTTGCTTTGTTCACGGCTGCATGTCCAGTGCCTGGAACGGTGCCCAGCACATAGCAGGCATTCAGGAAACATTGCTGAATAAATAACTGCTCCTTCTCCACCCATTAGCCCTTGTCATATAAGATTTTATATTGCTACTCACTGTGTGCATCATCCACAATTGTGACAACGTTGCCTTCCGTATGGTTACCAAAATTGCTGGAAGAATGTTAAACGAAATGGAGCTATATTAATATAAAGAATAGTATGGAAGATATGCAAGCTCCTTTCTCTGAGATACTGGAAAAAAGCAATATATCAGTTGTTATTCAAAGTTACTAATGCCCTAACCCCCACTATGGGGCTTCCCAGGCGGCTTGGCAGTAAAGAATCCACCTGCCAAGGAAGAGACATGGGTTCGATCCCTGATTGGGGAGGATCCCCTGGAGGAAGAAATAGCAACCCACTTCAGTATCTGTGTGTGCCTAGATAATGCCAGGAACAGAGGAGCCTGGTGGGTTACAGTCCATGTGGTGGCAAAGAGTCAAACCTACCAGCTGAGCAAGCATGCACCTTTAATCCAAGCTATTTTCCTCATAATTAAAAATTAAATGGAATCTAGATCAAATAAAACATGACTAAAACTAGTAACATGTATGAAGAAGGGATCAATGAAAATTAATGGACATGAGATCAACCAAAGAAAGACATTCACAGAGTAAAATGTCAGATGTCCATCCCAGGGTGGGGATCGGAGGGTCCTTCTAAGAGAAGCTCTGTCTCTGTTGCAGAGGTATGTGGGTCATCAGATTAAGTGAGCCGTTAAACATGCAAACAGGTATTATTACCTACGCTTATTCTGATGCTACAAAACCAAATAACCCTCTCATCGTTTTGCTTTAGTCAGAGCTTGCCTACAGGGAAAGAGTATGCCGTCAAGCCAGCTTCCTGTTTACCTGATAATTTTATTCTCATTGGAATTCAGTAGTTGTCATTCTGGCAAAGCCCATAAGTCTCTTTGAGCTTTATTAGTGTCGTTCGGTGTCCCCAAGTCAGATCAGCTCCAGAACAGTGACAAGAGCGTGTATCTGAGTTTGGAAGGGTGAATTCGTCATTCTGGACAGCCAACTAGCCCTCCCTCATCAGAGGTACTAACTGTTCTGCTGGGTGTGGAGTGCTTTGAATATATTATTCAAATCAGGAATCACTTTACAGATGTTCCCAAAGCAAACCTCTGGGATATTTTCATCAAGAAATCTAAGGGTTTTTTGTTTTTCCTCCCAAAACAAACACATGTCAGAAAGTGATTGAAAGATAGCACAAAATGTGTACCTCGGTCCCAGGATAACCCCAAAATTTATTTCCAAAAAATAGCTGATGTATTCACAGAAAAGGTCATGAATCTCTCTCTATGGTTTTTGTGTTTTTGTTTACTGTGGACTAGTTGTTGGACTTTTGAAGCACTATTTTCCAATTAGTGAAATTACTGCACACCTACTGTCTTTCCCCGCAGCTGCTGTGAAACCTAACGGCCAAACCCTTCATGTGCAGGCTCTCACTGCAAACTCCACTTTGTTCTTCCCTTCTTTTCCTCTTTTTTCCCTCTTGTATTAAGTGACACAAAAGAGCTGTGATCCGCTCTTGGGAAATGAACGTGTTACTTGCTTGATGCAATGCACAAGCTTAAACTTTAATGGATTCTTTAAGAAGGACCAGTTCACAGACAGAATTCTTTTATCCCACAGTGGTGACAAGGAAAGAGGAACTGAGGATTTTCAACAATGAAGAATAAGAAATATGGGAACTTTTTCAAAGGCTGAGATGATGTACAGGTTCTAAAAATATTTCATTTGCATTCAAAATATGCCCTTCTAGTCTAGAAAGGAATACAAATTTTTGTTAGATTTTAGATAATTATATTGACATATTGGTGCTTTTAAAAGTCACTGGCCATTTATTATTTAGAAGAAAATAGAGTGTATTTAGGTGTAAAACCATGCATGAATGTATTCAGCATAGCGAGAAATATTAGTCATTTTTTTCCCTTCAGCTTTCAGTTGAATAATAGCAGCACACTAGGTTATTTTTATAGCTTGTTTATTTAAAAATTAGTACTTATAAGGCTGGAGTCAAAAGTTTTCTTTCACTGGTTTAGGTCAAGCCTAACTAACTCCAGTATAGTCAACTCATGCTTTCTTCCATTTATATGGACGTCAATGCAAGTTGAGCCAATAAATAAGTAAATAAACCTGTTTTGTGTGCTTAGTATGGCTAGAAGGTGCAGGTGAAGACATAGAGAGGTTAAAATTTGATTATCACCTTTGAGAAGCTTTTAAGTCAATTGTTCTGGCAAAGCCTGGGCTTTGGGTCCAATAGGAGGGATGTCGTGAGGATGACACCTCGATTTACCATTCACTGGTGGGTCCTTGATTTTGGAGTTTCCTCCTCTATGAAGTGAATTTTTAGACTTGTTGAGATGAAATAAAACAATATATTTTTAAAAATCTAGCTTAGTTCCTGGCATAGATAAGCATTCAAAGGTATGAGCTATGACCTTTGATCAATATAATCAAATATATTTGATCAATATAACCATTGATCACTCTATCCATTTTTTGATCCAATTGTTTTTCATTTGTTAAGTTGTGTCTGACTCTTTATCACACCATGGACTGAAGCACACCAGGCCTCCCTGTCCTTCACTATCTCCCAGAGTTTGTTCAAACTCATGTCCATTGAGTCAGTGATGTCATCCAACCATCTCATCCTCTGTCGTCCCCTTCTCCTCCTGCCCTCAATCTTTTCCAGTGTCAGGGTCCTTTCCAATGAATCAGGTCTTCACATCAGTTGGCCAGAGTATTGGAGCATCAGTTTCAGCATCAGTCCTTCCAATGAATATTCTGAACTCATTTCCTTTAGGATTGACTGGTTTGATCTCCTTGATGTCCAAGGGACTCTCGAGAGTCTTCTCCAACACCACAGTTCAAAAGCATCAATTCTTTGGTGCTCAGCTTTTTTTATTGTCCAGCTCTCACGTCAATACATGACTACTGGAGAAACCATAGTTTTGACTATTGGATCTTTGTCAACAAAGTCATGTCTCTGCTTTTTAATACTCTGTCTGGGTTTGTCATAGCTTTTCTTTCAAAGAGCAAGAATTTTATGGCTGCAGTTGCAGTGGTTTTGGGGCCCAAGGAAATAATATCTGTCACTGTTTCCACTTTCCCCCCATGTATTTATCACGAAGTGATAGGACTGGATGCCAGGATCTTAGTTTTTGAATGTTGAATTTTAAGCCAGCTTTCTGCCGTTGAAGTGGTATCATCTGCGTATCTGAGACTGATGATATTTCTCTCAGCAATATTGATTCCGGCTTGTGAGTCCTCCAGCCCGGCATTTCACATGACGTGCTCTGCATATAAGTTAAATAAGCAGGGTAACAATATACAGCCTTGACATACTCCTTTCCCAATTTTGAACCAGTCCACAGTTCCATGTCTGGTTCTAACTGTTGCTTCTTATCCCGCATATAGGCTTCTCAGGAGGCAGGTAAGGTGGTCTGGTAGTCCCATCCCTTTCAGAATTTTCCACAGTTTTTTGTGATCAACACAGTCAAAGGCTTTAGCATAGTGAATAAAGCAGAAGTAGATGTTTTACAATAGGCATATATAATATGGCAGTATTTTATTCATTAGTAACCTAAAGATGTCCCTACATGGATCACTGCCTTGTTGTGGCAAAGAGGCTTGCATAACTCAGTGAAGCTGTCAACCATGATGGACCGGTTCTAGCAGAGAGTTCTGACAAAACATGGTCCACCAGAGGAGGGAATGGCAAACCACCCCAGTATGCTTGCCTTGAGAACCTCATGAACGTACAAAAGGCCAGAAAGATAAATGACACCAAAAGATGAGTCCTCCAGCTCTGAAGGGGTCCAGTATGCTACTGGAGAAGAGTGGAGGAGAATTACCAATAGCCCCAGAATGAATGAAGTAGCTGGGCCAAAGAGGATATGACACTCAGTTGTGGATGTGGTGATGAAAGTAAAATCAGTGCTGAAAAGAACAGTTTATATAGGAACCTGGTGTGTTAGTTCCATGAATGCAAGAAAACTGAATGTGGGCAAGCAGGAGATGGTAAGAATAAACACCGGTTGAATGCAGAGTTCCAAAGAAGAGCTAGGAGAGACAAGAAGGCCTTCTTCAATGAACAGTGCATGATAATAGATGAAGGGGAAAGACTAGAGATCTTACCAGGATAATTAGAAACATCAGGGAGCATTCTGCCCAAAGATGGGCACAATAACGGATAGAAGTGGTAGAGACCTAGTAGATGCTGAAGAGATCAAGAAGAGGTGGAAAGAGTACACAGAAGAACTGTGTGAAAAAAATCTTCGCGAACTGGATTACTACAATGGTGAGGTTAATCACCCAGAGCCAGACATTCTGGAGTGCAGTCAAGTGGGTCTCAAGAAGCACCGCTGTTAATAAAGCCATGGACGTGATACAATTCCAGAAAAATTCCAGAAGAACTATTCAGAGCCCTAAAGAACGATGCCAGCAAGGTTTTGCATTTATTATGTCAGCAAATCTGGAAGACACAGCAGTGGCCCCAAGACTGGAAAAGGTCAATCCTCATCCCGATTCCCAAGAAGGGTAGTACTAAGGAATGTGCTAACCATCAGACAGTTGCACTCATCTCCCATGCTAGGAAGGTCACGCTTAAAATCCTCCATGCTAGGCTCCAGCATTGTGTGAACCGAGAACTTCCAGTGTCCAACCTGGGTTTAGAAAAGGAAGAGGAACCAGAGATCAAATTGCCAACATTCGCTGGATTATAGAGAAAGCAGGGAATTTCAGGAAAAAAAAAACAAACCCATCTCTGTTTCATTGACTACACTAAAGCCTTTGACTGTGTGGATCATGACAAACTGTGAAAAGCTCTTCGATGGGAATACCAGACCACCTGACCTGGGCCCTGAGAAAGCTGTATGTGGGTCAAGAAGCAACAGTGAGAACCCTGCACGGAACAGCTGTTGGTTCAAGGTCGAGAAAGGAGTGCGGCAGGTCTGCTACTGCTGTCTGCGGCCACCCTGCTTGTTTAATCTGTACGCTGAGCACATCATGAGAAATGCCAGGCTGGATGATTTACAAGCTGAAGTTAAGATAGGTGGGAGAAACATCAACAACCTCAGATGTGGATGACACCACTCTAATGGCAGAAAGTGAAGAGGAACTAAAGAGCCTCTTGATGAGGGTGAAGGAGGAGAGTGAAAGAGCCAGCTAGGAATAAATATTAAAAAAAAAAAACAAACTAAGATCATGGCATCCAGCCCCATTACAGCATAAAAAAACAGAGGAGGAAAAGGTGGAAATAATGACAGATTTCTTTTTGGGGGGGCTCCAAAATCACTATGAATGGTGACTGCAGTCATGAAATCAGATCATTGCTTCTTCACAGGAAAGCGATGACAACCTAGATAGTATGTTGAAAAGCAGAGACATTACTCTGCTGACAAAGGTCCGTATAGTCAAGGCTGTGGTCACACGTGGTTGTGACAGCTGGACCATTAAGAAGGTAGAACAGCGAAGAACTGATGCCTTTGAACTGCGGTGCTGGAGAAGACGACTGAAAGTGACCGTAGAACACGGAGATCAAACCAGTCGATCTGGAAAGACTGCTGATGAAGCTGAAACTTCAGAATTTTGGTCACCTGATGAGAAGAACTGATTCATTGGAAAAAGACGCTGATGCTGGGAAAGATTGAGGGCAGGAGAAGAGGGCAACAAAGGATGAGATGGTTGGACGGCTTCATGGATGCAATGAACATGAACTTGGGCAAACTCCAGGATGGTGGGGGCAGGGAGGCCTGGCGTGCTGCAGTCCATGGGGTCGCAGAGTTAGACATGACTGAACAACAAAACATAAAGACGCATCATCCCCTTCTCTCCATGGGTCTAATGAGGGAACCCAAACATTGCTGATAGGATAGACTTTCCATTATTCAACTAAATGCACATTTATAGAAATTTTTACTCTAGCTATTCCATATGTCTATGTCATGGAATAATTAAGTAAAATAATAGAATGAAAAAAGCAGAACCTAATAATTACTGATTTTATGTCATATGGCAAATACTTGTAATATCTGATCTCAAATATTGTCTTAAACAATAATGAAAAACAAATCACCATGAGGTGCATGTAAAACGCCTGTTTTACACACCAGGATATGAGGCCAATCAATCACAAAAATAGCTATATCTGGAGCATAAACTTAGTTGTGTTTATAGCAATACTATAAAATTTATAATTGTGTGGCAGTCATTAAGTTTTAGAGAAGTTGAATGAAGCCATGAGGAAATGTACGACATAACTCAGTCATCTTTTACTGAAGTGTCCTAGGTGAGGCCCTAATCTAGCCGTGCTCCAAGATAACAGCCGACGGCCATGAGACTAACTCCTAGCCCACCCTTCTGATAACTGCCCTTCTTCAGACCCTGATCACATGGTCCCGGTGGAAGATACTGTGTTCTTACGTGACTCTATTATCCTGTTCACAGTCGTTTCAGGGATGAACGTGACCCATGCCAGTGAGCTCCATTCATAAGATTTGGTCTTAAGAGCCAGACAGCTCAGATGACTGTATCTATATTGCTATTGGTTCAGTCGGAAAAGAATTTGCCTGCCGATGCAGGAGTCCATGGATCGAAACAGCTGGACACAGCGACTAAATCACCACAGCCTCGTGCTAAGTCTCTTCAGTCATGTCCGACTCTTTGCGATCCCATGGACCACAGCACACCAGGCTCCTCTGTCCATGGGATTCTCCAAGCAAGAATGCTGGCGTGGGCTGCCACGCCCTCCTGCAGGGGGTCTTCCCGACCCGGCACTGAGCCCATGTTTCTTATATTTCCTGCACTGGCAGGTATTAGGACTTGGTATAATTTAGATAAATGTAACCTACACTGGGTTTAGTAAAAGGAATCCATAGTTTCCTTTAAGTGAAAATTTCAAAGTAGCATGGGATTCATATTAGTGACTGAGACAGTCAAATGATGCTGTTCACAACCCGGTTTCTTCCTGTATTTGCTCCATGGTGGAAACTTTACTTTCTAACTTAATTTGATAGAAACCCACAATTCCAGACATTTTCCTTTTGATACCAGATAGTGCAGCAATTTCAAACTTCATATTCTTAAGCTACATAGTCCAGCGAAGAAGAATCTTCTAGTAGTCCTCAAATATTGCTTGGCATCCATTCTCTTATTTTAGTCCTGATCAGTCCGTATGTGCATTCCTGTACTAATCACTGTCTAAGGTTGGGATAGATGAGTGGGATGTAAGATTAAGCTAGTTTACACTTATCTCTATGTAAACCTAGAGTCGTGGATGTGCTGAATACTTAGAAAATGTCATATCTGGATCTGGAATATAGATGGAAAGTTTTTTAAAAACCCAAAGCACAGTTTGTAGGAAAAGTTTAGGGGAAATGAATGCTAAAGAAGTATATATGTTATATATATGTCTTTATGAATATTATACATATATAATTATGTTTATATATTTAGGGCTATTTAATTGTTCAGAAGGTGAAGAATCTGCCTACAGTGCAGGAGACCAGGTTTGATGCCTAGGTCAGGAAGGTTCCCTGGAGAAGGGAATAGCTACCCGCTGCAGTATTCTTCAGAGAAGGCAATGGCACTCCAGTACTCTTGCCTGGAAAATCCCATGGATGGAGGAGCCTGGTAGGCTGCAGTCCATGGGGTTGCTAAGAGTCGGACACAACTGAGCGACTTCACTTTCACTTTTCACTTTCATGCATTGGAGAAGGAAATGGCAACCCACTCCAGTGTTCTTGCCTGGAGAATCCCAGGGATGGGGGAGCCTGCTGGGCTGCCGTCTATGGGGTCACACGGAGTCAGACACAACTGAAGTGACTTAGCAGCAGCAGCAGCAGTATTCTTGCCTGGAGAATTCCATGGACAGAGGAGCTTGGCAGACTTACAAAATATCACATCTAGATATGGAATATAGATGGAAAATTTTTTAAAAAGCAAAGCATCAGAATCAGAATCAGATCAGTCGCTCAGTCGTGTCCGACTCTTTGCGACCCCATGAACCGCAGCACGCCAGGCCTCCCTGTCCATCACCAGCTCCCGGAGGTCACCCAGACTCGCATCCATCGAGTCAGTGATGCCATCCAGCCATCTCATCCTCTGTCGTCCCCTTCTCCTCCTGCCCTCAATCCCTCCCAGCATCAGAGTCTTCTCCAATGAGTCAACTCTTCGCATGAGATGGCCAAAATACTGGAGTTTCAGCTTTAGCATCATTCCTTCTAAAGAAATTCCAGGATTGATCTCCTTCAGAATGGACTGGTTGGATCTTCTTGCAGTCCAAGGGACTCTCAAGAGTCTTCTCCAACACCACAGTTCAAAAGCATCAATTCTTCGGCGCTCAGCCTTCTTCACAGTCCAGCTCTCACATCCATACATGACCACAGGAAAGACCATAGCCTTGACTAGGCGAACCTTTGTTGGTAAAGTAATGTCTCTGCTTTTGAATATGCTATCTAGGTTGGTCATAACTTTCCTTCCAAGGAGCAAGCGTATATATAAACATATATACCTCTTCAGAATTCATTTCCCCTAATTTTTTCCTACCAACTATGCTTTGCTTTTTTTTTTTTTTTTTGGAAAAAGCAAAGCATAGTTGGTAGGAAAAAATTAGGGGAAATGAATTCTGAAGAGGTATATATGTTTATATATATATATATGTCTTTATATATTATATGTATTCCTTTATAATTATGCGACCTACGTTTGTATATATAACGAGATACAAAATCAGATTCGATCCAGATCTGCCTGGTTTCAGTCCCTGTGTTTTTATAAGTCACAGAAGCCTGCTGATTAATTTAACCTTATCTTTCTACAAAAGGAACAACATAAAGGCATTTATTGGAAAGTTATTAAATAGTTTACAAAATGGATTGATGAAAAGCCAGGCCTTATGAGAGAGAAGAATAAGCACAATCGGGGACCTTAGAAATGGGATCACACAGTCAGCTTCTTTTCAGTTCTGCCACCACCCCTCCCTACCTTTCCTGAAATACACAGACGTATCATGGGCTTTGTCTGGATGGCGTGTCTACCCTTATCAGGGGGTATTGGTCCAAATACCTGCAGCAGTTTGGATCCACATGAAATAGAGGATGGAGTATTTACCAGAGGAAGCAATACCGAATAGCTTCTCCAAGGTGTTCAGTCCCCTCTAGAGCCCCATCGTCCCCACACAGTTCCTGCCCTTTTGAGCCTTAGAACAGCCATTTTTGTGAGAAAAATCAGGCAAGTCAACAACTGAGCTGAAGTTATTTGCAGTTTTCAAACTGTTTGGCCACCTGGTGAGAAGAGCCAACTCACGGGAAAAGACCCTGATGCTGGGAAAGACTGAGGACAGGAGGAGAAGGGGGGCAGCAGAGGACGAGACGGCTGGATGGCATCACCGACTCAATGGACATGAGTTCGAGCAAACGCCGGGAGATGGTGAAGGACAGAGGAGCCTGACGGGCTACAGTCCATGGGGTTGCAGAGTCAGACATGACTTAGCAACTACATGGCAACAATAACACCACAATGCTGATTGTTTCACTTGGATACATCCTTAGAACTCCCTCAGAACTCTGACGTTGAACATATGTTTGTGTATTTCAGTTTACCTTGGGTGAAAAACATACTAATGCGTGTTAGAAACTTTCACATCAAACTCTTTAGATAAGAGATTCCTGAATGCAGTCAATGAGGAATATCTACCATTCCCAGTTCCCCACTATTGCTTGCATTGGTGCCAGCGATGGCATTATATAAAAATCACCTTGACAGATCAAAATAAACAAAGCTAGTTCAGAGTGCAGAGAGCTGAAAATATTCCCTAACAGTCACACCCTGAGACTACAGGGCTTAGAAAAGCAAAGGCTCATCAAAATTAAATAAAATAAATCATTTAAAAAGTCTGATCTTACCACTGCATTTTTCAATCCCCAAACCAGACAATCTTTAAATAAAAAGGACTAGTTGGTGAGATTTTGCTGCTTTCAGAGTGCTAAGATTCAAAACTGAAAATAATTGCTATATTTTGGTGACCTTAAATACATACTTGAAATCATTGTATATATCAGATTGGTATCTCAAAAGATCTATGTAAATCAGAGTATATTTAAAGTATCCTAGAGTTACTGTTAGTAAAAAATAAAAGTTCATATAGATCAAATGATGAGCCTCTAACTGAATTAGTTTTTAAATACTTATTTGAGTTTTGAGTCCATCATTTCAAATGTTTCACATGTTACCCTTCCTTTCTGATCCTTCTCTCTCTGTTGTCCTTTATTTATTTATTTAGCAAATATTAATGCATGATACTATCCTGGGTGTTGGAAATACAATAGCAGCCTATCAGTAATCTTTCTCCCCATGAACTGACAGTCTAGTTGGGAAGAGAAAGACATTAATCAAATAATCAAATGCACACATATATACATACCTGGGAGAAGGCAATGGCACCCCACTCCAATAGTCTTGCCTGGAAAATCCCATGGATGGAGAAGCCTGGTGGGCTGCAGTCCATGGGTCGCTAAGAGTCAGACATGACTGAGCGACTTCAGTTTCACTTTTCACTTTCATGCATTGGAGAAGGAAATGGCAACCCACTCCAGTGTTCTTGCCTGGAGAATCCCAGGGACAGGGGAACCTAGTGGGCTGCCATCTATGCGGTCACAGAGTCGAACACGACTGAAGTGACTTAGCATACATACATAATTATAACAAAAAAATGCAGTTTGTCCTGAGAATATAATTTGGGCTGCCTCATCGAGGCTGGGGCACCAGAAAGACTGCAGGGCAAAATGGCCTTTTGGCTGCGACCTGACGCAGGAAGGGGAGTTATGGAGGCAGGCGGGATGCTCACACGCCGGAGGGGACGGGTGAGCGGTCCAGATGGGGAGCAGCCCATGCAAAGATGCGAACGCCAGGAGAGCAGCTTCCTCTGAGGGCCTGAGGGAAGGCCCTGTGACCAGCTGTTAGGGCATGAAGGAAGAGGGGACTAAGATGAGCTTGGGGTGAGAGGTCAGGGGAGAGACCACGGGAGCGCGAGAAAGCCTGGAAGGCATCTAAATGGGGAAGGAAACTAGGTCTCTTGCATTCCAGAAGATTTCTCTAGCTACCTGATAAAGAAAGCATTGGAAGAAAGCAGGAGTAGGTGCAAAGAAAAGCAGTTTGGTATCTACAGCAGTAGACCAGGAGACAGAAACAGATTTGGGTTTCAGTGTGTCTCTGTGCTAAATCCTTTTGGTCAGTTTGCTTAGCCAGCTAGAGCTTTATTATTCTTACCTGTAAAATGGAAATAAAGATAAATATTTCTCCAATATGCTGTCTATGAAGACTGAGATGTAAGATATAGAAAGTGATTACCACGACACACAGAAAGTCTTCTATCACTATGAAATACTAATTTTTAACCTCTGCTAAGATTCCTTTGTCTGAGATCTACTTTGATGTTGGTATAGCTGTTTCTTTCCTTTTATTGTTAATTGCTCAGTCATGTCCAATTCTTTGTGACCCCATGGACTGTAGTATGCCAGGCTTCCCTCTTCTTCATCATCTCCTGGAGCTTGCTCAAATCATGGCCATTGAGTCTGTGATGCCATCCAACCATCTCATCCTCTGTCGTCCCTTCTCGTCCCGCCTTCAGTCTTTCCCAGCATCAGGACTCCTTTCCAATGAGTTGGCTCTTCACATCAGATGGCCAAAGTATTGGAGCTTCAGCATCAGTCATTCCAATGAATATTTAGGGTTGATTTCCTTCAAGATTCCCTGGTTTGATCTCCTTGCTATGCAAGGAACTCTCAAGAGTCTTCTCCAACACCAGAGTCCAAACACATCAATTCTTTGGTGCTCAGCCTTTTTTATTGTCTGGCTCTCACATCCATACATGACTACTGGAAAATCATAGCTTTGACTATATGAACCTTTGTCAGCAAAGTAATGCCTCTGTTTCTTGATATGCTGTCTAGGTTTGTCATAGCTTTTCTTCCAAGGAGCAAGTATGTTTTAATTTCATGGTTGCAGTCACCATCCACAGTGATTTTGGAGCCCAAGAAAATAAAGTCTGTCACTGTTTTCATCGTTTCCCCATCTATTTTCCATGAAGTGATGGCACCGGATGCCATGATCTTCATTTTCTGAATGTTGAGTTTTAAGCCAGCTTTTTCACTCTCCTGTTCCACCTTCATCCTCTTCTTTCTTTTTTTTTTTTTTCTTTTTTTCTTCCTCTTCATTTTCTGCCATAAGGGTGGTGCCATCTGTATATCTGAGGTTATTGATATTTCTCCCGGCAATCTTGATCCTCACTTGTGATTCATCCAGCCTGGCATTTCGCATGATGTACTCTGCTGCTGCTGCTGCTGCTAAGTCACTTCAGTCGTGTCCGACTCTGTGCGACCCTTTAGATGGCAGCCTACCAGGCTCCCCCGTCCCTGGGATTCTCCAGGCAAGAACACTGGAGTAGGTTGCCATTTCCTTCTCCAATGCATGAAAGTGAAAAGTGAAAGGGAAGGTGCTCAGTCGTGTCCGACTCTTAGTGACCCTATGGACTGCAGCCTACCAGGCTCCTCTGTCCATGGCAAGGTACTAGAGTGGGGTGCCATTGCCTTCTCCAAATATGTACTCTGCTGCTGCTGCTAAGTCACTTCAGTCGTGTCCGACTCCACGTGACCCCATAGACGTCAGCCCACCAGGCTCTCCTGCCCCTGGGATTCTCCAGGCAAGAAAACTGGAGTGGGTTGCCATTTCCTTCTCCAATGCATGAAAGCGAAAAAGTGAAAGTGAAGTCGCTCAGTCGTGTCCGACTCTTAGCGACCCCATGGACTGCAGCCCACCAGGCTC
This sequence comes from Tragelaphus eurycerus, assembly GCA_935064755.1. Lineage (NCBI taxonomy): Eukaryota > Metazoa > Chordata > Mammalia > Artiodactyla > Bovidae > Tragelaphus > Tragelaphus eurycerus. The sequence goes on along the minus strand of CAKXYN010000019.1, from coordinate 971,706 downwards.
CTCCATCCATGGGATTTTCCAGGCAAGAGTACTGGAGTGGGGTGCCATTGCCTTCTCCGAATATGTACTCTACGTAAGTTAAATAAGCAGGGTGACAATATACAGCCTTGAAGTACTCCTTTCCAAATTTTGAACAATATTGTTCATGGTTCCATGTTGTTCCAAGTCCAGTTCTGTTACTTCTTTACCAAAATACAGGTTTCTCAGGAGGCAAGTGAGGTGGCCTGGTATTCCCATCTCTTTAAGAATTTTCCATAGTTTGTAAGCAGAAGTAGATATTTTTCTGGAATTCTCTAGCTTTTCCTATGGATATTCACAATTCAATTCCTGGTTCCTCTGCCTTTTTAAATCTAGCTTGTATATCTCAAAGTTCTCAGTTCATGTACTATTGAAGCCTGGCTTGGAGAATTTTGAGCATAACTTTGGTAGTATGTGAAACGAGTGCAATTGTGCGGTCGTTTGAGCATTCTTTGGCATTGCCCTTCTTTGGGATTGGAATGAAAACTGACCTTTTCCACTGCTGTGGCCACTGCTGAGTTGTCCAAATTTTCTGGCATATTAAGTGCAGCACTTTAACAGTATCATCTTTTAGGGCTTGAAATATCTCAGCTGGAATCCCATCACCTCCACTGGCTTCGTTAGTAGTGATGCTTCCAAAGGCCCACTTGTCTTCATACCTCAGGATGTCTGGCTCTAGGCGAGTGATCACACCATTGTTGTTATCCAGGTCATTAAGATCTTTTCTATGTAGTTCTCCTGTGTATTTTTGCCACTTCTTCTTAATATCTTCTGCTTCTATTAGGTCCATACTGTTTCTGTCCTCTATTGTCCTATCTTTGTATGAAATGTTCCCTTGTTATCGCTAATATTCTTGAAGAGGTCTCTAGTTTTGCCTGTTGTATTGTTTCCCTCTATTTCTTTGCACTGATCATTAGAAAGTCTTTCTTATCCCTCTTTGCTATTTTTTGGAATTCTGCATTCCTTTTCTCCTTTGCCTTTTGCTTCTCTTTTCTCGGCTAAGACTTGATAAAAGAAAAGAAGGCCTCCTCAGACAGCCATTTTGCCTTTTTGCATTTCTTTTTTGGGAGTGGCTTTGATCACTGCCTCTTGTATAACGTTACAAACCTGTGTCCATAGTTCTTCAGGCACTCTGTCTATCAGATCTAATCTCTTGAATCCATTTCTCACTTCCACTGTGTAATCATAAGGAATTTGATTTAAGTCATACCTGAGTAGTCTAGTGGTTTTCCCAACTTTCTTCATTTTAAGTCTGAATTTTGCGATAAGGAGTTCATGATCTGAGGCACAGTCAGCTCCTGGTCTTGTTTTTGCTGACTGTATAGAGCTTATCTATCTTTGGCTGCAAGGAATATAATCAATCTGATTTTGATATTGACCATCTGGTGATGTCCATGTGTAGAGTCGTCTCTTGTGCTGTATGAAGAGGGTGTTTGCTGTGACCAACACATTCTCTTGGCAAAACTCTATTAGCCTTTGTCCTGATTCATTTTGTACTCCAAGACCAACCTTGCCTGTTACTCCAGGTTTCTCTTGACTTCCTGCTTTTGCATTCCAGTCCCCTATGATGAAAATGACATCTCTTTTTGGTGTTAGTTCTAGATCTTATAGCTCTTCATAGAACTGTTCAGCTTCTTTGGCATTACTGGTTGGGGCATACACTTGGATTACTGTGATATTGAATGGTTTGTGCTGGAAACGAACAGACGTCATTCTGTCATTTTTGAGATCGTACCCAAGTACTGCATTCCTGGGTCAGGAAGATCCCCTGGAGGAGGAAATGGCAACCCACTCCAGTATTCTTGCCTGGAGAATCCCGTGGACAGAGGAGCCTGGCGGGCTGCAGTCCACGGGGTCGCAAAGAGTCAGACACGACTGAGCAACTTCACTTTGACTTTATGTTTGGTTTTCCTCCATTCCATATGTCTGGTCGGAAAATTTCTTTCTGATAGGAAGTCTGGACAATCACGGACCTTACTTCCTTTGTTTCCTTTCTCTCATGGATCATGCTTTTGTGTGATCCAATGTCCTATGCTTTGTCCAGTGTCCTTAGACAGTAGTTTTCTGTATTCTCTCTAGTTTTCTAGCAGGAGGTTACATTCTGGGTTCTTCACATGCAGAAGGAAATGAAAGTGATGTGATATTTGACCAGCAACTTGAACGATGATGCATTTTGTATTTTAACTTAGTTATAACCAGTATTTTTTAATTTGGAATTTCTTTAATCTCTCGAGCACTTACTAACAGCTAACAAAAGAATCAAAGTTATTTTCTAACTAGTTTAAGTTTCTAGTACCATCCATTTGATATTGATATTGATATTGACATGACATTCTCACAATGGCTTCAGGATTCTGTAACTTCTAAACATCATAAAATGGTTATTCTGGTGCAAAGAAAACAAAAATCCCATAAAAATCTTAAAGTAGGATCTTACTGAGTGCTTAAAAAGTTAATGTGTGGGCCCCAAATATATAAAGTTGATATTGGGGGAACCATCAAAATCTCCTTAGAAGACTTTAAGATATTTACAAAGCACATTATTAATAACAGCACTTTCTGCTTGATATTTAGTCACCCAGGCCCTCAAATTATATGTGTGTGTGTATATCTCACTAGAATTAATATCAGGGAAAATCGTGCCTAGTATGCAGTCTTTTACTTCACTTTATTCCATTTCCTTAACCCTTGAGATGGGCTCAAATTCTTGATTGCAGCAAGGCCAGAGAGAGCAGTGTAAGCAGGATTCTTGTAAAATATCTACTAGTCCCAGCTAATCCACAGAGGCTCCCTGAGAAGGAAACCTGCCTGCCTGCCCGGTGGGAGTGGGAGTCGGCAGGCAAAGCCGGTGTGTCATTGTGATGGTAAAATACGTGTTTACCTCTTCGGACTTAGAGGAGCCCTGGAAGGTTCTCAGGAAGCTCTTGTGCAGACAGCCCAGTGGAATTTCTTTCCCGACATGCTACTTTAGTTGCAACTCCATTGCTATTGCATCATTGGTCTACGGGGTAAATTCTCACCAAACTCATTTCAACTCTTCCGCCAAAATGGAGCCTGATTGGCTCACATGTTGTTTTGCTCCAGATTTGTGTTTATTCCTTTGTTATGTGGTTTTTCTCATTTTGATGTCTTTAACCTCAGGAGAGGACTCAGTGACAAGAGCAGATAGCAACAGGAGCTGGTAGAAACTGATTGTCTTCACCAAAGTCCCCCTGAGCCTTCAAGAGAGTTTGCTCTTGTTTTCACAGATGTACCAAGGTCATCAGGCCTTCTTCCTGCTTCATACATTACTATCATATAAGTATAAAAATTCTTCAGGTTTGTCTTGATGATCAGAGAAATTTAACAGAGCATATGATATTACCTTCCTGTGGCTGCAATAATAAACACCACAAACTCGGTGGCTTAAGACAACACCCGTCTTTCTTCCCACAGTCCTGGAGGACAGAAGTCTGAAATCAAGGTGTCATTGGCAGGAGTCTCGGGTTCAGTCTCTGGTTTGGGAAGATCCCCTGGAGAAGGGAATGACAAGCTACTTCAGTATTCCCACCTGGAGAATCCCATGGACGGGGGAAGCTGGCAGGCTACAGTTCATGAGGTCACGAAGAGCTGGACATGACTGACGAGTAACACTCTCACTCTCAAACCTGTGTCACACACACAGTCTTTCACACTCGGATATCTCTCCACACCATTATTTTTCTCATTTTTCCCCAAATACCAATGTTACTTTTCATACTATATATGTAAGTATGTATTCACCAATAAACTGCTGTCATTCTCATGCTAATGTGCTCAATGTCACGTATTCCTGACTGGTTCCGTGTAGATTGCTAGACTGACAATCACTAGAATGATCTTTTCAAAGAACTACATTTTTATTCATAACCGGCCAGAGTTCTTAATTTCCGTTTCTTTTCTCTCCACTATTATCTCTCACATCTCTCCTTAGGAGTTCAGATTTTTTTCCTGTCATTTTTCTTTGCTCGTTTTCTTTATTTCCCTATAATAACTCTCCTGTGAAAACGCACCTTTCCAGTGTGTGCCTGTAGTGCGTTCAGCTTAGTTCAGTTCAGTTGCTCAGTTGCGTCCGACTCTTTGCAGCCCTGTGGACTGCAGCACGCCAGGCCTCCCCGTCCATCACCAACTCCGGGAGTTCACTCAGACTCATGTCCATCGAGTCAGAGATACCATCCAACCATCTCATCCTCCGTTGTCCCCTTCTCCTCTCACCTTCAATCTTTCCCAGCATCAGGGTCTTCTCCAGTGAGTCAGTTCTTCGCATCAGGTAGCCAAAGTATTGGAGTTTCAGCTTCAACATCAGTCCTTCCAATGAATAGTCACAACTGATCTCCTTTAGGATGGACTAGTTGGATCTCCTTGCAGTCCAAGGGATTCTTAAGAGTCTTCTCCAATACCACAGTTCAAAAGCATCAGTTCTTCAGCGCTCAGCTTTCTTCACAGTCCAACTCTCACATACATACATGACCACTGGAAAAACCATAGCCTTGACTAGACGGACCTTTGTTGGCAAAGTAATGTCTCTGCTTTGGAGTCAGATAATGTAGAATTGGATGTGATCATGTGATGTTGTGATGTATAATATGAGATATATATTTGCTCTTCAACCCATTTTTGACGTAGGGCTCCTAAAACTTTGTATAGCTCTCCTTCTGGTTGTTTCTGAATTATACTCTTTTAAAACATTTCTCTGAGTCATTTTAACAGATTAATAGAACCCAAGGCGTGGTCTTGGGGATCATCTGCTTTATAGCCAGCTGGTCAGAAGTTTAGGTAACAACCTGGGCTTGTGACTGGCATTCTGAGTTAGAGAACCTCTAATCTGTAGCTGATTGATGAGAAGCACAGGTAACAATCTGGGTCTGCCACTGGCCTCTGAAGTGTGAGCAAGGGAGGCTGCAATCCTGTAGGACTGAACCTTTAACCTGTACAATCAGATGCTATCTCTGGGTAGACAGTGTCACAACTGAGTTGAATTCTTAGACACCCTGCTGGTGTTGAAAGTTGTTGGGGAAGACATAAACCTCCACGTTGCAAGTTGAGTGTCAGACAACCAAACAGATCATGATAAAAATAATGTCTTTCCCAAGCCTCTTTTGCAGCATCTGTCTGGGAAAGAAATCATAAGTTATCCAGCCTGGGATCATGATTCACCTTTTAACTTAGTACTTAGCATGTTATTTCTTCTCTCCTAAAACTCAAACTGATGTCTGCAAAAGCCATCACAGAGGACAGTCTGCAGTGGAATAAGGGAAGACAGTGTGGACATACAGACATTTCTTTTCTCTTCTTTGTGTGGAGTCTCAGTTTGGACATCTTGTTGTGCTTTTTTGGGATTTGGGGGGGTTCTTGTCAATGAACGCTGCATGGCCATGGGAAATTGAATCCTAAAGTTAGATAGGATAAGCCAGAATTGAAGCTTTTACAATGAAGACATTTCTCCTGGAGGTGACATGCCTAACGACTTCAGACCCCACCTTAAAGGTGACCTGGGGCAGAGCTGGAGCAGCGTTTGTAATGGGAGCGGAAGTAACTAATGGCCTTCTTTCCTCCTCTACTGTTTCTTGACTCGCCTTTTCCCTCTTACTCACTCTGTAGAGCCTGCTGCTGCTAAGTCACCACACTTTTCATTCTGAGTAAAACCGAAAAATGTATGAATGGTAGCTTTCTCAGGCCCCTCTGTCTAACACCAGGGCACGCCCTACCCCTGCTGACTTGCCACCTGGAAACGCTCTTTCTTAAAATCTCTGTTTTCCCCCTTCTCATTGCCTTTACTCCTACTTTTATTTGAGGGCCTAAGCCCCTCTTTTTTGATATTTTTATGACACAGTGGAATACTGTCTCCCACCCCAACTGTCAAGCCCATCACTCTAAACCATATCAGCCTTTTAAATGTCACTTTAAATGTTTGTTATCTTCCTCATTAGAATATAAGCTATAAGAGGGGCAAGATCTCCTGTGACTTACTTGTTGCTATCTTCTCTCAGTTTTGAGGTGAATGTGCTGTACGTAATGGGTTCTCCAAGAGAGTGTTTTTGGAAAATGCGCACCCCCTTCTCATTCTTATAATAATGAGTGGAGTAGTGTGCACCCACGTGTAGACAGTAGAGTTCAATTAAAAGGTTTCCAATAAGAACTGCAATGAGGTAACCCTTCACTCTTCTTCACCTCAGTCTTTGAGTATGAAGCAGACACTGTAAAAAGGATCACAGACCTGCGTCCACACCTGGGCTAGACTGAAGCAAGGCTGACTAAGATGCTAAATGTAAGGAAGAACTTACTCTCAGAGCTGTGCAAATGGTGACTTGGTAATTGAGTGGCCCTGGGAGTGAGTGTCTCCTTAAATTTTGAGCCATGGGTCTCTTGATTGCTTCCTCATAGCCCTAACCCTGAGAGTATTTTACTGAGGTCAACTTGGGAACTTAAAACAGGCTCCTACAAAACTGGGTGAAGGTTTGTACAGGAGATGGTGATCAAAACGGTCCCCAAGAAAAAGAAACATAAGAGGTACAAGGCTGTCTGAGAAGGCCTTATAAATAGCTGTGGAAAAAAGACAAGTGAAAGGCAAAGGAGAAAAGGAAAGATATATCCATAAGAATGCAGAGTTCTAGAGAATAGCAAGGAGAGATAAGAAAGCCTTCCTCAGTGATCAGTGCAAAGGAGCAGGAAAACAATGCAATGGGAAAAACTAGAGATCTCTTCAACCACATGAAAGATACCAAGGGAACATTTCATGCGAAGATGGGCTCGATAAAGGGCAGAAACGGCATGGGCCTGACAGAAGCAGATGGGATCAAGGAGAGGTGGCAAGAATACACAGAAGAACTGTACAAAAAAGATATTAATGACCCAGGTAACCACGATGTTGTGATCACTCACCTAGAGCCAGACATCCTGGAATGCGAAGTCAAGTGGGCCTTAGGAAGTATCACTAAGAACAAAGCTAGTGGAGGTGATGAAATTCCAGCTGAATTATTTCAAATCATAAAAGATGATGCTGTGAAAGTGCTTCATGCAATATGCCAGCAAATTTGGAAAACTCAGCAGTGACCACAGGACTGGGAAAGTTTGGTTTTTATTTCAGTCCCAAAGAAGGGCAATACCAAACATTGTTCAAACTACCACGCAAGTGCATTCATTTCACATGCTAGCAAAGTAATGCTCAAAATTCTCTAAACCAGGCTTCAACAGTACATGATCAGAGAACTTCCAGATGTTCAAGCTGGATCTAGAAAAAGAGGAATCACAAATCAAATTGCCAACATTTATTGGATCATAGAAAAAGCAAGAGAGTTCCAGAAAAAACATCTATTTCTGCTTTATTGACTACACCAAAGCCTTTGACTGTGTGGATCTCAACAGACTGTGGAAAATTCTTAAAGAGATGGAAATACCAGACCACCTTACCTGCCTCCTGAGAAATCTGTATGCAGGTCAAGAAGCAATAGTTAGAACTGGACATGGAACAATAGACTGTTTCCAAATAGGAAAAGGAGTACATCAAAACTGTATATTGTCACCCTGCTTGTTTAACTTATAGGCAGAGTACATCATGAGAAATGCTGGGCTGGATGAAGCTCAAGATGGAATCAAGATTGCAGGGAGAAATATCAATATTTCACATACGCAGATGATACTACCCTTATGGCAGAAAATGAGAAGGAACTGAGGAGCTTCTTGAGGAAAGTGAAAGAGGAGAGTAAAAAAACTGGCTTAAAACTGAACATTGACAAAATGAAGATTATGACATCCAGTCCCATTGCTTCATGGCAAATGAAGGGGAAACAGTCCTGACTTTATTTTTGCGGCTCCAAAATCACTGCAGATGGTGATTGTGGCCATGAAATTAAAAGACAGTTACTCCTTGGAAGGAAAGTCATGACCAACCTAGATAGCATAATAAAAAGCAGAGACATTACTTTGTCAACAAAGGTCTGTCTAGTCAAGGCTATGGCTTTTCCACTGGTCATGTATGGATGTGAGAGTTGGACTATAAAGAAAGCTGAACACTGAAGAATTGATGCTTTTGAACTGTGGTGTTGGAGAAGACTCTTGAGAGTCCCTTGGACTGCAAGGAGATCCAACCAGTCAATCCTAAAGGAAATAAGTCCTGAATATTCATTGGAAGGACTGATATTGAAGCTGAAATTACAATCCTTTGGCCACCTGATGCGAAGAACTGACTTGTTGGAAAAGACCCTGATGCTGGGAAAGATTGAAGGTGGGAGGAGAAGGGGACGACAGAGGATGAGATGGTTGGATGGCATCACCAGCTCGATGGTCGTGAGTTTGAGCAAGCTCCAGTTGTTAGTGAAGGACAGAGAAGCCTGGTGTGCTGAGTCCATGGTGTCGCAGAGTCCCCCACGACTGAGTGACTGAACTGAACTGAACTGATGTTCTAAATATTTCACAGGGTGTGGTTATACTAGAAAATTCATTTGATGTTTACCTGAAATTCATATGTGAGCATGCATCCTGCATTTTTATTTGCTAAACCTGACCACACCTACCTGGAGGTGTTTTGGGGGTCATGATCTCATGATGGTTATGTTGTGGCCCACGGCACCTCAACAATGATCTCGTAGAAGGAAGCTTTGATCTGTCCTGTGAAGGGTGAAAAGCCAAGTTAGGGGTCTCAATCATCATTGCTGTGCTGTTCTTGTCTCTCCAACCTTCTCAATTTTCTCTGCAATGAGAATATATCAGATGAAGCAAACATTACCACCTGAAGCTTTTATAAAATACTGAATACTTAGAGTTTCTCAAAGCAGACAAACCTGGTTTAACTGTTTGAAAATTTGTTGAATTCACTAATAAAAGATCCCCAGAGATTTGTGCTCTCTGGCCTAGAGTGGACTGAGCAAACCCCTTTGTTCTACTACATTCTTTCCAAGAGGCTTAAAAATAGGCTAGATATGCAGCTTATTAAGAAAACCACCTTTAACACAGATTGTGTTATGGTTCCTGGAAAGATAGCAATGCACTTTGGGCTTGGGGGAGAGGATTTCAGTTAGGGTAAGATACTTGCTTTTCTTCTTTGAGTATCAACTTGCTGAGCCTTTCTCAGAGCAAGAAATGAGTATATAGGTGGAGGGATTCAATTCAGCTGCATCAGATAGGAGGATGCATCCAGGGTAATTGAATATCCACAGGATGAATTCTCTGTGGTAGGTAAAGAGCAGTCATTTATCAAAAGGCAGTGTGTTAACAGAATCTAAAAAGCAGAACCAACAATCTAGCGTCTTGTACTCAAGAAGTAAAGGCAATGGTTATCTTAAAATGAACGAAGTAGCAAACAGCTGTAAGGAAGACAGAAACATCTTAGATGCATCAGCATCAGTATGGTCGCTTATCTGAATACTACAAATACGGTGGGAGTGTCAAGGAGGGCATTACCCTATTTCAGTGGTTTCAAACCTTGCTGAAATATCAGATCCCATAGGTATATTGAGGCGAGCTCTCCTGGCCTTCAGATCTGAGAATCTATACTTTAAGTCTCCTTAAGAAACTCTGACATGACACATTTGGGGATATAGTCACATGTATTTATTTACCCACTGATGTAATGAACGGCAGGAAGCTTGCATGAGTGCAAGCTAAATCGCTTCAGTCGTGTCCGACTCTTTGCGACCTCGTGGACTGTAGCCCGCCAGGCTCCTCTGTCCATGGGATTCTCCAGGCAAGAATCCTGGAGTGGGCTGCTGTGCCCTCCTCCAGGGGGTCTTCCCGACCCAGGGGTCAAATCTGCACTCTGAGTCTCCCACACTGGCAGGCAGATTCTTTACGACTAACACCACCAGGGAAGCCCCACCAGATTTCATAAATATCCATTCTAATGCATAGAGAAAATTCAAACAAAACTGAACAAAGAAAATAAAAACTAATTATATGGTAGGGCTTCTCCAGTGGGCCAGCGGCTAAGACTTCTCCTTCCAGGGCAGGGGGTGCAGGGTCAGGCCCTGGCTGGGGACTAAGATCCCATATGCCTCGTGGCCCAGACAGCAAAGCATGAAACACACGCGATAGTGAAATAACCTCAATAAAGACTAAAAACGGTCCATGTCATTGAAAACAAGATGAATGAACACTGTGACAGAGCGGTGCATGCTGTAAGCGACGGTGAGCGGGAGGGGAGTGTGTGGAGGAGAGTGGATGCTGCGGCGAATATGGAGGCAATGGAAGCCTCTGAGGTGAGACCGGAATAAAAAGGGCAGTCCAGACCAGGGGGCCCTGCACCCCAGAGCAGGAATGGATTTCAGAAGATTCATGGAGGAGCAGGAAGGTCGACGTGGCTGGGGAGGCAGTGAACATGGAAGGGAAGCATGGAAGGTGAGTCTGAGCGACACCCACAGAGCGTGCATCCAGGACCCCGCAGACTGATAACAAGGTTGGATTTCACTCTGTGGATAATGGGACGTCACTGTAGATTTAGGACAGGGAAGTGATCTGAGCAGATTTTATTTTAAAGTCTCACTCTGGTTGTAGAAGTTAGGGATGCTGAGTACACAGCTACGTAGTTATCCAAACGTGTGGCTATGGTGGCTTGTGCCTAGTGGATAGCTGTGGTGGAGGTGAGAAGTGCTTGGGTTCAAGACGTGTTTTTAAAGGTCAAACCTCAGTAGAACTTACTGATTAATTGGTTGTGGGTTACGAGGGAAAGGCAAAATTCCAAAGTGACTGTAAATGTTTGGTGTGACAGCTTGATCAACGGAGATGCCAGTGTTAGGGCGGTGGACTCACGGGAAGAAACAGGTGTGCTCAGGGCTTTGGTTTCACATGCATTACATCTGGAATGCTTCTGAGACACCCAAGGAGCAATGTCAAATCAGGCCATTGAATCACAGAGAGTCGGGTTTAAAGGAAGATTTCAAGACTGGAAATATGAAATTTGGGAATCATCAACATACAGAGTATTTAAGTCCTGAGATTAGGAAATTCATGTACACAGAGAAGGAAAGGGATATAAGGCTTGTGGCTAAAAAACAAAATTTAGAGATAAGTTAGATGATATAAAGGAGGTATTGGCATTTTGGGTTTAGTGGTGCTTTGCTGTTCAGGACAAGTGTGAGGGTTGGGTGATGTTCAGCAGCCCCGGGTCTACATCCTACACACCAGTGTCACCTGCTAATTGTTGCCACAGCAAACGCAGCTCCATATACTTGCACAGCACGCCAGAGATGTGTTCTGGTGGAAAACCCTTGACTATATGATTATTGAAGTCAATAACTGGCTTCAGAGATTTTAGTTCAAAAGATGATGTTTCAATTATACTTGCATTAATAAGGTATATATTATGAAGGGTTATGGTATTATGGAATAAAAGGAAATTTGTTTGCTAACATTCTCCCAGGGCCAAGAAAATAAGGCAAGCTCAGAAAAGCATTAAATCCACTCTTACCATTTTTACTACTTAACCAGGATTAACTGACTAATTGATTCTTGTAATATCCTTTGTAAAACATTCAAAACATAATACGTGCTGGATTAGTGAACTAACTTTGGTGATCTGGCACGCCTGGCAGCACCCATCCCCACCTTAGAGTTATAGGTCCGGGTGTTTCTGTTCTCAAATCTGTTCTGTAAATTGTCCATAATGCCATAAATACACTTTTAAAATTTGATATTATATACGTATAAAATAGGGCTTCCCTGGTGGCTCAGATGGTAAAGAATTTGCCTGCGATACTGAAGACCTGGGTTCAATCCCTGGGTCAGGAAAATCCCCTGGAGAAGGCAATGGCTACCCCCTCCAGTATTCTTGCCTGGAGGATTCCATGGGCAGAGGAGCCTGGCGGCTACAGTCCACAGGGACGCAAGGAGTTGGACAAGACTGAGTGACACACACACACACAAAACAAATGCTGCTGCTGCTAAGTCACTTCAGTCGTGTCCGACTCTGTGCGACCCCAAAGACGGCAGCCCACCAGGCTCCCCTGTCCCTGGGATTCTCCAGGCAAGAACACTGGAGTGGGTTGCCATTTCCTTCTCCAATGCACGAAAGTGAAAAGTGAAAGTGAAGTCGCTCAGTCGTGTCCGACCCTCAGCGACCCCATGGACTGCAGCCTTCTAGGCTCCTCCGCCCATGGGATTCTCCAGGCAAGAGTACTGGAGCGGGGTGCCATTGCTATTTAGTGCATTTATTCAAGATCATTATTTGTCGAGCATTAGTTCCCTGAGATGGGACCCATTTATTTCTGGGGTAATGTTAATGTTTTGTATGTGTACCTTAATGGGGGTTTGTATTTCCAGATGTGTATATCCTGTGTGCTGAGTCACTCAGTCATGTCTGACTCTTTTGCAACATCATGGACTGTAGCCCACCAGGCTCCTCTGTTCATGGGATTTTTCAGGCAAGAATTCTGGAGTAGGTTACACTTTCTCCTCCCGCGGATCTTCCTAACCCGGCAATCAAACCTGTATGTCCTCCGTCTTCAGCATTGCCCATGTCTCTTTACCTCTAAGCCATCAGAGAAGACCAGATGTATACATTTGTCAAAACCCCACCTCTGGAACTAGGTCCTTTTGTTTTTCCTGACCTCAAATTATTTTTAGCTGGTGTGTGTGTGTCGGCGGGGGCACTCAGTCATGTCTGACTTTGCAACCCCACAGACTGTAACCCACCAGGCTCCTCAGTCTCTGGTTTACCTGTTCTATAATTTTGTTCTATAATTTCTATAAATTGAATTTCACATAAATTGCATCCAAAATTTGTACTCTTTTGTGGAAGGTGTCTTTCACTCAACATGTTTTAAGATTCATTAAGTGTTTCAGTGTGGAGAGATTTGGACTGTGAAGAAGGCTGAGCGCCGAAGAATTGATGCTTTTGAACTGTGGTGTTGGAGTAGACTCTTGAGAGTCCCTTGGTCTGCAAGGAGATCCAACCAGTCCATTCTGAAGGAGATCAGCCCTGGGATTTCTTTGGAAGGAATGATGTTAAAGCTGAAACTCCAGTACTTTGGCCACCTCATGCAAAGAGTTGACTCATTAGAAAAGACTCTGATGCTGGGAGGGACTGGGGGCAGGAGGAGAAGGGGACAACAGAGGATGAGATGGCTGGATGGCATCACTGACTCGATGGACATGAGTCTGAGTGAACTTCCGGAGTTGGTGATGGACAGGGAGGCCTGGCGTGCTGCGATTCACGGGATTGCAAAGAGGTGGACACGACTGAGCAACTGAACTGAACTGAACTGAAGTGTTTCAGTAGTTTTATTACTTTTTATTGCTGGACAGTGTTTCATTGTGTAAATAAGCTACAATTTCTTTTTGTACATACCTCTTTGTGAGCGTATATTTTCATTTCTCTTGGGAAAATACCCAGTTGAATTGGTCCATTAAATAGGTATATATATATAGTTTTAGAAGAAACTGCCAGAATTTTTTCCAAAGTGATGGTATTATTTTAGGTACGCATTTGCATTACATAAAACATGGGAAAGCTCTGATTGCTCCATATCCTTACCACTACTTGAGGTTGTCAGCCTCATCAGTTTTAGCCATTCTAATGGGGGGTGTAAAGGTATTTCTTTGTGGTTTTTATTTTATTTTATTTTATTGCATTTCTTCAATAACTGTTGATATTGAATACTTTTTCACTTATATATTAGCCATTTATATATCTTTTTTAATGAAGTGACTATTCAAGAATTTACCCACAGAAATCTCTTCAGCAACTCTTTAAAAGCTGAGTTGCTATAATAAATTTGCCTTAGAAGAGTTACTCTCAGTCAGTATTGGGGGAAGTTTGTTTATGTAATACCCACTGGTCAAGAAGGAAGGTAACTAGATATATGTTTAAAAATAATTATAGGATTGTAAATCCTTTTTTTCTGTATTGACTAAGTAAATTAAGCTGGTTTCCACTGAAAGTTAATTAATGCTCTATACTTCTGGACAATAATATTGATATTAGTCAATGCATATAATTTATTAATTCTAATTGTAAAAAAATAAATAGAAACCCTAAGACACTTATTAACTTAGGTAACTTTTCTGCTACTTTTCAGTTATGTAAAAAATAATTGAACTTTATTTAAGAAGCATATGCACATATTGTTCTGATAAAATATTTTAAGTCTGACATGCTTTGCTCATTTCATGTGAAAACCTATTCATAATAAACACATAGCTGGGTATGTTCCTGAATGGGTACATTGCACTTTTGATTATACAGAAAAGAGAATAAAACTCAAAGTCAAGAAATCCAGCCTGTTAGATCACTAAGTAGTCATCCACTCTGAAGAAGCTGAGGTTATACATAAAATATCCATTCTGATGGTAAGAAACCAGAGTGCAGTCTGTTCATCCTCATGAAACAAATACATCTAGTCTCTGAATCTGGATCGTTAGTGGCCATCAGAGATTTTTATTTTCCTAAGAATACTTTTAACCTCACAAATAAGATAATGTTTACATAATTCAAAGGAATAAAAAATAAAAGAAGGCATTCAACTCAAACTTTGGTCAGCAACTGTTTACCCACAAGCCTTTCCAGACAACAAAATAGTGTCGCTCAGTCGTGTCCGACTCTTTGCCACCCCAGGGACTGTGCAGTCCATGGAATTCTCCAGGCCAGAATGCTGGAGTGGGGAGCCTGTCCCTTCTCCAGGGACCTTCCCAACCCAGGGATGGGACCCAGATCTACGGCATTGCAGGGAATTCTTTACCAGCTGAGCCACCAGGGAAGCTTGTGATTTGTAAAATAATGTATTTAAGTATCAGGTGCATATTTATAAAACAAAAACATTATCACAATTTTCCAGAATAGTCTCTTTTTCTCATGTTAAACTTACTGTCAACCTGGTTTGGGCTGCTGTTGGAACAAAATCACCTATTACAACTCTAAACAGCTCCCTACTCTACATAATAATACTATTTTGCAACTGGTACTTGCTAGGGTAAATCTGCCTGGAAACAGCTGACTTGTCAGTCAGTACTGAGGGAAGGTCAGCCCTGCAAGCAGAAGTCTCCTCGCAATATAACACCCAGAGTCTTTTATGCATGCATGCGTGCTAAGTTGCTTCAGTCATACCCGACTCTTTGCAGCCCCATGGACTGTAGCCCACCAGGCTCCTCTGTCCATGGGATTCTCCAGGCAAGAGTACTGGAGTAGATTGCCATGCCCTCCTCAAAGTCTTCTGTGAGACTTATAAATTAATAATAACATAATGTGTGAAAGAAGCTTAAGCTACAGAAAAGTAGACTTGGTGTTTTGGTGAGTTTTCATTTGTTCTGTCGGTATGTGCAGCTGACTCTTGTCAAGTTCGCTCTTACTTACAATACTGTGAGATGTCTTTGGGCAGAGAGCAGACCACTGTATTAAGTCAAGATAAATATATCCAAGTATAGACTCTGTGGTACTCAAAATATGTCCTTGAGTCTAATTCACTTCTTGAGTTTATTTTCTAGTTACTGGTTTTTTTTCTAGTTTACTTTCTAGTTTTATATCTAGAGTTTATTTTCTAGTTACATTTGCCCCACTGATGTACACAGTGTTCTGAGGTTATGAAGGAGACAGTAGACATGAGAACATGCTTTCAGAAAAAGTGCCATCAAACCATCCTTGAGGATGCCCTTTGACAATTGACAGCTGTCCATTTCCAACATTTTTCACTGCTCCTACAATGACCCCAGAGTGTTGGAAATCTTGCTCAGGAAAACATCATCCTTTGTGACTTCACAGTCACTGCCAATGTCTTATTTAAATGGGCTCCGGTTTGCGTAAACAGCCCAATAAATAGTTTATTTGTTCTGAATCTTTCCTCTGGGAATTCTCTTTAGAAGTACAGCCTAACATCTCATTTCAAAGAGGGCAAGGAAAACATCAGCCGCTGGATGACTGCATTTTCTAAACGTACAGCTCAAAAACATCGCATCTGGTGTGCCTAGAGACACATCTGTCTGTGCAGCTGTAAAGCTGGGTCATGCTCTTCACATGCCCAAGCAGCTACACTCACGGAGGATCCGTGTGGCTCCTGCAGGGCATTCCTGGGGTTTGCGAATGGTAGCCACAAATGCTCTTTCTTTTATAATATCTACCTTTTGATGCTAAAGATTCTATATTAAAGTAAAGCAAAAGTAGGTTTGTCTATCTGAATTTCCAAGTCGATTACTGCTCTCAAGTCTGATAAACCAAAGTTACAAAGCCAGGCCAAGCAGGTAAATAATCAAAGCAACAACAAGCGCACAGGCAGTCTCTGCTGCCGCCACATCAGAGAGCAGCACGGCAGAAGCCATTCTGATTGCTGGGTTTCAGCGTTAGAGGCAACAGCTTTCTCAGCCCTGTGAGAAGACAGAGATGAGAAAATGTCATCTGAACCAGAAACTCGAGTTACAGCCACATTTTTTTGATTAAGAATAAACAGGGTGGCCTCTTGGGTGGGGCTCAGGCGCTCAGAAAACAGTCTTTATCCGCGCTAAATGCCCTGCAGCTGCAGTCAGCAGCGCCTTGGGCAAGAAGAAACATTCTGCCTCTCAGGCTGCTCCTGGCACCTCACTGGCAGCCCCTGATCTTCCCTTCCTGACCTGGGCAAGCCACAGACTCACCCAGAGTCACACAAGAGGCATTACAGCTCTCCATCCAGTTCTTCAGTTATGCACCCTGCCATCTATCTTTTATTGTTCTCAAGTATGATCTGTGAAGGTAGATTTAAATTTATACTACTCATTGTCATATGACTATCCTGTTATTCTTAACTTGGTCATTCATTTATTCAAGGAATATTCATCGAGTGCCTACATTTATTGATGGAGATGTGTAGATGCAGAAGGTGTGAAGATGAAGCAGGCAGGACGCCCTCCCAGGGGGCTGGCGCTCTCACACACGCATCCACAAGGGGACTCAGACACGCCTCCCTCTGCTGTGGGGGCAGGCTTGACCACTGCTTTTATCTGAGCAATTCCAGCTGAGGCCCAGTTTATATCTTATCTCTCAAATGAACCTGTGGGCTCATTCAAGCCTTTGTGCATATTTTTTAAAGATGTTTTCAACCTTTCCTCTTATATATAGGAACTCTGGGGACCCTGAAGTGCAGAAGTGCTTGCAAGGCCCTGGGGGCCTTCAGAACAAGAAGATCAGTTATAGATCAAGGGTGTCTCCATCATCTACTCGACTCTCCGTGGTAGACACTGGTAAGAGTTTAGCTCACACTTCCTCACTGAAATTTAGCACTTCCTTTGACCTGTTAATATATTCCTGGAGGCTCAGTGGGCTTCCAGGGTAGCTCAGCTAGTAAAAAATCCATCTGTGATGCAGCAGACCCCAGTTTGATTCCTGGGTAGGGAAGTTCCCCTGGAGAAGGACTAGGCTACCCACTCCAGTATTCTTGGGCTTCTCTGGTGGCTCAGCTGGTAAAGAATCTGCCTGCAATGTGGGAGACTTGGATTTAATCCCTGAGTTGGGAAGATCTCCTGAAGGAGGACACGGCAACCCATTCCAGTATTCTTGCCGGAGAATCACATGGACAGAGGAGCCTGGCAGGCTGCAGTCCAAGGGGTCACAAAAGAGTCAGACACAACTTAGTGACTAAATAGCAGTTGACCTTGCTTTTTAATATACTACTGCTCCTGGCAACCAAATAAACCAGTTAGTATTGACCCAGTATAGCCCCTTATCCTTATTCATCAATGGAAAACAGAATAAAAACCATAATCACAGACAACAAACCAAACCGATCACGTGGACCACAGCCTTGTCTAACTCAGTGAAACTATGAGTCATGCCGTGTAGGGCCATCCAAGACGGATGGGTCATGGTGGAGAGTTCTGACAAAATGTGGTCCACTGGAGAAGGGAATGGCAAACCACTTCAGTATTCTTGCCTTGAGAACCCAATGAACAATATGAAAAGGCAAAAAGATAGGTCACTGAAAGATGAACTCCCCAGGTTGGTAGGTGCCCAATATGCAACTGGAGATCAGTGGAGAAATAACTCCAAAAAGAATGAAGAGATTGAGCCAAAGCAAAAATAACGCCTAGTTGTGGATGTGACTGGTGATGGAAGTAGAGTCCGATGCTATAAAGAGCAACATTACATAGGAACCTGGAATGTTAGGTCTATGAATCAAAGCAAACTGGAAGTGGTCAAACAGGAGATGGCAAGAGTGAACATCGACTTTTTCAGAATCAGCAAACTAAAATGGACTTGAATGGGTGAATTTAACTCAGATGACCATTATATCTACTACTGTGGGCAAGAATCCCTTGGAAGAAATGGAATCGCCCTCATAGTCAGCAAAAGAGTCTGGAATGCAGGATGTGAGTGCAATCTCAAAAATGACAGAATGAAGTCTGTTTGTTTCCAAGGCAAACCATTCAGTATCACAGTAATCCAAGTCTGCGTCCCAACCACAAATGCCAAAGAAGCTGAAGTTGAATGCCTCTGTGAAGACCTATGAGACCTTCTAGAATTAAAACCAAAAAAGATGTCCTTTTCATCATAGGGGGCTGAAATGCCAAAGTAGAAGTAAAGACATACCTGGAGTAATAGGCAAGTTTTGCCTTGGAGTACGAAATGAAGCAGGCACAGGCTAACAGAGTTTTGCCAAGAGAATGCACTGGTCATGGCAAACACCTTCTCCCGACAACATAAAGAGAAGACTCTACACATAGACATCACCAAATGGTCAATACTGAAATCAGATTGATTATATTCTTTGCAGCCAAAAATGGAGAAGTTCTATACAGTCAGCAAAAATAAGATCAGGAGCTGACTGTGGCTCAGATCATGAACTCCTTATTGCCAAATTCAGACTTAAATTGAAGAAAGGTAAAACCACTAGACCATTCAGGTATCACCTAAATCAAATCCATTACAATTATACATTGAAAGGTGAAAGTTGCTCAGTCGTGTCTGACTCTTTGCAGCCCCATGGACTGTATGTCCATGGAATTCTCTAGGCCAGCATACTGGTGCGGGTAGCTGTTCCCTTCTCCAGGGGCTCTTTCCAACCCAGGGATCGAACCCAGGCCTCCCGCATTGCAGGTGGATTCTCTGCCAACTGAGCCACCAGAGAATCTGAAGAATATTGAAGTGGGTAGCCTATCCCTTCTCCAGGACATCTTCCTAACATAGAAATCAAACCAGAGTCTCCTGCATGGCAGGCGAATTTGTTACCAGCTGAATTCCTAGGGAAGCCCCTTGATTATACACTGGAAGTGACAAATAGATTCAGGGGGTTAAATCTGATAGACCAAGCGCCTGAAGAACTATGGACAGAGGTTCATGACATTGTACAGGAGGCACTGATCAAAACCATTCCCCAGAAGAAGAAATGCAATGAGGCAAACTGGCTATCTGAGGAGGCCTTACAAAAAGCTGAGAAAAGAAGTGAAAGACAAAGCAGAAAAGGAAAGATACACCCGTCTGAATCAGAGTCCCAAAGACCAGCAAGGGGACATAAGAAAGCCCTCCTAAGTGATCAGTGCAAAGAAATAGAGGAAAACAATTGGATGGGAAAGACTAGAGATCTCTTCAAGAATATTAGAGATATCAAGGGACCATTTCATGCAAAGATGGGTACAATAAAGGACAGAAACAGTATGGACCTGACAGAAGCAGAAGATATTGAGAAGAGGTGGCAAGAATACACAGAAGAACTATACAAAAAAGATCTTCACGACCCAGATAATCACGATGGTGTGATCATTCACCTAGAGCCAGACATCCTGCAATGTGAAGTCAAGTGGTCCTTAGGAAGCATCACTATGAACAAAACTAGTGGAGGTGATGGAATTCCAGCTGAGCTATTTCAAATCCTGAAAGATGATGATGCTGTGAAAGTGCTGCACTCAATATGCCAGCAAATTCAGAAAACTCACAGTGGCCACAGCACTGGAAATGGTCAGCTTTCATTCCAATTCCAAAGACAGGCAATGCCAAAGAATGCTCAAACTACCACACAATTGCATTCATCTCACATGCTAGCAAAGTAATGCTCAAAATTCTCCAAGCTAGACTTCAAAACTACGTGAACTGAGAACTTCCAGATGTTGAAACTAGATTTCAAAATGGCAGAGGAACCAGAAATAAAATTGCCAACATCTGTTGGATCATCCAAAAAGCAAGAGAATTCCAGAAAAAAACATCTACTTCTGCTTCACTATGTTAAAGCCTTTGATTGTGTGGATCACAACAAACTGTGGAAAATTCTTCAAGAGATGGGAACAGCAGACCACCTTACCTGCCTCCTGAAAAATCTGTATGCAGGTCAAGAAGCAACAGTTAGAACTGAACATGGAATAACAGACTGGTTCCAAATTGGGAAAGGAGTGTGTCAAGGCTGTATATTGTCACCCAGCTCATTTAACTTATATGCAGAGTACATCATAAGAAACACTGGACTGGATGAAGCGCAAGCTGGAATCAAGATTGCAGGGAGAAATATCAATAACCTCAGATATGCAGATGACACCACCCTTACGGCAGAAAAACGAAGAACTGAAGAGCCTCTTGATGAAAGAGAAAGAGGAGAGTAAAGAGTTGGCTTAAAGGTCAACATTCATAAAACTAAGATTATGGCATCTGGTCCCATCACTTCATGGCAAACAGATGGGGAAACAGTGACAGACTTCATTTTCCTGGGCTCCAAAATTACTGCAGATGGTGACTGCAGCCATAAAATTAAAAGACACTTGCTCATTGGAAGTAAGGAGCTATGACCAACCGAGACAGCATATTAAAAAGCAGAGACATTACTGACAAAGGTCCATCTATGGATGTGTTTGGTAGATCTTAAAGAGAGCTGAGCTCTGAAAAATTGATGCCTTTGAACTGTGGTGTTGGAGAAGACTCTTGAGAATCCCTTGGACTGCAAGGAGATCAAACTAGTAAATCCTAAAGGAAATCAGTCCTGAATATTCATTGGAGGGACTGATGTGAAGCTGAAGCTCCAATACTCTGGCCACTTGATGTGAAGAACTGACTCACTGGAAAAGAGCCTGATGCTGGGAAAGATTGAAGGCAGGAGGAGAAGGGGAGGACAGAGGATGAGATGGTTGGATGCCATCACCGACTTGGTAGACGTGAGTTTGAGCATACTTTGGGAGCTGGTGATGGACAGGGAACCCTGGAGTGCTACAGTCCGTGGGGTTGCAAAGAGTCAGACACGACTGAGTGACTGAACTGAACTGAGCTCACCCAAGAGATGAAATCTAGTGTTACCCTTGCGAGGAGTTCACTAGTCTCCCTTTATTTCGATGGGACCATTGGCCCTCATCCATAACTAAGTATTCACGGTGCCCACAGATGCAAAGCATTAGGTCATTCAGGTTTTATTCATTTGGATCCCAGGAGGCACCAATGTCATCCGTATTGAGCTCTGACTTCATTTTAGGAGAAATCTAATCTTTCTAAATTTCATCTGTAGCCACAACTTCCACAGCTTCAAGTCCTTTTAAACTTCCGTCTTATACTCACATTCAAGAATCTCCAGCCTTTATCACTTATTGTGCATTAGCAAGCCAAACAAATAACACCAAATTAGTTTAATTATTGTTCAGCATTCAGTTTAATATAGGTTGTTGGGATGTGTTGGAGGGGAGGGTCTCTATTTCTTAAAATCATTCAGAGACCCAGGACCTTTCCCCTAGAGCACTGTTATCTTCCAGGGGCTCCGGATCATCTACCAGATCCACTCCGCTGAGCCAGTGAGAGGGGACTGTGGGGATCGTGTGCGTGTGTTAGTCAGTCATGTCTGGCTCTTTGCAACCCCATGAACTCTAGGCCGCCGGGCTCCTCTGTCCGTGGGATTCTCCAAGCAAGAACACTGGGGTGGGCAGCCATTTCCTCCTCCAGGGGATCTTCCCCACGCAGGGGTAGAACCCTGGTCTCGTGGGCAGATTCTGTACCATCTGAGCCACTGGGGGAGAACCACACTCACTGCTTTTAAAATGTGAGGCCCTGGAAGCCAACATGCATTGTTTCTGCCACATTCCAGTCCCTTAACTGCAAGGGACACTATGAAGTCGTGCCTAATAATTGGACTAAACTAGATAAGCTATGTTTGAGGACAAGTAAATTCACAGATTTTTTTTTTTTTTTTTAAATGTGACACAGCTTATTTCACTTTTGCAGAAATTCTAATGCAATGGGAAAAACCTATAAACAGTTTGGGCAATACTCTAGGACAGTCTGTCTCAGGATTCAGGATGCTTTTCTCTCATGGATCTGCTTGATGGTCTCCACGGTTACTCCCAAAGGGAAAGGAAAAATGCACAGGTGTACATTGGGTTTAAATGCCTCAACCTAAGAAGCAGGACATCTCACTCTGCCCACATTTTTTTAGCCTAGAAATAATCACATGACCTTACCTTGCACAGGAGCTGGGAAAGAAGTCTCGACGTGCCCAGGAAGGAGAGAAGACAGGGCGGTCACTAGCCACCCTGCCACATGGGGACAAAACATGCTCTTAGAAGGACACGGAAGTAGCACGTGGTGAATACACAGCGTCACAACAGCCACAAGGCATCTGTCCCTCTTCCCTCATAATGTCCTACAGCACCTCGAGTATACTCATCAGCTCAGTTCAGTCACTCAGCCGTGTCCAACTCTTTGCGACCCCATGAATCGCAGCACGCCAGGCCTCCCTGTCCAGCACCAACTCCCGGAGGTCACTCAAACTCACGTCCATCGAGTCAGTGATGCCATCCAGCCATCTCATCCTCTGTCGTCCCCTTCTCCTCCTGCCCCCAATCCCTCCCAGCATCAGAGTCTTCTCCAATGAGTCAACTCTTCGCATGAGGTGGCCAAAATACTGGAGTTTGAGCTTTAGCATCAGTTCTTCCAAAGAAATCCCAGGGCTGATCTCCTTTAGAATGGACTGGTTGGATCTCCTTGCAGTCCAAGGGACTCTCAAGAGTCTTCTCCGACACCACAGTTCAAAAGCATCAATTCTTCGGCGCTCAGCCTTCTTCACAGTCCAGCTCTCACATCCATACATGACCACTGGAAAAACTATAGCCTTGACTAGACAGACCTTTGTTGGCAAAGTGATGTCTCTGTTTTTGAATATGCCATGTAGGTTGGTCATAACTTTCCTTCCAAGGAGTAAGCGTCTTTTAATGCACTCACCATCTGCAGTGATTTTGGAGCCCAGAAAAATAGTCTGACACTGTTTCCACTGTTTCCCCATCTATTTGCCATGAAGTGATGGGACCAGATGCTATGATCTTTCTTTTCTGAATGTTGAGCTTTAAGCCAACATTTTCACTTTCCTCTTTCACTTTAATCAAGAGGCTTTTTAGTTCCTCTTCACTTTCTGCCATAAGGGTGGTGTCATCTGCATATCTGAGGTTATTGATATTTTTCCTGGCGATCTTGATTCCAGCTTGTGCTTCTTCCAGCCCAGCGTTTCTCATGATGTACTCTGCATATAAGTTAAATAAGCAGGGTGACAGTATACAGCCTTGACGTACTCCTTTTCCCCTTTGGAACCAGTCTGTTGTTCCATGTCCAGTTCTAACTGTTGCTTCCTGACCTGTTCATACTCCAATATAATTTTAATGAACACCAATTGCTAACTGGAATGTAATTAGAATATAATGTTTAAAGAAAGAAGCTGGTAATAATGTGATTTTTCATAAAGTGACTTTATTTCCAAGCATATCCTGGTTTCAGAGTTGGAGTTTGAAGGTATGCACAAAAGCGGAATTTCTTGGTCAAAAATGAGAGAAATCTAATTTGAATCGTCATGAGCCAACAAAAGGATTTCATTGGCTTATGTACTTGAAAGATCTTCAGATCAGATCAGATCAGTCGCTCAGTCGTGTCCAACTCTTTGCGACCCCATGAACTGCAGTACACCAGGCCTCCCTATCCATCACCAGCTCTCGGAGGTCACTCAGACTCACATTCATTGAGTCAGTGATGCCATCCAGCCATCTCATCCTCTGTCGTCCTCTTCTCCTCCTGCCCTCAATCCCTCCCAGCATCAGAGTCTTCTCCAATGAGTCAACTCTTCGCATGAGGTGGCCAAAATATTGGAGTTTCAGCTTTAGCATCATTCCTTCCAAAGAAATCCCAGGGCTGATCTCCTTCAGAATGGACTGGTTGGATCTCCTTGCAGTCCAAGGGACTCTCAAGAGTCTTCTCCAACACCACACTTCAAAAACATCAATTCTTCGGCGCTCAGCCTTCTTCACAGTCCAGCTCTCACATCCATACATGACCACACGAAAGACCATAGCCTTGACTAGGCGAAACTTTGTTGGCAAAGTGATGTCTCTGCTTTTGAATATGCTATCCAGGTTGGTCATAACTTTCCTTCCAAGGAGTAAGCGTCTTTTAATTTCATGGCTGCAGTCACCATCTGCAGTGATTTTGGAGCCCAGAAAAATAAAGTTTGACACTGTTTCCACTGTTTCTCCATCTATTTCCCATGTAGTGATGGGACCAGATGCCATGATCTTTGTTTTCTGAATGTTGAGCTTTAAGCCAACCTTTTCACTCTCCACTTTCACTTTCATCAAGAGGCTTTTAGCCCCTCTTCACTTTCTGCCATAACGGTGGTGTCATCTGCATATCTGAGGTTATTGTTATTTCTCCTGGCAATCTTGATTCCAGCTTGTGTTTCTTCCAGTCCAGCATTTCTCATGATGTACTCTGCATATAAGTTAAATAAGCAGGGTAACAATATACAGCCTTGACATACTCCTTTTCCTATTTGGAACCAATCTGTTGTTCCATGACCAGTTCTAACTGTTGCTTCCTGACCTGCACACAGATTTCTCAAGAGGCAGATCAGGTGGTCTGGTATTCCCATCTCTCTCAGAATTTTCCACAGTTTATTGTGATCTACACAGTCAAAGGCTTTGGCATAGTCAATAAAGCAGAAATAGATGTTTTTCTGGAACTCTCTTATTTTTTCCATGATCCAGCGGATGTTGGCAATTGGATCTCTGGTTCCTCTGCCTTTTCTAAAACCAGCTTGAACATCAGGAAGTTCATGGTTCACATATTGCTGAAGCCTGGCTTGGAGAATTTTGAGCATTACTTTACTAGCGTGTGAGATGAGTGCAATTGTTCGGTAGTTTGAGCACTCCTTGGCATTGCCTTTCTTTGGGATTGGGATGAAAACTGACCTTTTCCAATCTTGTGGCCACTGCTGAGTTTTCCAAATTTGCTGGCATATTGAGTGCAGCACTTTCACAGCATCATCTTTCAGGATTTGGAATAGCTCCACTGGAATTCCATCACCTCCACTAGCTTTGTTCGTAGTGATGCTTTCTAAGGCCCATTTGACTTCACATTCCAGGATGTCTGGCTCTAGGTCAGTGATCACACCATCATGATTATCTGGGTCGTGAAGCTCTTTTTTGTACAGTTCTTCTGTGTATTCTTGCCACCTCTTCTTAATATTTTCTGCTTCCATTAGGTCCATACCATTTCTGTCCTTTATCGAGCCCATTTTTGCATGAAATGTTCCTTTGGTATCTCTGATTTTCTTGAATAGATCCTTAGTCTTTCCCATTCTGTTGTTTTCCTCTATTTCTTTGCATTGATCGCTGAAGAAGGCTTTCTTATCTCTTCTTGCTATTCTTTGGAACTCTGCATTCAGATGTTAAATACCTGCCAGGAGCTCTAGGTAGCCCCAGGAAGAGAGAATGTGTTTAGCTCAGTGATTATAGCAAAAGTTGGAGAGAGAATGCTCCCTGGACTGCACTGGGGAAGCTGTTCACTCATCTAACTGATAATAGAAGAAGCAGATAATAGAACGGGCTGGGTTTGAAATCAGCTGTTACATCATCCCCATCTAAGCCACAAAATAAAGATGGGAAGTGAGTAGGTTCCCAAAGGAAACTACTGATTGTTGTTACAATAAAACAGAACCAGAATGAGCACCACCCCCACCCCCACCCCCACCCCCCGCCCCCCGCCAGTTTCCTGCTGCGTGACACAAAGGAGGAGATCGCCTTGCTGTCTGGTCCTCCTGGTGCTTTTGCCCTTTAAAAAGAAGAAAGAACAAGTGACCCTGGCCCAGAGTCTGCTCGTTAGATTTGCAGGTCTAAAAACCTCATTTGTTATTGCCGTATGTTACCTTGGTCTCTGGGATAATGACTTGTGCTAACCCACCTCATGGTCATCCGAGTTAAATTCACCCATTCCAGTCCATTTGAGTTCGCTAATTCCTAGAATGTCAACATTCACTCTTGCCATCTCTTGTTTGACCACTTCCAATTTGCCTTGATTCATGGACCTGACATTCCAGGTTCCTATGCAATATTGCTCTTTACAGCATCGGACTTTGCTTCTATCACCAGACACATCCACAGCTGGGTATTCTTTTTGTTTTGGCTCCATCCTTTCATTCTTTCTGGAGTTATTTCTCCACTGATCTCCAGTAGCAATATTGGGCCCCTACTGACCTGGGGAGTTTCTCTTTCAGTATCCTATCATTTTGTCTTTTCATACTGTTCATGGGGTTCTCAAGGCAAGAATACTGAAGTGGTTTGCCATTCCCTTCTCCAGCGGACCACACCCTGTCATATCTCTCCACCATGACCCGCCCATCCCAGGTTGCCCCACAGGCATGGCTTAATCTCATTGAGTTAGACAAGGGTGTGGTCCTTGTGTGATTAGATTGACTAGTTATCTGCGAGAATGGTTTTAGTGTATTTGCCCTCTGATGCCCTCTTTCAAGACCTACTGTCTTACTTGGGTTTCATCATGGTCAACAAAAGAGTCCGAAATGCAGTACTTGGATGCAATCTCAAAAACGATAGAATGATCTCTGTTCGTTTCCAAGGCAAACCATTCAATGTCACAGTAATCCAAGTCTATGCCCCAACCAGTAACGCTGAAGAAGCTGAAGTTGAAAGGTTCTATGAAGACCTACAAGACCTTTTAGAACTAACACCCAAAAAAGATGTCCTTTTCATTATAGGGGACTGGAATGCAAAAGTAGGAAGTCAAAAAACACCTGGAGTAACAGGCAAATTTGGCCTTGGAATACGGAATGAAGCAGGGCAAAGACTAATAGAGTTTTGCCAAGAAAATGCACTGGTCATAGCAAATACCCTCTTCCAACAACACAAGAGAAGACTCTATACATGGACATCACCAGATGGTCAACACCGAAATCAGATCGATTATATTCTTTGCAGCCAAAGATGGAGAAGCTCTATACAATCAGCAAAAACAAGACCGGGAGCTGACTGTGGCTCAGACCATGAGCTCCTTATTGCCAAATTCAGACTGAAATTGAAGAAAGTAGAGAAAACTACTAGACCATTCAGGTATGACCTAAATCAAATCCCTTATGATTATACAGTGGAAGTGAGAAATAGATTTAAGGGCCTAGATCTGATAGATAGAGTGCCTGATGAACTATGGAATGAGGTTCGTGACATTGTACAGGAGACAGGGATCAAGACCATCCCCATGGAAAAGAAATGCAAAAAAGCAAAATGGCTGTCTGGGGAGGCCTTACAAATAGCTGTGAAAAGAAGAGAAGCGAAAAGCAAAGGAGAAAAGGAAAGATATAAACATCTAAATGCAGAGTTGCAAAGAATAGCAAGAAGAGATAAGAAAGCCTTCTTCAGTGATCAATGCAAAGAAATAGAGGAAAACAACAGAATGGGAAAGACTAGGGATCTCTTCAAGAAAATCAGAGATACCAAAGGAACATTTCATGCTAAGATGGGCACAATAAAGGACAGAGATGGTGTGGACCTAACAGAAGCAGAAGATATTAAGAAGAGGTGGCAAGAATACACAGAAGAACTGTACAAAAAAGAGCTTCAAGACCCAGATAATCATGATGATGTGATCACTGACCTAGAGCCAGACATCTTGGAATGTGAAGTCAAATGGGCCTTAGAAAGCATCACTACGAACAAAGCTAGTGGAGGTGATGGAATTCCAGTGGAGCTATTCCAAATCCTGAAAGATGATGCTGTGAAAGTGCTGCACTCAATATGCCAGCAAATTTGGAAAACTCAGCAGTGGCCACAAGATTGGAAAAGGTCAGTTTTCATCCCAATCCCAAAGAAAGGCAATGCCAAGGAGTGCTCAAACTACCGAACAATTGCACTCATCTCACACGCTAGTAAAGTAATGCTCAAAATTCTCCAAGCCAGGCTTCAGCAATATGTGAACCGTGAACTTCCTGATGTTCAAGCTGGTTTTAGAAAAGGCAGAGGAACCAGAGATCCAATTTCCAACATCCGCTGGATCATGGAAAAAGCAAGAGAGTTCCAGAAAAACATCTATTTCTGCTTTATTGACTATGCCAAAGCCTTTGACTGTGTGGATCACAATAAACTGTGGAAAATTCTGAAAGAGATGGGAATACCAGACCACCTGATCTGCCTCTTGAGAAATCTGTGTGCAGGTCAGGAAGCAACAGTTAGAACTGGTCATGGAACAACAGACTGGTTCCAAATAGGAAAAGGAGTACGTCAAGGCTGCATATTGTCACCATGTTTATTTAACTTATATGCAGAGTACATCATGAGAAATGCTGGACTGGAAGAAACACAAGTTGGAATCAAGATTGCCGGGAGAAATATCAATAACCTCAAATATGCAGATGACATCACTCTTATGGCAGAAAGTGAAGAGGGGCTAAAAAGCCTCTTGATGAAAGTGAAAGTGGAGAGTGAAAAGGTTGGCTTAAAGCTCAACATTCAGAAAACGAAGATCATGGCATCTGGTCCCATCACTGCATGGGAAATAGATGGGGAAACAGTGGAAACAGTGTCAGACTTCGTTTTTCTGGGCTCCAAAATCACTGCAGATGGTGACTGCAGCCATGAAATTAAAAGACGCTTACTCCTTGGAAGGAAAGTTATGACCAACCTAGATAGCATATTCACAAGCAGAGACATTACTTTACCAACAAAGGTTCGCCTAGTCAAGGCTATGGTCTTTCCTGTGGTCATGTATGGATGTGAGAGCTGGACTGTGAAGAAGGCTGAGCGACGAAGAATTGATGCTTTTGAACTGTGGTGTTGGAGAAGACTCTTGAGAGTCCCTTGGACTGCAAGAAGATCCAACCAGTCCATTCTGAAGGAGATCAATCCTGGAATTTCTTTAGAAGGAATGATGCTAAAGCTGAAACTCCAGTATTTTGGCCACCTCATGCGAAGAGTTGACTCATTGGAGAAGACTCTGATGCTGGGAGGAATTGAGGGCAGGAGGAGAAGGGGACGACAGAGGATGAGATGGCTGGATGGCATCACTGACTTGATGGATGCGAGTCTGAGTGACCTCCGGGAGCTGGTGATGGACAGGGAGGCCTGGCGTGCTGCGGTTCATGGGGTCGCAGAGAGTCGGACATGACTGAGCGACTGATCTGATCTGATCTGAACCCACCTCATAGAGACTGAGGCATAGACTAGAACTCTGGCTTGTTCATTGTCCGTAAAAAATATAACTTCTTACTGGACCAGCAGATTTGAGCTACACTGAACAGCACCTTGTACACATGAGAAAGTAAACTAAAGCCAGTAGGGAATTAGTTGATCATGAAATCAGACTCAGGGCGTTAGTTACATCAGGACATGCTGTGACAAATAACTGTTACTGCTCAATAAACGTGTCTTGGAGTCATAACATACCTGCTTAGGAGACTGTCATTCAAACAGGCCATCTTCACACTCATGTCCACACCCCAGCAAGTTCTGGGTGACTTTTAAGTTTTGTCCTCCTGCTGTGTAATTCCTATCACTGTCTTTCCTCAGGGACCGTTTCCGGTCACTGATACCTTATTTAACTGAATTGTCTTCATTTGCTTCTTGATTAGTTAACAGTCCATTAATAATTACTGTATCTTTATTTAACTAGGCTGCTGCTGCTGCTAAGTCGCTTCAGTCATGTCCGACTCTGTGCGGCCCCACAGATGGCAGCCCACCAGGCTCCCCCGTCCCTGGGATTCTCCAGGCAACAACACTGGAGTGGGCTGCGATTTCCTTCTCCAATGCATGAAAGTGAAAAGTGAAAGGGAAGTCGCTCAGTCACATCCAACCTCAGCGACCCCATGGACTGCAGCCTTCCAGGCTCCTCAGTCCATGGGATTTTCCAGGCAGGAGTACTGGAGTGGGGTGCCATTACCTTCTCCGATTTAACTAGGCAAAGTGTCAGAAATCTCAGCTTATATATCAATCACAAGTGTTCAAATAGCCTCTTCTGAGAACTCTCTGTGGAATTACCAAGCATCTTAATGGGTTAAGCTCTTTAAAATCAATGTAGTGAGGAGAAAATACTTCCTGGATTTTTAGATTAACAGAGTCTTGCCTTTCTTCCTGGAATTGTGCAAACCACATTGGTGAAGTTTGTCAAAGGAGAATATTTTCTTTTTATATTGAAGCAAGTTCAAATTAAGTGTGTAAAACATGGCCGTTATTCTGAAATCATCTCACACTCCCATCGGATCGCAAGAGTAGGACAAGCAGCTCCCCTCTGTCTTTTTCCTACATCGATCCAGCAGTCCCTGTCTTGCCACACTGGCTCTGTCCGTCTGTCTTAATGGGGCAAGTTAAAACCTACTGTCCTTTTCCCTGGATTCTATGGAGTGCATGTCCTAAAAGCAAGGATTTTTTTACATAGCTATATTTTGATGATCAAATTAGAAAAGTTAGCATTGGAACAATGCTATTATGTAATCAACAGCTTGTTTGATTTTTTTGAAATTACTCCAGTGATGTTAGTTTTAAAAAATTGCTTTCTCGCTGGCTCAGATTACACCTACTATTATTACGCATTGGCTTTAGTTTTCTCTTCCTTTTGGAGTTCTTTATCACTGAACAGTTGCTTTGCCTTTCTCTGTTGTTTCTGATGTGGATATTCTTAAAGAACTTTTGTTTATTCGTTTATCCCTGGCTGTGCTGTGTCTTGATTGCTGCACCTGGGCTTCCTCTAGCCACAGTGAGGCGGGGCTCCCCCCCATTGGTGTGTGGGCTTCTTTGCGATGGCTTCTCTGTGGAGCACGGGCTCAGCGGAGTGGGGGCTTCAGCAGTCGTGGGCTCATTGGCTGTGGCTCCCAGGCTCTGGAACGCAGGCACAGTAGCTGTGGCACACGGGCTCATTCCTCCAGAGCACGTGGGGTCTTCCTGGACCAGGGATGGAACCCCTGTCTTCTGCCTCGACAGTGAATTCTTGACCACAGAGTCACCAGGAAGCCCTGACCCAGACATTTTTGAAAGGTATAAAACTAGTTTTTTGTAGAATGTCCCTAAATTTGGGGTTTTTCTGACTTTTCACGTGATCAGATTCAAGTTATGCACTGTTTGTGCCTCTTGTTCTGTCTTTGTTACTGCATCCTGTTCCGATGCCCGTGGTGATGTGCCAGTTTTGATGGCAATACTGATCCCTACTTTAATATTGGCTTATATAGTGTCAGTGTTAAGATGGTGTCCGTCAGATTTCTCCATTGTAAAGTTAATTTTTCCTTATGTTTTTAGTTAAATAATTTAGGGAGAGTTTTTTTTTTTTTAGATTATGTACATATCCTGTTTCTAACATCTGCATCCTCTCTTACTCCTCCCTGTGTGTGCTTGCCGGAGAAGGCAATGGCACCCCACTCCAGTACTTTTGTCTGGAAAATCCCATGGACAGAGGAGCCTGGTGGGCTGCAGTCCATGGAGTCGCTAAGAGTTGGACATGACTGAGCGACTTCCCTTTCACTTTTCACTCTCATGCATTGGAGAAGAAAATGGCAACCCACTCCGGTGTTCTTGCCTGGAGAATCCCAGGGACGGGGGAGCCTGGTGGGCTGCCGTCTCTGGGGTTGCACAGGGTCGAACACAACTGAGGCGACTCAGCAGCAGCAGTGTGTGCCTGCACGCCAAGTCACTTTGGTAATGTCTGACTCTTGTGTGACCCTATAGACTGTAGCCCACCAGGCGCCTCTGTCCACGGGATTCTCCAGGCAAGAACACTGGAGCGGGTTGCCATGCCTACTTCCTGGGCATCTACCCAACTCAGGGATTGAACCCACGTCTCTTACTACTACTATTAAGTGACTTCAGTCGTGTCCGACTCTGTGCAACCACATAGACGGCAGCAGGCAGATTCTTTACCATCTGGGAAGCCCTTACTCCTCCCAATAAATTGTGTCAAGTAAGCACACATATTCTTAGTCCATTTGACAAGTGAATGAATGGAAGCCAATGAGCTAAAAGAATTGCCTTCACATGTACTAGATATGGGAGTAGAACCCAGGTTCCACATTTCTTTGTGTGACATTTCTCCCACTTACTTTTCGAACAAAATCTTGGTCACCGGCTCCACTGCTTTGGTGCGTGGTGCCTTATATTCGGAACAACGTTGGAGGGTCCGTTGAACCCGGACAGGACTGGGCTGTCCCTTGTAGGCCATACATTCTTTGTAAAGTTTTATAAAATTTCTGAATCTCAACTTACTCTCCATAAAAAGAGATGGTATTACTCACCTTTAATGTTGCTTCGGGATTAAATGAGCCGATGCGTTTTTCTCAGGTTCCATGAATCACCTATAACGCAGTCAGGGGTTAGTAAAGGTGGATTCTTTTTCCTCTTGATCCCTTCAGTTTCTGTTGTTGTTGTCATTTGTTCCTTGCTTTTTAAATGAATGGCATTTGCTGAGGCCTGTCTATATTCTGGGGATGCAGCCATGAGGAAACTCAGTTTTTGCTGAAATGGAAAGAAAACATTCATCAACAAAGTGGATTTGTGGGTCTGGTAGGCATGTGGGAGAGGAGAGTTCCAGGCAGAAGAAACAAGATCAGAGGAGCTGACCGGCCATATTCTTGACATCCTTGAGGAAGAATAAGGAAGTCAGTACGGCGGGGGTAGAACAAGGGAGCCAAGGATGAGAAGGATGCAATCAAAGAGGAGGTCAGGGGCCAGATCGTGTAGGTCAGCATCGGAGCTGGAGATTTATTCTCATGGAGATGAAAGACTCTGTAGGATTTGAGGCAGAAAAGTGATGTGCTTCTTT
This sequence comes from Tragelaphus eurycerus, assembly GCA_935064755.1. Taxonomy (NCBI): domain Eukaryota; kingdom Metazoa; phylum Chordata; class Mammalia; order Artiodactyla; family Bovidae; genus Tragelaphus; species Tragelaphus eurycerus. The sequence continues at coordinate 938,753 of CAKXYN010000019.1, read as the reverse complement.
CCCTGTTTTAAATGAGTCACAGCTGTGCGTTGAACTATGTCACTCAGTAAGACATATTCAAGACCAAATCCCCAGTGTCTGGAAATAAGGTCTTTGCAGATGTAACCAAGATAAGCTCATTTGAGAATAAAATAGGCCTTAATCTAATATAACTGGTATCCCTGTAAGAAGAGGAGAATCTGCATGCAGAGATGAAGACCATGTGAAGAAGGAGGCGGGAAGGAGAACGATGCACCTGCTGGCCAAGGTGCACCAGTGCTTGCCGGCAGCCACTAGAAGCCGAAACAGTGATGATGGCTCTTCCCTGGAAGCTTTAGAGGCTGCAGCCCTGCCAGCACCTTAATTTGGACTTACAGACTCCGTAAGTGTGAGGGAACACATTTCCTCTGTTTTAAGCCACCTCATTTGTGGCAGTTGTTGCGGCAGCCTGTGTTACAGATTATAGAGGACGGATGTGGAAGCAGAGGGCTGTGAAAGACCATGGTGACATGAACCAAAGTGGTGGAGATGGAGATGCAAGATGCAGCCAGACTCTGGTAGCCAGACTCTACTTGACATTGGACTAGGGGCCCAAACCAGAAACACTTTCCAGTATAAGGATGTGTTGCTAATAAAAACACAGGGATACCAGCCAGAATATAGGGTGTGCACTTACTGTACTGATGGGCTGAGTGAAAAACACGAGTCGGCAATGAGTCTAAGATTGTGACCTAAAGTCTGGGGTGAATAGACCCAACCGTTTATGAGATGAGGAAGACCATAGAAAGAGGGGTATGGAGGAGAAAATTGTAAGTTCAGCTTGAGATCTGTTAAAATTTTAAATATTTCTTAGGCACACAGGTGGAAATTTGAGTAGGCAAGTTGGATGAAGGAGCCTAATGTTCAAAGGGAAAAGTTTGATGTACACGTGTATATTGAGTTGTTAATTAATACTGATATTTAACACCATGACGGCATGAGATCTAAAACCTAGAAGATGAATGATAGAGAAGGTAACGAGTCCTCCATGTTCTCCTAATGATTATTTGATCCGCAAACAACAGTAGGTGCCTGTGTTTGTATCTGCTGGTTGTTGGAAGATGAGATGTTTGAATATGTACAGTTCAGTCACTCGGCCACATTCGACCCTTTGTGACCCTGTAGACTGCAGCACGCCACGCTTCCTTGTCCATCACCAACTCCCAGAGTTGCTCAAACTCATGCCCATCAAGTCGGTGATGCCATCCAACAATCTCATCCTCTGTCATCCCCTTCTCCTCCTGTCCCCAATCTTTCCCAGCATCAGGGTCTCTTCTAATGTCAACTCTTTGCATCAAGTGGCCAAAGTATTGGAGTTTCAGCTTTAGCGTCAGTCCTTCCAGTGAATGTTCATGACTGATTTCCTTTAGGATGGACAAGTTGGATCTCCTTGCAGTCTAAGGGACTCTCAAGAGTCTTCTCCAACACCACAGTTCAAAAACATCAATTCTTTGGTGCTCGGCTTTCTTCACAGTCCAATTCTCACATCCATACATGACCACTGGAAAAACCATGGCTATAACTAGATGGACCTTTGTTGGCTAAGTAATGTCTCTGCTTTTTAATATGCTGTCTAGGTTGGTCATAACTTTTCTTACAAGGAGAAAGCATCTTTTAACTTCATGGCTGCAGTCACCATCTGCAGTGATCTTGGGGCCCAAGAAAATAAAGTCTCTCACTGTTTCCATTGTTTCCCCATCTATTTGCCGTGAAGTGATGGGACTGGATGCCATCATCTAAGTATTTTGAATGTTGAGTTTTAAACCAGTCTTTTTACTCTCCTCTTTCACTTTCACGGAGAGGCTCTTTAGTTCCTCTTTGCTTTCTGCCATAAGGGTGGTGTCATCCACATATCTGAGGTTATTGATATTTCTCCCTGAAGTCTTGATTCCAGCTTGTGCTTCATCCAGCCTGGCATTTCACATGATGTATTCTGTAGGTGGCTCAGACAGTAACACGTCTGTCTGCAATGCAGGAGGCCCGGTTCAATCCTTGGTTTGGGAAGATCCCTTGGAGAAGGAAATGGCAGACCACTCCAGTATTCTTGTCTGGAAAATCCCATGGACAGCGGAGCCTGGTAGGCTCCTGTCCATGGGGTTGCAAAGAGTCGGACACGATTGAGCGAGTTCACTTTGATTCTATATGTAAGTTAAATAAGCAGGGTGACAATATACAGCCTTGACGTACTCCTTTCCCAATTTGGAACCATTCCGTTGTTCCATGTCCACTTGTAACTGTTGTTTCTTGACCTGCGTACAGATTTCTCAGGAGGCAGATCAGGTGGTCTGGTATTCCCACCTCTTTAAGAATACTCCACAGTTTGTTGTGATCCACACAGTCAAAGGCTTTGGCATAGTCAAAAAAGCAGAAGTAGATGTTTTTCTGGAACTCTCTTGCTTTTTCAATGATCCAGTGAATGTTGGCAATTTGATCTCTGGTTCCTCTGCCTTTTCTAAATACAGAAGCAAAAGATATTAAGAAGAGGTGCCAAGAATACACAGAAGAAGTATACAGAAAAGATCTTAATGACCCAGGTAACCATGATTGTGTGATCACTCACCTCGAACCAGACATCCTGGAATGGGAAGTCTAGGGGCCTTACAAAGCATTACTATGAACAAAGCTAGTAGAGGTATGAACATGAGAACATAATAAATTTTGATAAATTGAATCATACCTTTGAAACCACAAGAGTTTAGCTCTTTATATTGGTAATGCTCATTGTTAGGGTACTGGGGAATTAAATATTAAATTGCTGTTCCTCAATCTCTTACATTCTCTTCCCATAGCTAGAAGGCAAGGTCCAGAATTCTTACTTTGTGAAAAATAAAGAATTGTAATTCAGGGAATCACGGCTACATTTTTAGAGACACTTCTTTGACAAATCTCTCCAGTTAAATTTCCTTTTGTAGTATTCACACCAAGTTTTTATGTTGTGGATGTTAAGAGTTTTTGTGCATTTGATTTCTTGAAATTGTGCCATTTTACCATAGCAGCTGCCTGAATCATATAAACAATCTCAGGATGACAAGTGTGTATAAAAATGATGTCTGCTGCTGCTGCTAAGTCACTTCAGTCCTGTCTGACTCTGTGCGATCCCATAGACAGCAGCCCGCCAGGCTCCCCCGTCCCTGGGATTCTCCAGGCAAGAACACTGGAGTGGGTTGCCATTTCCTTATCCAATGCATGAAAGTGAAAAGTGAAAGTGAAGTCGTTCAGTCATGTCCGACTCTTAGCGACTCCATGGACTGCAGCCCACCAGGCTCCTCTGTCCATGGGATTTTCCAGACAAGAGTACTGGAGTGGGGTACCATTGCCTTCTCTGAAAAAAAAAAATGGTGTCAGTATTTCTGAATTTATAAATCTGTCCTGAACAGAGATGCTACAGTATAACGGGTGAGTGATGTATGCTTGGAGCTTCCCAGGTGGCGCTCGTGTGAAGAACCCACCCACCAGTGCAGGAGACATAGGGGTGCGGGTTCATTCCCTGCGTTGGGAAGATCCCTTGGAGGAGGACACGGCAACCCACTCCAGTATTGTTGCCTGGAGAATCCCATGGACAGAGGAGCCTGGGGCTATGGTCTACAGGGTCGCAGAGTCAGACACGACTGAAGTGACTTAGCACACACACGTGCAGTGAAGTCTGCTTGGTGGGAAAGAGTCAGAAGGATGAGGGCCATCTCCTGTCTGGCCATCCTCAGCATCAGACAGCCTTCCCACCTGCCCTGCACCCTTAGAAGCCCAGCCTGGAGATGTAAGGGCCCCGTCTCTCCTTTTGGTATTTTTCCATCTGCTTCTTGGATCTCTTTGAAATGTGTTGGCTCTATTTTACCTATAGCTCTAGTCATTCCAGATCGATTCCTAATCAGAAAGGCAGCATGACTCCCCCTCTAGCTCTGTCTGTGGGTAATTGGCTCCTTTTATATTAATATCATTCCCCATAAAAATATGTTAGAAATGTGGTACAGTGACAACAGAGTATCTACAACTTCAATTACTTTAAAATGTTCTTAATGCTCTCAATTAGCTAATTACACCCTGTGCATGATTAGAGGAATGTTATAGGTTAAAGTACTTTGTAATCACTATGGGGGTAGGAGAAGATGTGAGCATTTCTGATTAGATTTTAGAAATGTGTCCTCCTTGCAATGATAATTGTAGAACTAGCATTTTTTAAAAGAACGACAATTAAGGAGAAAGTTAAAAAGAAATGAAAGTGAGAAAAAAAATTTCTCTCAACTGAAAGATACTTTCTTTTAAAATGTCAGAATTATTTTTATATCATCTAAATATTTTATCCAAAACTCTACTAGGATAGTAGAAAGAGACTATGCTTCCTGTGTTGAGTCACTTCTGCACCTGGGTGGGGGAGCCTGGTGGGCTGCAGTCCATGGGGTCGCTAAGAGTCGGGCATGACTGAGCGCTTCACTTTCACTTGTCACTTTCATGCACTGGAGAAGGCAATGGCAACCCACTCCAGTGTTCTTGCCTGGAGAATCCCAGGGACGGGGGAGCCTGGTGGGCTGCCGTCTACGGGGTCGCACAGAGTCGGACACGACTGAGCGACGCAGCAGCAGCAGCAGGAATCATGCTTCGTGTGGGGCTACGGCCGCTCTGGCTTCTGTGTCATCGCTCTATGCGTCTGTTCTTTTGCAGACACCGTGTTGTCTTGATTGCATAGCTATACGTGAACGTGAAGTCGCTCAGTCGTGTCCGACTCTTTGCGACCCCATGGACTGTAGCCTACCAGGCTCCTCTGTCCATGGGATTTTCCAGGCAATAGTACTGGAGTGGATTGCCATTTCCTTCTCCAAGGGATCTTCCCAACCCAGGGATCGAACGGGTCTCCCGCATCGTAGACAGATGCTTTACCGTCTGAGCCACCAGGGAAGTCACATAGCTATACAGCAAGTCTTAAAAATAACTTAGTGTGATCCCTCCAACTTTATTCTTCTTTTACAATATTAATCTTGATATTCTAATGCCTTTGCCTTTCTATATAAATTTTAGAATCAGTTTATCTATTAATATATCTGCAAGGAGTCCTCCTGGGGGTTTTGACCATAATTGCGTTAAAGCTGTAGATCTGTCCGTGCAGAGCTGACGTCTTTACTGGGTTGACCCTTCCGTTCTGTGAACACAGAAGGTCTCCATCTATTTCAGTCTTCATTGATTTCTTTCATTAGCATTTTGTAGTTTCCAGCTTACAGACCCTGTGCATGTTAGATTTATATCTAATATCTTTTATGCTTTGGAGGGTGATTGCAAATGGTAGCAAAAGTATTTTAGCACTAAGTATCAAACATCTATGTAGCCCTTTGAAAACATAGGAATTTGTTATTACATTTCCCATTTTGCAGATAAAATGTCATATAAGGACAAGTGTTCAGAATCTACTGTTCCAAATGCAAGGCCCACCAAATATATAGGATTGTGTATCTTCCACTGACCCAGAATAGAGTCTAATATATACTAGGCACTATAAATTTGCTGAAGGAATGAATGAATAAATTTAAAACCTTTTCAGATGTTTGAGTTAGTTTTCAATTGATGTGAATGTGATGGTGAATCACCGACACAAGAAAATCCACAAATTCCTGTACGTATTACTTCTCAAAAGTTCTCTACAGCCTGGGACATGCCCCAGGGAAATCTTGGCAGAACATCTGAGAGAATAAATATGGGCTGAAATTGCTCTAGAATTTTAAGTTCTGTGAGAGTCTCAAGTGTGAGTTCCTTGTTCATTAATGACGATTGCCGGTGTCTAGTGCACTCTGTGGGACAGAGCCGCAGCTCGATGGGCATTTGTTGAATAATTAAATATATATGACTGAGGGAAGGAATAATTAAGATAATAAAAAATATATGACCTCTAACTGTTCAACATGGTTTATATTATTGAATTCTCTGCATCCAGAGATATGGTTTTAATTTTCAAGTTTGGATCATAATCATAATATATTATTTTTTTAAATTAAACTGAAGAGTATATATAAGCATCTCCTAAATCATTAAAAATTCTTTCTGTTATATATGATGTTAATGGGTAGGCAATATCCATTAATATTTCTGTAACATATTATGCTATGAATAGTCTACCATTTAAAATAACATCATCCTTGGTGGCTCCGTGGTAAAGAATCTGCCTGCCAATGCAGGAGATGCAGTTTCCACCCCTGGGTCAGAAAGATCCCCTGGAGAAGGAAATGGCAACTCACTCCAGTATTCTTGCCTGGGACATCCCATGAATAGGGGAGCCTGGCAGCTTACAGTCCATGGGCTTGCGAAACAGCCGGGCTCCTCTTAGCACCTAAACAACACTGTGTGTGCTACCCTCTAATTTTCACATTTGTTATTAATCATTGAAGGGAAGGGAAGGGAAGGGAAAGTCACTCAGTCGTGTCCGACTCTTTGCGACCCCATGGACTGTAGCCTACCAGGCTTCTCAGTCCATGGGATTTTCCAGGCAAGCGTACTGGAGTGGGTTGCCATTGCCTTCTCCAGGGGATCTTCCCGACCCAGGGATCGAACCTGGGTCTCCTGCATTGCAGGCAGATGCTTTACCCACTGAGCCACCAGGGAAGCCCATTAATCATTATGTACATAAAATATGTATATATTAATGTTATTTATTTCCTTGGTATACCTTGGTGGGAGAATATTTATTGACTTAATAGGCACGCATATTTTAAGATAAATGATGCATATGCAACATGGCTCTCCCAAAAGGAATTTCCAGTTAATCTTTGCCAAGTAGCATTAGGGTGTTTCTGTATCTTAGATTTCAGCCAGTGCTGGGAGACACTGTTGTTTCCTATTCGAAAGTTGAAAATGAAGCCTTATTCTTTCCACCCTTACTGCTCTAGAAAGTTAGAAAGACAAGCTTTGTCGCGAGCTCACGGGCAGAGCTGTGGAGCTGTGTTTAGAGCCTGCCGCCACCACCCCGCCTCCCCACGTTTGCCTCCGAGAGAAGCATCTGCAGCTTGGCCATTGCAGGGATCTTCCTTGTTTCCCTCCCTGACGTGTGTGTAGTTCTCACTAGAATCCTTCTTTCGAATCTTAAGATGAGGGCTGTGGTTCACATATCCCTTAAAACGTTTCTGAGACATTGTGGGCCTGCTCCTGACACATGTATTGAAATATCATCGTGAGCTGGCTGAACTGGTGGTTGGGGTTGGAGAGCAGACAGGACAGGAGTGTGGTGTGTGCACACTCAGGAGTGTGGTGTGTGCAAAAGCAGGCTTATGTGAGCAAGCACCACTGGACGGTGGCAGCAAATTCAGTGTGCTGCCTCGTGGTCCATGTCCTAGCGAGCAGGGAGAGGGAACCAGAGGTGATGTCTTCTTTTGCTTTTAAAAATATGTCGGATGTAACATTTTATGGTTTAAAAATACAGAGACTCATCTTATTTCCTGTGGATAGATTTAGGACCAGCTTGACAATGTTTATTCATTTCATAAACTGAATAATTTAACTTCCTTTTATTAGTTTTGGAGTTTCTACATAAATATCTACTCTCACTTTTGAATACCCTCAAGACTGAGGAGAGAATACTAGGAACTTCCCTTTAAAATGAAAAGAATATGTTAATTTAGGAAGCTTTGGGGTTTGTTTCCAATAAATAAAATTTGGAAATCTTAAAAGCCAAATAACCTTTTGGATGAATTTTCCCCAGAAGATACCTCTTTAACTAGAGACACAAACACATGTGGATGGGCGGATTGTTTATTTATTCAGAAGTGAACCATTCAACAACCGCAATAGCCTTTGCATTGAAGGAACAATTTTCAGGAGCAACCGTATTCTAGAAATAGGAGCAAAGCAATGGCTCTGAAAACGAAAGTGGGATGAAGACACTGCCTTCATCCTGATGACACCAAAGCCCTTTTTCCAGAGGAGCCCGAGGTGCTCAGACTCCACGGGGGGCCTCTGCTGCCTATCAGCGGCTGGGTGACTCGCCACACCCGCACCCAAACACTGCCCTTTCTTCTGGGCACTTTCAGCTTCACACTCACTTATTTCAATTCTGTCTCTAGTCCTTGGATCTCTGTATTTCCATCTTTATAGGCAGTTCTCAGCTATTCAGAACTCCAGAGGACACTGATAGCATTTGGAGATTCTGTACCTATCTCTGCACTGTCCTGTGAATTTAAAACCTATCTCAAAACATAGTTTTAGAATACAAAAAAAAAAATTACTGTCTATTTTTTCATCCTAATGGAAGCCCTTATAAAGATTTGATAATATGACTTAGCCTGGTCTTGAAGCTAAGGGGTTATTTATGATGTTCAACTTGGGCTAGAATAGTTTCACCAAACCATCATGAGGCGATGTGTCCACAAGGAGACAATGGAGCTCCAGATGCAGGGTTGAGGGCGAGGAGGATCAGCTGCGCCTCTCCACAATGCCATTCTCTTTTTCTTGTCGACGAACACACTTCTGAGCAACATTTAATTTCGAGACCTTTCTTCATTAAACCATTCATTCACCCATCTCACATTCAGCAAACACTTGTTGAATAAGTCTAATGCGCCAGGTACTAATACATTGGACTAGTATCATATCCTTGTGCTTCAGATACAACAGTGACCAATACTATCTTCCTTCCCTTGAGCTGCATTTAGTCTAATATAGTTATGTACAAATGAAAACTGTAAGTGAATGTCATGAGTAAAAGATATGAGAATGATAAATAAAGGGATGTGGAAGTTCATAGAAGGATGATATTTTTCATGATTGTGGATACCCACACAGAATTAAGCAAAAAGAGTATATTGTATGAATACACAAGTTAGGTATGGGAGGAACAGAGAATCTTTTAGTGAGGGGAAATGATAATAAATTGTACAGAATCCAGAGGGCAGAAGCATACTGGGGATAGGGTATACCCCCGTTTGACTAGAAAAGAATGTTGAATAGATGAAAAAAGTAAGAAGAGCAAGATAGAAAAAGGTCAACTTCTAGAAGCACAGAGTCATTTTGACTATGAATCTTAAGAAAACAATGGAAAACATTAATGGTGAAGATCAGAATGACGGTTAAAATGTTCCCAATGAAATCTCTGCTGGATCCCCGAAGGCTAAAAGGGTTAAGTGAAAAGAATCATTAGAGATGTACAGGAAACCCAGAGAAAGCATCATCTCAAAGGATCATTTCTGAAATTGAGACTATTAGGTAAAAAGAAGATAATCCCCACTTACATGGAAGCAGTAAGAAGACAGGTACAGCTGGCCCAAGTTCGGGATCTTTATCTCCGTACTTACATTTTACATTAACAGTTCTTGGAATGTGATAAATAAAGAGATGAATAGAATCTGATTAAAATATGAAATCGGCTTGGAGTGGCAATGCAGAAGGAAGAATGGATTTTATTGTAAATAATGTAATTTCAAAATTTTAAGGAACCTGTTTATGCATCTTCCATCACCTCCACTACCCACCCCACTACTTGGATTTTTTTTTTTTTCAATAAAAAGATAACTTGGGAGAGTAACTGAGTTACTATCAAAGGGAAATGATCCAGGCTGTTAAGAAAGGCACTCTGCAGCGCCACCCTCTCATTACTAACAGTTGCAGTGCTAATGACAAAGAGCTGCATGCTTGGAAGTCCACACCTCCTCTTTGAGGAGGAGGAGGAAAGAAAGAGCCTACTGTCCACACTGCCTGTGGGCCGGCAGGGGATGGGGACAGAGGCCGGGAGGGGACAGGTTTTCCCAGTGGCTGAAATTCACTTCTTGCATCTTTAGACACAGAGCATCATCAGGTAACAGCAACAAAGTAGGAGGAGGCGCCCAGATGCCCGGTGCGTGTCAGAGTCTCAGCACCGTGTGAACACAGCCGTCAGGACTGGACTCTGCTGTTCTGATACTGGGCCGCACTTGGGACTTGCCTGCGCCGCCTGTCTGTTGGCAGTCTGCAGGACAGAAGCAAGACAGTGGAGGTTTCCTGCCCAGTCAGAGAAGGCGCACCGTGCCTTTCCTCAGTGAGGATTTAATGTGCGTTCGTTGCAGGGCAATTGCTCCAGCAGCAAATGACAAGGCAGGGAAGCAGCCAGCACTCCTGGAGACCACCGAGGACTCAGAGCCAGCAGAGGGAGGGGCTGGTGAAGACCACCGAGGACTCAGAGCCAGGAGAGGGAGGGGCTGGTGAAGACCACCGAGGACTCAGAGCCAGGAGAGGGGGGCTGGTGAAGACCACCGAGGACTCAGAGCCAGCAGGGGGGGCTGGTGAAGACCACCGAGGACTCAGAGCCAGTGCAGGGAGGGGCTGGTGAAGACCACCGAGGACTCAGAGCCAGTGGAGGGAGGGGCTGGTGAAGACCACCGAGGACTCAGAGCCAGCAGAGGGAGGGGCTGGTGAAGACCACCGAGGACTCAGAGCCAGCAGAGGGAGGGGCTGGCGACCATCTGAAGGTAGCCAGCGAATTCACTTGTTTGAAGAATTCTGCTGTGAGACTTGCTTCCTGCCTGGGGTGGAAAAACAAGAGGAACTAAGAGGTTTTTCTGAACACAGTTTTGTTTTCTTAATAAAGTGGCCTTGGGGACTTTATGCAAAAGTCTCATGGCTCCCAGAGAAGCCACACTGTAGCAATCGCAAAAGTGTGTGTGTTTCCAGGGGAAGAGGGGCAGCAAGAGGCTTACCGACCACACAGAAAGAAGTCACCCCTGAACACGAGGAAGGGTCCGGATTTGATCATGCAGATTTCCCTCCTGAAACCCTGGCGTGGTTTCTCGTTACACACGTCGCACATCCCAGGCCCCTCGTCATGACCCATAACACCCGCGTGACCCAGCTCCCTCCTCACACTCAGCCTTGCCCAGACCGCTTCCTCTCCAGGTCTTTCTGCTCTGACCATACTGGGAGCCTTGCTCTTCTTAGAGTTTTCAAGCTCATGACGATCTCATAAACTCTGAATTTGCTGTGATTTTCTCAGATTGTAAATATTATCCCTTAGACCGTTACATGGCTGCCTTTTTATCGTTTACATCTCAGCTTTGCCAGGAGAAACCTTCACTGACTGCCCCGCCTGAAATCCCCTCACTACGCTGGTCACTGTCCCCCACCCTGACTGGCTTTCTCCCCGGGAAGCACAGTGGCCACTCGCGTTTTTCCTGTCTGCCTTGCTGACTGCGGTGTGCTCTCCTTGGAAGTGAGGTCACGCTCACCTCATTCCTCCACCTCACCTCAGTCCTCAGGGTCCAGAAGACCCTCAACAGAGCAGGTGCTCAATAAACATGCGGTGGGCTTTGTAAATGAAGAAAGCAATTAATTAAAGAACAATAACTTGGGATGGATGGGCAGGCCCAGAGCCTGAACCCTGAGGAAGCTTCTCCCCCACCAGTTGTTGGCTAAAGAAACCAGAACAGTAAAACCAGACACATTAACAATCGAAAGCATTTTGGCTCACTGCCCAAACAATTCCCAAACCAACACAAAAAGTCAGTAGCTCCTGCTTTAGGAGTACCTTTGCATTTATTTAATGTATTGCTCACTCTTCTGTTGAAGACTCAAGCCTTGCGTGGACGGAGGGCCGTCGCCAGCTCTCTCAGCCGCCAGTGGCTTCTCCCTGGTCTCTTCTGCGCCTGCTAAGTTGCTTCAGGCCCGTCTACCTCTGTGCAGCCCTGTGGACCACAGCCCGCTGGGCTCCTGTGTCCAGTTCACTGCAGGAACACTGCACTGAATTGTCATGCCCTCCTCCAGGGATTTTCCAGACCCAGGGATGGAAGGCTCATCTCTTGCGCCTCCTGCATTGGCAGGAGGGATCTTTACCACCAGCACGTCCTGGGAAGCCCAGTTTGTTCCACCCAGAGTAATGCTTTCTCCACAGTTCTACCCCCAAAGACTTCTGTAGATATTACAGCCGTCCTCCTCCCCACATGGAGAAGAGCAGCTGTCTTCTCACAAGGGGCCCCCAACACCTCCAAGGTGGCATCTTTTTCTTTGTTTCCTTTCCAGCGATGTGAATTCAATCTAAGGCACACAATAGAAGCAATGCCAACAAAGTCTATTCTTGTCAGCCTCACAAACAGCCTCATTATTAGCTAACTGCAAACATCGTTTGAAGCTGCTGCTCCTGCCACGCTGAAGTCTCCGGGTGTCGGGGTCGAGTGATTGAAAATTCCAGATTACAGGCAGATGGGGATGAAGAGTTGTTCTGAGTTCTTGCTCATCGGCTAAAAGCCTCTGGCCACACACAGCTCTCTGTGTGAAGGAAAGTAGATTTCTTCCAGAGCTGAAAATGAATGTGTTTTGAGGGAAATCTAAGCAGGATGTGTGGCAGGGAACAGGGCTTAAGGGCCTGGGGAAGGCGTGAGGCGTGATGACGAGGAGTCATCTCTTAAACCAGAGAGGTCTCAGTCTGACAGCAGCTGAGGCTGGGAGCGCTAAGGCTTAACTGCTTCTCCCAACATGAGATGGGATTAGTTTGCCTTTGCAGAAAAACGCCTCTCTAGGTTGGTCACAGCTGTAATAGTGACCGCATCACATTCGATGTAAGGGCTCTGTTTCACCTGACGCTTTGAAAACTTGGACCACACTTCATTGGATCTGGAGTTGCCAGGATTCTGGTTGAAAATTCAAAAATGTAAGGACCTTAGCTGGGTTACTGAAAGCTCTTTATCTTGAATTGTCTTCTACACCAAACTGTTCTTAAATTACAGCTTCACGCAGGAGGAAGAGACAGGAGCACATTACCTGTACTCACAGCTCCTCAACATTCAGCAGACGCATGCATGTCCATTCAGTCAGTTATTAGAGATTATGGATTGAGTTCTTTCTGACACACGTTAGGTGGTGGTTATGCAAAGTATCTGGAGCGGTTCAGCAACACGGTCCCTGCTGCCAGCCGCCTTGTATTCCCCCTGGGATACAGTAGGTGCTCAGACAAATACTTCTGATGGAGTGGGATGAGCCCTATAGTGTAGGTAAATCCCAAGTTTTGGAGAGCTCAGATGTTGGAGTGATTTGTTGTGCTCACTCTTGGAGAGGACTTGACAAAATCACAGAAGTTAAGTAGGATGAGATTTCCAGATCTAAATTGGGGATGGAGGAATTGAATAAGTGATTTTCTAAATAAATAAACACCAGAAAGCAAACATCTTTAGAGATTATTAGTTCTGGGGGTAAAGTTGTGGACAGTACCTGTGAAGAACATGATGAAACGTTACCTTTCTCACTCAAAAAATAATGTCCATAAACATACAACTTTTAAAAAGTGTAATTCCAGGGAGATCACAGAAGGCCCCAGAACAGGTACAGGTTGATAATATCGGAAAATGTTGCCTAAATTCCCTTAGTTCACTTTCACCTTTGAAGCAGTGTTTCTCAAGTAAAGGCTTGAGAAAGCTGCCTTAGAAACACCTGGACTGTTTGCTCAAAATGCAGATTCCCTAAGCCCCATCCCAGATCTATTAAAGTCTCTAGTGTGGTGTTCAGGACTCTGCATTTTAACCACCACAGTTGTCTGACTCTGCCCAGGGAAAACTTTAAAAGCTCGTGGAAGCTTCTCGTGCATACACTCTGAATCCTGGAGCATTCCGGTGTGTTTGGATGCACTGTGACTCCTCCCTTCTGAACTAGGAGTGTTGTACCATCTACATCTGCAGAGAGGCTTAGAGCAAAGTCACCTACTTAGGATAACCTGACTCCCACCCTTCCTGTGAGTCCCATGCAGTGAATTTCAATTTTTGACAGGAAGCACTGTTTGTGCCTACCTTGTTCCCATGGATTTGTCTCATCTGCCTGAGAAGATTGCAAATTCCCCCGGACCGTTGACTCCTTGCTTCTCATCTTCAAATGCCTGGGTACATGGCATGTGCTTAACAAGCATTTCTTCATTGCTTATAGAAGCAGTGTTCTTTTCTCTCATTCCTTGAACACAGCTGGACAGCCTCACTGTCACTCCATCAGGGTCCAAATGTTTTCTATTTGTCTGTTTTACCTTTCTTTCTTTTTTTTTTTTCTTTGCATTTTGCTTTAGGCTCATCTTGTACACTCCTGTGTCTACATCATCTGGCCTGTTTCACTAAGAGATGTTTTGTCAGATTCATCCCCAGCTTTGCTTCTCCCTCCCCAGCCTCCCTGTGGTTCTCTCACAGAAAGCCCTTTGTGTTGAACAAACAGACTCTAATCTGCATCTTCCTCTGCACTCCAACAGGGCTGCCAGGTGACCAGCCCAACGCCAGCCTTGGAGCAGCTGTTTGAGTGGTCCAGAGCAGCAGGCAGAGACTGTGTGTGCAGTTTTCTTGTCTGATGGGCCCTGGGTCCAGCACGCTTGGGAGGGCAGTCACAGCTCAAATGTTTGCCTTGCCGACTGGGCGTCCCCGAAACAGCTGCCTGCTGATGGATGATAACCACATGGAGGGTTCAGATGTTGCCAGGAGTGAGGGAGGCCCTGTCTGCTTGGCCAAGTCCTTATCTCTCAGCGTGCAGGCAGCAAGCCCGGCAAGAGCCAGAAGGTCCAGGTCCAGGGGTGCCTGTCACACTCCCGATGGCTCACGGCTCACACACAGAGGCGGAGAGAGAGCGGGAGGCTCCCCGCTTACAAGTCCAGTGAAACCTGCGCCTGGCGCTCAGCGAGACGCAGAGCCTCTGTCTCGGAGTCTCAGGGTGGGATGTGTTAGTATCTGTATGTCTTATTGATAAAATGGACTATATCATGGAGCTAGTGGAATTGGCTTCTAGAAACATTTCTTTTTTCTCCGCATCAACCTTGCCTCTTTAATGGCTTTTGAGAAGTGAGCAACCAGACTCCACTTTCTGTTAGAACTTTTTCTGTTTTTGTTTTGTTTTTTTTTTTTGCTACATATTTTTCTAATTTTACTATTTTTAATTGGAGGATAATTACTTTACAATATTGTGATGATTTCTGCCATACATCAATATGAATCAGCCACAATCATACACATGTCCCCTCCCTCTTAAACCTCCCTCCCCATCCTAACCCTCTAGGTTGTATTAACCCCATATACATGGAGTCTATAAAAATGGCATTGATAATCCTATTTGCAGGAGAGCAAAAGAGATGCAGATATAGAGAATAAACTTTTTGCCACAGTGCGGGAAGAGGGGAGTGGGATGACGTGAGAGAGCAGCGCTGAAACACACAGATTCAGCTCAGTTCAGTCGCTCAGGCGTGTCCAACTCTGTGACCCCACAGCCTGCAGCACACCAGGCCTCCCTGTCCATCACCAACTCCCAGAGTCCACCCAAACCCATGTCCACTGCGTCGGTGATGCTATCCAACCATCTCATCCTCTGTCGTCTCCTTCTCCTCCCACCTTCAATCTTTCCCAGCATCAGGGTCTTTTCAAATGAGTCAGTTCTTCACATCAGGTGGCCAAAATATTGGAGTTTCAGCTTCAGCATCAGTCCTTCCAATCAGTCTTCAGGACTGATTTCCTTTAGGATGACTGGTTGGATCTCCTTGCAGTCCACAGGACTCACAAGAGTCTTCTCTAACACCACAGTTCAAAAGCATCAATTCTTCGGCGCTCAGCTTTCTTTATAGTCCAACTCTCACATCCATACACGACCACCAGAAAAAACCATAACTTTGACTAGTCGGACTTTTGTTGACAAAGTAATGTCTCTGCTTTTTAATATGCTGTCTAGATTGGTCATAGCTTTTCTTCCAAAGAGCAAGCTTCTTTTAATTTCACGGCTGCACTGTCAACCATCTACAGTGAGTTTTAACCCAAGAAAATAAAGTCTGTCACTGTTTCCATTGTTTCCCAGTCTATTTGCCATGAAGTGATGGGACTGGATGCCATGTTCTTTGTTTCTTAAATGTTGAATTTTAAGCCAGCTTTTTCACTCTCCTCTTTCAATTTCATCAAGAGGCTCTTTAGTTCCTTTTCACTTTATGCCATAAGGATGGTGTCATCTGCATATCTGAGGTTATTGATATTTCTCCCGGCAAACTTAATTCCAGATGCTTATGCTTCCACAAGATGGAATTCCAAATGCTTGATTCCAAATGCTTGTGCTTCACCCCGCCCAGCATTTCACATGACGAACTCTGCATATGAAAGTAAGCAGGGTGACAATATACAGCCTGATACAGTCCTTTCCCAATTTGGAACAAGTCTGTTGTTCCATGTCCAGTTTTCCACTGTTGATTCTTGACCTGCATATAGATTTCTCAGGAGGCTGATAAAGTGGTCTTTTATCTCTTAAAGAATTTTCCACAAGTTTGTTGTGATCCACACAGTCAAAGGCTTTGGCATAGTCAATAAAGCAGAAGTAGATGTTTCTCTGAAATTCTCTTGATTTTTCTAATATCCAGTGGATGTTTACAACTTGATCTCTGGTTCCTCTGCCTTTTCTAAATCCAGCTTGAGCATCTGGAAGTTCTGTGTTCACGTACTGTTGAAGCCTAGCTTGGATATTGAGCATTACTTTGCTGGCATGTGAGATGAGTGCAATTGTGTGAAAGTTTGAACATTCCTTACTTGGCATTGCCTTTCTTAGGGATTGGAATGAAAGCTGACATTTTCCAGTCCTGTGGCCGCTGCTGAGTTTTCCAAATTTGCTGGCATTTTGATTGCAGCACTTTCACAGCATCATATTTTAGGATTTGTAACAGCTCAGCTGGAATTCCATCACCTCCACTAGCTTCGTTCATAATGATGCTTCCTAAGGTCCACTTGACTTAGTATTCCAGGATGTCTGGCTCTAGGTGAGTGATCACACTGTGATGGTTGTCTGGGTCATGAAGATCTTTTTTTTGGATTGTCCTTCTGTGTAATCTTGGCACCTCTTCTTAATATCCTCTTCTATTAGGTCCATACCATTTCTGTCCTTTATTGTGCCCATCTTTGCATGAAATGTTCCCTTAGTATCTCTAATTTTCTTGAAGATATCTCTAGTCTTTGCCATTCTATTGTTTTCCTCTATTTCTTTGCATTGATCACTGAGGCAGGCTTTCTCTTCTCTCCTTGCTATTCTTTGGAACTCTGCATTCAGATGTATATATCTTTCCTTTTCTCCTTTGCCTTTCACTTCTCTTCTTTTCACAGCTATTTATAAGGCCTCAGAAAACCAGTTGCCTTTTTCATTTATTTTTCTTGGTGATGGTCTTGATCACTGACTCCTGTACAATGTTACGAACCTCTGTTCACAGTTCTTCTGGCACTCTGTCTATCAGATCTAATCCCTTGAATCTATTTGTCACTTCCACTGTATAATCGTAAGGGATTTGATTTAGGTCAGAGTTCAATGGTCTAGTGATTTTCCCTACTTTCTTCAATTTAAGTCTGAATTTTACAATAAAGATTTCATGATCTGAGCCCACAGTCAGCTCCCAGTCTTGTTTTTGCTGACTGTATAGAGATTCTCCATTTTCGGCTCCAAGGGATATAATCAATCTGATTTTGGTATTGACCATCTGGTGATTTCCACACATAGGGTCATCTCTTGTGTTGTTGGAAGAGGGTGTTTGCTATGAGCAGTGCATTCTCTTGGCAAAACTCTATTAGCCTTTGCCCTGCTTCGTTCTATACTCCAAGGCCAAACTTGCCTGTTACTCCAGGTGTTTCTTGACTTCCTACTTTTGCATTCCAGTCCCCTATAATGAAAAGGACGTATTTTTTGGTTTTAGTTCTAGATCTCATAGATCTTCATAGAGGTACTCCACTTCAGCTTCTTCAGCATTACTGGCTGGGACATAGACTTGGATTACTGTGATATTGAGTGGCTTGCCTTGGAAATGAACAGAGATCATTCTGTTGTTCTTGAGATTGCATCCAGGTACTACTGCATTTTGGATTCTTTTGTTGACTATGATGGCTACTCCATTTCTTCAAAGGTATTCTTGCCCACAGTAGTAGATGTAATGATCATCTGAATTAAATGCCCATTCCAGTCCATTTTAGTTCACTGATTCCTAAAATGTCAATGTTCACTCTTGCCATCTCCTGTTTGACCACTTCCAATTTACCTTGATTCATGGACTTAACAGTCCAGGTTCCTATGCAGCATTTCTCTTTACAGCACTGGACTGTACTTCCATCACCAGTCACATCCACAGCTGGGTGTTGCTTTGCTTTGGTTCTGTCTCTTCATTCTTTCTGCTATGTCTCCACTCTTCTCCAGAAGTTTATTTGACACCTACAGACCTGGGGAGTTCATCTTTCAGTGTTCTATCTTTTTGCCTTTTCATGCTGTTCATGGGGTTCTCAAGGCAGGAATACTGAGGTGGTTTGCCATTCCCTTCTCCAGTGGGCCACATTTTGTCAGAACTCTCCACCATGACCCGTCTGTCTTGGGTGGCCCTACATGGCATGGCTCATAGTTTCATTGAGTTAGACAAGGCTGTGGTCCATGTCATTAGATTGGTTAGTTTTCTGCGATTGTGGTTTTCAGTCTGTCTGCCCTCTGATGGAGAAGGATAAGAGGCTTATGGAAGCTTCCTGATGAGAGAGGCTGGCTGTGGGGGAAACTGCTTCTTGTTCTGATGAGAGGGGCCATGCTCAGTAGATCTTAAATCCAATTTTCTGTTGATGGGTGGGGCATATACATTACCATATGTAAAAAGCATATACATTGCCATACATAAAATAGATAACCCACGGGAATTAGCTGTATGATGCAGGGAACCCAAAGCTTCTGCTCTGTGACAACACAGAAACATTTTTTGAAGATACTTCTTCTCATAATCTCAGAGTCTAAGCCACCCACGTTGTTTGTTCAGCTCAGTTCAGTCGCCCAGTCGTGTCCAACTCCTTGTGAGCCCTTGGACTGCAGCACGCCAGGCTTCCCTGCCCACCTCCACTCGCAGAGGACTCTCTGCTCTTCATCCTTCACCTTGTTCTCTCTACCCTGCCTGGCCGGCCTTCTGTACTGGCAGACCATTGCATTCATCACTTTGAATTCTATAGAATGTTACGTCATGAAAGACGTTAACTGAAGCTGCTAAAATATTTGGTCCAAAATTTTGAGAAATTGGTGATTATTAAATCACACTGTCTACCTAAATTCTCTAAACATCCTATTCTAAAAAAAAAATCAAAGAGTTTTACTTGTTTGACCAAACATTTCCCAATCACAGCTGAACTCAGAATATATATTTTGGATACACACCTGGGTGAATCTGTTTCGCAGGTCAACAATCTGGAAAAAACGTCATTCTTAAGACTCACTGCATCCTGGTCTCTCTTTTGCCCTCTCCCATACATAAATTGGGGCTTCCCTAGTGGCTCAGATGGTAAAGAATCTGCCTGAAGTGCAGGAGACCAGGATTCAATTCCTGAGTTGAGAAGATCCTCTGGAGAATGGAATTAGCTACCCACTCCAATATTCTTGCCTGGAAAATTCCATGGACAGAGGAGCCTGCTGGGTACAGTCCATGGAGTTACAAAGAGTCAGACGTTGCTGAGTGACTAACACTAACTGACTATACACACACTGATGTAAAATCTTCTGTTTTCCTTGTGGCATACACCCATCACCCTTAGCACAGTGCTCTGACATTTGCCTATCTCAAGATTTCCTTTGGATATAATTTACAAAAACCAAATTCAGATTAGTTTCCATAGCTTGAATAATTGGCAAATACAACAGCAAATGATCATCTTGATTAGAATTTAGTGGTTCTCAGTAGATGGTGAATTTGTCCCTCTTAATTACCACCCCCAGGAGATATTTGACTATGTCTGAAGATATTTTTTTGTCAAAACTGAAATAAAGTGGGTGCTATGTGAACCCTGAACTTCCTGATATTCAAGCTGGTTTTAGAAAAGGTAGAGGAACCAGAGATCAAATTGCCAACATCCGTTGGATCATCGAAAAAGCAAGAGAGTTCCAGAAAAACATCTATTTCTGCTTTCTTGACTATGCCAAAGCCTTTGACTGTGTAGATCACAATAAACTGTGGAAAATTCTGAAAGAGATGGGAATACCAGACCACCTGATCTGCCTCTTGAGAAATCTGTATGCAGGTCAGGAAGCAACAGTTAGAACTGGTCATGGAACAACAGACTGGTTCCAAATAGGAAAAGGAGTACGTCAAGGCTGTATATTGTCACCATGTTTATTTAACTTATATGCAGAGTACATCATGAGAAATGCTGGACTGGAAGAAATACAAGCTGGAATCAAGATTGCCAGGAGAAATATCAATAACCTCAGATATGCAGATGATACCACCCTTATGGCAGAAAGTGAAGAGGAACTCAAAAGCCTCTTGATGAAAGTGAAAGTGGAGAGTGAAAAGGTTGGCTTAAAGCTCAACATACAGAAGATGAAGATCATGGCATCTGGTCCCATCACTACATGGGAAATAGATGGAGAAACAGTGGAAACAGTGTCAGACTTTATTTTTCTGGGCTCCAAAATCACTACAGATGGTAACTGCAGCCATGAAATTAAAAGACGCTTACTCCTTGGAAGGAAAGTTATGACCAACCTAGATAGCATATTCAAAAGCAGAGACATCACTGCCAACAAAGGTTTGCCTAGTCAAGGCTATGGTCTTTCCTGTGGTCATGTATGGATGTGAAAGTTGGACTGTGAAGAAGGCTGAGTGCCGAAGAATTGATGCTTTTGAACTGTGGTGTTGGAGAAGACTCTTGAGAGTCCCTTGGACTGCAAGGAGATCCAACCAGTCCATTCTGAAGGAGATCAGCCCTGGGATTTCTTTGGAAGGAATGATGCTAAAGCTGAAACTCCAGTATTTTGGCCACCTCATGCAAAGATTTGACTCATTGGAGAAGACTGTGATGCTGGGAGGGATTGGGGGTGGGAGGAGAAGAGGACGACAGAGGATGAGATGGCTGGATGGCATCACTGACTCGATGGGTATGAGTCTGGGTGATCTCCGAGAGCTGGTGATGGACAGGGAGGCCTGGCGTGCTGCAGTTCATGGGGTCGCAGAGAGTCGGACACGACTGAGCGACTGGTCTGATGTGATCTGACTGGCATCCAGGGCCAGATAGAGGTCAGCGCAGGACAGCATGCCTTACCATCACCAGGAAAAAATATTGAATTTATCTTTGTCTGAAATTCAAATATAACTGCTGTCCATATGAGTTTCATTTACATTTAGTTCTATAACCTAATGGAAGTCTTCTTCACTAGTTTCAATCAGAAAAACACACAAGAATTTATTTAATTGGCCCAAGTTTGAACATGTGTTTACTACAAAATCCCTCCCTCTAGATGTTTTAATGATTCCAACATAGGGAGGAGCATATCCATCTTTGGGCAGATGGCATGAGACCTGGGGGTGGCATGGGCAAAGCTGTATTGGTCAGACAGAGCCACATTTATCATACTTGGAATTCACATTCTTGTTTTAAAATAGAAATGATAATTTATTTCATAAAACATCATTGAGGCATTTTTGATGCATGTACCGAGTCTGAAAGAATGTTTGAAATAAGAGATTTTTAACAAATGGTAGGTATGATTTATAGATTATTTTAATGTTTTACTGTGGTAAGAGCCCTTAACATGAGCTCAGCCCTCTGAGCACATCCTCAAGTGCACAGTGCAGTGCTGTTCGCTGCAGACACGGGGTTTCACTGCAGGTCTCTAACTCCTGAGTAACTGCAGGCTGATGCCCTTTGGAAAGCACCTCCTTCACTTCCCCATCCCTACGTCCTGGGAGCCACCATTCCACTCTCTATTTCTATAAGGTTGACTATTTTTGAGATTTCATATGAGCAGAATCATACAATATTTGTTCCTTTGTGTCCAGGTAACTTCACTTTGCATAATGTCCTCTGGGTTTATCTGTGTTGTCATATATGGCAAAATTTCCCTCTTTTTCTAAGGTTGACTGATGTAACTGTGTGTGTGTGTGTATTTATGTCTCTCTGTGTATGTATATATATGTCTGTATTTATGTCTGTGTACGTGTGTGTATTTATGTGTGTGTGTGCATTTATGTCTATGTATTTATGTCTGTGTGTGTTTATGTTTGTATGTGTGTCTGTGTGTATTTAGGTCTCTGTGTGTGTGTGCCTTTATGTCTGTGTGTATTTATGTCTGTGTATGTGTGTGTATTTATGTGTGTGTGCGCATTTATGTGTGTGTGTATTTATGTCTGTGTGTGTTTATGTTTGTATGTGTGTCTGTGTGTATTTAGGACTCTGTGAGTATTTATGTCTGTGTGTGTGTATCTATGTCTGTGTGTGTGTGTGCATTTATGTCTGTGTGTATTTGTGTCTGTGTGTGTGTCTGTGTGTGTGTATCTATGTCTGTGTGTCTATCTATGTCTCTGTGTGTGTGTATGTATTTATGTCTGTGTGTGTGTATATATGTCTGTGTGTATTTATGTCTGTGTGTGTGTATATATGTCTATGTGTAATTATGTCTGTGTGTGTGTATCTATGTCTGTGTGTATGTCTGTGTATGTGTGTGTATTTGTGTGTGTGTGTGCATTTATATCTGTGTGTATTTACATCTGTGTGTGCATCTATGTCTGTCTGTGTGCATTTATGTCTGTGTATGTGTGTGTGCATTTATGTCTTTGTGTATTTGTGTCTGTGTGTGTCTGTGTGTGTATTTGTGTGTGTATCCATGTCTGTGTGTGTATCTATGTCTGTGTGTGTATCTATGTCTGTGTGTGTGCATTTATGTCTGTGTGTATCTATGTCTGTGTGTGTGTGTATGTCTGTGTGTGTGTATCTATGTCTGTGTGTGCATTTATGTCTGTGTGTATCTATGTCTGTGTGTATCTATGTCTGTGTGTATCTATGTCTCTCTCTCTGTGTGTATTTATGTCTGTGTGTATCTATGTCTGTGTGTGTGTATCTATGTCTGTGTGTGCATTTATGTCTGTGTGTATTTATGTCTGTGTGTGTATTTATATATGTGTGTGTGTATTTATGTCTGTGTGTATCTATGTCTGTGTGTGTATCTATGTCTCTGTGTGTGTATCTATGTCTGTGTGTGTGTGTATGTCTGTGTGTGTATATGTATATGTATGTATATCGGCTTTCCTTTGTCCACTCATCATCAGTGGACGTTTAGATTGTTTCTGCATCTTGGCTATTGTGAATAATGTTTCAATGAAAAGGGGTGTGTGTATATTTCTTACAGAACCTTATTTCAGTTCTTTTGGTTATATAGCCAGAAGCAGAATTGCTGAATGATCTGGTAATTCTCTTTTTAATTTTCTGAGGAATCTCCGTACTGTTTTTCAAAGAAACTGCACTGTTTTACACACCCACTGAGTGTAGAGTCCCAGTTTCTCCGTATCCTCACCAACATGTGTTTTGTTCTGTTTGTCTTTAAAAACAGACATTCTAACAGGTGTGAAGTGATATCTAATTGTGGTCTTGATTTTTATTTCTCTAATGATTAGTGAATCTGAGTGACTTACCTTATAACTAGTAGCCATTTGTATTTCTTCTTTGAAGGAATGTGTATACAAGGCCTTTGTCCATTTTTAATGATTATTTGAATTTTGTTATTGAGTTGTTGGAGTTCCTTACATAACTTGGATATGAACCCTTTATAAAAGATATGTTTTGCAAATGGTTCCTCTCATCCTGAGGGTTGCCCTCTTGCCTGCTGACTGTTTGCTCTGCTGTGCAGAGGCTTTCGTGTCTGCAGTCCCATCTGCTGACTGTTCGCTCTGCTGTGCAGAGGCTTTCGTGTCTGCAGTCCCATTTGTCTCGTACTGCCTTCGCTGTCTGTGCTTTTGGTGTTGCATTGATTGCTAACTATTTAATGATGATGCTGATTGAAATACAGACAATAAAGCAATATAAACAGTCAATGCCTGGCATGAAAAAAAAAAAATATCATGTGTAGTCCAGAAATCAGAATAGAAAATATAGTATTTTGCCTTGGGTTTCTAATTTTATTTTGAATATCAGCAATTGGGCTTTTAAATTTGCTTGCTATAGGAGTACACCACAAGCTGATAAAATATATCTTGTAGCTGTGGTCTCAGGAATTCATTTAAAGTTGTGAAATACACACAGTTTGAAATATATGGTGTCAAGGTAGCATTTAAATTCTCACATCAATTAAGTCTAATTATTGAGTGAATGGTAATCCTTTTTTCAATAATGTGAAAGTTAAAGCTCATTTTCAAATTAGAAGGTAGCACCTACTCTCTGTCAATCAGTCAAATATTTATTTGAGGATCTGGGTAGGAAAAAATAGAGATTAAATATACTAACTTAAAGTCAAGTGTTTCTTATATTATGAGCATTTTACTTAGACTATACATAAATGTTGCTTTTTAAACCGGTGGCAAACCTAAAACAGACCTTTCTGAAACAAACAAAGTCTATTAAAAAATGCCTGCATATTTGAATTACAGGTAACTCATAGACTTGGAGGGCTTCCCTGGTAACTCAGTGATAAAGAACCTGCCTGCCAATGTAGAGGAGGCTGGTTTGATCCTTGAGAAGGAAATGGCAACCCACTCCAGTATTCTTGTCTGGGAAACCCCATGGATAGAGGAACCTGGTTACAGTCCATGGGGTCCCCAAACAGTCAAACCTGACTTAGGGACTGAATCACAACACAGGCATGGGATGGCAGAAGCATCACATCAGTTGTTGGGAACAGACTACACATCTCAGTGCTATATTCTCTCCAGCTGTACTAAAATGCATCCTATTTCCCCTGTTTGATATGAGCTGTGGTGAAGAACTATAAAAGGTAAACAGATAAGCACCTGGCTGCAGAGATTAGTGAGGGCGGAAAACCTTACCATGGCAAAGAAAACCATCTTGTTGGGTATAAAAATAAACGAGTAGATACACACAGAATAATACTGGGTTGGCCAAAAAATTCATCCCAGTTTGCCATAAGATGCTGTGGGAAAACCCAAATGAACTTTCTGCCCAACCCAATACATAGAGAATATTCCAGGCTTCATCCACTGTTTTACTGACCTAAAACTTTGCTTATTGCAGTATGGGTAACATCATAAGTGCTGCGCAGTGTAGAAACAAAACCATCAGAAGTGGCCAGTGTGAGCTGTGCTTTCTGATGATGATCAGTAAATATGGAGTGGACTCAGTTTTATGTTCAATTTTATTTTTAATAAAGACATGCAACAAATTATGAAGACCAAGTGCTTATGGTGCTACTACCCCACTTAGTCACTCATGTGAATAAATAATCCCGGGTTGTCCTCTCCAATCGTACCTTCTCCCTGCTCTTTCCTTGCTTATGACTCAACATAGGTTTCCAAGGTTTATTAATGTTAACTTATGTAGCTTTAAGGGCTTCAGCTGGTAAAGAATCTGCCTGCAATGTGGGAGACCCGGGTTCTATCCCTGGGTCAAGATGATCCCCTGGAGAAGGAAATGGCAACCCACTCCAGTATTCGTGCCTGGACAATTTAATGGACAGAGGATTCTGGTGGGCTACAACTCATGGGATTGCAAAGAGCTGGACATGACTGAGTGACTAACACTTTGGATTTTTTTCATGTAGCTTTAATTCATATAACCTATAATTTAAAGAATCATTATTATCTCTATACTTCTTAATATACCAGTCACTATGCTAAGCCATCGGAGAAGGCAATGACACCCCACTCCAGTGTCCTTGCCTGGAGCATCCCAGGGACAGGGGAGCCTGGTGGGCTGCCGTCTCTGGGGTCGCACAGAGTCGGACATGACTGAAGCGACTTAGTGGCAGCAGCAGCATGCAAAGCCATTTTATTTTTTCCAGTTTATATAAATATACAATAAACTTCATAATTGGTATTATCTTTCCTATTTTCTTGCATATTTGAGAAAAAAATGAGTCTTAGAGAATATAGACAACTTGCCAGGATCATACCCCAAAATAGCAAACAACAAATCATATTCAAATATTCCAGAATATTTTGGAGGATAAGTGTGTGCTTTTTTTTTTTTTTTGGTAAGTTTACATGTTACTTTCTCCATACATCTCACCCTCTCCTCCGCTCTCCCCATGTCCGTAAGTCTGTTCTCTGTGTCTGTCTCTCCACTGCTGCCCTGTCAATAAATCCTGCAGAACCGTTTTTCTAGATTCCATACATATGCATTAGAATACGATATTTATCTTTCTCTTTCTCATGTTCTTCACTCTGTATAATAGGTTCTAGGTTCATCCACCTCATCAGAACTGACTCAAATGCATTCCTTTTTAAGGCTGAGTAACATTCCATTGTGCATATGCACCACAACTTCTTTATCCTCTCATCTGTCGATGGGCGTCTAGGTTGCTTCCATGTTCTAGCTATTGTAAATAGTGCTGCAATGAACAGTGGGATACACGGGTCTTTTTCAACCCTGGTTTCCTCAGGATATATGCCTAGGAGTGGGATTCCTGGCCACATGGTTGTGTTATTCCTAGTTTCTTAAGGAATCTCCACACCGTCTTCCGTAGTGGCTGTATCCGTTTACATTCCCACCAACAGTGCAAGAGCGTTCCCTTTTCTCCACACCCTCTCCAGCATTTATTGTTTGTAGACTTGTTGATGATGGCCATTCTGACCAGCGGGAGGTGATATCTCGTTGTGGTTTCGATTTGCATTTCCCTAATAATGAGTGATGTTGAGCATCTTTTTATGTTTGTTAGTCATCTGTATGTCTTCTTTGGAGAAATGTCTATTTAGGTCTTTCCCCCACTGTTTGATTGGGTTGTTTGTGTTCCTGGTATTGAGTTGTATGAGCTGCTTGTATATTTTGGAAATTAATCCTTTGTCAGTTGTTCCATTTGATATTATTTTCTCTCATTCTGAGAGTTGTCTTTTCACCTTGCTTATAGTTTCCTTTGCTGTGCAAAAGCTTTTAAGTTTAATCAAGTCCCACTTGTTTACTTTTGTTTTTATTTCCACTACTCTAGGAGGTGGGTCATGGAGGCTCTTGCGTTGATTTATGTCATCGAGTGTCTGCCTATGTTTTCCTCTAAGAGTTTTATGGTTGCTGGTCTTATATTTAGGTCTTTAATCAATTTTGAGTTTATTTTGTGTATGATGTTAGGAAGTGTTCTAATTTCATTCTTTTACATGTAAGCTGTCCCGTTTTCCCAGCACCATTTACTGAAGAGACTATCTTTGCCCCATTGTATATTCTTGCCTCCTTTGTCAAAAATAAGGCACCCATAGGTGTGTGTGTTTATTTCTGGGCTTTCTGTCTTGCTCCATTGGTCTATATTTCTGTTTTTGTTCCAGGGCCATACCGCCTTGATGACTGTAGCTTTGTAGTATAATCTGAAGTCAGGAAGGTTGATTCCTCCAGCTCTATTCTTCTTTCTCAAGACTGCTTTGGCTATTCAGGGTCTTTTGTGTTTCCAAATGAATTGTGAATTTTTTGTTCTAGTTCTGTGAAAAATGCCATTGGTAATTTGATAGGGACCACATGGCACCCCACCCCAGTACTTTTGCCTGGAAAGTCCCATGGACGGAGGATCCTGGTAGGCTCCAGTCCATGGGGTCTCTAGGAGTCAGACACGACTGAGCGACTTCACTTTCACTTTTCACTTTCCTGCATTGGAGAAGGAAATGGCAGCCCACTCCAGTGTTCTTGCCTGGAGAATCCCAGGGTCGGGGGAGCCTGGTGGGCTTCTGTCTATGGGGTCGCACAGAGTCGGACACGACTGAAGCGACTTAGCAGCAGCAACACTGAACCTGTAGATTGCATTTGGAAGTGTAGTCGTTTTCACAATATTGATTCTTCCTGCCCAGGAACGTGGACTATGGCTCCATCTGTTCGTGTCATCTTTGCTTTCTTTCATCCGTGTCTTATAATTTTCTGTGTACAGTTCTTTGTCTCTTTAGGTAAGTTTATTCCTAGATATTTAATTCTTTCTGTTGCAATGGTGAATGTGATTGATTCCTTAATTTCTCTTTCTGATTTTTCATTGTTAATATATAGAAGTGCAGGAGATTTCTGTGTATTGATTTTGCATCCTGAAACTTGGCTAAATTCACTGATTAGCTCTAGTAATTTTCTGATACTAGTTTTAGGGTTTTCTATGTACAGTATCATGTCATTTGCAAACAGTGAGAGCTTTACTTCTTTTCCAATCTGGATTCCTTTTATTTCTTTTTCTTCTCTGATTGCTGTAGCTAGGACTTTCAGAACTGTGTTGAATGATAGTGGTGAAGGTGGACACCCTTGTCTTGTTCCTGATCTTAGGGGGAATGCTTCCAATTTTTCACCATTGAGAATAACGTCTGCTATAGGCTAATCATATATGGCCTTTACTACATTGAGATGGGTTCCTTCTTTGCCCATTTTGTGGAAGAGTTTTAATCATAAATGGGTGCTTAATTTTGTCAAAGGCTTTTTCTGCATTTATTGAGATGATCATATGGTTTTTAATCTTTCAGTTTGTTAATATGGAATATCACATTGATTGATTTGCGTATATTGAAGAATCCTTGCATTCCTGGAATAAACCCAACTTGACCATGGAGTATGAGCTTTTTGATGTGGTGCTGAATTTTGTTTGCTAAGATTTTGTTGAGGATTTTGCATCTGTGTTCATCAGTGATGAACTGCAGTTTTGGCCTGCAGTTTTCTCTCTTTGTGTTGTCTTTATCTGGTTTTGGTATCAGGGTGATGGTGGCCTCATAGAATGAGTTTGAAAATGTTTCTTCCTCTGCAATTTTTTGAAAGAGTTTTAGAAGAATATGCATTAGCTCTTCTCTAAATGTTTGATAGAATTCTCCTGTGAGAGCCATCTGGTCCTGGGCTTTTGCTTTTTGGGAGATTTTTGATCACAGCTTCAATTTCAGTGCTTGTAATTGGGTTGTTCATAATTTATATTTCTTCCTGGTTCAGTTTTGAAAGATTGAACTTTTCTAAGTATCTGTCCATTTCTTCCAGGTTATCCATTTTATTGCCATATAGTTGTTCATAATAGTCTCTTATAATCCTGTGTATTTCTGCATTGTCTGTTGTAACCTCTCCTTTTTCATTTCTAATTTTGTTGATTCAATTCTTCTTTTTTTCTTGATGAGTCTGGCTAAAGGTTTGTCAATTTTGTTTTTCTCAAAGAACCAGCTTTTATTTTTATTAATCTTTACTATTGTTTCTTTCATTTCTTTTTGATTAATTTCTGCTTGTATCTTTATTATTTCTTTCCTTCTACTAATATTGGGTGTGTGTTTTTTTGTTGTTCTTCTTCTTTTGCCAGTTGTTTTAGGTGCAATGTTAGGCTGTCTATTTGATGTTTTTCTTGTTTCTTGAGGTAGGGTTGTATTGCTATAAACTTCCCTCTTAGAACTGCTTTTGCTGCATCCCATAGGCTTTGAGTTATCGTGTTTTCATTGTCATTTGTCTCTAGAAATTTTTTTATTTCCCTTCTGATTTGTTCAGTAACCTGTTGGTTCTTTAGAAACATATTGTTTAATCTCCAGGTGTTTGTGTTTCTTACATTTTTTTTTGTAATTGATATCTAGTCTCATAGTGTTGTTGTCAGAGAAGATACATGATACAATTTCAATTTTCTTAAACTTACTGAGGTTTGACTTGTGACCCAAAATGTGGTCTATCCTGGAGAATGTCCCATGTGCACTTGAGAAGATGGTGTATTCTTCTGCATTTGGATGGAAGGTCCTGAAGATATCAGTGAAATCCATCTCATCTAATGTATCATTTAAGACTTGTGTTTCCTTACTCATGTTCTGTTTTGATGATCTGTCCCTTGGTGTGAGTGGGGTGTGAGTCGCCTCCTATTTTTGTGTTACTGTCAGTTTCTCCTCCTAAGTCTGTTAGTGTTGAAACTTATGTATTGAGGTCCTCCCATGTTGGATGCATAGATATGTATAATTGTTAAGTCTTCCTCTTGGATTGATCCCTTGATCATTATGTAGTGTCCTTCCTTATCTCTTGTAATATTCTTTATTTTAAGGTCTATTTTGTCTGATATGAGGATTGCTACTCCAGCTTTCTTTTGCTTCCCATTTGCATGGAATATATTTTTCCATCCTCTCACTTTCAGTCTATATGTGTCTTGAGGTCAAAAGTGGGTTTCTTGTAGACAGCATATATATGGGTCTTATTTTTGTATCCATTCAGCTGGTCTGTGTCTTTTAGTAGGAGCATTTAATCCATTTACATTTAAAGTAATTATTGATATGTATGTTCCTATTGGCATTTTCTTAATTGTTTGGTGTTTATTTTGTAGATCTTTTTTCTCCTCTTGTATTTCTTGACTATATAAGTCTATTTAACATTTCTTATAAAGTTGGGTGTTGGTACTGAAGTCTCTTAACTTTTGCTTGTCTGAAAAGTTTTTTATTTCTCCATCAATTTTGAATGAAATCCTTCCTGGGTACAGTAATCTTGGTTGTAGATGTTTCCCTTTCTGTACTTTAAATCTATCCTGCCATTTGCTTCTAGCCTGCAGAGCTTCTGCTGAAAGAGCTGTTAAGCGTGTGGGGTTTCCCTTGTACGTTACTTGTTGCTTCTCCCTTGCTGCTTTTAATATTCTTTCTTCATGTTTAGCCTGTGTTAGTTTGATTAGTGTGTGTCTTGGCATGTTTCTCCTTGGGTTTATCCTATATGGGACTCTTTGTGCCTTTTGGACTTGATTGACTATTTCCTTCTCCATGTTGGGGAAATTTTCAGCTATTATCTCTTCAAAAATTTTCTCATATGCTTTCCTTTTCTCTTCTTCTTCTGGGACCCCTATTATTTGAATGGTGGTGCGTTTGATATTGTCCCAAAGGTCTCTGAGACTATCCTCAGTTCTTTTCATTCTTTTTACTTTATTCTGCTCTTCAGAAGTTATTTCCATCATTTTATCTTCCATCTCACTGATTTGTTCTGCTTCAGATATTCTCCTATTGATTCCTTCTAGAGTATTTTTTGAGAAAGCAATGGCACCCCGCTCTAGTACTCTTGCTTGGAAAATTCCAGGGATGAAGGAGCCTGATGGGCTGCAGTCCATGGGATCATAAAGAGTCGGACACGACTGAGTGACTTCACTTTCACTTTTCACTCTCATGCATTGGAGAAGGAAATGGCAACCCACTCCAGTGTTCTTGCCTGGAGAATCCCAGGGACAGAAGAGCCTGGTAGGCTGCTATCTCTGGGGTTGCACAGAGTCAGACACGACTGAAGTGACTTAGCAGCAGCAGCAGTAGCAGAGTATTTTTAATTTCAGTAATTGTGTTTGTCTTTGCATGCTTATTCTTTAATTCTTCTAGTTTTTTGTTAATTGATTCTTGCATTTTCTCCATTTTGCTTTCCAGGTTTTGGATCATCTTTACTATCATTATTCTGAATTCTTTTTCAGGTAGTTTGCCTATTTCATCTTCATTTATTTGGACTTCTGTGTTTCTAGCTTGTTCCTTCATTTGTATAGTTTGGCTGGATGGCATCACTGACTCGATGGACGTGAGTCTGAGTGAACTCCGGGAGTTGGTGATGGACAGGGAAGCCTGGTGTGCTGTGATTCATGGGGTTGCAAAGAGTCGGACACGACTGAGTGACTGAACTGAACTGTCTGCCTTTTCATTATTTTTTTTTTTTAAACTAACTGTGTTTGAGGTCTCCTTTTCCCAGGCTTCAAGGTTGAATCCTTTCTTCCTTTTGGTTTCTGCCCTCCAAGGTTGGTCCAGTGTTTGTGTAAGCTTCTTATGGGGTGATATTTGTGCTGAGTTTTTGTTTGTTTGTTTTTCCTCTGATGGGCAAGGCTGAGTGAGGTGGTGATCCTGTCTGCTGATGACTGGGTTTGTGTTTCTGTTTCGCTTGGTGTTTAGATGAGTAATCCTGCACAGGGTGCTATTGGTGGGTGGATGGTGCTGGGTCTTGTATTTAGGTGGTTTCCTTTGTGTGAATTCTCACTATTTGATACCCCCCTAGGGTTAGTTCTCTGGTAATCTAGGGTTTTGGAGTCAGTAGTCCAACTCCAAAGGCTTAGGGCCTGATCTCTTCAAAAATATTGTTCTAAGCTGTTCTAAGCTCAGCTGGATCTGCTCTCTTGGTTAAAGCCACATTGGGAAGCTCAAGCCGTGTAAGACCGCAGTCTCCTCACTGCCTCCTACTCCTCCATGTCCCCTACTCCAGACATAGGCCAGACGTGCACTGTCTTATTAGCTATAAAATGTACTATGTATTCTGATTTTTCTATGAAACAGAAAAATTGATTTAGTATAGTTGAATATTAGAGATTCCCATTGTACACATTGAAATTTTCAGGTTTAAAGAATTAACAAGACTTTATTGTTGTATGTTGAATATGCATGCAACTCCAACATAAACATTTTACTGCAGAAAGTGGGAAAAAGAGAATGTTATTTAACTGTTTCACCCTATGAATATTCAAATTGGCTATATATATGTAATTTCACACATCCTCTATATTTAATTCCATATTTAACTGGGATGATTCACCATTTGTAAATTTGTTTTATTTAACACAAATATTATACTAAAGCAACTCCTCCTATCCCCAAGCATAGCCCATTATTAAATTTTGATGATAACTTCCTATGTTTATAATAGTCACCTTTTAACAATTCGCATACATCTAAATTGTGTGCAACAGAATGTTTTAAAATTATTAAAGCCAATTTAAGAAGCTACCACTTGTGACAGCAAAATATACAACAATTATTAATTCCTCAAAGGTGTACATCTGAGAGGCTGTATTAGAATTTTGTCTTGATTGTGTTAATAATTTTGTTTCTAACTTTTCCCAACCCCTTCTCCCCAAAAAGAAATTTTCAGGGTGAAGTTTGGGTATATACGTCTACCAAGCTATATATTAATAAATGATTCACTCTGGCACCAAATCTATGCTTATCAGATACAGTTAGATGGCCATCTGTGTAATTTTCACCGTGTTCTCTGTAAATTATTCATCTCCTTTCTGCTGCTGCTGCTGCTAAGGCACTTCAGTCATGTCCAACTCTGTGCGACCCCATAGATGGCAGCCCATGAGGCTCCCATCCCTGGGATTCTCCAGGCAAGAACACTGGAGTGGGCTGCCATTTCCTTCTCCCATCTCCTTTCTAGATAAAACTAAATATATTTTCAAAATATATATGGAACAACTTCCTTTTCTTCATGAAAAAGGAACAGAATTTAAAGCATTGATTTTTACTTTCAGTTCAATACTTGTTCTTTTTCTGAAGGAGTTTCAAAAAGTCATAGCAATGGAAGCAAGAGGACTTGAGTTATTTTTCCTGTAATGAAACTTTACTTAACCCACCTTAATCCTCAAACCACATCCCACTGTCAGTGTCACAACCCAGGCTACTAAATATAATAAATTCAATAATGAATACTAAGAGAACTGGCGTTCTCGCAAATCCCTCTGCCCACTCACCTTCCCTCATTTATTCTTTGGTGCCTGCAAATCTGTAGCTTAATTTTCTTGTTTTCAATTAAAGAGTAGATTCTTTTTTTTTCCTTTTCTTTCGTATTTTTATTAATTTATTTTTTGGCTGTTCTGGGTTTTTCACTGCTGCATGGGCTACACATTGGGGTGGCTTCTCTTGTTGCAAATCATGGACTCAAGGGCATGAGGACTTGAGTGGTTACGGCACGGGGGCTCATCTTCTTGGATCAGGGATCGAATCTGTGTCTTCTGTGTTGGGGGGTGGATTCTCAACCACTGAGCCACCAGGGAAGCCCAAGGAGTAGTCTCCAGTCGGCAGCCTCTGGATATCAAAGGTTGACAAAGGTAATTACTGAAATGGAGTTCTTAGCAACGTGACTAAACATATTAAGTGACTAAACATACTTCTATACAATAAGACCAAATTATAAGTATATTTGTTTGACTAGGGATTTATTATCTCAAAGCTGAGCCATGCTTGTCAGGCTTGGCACTGTTGACATTTGGACCAGTTAATCGGTTTGTCTTGGGGCGAAGCATGCTCTCCTGTGTACTGGAGGATGTCCAGCAGCATCCTTGGCATCCACTATCCCACCTCCAACAAGCTGACAACTGAATATCTCGCCAGACACTGCCTAGTTTCCACTGAGGACAGATTGCCCTGGAAAGCAGATCACTCCATTTGAAAATCAGTGAAGCAGTCTTCATAAGAAAAATGGACTAGAAACACTTCCTCTTTGTGCCTTTATTTAGAACAAAAGCATCTTGTGGGCAGAGAGCTTGTTTTGTTCAGACCATACTCCAGGAACTTAGAACAGTGCCTGCCATTTAGCAAGAGTTGGGTAAATATTTGTGAAACTAATGATCAGTTGAAATGTCCAACACAAATGATGCTCCATTCGTAAAGTAGAATATAATTCAGCTATTTAAAAATGTTTACTGTTTAATATATTCATTAATATGGTTCAATGCTCATGAAATATTAAGTGAAAAAGCCAATTATAAAAAGTATGTCTCATTTATTCCTATTCTGTTGTATGAAAAGAATGTCTATCTTGAACTATATGGGAAAATGGTTGTTATACTAGGTGCCAGGATTGCATGCTATTTTTATTTCTTATATTTAATTATAGCTTATCATGTGCAATGTTTTTATTATGCAGAGTCTGGTTGCTGGTTTACAGAATACATGATAAAGAGCAGAGTAGGGCAAACATACCAGAGAAAGTCCTTTCATAATTTTAACATCTGCATAACAAGGAGCTCCAAACACACTAGATTTCTGACCTGCAAGGAATTTTTTCTCTGAGAAACCTGCTCAGGAGAATACTTGTGTTTCTAAAAATCGTTATTTGTGTGACCATTGTGGTCCTGGATACCATGGAGATCGATAGAAGTTTAGAATCTCAGTGCTTGCAAGTCCAAAATCTAAATGGAGAAACAAGACCTATACACAGGACATTGTCAAAACAAAATAAAACAATATCTAATGAGATGTTAAATTGTGTGCTATGAACCATACTTTAGAATTTCATGGAGGAGTGATATCAAGGAATTAGTCCCTTGGAGAAGAGGGGACTTAGGTTATCCAGGGTAAATAAGACTCAGATGAAAGGAGAGTGGGAGGGACATTCCAAGCGGCAAGAAAAGGCAGATGTCGCAAGAGTCAGGCACGACTTAGCAACTGAACAACAACAGGAATGAAGCCACAAAGGGTCCAGGAGAGCCAGTGGAAGGCGTCCGCGATGCTGACCTCATGGAACAGGGAGGTGTAAGGATCGCCTGCAGAGAGGTCGAACTGGCGTCTTGGGAGAGACAGTGCTTTGTTAAATAGAAGTGTTCCAGGCAGAGTTTGTACACCTCTGAGCCCTGATCTCAGGTGGTTGAAGCACCCATACTTAGCAAAGGCAATCGTACGCGACCACAGACGGCTTTCAAGCTGTGGGGCCGCGTAAGCTTTTCGCGCGCGTTCTGTTCCTCTGCGGCCCTGAGAGGCCCTCGGCCGCTGGACCAAGGAACGGCGGGCGTCTCCCCAGGCGCCGCCTAGAGGCTGACAGTGGCCCGACCGAGGCTGCCCAGGCTCTGCAGTCCGTTTTCTGATGTTGCTGAGCGGGCTGAGGCTGCCCAGGCTCTGCAGTCCATTCTCTGATGTTGCTGAGCAGGCTGAGGCTGCCCAGGCTCTGCAGTCCATTCTCTGATGTTGCTGAGCGGGCTGAGGCTGCCCAGGCTCTGCAGTCCGTTTTCTGATGTTGCTGAGCAGGCTGAGGCTGCCCAGGCTCTGCAGTCCATTCTCTGATGTTGCTGAGCGGGCTGTATCTTCCCTCCACCTCCTGCTCGATCTCATGTTTGCTTGTGCTGTGCTCCGTCGTGTCCAACGTTTTGAGGCTCCATGACCTGTATGAAGCCCACCAGGCTCCTCTGTCCATGGGATTTCCCAGGGAAGGATACTGGAGTAGGTTGTCATTTCCTTCTCCAGGGGATCTTCTACCCAGTCCGAGGAAGATCTGTCTCTGAGCCTCCTGCATTGGCAGGGGCATTCTCTGTCCCTAGTGCCACCTGGTGGGTGCTGGGTGCTAAGTCTCCTCAGTTGTGTCCCACTCTTTGCGACCCCATGGGGTGTCGCCCACGATGCTCCTCTGTCCACGGGATTCTCAGGCAAGGATACTGGGGTGGGTTGCCATGCCCTCCTCCAGGGGATCTTCCCGGCCCAGGGATCGAACCCAGGCCTCTTACGTCTCCTGCATTGGCCGGGCAGGCTCTTCACCACCAGGGCCACCTGGGAAGCCCAGAATCACCCAGTTTCCCGTGATGTCCAAAAAAGCACGAGCCTCGTGGGAGAGCAGACTCCCCATTCAGATGGGCTGGACTCAAATATAAGCTGTTCCACTTGCTGGGTGTGTGGTTTTCAGCAAGTTTCTCTGATCCTCAGTTTTCCCATCTGTAAACAGAGCTATTGGCGGATGGGAGGGATAGGTTGAACTGTATCCCCCAAAGATGTGTGATGCCTTAACCCTCTGAGGAGGTGCCTTCTGAGCTGAGAGGCAGTGACAGAGAACCAGCCAGGCTGAGATCAGGGGGCTAGTGTACCAAGAGGTGGGTGCGGAGGGGAAACTTAGTCAGGGAGAAAAAGGGCCCTGGGCCTGAGGAAGCCAGAGAGAGTCCCGGTGACTTACGTCCAGGGTGCGCGTGATGCGTTCAGAGCTGAGGAGTCGGGCTGGGAAAGGCCCGGGAGGTCAGTTGCCGCAGGTTGGATTTGAAGGTGATGAAAGGCATTCGGATGGTTTTCAGGTGAAGGAAAGAGAAAGGAGAGAGCCCAAGCGGAGGAAAACAAATCTAGATTCCAGAGAGAGGACTCTTCTCCAAGGAGGTTCACGCTTATAAACTAAACATTTTCAAACAATCCTGTCTCCTGCACGGCTGTACCATGCCTTTATGAAGATGGTAAAGCATAGAGTTTAAGAGAACAGAATCCAGACCGCATCCCGCCCCCTCCCCAAGCAGGAGTTAGCGGCAGTTCTGTCCTGTAAGGGAGGGTGCCTTGGGCAAGTTGCTAGTATTTGAGCTTCAATTTCCCAGTCTCTGAAATGAGACTTTACTCCTCAGTTTTGTTATCAGTAAAATGGGAAGGAGAATGTATAAGCTTATGTGTATTGTTAGCATTAAATAATTTAGCATCAATAAAGTCTTTTGCCCAGTGCCTGACACAGTAAGTGTTTACTATTGTTACCATTGTTGTTAGTATTTTATTTCCTTAAATATCAATGTGTACTGTTTTATAATTTTCATTTTCTTTTGGGTGACTTAGCTGTTTCCATCTTTCATCTTTTGGATTTTTGAAGTTTTTCTATTTTTAACTTGAGATAGTTATAATACTTCTTATTTGACATTCATACTGATTATCTTTTAATCTTGAATCTTTTATTGTATAAAAATTTAAATATTTTATTTGACCTAGTTATCATTTCATATATTCTTCTGTGGTGTCAAATCTGAGAGACATATTATAATCATTCTTCCAAAGAACTGTGTGGTTTTCTGCTAATTTTTAAATGACAGAGTAACTACTTATGTACACATTTGAGGGTTAGAGTTTATGCATTAATATAAACCATTGTTTTGCCTCCCTTTTCCTGATCACAAAGTTGCCTAGTTATCACAAAACCACTTAAAAAGAATATTGTTTTAAATTAATTAATTAAAATGAGGCTTTACTAAGACAAGCCATTATATCAAAGCCTGGAGCCTAGTAAGCACCTTAAATGTTAGTGATTTTACGGCAGTGCTGCGTCTATCATCAACGCTGACAGACTGTGTTACGGCAGACAGCTTCGCACACGGTACTTGCAAGATCTGAGTTATCTAGGGGGAAGTAGGGACCGCATTTAACTTTTCATAATTACTTTCCTCAACGCTGTACCAAATTTTTTGCATGTAGTAGGGAATCAATAAGTATTTGTCACATTACTAAAAGTAAGAATGCAGGCAGTCAGTGAGTATCTGATGAACTGCTCAGCTGAACCACATACAAGCTGGTTTCCAGTCATCTGCGCCTCGTGGATGATATGTCCTTTTCTGAAAGAAAGTGAAAGTGTTAATCACTTCAGTCATTTCTGACTC
This sequence comes from Tragelaphus eurycerus, assembly GCA_935064755.1. NCBI lineage: Eukaryota > Metazoa > Chordata > Mammalia > Artiodactyla > Bovidae > Tragelaphus > Tragelaphus eurycerus. The sequence goes on along the minus strand of CAKXYN010000019.1, from coordinate 900,878 downwards.
TTTGCAACCGCATGGACTGTAGCCCACCAGGCTTCTCTGTCCATGGGATTTTCCAGGCAAGAGTACTGGAGTGGGTTGCCGTTTCCTTCTCCAGGGGATCTTCCCAACCCAGGGATGGAATCCGAGTCTCCTGCATTGCAGGTGGATTCTTTACCATCTGAGCCACCAAGGAAGCATGTCCTTTCACATGTGTTATCAATTAGATGACAGTCTTTTCAAGGTCCCTTTGAATTAAAAATCATGATTTTTTTTTTTTTTTTTTTACGTTCTACGGATGAGAAGCCTTAGGGTGAAATGGAGGCTGTAGCTTGTCATATATAGACTTTGTATCTATCTGAGACAATATATTTTTGATAAAATGCCTCTACTTATGCAGGACCATGGCTGAGTTGCATAAAATACCCATACATATTTCATATTATCTAAGCCAAGGCTTCGGATTGAAAAATGAAGGTTGTGCTGTCAAACTCAGAATTGGGGCAGACATTGTGATACAAAATCTGTCGACAAACAAAATTAACGTTCTGAGAATGAAGGGGACACAGCAATGATGCAAAGGGATCTTTGGAAACAAAGTCCATGGCTCAGCGGTGTCTACACGGAGCAGGTAGCTGTTGAAGTTTGCCGAACGACCCTGACCACAGACCTCAGCAGCAGAGAGGCGTAAGGAGCTTTGGTGACAAAGATAATAAACAGTAGTGTCATACAGGGTTAAAACAAGTATGCTTTGGGGGTAAGATAACTCAAATTCAGACCATTCCATCCCAAGTTATGTTTTCTCAAGCAAGGTGCTTATTCTGTGTCTCCATAGAAACTTAACCATGCAAGACTTTGTGGGTCTGTTATCAGCATCGCATTGGAGATGAGTATGAGCACCTAGTGAGGATCCCACATATATTACTTGTTGGTTCTGCTATTGTTGTTATTATTTTTATTATTACATGTTCATCAGTTCAATCATAAGCATTATATTTCACACAAAGGGAAAGAAAGGGATTTCCAATTCTACCATTACAGAATTAAGGGTAACGTGGCAGACTTACCACCGCCCCACCACACTGAGTAGAACCAAAAAACTGAGTAAAACATGTGAACCTATGAATTCAACTCAGCTCACTGACAGAAAAGGGGCCCATTACAGAATCATCACAGTAGGTGGAGAGACACACTTAACAAGATCAGAGACTTCCTCAATCTGTAAGAGTTCATGGTGGAAGTCTGTGAGAAAAATCTGTGAAACTCTGTAAGATTTCATGATGGAAATCCATGGCATATACAAGCACCACACTATCTAGTTGTAAGATGCTGAGCAATATCCTCTGAAAACAGAACAATGCAGAAATACCTGTTCTTAACCCTTTTATTCAGCTTTGTGGTGGAGGCACTAGCCAGTGCAATAGGGCCAAAATAAATAAATACGTATGCAAATACTCACAAAAATAAAAAAATAAAATTGAAAAATAAAAGCTATAAAATTAGAAATAAGTAAAATTATCTTCTTTTGCAGTTGAAATAATTATTTATATAGATATTTCTAAGACTGCTAAATCTAATAAGAAAAATTAAAAGGATTGTAAGATCCAATTGTCAGTATATGAGAAGAAATTTTATTTCTCTATACTTTCCAAAAGTTGGAACATATTTTTAATTACCAATTCCAAGAGCATCAACATTTATAAAATAATTAGGGATACATTTTATGAAAGATGTACAAGAACCTTGTACTAAAAACTACAAAATGTTGCTGAGAAAAAATTAAAGGGAACTAAATTAAGAAATATAGCTATTATTTTTGGTAAGACTCCATATTGCTAATTGCTAAATGCATCTATAAAATCAATGCAAACCTAATTGTAATCCCAGTGGGTGATTTTGTTAATTTGGCAAAGAGATTCTAAAATTTATATAGAAATGTAGAAGAGCTAGGCTTTAACCTATTTTGAAACAACACTTTCAAACTTTGGAAACAATATTCTTTTTAAATAACAAATCTTTTCACCTAAGACTTGCTGTTATTCTGTATTTATCAAGGCAGCGTGGCACTGGCACAGACATAGGTCAGTGAGTCTGTGGATCTGAGTAGAGAATTCAGAATAGACACATACCTGTACTTGGTCAATTGATTTTTGTTTCTTGAGGGGGAATCATACTAAAATGCTTCAATGGGGGGAAAAAAAAGTCTGTTCAACAAGTGAATAATTGCATATACATATGGGACAAATGGAGAAGGAAATGGCAACCCACTCCAGTGTTCTTGCCTGGAAAATCCCAGGGACGGCGGAGCCTGGTGGGCTGCTGTCTATAGGGTCGCACAGAGTCGGACACGACTGAAGTGACTTAGCAGCATGGGACAAAAGGTGAACTTCAATGTCTGCTGCTGCTGCTGCTAAGTTGCTTCAGTCGTGTCCGACTCTGCAGGACCCCATAGATGGCAGCCCACCAGGCTCCCCCGTCCCTGGGATTCTCCAGGCAAGATCACTGGAGTGGGTTGCCATTTCCTTCTCCAATGCATGAAAGTGAAAGTGAAGTCACTCAGTCGTGTCCGATGCCTAGCGACCCAGTGGACTGCAGCCCACCAGGCCCCTCCATCCATGGGATTTTCCAGGCAAGAGTACTGGAGTGGGTTGCCATTGCCTTCTCCGACTTCAAAGTTTACCTCACTCATAATGTAAAATTTAAATGAAGATAAACTTTGAAACATAAGAACAAAAGCTAAGAAGCTTTATAAATAAAACATTAGAATATGTCTTTAGGACCTCAGATTAGGCAAATATTTCTTAGGACACAGAAACACTATCCAAGCAAAAATTTGATAAATGTGACTTCTCACTAGACATTTTTAAGAAAATTTAACATGCATCTCCTTGGATGCCATAAGGAGAATATATTCAGAATAAATGAAGAAACAGTAAAACAATAATAAAGAAGCAAACAAACCAATAATAACTGCAACTAGGTATTTTAGCCAATATGTGCATGAAAAAAATGCTCAATATTATTAACCATCAGGGAAATACAAATTAAAAGCCACAATGAGACACCAGTGAACTTTTTAAATGGCTAAAGTAAATAAACAAGCCATCTGACCATCACTAGAAGCTGACAAATGTACACAGCAGCTGAGATCCTCTTATGTTACTGGAGGGAGCATTAAATTATGTAACTAGTTTGAAAATGGTTGGCAGTTTCTTATAAAGTAGATCATTCACCAATTCTGTGACCCTATAAACCCACTTTTAGGTATTTATCCCAGAGTAAAACGTTCACATAATGAGTATTCAAGAATATTCATAACCACTTTACTCATAAGAAAACATTTTTATGTGGTATATCCATTCAGTGGCTTGTTGCTTAGCAATAAACTGAACAAAGTGATAGATACCACAACATGGATATTTCTCAAAAATATCCGCATGCCTTGTCCTGTTTCTCTCTTCCATTTGGCTGTTCCTGAGTTATATCCTTTTATAATAACTCAATAATCTAGTAAGTAAAATGTCTCCCTGAGTTCTGTGAGCCACTCTAGCAAATTAAGCAAACCCACAGTGGGGTCGTTGGAATGTCCTGTCTGTAGCTGGTGGGTCAGAAGCACTTGGTCTTGCTGTTGGCACCTGAAGTTGGGGTGGGGGGCAATCCTACAGAACTGGGCTCCTAACCTGGGGGATTTGATGTTCTCTCCTGTCAGATAGTGTCAGAATTGAGTTGAATTGTAGGACACCCAGCTGAGGCCAAAGAATTTTTGAAGATAGAAAACTTCCCCACAGTCATATGTTGGAATTGGGTTCTGAACCCCTTAGTTAGAATTATGCACTTCACATGTGTGCATTTCAGTCTGTGTAAATTTTCATCTAAAAAATAAATACAAAAGTGTCATAAGACATTATTATTTAATCCCAAATAAGACACTTTTATAGACCATCCTAAAATTCAGTAGTGTTGTCCATGAAGAAGGTAAGAGTAATATTTACATTCTATAGTTAATCTTAGATTTCGGATGGCTTTAGAGTTCACATATGGATGTGAGAGTTGGACTGTGAAGAAGGCTGAGTGCCGAAGAATTGATGCTTTTGAACTGTGGTGTTGGAGAAGACTCTTGAGAGTCCCTTGGACTGCAAAGAGATCCAACTAGTCCATTCTGAAGGAGATCAGCCCTGGGATTTCTTTGGAAGGAATGATGCTAAAGCTGAAACTCCAGTATTTTGGCCACCTCATGCGAAGAGTTGACTCATTGGAGAAGACTCTGATGCTGGGAGGGATTGGGGGCAGGAGGAGAAGGGGACGACAGAGGATGAGATGGCTGGATGGCATCACTGACTCGATGGACATGAGTCTCAGTGAACTCTGGGAGTTGGTGATGGACAAGGAAGGCTGGCGTGCTGCGATTCATGGGGTTGCAAAGAGTCAGACACATTTGAGCGACTGATCTGATCTGATCTGATTCTGTTAAAAGGGCAAGCTTTACACTCAGGGTTAGTTATTATTTCCATCTGTTTTCACCATGAAAATATAGAACAAGCTGCTGTGAAATTTCATTCTGTTTATCCTATATTCTCTAAGAAAAGTGAAATAAAACATTTCTAATATGGTGCACTTAATAGAAATACTAATAGACATATCTTAACAAAATATTTTAAATAAATATTTACCCAGAAATATGATATACATAAGAAAGAGTTATTTTGTGTGTGTGTGTGTGTGTGTGTGTGTGTGTGTGTGTGTGTGTGTGTGTGTGTGTGTTAGTTACTGGAGAAGGCAATGGCACCCCACTCCAGTACTCTTGCCTGGACAATCTCATGGACGGAGGAGCCTGGTGGGCTGCAGTCCATGGGGTTGCTGAGTCAGACACAACTGAGTGACTTCACTTTCACTTTTCACTTTCACGCATTGGAGAAGGAAATGGCAACCCACTCCAGTGTTCTTGCCTGGAGAATCCCAGGGACGGGTGAGCCTGGTGGGCTGCCGTCTGTGGGGTCGCACAGAGTCGGACACGACTGCAGCGACTCAGCAGCAGTGTTAGTTGCCCTGCTGTGTCCAACTCTTTGTGACCCCCCTGCCAGGCTCCTCTGTCCATAGGATTCTCCAGGCGAGAATACTGGAGTGGGTAGCCCTTTGCCTCCTCCAGGGGATCTTCCCAGCCCAGGACTGAACCCATGTCTCCTGCATGGCAGGCAGATTCTTTACTGTCTGAGCCGCCAGCGAAGCCCCAAGAGTTATTTTACCTAAAATAACTTTCATGGTAACAGCAAGTTAACCCTTAAATGTGCCAAAATATTTTTATTAATGCTTTATACCAGTCACAGTAAGTCCCACGTGATAACCTCGGTGTTTCATTGACCAATAACCCTGTAAACTTGTAATATTGCCTTCACCTCTTGTTTTGAATGTGGAAACAGAGGCCCTCAAGCTTCATAGAGGCTGAATTCATGACTCTGAGCCGGTTCTCAATATCTGCTTATCTACCTAAGTGGTTAGTAACTTAACTCAGAGCTAAATGAGCTAATCAGACTTAGGCATATTATCAAGTATATATAGATTTTTGTTTGCCAACGTCCGTGGGCATGGAAGGAGAGCTGTGTTCTTGACTGTTTGAAAAGCAGAGAGGTAGGTTTATCGATTCAGAAGGGCCTGTGTTTCCACTCTCTAAATAAGAGACTGTTAACAAATGTCATATCATTGTGGCAAAAAACTTTCTTACAATGCCAGATTCCTTTGTTTCACTCTCTGGTACCTTAAATAGACTGGTACATTTGAGCACTCAAAATCAGATCATTGGGAGACATTACATAAAAGTCCCTGAGTGCGTTCCCCTCCCTTCTTGTTAAAATGTCAGCACCCAAGTCTAACCTTGGAGAGCGTATTGTTTGCTGGATGAATAATCGGAGCCAGTGAGTGATGCTTTCCCTCAGGCCTGCCTCCATCATAGAGGATGAAGCCATTGTTCCCTCAGACTTCAACACCTGAAGTCTTAAAAATGATGCTTTTCCTTTATGAAGTCAAACAATTGCAAGTTACTGATTTTCCAGGTTCAAACGATGACCCTCAGTAAGCCTGTGTGGCACTCCTGAGAGGGCAAACCTGCTTTCTTTTTCTGAAATGATGACAAAACTCTATGGAATACCAGGAAAGGCAGAATTAGTAACATGTTGGTAGCACTGAAAAAGGGGAAAGAAAAACAAACAATTATTAATTACTGAGCATTTTACGTGCACTGCCTCATCCATCTTTTCATCGGTGGTGGAAGTATTGCCGTTATCACAGATAACTGTGGCTCACTGAGGTGATATTAAGGGTTTCCCGGTGGCTCAGTGGTGAAGAATCTGCCTGCCAAAGAAGGAGGCACAGGAGACACTGTTCTATCTCTGGGTTGGGAAAATCCCTGGAGTAGGAAATGGCAACCCACTCCAGTATTCTTCACTCAGAAGCACCATGGGCAGAGGAGCCCGGTGGGCTACAGTCCATGGGGTCTCTAAGAGTCGCACGTGGCTGAGCAGGCAGGGTGATGTTGTTATCTGCACAAAATCAGTCAGATGCTAAGAGGTACATTGGGGATTTTGTTTCTTGGCCATGCCTCAGAGTGTTTGCAGTCTTAGCTCCCCAACCAGGGATCAAACCCATGTCCCCTGCAGTGGAAGCGTGGAGTGTTAACCACTGCACCACCAGGGACGTCCCTGAAATTGGAATTTAAACCTAATTCATTTTTGACCCCATATCCCTTATGTGTGGACATTTAGTCATTTGAAGGATTTCCTCAAAATTCACTTCTTTGTTCTTTTCTCATAAGCTTAGGAATTACTGAATATTAACCTGTTAACCTTTGATTCTTCCTCACAGAAAGTTATTCTTAAATAGGGAAGGGAAAAATAACAGTACCCTCAGGAGCCAAATGGAGAAGGCAATGGCACCCCACTCCAGTACTTCTGCCTGGAAAATCCCATGGGTGGAGGAGCCTGGAAGGCTGCATTCCATAGGGTCGCTGAGGGTCAGACATAACTGAGTGACTTCACTTTCACGCATTGGAGAAGGAAATGGTAACCCACTCCAGTGTTCTTGCCTGGAGAATCCCAGGGACGGGGGAGCCTGGTGGGCTGCAGTCCATGGGGTCACACAGAGTCGGACATGACTGAGCAACTTCACTTTCGCTTTTCACTTTCATGCATTGGAGAAGGAAACGGCAACCCACTCCAGTGTTCTTGCCTGGAGAATCCCAGGGACGGGGGAGCCTGGTGGGCTGCCGTCTATGGGGTCACACAGAGTCGGACACAACTGAAGTGACTTAGTAGTAGTAGTAGCAGGAGCCAAATAGGAGTCGGGTCCTGTTAGCCCTCCTGCAGTTCCTCCCCCTCCCCAGCTCTGTCCACTCAGCTTCCATTCCGTGAGTTGAAAGCTCCTGCTGATAAAATAGAAGCTGTTAATAATGTCAACATTGCACTCTAGGTTTTCACACTGGGTGCTTGAACATCAAGATCCCAGTCTTGTCCCCGTGTTTTCTGTCTGCTTTCCATGGGTGATCTTGTTCACACCCACGGGGCAAACGATCCTGTCTGTGTTGCTTGATTTTGAACCTTACTTCCCAGTGCATAGGTCTTCACTGTGCTCCAAATCCTTGACTTCAGCTAGTTCTTCACTTAGAACTCTCACTGGCACTTAGAATTCAACAAATCCAAAGCCAAACTCAGTCACCTCTCTGCAAAATAAACATCATAAATGTGATAAAGTGAAAGAGGAAGCCACTCAGTTGTGTCCGACTCTTTGCGGCCCCATGGACTACGCAGTCCACGGAATTCTCCAGGCGGGATAACTGCCGTGGATGGCCTGTCCCAGGTCTCCTGCATTGCAGGCAGGTTCTTTACCAGCTGAGCCACAAGGAAAGCCCAAGAATACTGGAGTGGGTAGCCTATCCCTTCTCTAGGGGATCTTCCCAACCAGGAGCTGAGGGAATGGGGGTCTCCCGCATTGCAGGTGGATTCTTTACCAACTGAGATATCAGGGAAGCCCAAATGTGATAAAGAAGGGATGAAAAGCAGATAAGCAAGGAGGGAAGGAGCAGTTTCGCCTTCTGTGTTCCACTTGTCATGGAAGGGAACCAGCCGTGTGGGCCAGCCAGGCGCCAGGGCCCCGCCTTTGATCGATCGCTCTTGTTTCATGGAGCCAATCAGTCCCCAGGACTCCCGGGCTTTACAGCCTGCGTGTTCCTCAAACATCCATCCTTTTTGCCGCTAATGCTATTCCGTCTCTGGCATCTGTTTTCAGATCAACCCACTGGCTTTCTAAAGGGGCTCCTATTTTTCACTATCTGCTCCTTCAACCCAGACTGCATACTGGCGTAGGAGGGTGCTGTCTCAGTCGTGTCCGACTCTGCGACCCCATAGACTGTAGCCCAGCAGGCTCCTCTGTCCATAGCATTTTCTAGGTAAGAATACTGGATGGGGTAGGCCACCACTTCCTCCTGCAGGGGATCTTCCCAACCCAGGGACTGAACGTGTGTCTCCTGTGTCTCCGACATTGGCAGGCGGGTTCTTTACCAGCTGAGCCAGGGAAGTCATGGGAGGTAAAGATTTAGGGGTGAAAATCTGCACATGCCGCTCGCTGCTCCTACTGCAGCGCTACAGGGTGGAAGGCCCGGGTTAGACCCTGCTCCATCATCTATGACCTTGGTACAGTCACAGAAGCTCTGTATGCATCAGTCTGCTTTCTTGTAAAATAAGGATAAACTTATGGGGTTATCATGAGATTAACTGCATGAAAATCATACTCTGTAAATGTTATATAAATGTCCATTTCTTTCATTTTTTTCCTTATTATTGCTTAAAAACTTCAGTAAAGACCAAAACTCCATAACAAGACTTAACCAGCTTTGTGTGTGTGTGTGTGCTCTGACCACCGTGGGCCTCACTGGCTTAATTCCTCAACACTCTCCACTCCCACTGCAGAAGCTCTGGCTATAAATTTCTTTCGCTTTTTCCAGTGTATCTTGCTTTCTTTTGTCTCGGCTAGTCCTTATGTCTGGAATATGTTTTCCTAGTCTCCCACCTCCCCGTCTCCCTTTAAGTCTCAGTAAGTTTCTTCCTCATGGGAGCTGTTCTTGGACCCCTACCCTGGTTGGGCGCTCTTCCTCAGTGGTGCCATGACACCCTGTGCCTGCTCCATCTGTGCTCACCATACCTCTCCAGAGGATGGTGCCCGGCCATCTGCACGTCTGTCTTCACCGCTGACAGGGCCGATGCCACGAGGGTGAGCTCCCTGTCTGCCTTGCTTCCTTTGATACAGTGTCCAGTGCAACACATGTTCTTAATATTTACTGAGTGTGTTAAATGAATGGACTTTGTGAATTTCGTTGGTGCACAAATGTTCAAAATCAAATATTTTCCCTACCATGACCAGTTTCTAATGGAAAATATAAAGAAAATAAATAAATTCTTAATACTTAAGTTGGTAGAGACATTACTTTGACTCGACAGCCAACAAAGTTCCATCTAGTCAAAGCTATGGTTTTCTAAGTAGTCATGTTTGGATGTGAGAGTTGAACTATAAAGAAAGCTGACTCTTGAGAGTCCCTTAGACAGCAAGGAGATCCAACCAGTCCATCCTAAAGGAAATCAGTCCTGGGTGTTCATTGGAAGGACTGATGCTGAAGCTGAAATTCCAATACTTTGGCCACCTGATGCAAAGAACTGACCCATTGGAAAAGATCCTGATGATGGGAAAGATAGAAGCGGGAGGAGAAGGGGACAACAGAGGATGAGATGGTTGGATGGCATCACCGACTCAATGGACAAGAGTTTGAGCAAACTCTGGGAGTTAGTGAAAGACAGGGAAGCCTGGAGTGCTGCAGTCCATGGGGTCGCAGAGTCAGACATGACTGAGTAACTGAACTGAACTGAACTGAAAGTTGGTAGATTGGACTGTGGAGAAGGAAGGTCTCCCTGCCTCCCAACAATTTGCTATTTTTGGCTACAGTTCCTAAACTCATCAGTGAAAAATTAGCTAGGGCCATAATTTTGAGTTGATTTTTCTACCACTGTCACAGGTTAATCACTCTATTGATTTCTCCAAACTTAATAAAAATTACTGTCTTTCATAACCATTGTAGTGTAGATTATCATAGTCTCAAGACCCAAAGATTACTGAAGAATTATGATTTATTAGTTATATAAACTTTATTTAAACCAACAAGAGAATATAAACTTCCTCTTAAATTCATTTACAGTTCCGAAGAAATTTCCACAGATATGTGTGAGGTACAGTCATAACCACTTAATTATGCGTCTACTGTATTAAAACCACTTTTAATACTTTTTTCTTCTTGAATTGCCAGTGGTGACACACACACAGTGGAACATTATATCTGGAAGTAGGGACGCATCTTGACTAATCCCAAAGGTAGTGAATGCAACTACGATCAAATCCGTAAGTAATAGGAAAAGTACAATAAGTAATCAACTATAGCAACATTTTCTACACGAATTTTCAAGATATGAAGTGGCTATAAATATTTTTTCCAAAACAAAAGAAAATAAAAAGAATGGAATTGGATAATAACTTTACAAAATATGATTTTCTCAAAAAGAGGAAAATTTTAAATGCAAAAAAGATCGCCTTGCAGTCTCCACACTATCTGGAAAAATAAGCAGTGAGGGGAAACTATAGTACCTTCTCTAACCAATCTCCTCTTTTCTGTCGATCGAGAGGATACGTTTAAAAATAAAAGCCCTGAAATAACAAACCAGATTTTTCTTTCTTGTCTACTATCCCTGAGGCCATTTTAATCCTTTACATGATAAAAATAGCTCCCAAAATAGATAAGAATTTTCCAAGGGAAAGCAGTATTTCAATTTTCTTCATTCAATGTCTGCCTTCTCCATATCATCTGAATTCTAATTCTACAAAGTTCCTTTATGTCTTTCCTTAAGACAATACAGTAGTAATTTAATAACTTTCTTCCTCCCTCCCCCATTCCCTCCCTCCTTCCCTCCTTTCTTCCTTCCTCTGAATCTTTAGCACAAGCTTGTTTTGTGCTACCAATTTGTTTATGACCCTTAATTTCCCCCTTAAGGAATCATGGCTCACACCCTGAGAGCCTGGCGTGGGGAGGGGAGTGATGTTTCTCTCCATCTGTCGTTTGTCATGCTAAATTTAGATATCTCTGGCAGTGCCCAGATTTGATAATGATAGGTGAGGGCGTGTTATATATGTGCTAACAGAAAGGTGTTTTATAATTCCTGCATGCAATGAGTAATTTCCAACCCACTGCAGTCTTTCTTGCTCGCAGTAAACCTTAACTACAAAACACTCAGCTGGAATTACTAACAAAATAACCTTTTCAAGTGATGCCTTTTTTCTTTTCCTAGCATCATTTGCAGCATGATGTCCAGTGAGGTAGAACTTTAATTTCTAAGTATGTATTTAAATAAGAGCTGACACATAAAAATTGCTTGCTTCTTTCCATTTCTAGAAACAGTGTTGTCATTTATCTTGGGGTATTGTTGTTTGTTGTTTACTCACTAAGTCGTGTCCAACTCTTTTTGACCCCACGGACTGTAGCCTGCCAGGCTTCTCCATCCATGGGATTTTCCAGGCAAGAGTACTGGAGTGGGTCGCCATTTCCTTCTGCAGGGGATCTTCCAAACCCAGGAATTGAACCTGTGTCTCCTGCTTTGGTAGGCAGATTCTTTACCACTGAGCCACCTAAAGTTTCTTTTTTTCCCCACCTTATGGTTTGGTGAGAAGGTAGACATGTTTGCATATGGAGCTCAGAGGCATGCTGGGAATGAAAGGATAATGATCCAGATTCCTTCCCATTGAGTTTCCATATTTTTAAGTGATGTCTGGAGGACCTGGAATTATGACTGGGACACACAAATCCCAAAGGGAAAGAACTGTAATAAAAAGAGGAATTAGTGCTAGCATCCCAGACTCAACAGCAACCCGCCAGTCTATGTGTCGGGTCATATAACAGGTGAGTTACACTTGTTCCCTCCCTGACTCAGGTGCTCAGGCACCACGAGCGTGGAAGAAGGTCCCCTGTACGACCTCTTACATCTTCTGAGTGCTGGCCCTCCCAACCGAAAACAGTGACATTCAGCAATAGCAGCAGCAGTGGAGAAGGAAGTCTCGCCTCCCTTTCTCTGATGACCGTCAGCACGCCAAAACTGTTAGATCCTGCGAGTGAGACTTAGAGAAGTGGAGAGTGAACTTCCCCGAGTGGAGTGAGAGCTCAAAGGCATTTAATCCGAGTATACAGGTAAGCTTTGCCCCTATTGTATAACTTCACCTAGAGAATTGACACCATCTGGTAATATAATTTTGTTGTTGTCATTCAGCTGCTAAGTTGTGTCTGACGTTTTGCCACCTCAAGAACTGCAGCAAGCCAGGCTTCCCTGTCCCTTACTGTTTCAGAGTTTGCTCAAACTCATGTCCATTGATCGGTGATACCATCCAACCAACTCATGCTCTGTTGCTGCCTTCTCCTCCTGCCGTCAATCTTTCATGGACTTTAATTGTTATTCCAGTTGAGTGATCTGAGCAGAGATGAGATAGTTTTGAGGTTGAAGGAAACAAAATTGATGCATGATGAAGAAATGTGTGCTTTATCACAAGGTGATTTAAATGTTTGAACTGCTTAGGAAATTTCCAGTACAAAATGTAGGCAGTAGGTGCTGGCTTTGCACATGCTGACGTGGCCCCTAGAGCCTCATCTCCTGGAACCCCCTCTGTGCAGGTGTGCGGTCAGGACAGAAAGCCCCCCGTGTGAGGTCAGGAGGGTGTCATGGAGCCACGGCCTTGGGTGGCCCCCGCACACGCTGGCTACTCCTCTGCTGGCTCGCTCCTTGGCCTGAGCCCCCGGCCAGGTCAGCTAACGACCCACTTTCCCTGGGGCTTCCTTCAGCTGCTCGAACCCCTGGGCCAGCTGTGTGTTCAACCTCATGATGAAAGGCCAAGCTTCTGTAGAGCACAGTGCTTTACAGTCGGAAGCAACAGAACTGACCCAGGTTCCTGTCCATCCAGCTCGTTCTCACTCCCGTCCACTTTACATCAGCTTCCCCCATACCACACCCAACTCCCTGTCCAACGAATATCAGCTCCAGCATCAGAAATGGGGATAACAGGCTTAGAACAGCTAAGCACTCAGCTTCCACAATTACTTATCGCTAGTTCAGTTCAGTTCAGTCACTCAATCACATCCAACTCTTTATAGCCCCATGGGCTACAGCATGCCAGGCTTCCTTGTCCTTACTAAATCCATGTATATTCAGTCTAGAATTCTGCTTCTTGGATTGAATCCCTATTGGCTTGCTGTCACCTGACACCAGATCTAGGACTATGGTGGTTACATGGACACTTCCTAGCAATATTATCTTTCAGTCAATCTTTTAAAGGTATATATACTTAGGCACCTTTAAAAGATTGACTGAAAGATAATATTGGACAGAGGAGCCTGGTGGGCTGCAGTCCATGGGGTCACTGGGAGTCAGACACGACTGAGCGACTTCACTTTCACTTCTCACTTTCATGCATTGGAGAAGGAAATGGCGACCTACTCCAGTGTTCTTGCCTGAAGAATCCCAGGGACGGGGGAGCCTGGTGGGCTACCATCTCTGGGGTCGCACAGAGTCAGACACGACTAAAGTGACTTAGCAGCAGCAGCAGCATACTTAGGCAATTAATTCCCTTATTTTTCCAATTTGAAGAAATCATTTTAAGAAAGGTAATGCTTATTCTTCTGATAAATGTGTTTCCAAATCTGCTTCTTTACCTTCTTTCTAAGGCAGTCTCTTTCCATTTTTTCCCACCTTTGTTAGATTAAGAAAGAGCAGGACAACAGATTTGAATCTGAAGTTCTAGAAAGCTGAAGCTTATCTGTTTCTCCAAAGATTGAAAGTGGAGTGTTTATCACACTATTTTAGATGGGGACGTCTTTAATAGGGCTTCCCTGGTGGCTCAGAGGGTAAAGAGTCTGCCTGCAATGTGGGAGATCCGAGGGTAAAGAGTCTGCCTGCGATGTGGAAGATCCGAGGGTAAAGAGTCTGCCTGCGATGTGGAAGATCCGAGGGTAAAGAGTCTGCCTGCGATGTGGGAGATCCGAGGGTAAAGAGTCTGCCTGCGATGTGGGAGATCCGAGGGTAAAGAGTCTGCCTGCGATGTGGGAGATCCGAGGGTAAAGAGTCTGCCTGCGATGTGGGAGATCCGAGGGTAAAGAGTCTGCCTGCGATGTGGGAGATCCGAGGGTAAAGAGTCTGCCTGCGATGTGGGAGATCCGAGGGTAAAGAGTCTGCCTGCGATGTGGGAGATCCGAGGGTAAAGAGTCTGCCTGCGATGTGGGAGATCCAGGTTCGATCCCTGGGTCAAGAAGACCCCCTGGAGAAGGGAACTGCTACCCGATCCAGTATTCTTGCCTGGAGAATTCCACAGACAGAGGAGCCTGGTGGGCAACAGTCCATGGGGTTGCAAAAAGTCAGACGGGTCTAAGTGACTAACATTTTCACTTTCTTTTTTTCTTTAATAAATCCCTAATGCGAGTGTGAGGACATCTGTCTGTGGGGACTTTTCCGTTGTGGTCCAGGGTTTTAAAATCCCAACTAGCAGTGCACAGAATTCTTAATCAGTGTGCATATTCTGTCAGCTCCACCTTCACCCAGAAGTTGACAAGAAAAGGAAGAAAACATCTAAGAAGGAAGGAGAGGGTGAAAATGGAGTTGACTGATCACTTGCATAATTATCAGTACACATACTAATCCCAAGCTTCTTCGGGAGCTCCTTCTAACTTGTAAAACTACCCTTAATCATTAAATCCCACTAAATGAACAAAATCATAACCATATTTCAAACACATGTAGAAAATTAGCTCATAAGAAAACAGTAAAAATGCCTCATTAAGAATTTAATTCTAGTAAAGTTCTTATAAATAATATGTTGAGTCAGGGTAATAACTATTTATTATAAAATAAATAAAGCAACATGCTACTTGATGTTGGAAAGCTGAGTACAAAGAGAGATTCCTGGTAGAGTGTTTGAAAGGATCATTTCAGCAACAACAAGCTCACATTATGAGAGAGCAGCAGGGAAATACATGTGTTGCTGCTGCTAAGTCACTTCAGTCGTGTCTGACTCTGTGCGACCCCATAGACGGCAGCCCAGCAGGCTCCCCCGTCCCTGAGATTCTCCAGGCAAGAACACTGGAGTGGGTCACCATTTCCTTCTCCAATGCATGAAAGTGAAAAGTGAAAGTGAAGTTGCTCAGTCGTGTCCGACTCTCAGCGACCCCATGGACTGAAAAATAGACAGCCAGTGGGAATGTGCCGTACGACGCAGGGAGCCCAAAGCCGGAGCTCTGACAACGTAGAGGCGAGGGATGGGGTAGGAGGCGGGAAGGAGGTTCACGGGGAGGGAACGTGTATATACCTGTGGCTGGTTCATGTTGATGTATGGCGGAAACCATCACAATATGGCAATTAATTATCCTCCAATTAAAGTGTGTTAGTTGCTCAGTCATGTCTGACTCTTTGCAACTTCATGGACCCATGGACCGTAGCCCTCCAGGCTCCTCTGTCCACGGAATTCTCTAGGCAAGAATACTGGAGTGGATTGCCATTCCCTTCTCCAGGGGATCTTCCCTACCCAGGGATCAAACATGGGTATCCTGCATCTTTACTCTCTTAACCACCAGGGAAGCCCCAATTAAAAATAAAATAAAATAAACTCAAATGTCCAAAATATCATATGTAATATTATGTAATATAAGTGTATATAATTATAAGTATATATATGATATTTGGCACACTTAACTTAGTATACATATGCAAATATATTTAATATAAAAGTTATATATGCAAGCTAATTCTTTGTTCTTTATAAATTTTAGAAATATATTTTTGAAAATAGTACTATAGCAACCATAATGGAAATCACAAGTACGCATAAAGTTGGACACTTAAGTGCATTTGTGATCTGAGGTAAATCAAGACCTTCCCCATAACCACAAACAGGTCTCAGGACCCAACAGCCTTTGAATTACTCATTTTACAGATAAGGAAACCGACAGTCAGGGATGTAGAGACCTGTGTGGTCACCGCAGGTCAGGATTCCAGGGCACCCGACTAGCATTTATCAGCAGGGGGAGGGGCAAGATGGGGACGAGGACCGAAAGGACCATGGGTACAAAACAGGTAAGATACAAGGTCGTTCTCACAGCGCAGGGAGCACAGCCAGTATTCTGTGTTAACTTTTGATGGAGTATAAAGGGTGTTTGGGGAGAAGGAATTCATGTACATGCATAGCTGAGTCCCCTCACTATTCCCCCGAAACAATCACAGTAGTGTTAATCCACTATTCCTCAATAAACAATAAAAAGTTTAGATTGAAAAATATCAAAGCACTGTGTAGTACGACTGAAACTAATATGATACTGTAAGTAATTAAAAAGTATAAAAGTAGATACATGCGGACTCCCCACACTGGCCACTCGTGGGAACAGCTGGTTATAGATAAAATGAGTGTTGTGTCCTAACGCCGTGATCACTGCAGCGTTAGTTGCAGAGAAAGTGCATGCCCCATTCTTTACATAAAAACCCAAATCCACACGCTAAGAATATCCCTGTTGCTGGTGTGAACAGATTGCACATTTCAGGAAATGATGCAGACTCAGCGCACTTGCTGGAGCATGCTCCCTGCAAACTCAAGCACTCCTCTATGTCTCATCCATCTGCAGTGTCTCAGTTTTAAGCCCGTACAACCTCCTTCCACTAACAGAAGCCAAACTTCATCTTTCAGCTTTTTAAGTTACTTGTGAAAAGTAGGAGATTGTAACAGACGACGCAAGAACCATACAAACAATGGGGTCAGGTTGTTGCTACAGTCAGGACCAGGTTCAAGGGTTAAATGAGTTATTATTTCACCTTTACAATTGTTAGAAATTGCAGCAAGGGGAAAAGAGGTTTGGGGCACAGGTCTCTGGATGTGATGTTTAAAAAGTTGCTTAAATGTGATGTACGGCAGAAACCAACACAACGTTGTAAGGAAATTATCCTCCAATTAAAGATGTTAAAGAATGAAAGAACGAGGTGCCTATCATGTATGTCTCTAAATATTCATATATGAACATATATATATATATATATATATAAGGCCCATACGAATCATTTAAGACCTTTTTTTCATTTCTATTTGCCTGCACCAGCTCTTAGCTGCTGCGTGTGGGCTCTAGTTTCCTGACCAGGGATTGAACCCAGGCCCCCCACATTCGTCTTAGCCACCGGACCGCTGGGGAAATCCCTCATATAGGCCTTTTAACAGCCACTGCACGCCTGCTAACCCAGTTCCACCACTTACCAGGTTGGCTGTCGACTTCTCTGTGCCTCAGTTTCCTAATCGGTACAATTGGAGTGTAACAGCAGCTGTGCTCCGCCTGTAGACTGATCAGCTGTTAGAGGCCAGGAAACCCTTCTCACATAGCGGGTAAACGAGTTAAAGTCGTGAGTTTCCTGCCATCCCTTCTGTTCTACCTCGGCTCCCACCTCCTGTGAGGACTGGAGGAGACTAAGATCTAAAGGACCGTAGGACGCGGGCTGGGCTGGGGAGGTGATTGCAATGCTCCGTCTCACTGCGGCTTCCTGGGGCAGCGGATCTCCAAACACCAGCTCAGGTGACCAAGTCTACCTCCGTGATATTGAACTTAAGACCCTTTCACTCTGCAGCTGTGAACCTTAGCTTCTAGGAAAAAACTCACTGCGAAAGTTTCAGAAAACTTTGTCACAGGATGACATCCCCACCATAGTCTGTGGAAATCAAGTAATAATCCGGGCTGTCTTATGATGATTTCAAAATGTCAGTGATAAGGAACCCATTGCAAACAAACTAAACACACGCACACACACACACACACACACACACACACTCACAGAAGTTGGAGGCAGAAACTCAAGGCACGTTGTCTTGTCTCTTCAATACCCAAAGCCACCTACATGATGTCTTCAACTGCTAAGTTCTCAATGAGTAGTTATTGAGTGACAGCTTTGTCTACTAGACATGTCTTCTGACATTTTTTTTTCTAAAGAGAGTGAATATTTTGAATTCTGGATAAGAAATCAATCTAGATTTTTTAATACTTTACAAAATTACTTCTATTTCTTTTGTTAAAATATGTTCTGTTAAGCCCTGGGAACTTACTCTTCATTGTAGAAGAACAGAACAAAATAAAAAATAACATTCTCAGCTTTTTCAATCAGATGTTTTAGACATCCTGGCCTAATTTGAAAAAAGAGAATGCTGTTTTCAGAACTTTAAAGTTAAGATATTTTTGTATGTCTGAACTTTAAGGTAACTGAAAAATGGGGAACGTTTTCGTGGTATTCTTTCTCTTTTAATAGGGTGTTATATATCACTCATAGGCGATAATTTGAGGAAATATAAGAGGCAACATTTACCCTAAAATTTGTCTCAAAATGGGCTTCCAGGTGGCACAAGGGGTAAAGAATCTGCCTGCCAATGCAGGAGACACAGGAGACAAAGCTTCAATCCCTGGGTCAGGAAGATCCCCTAGAGGAGAAAATGGCAACTCCTTCCAGTGTTCTTGCCTGGGAAATCCCATGGACAGAGGAGCCTGGTGGGCTACAGTCCATAGGGTCACAAAGAGTAGGACACGACTGATCACGCAAATTTTGAGTTCTTAATTGACTAAAATTATAATCATGCCATAATGTCTTCAACTTAAACGCTGCGTCTTCTCAGGCCCACCTCTTCCGTTCATCTGCTCCTCCATTCATGCAGCAGTCGTGCACTGAGCATGAAGTTAGGGACGGAGGCGGAGAGTTGATAAAAGGAGTGCACAGAAGGGACATCAGGTCCCAGGCAAGGAGGTGCAGACTTGATCAATTCAGCAAGTGTTTGTGGAGCCTCTCCTGATTATCAGGCCTTGTGCCAAGCTCTGGAGGTAGAGCTGTAAACAAGAAAGACAGAAGTGCTGTCCTTACAGAATTTACAGGATAGTGAGTGAGCAGGCCAACACTTGAAGACAGTTATAATCTCTATGAGAGTCATAGGTGAGGTAGTCGTATAGAAAGTGGTTGGCGGTTGTTTTCAACAGATAGGGTAGTTGACCTTTGAGGAGGCGATCTGTGATCTGAGGGCACACAGAACTGAACGACAAGGACAAACCAGGTGGAAGACAGGGAGGAGGATGCTCCGAGCCAAGGAGCCACATCTGCCAAGGCCTGTCACATGAGGAGTGGCCTGGAAAGGAGATAAGGGTGGGTGAAATGCGATAATGCAAGATGAGAAGTGCAGAAGTGTGCTGGGCAAGACACGTGACAAACACGATGCATTCTCTTAGAACTATGACATTAATGGCTGATTATCATCCATCCGGTACCTGTGTGTTGTATACGGGATCAGAACATCAGGAGAAACTAGAGATCCATATGAAAGATACAGAAGCAAATTCAAATATACAGAAAGGTTGAGAGAACGGGGCATAGAGCCCCATACGTCCTTTGCCTAGGGGCTTCCTCCCAGTTTCTAATCTCCCCACTGATGTCCTCTGAGGTCACAAGATGCTAATCCAAGTTTGTATGACACCAGTTGTCAGCTCTCTGATCTCCTCTAATCTGAGGCAGGACCCTAATCTTCTGTGGATGTTAATTTTCAGTGCTAACAATCAGTTATTTTGTGGAATATGGTTTCTCTAGTATTTCTTTGTGACTCGACTAGGGTATGCATTTCTTCTTGTTCTCACCAGATTATCACCTACGTGATGTTTTATTCTTCTGCTCGCACCCTACCCTGTGGCTTGTGAGCCAGATGTGTTCCATTACTGGTGGTGCGAAGTCTGGTTACTTGATTAAGATGATACCTGCCTGGCACTGTTGTCTCCAAAAAGTAACTTTCCTCCCCCTTATAATTAATAATGTTTTGTAGAGAGGTAATTTGAGGCTAATTAAAATTCCATTCTTCTCACTTTTACCACTGGTTTTAACACCACTAATATGCTTTGGCTGAATTAATTATTATTATGATTATTACTATGGAATGGAGATTTTCTAATTACATCATTTCTTTTGTAGTTATTAGTTTGCACTTTATTGTATGGAACACCTTGTTTGATTAGTACAACTGTTTGTTTATGTTAGTGTGGACTTACAGATTCCAGTTTAATTTAATGAGTTATAATGGTTGGATAGCATCATTGACTCAATGGACATGAGTTTGAGCAAACTCCAGGGGATAGTGAAGGACAGGGAATCCTGGCATACTGCAGTTCAAAGGGTTGCAAAGCATTAGACACAACTTAATGACCAAATAAGTCTCTTACATCTTTACCAATTTTTAGGCTCAAAATTTCCTTCACTTTAGCCATTGGGGAGCCCCTTCAAGCTGCCTACACATCTTTTTCACATGTCCTCATTATTTTTTTAGACTTTTTTAGATTTCTGGTATAGCAAAGTGCTGCAGGCTAGCTTGTTATTTTCCTGACATGGACCTAGGGATCTGCCATTTCTCTGATGAGACCTGGCTCCTTTCCATAGAGAAATGGAATTTAGAAACCAATATCTGGACACTAGCTGTGCGCATGGCCACTAGGATGTCAGTGACTGTAGAATCTCAGGGTGCAGAATTCATCAGTATCTCCAATTCTGATCCAATAATGTAGTTCATTCTAGGTTTTCCTCTTCCATTTTCCCCTCCCTTCTCCTATTTCATTTCAAAACCCTCCTCAGACCACAACTCCCAGCAGACTGACTGAAAAAAATCATGAAAAAAAGAAAGAAGGTAGATATTCAGGTTTTTTTAACGAATCAATTTAGTGATCCCCCAGTGAAATAATTTCTACTGACTGTATTTTGTTTCAGGCTCATTCTATTTACAACCATATCCAGCCTCTTAATTTAAATGGTTAGTCAACCAACACCTTTCCCTTCTAGGATTTTTTGCTGCCCAGCATCACTGTTGTGTCCTTCTAACCTAGCCAGTGGCTACATGGATTTTCCTTTTAGAAACCTCTTATTTGGGCAAGGCACAGATAGGGGAGAGGGATTGTAAAAATTATGTTACAGTTGCTCAACCAAAAATGAAGGACTGCTCTAGCAGTAAAGCAATGACTATATCTCAGAAAAGGCTATGATAGACGTCATAAGAAAAAATAAACTGTATCAAAAGAGTGAAGGAGGGAAAATAGTTATCTAGAAACAGTGTTAGTTTGTATTCTACCTCATTCTTATTTGGAGAACAAATAAATACCCAAGGAAAGATAAAACTGTTAGATTTAATAGAATCTGCAGACCTTAAACTAAACACATCTAACAACAGCAACAACAACAAAAAAATCGATGATGGAAATGTCAATTTCCTTAACAGCTTCCTCTATTTTCTTTTCTGATGCCAGATACAAATTCACTCTAAATTCTGTCACAGGGTTTTAGACATGAGACATTGACAGTTGTTCAATAGTGGATTTTATATAAAAAGACTATGGGTTTGCAGAAATGCCTGAGTGGAGATGCGTGACTCGTGGGGCAGTGAGCCCGCTTGACTTGTTTTCTAGGCTTCTTTTATCACCAAAGGCAAACATCTCACCCTGAAATCCCCATCATTTATGTATCCTATCCAGCCTGTGCTAAGTCTTGCTGCATTATTTTTGTCTTCTTACAAAGAAATCATTCATTCAGTCAGTCAACAAACTCTAATAATTCTCTTCTATCCTATCAGCATGGGATAAAAAGATGTGTCCGAGTTTCCTATATTTATTCACAGTTCTCTACTAAGTAGTGACTATGTGATAGGAATTATTCTTGTGCTGGGGATGACACAGTGAACAAAGCAAAAGTTTGGCTCTTAGGAAGTTTGTGGGAGATTGACATATAAATTACTGAGTACTTTTCAGAAGCTAGGAAATGCAAGCAAAAGTGTGAAAGTACAATCTCTCAGTCATGTCTGAGTCTTTGTGACCCCACAGGCTATACGTCCATGGAATTCTCCAGGGCAGAATACTAGAGCGGGTAGCCTTTCCCTTCTCCAGGGGATCTTCCAACCCAGGGATCAAACCCAGGTCTCCTGCACTGCAGGCAAATTCTTTATCAGCTGAGCCACAAGTGAAGCCCAGGGATACTGGAGTGGGTAGCCTATCCCTTTTCCAGGGGATCTTCCTGACCCAGGAATTGAACTGGAGTCTCCTGCATAGCAGACAGATTCTTTACCAACTGAGCTCTCAGGGAAGCCCAGTAAATGCAAGGAAGGCAGTAAAATGGGCAGCCTGATGGCATACTGAGGAGTTCTACTTTCAGCTGGATGGTCGAGGAAAGGCATCCCTGAAGAAGCGCTGCTGGATCTGAATGACAAGAAGAGCCCAAGTCTAAAAAGATTTTTAAAAAAATGTTATTTATTTATTATTTTGTCTGTGCTGGGGCGTGTTTGCCACGTGGACTCTTTCTCTAGTGGTGAGCAGAGGCTCCTCTCTAGCTGCGCTGCATGGATTTCTCACTGTGCTGGCTTCTCTTGTTGCAGACCATGAGCTCTGGGCCTGCGGGCTTTGATAGCTGCAGCACACGGGCTTGGCGGTTGCAGCTCCTGGCTTAGAGTGCAACCTCAATAGTTGTGGTGCAGGGGTCTTAGTTACTCCAGGGTATGAAGGATCTTCCTGGATCAGGGATTGGACCGGTGTCTCCTGCATTGGCAGGCAGATTCATTACCACCGAGTCACCAATAAAGCCCCTAGAAAGATTTTGAGAAGCATATTTGAAAAAGTGATAGCCCTTTCCATTTTGAAGACACAGTACGATACAAGCTGAGCATTCCCTGTAAGGATAAGTGCCTCAGTGGAAGTACATTCAGTGAGTTAGGCAGACAGAAAGCAGTGCATTAGGAAGGCTGGGCGCAGGAGACAAGTATTAGAGGTTAGGGAATATTTCAGAAGGGGACTATGTCAGAAGCCTTGATGATGTTTCAGAGTTTCTTAAGCAGTTAAGAAAGAGAACGATGTGAAGTCAAATTAGCATGGGCAAGGCTGAAGGCACGCGCGTGTTCGGGCAGCAGACCTGGGTGGAGACACTCGAGCTTATAATGGAAATGAGGCTGTGAATGGAGATGTGGGGACGAGGAAATACAGTTTTTAAGTTCTGCACTGAGGACTTAACACTCGGTTGAGCTAGAATTTGATTGCTGTGATTAAAAAAAAAAGCAGGTTAATGATCCTCCCAAGCCACCTAGATCTATGGTATTCCTACAGTTTCTCCCAGTGTCTGAAAATTCTTGACCACTGCAGAGCTTGACTGTGGCTGAATATTGAATCTCCAAAATAAAGCCCATTCCTGCAAAAGCCTATGGAAGAGGCTGAAATTTTGATTTCCATCTGTCTGACTCTTTGCTTTTCAGTTTGTTCAGAGCTCGGAGGGTGAGAGACGCGTCATGACTCTGTCTCTCAAATCCCCCATCCAACACTAATCCACAAGTGACTGGAACGGTCCTTCTAAGGGGAGAGATGCCTGGGCCTGAGGCAGCCTCCTTCCCTGTCTTGCGCCCACAGCTCTGCTCTCATCTGCTGAGAGAATGGACTGTCTTGCAGGATTCGTCTCAGCAGTGAATGGTGACTCGCTTCTGTCAATCAGGTTTTGTGCTGGGTAATTTGGGATATGAAAATCTCACGCTTCAGTAGGGGAGCTCGGATCTGTGTGAGTGAGCCATAATCCGTTACCGTTTGCAACAAGGCCATTCTTGACTCCCCTTTGATAGAGTTGCCTCAACCCTGACCCCGTTCTCCACCCCCGTTTGCTGTCACATGACTCTGTTTATTTGCTTTGCTTTACTTCATTGCTCAGTCACAATGAACTGAATTACCTGGCTTACTTCACTGTTAAATTACGTATTGGAGGTCTGAAAGGTTAGCTCCATGAAACCTACAAGACTGGCTGTTTTGGTCACCACTGTCTCCTTTAAACTAGAATGTGGTAGTTGCTCAGTAAACGTGCTTATTGTTGAGAGAATTAATTATAAATTAATAGTAGAATATCACTTTATCAAAATGTCGGTGATAAGGTATGGGGACATCTTCCTTGGAAAATCAGGACAGGCTTGGAAGAGAGAGTGCTGTTGCCCCTGAACCTGAATGGCTGCTGGGTTTGGGATGTGTAGAGAGGAGTCTGGGTTATGAGAGAAGCCTAAGTACAAACTTGACACCAAAACTGCAAGATGCATTTTCATTGGTAAAACATTTTGTTTGTTTTATGTAGTTTATCTTGGCTGGGCTGAGCCTTCGTTGCCGCGAGGCTTTTCTTTAGCTGCCGTGAGCAGGGCCGACTCCCCGGCTGCGCTGCATGGCCTCCCCCTGCTGTGCTCCTCTTGCAGCAGAGCGCGGGCTCCCGGGCACAGTCCTGGCAGCACGTGGCTCGGGAGTTGTGCGGCCTGGGCTCTGGAGCACCGCTCAGCTGTGGCGTGCGGGCTTAGTTGCTCTGCAGCGTGTGGGCTCTTCCCATGGGAAGATCGAATCCATGTCCCCTGCGTTGGCAGGCGGATTCTTTCCCACTGAGCCACCAGGGAAGTCCCACGTTGTAGTTTCATTCAGTGGATACTTGAATAATGATTAACCTTTATTCCTTGTCAACTTGCACATATTTCCAGTGGGATAAATCTTAACCAGGTTTTTTCAGTTGTACAAAGAAAGTTTAAAATAGTCAGATTCTCCCGCTGGGTTCATGCAGAGAATATGCACCATGCCAAAGTGGTTTTTTTTTTTTTCTCTCTCTCTCTCTCCTTTTGTGTAAGAAACTCTGTCTGACATTGAAGGGCATCTATCCCAACTGCAAGATTGTGGGTCAAGTTTGAGCAACAGTTCACTGAACAATAATTTTCTTCAATTGAATCTTGCTCTTCCTGGGGAAATGCCCTCTTCACTTGACAGTGCAGAGAACTCCAGAATAAGAGCTGTCTGTCTTGTGCTTTCCAAGACAAGCCTGTTGTCACCACCAAATATCGCTCATTAAGGACCAATCATCTAGCTTTGGCCCCAGCTTTATCTCTGAGCAAAACAAAATAAATGGACGCTGCTTCTTCTTTACATCACCCATGAACAAATTTTATCATAGTGTCTTTAACACTTTATCACTCACTATGTTTTATACTTGACTTTCCATGGATAATGTGCCCTTGGCTTGTCTTATTCTCCTTGGTATTCCTGGCCAGAGGGGCCTCAAATATTAGCTGAACGCACGAGTTTTGTAAATGATAACATGAATAAACATCAGACTCTGCAAATTACCATAAATATTGAATATATAAAATATATTCTGTACATATTTGCATGGCTTCTCAAGAGTAAATAAGAAATGCTTAATGCCCATCATAAAGATATCCATTAAAACTCTTGTTCAAGTTAAGCTTTTAAAATAATAACCTATGTGTTAGAAGTATAAGCCTTTTGGATTAGAGCGAGAAATTTACTGGTTGAGGAACAGGGACAAATGTGATCACAGATTTCCTTGTAGACAGACCATGTTTAGGTCTTCACTGGACATTTTTAAACTTCATTTTATTTATTCCTTCTCTGGCTGTGCTGGGTCTCGGTTGCTGCGCGAGCTTTTCTCTAGATGCGGCAAGCGAGGGCTACACCGTTTGAGGTGTGCAGGCTTCTCCTGGCAGGGGCTTCTCTTGTTGCAGAGCCCAGGGGCGAGGCGCAGGGGCTCAGGAGTCACGCACGGCACACGGGCCGGCTGCTGCATAGCCTATGAGATCCTCCCAGATCGGGGGTTGAACGTGTGTCTCCTGCTTCACAAGGCGGATTCTAACCCCTGGACTGGCCAGGAAGCCTGATCTTCACTGGATTTTCATTATTTGGTAGCAAATGCAAATTCAGCCACACTAAAATAAATATTTTAGTATACCTTTATATATTGGTTTAGTTTATTAGAATTTTTACATAATTGCTATGTTCCATTGATAATGTACTTCATGTCAAGTGTCTTGATTCAAAAATCATATAATATAAAAAAATTTTAACTACCAGGCACCTACTGAATGACTTACTATTCTGACAGCTGGCTTCCCAGGTGGCAATAGCGGTAAAAAGCTCATCTGCCAACACAGGAGACGTAAGATATGCAGGTGTGCTCCCGGGGTTGGGAAGACCCCTGGAGGACAAAATGGCAGCCCATTCCAGTATTTCTTCCTGGAGAATCCCATGGACAGAGGAGCCTGACTCAAAAAGAGTCAGCACTGAATTAGCACATATGCACGTGCTTATCATTAAGCAGCCTCATCAAGTTAAGTCTAACGACATTAAATTAGTAATAATTAGTATGGTTCATGTACAAAGGAATATGCAATAAGCACATGTTGGAAGTTAGATTATCATACTTAAATTTCTCTTCTCTATTGAGTTACTGTGAACTTAAATTATAATTATGATTTTCAAAAAAATGTATAAAACTTAACTAATTGTCACCATTTATCCAGCTCAAACAGAAAACTGAGGAATTATCCTTGCCAGGCCCTTCTTGATGGAATCTGTCTGAGGCCCAGTCTCTGTGATGTTTCTCCAAGGATGAAAACCAGAACGTTCTGGCAGATTGCCCAAAGGGCTAGATGAGGATTTCCACAATTCCAGCCCCCTTTGCTCCTCCCATGAGTAAGCAAAGCCACACTATTTTCTGAGTTCAGAGGGCAAGATTTGGTTTAACTTTTTATTATATGTAGGAGTGTGGCTGACTAACAGTGTTTTGGGCAGCAAAGGGACTCAGCCGTACATGTAGATGTATCCATTTCGCCCAAACTCCCCTCCCCTGCAGCTGCCTCACACCGGGGAGCAGAGGTCCCTGTGCTCAGGGGCTTGTTTTCCTTAGCCTCGCAAAGGGAATGGGCAACATCTCTAAGACAACAAGGACTGTATATATTGCAGGTTTCTGAACTCACACAACAAAAATGCTTTCAGCTATCTGAAGCTGAAAGAAGGCTTTGCTATGTGGCCACAGGGATATTCCAAGGAACCTAGGGCAGGAAGACACCTGGGATTGAGTAGACGATGGACTCAGGAAGCAGCCCAAGGCGACTTCTCTTTCTTCCTCTGAGCCTTTCTCATACTGGCCTAGTCTGTGTTTTGTCTCCCTTCCCTGCTCCACAGGTCGGGTACAACATTGACACCCTACACTTTCACTGAGACAACCTCTCTCTCTCTCTCTCTTTCACTCTCTGCTAGATGCTTCTAAAATAATCTGTTCTCCCCAGTAATAGATCCCCAAGGTATCAACAAGATTCGTGCTCAGCTCGTGTTTGCACACCTCAGGTTCCGCTGGAGGAGCTCCCTGTGGCACTTTTGTTGCTGTTCAGTTGCTAAGTCGTGTCTGACTCTTTTGAAAGCCCATGAACTGCATCACACCAGGCTTCTCCATTCTTCACTATCTCCTGGGGTCTGCACAAACTCACATGTTTGAGTCAATGATGCCATCCAACCATCTCATCCTCTGTCACCCCTTCTCCTCTTGCCTTCAGTCTTTCCCAGCATCAGGATCTTTTCCAATGAATCAGCTCTTTGCATCAGTTGACCAGGTATTGGAGCTTCAGGATGAGTCCTTCCAATGAATATTCTGGGTTGATTTCCTTTAGGAGTGACTGGTTTGATCTCCTTGTCCAAGGGACTGTCCAGAATCTTCTCCAGCACCACAAATCAAAAGCATCAGTTCTTTGGTGCTCAACATTCTTTATAGTTCAACTTGAACATCTGTACATGACTACTGGAAAAAAAAAAAACAGCTTTGACTATATGGACCTTTTTCAGCAAAGCAATGTCTCTGCTTTTTAATATGTTGTCTAGGTTTGTCATAGCTTTTCTTACAAGGAGCAAGCATCTTTTAATTTCATGGCTGCAGTCACCAGTGATTTTGGTGGCATAAGACTGTCAAATGAGATATAAGAAGACAGAAGTACAATTTTGCAAGACATCTTCTTAAAGGGAATCACATGAGAGAGAACATTTTAGTACATCTTGCTGCATGATTGATAAGTGTAACTGAAGCAAGCATGCAGTCGAAAGGACCATGGGAGAGATGGTGAAGCATGGAAAGAACTGTGGCATGAGAGAGTCAATAAACAGCAAGAGATCAGGAGCCTGAGACCCGAGACCGTGCAACATGGTGACCGTCCTGCAGTGCCAATCTCTGGAAACTGGTGTGAGGCTAAGTCCACGCTTTGTAAACTACTCTTAACTTCCCCCTATTAGTTTCTTAGCTCAACCCTAACTGACAGACATTACTTCTCTCCTCCTATCTTCCCAATATTCTCTGTCTCTTACATTTTTCCCTACTCTCTTGCTATTTCCTGAAGACCTTTATCTCTGATCCTGTGACTGTTCATGAGGCTCTTTCACATTAAAAGACAGTGATGGCCCCTCCAATTCCCACTTGGTGAGAGAACCAGCTATGATGTCTTTGTGAAAAAGAGGGACTTTCTAAAGATTCAAGCAGGCTGGGAATGGGGAAGATGGAGTATTCAGAGGGGAGTCTTGGAAAGAATTCTCAGGGAATATCCCTTGAAGCCTGAAAAGTATTTTCTGCTAAAATGGGTAAACCCAAACAACTTGTTACACAAAAATATTACATTTATGGAACTCAGCCCTTCAAGAAAGTAAAGTAACGTCCAATGTCAACAGATTCAGAAAGCATTTAGTGAATATATCAGGGCTTGATCAATAAGACATTTTTAAGGGTTCTCTGGGGTGCACACTTACTCTTGAAGTTGAGGCCAAGGAAGGGCCACATTCTCGTCCGTAGTGTCTTTTTTAGAGTTGCCACAGAGGAAAGATTCAGTCAAAGGATTTGGGTTGAAGGACCAAAGTGTTAGCCAGTAAAGATTCTTAAATTCTCATCGCAGTTTCTAAGGAGAAAGAAAGGAGGGAAAGTGCCTGTTTATGGTGCTCATCCTCAAAGATTCAGAAGCACGACCCTGTGAACTACGTGCATCCCAAAGGCGGTCACTTGGCCTGAGAGCCCAGCTGCCTGCAGATGCTTCCTCTGCTTCATAGCACCAAAAGCGGGCAAAGCACTGGGGTGTTCATCCTGTAACTCAGCCAGCACTCCCCTTACTTTCTCTTCATCAGCCACCTTTCATTATATCTTTTTTATTGGGATGGTTTCTTTGGTTCACTGATAATTGGAATACTGGCCCTCTTTGCTGGTCTATAAATTTGGCAGTTGCTGCATTTATGGCTGTGTCAGTCTGACACAGTATTTCAGCCCTGAGAACTGCAGCATGAGTTGATTTGTCGAGGGAAGGCAAACATTCAGAATATCATTCATGATCTGGGACAGAGGCAGATCTGTGATTTAACTATTGTTTCGGCATATCAGTTGATGGGGTCAATTTGGTATGTATGAGAGAAATAAGTATCTCAGGGCTACTCTTGTAGAAGCCTATATTGAAAAAAGAAATCTGTGGACCTCAAAAAATAGTGGACTTGGGTTTAATCCTGTCTTTTGTTACTTCATGTGCTATTCACCAGGTACTTACTGGATTACTTAAATGTAAAGAATATTTAATATTCTCTATGTGTCTGATGTAATTTGGGTCTCTTTTATTTTTCCTTAAATTTTTAGTTGCTAACTTATTGGTCAAATATTCAGAAAGTCAGCTTGACCTTGTGGCTAAGGTCAGTCAGGCTTGGGAATCAGGCGGCTCCATTTAAGCCCAGTGCCACCTCTTCTAGCTGATGACCGTGGGGAGAAGCTTTAAAGTCTCAGAACCATGAGGTCTTCTCTGCTGTACAGTGACATAGAGTGTAATGCCCGCCTTGTGGTTCTTCGGGAGGACAGAGATCACGTCCATCAGTGCTCTTTGAATGCAAACTACCCTTGTTTCCTGGGTTTCCCGAGTGTTTCAGTGATAAAGAATCCGCCTGCAAATGCAGGAGACGCAAGAGATATGGGTTCAATCCCAGGATGTGGAAGATCCCCTGGAGGAAGAAATGGCAACACTCCAGTATTCTTGCCTGGAAAACTCTATGGACAGAGGAGCCTAGCGGACTTCGGCCCCTGGGGTCACAAAGAGTCAGACACTACTGCAGCGGCTCAGCTCTGCGTCTCGGGGTTGCCCGTTCCAGACCACAGCGAGGCGCGCGGGGCCACCGGGCAGGGTTCTGGGAAACCGTCCAAGAAAGTGTTCACCTGCTCCCCTGAAATAGACCTCAGTCCAACCTCATGGCAGCCTTGGATAGTGAAAGCCACACGGCCCTTTCAGTGGTTCTCCACACCTAGCCATGACCTTAAAACTCAGATTGAAGTGGCTATGGTTGTAATAGGAACAGCATATTCTGACTGGACAAGAACCATCCCAGATCTTCCTCTCCGGTAAAGAGCCTTCACATGGCCATCCTGCCTTTGCTAAGATGTTGTACATTCTTAATTGATCTGATGGAAGTTAAAGATCGATAGACCACTGGACACATGAATATGCTGTTGACCAGAGAGGGTGGAGTCATATGTTTTTGCTTGATTTTTTTCCATTAAATTTCTATTCTCAGAGAAAATAAATAATTACTAAAGAGGTTCAAAACACTCACTTATAATAAGGTGCTTCTTTTTTATTTTTGCAACTTGCTATATTTATCCATCCCTGCATCCATCTGTCTATCCATCCACCCAGAAAACACTGCTTAAGGCACTGTTCTGGGTGTAGGGACCTAGGAATGGGCAACGCTTGGGCTGGGTTCTCCTGTATCTCACTGTTCAGGACTGTGTGCAGATGAGCTCATCTACCTGATGTACTGTGATACAGAGGGTGCAGGTAAAGGATTCTCCAAGAACACAGAGGAGGGTCCGCCCCCTCTGCTCAGGGCGGTAGGAGAGAACAGCACAGGATGTGAAGGCTGGCTCGTATTACAAAAGGTGGAATAGAGACCAAGGACAATCCGGCGATAAATCCCAGGACAGGGACCTGGCGCTGAGCTTCATGCCCTCCTCTGCCTCTCTCTGACTGAAACTTACATCTGAACTTGTCTGCCCGTGCGTGCCTGCTCGGTCATGGCTGACTCTTGTGACCCCATGGACTGTAGCCTGCCAGGCTCCTCTGTCCACAGGGATTCTCCAGGCAAGAATACTGGAGTGAGCTGCCATGCCCTCCTCCAGGGGATCACAGCTACATCTCTTGCATCTCCTGCGTTGGCAGGCAGATTCTTAACCACTGAGCTGCCCAGGAAGCCTGTCTTCCTTTAGCACATTATTCTCTCATCT
The DNA here is from genome assembly GCA_935064755.1 of Tragelaphus eurycerus. NCBI lineage: Eukaryota > Metazoa > Chordata > Mammalia > Artiodactyla > Bovidae > Tragelaphus > Tragelaphus eurycerus. The sequence goes on along the minus strand of CAKXYN010000019.1, from coordinate 869,685 downwards.
GTGCAATGGAGACACAGTATATACAGAATCTCAACTCAGAATCCCCTATGTGGAGCTTTTTTAAAAAAAATAGGTGCTAGAACCCTGTCTCAGATGTGTTATTTATCCATTCATAAAGTCAGCCTATTTCTTTATTAAAAGAAAAAGATTTTGTATCAGGGCATTGCAGCTTACCAGTGTTGCGATAGTTTGAAGTGGACAGGAAGGGTCTCGGCCACACATACACACGCATTCATTCCCCCCACCCCCCACCTTCCCATCCGGCTGCCCCGTGACACCGCGCAGCCCCCTGCTGTGCATGGAGTCCTCGGTCATTCATTGAAAACCGAGCAGTGTGTGCATGTCGACACCAAACCCCTTCGTCATTCCTCTCCCTGGTTCTCCCCGCTCCCAGCGACCATGTCTGCTCTCCGAATCTGTTTCTATTTTGTAAGTTCATTTGTGTCCTTTCTTTTCATATTCTGCATATAACAGAGGTCATACAATATGCGTCCTCTGTCTGACACAGTTCACTCAGTATGACAACCTCTGGGCCCACCCGTGTTGCTGCGGATGGCATTATTTCATTCACTCTGGTGGCTGAGTGATATTCCCTTGTATGTATGCACCACACCTTCTTTATCCATTCCTTCGATAGACATTTAGATGCTTCCACGTCTTGGCTTCAGCCTGTTTCTTGAGCTCACATTTATGAAGCAGATGTACTGGATGCTGTGCTAGGAATCAGGGAGCAGAATTTAAATGTCCTTGAGAGGATATTAGGACAGACAAACAGAAGTAATCACTATAAGAAAAAGAAAATAAATATTCAATGGAGAGTTTATAATAGTATCCACCAGCTTATTAAGAGGGCAGATTCCTGGAGGTAGTGAAAGGTGAACTGGGGGGTCAAGGATGAGGCAGAAGAGGAGCAAGTTAATTAGGCTAAAGGGGGGAGACCATGCCCGGAAAGAAATTGCATATGCAGAAGTTCTGTGAAGTCAAACTCTTGGTAAGTAAGGCCAACAGAACATTTTGAACTCTGAAGGTGATCTGGATGTGCATTCAGGGTTCAGAAGCTCTTGCTAACCCTCAATGCTCACTTTTACAGGGCTGTTGTGTGTGAGCAAATAAAAAGAGGCTTTCAAGCCTTTGAAAAGTAAAAAATGCTTTACACAGAGTGTTGTGTATACAATAGCCTTCAAAGATCATCAAATAAGAGTTGTACTCAGGGTATTAAAACAGATGAGCCCTTGATATGGTCATAAATTTAGAAGATTACTCATATTTCACACCAAGATCGACATTTCCTATCCCTTTAGCCATAGTGATATGACTCCTACACTATTTATCGACAGCTTCTCCATTTTCCATTTAAGAGGTCTTGTACCTCAATGTGAACGCTAATGGTGTGTAAGGATTGATGTTTATGAGAGTGAGGCAGAATGCCAGGTGAGTAGGACAAGCCTGAGAGTGAAGGGGAAAGTTCTGACTACTTGCCAAAAGAAACGGGAGCTTACTCTGTAATGACCTGAATGGGAAAAAAGTCTGAAAAAGAAAGGATATATGTATTCATATAGCTGATTCACTTTGCTGTACAACAGAAAGTAAGGCAACATTTTAAAGCAACTATACTCCAATAAAAATTAATTTTAAAAAAGAAATAGGAACTTGTAGGCATGGGTTGGACATCTTGTTGAAAGAAATACATCACTCATCTGGGGGGCACACTAGTGTGTGAAATAGATGATGGATATTTTCTACTAATTGAAACAAGGAAGTTTGAAAAAGAAAGCATTTGGCAGCTCAATAATGGTGTGGTTTTCACGGTCATAGTTAGACCTCTAACTTAAATGCACAATAACCAAACTAACCATTATCCTGCCCTCAGTCACTATAACACCAAACCGTATAGCTAGATGTTTACAGAAAAATGTGAAGTTGTTCAGTCATGTCTGACTCTTTGCCTTCCCATGGACTATAGCCTGGCAGGCTCTTCCATCCATGGGATTTTCCAGGCAAGAGTACTGGAGTGGGGTGCCACTGCCTTCTGAGCTAATATCATAAAGGGATATGCAAAGTCCTGAGGAGCTCAAATGAAATGACAGAATTGCCAGCCTTAGGTTAAGCGGATACACAGTAACCACAGTCCCTGCTGTTTCCAGGAGTGGGACATTCTGCATCTGATGGAAATCAGACAAGTGATTGGAGGTAGCAAAGCGAACAAAGGGCTCCACGGGACGAGTTACTCAGGCGCAGAGTCCTGATAGACGGGACCTGGAGCCCCACGCAGGGAAGTGGGTCCTGCTTGATTTGTGACTCAGGCACAGAGCTGTGATAGACGGGACCCGGAGCCCCACACAGGGCAGTGGGTCCTGCTTGATTTGTGACTGTGGATGAGCAACTCAGTGCCTGCGTTCTCTCACAGCCTACACGGGGGTAGGAGCTGTGATGACGATTAAGTGAGACATTGACGTTAAAATGTTTGGCATACACACAGAAGAGTTCCAAGTAATGTATGGAGATGTCCCCTCCCTCTGATCCCCACCAAGGAGGCAGAGCATGACTCACTGCTCATTCCCCGTCTAGACTGTCTAGAGTGACTTCTCTGCAGAGGATGCAGTACAGAAAGCAGGGCCTTGAAAGGAGCTGACAAACAGGACATCAGCCAGCGTGGATCCATCACGTAGATAACTGAGTAACATGTCCCCTTGATGGGACAGGATAAGGAGGACACTTGCCCGCTGTGGTCTTCTCTCCATGTTTAAGCCCAGTGCAAGCACAAGAGCAACAGCCAACAAACCCAGACTGAGGGTATTCTACACAGCACCTCATGAAAGGAAGAAAGAAAGATAGTGCTAATCGTGTCCGACTCTTACGATGCCATGAACTATAGCCTGCCAGGCTCCTCTGTCCATGGACTTCTCCAGACAAGAATACTGGAATGGGGAGCCATTCCCTTAGCCAGGGGAACTTCCCGACCCAGGAGTTGAACTCCAGTCTCCTGCATGGCAGGCAGATGCTTTTCTAACTAAGCCACACTGTAAAACTGTAAGAGCATCAGAAATGAGAATGTGGGAGGCATTGTCATGTGCTGTCTGGGTGGGATCCTCACCCAGAAAAAGAGAGGACGGAAGGAGGAGGATCTAAATAAATACTTAGGTCCAAGTCCAAATAAATAGACTGCACTTAATAATGAATGTAACAGTATTGGTTCATTAGTTGTGACAAATGTACCATAATAACGTAAGATATTAACAACAGAGGGAAATAGATGTGGGGCTCTTGGAACTCTCTGTATTCTCTGAAAAATTAATGTAAATCTAAAGCTGCTCTAAGATTTTAAACGCTGATTTTAAAAGGCATTGGCAGGACACTAAGAACACAGTGAGAGCTCAGGACGGGGCTCTGTCTCCACTTCCGCTTCCTTGTCCTCCCTTCAACAGTTTGTAGTTTGAAACCTTGACTTAATCAGTGTTCAGAGGCCATGCCTCTACATAAATGGGTCCAATTTCACATACATGTACATGTGTGTGAAACATGTATATGTTTCTCAAACCTAATGCATATGTAAATATATAAGGTATAAAGATTCTGCTTGGAAATACAATGACTTGTAAATTAAACCCATGTTATTGTCTCACAAATATAAGAAGTCTAGAAAAAAAGTAGACATCAGAATGTCCTGGAAGTCAGCATCGCTGTTAAATATCCAGGTCTTTCTATCATTTGACTTTTCCATCTTCAGAACACAGATGATGTCATTTCTCTGACTCCCAGTGATATCTGCTTAATCAAACTTTCCAAATAATAGGAGTGTCTATGTAAAAAAATCACAACATAGCTAGAAAACAAGAGAAGCCTTCTAGAATAAGTGGGTTTGGTGAGGGCAGAGGATGCATGATAAATATATGAAAAAAAAATCACTGTTACACTAGCAGCAAGCATGTATGCACTGAAATTTATAATAACATGCCGTTATGATTGTTGAAAAATCAAACAGTATAAATATAACATAACGTGTTTAGGACGTGTAGACTGGAAACGATAACATGCTGATGAAAAAAAACTATCGGAGATGAGGCTGGAGAGGCCCACTGCACAAGTGCGCTGGAAGGCCCAGCTGAGGAAGTGAGCGTCCTCTAGGTCACAGGCTCAATCAGACTCCTATCAGAGTCTCAGCAAGATTTTCTGTAAACGGAGACAAAATCATTCTAATTTGTATGGAAAGGCAAAGGCATTAGAATAGCTAAAAGCCCTTAGAAAAGGAAGGTGAAATAAATCAGCCTACCTGATTTTAAGAGTTATTCTATAGCTATAGGAGAAGACTCTGATGCTGGGAGGGATTGGGGGCAAGAGGAGAAGGGGACGACAGAGGATGAGATGGCTGGATGGCATCACTGACTCGATGGATGTGAGTCTGAGTGACCTCCGGGAGTTGGTGATGGACAGGGAGGCCTGGCGTGCTGCAGTTCATGGGGTTGCAAAGAGTTGGACATGACTGAGCGACTGATCTGATCTGATCTGATCTGATCTGACCCCCCAAGGCTGTAGGGGGATTGGCAAAAATATAGAGAATAGATCATAGGAGAGTAGATAGACTGATCAATGTGACAGAATAGATTCCAGAACCTACATATTCCCAAGTGATTTTGAACAAACGTACAAAGCCAATTCAATGAATAAAAATAGCCTTTTTATGCATGATGCTAGAGTAATTGAATATCCACAGGCCAAAAATAAACAAAAATAAACTTCTACTCAAGCCACATACCTTATACAGAAATAAACTCAAAACAGATCCTAGTTGTAAATGTAAAACTTGAAACCATAAAATTCTCAGGAAAAACAGAGAAGTCTTCAGGATATAGAACTAGGCAAAAACATGTTAGACTTCACACTGAAGACACAGTCCATAAAAGGGAAATCAATACACTGGGCCTCACCTAAATTAAAAAAAAAAAAAAAAAAGCTTTTGTTCTTGAAAAGTCTCTGTTAGAGGATGAAAAGCCAAACACCAGACTCTGGAAGAAAATATTTGCAAACTCTGTACCTGATGGAAGTTGAAGAATATAATGAGTATTCAAAATTCCACAATAAAAAAATCTATTTAGAAAATGGACAAAAGACATCGAGAGACATTTTACCAACGAGGATAAATGCGTAGCAGAGAAGCACGTGTAAAGGTTTTTTTATATTATCAACCATAAAACATAGGTTAAAAACCACAGTGTGCTGTCACTACACACATAGTATCAGGGCTACAATTAAAAAAAGAAAGAAAGAAGAAAAAAAAACACAGTGCCAAAAGCAAATGCTGGCAAAGATGCCGAGAAACTGGATGAATTGTATGTTGCTGCTGGGATTTCTTAAATACTTAAATATTTGACTGCCATACAACCCAACAGTTGCACCTCTGATTATTTATCCCAGAGAAAAGAAAAAAAAAAATCTATGTTCACACAGGAACCCGCACATAAACATTTATAGCATCTTTATTCATAACAGCCCCAAACAGAAGCCCAGATGTCCTTAATTGGGTGAACAGTTAAGTAAACTGTGGAACATCCATGAAAAACTGCTACTCAACAGTAAAAAGGAGTGAGCTGTTGGCATACATACCACCTAGATGAATTTTCAGAGAAAAGTGACAGGCGAAAAATGCCAGTACTGATGGGATGTATTGTGTGATTTCAATTACATATTAGTCTTGAAACAAACAGCAAAGTTATAGAAATAGAAGGCAGGCTAGCGGCTTCCAGGAACCATAGATGGTTTGGGAAGGAAGTGGATGTGGCCGTATGAGCAGCAGGAGTTATCCTAGGGCGTGGGAGCCTGTTCCAGATCTTAACTGCACCCACGCCGGCATCCTGACTGAGGTGCTGGGAAGATCGTCCCCAGCATATGAAGGGAGTCACGTCCCAATAAAGCCATCACGAGTTGAAAGTATATATCCATAAGTGGAAAAACCACTGAACACATCTGACCTACCAAACATCATAGCGTAGTCTCACCTACCTTAAACGTGCTCCGAACACTTACATTAGCCTAGAGTTAGGCAAAATCATCCAACATAAGGCCTATTTTATAATAAAATGTTGACTATCGCAAGTCATTCATTGAATACTGTACTGAAACTGAAAACCAGAATGGATGGAAACATCCAGGTGCTTGACCTTGTGACCCCTTGGCTGCCTGAAAGCTGCAGCCCACTTGTGCTGCCTAGCGAGAGGGCATGGTTCCACATACAGTGAGTCCAGGAGAAGGTGGACCTCCAACATTGGAAGGACAGCTTCTAACAGGTGTGCACTGGTTTGCACCATTGTAAAGCGGGTTCAATCCCTGAATTGGGAAGATGCCCTGGAGGAGGAAATGGCAACCCACCTCAGTATTCTTGCCTGGAGAATTCCATGGACAGAGGAGCCTGGCAGGTTACAGTCCATGGGGTCGCAGAGTCAGACACGACTGGAGTGACTTAGCAAAGCTGAAGTCGAGGATGATCTATACAACACTTCTGCAAGAGGTAGTCCCTGGAAAAACTGGGGAAAGAGTACAGGAGATCATCCGTGTATTATTCTGACAACCATGTGCAAATCTACAAGGATCTCAAATAAAGAGTAGATTTAAAAATCATCATACTAGCCTGGGTCTTAGTACATCATCTTTTTAGTGAAATTACATCTGCTGGCATTTGTTGTCATTTCTGTATGCAGGTCAGGAAGCAAAAGTTAAAACTGGTCATGGAACAACAGACTGGTTCCAAATAGGAAAAGGAGTACGTCAAGGCTGCATATTGTCACCATGTTTATTTAACTTATATGCAGAGTACATCATGAGAAATGCTGGACTGGAAGAAACACAAGCTGGAATCAAGATTGCTGGGAGAAATATCAATAACCTCAGATATGCAGATGATACTACCCTTATGGCAGAAAGTGAAGAGGAACTAAAAAGCCTCTTGATGAAAGTGAAAGTGGAGAGTGAAAAGGTTGGCTTAAAGCTCAACATTCAGAAAACGAAGATCATGGCATCTGGTCCCATCACTACATGGGAAATAGATGGGGAAACAGTGGAAACAGTGTCAGACTTTCTTTTTCTGAGCTTCAAAACCACTGCAGATGGTGACTGCAGCCATGAAATTAAAAGACGCTTACTCCTTGGAAGGAAAGTTATGACCAACCTAGATAGCATATTCAAAAGCAGAGACATCACTTTACCAACACAGGTTCGCCTAGTCAAGGCTATCGTCTTTCCTGTTGTCATGTATGGATGTGAGAGCTGGACTGTGAAGAAGGCTGAGCGCCGAAGAATTGATGCTTTTGAACTGTGGTGTTGGAGAAGACTCTTGAGAGTCCCTTGGACTGCAAGAAGATCCAACCGGTCCATTCTGAAGGAGATCAGCCCTGGGATTTCTTTGGAAGGAATGATGCTAAAGCTGAAAGTCCAGTATTTTGGCCACCTCATGCGAAGAGTTGCCTCATTGGAGAAGACTCTGATGCTGGGAGGGATTGAGGGCAGGAGGAGAAGGGGACGACAGAGGATGAGATGGCTGGATGGCATCACTGACCCGATGAATGTGGGTCTGAGTGACCTCCGAGAGCTGGTGATGGATAGGGAGGCCTGGCGTGCTGCAGTTCATGGGGTCGCAAAGAGTCGGACACGACTGAGCGACTGATCTGATCTGATCTGATCTGATGTATAGTTGTTTAGGCACCGAAAGATACTGCAGGGGTCCAGTACGTTTACGTGTATGATTTGTCTGTACAAAATTATAGGAGAGACAAGTGTGGAAGACCCGTGACACTCACTGACCTTTTGATAAAGGTTGGGAGATTCCCATCTTTCCCTCAGTCTCAGCGCAGTATCACCCTCATGGGCAGAAGTACTTCCATGGGCATGGACTTTATTTTTTAATTAGTTACTTATTACTGGAACATAGTTGCTTTACCACGTTGAGTGAGTTTCTGCTGTACAGCAAAGTGCATCAGGTAGCTATATGTCTCCACTCTTTTCTAGCTTCTATTTCTCATTCCCCCACATGTCGTCACCCAGTGCTGAGCAGAGTTCCCTGTGCTGTGCAGTCGGTTCTCGCGAGCTGCCCATGTGACTCATGATAGTGTGTATGTGGTGTATACATGCCTACTAATCCACCCTCTCCTCAGCATCCATGTATTTGTTCTCTATGTCTGTGTCTCTATTTCTGCTCTGCAGATAAGTCCATCTATACCGTTTTTCCCTAGATCCCACAGATATGCATTATATACAGTATTTGTTCTTCTTGTTCTGACTTACTTCACTCTGTATGAGTCTCTAGGTGCATCCATGTCTCTGTGAATGGCAAAGCTCCGTTCCTTTTAGTGGCCAAGTAACGTTCCGTCGTCCATCTATACCGCGTCTCCTTTCTGCATTCCTCTGCTGATGGACGTCAGGCTGCCTCCTAACGCTGGCTGCTGTGAACGGTGCTGCAGCAAACTCTGGGGCGCGTGTCATGCTGTTGGCGGGAATGTAGCTCGGTGCAGCCACTATGGAGAACAGTATGGAGCTTCCTTAACTGGCTGAAAATAGAACTTCCACGTGACCCATAAATCTCATTCCTGGGCATATCCCCAGAGAAAACCATAAGCTTCTGGGTGCTTGCAGAGAGCTCATGATCACCCCCTTGGAGCAGAATGACCTTTCGCAGCTTTCCCAAGGTAGATGGAGATACAGATGATAGATAGAGGCATAGATGATAATTTCCAGTTAATTTATTAATGATGTGTGGACTTTTAACTTTTTTGCTGAGAGATAGCCTGGAAGACTCAGTGATTAGTAGCAGAGACCCGTCTGGGCCCCGCGGGACTGCCTGGCCCTGGGCGAGCTGGTCACTGGCTGTGTGACTCTGAGGAGGATGTTCACCTCTCTGTCCCCCTCTGTCCTCATTTAGGACATAGGACAGAAGCAAAGGTGACTTCAGAGAGCTCACATGAGCACTGAATGAACCACTATTTGTAAAGTGCATGGAACAGTGCTCTTGACAGCATAAATTCGCTCTGAAGTTCTTCTGTAGTTTCTCCTGAAACTGCAGTTTATGAAACGTAAATAATTTCACTCTCTGACTCTTTTGTGACTTCTAGGCTGATACACTTACAGATTTATATGCCTAGTTGTAAATGATCACAAAGAATTTGAATACTTTTGTAAGAAAAAAAAATGAAGTTAAAATAATACATCCTTTAAAACATGCGATTTTTGAATGCTTCAATTTGTCAAAATGTTGTTCATTTAAACATTTAGCAATTTTGTTTTGTCTTTCTCGTTTCAATCCTCACGTTTCAAGATGAAACCCTGCAGGCTGTATTTTATCATAATTATTTTGTCAGTGTCAAGAATGCAGATGCATGGATTTTGTTTGTTTGTTGGGCATTAACCCACTGTGTGCCAGGACAGCCACATACTTGCACCACATTTTGGACAGATAGACTCCCTGAGGTATATCAATCAAAACATCAACTGTATTGCATTTAACCAGGGAAATCGGATAAGGATATCTCAAACATACATATAGCTTCGATATAACATTAGTGCTGGCGATATGCTGAACAGCAAAATTGATAACCAGAAAATTTGGACCCCTTTACTCTCAGCTTAGAACAATGTCATTTCTCAGAGTGACAGCATAATGGATGCTTAAAGATAATAAATTCATTAATCTTTCTTTCCCTCGTAACATTTCCAAGGAATAATGAGGTATGAGTAAGTGACTCAGAAAGATAAAAAGAACTCACCACCAGATGTCTCCACTTTGTAAGGCAATTAACAAAACAAAATAAAACAAGAGATTCAAAAGGAGGTCTGATTGAGGGCAGTGGTTCTTGACTGGTGGAGATTTTGCATCTCCAGGTGACAGTGGCCAATGCTGGATACATTTTTGATCATCACGGCTAGAGGAAAGGGTGTCCCTGGTATCTAGAAGGCAGCAGCCAAGGAGGCAGTCAAACACCTTGCAATGCACAGAACAGCCTCCTCACAAAGAATCCAATCATCCATCCCAAGAGGTCAGCGGCATAGGGCTTCCCTGGTGGCTCAGAGGGTAAAGAGTCTGCCTGCAATGTGGGAGACCAGGGTTCAGTCCCCCGGTCAGGAAGATCCCTTAAAGAGGGAAATGGCAACCCACACCAGTGTTCTTGTCTGGGAAATCCCATGGATGGAGGAACCTGGCTGGCTGGTGTCCATGGGGTTGCAAAGAGTCAGACACGACTGAGCGACTCACACACACATGGAGGTTGGGAAACACTTTCCAGGGCATCCAGTTTGCTTGGTTGGCATTATAACTTATGGAGCCCACCCAGTTTGTTTGTATTTCTTTCTTTTATTCAGGTTGAATAGTAAAAGGTAAGACAAATGGACATGAGGCTCAACACTTTTCTTCCAACCTTCAGCAGAAATCTCTGTTACAGCCTCCTTTTTTTGGATTACTTTAAAATATTTTCCTTTTTTTAAATTTTTATTGAAGTTTAGTTGATTTACAATGTGGTGTTAATTTCAGGTATACAGCAAAGTGAATCATATATATATATATGTTTATATGTGTGTGTATCTATGTATGTATACACACACACACACACATATATATATATATGTTTCCATTCTTTTCAGATTCTTTTCCTATAGATGTTACTACAGAATACTGAATAGAGTTCCTCATACTACACCGGAGAACTCAATGGCATCCCATTCCAGTATTCTTGCCTGGAAAATCCCAAGGACGGAGGAGCCTGGTAGGCTGCTGTCCATGGGGTCGCTAAGAGTCAGACATGACTGAGCGACTTCACTTTCACTTTTCACTTTCATGCATTGGAGAAGGAAATGGCAACCCACTCCAGTGTTCTTGCCTGGAGAATCCCAGGGATGGGGAGCCTGGTGGGCTGCCGTCTATAGAGTTGCACAGAGTCAGACACGACTGCAGCGACTTAGCAGCAGCAGCAGCAGCATTCTACACAGTAGGTCCTCGTTAGTTATGTTTTATACGCAGTAATGTGTGTATGTTAATCCCAATCTCCTAATTTCTTCCCAGTGTGCTTTGCGGCACCATTTCTAATAGTGGGATGTGAAAGCAACGTAAGCGCCCGTTGGCAGAGGGATGGATAAAGAAACTGTAGCACACGTATGCGACACAGCATGACTCAGCCATAAAAGAATGAAGTATTCTTTGCCACATAATTTCCTTTTGACTTCGTCCTCTTTGGGAGGCGATGTCTCACGGATATCGCCAAGATCGTTTTCATCTTTATGAGCCCAATGGTTACAGTGTGACACGCAGTACACGCACAACGTCTGTCTGATGAATGATGTCGTGAGCCATCATAACAGGATGCGGGCCTAAAAGGATCATGAGGAAACTCTCCCGTTAGAGAATGTTTGTTTCAGAATCAGTCAGTCCTGGACTGAAGGGAAGATCGTGGCATTAGCAAGCGGGGAAAGCATAGCAGAATGGGCGATGCAGATTGTTGGGAAGAAAACTGAGGTGTGAACAGGTTTGAAGGAAGATTTCAAGTAAGATGCACAATTAAGAAGTGATCCGAGTGTAAAGACAGCGGCCAGCCTTCAGTCAGAAATGCCTATGAATTCCTCCTTGGGGGGAAAATAATTTGTTTTGATCATCCAGACATTTAAGATTTTAATGTAAATAACAAACTTCAAACAGAGGACAGGCAAAGGACTGGTTGGGGCCAAGTACTGAGTGTATATACATTCGTGCATACATATTCAACATGAACATTTGTAGACATGTGTGTGATTATACATTGCCGGGGTCCAGCCCCAGTGGATCCAGGGAATTCGAAGAGGGGACAGCTTCAGCGATCAGGATACGATAGCTTTAATTAAATATTAATTAGAGGTATAAAGAGTAATAGAATAAGGATAGCTCAGTGAGAAAATTTAGTGGAGGAAAGAGGCTGAGTAGCTTGGTTTATGTGGAAAACCAATAAGACTTCAAGCCAAGAAGTTTGCACCACTTACGTAGGCCACAGGCGTCCTTCCATTCTCCCGTGGGAGAGGAGACACTGAGGCCTCCCCAGTCGGATCTTAGAAGCCAAGGCAAAATTAGTAAGCTTGGCGGGCCTCCAGGCTCCAGATGGAAACTCAGCCAGAGGTTGAGAGAAAGAATGACATGAGGAGACCAGTCTTTCGAGGAACTGATCCCCTTTTTCATTTTTCCAGGGTCTGTTTTTATACACTGAGATGTTATACAAAAGTCATGCGGGGTCAGCAGTCCTGACTTTTATTAAAGTCATGTGCTTCATACAAATGTATACAGAGATCTTAGGGGTGTTACATCATCTTCTAGCCAGACAGCAGTTAGTCAACCAGAACACTTATTTTTCCAGGGGTGATTGTTCTGAAAACAGACGCCACCTTCTGAACATTCCTATAGGGTGAGGGTGTAGTGGGTTTTAATTAAGGAAAGAATTTGCTTAGCCTAAGGTCTAACATGATTAATATCAAAGGTTAATACTTATTTCTTCTATGTATTCATTAATGTGTGTAAGGGCAGGGGATGTGGAGACTTAGCAGCAAACATTGGCTCAACAAATGAAAAACCCTTCACCAATACAATTTCTAATCAGCCCACTATGCTACACTAATAATTTCCTAACTTCTCAAAAGAATCTGTTTTTAGAAGGTTTAGAGCATCTCGTGCCTCTCACGGTTGGGAGGCTGTGAACAATCACATGTGGCCGGACAAGCCTGTCAGGCAGGCTAGAGAACCTTCAGAGGAGTTTGTAGGTTGAAACACTCCTATCACACCCAGGAATTATTATTAACTGGAGCTGTAAGTTAACTCTTTTTCAGAGAGAGGTGGTGGGGGACAGCCCCCCGTAAAGTCAGAGGTGTAGGTGAGAGCACAAAGCAGTGAAGTAGGCAGACTCTGGTTTTGGGGGGTAGATGCTTGAGAATTTCCAGGGGGACTCCTGAGGCTAGATCCCGCGTTTGCGTATGCCGAGCCTCCTTCCTCATGACCTTTGCCACGGGCGGAGTTCCTCACGCTGGCTCCCGGCAATACATATATAGAAACACATGTGTGTTTACTAAGATATAAGTACCACATCACTGATAAACAAGTACAGAAGTAACGTTTAGGGTATATAGATAGTAAATCTGGAAAAGCAAAAATATTGTAATGAATAACAAGATAGCAGGAAGTACTGAAAAAAGAATTACAGTTTCTTATTCATTCAACTGAGTAAATTAAAAATCGTAGGTTAAAAAAATGACTCCTGACTTTTAATATTATTTATATTCTCTCTAAATTTTAAGGATATTGGGAAGATGCTTTTTTGGAGCAGAATCATTTATTTGCCTTTTAATAATTTTTATTTATTTCTTTTTTCAGTTTATTTATGTTAAATTTAACAAAGTATTTAATTTTTTAAGTTTAAAGTCCCATATAAAATAACATTTCCCTAGAGCACGTCTCTTTTTCTCTCCTCTCTCTCTCGGTATCTGTCCACTCGTGCGTTTATCCTTGCAGATTAGTAGGAAGATCCCTGGGATGGTGTTTAGGCAAGGCTGTGTGTGCGCATGCAGTCATTACAGTCGTATCTGACTCTGCGACCCCATGGACTGCAGCCCGCCAGGCTCCTCTGTCCATGGGACTCTCCAGGCAAGAATACTGGAGTGGGTTGCCATGCCCTTCTCCAGGGGATCTTCCCGACCTGGGGATCGACCCTGTGTCTCCTGCATCGGCAGGCGGGTTCTTTCCCACAAGTGCCATCTGGGAAGTTCCTTGGACAAAGTTGCTTATGCTATTTTTATATGGTTGGATTGAGAGCCAATTTAAAGATTTATGTTTTTCTTTATATTCAATTAGTTTTTATAATATTATTTTGGCAAAGACGAACACTGACACTTTTTTTGGCAGTTTCACCTCAGTTTTATTGGCACATAGGATGCGTCACATCATTCTGGTGTGTACGTGACTTTATACAGTGCCACGTGTGGAAGTTTGCTTCTTACGTATTTACTTGGCTGTGCTGGGTCTTCGTGGCTGCATGGGGGCTTCCTCTCACTGTGGGGAGCGGGGCTCCTCTGCTCTGTGGGGTGCGGGCTGTGCCCCTGCCCTGGCTTCTCTTGCTGGGGAGCACACGCTCCAGGGCGGGCAGGCGCGGCAGTTGTGCACACAGCCTTAGCGGCCATGAGGCCTGTGGCTCTTCCCTGGCCAGGCATCCGGCCTGTGTTCCTCGTAATGACAGGAGGAGTCTTACCCACTGTGCCACCAGGGAAGTCCAAAACAGCTCTGCTTTTTAAATACAGTAAAGCTTTTTTTCTTTAGTGCACAGTTCTGCGAATGTTGATACATATGTAGATCTGTGTCAGTCAGTTCAGTCACTCAGTCATGTCCGACTCTATGTGACCCCATGGACCGCAACACACCAGACCGCCCTGTGCATCACCAATTTGTGAACCCTGCTCAAACTCACATTCATAGAGTCAGCGATGCCATCCAGCCTTCTCATCCTCTGTCGTCCCCCTCTCCTCCTGCTTTCACGCTTTCCCAGCATCACGGTTATTTCAAATGAGCCAGCTCTTCACATGAGGTGGCCAAAATATTGGAATTTCGGCTTCAGCATCAGTCCTTCCGATGAATGTTCAGGACTGATCTCCTTTAGCATGGACTGGTTGGATCTCCTTGCAGTCCAAGGGACTCTAAAGACTCTTCTCCAACACCACAATTCAGAGGCATCAATTCTTCAGCGCTCAGCTTTCTTTATGTTCCAACTCTCACATCCATACATGACCACTGGAAAAGCCATAGCTTTGACTAGACAAACCTTTGTTGGCAAAGTAATGTCTCTGCTTTTTAATATGCTATCTATGTTGGTCATAACTTTTCTTCCAAGGAGCAAGTGTCTTTTAATTTCATGGCTGCAGTCACCATCTGCAGTGATTTTGGAGCCCAAATAAATAAAGTCTCTCACTGCTTCCATTGTTTCCCTATCTATTTGCCATGAACCGGATGCCATGATCTTAGTTTTCTGAATGTTGAGCTTTAAGCCAACTTTTTCACTTTCCTTTTTCACTTTCATCAAGAGGCTCTTTAGTTCTTCTTCGCTTTCTGCCATAAGGGTAGTGTCATCTGCATATCTGAGGTTATTGATATTTCTCTAGGAAATCTTGATTCCAGCGTGTGCTTCTTCCAGCCCAGCGTTTCTCATGATGTACTCTGTATAGAAGTTAAATAAGCAGGGTGACATTATACAGCCTTGATGTACTCCTTTTCCGATTTGGAACCAGTCTGTTGTTCCATGTCCAGCTCTAAGTACTGCTTCTTGACCTGCATACAGATTTCTCAGGATGCAGGTCAGGTGGTCTGGTATAACCATCTCTTGAAGAATTTTCCAGTTTGTTGTGATCCACACAGTCAAAGGCTTTGGCATAGACAATAAGGCAGAAGTAGATGTTTTTCTGGAGCTCTCTTGCTTTTTTGATGATCCAGCAGATGTTGGCAATTTGATCTCTGGTTCCTCTGCCTTTTCTAAATCCAGCTTGAACATCTGGAAGTTCACAGTTCATATACTGTTAAAGCCTGGCTTTTAGAATTTTGAGCTTTACTTTGCTAGCATGTGAGATGAGTGCAAGTGTGCGATCGTTTGAGCATTCTTTGGCATTGCCTTTCTTTGGGATTAGAATGAAAACAGACCTTTCTGGTCGTGTGGCCACTGCTGAGTTTTCTAAATTTGTTGACATATTGAGTGCACTGCTTTCATAGCATCATCTTTTAGTATTTGAAATAATCCAACTGGATTTCTATCACCTCTACTAGCTTTGTTCATAGTGATGCTTCCTAAGGCCCACTCGACTTCGAATTCCAGGATGTTTGGCTCTAGGTGAGTGATCACACCATTGTGAAGTTTACTCAAATTCATGTCCATCAAGTCAGTGATGCCATCCAACCATCTCATCCTCTGTCATCCCCTTTTCCTCCTGCCTTCAATCTTTCCCAGCATCAGGGTCTTTTCAAATGAGTCCATTCTTTGCATCAGGTGGCCGAAGTATTGGAGTTTCGGCTTCAGTATCAGTCCTTCCAGTGAGTATTCAGGACTGATCTCCTTTAGGATGGACTGGTTGGATCTGCTTGCAGCCCAGGGGACTCTGAAGAGATGTAATACAAGAACCTGCCTCACTCTATCCCTAAGCCCTTTTAGCCACTGATCTGTTCTTTGTCACTATGGGTTTGTATTTTTGCCTTTTAAATAGAATTACGTAGTGTTTAATCAGTGTTCTCTGGAGAACAGAACCAGTAGGGTGTATATATATTATAAGGGATTGGCTCATGTGATTATGGAGGCTGAGAGTTTAAGTAATCCAAGAGCTGCAGTTGGCAAGCTGGAGGTCCAGAAGAGTCCATGGCACAGTTCCAATCAGAAAGGAGGGGAAACAAGTGAGCTCATTGACAAGACAGAAACAGACTCACTGACTTGCAAACAAACCTCGGCTGCCAAAGGGGAAAGGGGTAAATTAGGAGTTTGGGATTAGAAGATACAAACTACTATATGTAAAATAAGTGACATGGCCCTACTGTACAGCAGAAGGAGTTATATTCAGTACCCTGTGTTCAGCTGTAAAGGAAAAGAATGTATGCGTGCACATGTGTGTGTGTATATATATATAATTGAATCACTTTGCTTTGCACTAGAAAGTAGCACAACACTGTATATCAACTATACTTCAATTTAAAACACTTTTATTACAAAGGGAAGAAAAGACCACCATGTTAGGGAGGGCAGTCTGCTTCTGCATGTTGAGACGCTGTTCCCACCCTCGAGCTGGACCTTTGCCTTGAAGTCCTCTTTTGGAGGCTGAGGCCAAAACTCACTTCCAGGCTTTGGGCTGTAGTATTACAAGTCCCAGATACACCTGAGGGCAGATGCGTGCATATATATTTATATAAAGTCATATGTATGTATATAAACATGCTAACGATATGGATGTGACATTGGTGTTTTCAATCAGTTTATGGCTGTGTGTGCTTCCCACCAGTACCGCACACTCTTTGGGTCCTTAAGTGGCCACCGCGTGTGTCCTGTCTGGGCTCTCCAGCTGCGTTCAGTGAGATAGACCCACAGAGCGTGCTTACAGCGCCTCATGGAACTGGAGCCCTGTCACTTCTCAGAAAGGTCTTGAACACAGAGAGGACAACATATTAAAGCAGTTAATTCTGAGTAGTCGTGCTATGAGGGATCTGTGTCTTCCTTATACTCTTTGTATATTTTGCTTTAAAAAGTTAAATATCCCAAGAGGAGAAAAGTTTTTCCATAGAGCACTGTACGTAGAGACAGGGAAGACTTGTGTAATTCATCGAAAAGACGAACTTGAGAAGAGAAAGCCCCCAGGAAACACAGAACCCAGACCTTCTATGTTCCTGCTCGTCTCCTCTGGACTCAATCCAAACAGCTCGCTGTTGGTCAGCAGCCTGGGCAACCAGCTGCTCTCTGCCACTTTGGGCTTGCGCAGCGGCCTTGTCACAGCTAAGAGAAAATACAGAGTTGGAGGAAAGTGACTCAGAACCAAAGTCAAAGGAAACCGTGAGTGTAAATACGCTTTATTAAGTTTCACCCGTCACAAAGGAACAGAACAAAACCAGCAGACTCTGGGGTGATTGAGCGGCAGCGGACTCTACGCTGAGCTCAGTCATTCCTCTCTGCTCTTAAATGCTGTCACGTGTTGCTGTGTGCTTCTCCTCGCCTCTAAATGAACTTCCCTCACTCCCTTTAGATTCATTTATTATGCAGTGAGATGCTACTTTAAAAAAATTCTTTGGGAGAAGTGACTAATATACTTGCACAGACCAGCTTTTGTGCTAACGGGGTTTATTTGTCTGTGTCAGTGCAAACTCACCAAGGGATGCTCAAGAGCAAGGGCAGGCCTACAGATAGGGCGCATCCTCGCAACGCCCCTGTGTATTACAAATGAGATCCGCATACTGCCTAAGGCAAAGCTTTTAGCCACTGAGTTTGGGGCATAACTATACAGAAGCCTTCTTTCTTAAGGACTCAGTTTATACTGAGTATAAAGTAACACTGAAGGAATATGTCCAATTTTTACCCATTTTATTTTGTATCAGAATATAATTAACAATGTGATAGTTTCAAGTGGACAGCAGAGTGACTCAGCGTATCCATTCTTCCCCAAACTCCCCTCTCATCCACACTGCCACAGAATATGTCCATTTTAATTGGGAATTTTTTTTTTAAAGATATGAGTTATCCCTTTTTGGTTAATGACTGTATAGCATCTGAGTTAACTTGATATCTGTGGAATCCTCTTCCCAGTGAAACAGCTGTGACTCTGACTCCCAAGCATAAAGTCCTTCATTGAATGGTGATTGCCCTAGACCAGTGAGAGTTCCTTCCTAAAGGGCCACTGATGGTCCAGAATGAGCTAAGGATACAAGGAACAGTGGAAGGAGGCTCTCAAAAGCTGGATTTTTTTTTTTTTTTTCCAATTTAACGTATCTGTCATCTGCAGAATAATGCCATCCTGCAGGTGTGCACTTCATAATCCTCTCTGTGATTGTGATACTTACATGGTGAAAAGGACTTGGCAGATGGAATGAGATTAAAGACACTCAGCCATAAAAACAAAAGAGTCAGTTGTAGTGAGGTGGATGAACCTAGAGTCTGTCATCCAGAGTGAAGTCACTCAGAAAAACAAAAATGTCTATTAGTGTATAAGTATAGAATCTAGAGGAAATGGCACTGATGAACTTATTTGCAGGGCAGGAATAGAAACACAGATGTAGAGACAGACCTGCAGACACCGCAGGGGAGGGAGGGGGTGGGACGGGCTGAGGGCGCACTGACAGAGACGCCCCCTGTGTACGAAGCTGCCGTTTCCCTCCGGAGCTCAGAGCTCAGCGCCATGCTCTGTGACAGCCTGGAGCCGTGGGATGGGAGGGGTGGGAAAGAGGCCTGGGAGGGAGCGGGCATAGGCATCCTTACAGCTGACTCACGGCGGTGCAAACCAATTATCCTCTAATTAGTATATATATTTAAAAAGACACTAAGACCAGGAAACTGGCCTGGATCATCCAGGTGGGTCCAGTGTCATCAGTTGAATTCTTAGAAGTGAAAAATCTCTCTCAGTTTTGGCCAAAGGAGAGTCAGAGAAGTGATGTGGAAAAGACGGGCTGCATCTCTCCTGCATGAAGGTGGGAGGGGCCACGAGCCGGTGGCTGTAAGGAGCCTCTGGAAGCTGGGAAGCAGCCCTCACAGTAGGGCTTGCGGAAAGGAAGGCGGCCCTGCCAACGTCATCTGCATCCCAGTGACACCCATGTCCGATCTCTGGTCGGCAGAATTATTTGATAATAAATCTGAGTTACATTAAACCACCAAAGTCATGGACATTTTTATGGCAACAACCAAAAACTAATGCAATATTCTTCTTTTCTTTTTTTTTTGTGAGATCATGACTTTAGCATTTTTTTAATTTCAAATTTTCTTTTTTCTACGAAATAATAGAAAACAGTACTGTGTGTGTGGGGGGGGTTATTGTCTTACTTTCCAAAATAAAGTCAATCATCTTTTTATCTCTAATCTCTCTCTGCTGTCCCCTCTACTCACCATCTCTCCCTCCCCTCTTTCTTTCCTTTCTTTTTTTAAAAGCCATTATTTGGAGGATAATTGTTTCAGGATGCTGTGTTGGTTTCTGCCATAGGTACAGTAAGGTGACCCAGCTCGGTGGCCCCGCCTCCGGAGCCTGCCCCGCCCCCGGCCCATCCGGGTTCTTACGGAGCCGGAGCCCCTGCGCCCTGCGGCAGCTCCCGCTACCGTTTCCCACGCGGTGACGGGCACGCGGGCTTCCCTGGGGCTCGGTGCTAAAGACGCCTCCTCCCAAGGCAGGAGACGCAGCTTTGATCCCTGGTTCAGGAAGATCCCCTGGAGAAGGAGAGGGCAGCCCCCTTTGGTGTTCTTGCCTGGGAAGTCCATTGATGGAGGAGCCCGGCGGGCCACAGTCCGTGGGGTTGGGGAGAGTCGGACAGACTGAACAGCCAGACAGTAATGATAGTGTCTGTATTTCAGCTTCTCTCTCACCTCGTCCCACCCGCTCCTGTCCCTGCTGTGCCCGCAAGTCCACTCTGCATCTGTGCCTCTTCCTGCCCTGCAAGTGAGTCCATCCGTACCATTTTTCTAGAGTCCGTGTATATGCGTTAGTGGATGATATTTCTCTCCCTGGCTTACTAAACTCTGTGTAACAGGCTCTAGAGTCGTCCGCCTCAGAAGCTGTCACGGACCCTAACTGCTTCCATACTAAGGACACAGGCATTGTCCGAGCGTGCATTTCTCGGATGAACCTTCTGACCCTCTCCAACTCTCCACCCCATCAGCCCTCCCCTGACTGTCTGTCTTCTGCAATGCGCTGTGCTCAGCGGCTCAGTTGTGTCTGACTTTGTGACCGCATGGACTGCAGTCCTCTAGGCTCCTCTGCCCATGGGATTCTCCAGGCAGGAATACTGGAGTGGGTTGCCATGCTCTCCTCCAGGGGATCTTCCTGACCCAGGGATCAAACCCAGGTCTCCCACATTGCAGGCGGATTCTTTACTGTCTGAGCCACCAGGGAAGCCAAAGAATACTGGGGTGGGTAGCCTATCCTTTCTCCAGGGGATTAAACTGGGGTCTTCTGCATCGCAGGTGGATCTCAAAGTTACTAGGAATCACAATTCCTCTGGCAGGTCCATGCACCCACTTCCCACCAGGCACCTGCTGAACTAGCGCCTCCAGGGAGGATCTGAAACCTGTGTGTTTAGCAGGAATTGCAGGTGTCAGCGAAGCGTGGAACGTCGTTCCAGCAGCTCCTGGCTGCTGACATGCCTTCTCCTGACCCCACCACCTGTGCCTATAACCAGGCTCCCTTCTGTCTAGAACTCCCTGCCCAGCTCTGCTTCCCTCCATGACCTTTTCTGGTAGGCACCTCCTCATGCTTTAACTGACATCATTTGATTCCACGTCTCACTTCCTAGGGAATAGTTCCCAGGCCAACTTTACTCCTCAAATCCGATGGAGCATTCAGCATCAACTATAATGAAGGCACTTGCCATATTGCTTTATGATCATCTGTCTTCATCAGCAAGACTCTGCCCTTGAATAGAGAGATTGTACCTTATTCATTTGTCTCCCCAGACCTCCAGTCCAGTGCTGGAGAGGTATCGGATGATAAATAAATTGGCTTGGATGGTTTAAGAGCCCACCTGCAATCCGGAGACCCAGGATGGATCCCTGGGTCGAGACGATCCCCTGGGAAGGGCATGGCAGCCCACTCCTGTATTCCTGTGCGCAGAGTCCCCTGTACAGAGGAGCCTGGGGGGCTGCACAATCCTTGTGTTCGCAAAGAGCAGGGCATGACTGAGCGACTACAGCGTTCACTTTCACATGCTTGTGAATTGACTGAATGGAAGGAGATGCACTAAATAGTAGAGGCGAAAGGCCATGAGGCAGTTCTCTGCTTTCTCCTCCAAGCATCAAGTTCACTGTTTGTTAATTGCCTACAGACCCAACCTGGAGAATCTCACAAATGTCTGCACGAGAAGAGGAAGCTGGTGTCTGTTTTCTGTTAGAAATTCTCGCCCTGACAACGTCACCTTCAAAATGTGTGTGTGTGTGTGTGTGTGTGTGTGCATGCGTGTGTGCTCAGTCCTGTCTGACTCTGTGATCCAGGGACTGTAGCCCACCAAGCTCCTCTGTCCATGGATTTCCCAGGCAAGAACACTGGAGTGGGTTGCCATTTCCTCCTCCAGGGGACCTTCCCGACCCAGGGAGCAAACTGCATCTCCTTTGTCTCCTGTGTTGGTATGTGGATTCTTTACCACTGAGTCACCTGGGAAGCAAGTGTACCTTACTCATCTCAACACTTCTCAAGAACAGCCCTCTGGTCCAAGCTTCCGTCATCTCCATGGCCTCCCTGTTGTTCCTCCGACGTGAGGAGCCTGTGGGCTGTGACCTCACCGTGTCCTCTGCTTGAGAAAGTCTTTGTGGGTCATGTGTATGGATCATGGTTCAATCCCTCCCAGAGAGGCTGTGCCTAGCCAACCTGTCTAAAATGTGCTGCTTTCACAAGCTAGTCATTTACTTTGCTTTATTTGTTTATTTTTTGAAGTACTCATAAAAATATCTGTTATATATTTAAATTTTTTTTAACCTGTCTCAACAATTAGAATTTAAGTTTCATGAAAGTAGAGACTTTTGTTGCTTTGTTCACTGCTCTTTTCTAGTGCCTGGAGTATTAATACTCCATGATACATTGTAAGTATTCAATACCTGCGTTAGTGTCTATAGCAGGCGTTCAGTACACTGAATGCAGGAGGTATCCAGCACCGTGTTGAAGGGTGCACATGGGTGTGGCCAAGTATTCCGAGATAACCAAGAGGCCTCACACAAGACAGGAGGCATACATGTATTCATCAGGACACATCAGACATCTTAAAGTACATTTTAAAATAGTTGTATGTATTTATTTGATGGTGCTGTGTCTTCACTGAGGTGTGGGCTTTTTTTCTAGGTGAGGCGAGTAGGAGCTACAGCTTCGGGGCCCAGGCTTCCCGTCCTGATGATCGTGGGGCTCTTCTTGCCGCAGAACCAGCTCTGGGCCCGCGGCTGCCAGTAGGTGAGCACGGGCACTCAGCACTTGCAGCCCCCAGGCTCTAGAGCTCAGATCCAAAGGTTGTGACCCACGGGCTTAGTTGCTCCACACATGTGGGAATTTCCTGGATCAGGAATCGAACCCACATCTCCTGCATTGGCAGGTGGGTTCTTAACCAGTGAGCCACCAGGGAAGGCCTCTTAAAGGGCATTTTAGCTGCACATCAGCTCTGCCTGCGATTGCCACGAACTGGATGCATATTTCGTTTCTTGGTTGTATGTGTCATTTCCTAGGAAAGCATGTGAAGCTTTTCCTCTTCTTTTTCCCTCATGAAAGTGGCCCCTGACTTCCTGCTCCCCGAAGCCCTGGGGGGCTCAGCTGGGCTTTGTTGTGGGCAGTGATGTTCCTGGATGCAGGTCCAGGTTAGCTTTTCTGGTTCTGCTGCTGAAATCCAATTAAACATCAAATAAGCAAAGAGCTGGAGGTGAGCCAGAGACAGCGCAGCCCCGGAGACCTTGATCCTTGGGCCAGACAGCCGCATGCTGTCTCCAGCTCCGTCCAGAGCACCCTCTTTGTGTGGAATTCCTGGAGTGGAGCGAGCTGCCCATCTGCAGGATTTGATCCTGGGATTTTCTTTTTTTAACTGCCTAGTAACTGTGATCTTGAGCACAGGGCTTTTTTTGTTAGCTTCAGGCCATTACTGCCTGTGTTATCTTCCTGCCTAGGCCTCTCTGGCTTCATTTTGCTGATGCCCTGGAGGGATTTCTGAACTCTGATCCATTTCTTTTCTACATTGTGATGCTTTTTCCTTGTTCCCCCCGCTGCCGCCCTTCTGGACTATGCCTGCAGTAAGTATAGCCTTAGCTCTTAGACACTGACTTCCTTTCTTTGCTTTTCTGCTTTTCTTTCTGGTGGACCAAATATTTCCTGACTGCAAGAATAAGACACTCCAGAACCCAGTGTCTGAAACTGCCTGGGTTTCTCTTCTGAGCCCCATTTGTTTGCTTTCCTGCCCTGCTCCTCACATCTCTGAGCCTGGGATGGCACAGTCAGCATACAGCGGCACCTTCCGCGGCTTGTCCATTTGCTGGGCATGAACAGTTCCGGGACATGCCTGGGCTGCCTTTTCAGAGAAGCAACCCTGCCTTTGAAATTATGTTTTAAAAGCTCTCAGATGTCTGGGTCCATATCTCTTTGCTTGAAAAGGAATGAAAGGAGAGAAAGAATGTGCTGGATATATCAAAGCAGAACACGTCTTTCTTCCCTGGCCATCCTTCCCTTCTCCAAGCTCTCTGTCCTCAGGGATGCAGAGCGGGCGTCTGCTTTGAACAGGAGGGGCTGGAGTGTCACCGGTCAGCGCAGGGTGCTAGTTGGATGGGCCTGGGCTTTCCGACTTCTCCAAAGTCCAGCTCTGCTCACCCAAACTTGTCCCAGTTTTCCTGGGGCTTTCTTGATTTTAACACTGAAAATCATATATCCCAGGCACACTGGGATGGCTGGCCATCCAGACAGTTGTGAATGCCTCCTGTGTGCCAGCCTGCCCCTCAAGAAGTCTCGGGTTCAGTCAGCTCCTCCTTTTCCAGCCTCATCTGCGTTTTCCTCTGTTCTGCTCAGGTGGACCCTTGAAGGTTGCCCTTAGGTCAGCGATTTCACACTCTTGGTTGTCCTGAACGTTTGACCCTCTGTTAATCTGATTTTATTCTCTGACTTGACCTTGGTCTCTCGTAGATCCAAAATGAAACTGCGTTTGGAGTGACAACAAGAATTGAATGTGGGTGAACCTTAGGGAGGGCACTGACTCACGGAGAAGAGGTGCACATCCCAGGGGCAGCAGAGAGCGGCTATGCCCGCCCCCCACAGTGCGGGGCAAGGACGCCCTCACATTTGCACAAATGCTGTTAAAAATGTCAGAAGCAGGTGTTTCTTTTTTTTTTCCTTTTTCAGTCTGAGCTTCAAGCTAACATGGGCATTCAGCTAAGTCCCTCCCAGGTGCTGAAACAGTATGTGGGATTTCAGGGGTGATTATTGCTGAACGCGTTGTAGGGCCAGTGCACCTGCTAGGTAGATGTTATGAAAGAGTGTGTGGGGGTGCAGAACCAAAAGAATCGGGGTGACAGTTTTTCCTTTACAAGACCTCTTAGAAGCCTGGCCATCAGAAGCCAGTCACAGAGCTAAATATATTCACAGTATAGTTAACAACACAGTGAGGGAGATTGAACTAGGAATCCTGGCAGGATCAGCCAAGAGTTCCAGGCCAGAGAAAATGCCAGCATCACCCGAAGAGTTCCGGATCCACGGTGACATCCCTGTTCTGCGATTGGCTCCTACTGAGTCATCATGGAGTAAAGCTGGATGTCTAGATGCTTAGACTCAGAGATTTAGATCTCGGCTTAGGTACATAGGAGAAATACTTGGTCAGATTCTCTAAGATGAAAGAGAGTGTGTTCTTTGCTATGGTTCTTTATTCATTAGAAATATGAGTGTTTCCCAGGCCCCGGAAAAGCCCTCGGAAGAGAATGGAGAATGGTAACAGCCAGCGTCCCTGTCCAGAGGGCTCTCAGGCTCCCCGGGAGGGTCAGAGACAAAGAACTGACAAGTTGAAGTAAAAGCACCAGTGGGATGATGAGTGAAAGAGAGGGACCGGGTTTCTGAAAGCAGACAGCGGGAGAATTGGAACCGGTCGTGTGGCTTCCCTGAAAAGTGGGAAACTGGACTCAGATGAATAATACCGAGACTTGTCCAGGGCTTAGTCTGTGCGGGGCGCTGCCAACAGCTCCACCGGCACTTTCCTGATTAATTCTCACATATCACATTTTGGAGGTGGGCAGTTATCCTTCCAAACTACCTTCATTCTAAGAAGAGTGTTCCAGCATTGTCTATTCTTGGTGGGGGGCAGGGGGAGGGGGTTCGATCATTATCAGCTACCTAAGATGGAGGTGAGCAGTTATCCTTCCAAACTGCCTTCACTCTAGGAAGAGTGTTCCAGCATTGTCTATATTCGCTGGTGGGGGGACAGGGGGTCCATCATTATCAGCTGCCTAAGAAGGACTAGGCCCTTAAGATCCCCTACAGTGGAGTCGAAGGGGAGCAGAATTTGTCACCCAAATGTAAATCTTTGGCATAAAGATTCTTTTTTATAATTTCATTTATTTCTGGCTGTGCTGGGCCTTTGTTTTGAACTTTTCTCTGGTTGCCACGAGCAGGGTCTGCTCTCGAGGTGTGTGTGGTATGGACTTCTCCCTGTGATGGCTTCTCTTGCTGTGGAGCTCGGCTGCAGGCGCGTGCCCTCAGGACTTGTGCTCCCGTGTCCGGAGCACAGGCTCGATGCTTGGGGCACACAGGCCTGGTTCTCCGCTGCACGTGGGATCTTCGTGGATCAGGGATCAAAGCCGTGTCTATTGTTTCTCTCCTGTTAATCTTTTATTACAAACGAGTCTAAGCTTAGGACTTGGAAAGGTACTAGTAGGGGTTTCTTGGTTTTCCTTCCCCACAGAGCTTCTCTCTTGGACCTCTATAACCTTGCCTAGAGATTCTGCAAAAGTTGTTGCTGTTCAGTTGTCAAGTAGTGTCCAACTCTTTGTGATCCCATAACTGCAGCATGCCAGGCTTCTCCGTCCTCTATCTCCAGGAGTTTGCTCAGATTCATGTCCATCGAGTCAGTGATGCCATCCAACCGTCTCATCCTTTGTCATCCCCTTCTCCTCCCACCTTCAATCTTTCCCAGCATCAGGGTCTTTTTCAGTGAATCAGCTCTTCGCATCAAGTGGCCAAAGTATTGGAGTTTCAGCTTCAGCATCAGTCCTTTCAATGAATATTCAGGGCTGATCTCCTTTAGGATGGACTGATTGGATCTCCTTGCAGTCCAAGGGACTCTAAGAGTCTTTTCCAGCACCACAGTTCTTTGGTGCTCAGGCTTCTTTATGATCTGCACAAGTACAAGTCCTGCAAAGACTGAAGCTCAGATGTTACTTGAATGAGTTTATTTAGCCTCAATATACAGAGTAGAAAATTTGGCCTAGAGAGGTTGGGCAGTGTGCCTATTGTAGTTAGAGGTAGAGGCACGGTTAGAGCCGAGCTGTCTGTCTCTCGGCATCCTCCCAGGGAGGAAGCGGGGCGCATGCAGGTCTAGGGCGCAGGGAGCGCACAAGCTCGTCCCGCATGGCTCGCTGGCTCGTGGCCTTACACACACGTGTGTCCTGGAAGGGCTGCTCCCGCAGCGCTGCCTCCGGGGCCTGTGTGTTGACCCTAAAAGCAGAATCCAGGGAGGGCCCGCCTCTTTCTCAGGAAAATGGTGCTTCACATGTAGCAGAGAGGGGCCGCAAGACATCAAACTTGGCCCCTCAAGACCATCTGTCCTGCTGACAAAGCTACAGACAGGCGCGTCCAGCCTCCCGACCCAGACCTGACATTCCTGGCGCCAGGAGCGCCTGCACGCCCACAGTCCTCCTGGGAATCTCAGCGGCGTCTCCTGAGAGTCGCGCGGTGCCAGGGATATTCGTACAGCACAGGCACAAAAGCTTGAAGCCTTGAGGCTTCGCCCACTCAGACTGAATTAAATGCTTTAAGTGACTTTGGGGCTACATAGAGAAAAAAGTTTACATAAGTTGCTGTGCTGTTGGAGGAGAGTGGGTAGGGTGGTTCGAACTTTTTTTTCTTTTAAACGTTCTCTTCCCTTTAGCTTGACAGCTGCAGAGGCCTCCAAGAGGCCAACCCTGTTGATAAATCTCACGTGTAAGTTTGCTGAGTCCAGCTGCCCTGACTCAGGCTGCTCTACGCCTCCCAGCCCCACGCGCCGCGGAAAGGCCCTGGGAGGGCGGGACGGCATAGGCGGTCTCTGTGCTCAGGCTTCTGGGCCCTGTGGTGTTGCGGTCATTCCCGCTGCTCAACTGCTAAAAGCATTCAAGGTCTGACTGAAGAACTGGGCAGTGCTCAGAAGTTTTACCCTGCCATACTTCGATGAAAATGGACCCCAGAGAATGGAGATGAGAGCACACAACAATCACACACATGCACACACACACACATACATGAACGTGCACACACAACACAATACATGTATAGCATGCATGTGCGTGCACACATATGCACACATGCAAACACAGACGCATATACATACAGACATGTGCACACATATATACACATACATGAGATTGTGGGGAGAAATATCAGTAACCTCAGCTATGCAGATGACACCACCCTTTGGCAGAAAGCAAAGAGGAACTAAAGAGCCTCTTGATGAGGGTGAAAGAGGAGAGTGAAAAAGTTGGCTTAAAGCTCAACATTCAGAAAACTAAGATCATGGCATCCGGTCCCATCACTTCATGGCAAATGGATGGAGAAATAATGTAAACAGTGAGAGAATTTATTTCTGGGGCTCCAAAATCACTGCAGACGGTGACTGCAGCCATGAAATTAAGACACTTGCTCCTTGGAAGGAAAGTTATGACCCGCCTAGACAGCATATTAAAAAGCACAGACATTACTTTGCCAGCAAAGGTCTGTCTAGTCAAGGCTATGGTTTCTCCGATAGTCATGTATGGATGTGAGAGCTGAACTATAAAGAAAGCTGAGTGCAGAAGAACTGATGCTTTTGAACTGTGGTGTTGGAGAAGACTCTTGAGAGTCCCTTGGACTGCAAGGAGATCCAACCTGTCCATCCTAAAGGAAATCAGTCCTGAATATTCATTGGAAGGATTGATGCTGAAGCTGAAGCTCCAATACTTTGGCCACCTGATGCAAGCAACCAGTTCATTGGAAAAGACCCTGATGATGGGAAAGATTGAAGGCAGGAAGAGAAGGGGATGACAGAGGATGATATGGTTGGATGTCATCACCGACTTGATGGACATGAGTTTGAGTAAACTCCAGGAGTTGGTGATGTACAGGGAGGCCTGGCATGCTGCAGTCCATGGGGTCACAAAGAGTCATGCATGACTGAGTGACTGAACTGAACTGACATATCTATTTATTTTATCTAGCTTGGTTTTATTGTTAGTTTTGAAAAGGTGATATGTGTATATGGTAAATATTCCAAATGGACTTGATTATTTTTCACATTAGGAGTCACTCTCACCCCTTCCCTCCCAATCACACCCAGTTTTCTAGAGATAACAACACGGTGAATTTCTTCTAAATTTTTCCAGAAATATGTGTTTATCTAAAACATATTTTCCCATTCTCTAATGTATATTTTTATTCACATATAGTAGCTGCTGCTGCTGCTGCTAAGTCACTTCAGTTGTGTCCGACTCTGTGTGACCCCATAGACGGCAGCCCACCAGGCTCCCCCGTCCCTGGGATTCTCCAGGCAAGAACACTGGAGTGGGTTGCCATTTCCTTCTCCAATGCATGAAAGTGAAAAGAGAAAGTGAAGTCGCTCAGTCATGTCTGACTCTTAGCGACGCCATGGACTGCAGCCTACCAGGCTCCTCTGTCCATGGGATTTTCCAGGCAAGAGTACTGGAGTGGGGTGCCATTGCCTTCTCTGCCCATATATATGATAACATTCTAAATCTGACATAAGTCTGAGTTTTAATCCTTTCAACTATCCTTACTGTAGCTCTGACTCCATTCCCCAAACCACTCTGCAGCATCGGCTCTCAGCTTGAATCACTGCCTCTCATGTAGGGGGTGCCTTATTCTTTTTAAGGGCTGCATAATATTCCTTTATATATATATATATATATCCCATTAGCATATCTTGTGTACTGTTAATGATGTCTTAGGCTTATTTATCCTATTTTTTGCTATTGCAAGCAGTGTCTCAATCTTTCAATACTTCACTGCATACCTTTGAATGTGTGCTTTGTGTACATATTTGTAATATCAATTAATGAAGTTGTAATAGCTGTTTTTTAAATACCAGATGCTGATTTTCTTCTTACTGAGAGGAGAAATGGAGAGGACTTAGTGAAATAGGCATTTCATGTATCTCTACTCTTGCAACCAATTCATGGCCCCATGAAGTCCAAGGGCTCACTAATTATTTGTTAAGTGAATTAAATAAGCAAAAGCTGCCATTTTTGAGTTACATACAATATATAAAATACTTTGATTTACTAGATGTCATTAAATGTATAGAAACATTACCCTTATCTATACATCAGGAAAGGAGACACACAGTCTCAAAGGTAAGAAGGTGCAGTGTCGTCTTTGACACTCAGCTCTTCAGAATCCAGATCTATGCCCTGCACCTTCTAGATCCACTCTCAGGATCTGACTCAGGGACTCCCCTTTGTCTCCACTTGCATAGGATGAATGCTGACTTTCAAGAGAAAATATTGGACACAAGAATCAAGAAGACTGACATGATACTTAATATGCCTTAAGTGCTTATTACATGAGACCCGTTATCAAGCTTACTCCCTACAGTCACGTTAGGAGGCTCAGTCTATTGCTGTTGATGTCTTAGATTAGAAAAAGAAAAGTGAAGCTAAGCAAACTTCAGTGACTTGCCTAGTATCACAGGAACTAGTCAGAAAGGAAGACTCACCTCCAGACGGGATGTCTCTAGAGCCCCAGAGTCTTCAATGTTACTTCTCCACTGGAAATTAAAATAAATATGACACGGATACCTTTGAAGACCTTGAAGAAGAATGGATCATTTGTGCTGAATCCCAAGTGCATCTGTATTTCCCAGTTTACTGTCCTTTATTTTCAAAAATCTTCACTATTCCTCTTGAGGAATCTGTCTCAGCTTCTACTGTAATATGAGCTCTCCTATAGTGACTATTCAATTGTTTAATAAATATCTGTATTTTTAAGTGCCAAACTCACCAGAATTGGCCATTACTTAATAATCGCAAACACCAAGCTTATGAATATTTCATGCTTACTCATTTCTGCTGAGACTGTAAGCAACCCACACTTCTATAGCTACGGATTATGCACGGAACAATGGAAAGCATATGTTTTGTGTGTTTTCTGTAACAATTTGATGATGGAAGAACACCTGGCAGTGTTGGAGATAATGTAAGAAATGGTCGCCTTTTGTCGTTTGAGTGCTTGAAATAAAAATCTCAAATGGCAGCTTGTAATCCAAACCACAGTAATTATAGAAGACTGTATAAAAAGGTATACATTTGAAATTCATAAATCTAAATGAGTCTATCTGCAAGTAAGTAAACTTTATTCAATTTTCCCCAGCAAGTACCCATCAACGCCCTCACCCAAAATACTGCAGACACTGAACTGCTCAAACGTTAAAAAGTTTCAAGTTTGGGATTCAGTTGTTTCCTTGTTGTCTCCAGTCTTGTTTCCATCAGTTAATAGTGGAGTAGTTGTGATGTGAGAGAGGATCGCACAGCTGAAAGCAAGTGCAGAATATTGAGCGGGTGAAGGACGGGGGTACAGGAAAAGTTCCTCCAAGAGGAGTGTTTAAACCTGATGGTGGGATCCCGAGGAGGCTACTTGGCAGGAGGGAAGGGTGTGGAGGAGGTGACAGACGTGGGAAGAGCCCATGGGAGACGCAGGGCACTTTCTCGAAGCTGGAGAGAGCCAGGGAGGTGATCAGTGCAGTCGCTCAGTCGTGTCTGACTCTTTGTGACCCCATGGACTGCAGCACGCCAGGCCTCCCTGTCCGTCATCAACTCCTGGAGCCTACTCAAACACAAGTCAATCGAGTCAGCAAGGCCGTGCAACCCTCTCATAGCTCAGTAAATGAAAGGAGAGCAGCGTGAGATGGGCAGGAGCCAGATCCTGCAGAGACTAGCAGACCATGAGTAACAAAGAATGTGAAATTATTTGTTCTAGTTCTGTGAAAAATACCGTTGGTAGCTTGATAGGAATTGCATTGAATCTATAGGTTGCTTTGGGTAATATACTCATTTTCACTATATTGATTCTTCCGATCCATGAACACAGTATATTTCTCCATCTATTTGTGTCCTCTTTGATTTCTTTCACCACTGTTTTATAATTTTCTATATATAGGTCTTTTGTTTCTTTAGGTAGATATATTCCTAAGTATTTTATTCCTTTCCTTGCAATGGTGAATGGAATTGTTTCCTTAATTTCTCTTTCTGTTTTTTCATTGTTAGTGTATAGGAATGCAAGGGATTTCTGTGTGTTGATTTTATATCCTGCAACTTTACTATATTCATTGATTAGCTATAGTAATTTTCTGGTGGAGTCTTTAGGGTTTTTTTAATGTATAGGATCATGTCATCTGCAAACAGTGAGAGTTTTACTTCTTTTCCAATCTGGATTCCTTTTATTTCTTTTTTCTGCTCTGATTGCTGTGGCCAAAACATCCAAAACTATGTTGAATAGTAGTGGTGAGAGTGGGCACCCTTGTCTTGTTCCTGACTTTAGGGGAAATGCTTTCAATTTTTCACCATTGAGGAAAATGTTTGCTCTGGGTTTGTCATATATATCTTTTATTATGTTGAGGTATGTTCCTTCTATTCCTGCTTTCTGGAGGGTTTTTTATCATAAATGGATGTTGAATTTTGTCAAAGGCTTTCTCTGCATCTATTGAGATAATCATATGGTTTTTATTTTTCAGTTTGTTAATGTGGTGTATTATGTTGATTGATTTGCGGATATTGAAGAATCCTTGCATCCCTGGGATAAAGCCCACTTGGTCATGATGTATGATTTTTTAAATATGTTGTTGGATTCTGATTGCTAGAATTTTGTTAAGGATTTTTGAATCTATGTTCATCAGTGATATTGGCCTGTAGTTTTCTTTATTTATGGCACCTTTGTCAGGTTTTGGTATTAGGGTGATGGTGGCCTCATAGAATGAGTTTGGAAGTTTACCTTCCTCTGCAATTTTCTGGAAGAGTTTGAGTAGGATAGGTGTTAGCTCTTCTCTAAATTTTTGGTAGAATTCAGCTGTGAAGCTGTCTGGTCCTTGTCTTTTGTTTGCTGGAAGATTTCTGATTACAGTTTCAATTTCTGTGCTTGTGATGGGTCTGTTAAGATTCTCTATCTCCTCCTGGTTCAGTTTTGGAAAGTTGTACTTTTCTAAGAATCTGTCAATTTCTTCCAAGTTGTCCATTTTATTGGCATATAGTTGCTGGTAGTCGTCTCTAATGATCCTTTGTATTTCTGTGTTGTCACTGCTGGGCATACACACTGAGGAAACCAGAATTGAAAGAGACACGTGTACCCCAATGTTCATCGCAGCACTGTTTTTAATAGCCAGGGCATGGGAGCAACCTAGATGACCATCAGCAGATGAATGGATAAGAAAGCTGTGGTACATATACACAATGGAATATTACTCAGCCATTAAAAAGAATACATTTGAATCAGTTCTAATGAGGTGGATGAAAGTGGAACCTATTATATAAAGTGAAGTAAGCCAGAAAGAAAAACACAAATACAGTATACTAATGCATATATATGGAAGTTAGAAAGATGGTAATGATAACACTTTATGCAAGATAGCAAGAGACACAGATGTATAGAACAGTCTTTTGGACTCTGTGGGAGAGGGCGAGGGTGGGATGGTTTGGGAAAATGGCATTGAAACATGTATAATATCATATATGAAACAAATCACCAGTCCAGGTTCAATACATGATACAGGGTTCTTGGGGCTGGTGCACTGGGATGACCCAGAGGGATGGGATGGGGAGGGAGGTGGGAAGGGGTTCAGGATGGGGAACACATGTACACCCATGGTGGATTCATGTCAGTGTATTGAAAAACCACTATAATATTGTAAAGTAATTATCCTCCAATTAAAATAAATAAATTTATATTTAAAGAAATAAAATTAAAAGTTAAAAAACAAAACAAAAACAAAGAATGTAAACATCTGCCCAGGAACGGTTGCAAGCCACTGAAGGGTGGGAAATCTGAGGAGAGACACAATCTGAGTCCTCTTTATAAAGATCTTGATCGTTCGAGCTGCTAGGTGCTGAGTGAGAGATGGAGAGAGAGAGGGGTTTAGGGCACACTTGCCTTAGTCCAGGCATGTATGACGATAATGCTGGTCTGAGGGGCTGGATCAGAAGAATGAAAGTGAGCTGGAGAGATGTGCTTGGACTTGGGAGCAATTGTGGACGTGAAATACACGGGGGAGAGTGATGGATTAGTTGTTGGCAGTGAAAAGAGGGTGGAGAAGGCAATGGCACCCCACTCCAGTACTCTTGCCTGAAAATCCCCTGGATGGAAGGAGCCTGTTAGGCTGCAGTCCATGGGGTCACACAGAGTTGGACACGACTCAAGCGACTTAGCAGCAGCAGCAGCAGCAGCAGTGAAAAGAGGGAGTGTCGAGAGTGACTTGGAGATGATGGTTCTGCAGCCTGGGGAGACTGTAAGCTCTGTTTCAGACTTCATAACATTATTTCAAAATTCCCTATTTCCTGGGAATTTGTAGAAAGAAGAGAAAAGCACGTATACAAAGGACCACTTCCAAACTGTGCTTCACAACACCAAGCTTTTTAGCCACATCATTGTGGCAAAGGTCGCTCTTCCTGTTAAGGTCACCACTCTATTCCCGGAGGCTGCTGTGATGCCTGGGCAGATGGTAGGTCCCCAGTAACCAGTCTGTTAGAGCAGATGAGCCATGTTCCAGTCTGGCACATGAGAGTCCTGGGGAGGAGGCTGTCCTTCCCTGCTCTATCTTAATTTCTTTCTGAACTTGTGCCCAAGTTTTTCAAGTATGGACTATTTTATGGAGTTGGGTAAACTGATACTAAAGTTCATATAGAAAAACTAATATATAAGTAGAGCCAGGAAAAAATAAACTTTGAAAAGTAAAAAGCTCTGATGGGGGCTAGTCCTAGCAACACTAAGACAGACTACACAGCTTCGATGAGTAAATCGGCATGGGATGGATACACAGATGGACGGATAGAGCAGTGAACGGGCTTCCCAGGTGGCACAGTGGCAGAGATCCACCTGCCGGTGCTGGAGGCACCAGAGATGCGGGTACGACCCCTGGCTCAGGAAGATCCCCTGAGGGAGGAAATGGCGACCCGCTCCAGCACTCTTGCCTGGAGAATCCCATGGACAGAGGAGCCTGGCAGGTTACAGTCCATGGGGCCAGTCATGGCTGAACGACTGAACACACACTCACAGACCGGTGAAACAGAAGAGAAAGCCTAGCATAGTCCACGATCTTTATGGAAATTTAGAATATAATGAAGGTAGCATCTCAAAGCACTGAGATCAAGAATGGCTTTTTAATAAATGATATTGGGAAAACTGAGTAGCCATCTGGAAAATTATAAAATTGGGTCCATATTTCACACCATAAGAAAACACTCCAAATAGATCAGGGGTCTAGAGTAAAAATGTGAGACTATGCAAGTACTAGAAGAAAACATGGGTAAATTCCACTTCAGCCATACTGGAAAGAAAGACTTCCAACTATGACTTCAAATCCAAAAGTAATACAAGAAAAGATTGATAAATTTACTACAGTAAGAGAAAGAAGCTACATGGGGGGAACCCCAACAATAACATACATGAAATCAAAAGATCACTAAAAACTATAAGACAATATGTATAAGATACACCCTAACAATGTCTCCAGTAGATTAAAATCTCCCAGAAATTGAGACACAAAGGGGCAAAAAGCTGATATTTTTAAATTTCAAAGAACAGGAGCAGGGTTCTTTGGTCTAGTGTTTAGGACTGGACACTTTCAACTCCAGGGCCCGAGTTCAATCCCTGGTCAGGAGACTGAGTTCCCACAAGCTACGAAGCATGGCCACAAAGGCTGCTCTGAAGTGTGTGAAGCACGAGCCACTCACAATCGTGTGTGGCCCGGTCACCTCAGTCGGGTCCAGCCCTTGGCGGCCCTGTGGACTATAACCTCGGAGGCTCCACTGTCAGTGAGATTCTCTAGGCAAGAACGCTATGCTCTCCTCCTCACGCATGATCAGAAAAATGAGAATAAAATACTGACTCAGAATTCATCACCTTTACAGTGGCACCAGTTTAACAGTACATTCTGTTGGTGAGTTTGTGGGAGGCGGGACCTCTCAGGCATTGCTGTGGGATTCTGATGGGGAATTGGGCAAAATCTGACAAAGCTACACACATGTGTGTCTTTGACCCACAGTTACTTTTCTGGAAGTATGCTCTGAAGGTGCAGTCCCAACAAGATGAACATATATACGCCCAAGGCTGTCCGTTACAGCATTGTCTGTCATTGCAAACTTTGGGAGAAAGCCTAAGTGTCCATCCATAGGAGAGGAGTCGATAAATCATGTGCGTCCACAAACACGGAGCATTGTACAACTGTAAGGAGAGGGAGGGCGAGTTCTGCAGTTTGATTCGGAGGTTTTTCCAGAAAATGCTGTGAAGTAATGAGAGCCCAGTTCAGAAAAATACCTGTAGTGTATTCTTCAAGTAAGAAAAAAAGGCTCTCAAATATGCACAGATCTGCTCCTTTGTGCAAAGGAAATGCAGGCTGGATAAATAAGAAACCAAACAGATCCTCCAAGGGCTGGGTGAGGAAAAGGTGGAAAGAAGTTGAAAATGGGAGCAAGGTAACAGGAAAGAAAGGAGAGACACTTCTGAGGAGGCTCTGGGCTTTGACGCTCAGAACCAGCACCACAAAATACACACCAAAAAATAAACATATAAGCAAAACATCTGTTTATAAGCAAAGCCAAGCAGGATGTGTGTAAGTAGTAATACATGAATGTGATCGTGTCACAAATGAAGGGGTAGAA
The DNA here is from genome assembly GCA_935064755.1 of Tragelaphus eurycerus. NCBI lineage: Eukaryota > Metazoa > Chordata > Mammalia > Artiodactyla > Bovidae > Tragelaphus > Tragelaphus eurycerus. Next base: position 833,446 of record CAKXYN010000019.1, on the reverse strand, counting down.
GAAGTAACCTAAGTTACTTTGGGAAAGAGAATTTTAAGTAGATATTATGATCTGAAGGAAAATAAGAACTGTTTTAATGCCAGTCGTGACTTTGTAAATCTGTTTCTCATGGAAGAATGTGTCAGCAATTCTAAACTCATTTTTTGTGTACATGAGGATAAAAAATTGTAACTATGTAAAGTGATCAGATCAGATCAGATCAGTTGCTCAGTTGTGTCCGACTCTTTGTGACCCCATGAATCACAACACGCCAGGCCACCCTGTCCATCACCAGCTCCCGGAGGTCACTGAGACTCACATCCATCGAGTCAGTGATGCCATCCAGCCATCTCATCCTCTGAGGTCCCCTTCTCCTCTTGCCCCCAATCCCTCCCAGCATCAGAGTCTTCTCCAATGAATCAAGTCTTTGCATGAGGTGGCCAAAGTACTGGAGTTTCTGCGTTAGCATCATTCCTTCCAAAGAAATTCCAGGGTTGATCTCCTTCAGAATGGACTGGTTGGATCTCCTTGCAGTCCAAGTGACTCTCAAGAGTCTTCTCCAACACCACAGTTCAAAAGTATGAATTCTTCGGCGCTCAGCCTTCTTCACAGTCCAGCTCTCACATCCATACATGACCACAGGAAAGACCATAGCCTTGACTAGACGAAACTTTGTTGGCAAAGTAATGTCTCTGCTTTTGAATATGCTATCTAGGTTGGTCATAACCTTCCTTCCAAGGAGCAAGCATCTTTTAATTTCATGACTGCAGTCACCATCTGTAGTGATTTTGGAGCCCAGCAAAATAAAGTCTGACACTGTTTCCACTGTTTCCCCATCTATTTCCCATGTAGTGATGGGACCAGATGCCATGATCTTTGTTTTCTGAATGTTGAGCTTTAAGCCAACCTTTTCACTCTCCACTTTCACTTTCATCAAGAGGCTTTTGAGTTCCTCTTCACTTTCTGCCATAAGGGTGGTATCATCTGCATATCTGAGGTTATTGATATTTCCCCCAGCAATCTTGATTCCAACTTGTGTTTCTTCCAGTCCAGCATTTCTCATGATGTAGTCTGCATAAAGAAGAGAAGCAAAAAGTAAAGGAGTAAAGGAAAGATATAAGCATCTGAATGCCAAGTTCCAAAGAATAGCAAGAAGAGATAAGAAAGCCTTCTTCAGCAATCAATGCAAAGAAATAGAGGAAAACAACAGAATGGGAAAGACTAGGGATCTCTTCAAGAAAATCAGAGATACCAAGGGAACATTTCATGCAAAGATGAGCTCGATAAAGGATAGAAATGGTATGGACCTAACGGAAGCAGAAGATATTAAGAAGAGGTGGCAAAAATACACAGAAGAACTGTACAAAAAAGATCTTCACAACCAATATAATCACGATGGTGTGATCACTACCTAGAGCCAGACATCCTGCAATGTGAAGTCAAGTGGGCCTTAGAAAGCATCACTACAAACAAAGCTAGTGGAGGTGATGGAATTCCAGTGGAACTATTCCAAATCCTGAAAGATGATGCTGTGAAAGTGCTGCACTTAATATGCCAACAAATTTGGAAAACTCAGCAGTGGCCACAGGACTGGAAAAGGTCAGTTTTCATCCCAATCCCAAAGAAAGGCAATGCCAAAGAATGCTCAAACTACGCACAATTGCACTCATCTCACACGGTAGTAAAGTAATGCTCAAAATTCTCCAAGCCAGTCTTCAGCAATATGTGAACTGTGAACTTCCAGATGTTCAAGCTGGTTTTAGAAAAGGCAGAGGAATCAGAGATCAAACTGCCAACATCCGCTGGATCATGGAAAAAGCAAGAAGGTTCCAGAAAAACATCTATTTCTGCTTTATTGACTATGCCAAAGCCTTTGACTGTGTGGATCACAATAAACTGTGGAAAATTCTGAAAGAGATGAGATACCAGACCACCTGATCTGCCTCTTGAGAAATTTGTATGCAAATCAGGAAGCAACAGTTAGAACTGGACATGGAACAACAGACTGGTTCCAAATAGGAAAAGGAGTACGTCAAGACTGTATATTGTCACCCTGTTTATGTGAAGTGATAGATGTTAACCAAACTTATTGTGATGGCCAATTCACAGCATATATATACATATACATATGAATTTACTTAGCAGTACACCTTAACCTAATACAATAGTATATGTCAGTTATATCTAAGGGGTGTGTCTATTGTGGTTTTAGAAACTAGATTGGCAAGAGGGAGAGAAAACGGAGACAGAAGTAGAAATATTAATACCAACCTCAGTATTTCAACTTTATCTATAATCTGAGAGGCTATTTTTTCCCACTGTGTATCATTTCCTACTAACATTACAAATAGGCATTCAATAAATATATCTGTTATAAGAGAAGAAAGAAGCAGATATCATTTAGAAAAAAGAAACTCGGGATGATTAAAAAGGAAACGTGTATTCTCACAGTAGTTGGCATGACCTCAGAGTTAACAAACCTCCTGTAAAGACAGATAGTAGGCTGTGTGGACCAAGACGCAGGACCGAGGGCGCTACTAGGTACTTTGATCAAAAGAGAGAAGGCAGATTTTGACAAGTCTTGGGCGAATTTCAAAATATTAAAAATAAATGTATTATTATTAACTAGCAAAAGGTTATTATTATATAAAATATACACATATAATTTTTATAATACTCAGCTAATCATTACAAGAATAAAATTCTTGTTTGTTAGATAGCATTGTTAGATAGCACTGAGTTTCAAAGTCAGTGTCCCGAGTTACACTCCAATTGAAAAATAAATTTAAAAAAATGAGCAATGAAACTTGAAAACAATAAAACAAAACAGTCAGTGTCCCCATCATCATAGAGATTGCAAGTGGGCATCTGTAAAAATAAGTTATCAGTTCACCGAAAATAGGTAGCTAGGAGGATTGTTCCCCAGGGCGTAGCCTGCCAGCCCCTGACCTGGCCTGGGCCTCCCAGCCCAACCTCACCTCTGCCATCCACTCCCCTGCTCACTCTGTTCAAGATCCAGCGGCTTTCTTTTCATCCCTCCAGCTCCTCAGGTTTCCCCCTGCTGCTGGGGTTGGAGGGGTCTTGACCCTTCCCATTGCCTCTGCCGGATACAGTCCCCAGCTCTGCACTTGGTCAGTATGTCATTTAAATCTCAGTTCAAATGTCAGTTTCTTAGGGAGGCTCACTCTGATCACCCTGTCTAAGAGGCCAGTCCCCAAGTCAACCACATTCTATTGCCCAAGTTAGAGTCTTTGTAGTCTTATTACTCTACAATGTCACACTTATGCATTTGTTTGAAGGGCTTCCTTCTGTGCCTCTAGCTTAAGGTCCATGACCCCCAGGGTTAATGCTTGGTTCCAGCTAATGAATTCACCATTGTTTGGCATTTAGAGACTTCCTAAGAAACACTTGAATCAATAATGATTGCAAACAGGAAAAGGGGATTCCTGTAGCCCACCATCGCATGTGCAGGACGGCAACAGCTGGGCAGGAAAGACACAGCCGTCACAGTGGGGGTTTCAGACGTGAAAATGTCCCTGCTGTTTTGTTCGGATCCTGAGATAAAGTGGTATAACCTTGTTATTCCTTGGTAAGGACACCCATTTCACAACTGTCATTAACTTAGTTTAGGTCTGGAATCACTGCTGATGGTTCACCTAGTTAATGGTTCACCTAGCTTACACCTTGACCACTGGAAGCAAATGAACATTGGATGAGATAGACATTCACACAAACTGGTCTGTGTTCCATGAGAACTACACAAATAGCACAATGAAGCATCCATATTTAAAGTGGCGTGACCCCACAACGCCCCAAACAATCAGGGTTCTCAGAGTCACATGTTAGTCTCTTTGTGGCTGTTCAGTCAGTAAGTTGTGTCCAACTCTTTGGGGCCCCGGGGATTGCAGCGCGCCAGCCTCCCCTGTCCTTCACTCAGATTCATGTCCCCTGAGACGGCGATGCTCGCTAACCATCTCATCCTCTGCCGCCCCCTTCTCCTATTCCTTCAGTCTGTTAGCATCAGGGTCTTTACCAAGAGTCGACTCTTTGCATCAGGTGGCCAAAGTATTGGAGCTTCAGCATCAGTCCTTTCAGTGGATATTCAGGTAGTCATTAGCTCGGAAGATGTGACTCAGTAGGTAGAAAGGTTTATAAGATCACATGTTGGTAGCCAGTGTCTCTGAGAATAAGATTTCCTATTCTAAATGGAATGGTATTCTAAGAGGAGATGGTAAAATGCAAATGACTGAGGATCAAATTTTAGTATAAAAGCTGCTGGGTATACAGAGAAATGAGAAGGAAGAGGGAAGCTGGAATTAGAAGATTCTAAAATTATAATTGTCACAAGCTTAGGGGAGAAAATTAGCTGTCTTACCAGACACTGCAGTGCGGAGAAAGCTTGTAAATTAGATTTATGGGAAAGCAACCTCAATATAGACAAAAAATAAACAGAAAAGGGCAAAGTCAGGCACCGCTTCTAACTAACCTTGGAGAGATCAGCTCTTTGATGGATTAAGTAGCCGACCTAGAGTACGTGTCTGTCTAGTGATGATTAACTACTGAATCGAAAACAAATTTGTGTGTCGTTTAGGACACCCATTTGCAGTAGCAACATATATTAAAACTTTTATAGAACAACCCTTTATATGAAAGTCAAATAACGAAAACTTTTGCTTCCCGTCAATGAAGTCAGCAGGGATGGTTCAAAATCGTTAGACAGTTTGCTTTCTTTCAAAAATCTTATGAATAGTTTAAAAATTGTTTCATAAGTACCAAAAATAAGACAATATCATCTACAATCCAATTTCCTTACTATTCAACTGACTTCATTGCCTGGGCAATGTTCCTCTCTTTGGTTTATACATGTAAAATATACAGTTATGATAATAGCTATCAAAAATAATCTTATATTCTATATATTCCTACTGTATCACAGACATTCTTACATTGCTGTATTGTCTTTATTGTTCTCATTTTTTAAGACAACTGAAGAATTCATATCACCAATGCATGACTGTTCGTTTTTGTATTTTTTCCTGATTTTTCTTTATTAAAATATTATTGAAGTTTTATATTGTTTTTGAAGGGAAAAGATTTTAAATTTATTGTTTTATTACAGACTAGTTTGAAAGTAAAATCAACACAAGAGAATTACTAGTAAAAGTTGTTCTGAAAACATCCATGTTTTATTTATGTGCATCTTCAATTTCATGTCATAAAAAAGTGTGGAGAGAACAATGCATTCTGTGCATTCCATGAACATTATGCCCAACATGCTTTGCTTCTAACCAGTGATATTTTGGACCCTCTTTTCACACACTGTGCCTCACACCTGTTTTCTTCAGGTGATTCTCTGTTCTCTGAGACCAGTGCTTTAGTGGCCTGGGTCCTGGTGCGTTACCTGCCTCCCCCACCGAAACGCAAGTGCACGAGGGCAGGGACCTGGCCCGCCCTGTGCTGTCTCTGCAGGCCGCGGTGGTGCCGGACGCAGATGGGTGCTCAGTCAGTAACTGGATGGATGCCCAAGTGAAAGTCACAGGGGCTGCAGAGTCAGGGTAGAGCCAAGTGTGTGTTTGCTGGTTTTTGTTTGTAATGTTTACTGGGGTATAGTTGATTTGAGATGTGGAATTCTGATATACAGCAAAGTAAATCAATTATACGTACATATATGTGCATATATAAAGAAAGCTGAGCACCGAAGAACTGATGCTTTTGAACTGTGGTGTTGGAGAAGGCTCTTGAGAACCCCTTGGACAGCAAGGAGATCTAACCAGTCCATCCTAAAGGAAATCAGTCCTGAATATTCCACTGGAAGGTCTGATGCTGAAGCTGAAGCTCCAATAGCTTGACCACCTGATGTGAAGGGCTGACTCATTGGAAAAGACCCTGATGCTTGGAAGGATTGAGGGCAGGAGGAGAAGGGGATGACAGAGGATGAGATGGTTGGATGGCATCACCGACTCCATGAACATGAGTTTGGGTGGACTCCAGGAGTTGGTGGTGATGGACAGGGAGACTTGGTGTGCTGTGGTCCATGGGATTGCAGAGTCAGACACGACTGTGTGACTGAACTGAATTGATACATATATCCCCACTCCTTTTTAGCTCCTTTTCCCATGTCGGTCACTGCCGATTGTTGAGAAGAGTCCCCTGTGCAGGGTCTCATGTTGAATCCCAGAGCTCTGGCTCCAGAGCTGTTCTCTGATACACAGCGGGAGGATGGCCCCCGGCCACCTTCCTTTCTGCTGTTCCCTCAGTGACACAGTGCATGTTTCTCAAAAGGTCTGTAACTTCTCGTGGTTTCAAGGGACTCTACAGTAAATCTTCCCAGCCCCTCCAGAGAAAGGGAAATTTAGATTCCCAATATCTAGCAACTAAGACCAGTCTATAGATGCTTAGCTGTTCTCAACTATAAATATCATGAAACACTATTTTATGACATTGTTTTATAATATAGTGTTGTGAGCTTTGAAGTCACTTGGCAGATGACATAATATCAATTCTGTGAATTCCCAGCTGCATAACCTTGTACAAATCACTTCCTTCTTTCTCCCTAAGGTTCCTCTCCTGCAAAATGGGGTAAAATAATAATGCTCTTTCAGATGATTGTGGTGAGAACTGAGGATTAGGTAAATTGATATAAAAAGAGCTACACAGCTCTATGTCTTACATTTGCTTATATTTGGGGTACTGATTTTGTATGTAGAAAACATTCCATAAATATTACCTATCATCGTCAGCAGCGTCATATAATGGTCACTCTTTTTTTTCTGTTGCAAATCTAATTAACTTTCCACTTGTGGAATTAAAATACTGGAGTTCACAAAGTATTTCCTTTACATAAATTGGACACATTCAAGGCTGTTCTTTGACTGTTCCTCTCATTTGCATTATACTCTGTGTCTTGCCTGGAAGACAGAAGGATGACCAATATCTTGGTGGAAATGGTGCATAACTGTGGCTTTGAACATGCAAATGCATCATTCATGAGAATGCCATTCATCACGTGTGCTCAGCAGGGGTGGAGGGGTGTGGGTGTTAAGTGCTGCTGCAGAAAACCCCAGGGGCAAAATTATGTAAATTCCTATTGCACTCAGGATAGTACCCTGCCAACCAGTGGATATAATAAATGTTGTTGATGTTGTAATGAAGATGCTTAAGTTTCTGATAAAATGACTTCTTTCTTCAGATGATTGCTTTAGGACCAAAGGCTTTCCTTGAAGGTGAAGGGTATTTATGTTTTTGCTGGGGCTGCTGCTGCTAAGTCGCGTCAGTCGTGTCCGACTCTGTGCGATCCCATAGACGGCAGCCCACCAGGTTCCCCCGTCCCTGGGATTCTCCAAAGCAAGAACACTGGAGTGGGTATTTATGTTTTTACCTAGACTCAAATTAAGTGCAAAAAAACAAAAAAACCCACCCATGGCACAGACTTTTCTCAGATGTAGGGGTGTTCATAGTCTGTAGCACATTCTTTCTTACAGGCAGCACCTGCTAGAAATCTTTTAGTAAGAAACGTGACTTATCATACTGACTCTCTGCCCACCTTTTCAGACTTTTTTTTCTTTTCTTCCAAATACTTGTCAGGTAATGATGGGCTGGTAAAATCTGCATGTATAATTTTGGTCAAGAAGATAATCCATTCTGTATGGATATAGTCCCATCAGATCAGATCAGATCAGATCAGATCAGTCACTCAGTCGTGTCCGACTCTTTGCGACCCCATGAACTGCAGCACGCCAGGCCTCCCTGTCCATCACCAACTCCCGGAGGTCACTCAGACTCACATCCATCGAGTCAGTGATGCCATCCAGCCATCTCATCCTCCATCGTCCCCTTCTCCTCCCGCCCTCAATCCCTCCCAGCATCAGAGTCTTCTCCAATGAGTCAACTCTTCGCATGAGGTGGCCAAAATACTGGACTTTCAGCTTTAGCATCATTCCTTCCAAAGAAATTCCAGGGCTGATCTCCCATACCAAAGGTTAAAAATGTCATCTACAATAGCTTCACTGTAGACAGAGCGGCCAGGATCAGCTCTGCTGCAGCAACATGCTTCAGAACCTCGGTGGTTTACCCGTAAGGGTTTATTTCCTACCCATGCACATTCCATTCTAGTCTGTATCTCTTCACGGCCACTGCCTTGAAACGCTGACTCAGAGATTCAGATCCTTCTGTCTTTTGATCCCACATCTCCTCATTTGCGGTCACTACTAGGGGAAAGACGGAGCCTATAGGATTCACATCTGTTCTGTGGTGCTTTGGTTTATTGATGACCACAGACCAAAAAGTGGAAAAGGTTGGTGGGGGTATTACAAACATTTATGATCCTTAAGAGTATAGACACAGTTATCAAAACATATTCTGAGAAATATCAGGGCTATAAGATATTCTGAGGGCCTTCCCAGGTGGCTTGGTGGTAAAGAACCTGCTTGCCAAAGCAGGAGGCCCGGGAAACGCAGGTTCAGTCCCTGGGTTGGAAGAGCCCCTAGAGAGGGCTATGGCAACCCACTTCAGTATTCTTGCGTGGAGAACCCTATGGATAAAGGAGGCGGGCAGGGTACAGTCCATGGGGTTGCAAAGAGTTGGAAAAAAATTTAAAGGACCAGAGGCATCCAGTTAACTAAGACACTATGGCTGCTGTGGCCTCTAATCTCCCTGCTTAGAAATTCTCAATGCACATCAGGCTGTTGTCGACTCTGAGAAACCAGTCTACAAATCGGCATGGTTATCTTTGTATAATGCAGTTTTATTTCTCAAACTTGATTAACCATAGGATAATTCTTTTCACAACACCCATGAACCTAATGTCCCATTGAACTCACTTTAGGCAAATATTCCATTAGCCATCTTGAAATACTGAAGTGCAAAGCCTACTGGGCACTTTACACATATTTATTGCCAGAATATTACATGAATGAGTGCAGAGTCACTTTTCAGAGTCAGGGACACCCATTGAATCAAATTTTCCCAGAACTGAAGTTCTACCTGACACCAGCCCTGAAGTTAAAAAATAAGAACCCTCGGTGAGCCGACTGCCTGTTGCTTATAAGACGCTACACACCCGTTCTGATGGGTTTGTTGGCATTTTTCCCCTTTGATGACTTGAGTGGTTTTTTCTGTGTGTCATCAGCCACAGCTCATTTGCCCAAGATTTCACAGTGAAATCATCAGGGTGTTTTGCTCAGCATGTGCCGTCAATCCCACACTTCCCTCTGCATGGGACTTTAGGAATAGAAAACAAACCCCTCCTTGTGATGGAGAGAATTGAAATTGTATGTTGTATAAGCTGTGTTGTAGATGGAGTTCCATGTTGAAAACCTTGAAGGCTCAACATAGGGAGACGCAGCAACAGAGACTGAGCCAATGTTCCCCTTGCACGCCATCCAGTGCAGTGAGGTTTTGGGCACTGCTCAGGCGTTGGAACAGCAGCTGACGGTTTGCCTTGAGTCCAGAGACTGGCTGGTTGTCGGCAGCGAACCACGGAATCTCGTTGGAGAAAACAATATGGAACCAACCCTCTCTGCCATCTGATTTTCTGTAATTCAGAAGGGTGGTTATGGTGAATGATAACACACAGAGGGAAGATTAAATACAATACAGTGTTCACACTCTGCATCAGAAGTTATTGCTCTGGCACCGTGGAGGCGGGTGGTTGGTGCTGGCCATTGCCAGGAGGTGTTCCGTGAGTGAGTGGTACTGAGAAATAGAGTTGTCCATGGGGGAAATGACAGTAATGAGCTGCTTGTAATGCTGTGCAAACTCAATGAATTTGATTAAACACAGATTGTGGAACCGTTTCCTGGACAACCATTGGACACAATCGTTTGTGCTGAGACGTGCTCGCTCCTGGTGGTGGCAGATCCTACAGGGAAACCGCCGTTTCTGCTGCCAGCTTGCTGAGCATCTTGACAAAGAGGGTGACCAAGGAAAGAGCACTAGCCCTGCCCTCCCGGCCCCCAAGTCAGCGGGTCTCCAGGCACGGGAGGGTTTTCTAGGCGGGGCGAGGGGAGCAGGATGACACACCTTCCTGGCCCCGTAGACAAACGCATGTAGAGCTCTTGTGAGATCTTATCCTGTATTCTAGCTGACCACACTACCTTAGTAGATTAAGGTATATATGATACAGCTTCTTTAGTGTGGATCAGGTGGAAACAGTGGTCACAGAGCAGTTGTCTGTGGGAAGTTTGCACTCTGCTGTCGAAGGTGCAAATGGAAAGAGATCAGAATGGGGATGCATATAGATGCCCCAGGCGGCGCGCCAGGTCCCGCAGAGTCAGCTCTGGACACTTCCGTACCGCTCTTGATGACACAGATGCAGAAACTGAGAGTGATCGTGTAGAAATGTAACCGTTTGACAGTCACACCGAACCTCACGTGACACAGGTGGATTTTGTATGATTTGTGCCATTTTGAATTTTTACTTTTCTGGTAAGGTAAGTCTTTTTTATTATACTTTACAAAAGTTCCCCCCAAATGGGTTGGGAATTTCCCCACAGACAGTTTAAGAATTGGGGCTTCCCTGGTGGCTCAGTTGGTAAAGGACCTACCTGCAATGCAGGAGACCACCTGAAAGGCAGGAGACCCAGGTTTAATCCCTGGGTGGGGGAAGGTCCCCTGGAGAAGGAAATGGCAACCCACTCCAGTATTCTTGTCTGGGAAATCCCATGGACAGAGGAGCCTGGTGGGCCACAGTCCATGGGATTCCAAAGAATCAGACATAACTTAGCAACTAAACCACCACCACCAGTTTAAGAATCAACGAATTGGAGTTGCAGAGGCAGATTTAGTCTGCATTTCTTACAAGATTCATGGTTTTTAAGAGCAATACTAAGATGTCTGCTGCTGCTGCTAAGTCGCTTTAGTCGTGTCTGACTCTGTGCGACCCCATAGACGACAGCCCACCAGGCTCCCAAGTCCCTGGGATTCTCCAGGCAAGAGTACTGGAGTGGGTTGCCATTTCCTTCTCCAATGCATGAAAGTGACAAGTGAAAGTGAAGTCGCTCAGTCGTGTCCGACTCTTAGCGACCCCATGGACTGCAGCGCGCCAGGCTCCTCCATCCATGGGATTTTCCAGGCAAGAGTACTGGGGTGGGGTTCCATTGCCTTCTCCGACTAAGATGTCTACCTTTTGGTTTTCTCAACATTTGATAAGCAGATTACATCATTATTAAATAACTGGATATACCAGGAACCTCTCACATAAACTATTGCAAAATAAATAAAATATTTAGATAATCTGTACCAACTTATTTGCACGTTGCACAAGAAGAATGATCAATTAAGTTCAATATTGTAGAAGAATGAATGGGACCTCCCTGGTGTTTCAATGGTTAAGAATCTGCCTGCGGACACAGGGGACATGGGTTCCATCCCTGGTCCAGGAAGATTCCCACATGCCTTGGGGCAGCCGAGCCCGTGCACCATTACTACCAATGCCCGCATCCCTAGAGCCTGTGCCCTCCAGCAAGAGAAGCCAGCACAGTGAGAAGGTCTCACTCAACAGCAAAGAGTAGCCTCATTTCGCTGCAACTGGAGAAAGCTCCATTAGCACCCACTCCAGTACTACTCTTGCCTGGAAAATCCCATGGATGGAGGAGCCTGGTAGGCTGCAGTCCATGGGGTCGCTAAGAGTCGGACATGACTGAGCGACTTCACTTTTCACTTTCCTGCATTGGAGAAGGAAATGGCAACCCACTCCAGTGTTCTTGCCTGGAGAATCCCAGGGACGGGGGAGCCTGATGGGCTGCCATCTATGAGGTTGCACAGAGTCAGACACGACTGAAGTGACTTAGCAGCAGCAGAGAAAGCTCACATGGAGCAAGGGAGATCCAGCTCAGTCGCAAATAAATGAATAAATATTTTTTTAAAAAGAATGAATGGGTCAGGTGACAGCCAGCCTTGCTTCTTTCCTGTAGGCAGTTTATGCAGCAAGTATTTGTTAAGTATTAGCCATGTTGCAGACATGGTTCCAACTGCTGAGGCTAAGCAAGTGAATAAAAATTGTTGAGGCTCCTGCTACAGGAAATGTATATACAATTGGGGCTAATCTGAGACAGAATAGTTGTAATTAAAAAGTAAATATTGTGATCAGTTTACACGTCTCAAGATATCAAGTGTGCGGTTGTAGTCCCTAGTTTGTAAGAGCTATAAACTTAGAAATAATTGCAAATAAACACATTGAAGGCAGTAAAAAGGAATGAGATTACCAAAGGAAAGAGTACACATAGAGAAAAGGGCAATGGAATGAGATCTGAGACACTGAGGCACGAGGAAGTTATAGAAAAGAGGAGAAATTGGTAAAGGAGACTGAGAAGGAGGGAGCAGCCGGCCGGGGGTGTGGGATTTTGGAACCAGGAAAAGACAGCGGCCCAGAGAGGAAGGGCGCGTCAGCTGTGTCAGACGCTGCTGGGGTCGTGGACGGGACCTTCCGATTCAGAAAGTGCCAGTGGAAGGCGCTCCGCAGTGTCCGACTCTTTGCGGTCCCATGGACGATACAGTCCATGGAATTCTTCAGGCCAGAACACGGGAGTAGGTAGCCTACCCCTTCGCCAGCGGATGCTCCGCGCCCAGGAATCGAACCTGCGTCTCCTGCGCTGCAGGCGGATTCTTTACCAACTGAGCTCTCAGGGAAGGCCTTGGATTCAGAAATGCGGGGCTTATGGATGACCAAGTAACGAGGCAGTTGTGTGTAGAATGACAGAGACAAAGTCCGATGGAGGTAAGTTGGGAAAGAGCCCAGCCAGAGACGAATCGGAGATGGGGACAGAAGAAGTCTCTTCAGGAGTTATTACTCCAAGGGGGTGGGACAATCGCCCGGAGCAGAAGGGGAATCAAGAGACTTTATGTAAATTCTAAGAGCACTTCTTCGGGGAAAACATCAAGTAAGTAACAGGTTGTAAATAGGGAAGGCAAACTCCTGTGTGGACTCACTGAGCTAATTTGGGAGCAGAAGTAATGGAGCTGCTGGACGTGAACAGCTCACAGCAGAGAACCCTCTGAACCAAGAGCAGGAGCTGAGGGATGAATCGCTTGTCTGATTTCCGGGGCTACACTTTTTACGTTCTGTAACCCGTCGTTACCAGGCAAATAGCACAGACATGTGTTTGCAAATGCAAACTCCTTCGTAATCTCACTGAGCAATTTGTACAATCACACATTTCTTCACTCACGTGATTAATACTGATACTTAAGTACTAAATTGATCGGCCCTCTTGCTTACACGCTCCTTACATTTCAGCTGCAGTTAGGAACCGGCAGAGACAGTTCTCTAAGGGAAGGGGTGCAGGGCAACCTTCTGTCATCTCTTCCGTCCTCGGTTTTGCACTGACGTGTATTAACTAAAGTAGGAGGAGGAGCAGCAATACACTTTTCATTTTTTTGCCTTTCAGAACGTTTTATCCTAATGAAGGAAAAGTAAAATATATCACATAATTATTCTATATTTATTCTATAATATAATACAATATTACTTTAACAAAAAATAAATATATAAAACTATGTAAATGCAATTATATTTACATAATACAAAATACAAAACATTATATATATATATATCTGCCAAATGTGTGTATATATGTGTATATACTACATGAATATAATATAAAATGTATTTACATATATACATCTGATCTGATATACATATTTATAAACTATATATGCACACATATACACACCTTTGACAACACATAATACTTTATAGTTTTCAGTATTCTTTGTATTTATATTCTACATTTGGTCACTTTGCATTCATGTATGCTCAGTCACTCAGTGGTGTCTGGCTCTTTGGACCCCATGGACTGTAGCGCACAGGCTGCATCTCCTGTGTCTCCTGCGTTGGCAGGTGGATTCTTTACCACTTGAGCCACCTGGGAAGCCCCTTTGGAAGTTTATACGTTGCTATATTTTGTACATCAGATCAGATCAGATCAGTTGCTCAGTCGTGTCCGACTCTTTGCGACCCCATGAATCGCAGCACGCCAGGCCTCCCTGTCCATCACCAACTCCCGGAGGTCACTCAGACTCACATCCATCGAGTCAGTGATGCCATCCAGCCATCTCATCCTCTGTCGTCCCCTTCTCCTCTTGCCCCCAATCCCTCCCAGCATCAGAGTCTTCTCCAATGAGTCAAGTCTTCCCATGAGGTGGCCAAAGTACTGGAATTTCAGCTTTAGCATCATTCCTTCCAAAGAAATCCCAGGGCTGATCTCCTTCAGAATGGACTGGTTGGATCTCCTTGCAGTCCAAGGGACTCTCAAGAGTCTTCTCCAACACCACAGTTCAAAAGCATCAATTCTTCGGTGCTCAGCCTTCTTCACAGTCCAGCTCTCACATCCATACATGACCACAGGAAAGACCATAGCCTTGACTAAACGCACCTTTGTTGGCAAAGTGATGTCTCTGCTTTTGAATATGCTACCTAGGTTGGTCATAACTTTCCTTCCAAGGAGTAAGCGTCTTTTAATTTCATGACTGCAGTCACCATCTGCAGTGATTTTGGAGCCCAGAAAAATAAAGTCTGACACTGTTTCCACTGTTTCTCCATCTATTTCCCATGAAGTGATGGGACCGGATGCCATGATCTTCATTTTCTGAATGTTGAGCTTTAAGCCAACCTTTTCACTCTCCACTTTCACTTTCATCAAGAGGCTTTTGAGTTCCTCTTCACTTTCTGCCATAAGAGTGGTGTCATCTGCATATCTGAGGTTATTGATATTTCTCCCAGCAATCTTGATTCCAGCTTGTGTTTCTTCCAGTCCAGTGTTTCTCATGATGTACTCTGCATATAAGTTAAATAAGCAGGGTGATAATATACAGCCTTGAACTACTCCTTTTCCTATTTGGAACCAGTCTGTTGTTCCATGTCCAGTTCTAACTGTTGCTTCCTGACCTGCATACAGATTTCTCAAGAGGCAGATCAGGTGAACTACTCCTTTTCCTATTTGGAACCAGTCTGTTGTTCCATGTCCAGTTCTAACTGTTGCTTCCTGACCTGCATACAGATTTCTCAAGAGGCAGATCAGGTGGTCTGGTATTCCCATCTCTTTCAGAATTTTCCACAGTTTATTGTGATCCACACAGTCAAAGGCTTTGGCTTAGTCAATAAAGCAGAAATAGATGTTGGAACTCTCTTGCTTTTTCCATGATCCAGCAGGTGTTGGCAATTTGATCTCTGGTTCCTCTGCCTTTTCTAAATCCAGCTTGAACATCAGGAAGTTCACGGTTCACATATTGCTGAAGCCTGGCTTGGAGAATCTTCAGCATTACTGTATAGTATGTTTCTGTATCATGGTGCTCACTTGCATATTACCATCTCAGAGGCACATAATACAAAAGGAAGACTTTGGTCAGCTGTTTCATCGTTCGTTGCAGATACACCTGGTCAGTGGATGGTTTATTCAGTCATGCTGGGTCCCAGACTTCTTCCCTCTTGTGACATTGCCTTCCTGTAGAGCCTTGGGTAAAGCATGTCTTCTTTACTGCTTTGGCCTAGCAATGGCCTATATCCCTTCTACTCACATTCCATCAGTGAAAAGTAGCTGTACGGCACCTCTTAGATGCAAGAAGCCTTGGGGACTACAGATACGTTTACTCTTATCAGCGCTCTGAACACAACTCTCTGCTATGCAAGGAAACGATGCAATTCTGGGCGCCGGCCAGCTATCTACAACAGGAAATGAGCATTTAAAGGTCAAAGGCAGTCACTTCAACACGTGGTGCTCTTTGCCTACATGGTATTTGAAAGAATTTAGAGTTCTTTTCTAGTAGTCATGTTTGGATGTGAATTGGACCATAAAGAAGGCTGAGCACCAAAGAACTGATGCTTTTGAACTTAGCATTGGAGAAGACTCTTGAGAGTCTCTTGGACAGCTAGGAGATCAAACCAATCCATCCTAAAGGAAATCAACCCTGAATATTCACTGGAAGGACTGATGCTGAAGCTGAAGCTCCGATACTTTGGCTACCTGATGTGAAGAGCTGACTCATTGGAAAAGCCTCTGATGCTGGGAAAAATTGAGGGCAGGAGGAGAAGGGGGAGACAGAAGATGAGATGGTTAGATGGCATCACTGACTCAATCAATGGTCATGAATCTGAGCAAACTCTGGGAGATAGTGAAGGACAGAGGGGCCTGATGGCGCTGCAGTTCACGGAGTCATGGAGAGTCAGACACGACCTAGTGACTGTGCAACAGCAGGGCTCTTCTATAGAAGAAATTAAAAATAAAACACAGAAACTGTCCTACTGTAACCCAATCTTTGATAAATAGGAGCCTCTGAATCTCATTTAAGTGAGAAAATTTGGGAGTTTTTTCTCTTTCTTTGTCATGTAGAATTTATTAACCTGGAAATCTGAACATGAACATGAACTATGAATCTTGTCATAACCTATACTTTGCAACTAGCACTAATTATATATTTGTACTGAAAGGCATTTATTGCTTTCTTATTTACAAGATCACGTCAGTGACTAGCGGCAATGATGAAGAACAGTTGACATCGGTGCCATTCAAAAGAGTATATAACAGGAAAAATAATGTCCTGAGATGGCCGCTAAAACCAAACTCAAACTGAAGGCTAGGGAAATGATCATTCCTCTTTAATTGTAACATATAAAACATTAAATGATTTCTTCATTATGACATTTTAATCACTTCACATACTCTTCATATAGAAATAGTTATTTGAATTTTTGTGAATTCTTTATACCATTACATATACATTTATATAATATTTATACATTTAACACAACATTTGGTTTGTGTTTTTCATTTTTGATTTTGGTGAATTCTTTTCTTCTTTTGAAAGTGTAATATCTGAACTGAGGGCTGTGCACACAAGAGGCAGAATATTAGAATCTCAGAGAATCTGCTCGGCACAGTGAACTGAATTCCTTGTATTAATACTTCAGGTGTCACTTTGCTCTTTTTTTGACTTAGTGCATATTGAGGTCTCCGAAAATAGTTAGCCACACTGAAGGTGCAAGGTAGATAGCAAGTTAAATGGAAAAGGATTCTTGCTTTTAGAATAATCTTTGGAATGACACATATGGAATTTAGGAACAAAGGAGATCATTGTTCACTGAGCTCCTTCCCTGCCCCTGCACCGGAAGATTTTCATTTATAAAATCTACATCGCCACCATCAGTTTATTGAAAAGTCATCTCGTAAGAAGTATCATAAGAGTACACATTTGGAGAAAGAAAATAAAAAGGCTTTTCCCTTATCACTGAGATGAGCAGAGTGCAAAAGTATACTTAAAAATAAATTGTAAGGAAACCAGCTAGACCTTACAACCTTTAAAATATCTCAACCTCCTCAAAATGTCATGAAGTTGTATGTGCAACTTGAAGGGGTATTTCACAAATATTTTTAACATCCAATTAAATTAATTTATGAAGTGTAAAATCGTGGTGATTGTGTTAGAACCCTGCTCCACCTTCCGTCACCCGATTTGCTGCCGTAGGAGACTAGTCTGAGCCGGTCATCGCGCTCCTTTGTCCTTTGACTCTGAAGGATGCTTGGCCAGTCGGAGCATCAGCAGATGGTCGTAGAGGAGGAGAAGAAGCATGAAGGTGTGGTCTTACCGCATCTGGACCATCTGCACCAGGTTGTCTCAGGCTGAACTTTTGAAAACTGATTTGGCAATAAGATTAAAAGGTTGAAAGGAAACATTTGGGTGGAATAGTTAGAGTCTACAGGAGCGTGTAACAAGTGGAGCAAAGAGGAAGAGTTGATAGAAAGTGATCAAAAGAGCTGCAGGCCTGGGGTAGGAGAAGCGGTCTGTCAGGCAGGACTGGGAGGGATGTGTGGCAGATTACTCCAGACGGCAGGCAGGAAGGGCAGAGGTGGCCCCGCGGTCGTCTGGAAGTCACCATGATAAGCAGTCTGCAGAAGAAAACAGCTTCCATTTGGATAAAAACAAACACCATTTCTGCCAGTTTGACATTAAGATGAACTTGAGGAGCAGATGGTCACAAATGCAAATGTGGATCATGGTGAAGAGGGTGGAGCTGGGATCTAGACTCCGGAAAGGGAGAGGTCTGGGAGAGAATTGTTGAATCCCAATTGAATTGTTGATTCACACACAGGAAATGGGACTGGGATGAACACTCACTCACAGGAAGAGGGAAAATGAGAAGACTGAGGCATGAAGGTGGAGTTAAACATAATACAGTGTAGAAAGGATTTACTGCGGCGCCTGCTTCAGAGCAAGCGTGTTTAGGAAAAACTTGGCTATCGTTGAAGTCACTGTTAGTGTTGAGTTAAAGCGAGTCAGGACAATGAAATGTTATACGTGTGATGAGGCTTTAGGCAATGATTTTGCTAGTTTTAAATGCTATAACACTGGGATATACAGAGAAAGGTATAGAGAGGTGGGGAAAAAAATAGGTTAAAAGATAGTCTGCTCTCTGGCTGTCCTCAAATCGTTTTGACTTTCTAGGTCCATATTCATCTTTTGCATCCCTTCCAGGGAACTGTGGAAGGCTTCGTGACTCGCCCTGAGTGTCAGTACAGTTTGCGTTTTAGGAGTAGGGGCCGTGCACTCAGGCTGCCTGGGCTGAACCATGGCTTCACTGCTCACTAGTGCTGTGAGGCTGGACAAATGCTTAGTCTTTCTCTGCCTCAACTTTCTTCTCCTGTAGAACGGAGTCATGATATCACCTACTTCTGTTTTGGAAATGAGTTGAATACTTAAATAGTTCCTCTTTTTACTGTGCCAGATCCCCGTTTCAGCGTTCGGGCTTCTCTAGCTGTGCTGTGTGGGCTTCTCTCTCTTGTTGGAACATATGGGCATAGTTGCCCCATGTCATGTGGGATCTTTCTTCCCCAGCCAGGGGTCGAACCACACCCCTGCAGTAGAAGGTGGTTTCCTAACTGCTGGACCACCAGAGAAGTCCCAAGTTAAATACTTTGAAAGCCACCTTCCTGGTATAACTTGTAAAGTTAGCTAATATAGTATCTCATGGTTTTTGCTTCCACATAGTTATATATCCCCATTCTCATCTCATCAGAAAACATCTATTTCTGCTTTATTGACTATGCCAAAGCCTTTGACTGTGTAGATCACAATAAACTATGGAAAATTCTGAAAGAGATGGGAATACCAGACCTCCTGATCTGCCTCTTGAGAAATCTGTATGCAGGTCAGGAAGCAACAGTTAGAACTGGTCATGGAACAACAGACTGGTTCCAAATAGGAAAAGGAGTACGTCAAGGCTGTATATTGTCACCATGTTTATTTAACTTATATGCAGAGTACATCATGAGAAATGCTGGACTGGAAGAAACACAAGTTGGAATCAAGATTGCCGGGAGAAATATCAATAACCTCAGATATGCAGATGACACCACTCTTATGGCAGAAAGTGAAGAGGAACTCAAAAACCTCTTGATGAAAGTGAAAGTGGAGAGTGAAAAGGTTGGCTTAAAGCTCAACATTCAGAAGACGAAGATCATGGCATCTGGTCCCATCACTACATGGGAAATAGATGGAGAAACAGTGGAAACAGTGTCAGACTTTATTTTTCTGGGCTCCAAAATCACTACAGATGGTGACTGCAGCCATGAAATTAAAAGACGCTTACTCCTTGGAAGGAAGGTTATGACCAACCTAGATAGCATATTCAAAAGCAGAGACATCACTTTGCCAACAAAGGTTTGCCTAGTCAAGGCTATGGTCTTTCCTGTGGTTATGTATAGATGTGAGAGCTGGACTGTGAAGAAGGCTGAGCGCCGAAGAATTGATGCTTTTGAAGTGTGGTGTTGGAGAAGACTCTTGAGAGTCCCTTGGACTGCAAAGAGATCCAACTAGTCCATTCTGAAGGAGATCAGCCCTGGGATTTCTTTGGAGGGAATGATGCTAAAGCTGAAACTCCAGTATTTTGGCTACCTCATGCGAAGAGTTGACTCATTGGAGAAGACTCTGATGCTGGGAGGGATTGGGGGCAGGAGGAGAAGGGGACGACAGAGGATGAGATGGCTGGATGGCATCACTGACTCGATGGATGTGAGTCTGAGTGACCTCCGGGAGTTGGTGATGGACAGGGAGGCCTGGCGTGCTGCAGTTCATGGGGTCGCAAAGAGTCGGACACGACTGAGCGACTGATCTGATCTGATTCTCATCTCACTTTCTGCATCTGTTTTACTCTTTGTATCCATGTTGCTCCAGACCTGGATATCATTATAACGGATGCAGCTGAAGTATTGGAGTAAATCTGAGGAAGACAACACAGTGAAAAGCATAATGGGCATCAGATTGCCTTGAATAAGAGCCTTCTGGAGCCGAGGTTACTGGCCATCCTGACTGCAGGAATTTGTGTGAGTTCTCTGTCTCACTAAGGACGTGTTCCACTACTGCAATAATATTCTCAAATCTGTGTTACTCTCTATGTCTGGGCTAAGAGACATAGTGTGATAAGGTGTAGGGAAGTTAAATAAACTGTCTGTATTTTAAAAAACAAATCAGTGAAACAGAAATTGGCAATTAGCATAAGAATCAAAATCAGTTCTGGAATATAAAACCTTAGGATCCTCTCAGCGTCCCTGGGAACCCTGAAGTAACAGTAGTACATTCACCAGTCCCAGACATGGTTTGTCACAGTTTGAAGCATCCATAAACAACTTCAAAGTCTCTTCCACACTCTTCTGACCAAGTGAAACTAAAATTGCTCTTTTAAAATGAAAGGCCTGCATATGATATAAACTAGAGGTAGTGCATGACGGCCCTCACCTTCTGACGACAACTGTGTTGTCTGTAAGTGTGATTTGGTACAAATACGGAATTCAAATGCTTTGAAGAGGTAAATGTTAGCCACGAACCCCACCATCCCCAATCTTTAAAGCCAATCTAATGGAGAAGGCAATGGCACCCCACTCTAGTACTCTTGCCTGGAAAATCCTATGGACAGAGGAGCCTGGTGGGCTGCAGTCTATTGGGTCATGAAGAGTTGGACATGACTGAGCAACTTTACTTTCACTTTCATGCATTGGAGAAGGAAATGGCAACCCACTCCAGTGTTCTTGCCTGGAGAATCCCAGGGATGGGAGAGCCTGGTGGGCTACCCTCTATGGGGTCGCACAGAGTCGGACACAACTGAAATGATTTAGCTTAGCAGCAGTGTGTGTGTGTGTGCGCCTGTGTGTGTGTTCCAGGATCTGTGGCTGTTTGAGTTTGTAACTTAGTAGGCACCAAAGGAGGGGCTTCCCCAGTGGCTGACTCAGACTATAAAGAATCTGCCTGCAATGCAAAGACGCATTTTGACTATCTTTATTGGATTGTTATATATCCACATTATTGAGGGGAATGGTGCCAAATTCAAGCCTAGACAACTAATTTATTCAAAATACATTAAAAGTTTACATTGAAACTTTTATTGACAGTATGATGTCATTGATGTTTTATTTCCTATATCTCCAGTGTCAGAAATATTGTCACTTTTCATTTACAAATGTAGAACCCACCTGACATGCCTCAGGGAAAGGAACATGAAAAGCTTTTGTTTAGTGGCCCAAAACCTAGATAGATACAATTTTGTTCTTGTCAATCATACCTCAATAAAGCTGGTGAAAAAAAAAGAATCTGGGCTTTCATAAAAATCCAATAGACTCATTTACCCCTATTCTTGTCAAAGGCATATTTTCATAAACATTCCCACACTCTAAATCTTGGAGGAGCAGAATATTCACTAGTTCTATTTTTTTCTAATAGCTGGCTCATTTAACATGAAAAAGTAAATGACATTCATATTTTTTATACCACTTTTTCACTAAAACTGTAAAAGAAAAAGGCCTTAGGTATCATAATGTGCAGCAGGAATGATTAGATGGATGCAAATATTCGCTTAATCACCAAGGAAAACCACTTTAGAGTCTGCATGGCCTTCTTTATAGTAGTAATAAAGACCACGGATATTTTGGCATTAATTTTTCACTTAAGGCATTAACGAGGTACACAATGGACGGCTAGCCTTTCATTTCTGGATTTTAAAAGATGATCTGTGCTATGATTCTGTTTATCCAAAGAAAGACTTTAAAAGTATTGTTCAGTTTGCTAAGTCTTGTCCGACTCTTTGCCATCTCATGGACAACTGCACACCAGGCTCCTCTGCTCTCCACTATCTCCTGGAGTTTGCTCAAATTCATGCCCATCGAGTTGGTGATGCTGTCTCACCATCTCATCCTCTGTCACCCCCTTCTCCTTTTGCCTTCAATCTTTCCCAGCATCAGGGTCTTTTCCAATGAGTCAGCTCTTCACATCAGGTGGCCAAAATCTTGGAGCTCCAGCATCAGTCCTTCCAATGAATATTCAGGGTTGATTTTCTTTAGGATTGACTTTTAAGTAATACTTTTCTGATGAATTTTTGTTTAATAGGTGACTAAGAAAACAACATGAAGCCACTCAGTAGCTGAAATATAATCAGCGATAAGCACAGAGTGCTTGCCGTTATCTTTGGTTAGGCTCCAGACAGACAGATTCTGTGATGGAGATAAAAAGAAACTTATCACAGTGTCCTCCTGGGAAGGCAGAGGGTAACTGAGAAGAAGAGATGGGCTGTGACGAGCCACGGTGAAGGTCTAGGCCTCTGCAGTTGAACTGGGGCTTTTGTATTTCTCTCTTGACAAATCCTTGCATGTGGGCTGCCTGGGAAGGAGCTGTCACCTTGAAAGTGAAAGTCGCTCAGCTGTGTCCGACTCTTTGTCACCCCACGGACTGTAGAATCCATGGAATTCTCCAGGCCAGAGCACTGGAGTGGGTAGCCTTTCCCTTCTCCAGGGGAGCTTCCCAACCCAGGGATCAAACCCAGGTCTCCCACATTGCAGGCAGATTCTTTACCAGCTGAGCCCCCAGGGCAGCTGGGCAAGGCAAATTCTTTCAGTTGAGGCATTTCAAACAGCCTCTAAATATCTGGGTTTCTTCCTCTCCCTCCCCAGTGTCTCTACCGAGGCAGCCGGCTACAGGTCCCGTGAGGAATCGCTAGCACGTGGTGCCTCTGGCTGGGTTCTTCTTCCCAGGCACCCAGCCTCTTCTTCAGCCAAAGGATCCCTCCTCTGAGCACTGGCTTTCTTGCCAAAGCTGGGGAAAGGACTGTGAGGTTTTATTGAGGTACCTTCTCTCAGCTCCTGGGGCTCTGTGCATCTGTTGATTGTGTACACACAGCGACACACTTGGGGAGGTTCACTCAGTCACTTGGTCGTGTCCAACTCCTTGTGACACTATGGACTTCAGCCCTCCAGACTCCTCTGTCCATGGAATTTCCAAGGCAGGAATACTGGAGTGGGTTGGGTTTCCTCCTCTGAGGGATCTTCCCAACCCAGGGATTGCGCCTGCCTCTCGGGCATGGGAAGCTGGCTTCTTTACCACTGAGCCGCCTGAGAAGGACTGCTCATCAGTGTGGATGCAGGGCCAAGCTCTATTCCTGGTTCCCCTCACTCTCTGGGTCTGGCCCTCTGGCTGCCTCGCTGACCTGCCACTCATTTCGCCTGGCTTATCTAGTTCTAGGGTCGCACTATTCCTGTCTCTACTGACTCTGCTGAATAATGGCATCTCCCACCATTAGCCGTGGTCTACAGAGAATGGGCTTCCCTGGGGGCTCAGAGGGCAAAGAATCTGCCTGCACTGCGGGAGACCTGGGCTTCATTCCTGGGTGGGGAAGATCCCCTGGAGGAGGAAGTGGCAATCAGTCCAGTGTTCTTGCCTGGGAAGTCCCCTGGACAGAGGAGCCTGGCGGGCTGCAGTCCACAGGGTCGCAAAGAGCGGGACATGACTGAGCGACTAACACTCGCAGAGAATGGGCCCTGAACTTTGTTCTGAGGGTGTTTCTCACAGCAACACATCCCCAGTGCCTGGCTCCCAGTGCCAGTGCCTGGCTCCCATGGCACAGAGTTATCGAGTGGGTTTTCCAGGTCAGAGAATGTGCACGTCCCTGCCACTGCTGAGCCTTTTGGCCCGCTCCTCCAGCTGAGCCGAACCTTTTGGCCTGCTCCTCCAGCATCAGCCCTGGCCCGGGGCACTCCCACCTCACTTATTCCGCGCCTCCGCTGCTCCTAGCTGCTCCCCTGGCCATGTGTGCTGGGCATGGTTGGACCATCTCTGCTAGTTTTCCGTTTGAAACAGCCCCCACCTGTCACAGTTTCTTCCTTCAGAAGCCCAGGTGCACTGCACTGGGCCAGCGGCAGGACCACCTCAGCTGATGCCAGATGTCGGCTGGACGGAGCTCTCCTCTGGAGACTCCAAGGGAGAATTCCCTTGCCAGGTCCTTCATGATAGAGACTTTAGAAAATATGTTGGAAAAATTCTGGATTCAAGTGCTTTTGTCCCTGAGGTTGTGGTTCTGGCCAGTCCTTCCTCCCTTCCTTCTTTCCTCTTTCTTTTCCTGTCCGTGACTTACCCAGGTGAATCTGCTAATTGTCTCTATGATGTGTGTCTGCCGATGACTTTCAGTTCAGTCCCTCAGTCGTGTCTGACCCTTTGCGACACCATGGAGTGCAGCACGCCAGGCTTCACTGTCCATCACCAACTCCCAGAGCTTGCTCAAACTCACGTCCATGGCATTGGTGATGCCATCCAACCATCTCATCCTCTGTCGTCCCCTTCTCCTCCTGCCTTCAATCTTTCCTGGCATGAGGGTCTTTCCCAAGGAATCCATTCTTTGCATCAGGTGGACTTTCAGCTTCAGCATCAGTCCTTCAATGAATATTCAAGACTGATTTCCTTTAGGATTGACTGGTTTGATCTCCTTGCAATCCAAGGGACTCTCAAGAGTCTTCTCCAACACCACAGCTCAAAAGCACCTTGCTGACTTTTAAAGCCTCTTAATTTTGCTTTTAACTCTAACTTCCTAGGAGGTCGTCCTTGTGTCTGAATGAATTTATATCAGCCATCAATTGCACAGAGTTATGCTCACTTCAGCTTGAGTCAGTAAGACTTCCATCTCTACCCATGGATTTGTTTCTAGGAGAAGCCCTTTCAAGGTTCAGAAGGTTTTCACTTCTGCACTAGGGTTCAATTTCTACCGGGTCCTTGCAGATCTGTGCAAATGTTGCCACCTCAGTGTGTGGCTGGCCTGGGCCCCTCCAGACTCCATTGTCTGTATTTGCATCCTCAGCCTAGAATATGCTGCCCTGACCTTGGATCCTCAGGAGGCTGCATCCAGTGGCCTGCCCCTCCTGACCAACTGCTACGTAGTCACTGCTAACATCAAGGCCGCTGGCTTGGCCATAGCCTACTCCTCCAAGCAGCAGAAGCTCCTTCAGTCAGGGCAGAGAAGCTGCCAGTCTCCGTTATCTGTCGCACTGGGTGAAATCTGCACGCCTATCAAGCTGGGAGCAGGCCCATCTACATTCCTACTGTTCTTATCAAGAGTTGAGGAGGTTTTTCACAATTCACCACTTCTCAGATTGCCATGGGGTGTTGTTCACTCCAAGAACACTTAAGTTGTTGTGTTTACTTGTCTATCTCTCTGGCTTCTCTCTGGGGAGAGGATTTGCCCAGCTTCTTGCTTGATCGTGGTTCAGCTTTGGGGGACATATTTTAGAATCTGTGATTTATCTCAGATTAAATAAGAGCCAGTTCAAATTACTTAAAAGCAGAGAACCATAATGAATAGAACTAGGCTTGTTTCACAAGGCAGCATGTCAGAAATACACTTTGCTTTTCTCATTTCATAAAGTTTTACAAAGTGCTTTAGGTGAAGGACTTTTGCCTTCTTTTCAAATACATGCAGGTGAGTTCTTGACTAAAGAAATCAGGAAAATCCTAAAGGAAACTCCATGGTGAGATTAAGTACCTATCTCATAGGCTAGTAAAGTAATGCTCAAAATTCTCCAAGGCAGGCTTCAGCAATATGTGAACCGTGAACTTTCTGAGGTTCAAGCTGGTTTTAGAAAAGGCAGAGGAACCAGAGATCCAATTGCCAACATCCTCTGGATCATGGAAAAAGCAAGAGAGTTCCAGAAAAACATCTGTTTCTGCTTTATTGACTATGCCAAAGCCTTTGACTGTGTGGATCACAATAAACTGTGGAAAATTCTGAAAGAGATGGGAATACCAGACCACCTGATCTGCCTCTTGAGAAATTTGTATGCAGGTCAGGAAGCAACAGTTAGAACTGGACATGGAAAAACAGACTGGTTCCAAATAGGAAAAGGAGTTCGTCAAGGCTGTATATTGTCACCCTGCTTATTTAACTTATATGCAGAGTACATCATGAGAAATGCTGGACTGGAAGAAACACAAGCTGGAATCAAGATTGCTGGGAGAAATATCAATAACCTCAGATATGCAGATGACACCACCCTTATGGCAGAAAGTGAAGAGGAACTAAAAAGCCTCTTGATGAAAGTGAAAGTGGAGAGTGAAAAGGTTGGCTTAAAGCTTAACATTCAGAAAACAAAGATCATGGCATCCGGTCCCATCACTTCATGGGAAATAGATGGGGAAACAGTGTCAGACTTTCTTTTTCTGGGCTTCAAAATCACTGCAGATGGTGACTGCAGCCATGAAATTAAAAGACGCTTATTCCTTGGAAGGAAAATTATGACCAACCTAGATAGCATATTCAAAAACTGAGACATTACTTTGTCAACTAAGGTTCGTCAAGTCAAGGCTATGGCTTTTCCTGTGGTCATGTATGGATGTGAGAGTTGGACTGTGAAGAAGGCTGAGCGCCGAAGAATTGATGCTTTTGAACTGTGGTGTTGGAGAAGACTCTTGAGAGTCCCTTGGACTGCAAGGAGATCCAACCAGTCCATTCTGAAGGAGATCAGCCCTGGGATTTCTTTGGAAGGAATGATGCTAAAGCTGAAACTCCAGTACTTTGGCCACCTCATGCGAAGACTTGACTCATTGGAAAAGACCCTGATGCTGGGAGGGATTGAGGGCAAGAGGAGAAGGGGACAACAGAGGATGAGATGGCTGGATGGCATCACTGACTTGATGGATATGAGTCTGAGTGACCTCCGGGAGTTGGTGATGGACAGGGAGCCCTGGCATGCTGCGATTCATGGGGTTGCAAAGAGTCAGACACGACTGAGCGACTGATCTTATCTGATCTGATCCCTTAGTTCACACTCACTGTTGACTGAGGGCTGTTTCTGTCTGAGAACTCTGGCAGTGTGAGGGTTTGAGCTGGTTAGAGTCCGGGAGTGCCCTGGTGGTCCCGTGATTAAGACTTGTGCTTTCGCTGTTGTGGGCCCAAGTTTGACCCCTGGTCAGGTCAGGGAACTAAGATCCTGCAAACTACGCAGCAAGGGGGAAAGAATGTCCCAAGCGTGAGAATGCAAACCAGATATCAATTGCAGGCCAAAAGTGATATTTGAAGCCCTATTTGAAAGGCTAACTTATGAGAATGCTTAATACTGGAAACAAAATATTTGGCAATGTCTCCACAACTACTTTATTTGAGAAAGAAGTGCACACCATCTGAAATGCAATCTGGAAAGAAGGCACCTCCATTACCTCAGAACATTAGAAGCAGGGTTTAGAGGCTGGTTTGAGGCTTTACAAAGGCTCTGGCAGTGGGTTGGGCTGCTTTCTGCTAGCAGAGGAGTTCGGGCCCCCTGCACATCCCATCAGAGCTCCAGCAATGATCAGATGTGTACTTAACAGCTGGGGGCGGGCAAGGACTTGGACTGGATTTAAATAGCAATGACCTTTGAGTAGAATTATCTCCATTTACCAGGGCACTCAAAAGGCACATGAGAAAATGTAAAATAATTCACTTGAGGCTCTTCCTTTTCGTTTAGCAAATTAAGCATAATTATGTGTCTAGACATGATAAAAAGCATTCTTTCCTTCACAGATTTGCATCTGAGCTCCGATGCTCTTGAAAGTCCACCAGAAGTTCCTTTTCTTTGTCAGGAAGGTCAGCATGTGTAGAAGAATCATTTGTTTTAATGGTTGTATAGACAAACATGAGTGGTTCTGCTCTGAAGCTGAACAGGATTCTTCCTCTGAGTAGCAGTCATGGAGAGGTTAAGCCACTTCCTGGCTGCCCTTCAATGAGCCACATGAGAGGACTCTTCAGAGAACGCTTGCTCTGCAACTGGTCTTCCTGGTCTTGAGCAAAGTGTACAGGTGTATCCTCAGATGAACTTCCTTGGGCACTTTCGTATTCTAGAATGTAATAAATGCTTGGGCGTGTGAGAGGGGCAAGAGGTAACGGTAATACACAGGCACCTCTTTATTCTAATCTTATAGTTTCTCCCAGGCATCAATTCCTTCTTACACATCCACAGTATCTACAGATTAAGTGTCAGCCCCGAGTCATGTTTGCAGATGTACAGTATTTCCTGGGCCTCTTTTGGAAGGGATGAAAGTAGATTCGTGATGAAAACCAGTGCAGAAAGGCCCAGTTTATTTTGACTCTTACAGATATGAGTGAGTGCATATGTGTGCGTTTCTGCACATGTCTGTCTGTGTGTGTCTCTGTGTGTGTGTGTGTACTAGGAAATGGTTACACTCCTATCAGTAGGTAAGGCAAACATCTCGTCCAATCAAAATTACCCTTGAAAATGTATCCCAGAATATCCATGACTGCCAGTTTTTCCTCCAGTGTTGAAATAGCTGCTCCTGAGTTGAACACCAGATGAAGCAGGTAAGTTGCATTTAGGGACCAAAACAAATGAACAAATGACTGATATTTAAACATCAGAATCACTGGCGCACAATGTGAGGGATAAACGACTGAGGCCAGAGGAGGGAACCACATTCGTGCCTCCCACGTCCTGCTTGCTTCAGGGACGCCAGGAGCGAAATACAGCCACCACAATTTAAATTAGCCCTTTATCTCATTTTAATTATCATTTTTAAATTAGCTGCTAAGCACACATAGATGAATTGTATTGGTTTAAACATGTGTGGTGCGCCTACATGATATATTCATAGTAAACCACACACACACACACACACACCTTTGGATTAGTGGTGATACATGCGTCTTATCTTCCACATTCTCCTAAAATTATTTTTCCCCATGGACCATGGCAAAGTACCAGCTGACTAGACATCTCTGAGAATCTTCCCTGATCAAACATGCAGCTCTAACGTTCTCCTCTATTAGAGCAAGTTCAACAATGGGATGTCATCAGGAGCTCCTTAATCAGTTAGGTACACTATCCTGTCCCTTGAGTTACCCTGATTATTTGAATGGTTTGATTTCCACAAGATTTGAAATTGCATATAAAAAAAGAACGGTGAGGGGAAACCCTGGGAGGAAGTCAAGGATACTTTCAGATGCCAGATGAAAAGCGGTGATAGACTCCCTCAAGTAATCAACACTCAGCTTTGTTTGGAACACAATTGATCTTGTCAGGGCTAAAAACCCATCTGCCTCCATTGTTGATATCCCCAACAAGGAAGAATAATTAGAAAATTCCGTAATTAGTGTTCCATTTAATCTTCCATTGTCAAGGTAAATACTTTGATTAAAGTAAGTAGCACTCAGGAGTAACTGCAAACCTATTTGAATTTCCATAAACTTATTTAATCTTCTTGCCTTTCACCATCTCAGGCAATATTGCCCTTCCTGAGGCTTGCAGGAACAGACAGGGATTTTCAGCAAAGCAAGTGAAGTGTTGGTTTTTACCAGGATCTGAACCCCGAGGAGCAGACTATCAGCCTTTCTTTTCTGCTGAATATACAGACGAGTTCAGAAGCCATCTTCAGGGTGCCCCTGCTAACAGGCTCCGCCTTCGAGGACCATGACACTCCCTCTGTGGCCCACGTGAGGGTCGCCGGGCACTGTAGTGCAGGCACGTTCCTGGGCCCACTGTTGGCTTCCCGTCATTGGATGGGGGCAGAGCTCAGGTATCGGAATTTCTATCTCCCCAGGAATTCTAAGGCAGAAATACTAGTTTTTCACTTCACCTCTGACTCCTGTTTACCTTATCACAGCTAATACTTATTGGTAGAGTTTGGGCCAAAGCAGCTTTGGGACTCAGCCGTTACTGTTGGAAAGCCCCCTAACCCCGGGATATTGTTTAGTTGCCAAGTTTTGTCCGACTCTGCAACACCATGGACTGTATAGCTTGCCAGGATCCCCCCTCCCTGGGATTTCCCAGGCAAGAACACTGGAGTGGGTTGCCATTTCCTCCTTCAGGGGATCTTCTTGACCCAGGGACTGAACCCACATCCACTGCATTGGCAAGCAGGTTCTCTACCTCTGAGCCGCGCAGCAGCCCCGCTTAGAAGTGTGAGTCCCACGGTGTTATCTCAGGGCTTCCCTGGTGGCTCAGCTGGTAAAGAGTCTGCCTGCAATGTGGGAGACCCTGGTTCCATTCCTGGGTCGGGAAGATCCCCTGCAGAAGGGATAGGCTACCCACTCCAGTATTCATGGGCTTCCCTGGGGGCTCAGATGGTAAAGAGTCCACCTGCAGTGTTGGAGACCTGAGTTCGATCCCTGGGTCGGGAAGATCCCCTGGAGGAGGGCATGGCAATCCACTCCAGTATTCTTGCCTGGAGAATCTCCATGGACAGAGGAGCCGGGTGGGCAACAGTTCATGGGGTCGCAAAGAGTGGGATACAGCTGAGCGACTAAGCACAGCACACCGTCATCTTTTATCTGCTTTCTTGATTTTAGCCTCTTACTCATTCATTTGTTAAACAAGTGTTTCTTGGTCACTTACTATGTGCAAAGCAGTTTTAGGTGCTGGGAATTTAGGAGTGTAAGACAAAAATATTGATATCAGCAGGGGCTTATATTCAAGTGAATGGAGACATCCAAGAAAGAAGTACTCGAGTGTTTAGAATATCCAGAGTGATGAATACAATGGAGAAAGTTAAAGCGAGGATCAGGAAGAAACTGTGGGAGGCATGTTCTGATTTTAAACTGGATTGACTCGATAGTTGGCAAGTTAGGTCTCTGAATGAGTTCACCTTGTAGCTGGGACCGCCCCCGTTTACTTGAGCTTTGCCCTCTGCTGAAAAGTAAAGCCGAAGGAGGGGAAAACAGAGAGAGAGAAACTGGCTCGGGCAGCTTGGTCACAGCCCCTGAGTCCAACTATGCCTCTGTTTTTAGATTTATCTTATTGAAATGTGATGCTGTGTCAGTTTCTAGTGTACAGCAAAGTGGTGCAGTTGTACATACATATAGTGGTTTGCATCCGCTAACCCCAGGTCCCCAGTCCATCCCCCCAGCCCCTCCTCCCTGCTGGGAACCACAGAATCTGCTCTCCGTTTTCGAGTCTTGTTGCTTCATACACAGTTCATTTGTGCCATAGTTTAGATCCCACGTGTAAGTGACATCACGCGATATTTGTCTTCGTGACTCACTTCATTAACTATGATCCTCTCCAGGTCCGTCCATGCTGCTCTAACGGCGTTGCTTCATTCTCTTCATGGCTGAGTAGTATTACATAGACTAATTTTAAGAATTAATTTATTTTAATTGGAAAATAATTTCTTTACGATATTGCGGTGGTTTTTGCCATTCCTCAACATGAATCACCCAGGGGTCACGTGTCCCCCCGACCCTGAACCCCCCTCCCACCTCCCTCCCCACCCCATCCCTCTGGTTGTCCCAGAGCTCTGGCTTTGACTGCCCTGCTTCATGCATCGAACTTGCACCGGTCATCTGCTTTACGTACGGTGATGTACACGCTTCAGTGCTGTTCTCTCAAATCATCCCACCCTCGCCCTCTCCCACAGAATCCAAAAGTCTGTTCTTTACATCTGTGTCTCTTTTGCTGTCTTGCACGTAGGACTTTTGTTACTGTCTCTCTAAACTCCATATGTATGCACTAATACACTGTATTGGTGGAGAAGGCGATGACGCCCCACTCCAGTGCTCTTGCCTGGAAAATCCCATGGATGGAGGAGCCTGACCATGGGGTCGTGAAGAGTCAGACACGACTGAGCGACTTCACTTTCACTTTCCACTTTCATGCATTGGAGAAGGAAATAGCAACCCACTCCAGTGTTCTTGCCTGGAGAATCCCAGGAATGGGGGAGCCTTGTGGGCTGCCGTCTATGGGGTTGCAGAGTCGGACACAAATGAAGCGAAGTAACAGCAACAGCATACTGTATTGGTGTTCTCTTTCTGATTTACCTCACTCTATAATAGGCTCCAGTTTCATCCACCTCATTAGAACTGACTCAAATGTGTTCTTTTTTACAGCTGAGTCATACTCCATTATGTATATGTACCACTGCTTTCTCATCCATTCGTCTGCTGATGGACTCTAGGTTGCTTCCATGTCCTGACTACTGTAAACAGTGCTGCGGTGAACACTGGGGTACACGTGTCTCTTTCAGTTACGGTTTCCTCGGTGTGTATGCCCAGCAGTGAGATTGCTGGGTCCTATGGCAGTTCTATTTTCAGTTTTTTAAGGAATCTCCACATTGTACTCCACAGTGGCTGTACTAGTTTGCACTCACACAAACAGTGTAAGAGGGTTCCTTTTTCTCCACACCCTCTCGAACATTTATTATTTGTAGACTTTTTGATGGCGGCCATTCTGCCTGGTGTGAGATGAACCTCACTGTGGTTTTGATCTGCATTTCTCTAACAATGAGTGATGTTGGGCATCTTTTCATGTGTTTGTTAGCCATCTGTACATCTTCTTTGGAGAAATGTCTGTTTAGTTCTTTGCTCAATTTTTGGTTGGGTTCTCCGTTTTTCTGGTATTGAGCTGCATGAGCTCCTTCTATATTTTGTAAGTTAATTCTTTGTCAGTTGTTTCCTTTGCTATTATTTTCTCCCATTCTGAAGGCTGCCTTTTCACCTTATAGTTTCCTTCATTGTAAAAAACCTTTTAAGTTTAATTAGGTCCCATTCGTTTATTTTTGTTTTTATTTCCATTACTCTGAGAGGTGGGTCATAGAGAATCTTGCTGGAATTTATGTCAGAACGTGTTCTGCCTATGTTTTCCTCTAAGAGTTTTATAGTTTCTGGTCTTAAATTTAGGTCTTTAATCCATTTTGAACTTATTTTTGTGTATGGTGTTAGAAAGTGTTCTGCTGCTGCTGCTGCTGCTAAGTCGCTTCAGTCGTGTCTGACTCTGTGCGACCCCATACAGGGTAGCCCACCAGGCTCCCCCATCCCTGGGATTCTCCAGGCAAGAACACTGGAGTGGGTTGCCATTTCCTTCTCCAATGCATGAGAGTGAAAAGTGGAAGGGAAGTCGCTCAGTCATGTTCGACTCTTAGCGACCTCACGGACTATAGCCCACTAGGCTCCTCTGTCCATGGGATTTTCCAGGCAAGAGTACTGGAGTGGGGTGCCATTGCCTTCTAGTTTCATTCTTTTACAAGTGGTTGACCAGTTTTCCCAGCACCACTTGTTAAAGAGATTATCTTTTCTCCATTGTATATTTTTGCCTCCTTTGTCAAAGATAAGGTGTCCATAGGTACATGGATTTCTCTCTGGGCTTTCTATTTTGTTCCATTGATCTGTATTTCTGTCTTTGTGCCAGTACCATGCTGTCTAGATCATTGTAACTTTGTAGTATAGTCTAAAGTTGGGAAGGTTGATTCTTCCAGTTCCATTCTTCTTTCTCAAGATTGCTTTGGCTATTCCAGGTTTTTTTGTGTTTCCTTACAAATTGCGAAAAGAAAGATTTGTTTTAGTTCTGTGAAAAATACTCTTGGCAATTTGATAGGGATTGCATTGAATCTATAGATTTATTTGGGTAGTATATTCATTTTTAGTATATTGATTCTTCCAATCCACATACATGGTATATTTCTCCATCTGTTTGTGTCCTCTTTGATTTCTTTCATAAGTGTTTGATAGTTTTCTATGTATAAGTCTTTTGTTTCTTTAGGTTAAAATTTTTCCTAAGTATTTTATTTTTTTGTTGCAATGGTGATTGAAATTATTTCCTTAATTTCTCTTTCTGTTTTTTAATTATTAGTGTATAGGAATGCAAGGGATTTCTGTGTATTACTTTTATATCCTGAAAGTTTATTATATTTATTGATTAGCTGTAGTAATTTTCTGGTGGTGTCTTTAGAGTTTTCTATGTAGAGGATCATGTCATCTGCAAACAATGAGAGTTTTAAATCTTCTTTTCCAATCTACATTTCTTTTATTTCTTTTTCTTCTCTGATTACTGTGACTAGGATTCCAAAACTATGTTGAAGAGTAGTGGTGGGAGTGGGCACCCTTGTTTTGTTCCTGATTTTAGAGGAAACACTTTCAGTGTTTTGCCATTGAGGATGATGTTTGCTGTGGGTTTGTCATCTACGGCTTTTATTATGTTGAGGTATGTTCCTTCTATGCCTGCTTTCTGGAGAGCTTTTATTTTTTTTTTATCATAAATGGATGTTGAATTTTGTCAAAGGCTTTCTCTGCATCTATTGAGATAATCATATGAGTTTTTTTAATCAATCTGTTGATATGGTGTATCACATTGTTTGATTTGTGAATATTGAAGAATCCTTGCATCCCTGGGATAAAGATAGGTTGGTCATGATATATGCTCTTTTTAAAATGTTGTTGGTCCTGTTTGCTAGAATTTTGTTAAGGATTTTTGCATCTATGTTCATCAGTGATATTGCCCTGTAGTTTTTTTTTTGTGTGTGGCATCTTTGTGTGGTTTGGTGTTAGGGTAATGGTGGCCTCATATAATGGAGGTTTATCATCCTCTGTGATTTTCTGGAAGAGTTTGAGTAGGATAAGTGTTAGCTCTTCTCTAAATTTTTGGTAGAATTCACCTGTGAAGCCATCTGGTCCTGGGCTTTTCTTTGTTGGAAGATTTTGATGACAGCTGCAATTTCCATGCTTGTGATGGGTCTATTAAGATTTTCTATTTCTTCACAGGAGGAGAAGGGTATGACAGAGGATGAGATGATTGGATGGCATCACCAACTTGATGGATATGAGTTTGAGCAGGCTCTGGGAGTTGGTGATGGACAGATGGACAGGGAAGCCTGCTGTGCTGCAGTCCATGGGGTCACAAAGAGTTGGACATGATTGAGTGACTGAACTGAACTGAACTGAGTTTTGGAAGATTATACTTTTCTAAGAATTTGTCCATTTCTTCCAAGTTGTCCATTTTATTGGCGTGTAATTGCTCATAGCAATCTCCTATGATCTTTTGTATTTCCTGTGTTGTCTATTGTGATTTCTCCATTTTCATTTCTAATTTTATTTATTTGATTCTTCTCCATTTTTCCTTGATGAGTCGGCTACTGGTTTTTCTATTTTATTTAGCTTCTCAAAGAACCAGCTTTTAGTTTTATGGATCTTTAGTCTCTTTCATTTCTTTTTCATTTATTTCTGCTCTAATTTTTATGATTTCTTTCCTTCTACTAACTTTGGGGTTCTTCTTTCTTTTTCTAGTTGCTTTAGCTGTAAAGTTAGGTTGTTTATTTGATGTTTCTCTTATTTTCTGAGGTAGACTTGTATTGCTATGAACCTCCCTCTTAACACTGCTTTTCCTGAATCCTATAGGTTTGGGGTTGTTATGTTTTCATTTTCATTAGGTTCTATGCATATTTTGATTTCTTCCATGATCTGTTGGTTATTCAGAAGTGTGTTATTTAGCCTTCGTATGTTTGTGCTTTTTATAGTTGTTTTTTTCCCCTGTAGTTGATATCTAATCTTACCACACTGTAATCAGAAAAGATGCTTGAAATTATTTCAAATTTTAAAAAATTTACCAAGGTTAGATTTATAGCCCAGGATATTTTTTTTAGAAAGACATTTTGTAAGGAAGCTATTAAGCCCACTTCTCCATTTTTTTAGTAAGACAAAGCATTAAATTCCCTTTCTGATTATATAAAGAATGCATTGTATTTGTCCTTTTCAACCAAAAATTCTAACATAAATTCTGACATTTATGTTTCAGAAATAAAACCTAGTTTTCTTACTATGTAAGAATATTATAGAAAATACAGGAAGGCACAGATTAAAAAATAAATCTTAGAGGATCACTGTAATGTTTTTCTAAGTATGGCTTAATTGAACCAAACTCTATTGATGTGTATTTACAGTTTTTTTTAATCACTGTTGTTGGCAATGCCTCCCAAGAAAATTGTAAGAAACATCTTTGAGATGAATTCTTCCCCATCTATAGTACTTCCCTTAGGATAATTACTGGAAGTGGAATTGCAGGCTCAAACAGCATACGCATATCTGTACCTTTTGAAATGAAACAGTCAGTTTGCCCTCAGTTACAGTTGTTACCAGTTTTGAGCACCATTATAAGTAGATTAAAGTACTTATTTCTTTATAGATTCAACAACAGAAAATGGAAAAAAGTTTTACTCTCTTTCTCTTATCAAATCAGGGATATCATTATTTTATATGCATGCATATTTTTCATTCCATGTAAGATTCCTTTTTCCAGCCTATTAAGAATTTAATATGTTTCTTCCTTTGTGAA
Source organism: Tragelaphus eurycerus (assembly GCA_935064755.1). NCBI lineage: Eukaryota > Metazoa > Chordata > Mammalia > Artiodactyla > Bovidae > Tragelaphus > Tragelaphus eurycerus. Next base: position 797,147 of record CAKXYN010000019.1, on the reverse strand, counting down.
TTGACAGTTCCTTGATTCTAATGCCTTTAAAATATCTGAGTACCTATCGTGTTCTAATTGACTTTTTAAGCAGTCTTACCAGTATGTCTGGCCATGCTGTGGCCCTCCCTCACCGTTTCACCAGCAGGTCTGGCTGTGCTGTGGTCCTCACCGTTTCACCAGCGCATCTGGCCGTGCTGGGGTCCTCACTATTTCACCAGCGGGTCTGGCTGTGCTGGGGTCCTCACCGTTTCACCAGCGCATCTGGCCGCGCCGCGGTCCTCACCATTTCACCAGCGGGTCTGGCCGAGTTGCGGTCCTCACCGTTTCACCAGCGCATCTGGCCGCGCCGCGGTCCTCACCATTTCACCAGCGGGTCTGGCCGAGTTGCGGTCCTCACCATTTCACCAGCGCATCTGGCCATGCTGGGGTCCTCACTATTTCACCAGCGGGTCTGGCCGAGCTGCGGTCCTCACTGCTGCACAGGCTTTCTCTGTTGTGGCACAGGGGCCACTCTCCAGTGGTGGTGTGCTGGCTTCTCTCTGCAGTGACTTCTCTGTTTGAGGAGCAGGGCGTCGAGGGTGCCTGGGTTTCCACGGCTGCGGCCCGTGGGCTCAGCAGCTGTGGCTCCTGGGCTCTAGGGCACAGGCTCAGAGGTTGTGGAGCAAGGGCTTAGTCTGTCCATGGCACGTGGGATCTCCCCAGACCAGGGATTGAGCTTGTGTCTCCTGCACTGGCTGGTGGATTCTTTATCACTGAGTCACCAGGGAAGCCCTCTAATTGACTTTTAATAATGCTTTATATATTAATTATGTTCCTTTGTCGATGACAAAAATTCAAATTTATTTATTGTGCCCAAAACAATAAGTTCTTCATATACCATTTAATTTTCCTGCTTTAATAATATGATCTGTTATCATGCTTTAATCTTAATTATACACTGTCCAAGATTTTCACTTAACCAATGATGAAATTGCAATTTAGAGAAATGAACCTGTTGGAAATCACACAGCAAGGAAACAATAGACTTGGAATTTCAAGTCAGGTCCATTGAATCCAAACCTGTGTATAGCAAAATGCTAAGTTGCTACTGGGGCTTCCCTGGTGGCTCAGAGGTAAAGAATCTGCCTGCCAGTGCAGGAGATACAGGTTTGATCCCTGGGTTGGGAAGGTCCCCTGGAGAAGGAAATGGCAACCCACTGTAGTGTTCTTGCCTGGAGAATCCCATGGACAGAGGAGCCTGGTAAGCTACAGCCCGTGGGGTTGCAAAGAGTCAGACAATTTAGCAACTAAAAACAACAGCACAAGTTGCTACCGATTCTTGTTTCCTCTCTATTTCATAGTTCAAGAATCAGCAGACTACATTTCTCAGGTCAGATCTGGCCTGCCACCTGACTTTTTAAATAAAGTTTTATTGTAACCCAGCCACACAGTCATTTATTGTTACTCTCCTGTTACAAGGGCAGACTTGAGTGGCTGTGACAGAGACCTCATGCCTACTCTGTGCAGCCCTAAGATATTTCCCATCTGGCCCTTAACAGCACAAGTCTGCTGACTACTGCAGTAGCTTTTTGCTTCTTGGAAACAATGCGGATATTGGAGGTCCTGAATCTGTCTTCTGTCTCTCTGTATCTTAGTGTTCTCTCAACATTTCTACTTAGAATTAAGTAAACTGCTATCATGCTTTTATTTTAGCTACATGTGGTACAAAACTGTGATGCATTGCCTCTATGATACTTTCATTTAAAAACTAGCTGCTGCTGCTGCTAAGTCACTTCAGTCGTGTCCGACTCTGTGTGACCCCATAGACGGCAGCCCACCAGGCTCCCCCGTCCCTGGGATTCTCCAGGCAAGAACACTGGAGTGGGTTGCCATTTCCTTCTCCAATGCAGGAAAGTGAAAAGTGAAGTCGCTCAGTCATCTCCGACTCTTAGCAACCCCGTGGACTGCGGCCTACCAGTCTCCTCCATCCATGGGATTTTCCAGGCAAAGTACTGGAGTGGGGTGCCATTGCCTTCTCTGAAAAACTAGCTAGCATTTTTTATTTCCAAAATATCTTATTCTCAGCCCCATATTTCTTAGCATTTTGCCTTGTTTTAATGACGCAGCATCTTCTTGAATGTCATTAAGAGTACTGTTTATCTTTTTAAAGACGTTATTTTGAATGAAAGCTGGTTTCCTTATGAGGATTGCTTCTGGTATTTAATCAGGTGTTCTATGAATTTCTGACTTTGTCATCGCTGGAAGTCACTGTGGAGCTCTCTCAACAAAGGAATTGTTGTTCAGCCACTCAGTTGCGTCCGACTCTTTTGAGATCCCATAGTGTAGCCCACCAGGCTCCTCTGTCCATGGAATTCTCTAGGCACAAATACTGGAGTGGGCTGCCATTTCCTTCTCCAGGGGATCTTCCCATCCCAGGGATCAAACCCAGGTCTCCTGCATTGCAGGCTGATTCTTTACTATGTCCATGGTCCAACTTAAAAACCCAGGTGGGTTTTCCTTCTGGTGGCCTCCCAGTTCCCTCCTGCACACAGGTATCCTCGGCCTACTGCCCACGTGCCAGCTCTGCCCCGATGTTGTTGTAGGAAGCTGGACTGTGTGCATGTGTGTGCAGGCACTTGTGGGGAGGTAGGCTGTGAGGACTGTATTCCTAACCCTCTGCCTCTCTCTGTGTTACGGGTAAAATTCCTCTGGATCTTCACTGCTGTGAAAATTTAGTGTGCTTCTGTGATATTATGATCTATAAGAAATATATATTTGGTGACTAAAATAGATGTGCATTTAGGGTGTGTGTGTGTGTGTGTGTGTGTGTGATGTACGTGCACACACACTCAGTGGTGTCAAACTCCTCACGACCACATGGACTGTTTGTAGCCCACCAGACTTCTCTGTGCCTGGGATTCTCTAGGCAAGAATTCTGGAGTGGGTTGCATTTCCTTCTCTAGGGGATCCACCCAACCCAAGGACTGAACCTGAGTCTCCTGCGTTGCAGACAGATTCCTCACCACTGAGTCACTGGGAAAGCCCCCTGTCCTTGGTAGATGGTGTAGAATTGAGTTGAATTCTCATATACCATGCTGGTGTCTGAGATTTGCTTGTTGAGTGAGAAGCCCCACACACATGTGTTGAAATTGGGTGCAAGAACCCTTATCAGTGTCTAAGAAGAACTCATCAGGTGGACAGATATGTTTCCTTTCATGATGATGTAATGGAATTTATTTTGGCAAATAGTATTAGTTCTTTTAGTAGGAGGTTGGGTCCTTCCTAGGCGTCAAGGCAGGTGAACCTCTATTCTCCATCCCTTCTTAGTATTTAATAGAAATAAATCTGTGGAAACATTTACGTTGGAAGAATGTATTATGCAAGAGCTGATTGTTCTTAGTATGTAGTATTTTAGATGAACCTCGATAGAACTTGTTAGGTAAGATACATTTGCTAAATAAGCTGAGGCAGCAGACTGGCCCTAAGGCTGGAACACAGTGTGCAGATCAGCAGCGATGAGGACTCACCACACAGTGCAGGACACGGAGCACCGGGAAGCTCGCTCCCAGCCCACATAGTGCAGGAGACAGAGCACCGGGAAGCTCGCTCCCAGCCCACATAGTGCAGGAGACCGAGCACCGGGAAGCTCGCTCCCAGCCCACACAGTGCAGGAGACGGAGCACCGGGGAGCTCGTTCCCAGCCCACACAGTGCAGGAGACGGAGCATCGGGAAGCTCGCTCCCAGCCACACGCCGCGTTTCCAGGGCTGTTGACAAGCTCCTCTACCTCAGGAAGATGGCAAACATGACAGAGAATTGTCTGGAAATAGAGTCACAGTGTTGAAGATTGTTTTCAAATTTTGTTGGGGCTTCCAGAAGGAAAATAGAACAATAATATGAGTGACTTTAATCAGTGGAAAAAAAATATGAATAATGAGAAGTTATAGGGAGACTTTTTTGGTTTATAATAAGTAATATCATCTATATTTATTTTTAGTTTAGAAAGAGATGTCCTTCTAACAGAGGTATCCCCAAACTGAATAGGTCACTTTCTGAAAAACATTAGATCATTTTAGTTGAGGTTAATTTGAGATTAAAGTAAGCTTTGATTTGAATAACTAAGTGTGACCCCAGGGCAAATTACCAAACTTCTATCAGCCACTAGTTCTAAATTCTCACATGTACCCAAGTATTCACTGAAACACTATTTACAATAGCTATGAAATGGAAGCAACATTATCAAGGCTTCATATTATTGATAAAACGGCCTTATCATTCCATTGACAGATGAATGGTAAGGACGTTTTGGTACAAATACACAATGGAATATTACTCAGCTATAGCTATGGCTGTTTCCACTGTTTCCCCATCTGTTTGCCTTGAACTGATGGGACCAGATGCCATGATCTTAGTTTTCTGAATGTTGAGTTTTAAGCCAACTTTTTTACTCTGCTCTTTGACTTTCATCAAGAGGCTCTTTAGTTCTTCTTCATTTTCTGCCATAAGGCTGGTATCATCCGCATATCTGAGGTTATTGATATTTCTTTGGGCAATCTTGATTCCAGCATGCACTTCATCCAGCCCAGAATTTCTCATGATGTACTCTGCAGAGAAGTTAAATAAGCAGGGTGACAATATACAGCCTTGACGTACTCCTTTTCCAATTTGGAGCCAGTCTGTTGTTCCATGTCCAATTCTAACTATTGCTTCTTGACCTGCGTACTGATTTCTCAGGAGGCAGGTCTGGTGATCTGGTATTCCCATCTCTTGAAGAATTTTCCACAGTTTCTTGTGATCCACACAGTCAAAGGCTTTGGCATAGTCAATAGAGCAGAAGTAGTTGTTTTTCTGGAATTCTCTTGGTTTTTTCTTTAATCCAGTGGATGTTGGCAATCTGATTTCTGGTTCCCCTGCCTATTCTAAATCCAGATTGAACATCTGAAGTTCATGGTCCACATACTGTTGAAGCCTGGCTTGGAGAATTTTGAGCATTACTTTGCTAGAGTGTGAGATTTGGGCTCCAAAATCACTGCAGATGGTGAATGCAACCATGAAATTAAAAGATGCTTGCTCCTTGGAAGAAAAGTTACGACCAATCTAGACAGCATATTAAAAAGCAGAGACTTTACCAACAAAGGTCCATCTAGTTAAATCTATGTTTTTTCCTGTATTCAGATATGGATGTGAGAGTTGGACTATAAAGAAAGCTGAGTGCCAAAGAATTGATGCTTTTGAACTATGGTGTTGGAGAAGACTCTTGAGCGTCCCTTGGACTGCAAGGAGATCCAATCCATCAATCCTAAAGGAAATCAGCCCTAAATATTCTTTGGAAGGAGTTATAACTGAAGCTGAAACTCCAATCCTTTGGCCACCTGATGCGAAGAACTGACTCATTGGAAAAGACCCTGATGCTGGGAAAGGTTGAAGGTGGGAGGAGAAGGGGATGACAGAGGATGAGATGGTTGGATGGCATCACCGACTCAATGGACATGAATTAGAGTAGGCTCCAGAAGTTGGTAATGGACAGGGAATCCTGACCTGCTGCAGTCAATGAGGTTGCAAAGAGTCAGACACGACTGAGCAGCGGAATGGACTGACTAGCTGTAGCTATAGCTTAGTTTATACATGTATATAGTTACATCTCTCTCTCTCTCTCTCTCTCTCTATATATATATATATATATATATATATATATACTTTTTTATAAAAAAGGAACACATTTTTTGTTTATAAAGGAACACATTTGAGTTAATTCTAATGAGATGGATGAACCTGGAGCCTATTATACAGAGTGAAGTAAGTCAGAAAGAGAAAGACAAACATTGTATATTAATGTATGTATATAGAACTTAGAAAGACGGTATTGATGACACTACACGGAGGGCAGCAAGGGAGACAGGGATGGAAAGAACAGACTGTTGGTCTCAGTGAGAGAAGGTGAGGGTGGGCTGATTTGAGAGAATAGCTCTGAAGCATGTACACTCAGTTTAGTTGTTAAGTCATTCAGTCATATTTGACTCTTTGTGACCCCATGAACCATAGCATGCCAGGCTTCCCTGTCCATCACCAACTCCCAGAGTCTGCTCAAGCTCATGTCCATCAAGTCGGTGATGCCATCCAAGCATCTCATCCTCTTTCATCCCCTTCTCCTCCTGACTTAAATCATTCCCAGCATCAGGGTCTTTTCCAAAGAGTCAGTTCTTCACATCAAGTGGCCAAAATATTGGAATTTCAGCTTTACATCATCAGTCCTTCCAATGACTATTTAGGACTGATTTCATTTAGGACTGACTGGTTTAAACTCCTTGCTGTCCAAGGGGGCTCTCAAGAGTCTTCTCCCACACCACAATTCAAAAGCATCAGTTCTTCAGTACTTAGCTGTCTTTATGATCCAACTCTCACATCCATACATGACTACTGGAAAAACCATAGCTTTGACTAGATGGTCCTCTATTGGCAAAGTAATGTCTGCTTTTTAATATGCTGTCTAGGTTGATCATAGCTTTTCTTCCAAGGAGCAAGCTTCTTAATTTCATGGCTGCAGTCACGATCTGCAATGATTTTAGAGCCCCAGAAAATGAAGTCTATCACTATTTCCATTGCTTCCCATCTATTTGCCATGAAGTGATGACCAGACGCCATGATTTCAGTTTTCTGAATGTTGAGCTTTAAACCAACTTTTCACTCTCCTCTTTCACTTTCATCAAGAAGCTCTTTTGTTCTTCAATTTCTGCCATAAGGGTGGTGTCATCTGCATATCTGAGGTTATTGATATTTCTCCCAGAAATCTTGATTCCAGCTTGTGCTTCATCCAGCCTCGCATTACACATGATATACTCTGCATATATGTTAAATAAGTAGGGTGACAATATACAGCCTTGACATACTTCTTTCCCAATTTGGAACCAGTCCATTTTTCTAGGTCCCATTCTATCTGTTGCTTCTTGACCTACATAAAGATTTCTCAGGATGCAGATAAGGTGGTCTGGTATGCCCATCACTTTAAAAATTTTCCAGTTTGTTGTGATCCACACAGTCAAAGGCTTTGGCATAGTAAATAAAGCAGAAATAGATATTTTTTTGAAACTCTCTTGCTTTTGGTGATCCACTGGATGTTGGCTATTTGATCTCTGGTTCCTCTGTCTTTTATAAATCCAGATTGAATATCTGAAAGTTCTTGGTTCATGTACTGTTGAAGCTAGCTAAGAGAATTTTGAGCATTACTTTGTTAGCTTGTGAGATGAGTATAATTGTGCAATAGTTGAGCATTCTTTGGCATTGCCTTTCTTTGGGATTGGAATTAAAACTGACCTTTTCTTGCCCTGTGGCCATCAAATTTGCTGACATACTGAGTGCAACACTTTCAGAGCATCATCTTTTAGGACTTGAAATAGCTCAGCTGGAATTCCATCACCTCTACTAGCTTTGTTCGTAGTGATGCTTTCTAAGGCCCACTTGACTTCACCTTCCAGGATGTCTGGCTCAAGGTGAGTGATCACACCATTGTGGTTATCTGGGTTGTGAAGATCTTTTTTATACAGTTCTTCTGTGTATTCCTGCCACCTCTTCTTAATATCTTCTGCTTCTGCTAGGTCCATGCCATTTCTGCCTTTATCCAGCCCATTTTTGCATGAAATGTTCCCTTGGTATCTCTAATTTTCTTGAAGAGATCTCTAGTCTTTCCCATACAATTGTTTCCCTCTATTTCTTTGCATTGATCACTGAGGAGTCCTTTCTTATCACTCCTTGCTCTTCTTTGGAACTCTGCATTCAAATGGGTATAACTTACCTTTTTTCCTCTGCCTTTCATTTCTCTTCTTTCTCAGATATTTGTCAAGCCACCTCAGACAACCATTTTTCCTTTTTGCATTCTTTTTCTTGGGGATGGTCTTGATCACTACCTCCTGTACAGTGTCACAAACCTCTGTCCATAGTTCTTCAGGCACTCTATCAGATCTAATACCTTGAATCTATTTGTCATTTCCACTGTGTAATCATCAGGGATTTGATTTAGGTCATATCTAAATGGTCTAGTGGTTTTCCCTACTTTCTTCAATTTAAGTCTGAATTTGGCAATAAGGAGTTCATGATCTGAGTCACAGTCAGCTCCCGTTCTGGTTTTTGCTGACTGTATAGTATTTCTCCATCTTTGGCTGCAAAGAATATAATCAACCTGATTTCAGTATTGACCGTCTGGTGATGTCCATGTTTTGAATTGTTTCTTATGTTGTTGGAAGAAGGGATTTGCCATGACAAGTCCATTCTCTCGAGAAAACTCTGTTAGCCTTTGCCCTGCTTCATTTTGTACTCTAAGGCCCAAATTGTATATTACTCCAGTTATCTCTTGACTTCCTACTTTTGCATTCCAGTCCCCTATGATGAAAAGTGTATCTTTTTAAGGTGTTATTTCTAGAACATCTTGTAGGTCAGCATAGAACCATTAAACTTCAGCTTCTTCAGCATTAGTGGTTGGGGAATAGACTTGGATTACTGTGATATAGAATGGCTTGCCTTGGAAATGAACAGAGATCTTTCTGTCATTTTTGAGATTGCACCCAGGTACTGCATTTTGGACTCTTTTGTTGACTATGAGGGCTACTCCTTTTCTTCCAAGGGATGCTTGCTTACATTAGTAGATATAATGGTCATCTGAGTTAAACTCACCTATTCACTTAGTCGTGTATGACTCTTTGCAACTCCTTAAACTACAGCATGCCAGGCTTCCCTGTCCATCACCAACTCCTGGAGCTTGCTCAAACTCATGTTCATTGAGTCTATGATGCTATCCAACCATCTCATCCTCTGTCATCCCTTTTCCTCCTGCCTTCAATCTTTCCCAGCATCAGAATCTTTTCTAAGGAGTCAGTTCTTCACATTAGGTAGCCAAAGTTTTGAAGTTTCAACTTCAGCATCAGTCCTTCCAATTAATATTCAGGACTGATTTCTTTAGGATGGACTGGTTGGATCTCCTTGAAGTCCAAGGGGCTCTCAAGAGTCTTCTACACCACAGTTCAAAAGCCTCAGTTCTTCAGTGCTCAGCTTTCTTTATAGCCCAACTCTTACATCCATATATGACTGATGGAAAAACTATAGCTTTGACTAGATGGCCCTTTGTTGACAAAGTAATGCCTCTGCTTTTTAATATGGTGTCTTGGTTGGTCATAGCTTTTCTTCCAAGGAGCAAGCATCTTTTAATTTCATGGCTGCATTCACCATCCGCAGTGATTTTGGAACCTAAGAAAATAAAATCTCTCATTGTTTCCCCACCTATTTGCCATGAAGAGATCGGACCAGATGCCATGATCTTAGTTTTTTGAGTGTTGAATTGGTTGAATGTTGATATAATGGTCACCTGAGTTAAATTTGCTGATTCTAATCCATTTTAGTTCACTGATCCCTAAAATGTCAACGTTCACTCTTGCCTTCTCCTTTTTGACCACTTTCAATTTACCTTAATTCATGAACCTAACATTCCAGGTTCCTATGCAATATTGTTCTCTTCCAACATTGGACTTTACTTCCATTACCAGTCACATCCACAACTGTGTCTTATTTTCACTTTGGCTCCATCTCTTCATTCTTTCTGGAGTTATTTCTACACTGATCTCCAATAGCATATTGGGCACCTACCGACTTGGGAAGTTCATCTTTCAGTGTCCTAACTTTTTGCCTTTTCATACTGTTCATGGGGTTCTCAAGGCAAGAATACTGAAGTGGTTTGCCATTCCCTTATCCAGTGGACCATGTTTTGTCAGAACTCTCCAACATGACCCTTCCATCTTGGGTGGTCCTACACGGCATGACTCATAGTCTCATTGAGTTAGACAAGGCTGTGGTGCATGTGATTAGATTGGTTAGCTTTCTGTGATTGTGGTTTTCAATCTGTCTGCCCTCTGTTGAATAAGGATAAAGGGCTACAGAAGCTTCCTGATGGGAGAGATAGACTGTATGGGAAACTGGGTCTTGTTCTGACCATGCTCAGTAAATATTTAATCCAGTTTTCTACTGATGGGTGGGACTGTGTTCCGTCCCCATTGTTTGACCTGAGGCGTGCTGACCTAGGCCTCCACTGGAGACTCCTGGACACTCACGGGAAAGTCCAGCTCAGTCTCTTCTCAGCACACTCCTCTTTTCTCCTGGGTCCTGGTGCAGACAATATTTTGTCTGCACCCTCCAAGAGTCTGTTTCCCCAGTCCTGTGGAAGTTCTGTAATCCAATCCCACTGGCCTCTGAAGTCAAATTCCCTGGGGATTCTCAGTCCCTTTCCCAGATCCCCAGATTGGGAAATCTTCTATGGATCCTAGAACTTCTTAACAGTGTGAGAATTTCTTTGGTATAACTGTTCTGCAGTGTGTGGTTCCTCTGCTCGGTGGCTGTATGATAGGGCCAGTTATGACCTCCTCCAAGATGGCTTATGCCCCATGCTGGGTGACCCAGGTCTGCTGCGGCCCATACAGGACCGTGTACACTACCATATGTGAAACTGCGAATTCGACAACCAGTTCAAATTTGATTCATGCAGCAGGGCCTTCAAAGCCTGTGCTCTGGGACAGCCCAGAGGGATAGGGGGTGGGTTTTTGGATAGTGTGGACGCGTGTATGTATCTGCGGCTGGTTCACGTTGATGTATGGAAAAGCCATCACAACGTTGAAAAATAATTATCCTCCAATTAACATAAATTAATTAAAAACAAATTTTAAAAGTGATAATAGCAGTAATATTCATAAGTGCTGTTATAACAGTAAAAGTATAATGAAATATTCTTAGAACAGCTTGCACACTCAGCAAATATGTTCATGCTGCCCTTGATGAGTAGTGAGCTTCCTGTTTCCCAAGTGTATTCAGGTAGAGTAGGGATGTGGTGCCCAGGATAGTACATAGAGGATTCTGATGTTGAATTGGAGATTGGATTAGATTGTTTGGGGGTTTCCCTTGTAGCTCAGACAGTAAAGAATCTGCCTGCCAATGTAAGAGACCTAAGTTTGATCCCTGAGTCAGAAAGATTCCCTGGAGAAGGAAATGGCAACCCAGTCCACTCTTCTTACCTGGAAAATTCCATGGGAAGAGGGCCCTGGTGGGCTACTGTCCGTGGGGTCGCAGAGTTGACACGACTGAGCATGCACGCATGATGATGGTCAAGTAAGTTTTGGTCACATATGAACTGACTTTAATTTGCATATATTTTGGTTTGCTCATTTGTCCCAACAAACATTTACTAACTGCCAGTTACGTACCAGGGCCAGGCTAAGTGCTGGAATGCCAACTGATAAAGGAGATAAGCTAAATCCTTGGTATCTTAGAACTTGTGCTTCAAGAGGGCGAGGAGATGAGAAATAAACTTTAAGAAGCAAGGAAACATCAGATAGTGGTAAATGCTCTGCTTTAAATTAAAGGAGAAATAAGTAACAGAGTGTGACGGGAAGGCCTCTGTATGTGAAGCCACTGAGATGATGGATTTGCTCCTTAAAGCAGCACAGCCTAACTCAGTCTGACTAATTCAGTGAGTGCCTGTAGTACAGGGTATGGTTAGTGACACAGGTGAAGGCCAGATAACACTGGGCTTTTGGATCAGAATAAAATGAGGATTTGTGAACAAAAGGCATGAACAGCCCCTGGACTGCAGGTAACTTTTGTGATTTCTCAGTTACTAATTCACAGCATTGCTGTAACTCATCTCTCAAACCCAGATCCCTAAAAATTTGCGTGCTCTGCTGAGGTTCTATCTCTTTACCCTACACCAACTACATAATGGCATGGGAAAGTCAACCACAGATACTTTATGGATTTGGGGGCAAAAGAAAGCAAAAGATGCCTCAAGTCCTGAAAGCACGTCTTCTTAGTCTTCACTCCTCGGTCATTTTTTCTTCACTATAACCACTGTTTTTCTCTCTTTGTTTTGTTTTGCTTTCTGACTTTTGGCAAAGTAATTTGCCAAGAAGTATTTATCAAATAAAGGGCTAATTTATAAGTATTTGTTGTAATTTTATTCTTCTATCTTTGTGTTTCCTTTTAAAGAAGGAAAGATTGCCAAATTCCAAACTTCATCAAATGCACACCTGAGTGCTAAATCTGAGTCATAATGAACAGGAAATAAGCCAAACAACCATATTCGTTTTTTGTCAGCAATCAAATACAATTTTATGCCATATATAGAAGTCAGTGAATGCACGGCCGCATGTTTAATTATAGTTTTCAAATGTCTTTGTTATGATGATATCAGTGCTCAACCTTTACAGAGGATTTAGTACTAATAGAGGCTATGCAGAGTCCTGCTCACTATATATATGCACCCGAAGCCACTCAGTCATATCCAGCTCTTGAGATCTCGTGGACTGTAGCCCACCAGGCTCCTCTGTCCGTGGGATTCTCCAGGCAAGAATACTGGAGTGGATTGCCATTTCCTTCTCCAGGGGAGCTTCCTGATCCAGGGATCGAACCAATGTTTCGTATGCCTCCTGCATTGGCTGGTGGGTTCAATAACACTGGTACCACCTGGGAAGCCTATAGATAGATAGACAGATACACACTGTATATCATTTAATCTTTACAATGGCTCTATAATGCAGATTTTATTGTTATGCTACTTTATCTGTAAGGACACTGAAGCTCAGGAAGCGTTTATCAAGTTGACTAAGGCCCAAAACACAGACTTTGACCGTGGAGCCTACATTCTTGATTATTCTAAAAGCCACGATAACATAAGAAAGCTAGTGAGGAAACATTTACTTGAAGTCAGGAGGGTCCTCTACTTACAGAGGGACCCCTCTATGATTTGGGGCAGATATATAATAACATTTTCTTTGTCCTGAGATGGAAGGTTAGCTATGGGCATTGGAGAAAGATGTGTTGTGTAGAATAGATTATTTAATCTCTTTGAATCTCAACTTTCTTGCTTGTAAAGTGGGGTTTAGAATATTTGCCATAGTGATTCCTGATGGAGATTAAATGAGATGATGCAGAGTGTACAGAGCAAAGAGTAGGTGTTCTATAAATATCAATTATCTGATTAAGTTCTTTATTTCCTTCCTGTCTCTCATGGAAATCTTGAAGATGAGAGGCATCTATTTGCAAATCATTTTATAATCCAGGGATGAAAGCTGATGCAGACATAAAATGTTATAATTCCTTCTGGAATCAAGAAAGGTTTTTAAAATATCCTTTGATTTATTGTGGAGAAAAATGTCACGTGCACTAAAGGTAAATTAAGCAAGGTGATTGTTACATGGTGATGGCAGGTCCTTGTACCCTATCCAAGTTCATGGTGTAAGTCAAGGACACAGGATTCAGAAGCCATGCTGCTGCCTTCTTTTCTAGTCACTTTCCTCCTATATCCCTCTGAAAAGATACTAATTTACTATTTGGTTTCTCTAAACTACAAATCACCTTATTTTCCCTTTTTCCTCTAAATCATTTTACTGGACAACAAGCTACAAAGAAAGTCTGTGTATCACTGCCAAATCTCCCTTTGGACAGTATCACCTGCTGTGTTTCTGCCGAACTGAACCTGCGACATGGACAGGAGAAAAATATCTAACGTTGAAGTCCTCATTGCTCATTCGGGGACTGTGTCGGCCAGAGAAAGGCTTGGGAGGTGGTATCCCCGGGTGGACTGGACACAGTGAGAAGGTGCTGGACACTGTCTGTGTTCTCTGGCACTTCTGCACTCACTTAAAAGGGCGGTGTTGTTTGTTCTCTGTCCCGGCTTTCATCCCCGTCTTGTAGGTCACAGCCGTGGCCGACCCTGAACACCTTTACACTGTGTGTGTGGACAGTGTGTTGTGACATCTTGATCTTGCTTAAAATATGAGAACTGCAGGCCCTTTCTTGTAAGTATGGGGAGGCCAGCTATACTGGTGAGCACTGCATGGAATGAAAGCAAGCTAGAAGCTGTTTTCAGGATTTCCTCAAAATCAGGAGAAGGAAGCTAGAGTTGAGAGCCTTGACACTATTTTTATATGTGATTTGATTTTTCTTTGTGACTGTTGACTTTCCCTGTGAACTGTCCAAAACATGTCGGTATCACAACACCCACTTGTAGAGCCTTTGAAGAGTAAGGAGGGATCATTTCCCCTCTTCCTTAGCTCTGGTTTCCAGGGTTTACCAGGAATACACATAAAGGGTGTGACGTGAGCTGTGTGCTAATTGTTCTGATTGTCATCCATCCCTCTGTTAAATGGTGCTAAAATAGCATCTCGCAGGAAGACTGGCACAACTTTCAGAAGTATATGTCCACAATTTTTTATTTCAGATATTTGTTGTCTTTGTTCATTTACTAAGTCATTCTGGACTCTGCGACCCCTTGGACTGCAGCCTGCCAGGCCCTCCTCTGTCTTTCACTATCTCACAAAGTTTTCTCAATGTCATGTCCATTGAGTCTGATACAATTTAACCATCTCGTCCTCTGTCACACCCTTTTCCTCCTGCCTTCAATCTTTCCCAGCATCAGAGGCTTTTCCAATGAGTTGGCCCTTTCCATCAGGTAGTCAAAATATTGGAGCTTCATCGTCTGCATCAGTCCTTCCAATGAATATTCTGGGTTGATTTCCATTAGGACTTACTGGTTTGATCTCTGTGCTGTCCAAGGGACTCTCAAGAGTCTTCTCCAACAGCACAGTTCAAAAGCATCAGTTCTTGGTGCTCAGTCTTCTTTATGGTCCACCTCTCACATCCATGCATGACTACTGGAAAATTATAACTTTGAGTATGTGGATTTTTGTCAGTAAAGTGATGTCTCTGTTTTTAATGTGCTGTCTAGGTTGGTCATAGCCTTCCTTCCAAGGAGCAGGTGTCTTTTAATTTCATGGCTGCAGTCACCATCCACAGTGATTTTGGAGCCCAAGAAAGTAAAGCCTGCCACTGACTCCAGGGTTTCTCCTTCTATTTGCCATGAAATGATGGGACCAGATGCCATGATCTTAGATATACTAAGTTTCTGAAAGTTAAGATGTTGATGTTCATCTGCCTAACAAAATTCCATCAGGATCCCACTGATAAGACAAAGGAGAGGATCTAAAAGTGCATTTTCTGAAAATATTTTGAGAGTCATCTTTTGGTATCCAGGCATATGCACTATCCACTAAGAACAATTTTTGACTTGAGGGATAAAGACAAAATTTATTACAAATGTAGAGGTCAGGAAAATGAAGATTTGTGCTCTAGAGGGGAAAAAAAAATGAAGAATCTATAGCCAGAGTGGATTTGGATTGATTTGCAGAATAGTTGACCTGGGACTCTTTTAAGACTCTCAGCCTATATATTGTCTATTCCCCCTGAAACGTACCTCAGTCTCCACTGGCCCCATTTAGGTGAGGAGTTAAAAGATACTGAACCAAGCTCTTGGAACTGAGAGGCAGAGATCTGAAGTCACATGTCATCTTCAGGGCGCACCATCACCCTTCGTGACAGCCTTGCTGGTGGTGGTTGATTTTGTTTTTTAAGTGTATACAGTAAGATTTGTTCTGTGGGGCACAGTTCTATGGGCTTTGACAAATGCATAGCATCATATCTAGCCCCTCAGTCACGGCACAGAAGGTTCCCATTATCCAAAAAATTCCTTTATTTTTCTCCTTTGTAGTCAAGACTTCCCTCCACCACAAGCTCATGGCAACTAACAATCTGTTTTCCAGCCTGTAGTTTTTCCCCCATTGATTCACATGTGGAGCAGGTTCACCCCAAGGATTTAATTTGGCTTCCCTGGTGTCTCAGTTGGTAAAGAATCTGCCTGCAGTGCAGGAGAGATCCCCTGGGGAAGGGAATGGCAACCCACTCCATTATTCTTCCCATGGACAGAGGAGCCTGGCAGGCTACAGTCCATGGGGTCACAAAGAGCCAGACACGACTGAGCGACTAACACACCTTCTCTAATCACTTATGATGCCGAGCAGCCCTCATGCGTGTCTTTGCCGTCCTCCTCTCTTCTTCAGTGAAATGTCTGGTAAATATTTCACCTATTTTCTAATTGAATTGTTTTCTTACTGTTGGGTTTTGAAAATTCATTATGTAAAGAGTGCTCAAACTACCGAACAATTGCACTCATCTCACACGCTAGTAAAGTAATGCTCAAAATTCTCCAAGCCAGGCTTCAGCAATATGTGAACCGTGAACTTCCTGATGTTCAAGCTGGTTTTAGAAAAGGCAGAGGAACCAGAGATCAAATTGCCAACATCCGCTGGATCATGGAAAAAGCAAGAGAGTTCCAGAAAAACATCTATTTCTGCTTTATTGACTATGCCAAAGCCTTTGACTGTGTGGATCACAATAAACTATGGAAAATTCTGAAAGAGATGGGAATACCAGACCACCTGATCTGCCTCTTAAGAAATCTGTATGCAGGTCAGGAAGCAACAGTTAGAACTGGTCATGGAACAACAGACTGGTTCCAAATAGGAAAAGGAGTACGTCAAGGCTGCATATTGTCACCATGTTTATTTAACTTCTATGCAGAGTACATCATGAGAAATGCTGGACTGGAAGAAACACAAGTTGGAATCAAGATTGCCGGGAGAAATATCAATAACCTCAGATATGCAGATGACACGACTCTTATGGCAGAAAGTGAAGAGGGGCTAAAAAGCCTCTTGATGAAAGTGAAAGTGGAGAGTGAAAAGGTTGGCTTAAAGCTCAACATTCAGAAAACGAAGATCATGGCATCTGGTCCCATCACTGCATGGGAAATAGATGGGGAAACAGTGGAAACAGTGTCAGACTTTGTTTTTCTGGGCTCGAAAATCACTGCAGATGGTGACTGCAGCCATGAAATTAAAAGACGCTTACTCTTTGGAAGGAAAGTTATGACCAACCTAGATAGCATATTCAAAAGCAGAGACATTACTTTACCAACAAAGGTTCGCCTAGTCAAGGCTATGGTTTTTCCTGTGGTCATGTATGGATGTGAGAGCTGGACTGTGAAGAAGGCTGAGCGCCGAAGAATTGATGCTTTTGAACTGTGGTGTTGGAGAAGACTCTTGAGAGTCCCTTGGACTGCAAGAAGATCCAACCAGTCCATTCTGAAGGAGATCAATCCTGGAATTTCTTTAGAAGGAATGATGCTAAAGCTGAAACTCCAATATTTTGGCCAACTTATGCGAAGAGTTGACTCATTGGAGAAGACTCTGATGCTGGGAGGGATTGAGGGCAGGAGGAGAAGGGGACAACAGAGGATGAGATGGCTGGATGGCATCACTGACTCGATGGATGCGAGTCTGAGTGACCTCCGGGAGCTGGTGATGGACAGGGAGGCCTGGCGTGCTGCGGTTCATGGGGTCGCAAAGAGTCGGACACGACTGAGCGACTGATCTGATCTGATCTGATCCTGCATAAAAGTTTTGTAGGAGATCTGTTTGGCAAATATTTTCTCATAGTCAGTGGCTAGTCTTTTCATTCTCTTAATTCTGCCTTCTGAAGAGCAAAAGAGCAAGACTTCTCAATTTTGGTGAAGTCCAGTTAATTAATTTTTAAAAAATTTTATGGACCACGATTTTGGCATCATATTTAAGAAAATTTTCCCAAATCAGGGTCACATAGATTCTTCTGTATGTGTGTATTTGTGTTTCTAAAAGTGTGTAGGGGTTGCAGTTGCCTGACCATGCCTTGAAAATCTGAAGCTCATCGTAAATGTTTGCTTTTGTGTGGTTGTTTGTACATGAAATGCTCCTAGAAAATTGAGGCCTGAAATTGCAACATTTAACAGAGTGTTCTCCTTGCCTGTATAGCTACAAAATAAACCATTCCAAGTCTCTGTGCTTTAAAACATTTATTATTGTCTCTCACGGTTCTGCAGATTGACAGAGCGCAACAGGCCAGTTCCCACACAGATAACAGCCTGAAGTTGCCGTCAGATGGTGGTCAGAATAGGAGGCATCTCACAGACCTATCTCTCAGCTGGGACGAACGTCTCACATGGCTCACAGTTTTCCAACCCCAAGCCTTTGTGATATCACTTGGCAAAAAGAAAGCATTTTTCAAGTAGCTACTGTGACATATTGTGAAGGAGCCACCAAGTCAAAAGATTCATGTATTCTAAAGGATTACTTACTACCTAGACTACCTGCTGCTGCTGCTGCTAAGTTGCTTCAGTCGTGTCTGACTCTGTGCGACCCCACAGATGGCAGCCCACCAGGCTCCACCGTCCCTGGAATTGTCCAGGCAAGAACACTGAAGTGGGTTGCCATTTCCTTCTCCAATGCATGAAAGTGAAAAGTGAAAGTGAAGTTGCTCAGTTGTGTCCGACTCCTAGCGACCCCATGGACTGCAGCCTACCAGGGTCCTCCCTCCATGGGATTTTCCAGGCAAGAGTACTGGAGTGGGGTGCCATCGCCTTCTCCAGACTACCTACTGCTTCTCAATTATTTCAGAAGTATGGCTGGTGAGACTATATGAAACCCCTCAGAGGAAATACACATATAAAACCAACACACCTGAACAGATACAAATTGAAAGACCCTCAACATTATCCTCACCAAATAGGAGTACTTTAATGTGTGTTTAAGAAATTATGGAATATCAGATTTGTGTAGCAAGATGGCATTTCAAAAATTTCTTTTATAGAAAAGATTTGCTGTAAATATGCAAGACAATGTGATTTTAAAAATCCTGAGCAAAACCAGGTCTGCATAAGTTACCCTACCTACCCCCATGAGCTTGTTGTTATTTGATTACTATGAAATGCAGTGGAAATTGAAAAGGGTTGCTCAGTTAGGATGGATTTATCAGTATCCTTTCTTACCGTTTCTTTTGAATAGGGGAGAAATGTCATCATGTGCAGTTTATGACAGTAACCCAAGGCAAGAGGTATGATGTGTGAGTGTGGGCTTGCGAGGGAGCTGTGGGCCGGCAGGGACCAGTGGCCGCCTGCTCAGGTAAACACGGCTCGGCGTGGGGCGGGCTGACAGGGGAGCAGGTGGGAAGCCTCGGTGAAGCAGAAGCCCAGCTCCTCTGCTCATCGGATCTGTGACCTAAGGGTTTTAAGCTGTTTGAAAGCATATTAAAATATATGTATGATACTTGCCTTGGAGACTGGAGGGGTTAAAACATGTTTAAGCTTTGCAAGTGCTTAGCAGACTCTGGCATGTACTCAGTGTTAAACACTGGCTTCTGATTTTAATAAGTTAAGGACATTGTGACCTTTAATCTTTCCATCAGATCCTGTGCCCAGGCATCTCTTGTCACTCCCTTCTCTGCAGGGAAGGCACCAGTGCTCACAAATACAATTTCAGCTCATTTGGAAGAAGGACATTTCTTCTGACCCTCCTGCTCTTGGACATTGTGAGTCTGGTCAGAGCTGTGACGTTGAGTAACATCTGTAGGGCTTTGTGATCTTGGGCAAATTATTTAACCCATCCCTGGCTCAGTTTTTTCATCTGTAAAACAGGGATAATGTTGTTGTGTTCGGTTGTGTTCAACTCCTCACAATCCCATGGACTTTAGCCCATCAGGCCCCTCTGTCCATGGAATTTTCCAGGCAAGAGTCCTGGAACAGGTTGCCATTTCCTGCTCCAGGGAAACTTCCTGACCCAGAGATCGAACCCCTGCTCCCTGCACCTCCTACCTTGGCAGGTGGATTCTTTACCACTGATGCCACCTGGGAACCTACATAGAATGCAAATATGGGAATCAGATAAGGTAACATATGCAAAGTGTCTAAAACAATGACTGGCACACAGAAGACACACTTTTTCACGGTCATGCTTTTTTACAGGTGTTTTGGTGCGGCCTGTTTGCAAAGCCTTCTGAATCTGTCACAGTGTTGCTTCTGGTTTGCCTGTTGGTGTTTTGGCTGAGGCATGTGGGGTCTTAGCTCCCCAACCAGAGATCAGACCCATACCCCCAGGGTTGGAAGCAAAGTCTTAACCAGCAGATTGCCAGGGAAATCTCTATTATGGTTCAACAGCTATTATCAGAATAAAAAATTATCATGAGGTACATAATTAATACCCTGACATTCTGGTTACCAGCCATTGGTCTTGTCCCTAACCATTCTTTCAGATAGTATTTGTGTGTGTGCTCAGTCATGTCTGACTCTTTGTGACCCCATGGACGATAGCCCACCAGGCTCCTCTATCCCTGGAGTTTTCCAGGCAAGAATACTGGAGGGAGTTGCCATTCCCGACTCCAGAGGATCTTCCCAGCCCAGGGTTTGAACCCGTGTCTCTTGTGTCTCCTGTACTGGCAGGTGGGTCCTTAACCACTGTGCCACCTGGAAAGCCTCAGACAATATACCTGAGTGTAATAAGATGGATAAAAAATACTAATATGGTAAGAAGGGGCATTTGGTGTATCCTAGGAAAGATATTGCTTTAGTTGTATAGTTGTGTGTGTGTGTGTGTTTAAAGGCACATACGTTGTTGGGTGAAATTTTGAGATGTTGGCCAACAGAACTCAAGCAATAAGCCATATTAAAATATTATGGAGAGCATCTCCAAGAAGGGGAGAAGAGAGAGTTAAGAAGGGCCAAGAGGGAAGGGAAGAGTGAAGCATCGCCTGTTACAAGGTGTGTGAAGCTGCAGAGTGGAGGCTGGGGTCAAGTGGTTCTTAGAAGAAGTGTGTTCACGTGTTGTGTGTTTGCTTTACTAAAGAATCCTCTCCTTTCCAACAACCCCATCCCTGTTATGTGACAGA
This sequence comes from Tragelaphus eurycerus, assembly GCA_935064755.1. Lineage (NCBI taxonomy): Eukaryota > Metazoa > Chordata > Mammalia > Artiodactyla > Bovidae > Tragelaphus > Tragelaphus eurycerus. The sequence continues at coordinate 776,571 of CAKXYN010000019.1, read as the reverse complement.
TTATTTCACTCACAAATACGTTGGACCCATAGCAGCTTTTGTGTGCACGTATTAAGAAGGTGAATGCCTGCTGGGTGACGGGTTGTGGGCAACAAACAACACGTGCACAGAGAAAGGAATCCAAAACCAAGGCATCGCTCTGCCTCGCTCCTCAGGGCATCGCTCTGCCTCGCTCCTCAGTGCAAAGCTGTAGAGAAACACCGACGGTCTCAGATGCCATACGTTATGGGGCGGAAGACTCATGACCGTCTTAATAAAATCGCACCATCGTGCCTCTGGGCCCAGCCTAGGACCTTGCACATGAAGAGTAGATGGAGGAATGAGGTCACAGCTGACATCTGGGTTAGGCAGATGTGTCTCAGGGTGTCTCAGGCATTGTATACATAAGTTGTATTTACAGCAAAGTATTCAGGCCCTGTTCAGAATGCTCTAGCTGCTCTCTGAAGCTGAGTGAGGATGTGTGTGTTGAACTAGACTATTTGAAATGTATTCATTTTAACCAAACATTATTTATTCATTGTAGTTCTTCTTTAATACTTACAATGTACTGTTCCCAGTAGACAATGATGCCCTTGTGAAACTTACGTGTTAGGCAGAGAAAACAGAATACTCACCTGTAACAAGCATAATAATTTCTCATAGTGCTATGAAGAGTATAAAAGAGGGTGTGAGGTTAGGGAGGGTCTTGACAAGGAAGTAAATAAGGAAGCCCCTTAACAGAGGATTTGGGGTCTGAGACATGATGCTGAGAATTAGTCGCTGGACGATTTGGCAGCAAAGCCATCTAGACACCGAGGAGCGCTGTGATAAAGAGGAGTCACCGAGATGTAAGAAGGGGAGTGTGCTGGGCTGGGTTGGGTGCAGACAACATAGCCGTCCACGCAGTGAGTTCAGAGGTATGAGGAGGCATCAGCGAGTCAAGAGTCGGTTCTATTTTGAGGGTGATGGAAAGACTTTGGAAGATTTTAAACAAGGGAAGAACACAATCTCATCAGAAGAGTGTCTGTTTTCCAATAACCAATGTCCATGCCATCTACATTTCGTTTGTCTGTCACCACGAACCTGGACTCTGAGCTTTCAGCAGGACCTTACGAGAATGCGACTGATGCGCAGAGTGGATATCTGCTTTCTCCAAGGTCATTTAGGCTCAAAGGAAAAATTGAGGATTTTATAGCATGAGAAGTGAGAATTGGCTGCCTCTCAACTAGAGTGCTCTGTTTAATAACTGATGGAAGGGTAAAGGGACCTTTCTAAAATCGCTGCTAAAAGACACAGTGTGGTATTCTGATTTTTTCAATACTGTTTGCAAAGTAAGCTAAACCTCATCTTTCAAAGAAGCAAGAGTATAATGCTTTACCATATTTTCTTCCAAGTCTATCTTTTCTTCTTTGCTGAGTCTGCATATGCACCATCCATGCCAATTTCTAAGGCATTAATTGATGACCTGCAATCTGGGGAAAAGGGTTAAGCGAGAGATTAGAGCTGAGGGAACATGGGGCTTAGAAAGAAGCAGAGACCCCTGCAGCGGGATTCAGCCAGTCTGACTCAGTATCACTGGTGGTGTAGAAAAAGGATTTCATGATGTTTAGGCTTTTGTGAAATGAAATTATATACCTTGATGCAAGATTTCCTAGTTTCTAGAACAGTCTAAGGGAGCAATTTTAAAGTTAGCTTCAATATGACTGATTAATATTTTATGTAAATTTCATTTCTGTGAATTTTATTTCATTTCATTTCTGTGTTATTGTATCTGTATTTAGTGTATTTCATTAAACTTTGCTCTGTCATATGGAATTCATGATATATTGTTCTGCCTTGTATATGGACTCTTTTAAAGCATTCCTGGTCTTCCTTATAATCAGGGTTTGGTAATTTATGCCAAAACTTTTATTGAAAGCGAACATAACAAAATACTGTTTAATGTGTGGTGGCATTAAGACACTAAAGATATTCTGATTAGAAAAAAATCAATTCACTGAAAAGAGTAGGTCTCGGTTAGACAAGGGAGACACTGAGCCCCCCGTCCTTACTTCTCCTCACCCCATAATCTCATCATTCAGCTTTCAGTGACCAGATTCCTTACGTTTCTTTGCCAAACAACATGGTAGGTGGCAGGGAGGCTTTGGTGAGAAGAGCAAACATTGACCCTACAGAGACAAAGGGCAGTGTGGACAATAACCAAGAGATGAGGCAAGCGAATGAACGTATAGTGACAGGCTGTGCTGGAACGTGGAGACGCAAAGCCGTGATGCCTCGGCGAGGGGACAGCGTCCCCTTTGCGGGCGCCCCCATCCCCAAGGCCCCCTTTCATCCTTAGCACCTTGTATGTTTTTGCTGCTTTTGGTGGTGGTCTGGGGATTTTGTTGGCTTGCTCGTTCATTTTTTCGAGCGTGGGCATGGAGGCAGTTTGCCCTGCTTCAAGGAGGCCCTTTTCCTAGCGTCCTTCTCCAGCAGAGAGAGCCTGTGACAGGGGCCTGGCCAATCAGCTGAGAGGAGGAAGCGCCTCAGGCTGGTCCTGTCCCTCAGAGGCTCTCCTCCCACTCAGGAGTTCAGCAAAATTCTAAAGGGGAACGTGATGGAGCCGGCTGTAAGAGCAAGAAGCATGATCAGAAAGACAGAAAGAGCTTGGTCCCTCCAAGGGCTTCCCTTTACATGACAAAAGTAAATATAAAAAATTATTTTAAAATACAAATTTTATATATTTTGCATACATATTGACACATGATACATAATTTAAAAGATATATTAGTCGGTTTTCAGGCTAATTCAGAGTGGGATGTGAGAACTGAGAACTTGCTTAAGAGATGGAAAAATTGGAAGAGAATTAAACAGTGGGCTCCTAGCAGGTCTCTGAAGGTGTTCAGCTATGATACAAAGAAATGCTTAAGAAACACGGACTGAAATTTTAAAAGACAAGCACACACCATCCTTATACTTAAAACGTTTAGTAAAAAGTACATTTGGCACACACATATTCACACAATTTTAGTCATCTACTTCTCTTTGTGTGTGAAGACCTATATTTTAATGAGTAAAATAGAAGTAAGGTTTCATTTCTGCTTTTGATGAAAATGATAGTGTATGGGAAACCTTTGAAATAATACCCAGCTCCAGGCCTCACCCCAGACCAGATGGTGCTTAGAGACTCTGAGTTAGTAGGTTTTGGTGCTGTGGGTGGGGCGAGGGCAGTGGGAGGGTTAGAACTCCCCCTGTGCATCAGCTCGGGGCTCTGTGTTGACCTGCTGGGCTGGGATGAGGGTGGCGGGTGGCATGGAGGATCAGAGGCAGGAGATAGATGTGTATTTATAGCTGACTCATGTTGCTGTGCAGCACAAACTAACACAGCATTGTAAAGCCATTTTTTAAGTTAAAAAAATAAAATAAAATCCCCCTGTGATTCTCATATACAGCCAGGGTTGAGACTGGCCTGGAGGAGTGGCTCACCTGGGCAGAAAAGGACAGTTAGGAAGCAGGACCCAGTGGCTACAAACACCCTCCACCTGTCAGGAGGAGAGTCTCCGTTCAAGTTCTGTCTTCACTAGGAAACAATTGGGCAATCTTGAGAAAACTAGCAAATCTTTCCAACCCTCCATTCCCTCACTGTGAATGAAATGAAATGAAATGATACACTTACCACCCACATATGAAGACCATGCAATGTAGTCAAGACCTATGTCAGTGCAACAAGTTTCTGCATCCAGCACACCCACACGAAGATGACTGACATTTTGCGATATGGAGGGTATTTGGGGGATGGTCTCACTTAAAATGAGGCTTCCCTGGTGGCTCAGATGGTAAAGAATCCACCTGCCAATGCAGGAGACCCAGCTTCAATCCCTGAGTCAGGAATTTCCCTGGGGAAGGGAATGGCAACCCACTCCAGTATTCTTGCCTGGAGAATCCCATGGACAGAGGAGCCTGGCAGGCTACAGTCCATAGGGTCACAAAGAGTCAGACACAACTGAAGCGACTTAGCACTCATGCAAGCCCCACTGACACACTCCAGGTGTCAACAACCAGTGCACTTGAAACCAGCTGCAGTGAGAAACCTAAATGTATTTGGAGGATGCATGTCATGTTTATTAAGATACTATTAAAAAGCAAATTTTAAAGACTGTGATTTTAAATATGAGGCTTCACCAAAAGAGTCCCTAGAGCAGGCCTTCTAAGCTGCCTCCGATTTGCAAGCCAGCTGCTCCTCGCAGGACAAGCCTGAGTCGCTGCTCCACAGTGGTCCTCAGCGGGAATGTTATTTACTTAACCATGGATAATGGTTTTTCAGAGCAACCCCAGGGAAGCCAGAAAGCAAAAGTTTCTTCATATGATAACAGTATCATCATCTTAGAGTTAAACACTTAAGACCATCTACCCTGACCTGTTTATTTTAAAGATTCAAAACCCTAGGCCTTGGGTTCAGTGCCTTGGTTAACTTGCTAGAGACAGTTGACGGAGGGCAATTGCAAGCCTCGAGGCTTGTCGGTATCAGTTCTAGAACTCTGTATATTTCTCTCGGAATTGTGGTTTCTGATCCAGCAGCCAGAAGCCGTGTGTGGTTCTTGAAGTCTTGAAATGTGGTTATCTGAGCTGAGATGTTCTGTTTTAGTCCACTGGGGCTGCTAAAAAAAAAAAAAAAAAAAAAAGTACCATAGACGAGGTAGCTTATAAACAACAGTGATTTATTTCTCACAGTTCTGGAAGCTGAAACCAGGGTGCCACCATGCCAGGGTCGACTAAGAGTCCTCCTCTGGGCTGCACACTGCTGCCTTCTCCTTATATTCCTCACTTGGTGGGCGGAGAGTGAGAGAGCTCTTTGATGTCTCTTATAAGGGCACTGATCTCATTCCTGAGGTCTCCACCCTCATGACCTAATCACCTTCCATAGGCCCCCTCTCATATCACCACACTGGGGTTTCAGATCTCAATATATGAATTTTAGGAGGACAAAAGCATTCAGTCCACTATATGTACTAGAAAGTGAAGTCACTCAGTTGTATCCAATTCTTAGCGACCCCATGGACTATAGCCTACCAGGCTCCTCCATCCATGGGATTTTCCAGGCAAGAGTACTGGAGTGGGGTGCCATTGCCTTCTCTGATAAGTACTCTATATCTCAATTTTAAAGACTTGCTGCTAAGCTGCTAAGTCACTTCAGTCGTGTCCAACTCTCTGTGACCCCATAGACGGCAGCCCACCAGGCTCCCCAATCCCTGGGATTCTCCAGGCAAGAACACTGGAGTGGGTTGCCATTTCCTTCTCCAATGCATGAAAGTGAAAAATCAAAGTGAAGTCGCTTAGTCGTGTCTGACTCTTAGCGACCCCATGGACTGAAGCCCACCAGGCTCCTCCATCCATGGGATTTTCCAGGCAAGAGTACTGGAGTGGGGTGCCATTGCCTTCTCTGATAAGTACTCTATACCTCAAGTTTAAAGACTTACTATGAAAAAAATTGTTATGCTGATTACAGGTTGAAATGAAAATGTTGGGGACACATTTGTGTTAGATAAAATATACTATTAAATTAATTTCTTCTTTTTACTTTTAAAAATGTAGCTACCAGGGGGTTCCGGTTAAGATGGCGGAGGATTAGGACGGGGAATACACTTTCTCCTCCACAAATTCATAGGGGGGACATCTAAACGCCGAGTAAATTCCTCAAACAGCTTCGGAATGCCGGCAGAGGACATCGGACACCCAGAAAAGCAACTCATTGCCTTCTAAAGGAGGTAGGGAGAGAGTGTAAGAGACATAGGGAGGCAGGGAGAGACAAAGAGGGAGGGGCGGACCTGTGTCCGGGGAAGGGAGTCTTGAAAGAAGGAGAGGTCTCCAAACACCGGGAAGCGCTCTCCCTGGAGAGCCTGTGCCGAACCTAGGAAGCACAGAGAATATTATAACAGGGAGGAAAACAATTGAACAACTAAGACCCACAGACTACGAGCCCTGCGGTAGCTTCCGCAGCAGGGAGGCATCATCGCAAACGCCCGCTTCCGCCACTGGCAAGCCGGGGACGGGCGGGGAGACGCCGCAGGCTGCTCCCACGCCGGACGCTCCACCGCCAGCCACTCCCCCGTGGGAAGCTCCCCCGCGGAGCGCTCCCCACCCCCCCCCCCGGCAGCCGCTTCTGCGCCGGCTGCCGCCACGCCGGCGGCTCCCGCGCGGGTCGCCCCCCACCACTGAAGGATCCCGCGCGAGGCATCCCCTCGGCTCCTGCTCCCCCGCCGGCCGCTCCCCTGCCAGCCCTCGCGGGCGCGGGCCGTTTCCACCGGGAGTAGTTTGGGCTGGCAGACCAGACAGCAGCGCCGACCACAGGAGAGGCCGGCCCTGGCCCAAGACACTGCGGGGCCCCTGCACGTAACAAAGGACTATACAGATCAACTACAGAGAAAGGGGCCTATAGATCTTGAGAAACTTAAGCCGGAACAAGGAACTAGCCAAAAATGAACTGAACCCACAGCAATAATAGAGAAACTCTTATATATATTGTTACTATTTTTACCATCATTATTTCCTTTTTTCTTCTTTTTTTTAATATATATTTTTTAAAATTTTATTAGTTTTTTATTAAAAAAAACAGGAAAAAAATTTTTTTCCCTTTTTAATTTTTTTTGTTTGTTTTCTGTTTTTGTTTTTTTTTTTTTTTGTTTTTTTGTTTCTTTTATCTTTATGTTTTTATCCTCTAGTACTTCTTCAATCTCCACTTTTAGATATAATTTTTGCGACCCTGTTTTTTTTTTTTTTTGTCCTTTGCTTGTTTTCTTTCCTTTTTTTCTTTTCTTTACTGATTACTGACTGGATCTGTCTCTCTCCTTTACACTCCCTCCTTTTATCCTCCTGACCACCTCTGTCTCCTTCCTCCCTTTCTCCTTCTCTGTATAACTCCGTGAACATCTCTGAGCAGTCTAGTTGTGGAATGCAGTATAGAAGACGAACTTTTTGAGACTACTGCAAAAATAAGACCGATAACAGGAAGCAGGAGGCTTAAGTCCAAACCCTGATCCCATGAAACATTAATTGTCAGGAGCTCATCATATGCCTCCATACCTACACTGAAACCAAACATCACACAAAGACCAGCAAGTTCCACGGCAAGACATACCAAGCAAATGCTCTAGAAAAACAAGAACATAGCCCTGAGCGCCAATTCACAGGCTACACAAGCGACCTCAAAATCATAGACATCTCATAACTCACCACTAGACACTCCACCGCAACCCAGAGAAAAGAAATTCAGCTCCACCCACCAGAACATCGACACAAGCTTCCATAAACAAGAAAACTCGACTAGCCACCGGTACAAACCCACATATAGTGAAGAAACGCCACAATAAAGAGAACTCCACAGACTGCCAGAATACAGTAAGGACACCCCAAACGCAGCATTTTAAACAAGATGAAGAGACAGAAGAATTCCCAGCAGGTAAAGGAACAGGATAAATGCCCACCAAACCAAACAAAAGAGGAAGAAATAGCGAACCTACCTGATAAAGAATTCCAAATAATGATAGTGAAATTAATCCAAAATCTGGAAAGCAAAATGGAATCATGGATAAATAGCCTGGAGAAAAGCATCGAGAAGATGCAAGAAAGATTTAACAAGGACCTAGAAGAAATAAAAAAGAGTCAATATATAATGAATAATGCAATAAATGAGATCCAAAACACTCTGGAGGCAACAAATAGTAGAATAACAGAGGCAGAAGATAGAATTAGCGAATTAGAAGATAGAATGGCAGAATTAAAAGAATCAGAGGAGAAAAAAGAAAAACTAATTAAAAGGAATGAGGACAATCTCAGAGACCTCCAGGACAATTTTAAACGTTACAATATTCGAATCATAGGAGTTCCAGAAGAAGAAGATAAAAAGAAAGACCACGAGAAGATACTAGAGGAGATAATAGTTGAAAACTTCCCTAAAATGGGGAAGGAAATAATCACTCAAGTCCAAGAAACCCAGAGAGTCCCAAATAGGATAAATCCAAGGCGAAACACCCCAAGACACATATTAATCAAATTAACAAAGATCAAACACAAAGAACAAATATTAAAAGCAGCAAGGGAGAAACAACAAATAACACACGAGGGAATTCCCATAAGGCTAACAGCTGATCTTTCAATAGAAACTCTTCAATCCAGGAGGGAATGGCAAGGCATACTTAAAGTGATGAAAGAAAAGAACCTACAGCCCAGATTATTGTACCCAGCAAGGATCTCATTCAAATATGAAGGAGAAATTAAAACCTTTACAGACAAGCAAAAGCTGAGAGAATTCAGCAACAACAATCCAGCTCTCCAACAAATACTAAAGGACCTTCTCTAGACAGGAAACACAAAAAGGATATATAAATTCAAACCCAAAACAACAAAGTAAATGGCAATGGGATCATATTTATCCATAATCACCTTAAATGTAAATGGGTTGAATGCCCCAACCAAAAGGCAGAGACTGGCTGAATGGATACAAAAACAAGACCCATACATATGTTGTCTACAAGAGACCCACCTCAAAACAGGGGACACATACAGACTGAAAGTGAAGGGCTGGAAAAAGATTTTCCATGCAAATAGGGACCAAAAGAAAGCAGGAGTAGCAATACTCATATCAGATAAAATAGACTTTAAAACAAAGGCTGTGAAAAGAGACAAAGAAGGTCACTACCTAATGATCAAAGGATCAATCCAAGAAGAAGATATAACAATTATAAATATATATGCACCCAACATAGGAGCACAGCAATATGTAAGACAAATACTAACAAGTGTGAAAGGAGAAATCAACAATAACACAATAATAGTGGGAGACTTTAATACCCCACTCACACCAATGGATAGATCAACTAAACAGAAAATTAACAAGGAAACACAAACTTTAAACGATACAATAGACAAGTTAGAACTAATTGATATCTATAGGACATTTCATCCCAAAGCAATGAATTTCACCTTTTTCTCAAGCGCACACGGAACCTTCTCCAGGATAGACCACATCCTGGGCCATAAATCTAGCCTTGGTAAGTTCAGAAAAATTGAAATCATTCCAAGCATTTTCTCTGACCACAATGCAGTAAGAGTAAATCTCAATAACAGGAGAAAAACTATTAAAAATTCCAACATATGGAGGCTGAACAACACACTCCTGAATAACCAACAAATCACAGAAGAAATCAAAAAAGAAATCAAAATCTGCGTAGAAACGAATGAAAATGAAAACACAGCAACCCCAAACCTGTGGGACACTGTAAAAGCTGTCCTAAGGGGAAAGTTCATAGCAATACAGGCATACCTTAAGAAACAAGAAAAAAGCCAAATAAATAACCTAACTCTACACCTAAAGCAACTGGAAAAGGAAGAAATGAAGCACCCCAAGGTTAGCAGAAGGAAAGAAATCTTAAACATTAGGGCAGAAATAAATGCAAAAGAAACAAAAGAGACCATAGCAAAAATCAACAAAGCCAAAAGCTGGTTCTTTGAAAAGGTAAATAAAATTGACAAACCACTAGCCAGACTCATCAAGAAACAAAGGAGAAAAATCAAATCAATAAAATTAGAAAAGAAAATGGAGAGATCACAACAGATAACACAGAAATACAAAGGATCATAAGAGACTACTATCAGCAATTATATGGCAGTAAAATGGACAATTTGGAAGAAACGGACAAATTCTTAGAAAAGTACAACTTTCCAAAACTAGATCAGGAAGAAATAGAAAATCTTAACAGACCCATCACAAGCACAGAAATTGAAACTGTAATCAGAAATCTTCCAGCAAACAAAAGCCCAGGCCCAGACGGCTTCACAGCTGAATTCTACCAAAAATTTAGAGAAGAGCTAACACCTATCCTACTCAAACTGTTCCAGAAAATTGCAGAGGAAGGCAAACTTTCAAACTCATTCTATGAGGCCACCATCACCCTAATACCAAAACCTGACAAAGATCCCACAAAAAAAGAAAACTACAGGCCAATATCACTGATGAACATAGATGCAAAAATCCTTAACAAAATTCTAGCAATCAGAATCCAACAACACATTAAAAAGATCATACACCATGACCAAGTGGGCTTTATCCCAGGGATGCAAGGATTCTTCAATATCCGCAAATCAATCAACGTAATACACCACATTAACAAATTGAAGAATAAAAACCATATGATTATCTCAATAGATGCAGAGAAAGCCTTTGACAAAGTTCAACATCCATTTATGATAAAAACTCTCCAGAAAGCAGGAATAGAAGGAACATACCTCAACATAATAAAAGCTATATATGACAAACCCACAGCAAACATTATCCTCAATGGTGAAAAACTGAAAGCATTTCCTCTAAAGTCAGGAACAAGACAAGGATGCCCACTTTCACCATTACTATTCAACATTGTTCTGGAAGTTTTGGCCACAGCAATCAGAGCAGAAAAAGAAATAAAAGGAATCCAAATTGGAAAAGAAGAAGTAAAACTCTCACTGTTTGCAGATGACATGATCCTCTACGTAGAAAACCCTAAAGATTCCACCAGAAAATTACTAGAACTAATCAATGAATATAGTAAAGTTGCAGGATATAAAATTAACACACAGAAATCCCTTGCATTCCTGTACACCAATAACGAGAAAATAGAAAGAGAAATTAAGGAAACAATTCCATTCACCATTGCAATGAAAACAATAAAATACTTAGGAATATATCTTCCTAAAGAATCTAAAGACTTATATATAGAAAACTATAAAACACTGGTGAAAGAAATCAAAGAGGACACTAATAGATGGAGAAATATACCATGTTCGTGGATTGGTAGAATCAATATAGTGAAAATGAGTATACTACCCAAAGCAATTTATAGATTCAATGCAATCCCCATCAAGCTACCAACGGTATTCTTCACAGAGCTAGAACAAGTAATTTCTCAATTTGTATGGAAATACAAAAAACCTCGAATAGCCAAAGCTATCTTGAGAAAGAAGAACGGAACTGGAGGAATCAACCTGCCTGACTTCAGGCTCTACTATAAAGCTACAGTCATCAAGACAGTATGGTACTGGCACAAAGACAGAAATATAGATCAATGGAACAAAATAGAAAGTCCAGAGATAAATCCACGCACATATGGTCACCTTATCTTTGACAAAGGAGGCAGGAATATACAATGGATTAAAGACAATCTTTTTAACAAGTGGTGCTGGGAAAACTGGTTGAACACTTGTAAAAGAATGAAACTAGAACACTTTCTAACACCATACACAAAAATAAACTCAAAATGGATTAAAGAGCTAAATGTAAGACCAGAAACCATAAAACTCCTAGAGGAAAACATAGGCAAAACACTCTCTGACTTACATCACAGCAGGATCCTCTATGACCCACCTCCCAGAATATCGGAAATAAAATCAAAAATGAACAAATGGGACCTAATCAAACTTAAAAAGCTTCTGCACAATGAAGGAAACTATAGGCAAGCTGAAAAGACAGCCTACAGAATGGGAGAAAATAATAGCAAATGAAGCAACAGACAAACAACTAATCTCAAAAATATACAAACAACTTCTACAGCTCAATTCCAGAAAAATAAATGACCCAATCAAAAAATGGGCCAAAGAACTAAATAGACATTTCTCCAAAGAAGATATACAGATGGCTAACAAACACATGAAAAGATGCTCAACATCACTCATTATCAGAGAAATGCAAATCAAAACCACTATGAGGTACCATTACACGCCAGTCAGAATGGCTGCAATCCAAAAGACCACAAGCAATAAATGCTGGAGAGGGTGCGGAGAGAAGGGAACCCTCTTACACTGTTGGTGGGAATGCAAACTAGTACAGCCACTATGGAAAACAGTATGGAGATTCCTCAAAAAACTGGGAATAGAACTGCCTTACGATCTAGCAATCCCACTGCTGGGCATCCACACTGAGAAATCCAGAATTGAAAGAGACACGTGTACCCCAATGTTCATAGCAGCACTGTTTACAATAGCCAGGACGTGGAAGCAACCTAGATGTCCATCCACAGATGAATGGATAAGCAAGCTGTGGTACATATACACAATGGAGTATTACTCAGCCATTAAAAAGAATACATTTGAATCAGTTCTAAGGAGGTGGATGGAACTGGGGCCTATTATACAGAGTGAAGTAAGCCAGAAACAAAAACACAAATACAGTATACTGACACATATATATGGAATTTAGAAAGATGGTAAAAATAACCCTATTTACGAGACAGCAAAAGAGACACTGATGTATAGAACAGACTTTTGGACTCTGGGACCGGGAGAGGGTGGGATGATTGGGGAGAACAGCATTGAAATATGTATAATATCATATCTGAAATGAGTTAGTCCAGGTATGATGCCCTATAACAGATGCCTGGGATTAGAGCACTGGGATGACCTGGAGGGAGGGTGTGGGAAGTGGGGAGGGAGGAGGGTTCAGGATGGGGAACACGTGTATACTGGTGGCGGATCCATCCCGATGTATAGTAAAAGCAATACAATATTGTAAAGTTAAGCAAAAAAAAAAAAAAATGTAGCTACCAGAAAATCTATAATTTCATGTGTGACTCACATTTTATTTCTGGTGGATAGCTCTGTCTCAGATTCCTTGCACCAAGGCAAGTTAAAAGGACCAGAAAACACAATTAAAATTTTCATGATCATTTAAAAGCTGTAAGGACATGGTCAGAAATCAGAAATAAGGGGAGAAGACTTAATAGAATAAAGGGGTTCAGATCTGTGTAGTTAGGTTTGAAATTAAAGGTATATTTTTCACATGGCTCACCTTTTTGACTTGAGCAAACTTTGCGAGATAGTGGAGGACAGAGGAGCCTGGCATGCTGAGATCCATGGGATCACAAAGAGTCAGACAGGACTTAGCAACTGAACAATATCTTCTAGAAACATGGAAAAGTCCTTCAAAGAAAGAAAATGGGAGCGTTTCATTCAGTATTTTAGGGGCAAAACATATCAGCATTTAGAGGCTACCAGTTGTTCTCTTGGGAGAAGGCAATGGCACCCCACTCCAGTACTCTTGCCTGGAAAATCCCATGGACGGAGGAGCCTGGTAGGCTGCAGTCCATGGGGTCTCTAGGAGTCAGACACAACTGAGCGACTTCACTTTCACTTTTTACTTTCATGCATTGGAGAAGGAAATGGCAACCTACTGTAGTGTTCTTGCCTGGAGAATCCCAGGGACGGGGGAGCCTGGTGGGCTGCCGTCTATGGGGTCACACAGAGTCGGACACAGCTGACGCTACTTAGCAGCAGCAGTTGCTCTCTTTTCAATGTGTCTTGCTGGCACATAACCCTTAGCTGGATGCTTCTTACGATATTGACAGTGCCAACGTGACTTGTGCAGAAGGTTGCAGTACAGATAAGCTATTTTTATCTGAGACCTGCCTAGCAAATGTGTAGATTTTCTTTTTTTATTTTCTTAAATTATCCTATAATAAATTGACTTTTTATATATGTTTGTAATACACAGTTTTGAGGTAAACAGCAAATTCGGTCAATATGCTACTGTAAATTAGACCACTGTTCATCAGAGGGGTTAGAGTGAGACAACTGTTTGTCTAGCTGTTTTTTCTTTCCTTTTTTCCTCTTTTTTTTTTTTTGATGGAGATTTATTTCTTTCAGGTTTAAGACAGAAATGGAAGCTGGTATCATTATTCATTCTGCATCACAGTAAATAAGCTTCATTACCAACAGACGTTTTAATTTCTTGTGGAAATACATTCCTTGCTGATTAAGTCCATCTTCCCTTCATTTTCAAACTGCAGAAGATTTGCTTCAAAACCCACAGATCAGGTATATCTCATTCTTTATTGAGCCAGTAACAAAAGAAAATACATTTATATTATTCAGGAAGTAATCATGGAGATACTTTACGGCTCATTTATATCAATATCAAACTAATTCAATGACAAGTCAAACATGGTGCCCTTTAATCACGGAAAACTGTAAGGTATTTCAGCTGAATAAATTAAGGGCAATTAACTAAAAAATGAGCTGCACCCATGAAGCTCATCATTTTTAGGCTGAGGGATCCTTTTCGTTTTAGAATTGTCCTCTTTGATCTGCCAGATGCCTGTTTTGCCCAACAAAAATCAAAACACCTCAAAGCATAAAAGCATGCACCCCGTGTGCTGTGTAAACTTGACTTGATAACGAACACCAGCCGTGTCATTTGCATCTATTATCTTGGTGAAAAATACCTATCCCTCATCCAAAGGAAAAGCTTAAGTTTAGAACTCCAAAAACCCTCCAAATAATAAAATCCAACAGAAATCAGATGCAATTTTATAATCCGTACTGGAAAATCAGGTACAATCAGGAAGAAACAGGTTGGACATTGACCAGAAATTCCTGTAAAAGGAATTTTTTTAGGCAGACCACACGCTGCTGGGCTTCTCTAAATATGGACAAAGCAAAGAGGATGTGTCTTGTACAAATGCCCATTCTGGGCACAGATGTTTGTGACTACATGCCGTTTTTCTGGAGTTTTTAGTAAAGTATGTGTATATGTACACATATGGGGCTTCCCAGGTGGCCCGGTTGTAAAGGATCTGCCTGCCAAGGCAGGAGACACAAGAGACGTGAGTTCAGTCCCTGAGTTGGGAAGATCCCCTGGAGTAGGAAATGGCAGTGCACTCCAGTGTTCTCACCTGGGGAACCTACAGAGAGAGGAGCCCCAAGGGCTACAGTCCATGAATCGCAGAGTCAGAGGTGACTGAGCACACCGCACACACGCGACACATGTGTGCACTTAGTGACATGGGCTGAGTCTCCTCAAAGTCCTGCCAGCGCACACGGCACATGTGTGCACTTAGTGACATGGGCTGAGTCACGGTTCTGCCAGCACTACTAGACACTGTTTTTTTGTGTGCCAATGTTAAAGGAAATTTAGTCGATCCATGATTGACTTTTGCCAGTCTTGCCTGTGAATGGGATGAATGCGCCAAGTAAAAGTCTTTGTGCTCCATCACGTTTGTTGGTTAGCTCTGTGTGTGTGTGTGTGTGTGTGTGTGTGTGTGTGTGTGTGTGTGTGTATGGACATTACACTTTTAGCTGACATCAAAGGATTTGCATTTCCCAAGAATCTGGCAACTATGAGAAGGATAGTAATCTCAGAAAACATGTTGGGTGATTTAAAATATTTTCATAAAAAAATTATTTTTTGAGCATCTTTTAACATTCTGTGAAATGTTCTGTGTAATGAGGTGATGAATGTGAAGGCCCTACATGCATTCTGTCTGGAAGGATGGCAGACAGAATTACTGAAAAATAAAGCATTCTAGTGATGTTAAGTCAACGTTCTGTGATGTGAATAGTGGCATGGATGGCACGGGGCAGTGGAGACCTCAGTAATGGAGAGACATCTTCTCTAAGGAGGCTATTTTGTTCTTTCCAACTGTTCATTTTGAAAACACATCAAATCTAGAAAATGTTACAAAAGTAGTATAGTTGATTCTGATGACTCCTTCAGTTTAACCAACTGCTAACCCTTTGCCATATTTTCTGTATAATTGCTGTATAATACATTGTTCTGACCCAATTAAGAGCTTTGGGCATCTTGATCCTTCACTTGTGTTACTCGTTTATGAATCCTTCAGGGTGTATGTCCTAAGAACAATGTCATTCTAGAAATCACCATAGAACAGTGTCATAGCCAGGACGTTTAACATGGATACAAAGCTAGAATGCACACAGTCCATGTTTTACATTTGCCGATCGGCCCAGGAATGTCTTGCCTAACATGAGGAAGTGGCCTGGACTAACAGCTAAATGACAAGCCAAACACAGACCCATGAAAGGGGTTTTCAGGAATAAAGACAGGAGGAATAGAAAGTCCAAAGACATTTATATAACATGTATGTAAATAATGTATTTTAAAAATGACAGCTCTAGCCAATATTCTAGGAACTATGACATTGATGAATAAAACCTGGCTTTACTACACTAGTTAAATGGCTAAATTTTAAAATCCTATGCAATAAGAAATCTTGTCCAAACTGATAGTCGTTTGTTTCTGTTTTCCTCTGTGTGTATCCGTCCGCTCTCTACCTGATCCACCGCACCATCAGCTGAAGTAATCTGCCACGGAGCGCCACAAGCACGGTTTAGGAAATCGTTGCCTGCAGAATTTCAAATATGGATATGAGGCATTTGGAAGCAGTTTCTGATAAGAGAGTACTATAAATTGGTACCCCAAGGTACATCCTGCACATTACCCAACCAAATGTTTTTTCTTTAAACAAGATTCAGAGGGAGGAGGGACATATTAGCCATGAAACTTAATGGACTAAGGTGTCATTACTTATTAAACAGGACTATCTGTATGAAAAATGAACAGTTAATGTACACACGCAGTTAATGTAATCCATTTTATCTTATCTACATACACAGAAGATTCTGATTGTAATGGACCTGCTGGTCCCTTTTTGCTCATTCCATTTGCCTGAGCACCGTGTCTGGATTAATAAAGAGCATATTTTCCCAAATGAACATAGAAAGACACACTGGCCCGCCCTCAAGGACTCAGGGGTCTCCCTAGGACGTTCAGAGGGACTGAAGGTCAGATGGCCCTCTCCGGGACCGTGGAAAGGTTGTGGGTCTTTCATGCGCAGAAGAGAAACAGCCTGGAGTGTCTGATTCTTTCCAACCTTTGAAAATCATAAAATAAAGCCGCAGCATCACAGACCATCTGGTACTTACAACGCAGTATCTCTGGATAAGTCTGAGCAAAGGGCAGACTGCTACCCCCACGGGGAAGGAGTTTCGGTTACATTTCGTTTTACTCCACTTGCCTGATCATGGCCAGAGACATCAAAACCCGCTCCCATGCAGCCCTCTGTCCTCACCCTTGAGTTAACCACTCATCTTAATGTCTGCATTTTCTATTTTTTTAAATATAAGCAAAAGTAATGGGACCTCTGAACACGAAATGTCACGTACAGACTTTTACGTCTTATTATCGACATTTGGGCCTCCCTGGTAGCTCACCTGGTAAAGAATCAGCCTGCAGTGCAGGAGACCCTGGTCGGACTCCTGGGCCAGGAAGACCCCCTGGAGAAGGGACGGGCTACCCTCTCCAGTATTCTTGAGCTTCCCTTGTGGCTCAGATGGTAAGGAATCCACCTGCAGTGTGGGAGGCCTGGGTTCGCACTCTGTGTCGTGAAGATCCTCTGGAGGAGGGCATGCCAACCTAATCCAGTACTTTTGCCTGGAGGATCCCATGGACAGAGGTGCCTGGAGGGCACATGAGGATTCTTGCAGTCCACGGAGTCACGAAGAGTCAGACAGGACCGAGCAATTAAGCACAGCACGGCACATCAATAATTATGACAGCCTTGGAAAAACAAAACAAAAACCCTAAAGCTGCCTGAAAGACCAACAAGACTAGATGATTAAATGAATTCGCCTAATAAATATTAGCTGTGTTAACCACCTTAAAAAGAAATACAGATCATGTATGTCTTTGCTAAAGGAGAGCCATGAGGTATAGAAGGAAATGATGGGACAACACAAACCCAGAAAGCTGATCACAGAATTGTGCGTAGAGGCGTGCCCCTGCTTTTTTTTTTTTTTTCTTGGTAAAAGCAAGCAGGCAGGCACTGTGTATGCTTGTGCGCCACTGGGGGTTTATTTGTGTGTGTGTGTGTTTGTGTGTGTGTGTGTTTGTGTATGTGTGTTTGTGTGTGTGTGTAGATTAAAGAACTAAGCTGTTCACGATAGTTCCCTTTCAGGTGTGGTATCAAGATCAGACTTTGATGGGAAGAGGAGTGCCTTTTTACATTTATACTCATTTTTATATTCGTTATGGATATTGTCATTTAAAAATAGCAAAGATAGAATCATAAGGTAATAGAGATAAGTGGCAGCTTAACAAATATCCAACCTAGTTCTATATTCTTTGAACATACCCCATTTTAAGCAGGCAGTGAAAACTGAATTAACCCAAGCTCCCCAAACCTTAAAGAATATAATTTTGGCAATTATGTATTTAATTTAAATAAAACACTATCACCCCAACCTACTTTCCTTTGGAACATTTGGATATTTTAGCACAAAGACTTTAGATAATTTAAATGATTAGCTTGAATGTTTTAAACAATTTAAAATAAGGTTATAATCACTGAGGTACTGAGTTCAAGTTATTCTGAGTCATGTTTCCACACATTTTCATTTATGGATTGTAATTCAAGAAAATTCTCAAAACTTCTCATAAAGTAGATTTTCATGGAATTAATTTTAAGCTGAAAACTGCAGTATGATCTCATCCCTGGACCACAGAGAAAAGAGAGATAAGCTATTGGCCAGTTGTAATTACAGCATTCACTTTGCGCCCTTTTTTCTATGTAAGCTTATGAATTTAATATGACTTTTTCTGTTGCCTTCCCTTACCTTCCTGTTGTTTTCTAAAGCTCAGAAATGGGCAAGAGGAGACAAATGCTCTCCCATTTTAATTCAGGGTTCCACCAGCTGCACAGGGTTTGCCACGAGGTTAGGACTCTGGGGTGCCGCCAGCTGGTCACCCGCGCACCAGCCACGTGCAGGGGCGGCAGGGCCAGGATTCGGTGGTCTTTGGGCAGAGCAGTGGCCGTGCTGCGTATTGCGCAACTGCACCTCGCGGTGGAGAAACGAACACGGTGTTACTTTCTTAGGCGGTGTCGGTGTTCGTCATTCAGTCTGTCCGACTCTGTGCGACCCTATGGACTGTAACCCGCCAGGCTCCTCTGTCCATGGGATTCTCCAGGCTGCAACAATGGAGTGGGTAGGCGTGCCCTTCTCCAGGGGATCTTCGCGACCCAGGGATCAAGCCTGGGTCTCCTGCATTGGCAGGCGGATTCTTTACCTCTATCCAACTGAGAGATTTTGAAGAGAACCACATTGAGAACTAGACATACGTCCTCATTGACTTTGGGGATGTAGGGATCAGCATCGGATGCTGAATGAAGGGAAGCCGAGGGGTAGACAGCTTAGCCGAGCAGAGAGGGCTGCTCTGCGAGCCTCCCTTGGGCTCAGAACAGGAAGGCGCGCTTCTCACGGACCAGCCCTGACCGTCTGAAGGCAGGACCCAGCGCCGTAAAGGAGGCCAGGGAAGCCGCACAGACCGGCGCCCCGCAGACCGTCCGTCCAGCCGGCGGGAGACAGGGCTCGGGTCTCTGCGGGGCCGTAGGTGGAGCCCCCCGGGGCCGCTCCCAAGAACGCGCCCCACGTGCCGGGAAGAGCAGGAACGGCTCCGCTGGGCGGCCCACGGGCGCCCGTGCCTCTGCCTCTTCCCCGGGACCGCAGGCGGCCCGGCCGATGGGGAGGAAGGAGCCCCTGAGGCCAGTAGAGACACAGGCATTACAGCGCTGGGAAGAGCGGCGTTTCCATTGGCTGGATCGTCTTATCACCAAAGTGACCATTCTCCTGAATGCAAAAGCCTGCGTCTTTCTAAAGACATCAGTGCGGAAAAGGGAGAGAGGTTAAGGGAGCAGACGAGAAAGAGAAAAGCTCTGTGCATTCTGCCCAGCTCGTGCGCTCCATAGTTACACGTAGATGCTTTCAGTAAGTTTCTAGATGCGGATTTAAAACCTTTTATTCTACCTCATACATTTATGAAACCCGCTCTAAGGAAAATCTCCATTCCCTTCACGTATTGGAGTCTTTCAGAAAGATGTCTCCACAGTGCTTTGTGAACAATAGTTCCACATCACTGAGAGGGTCTGTTGTGTGAGGCAAGTGAGGTTTGGGAAGGGACTTTGTCAGCAGAGATTCAGGGTGCTATTAAACCTGTAATTCCTGCCGCTGTGAAGAGGAATTATATGTGAACGTCAAAAGAGAAACGAGTTCTGCCTCGCATGCCATCTTTTGCTATTAAGCGATTTTGGACTTTAATCAGAACTTTTGCTCAGCAGCCATCAAACCATTCAGAAAGAGTTGGCTTGGATCATTCAAGGAAAGAGTTGGAAGTGGTACTTGCTTTGTTTGAAAGTAGCCAACAACAGAGCCCCCGTTTAGCAAACATTTCATTTTGTAATTTAGTATAGGTGTTCGGGGCTGTGTATTTTCCTGAAAGAAAGTCATAAACACAGATCAGAGTTTGCAAACTCATAGCCCAGAGTCCCTGTGTGTCGCCGACCTGGTGTTTACCTTTTAAAATCCACATTATTGTTTTGTTTTCTAATAGTTTTACTGAGGTGTAATTGACATTTAATTCCAAACATATTTAAAAAGTATAATTTTATAGAATTTTTTGTACATATACACCCACTAAATGTTCACCACTATCAAGGTGGTGAAAGTATCCATTATCCCTAAATATATCCTTATAAAAAAAAAAACTGGAAGTATTAGTCACTCAATTGTGTCCGACTCTTTGTGACCCCATGGACTGTAGTCTGCCAGGCTCCTCTGTCCATGGGATTTCCCAGGCAAGAATACTGGAGTGAGTAGCCATTTCCTTCTCCAGGGGATCTTCCTGACCCAGGTATTGAACCCCTGTCTCCTGCATTGCAGGCAGATTCTTTACTATCTGAGCCACCAGGGAAGTTCAAATATATCCTCATGTGCCTCTGTTTTTCCTCCCACCTGCACCTCTCTGCCCTACCCTATCCCTATGTAACCCCGATCTTCCTTCTGTCACTAGAGATTATCAGTAGACTAAGTGTCTATGTTCCCCCCAAATCCATCGGTTGAAACTAACCCCCAGTGTGATGGTATTAGGAGGTGGGATCTTTGAGGGGTGATTAGGCCATGAGGGTGGAGCCCTCATGAATAGGATTTGTGCTCTTAAAACAGAGGCTGCAGAGGTCGCCCTCACCCCTCCCCCAGGCGAGGACGTGGCATCCAGGAACAGGAAGCAGGCTCTCACCAGACACGAAATCTTAACTGTCACCTTCCCAGACTCCAGAAAGGTAAGAAATAAATTTCTATTGTTTCTAAGACAGTACCAGGCTATGGTATTTCTGTTATAGCAGCCCAGATTGACAGATTAGTTTACATGTTCTAGAGATTAATAAAAAAGATTCATAGAGAATATAATCTTTTGGTTTGTTTTTCTTTACTGAGCATAATTATTTTGAGATCCATGATGTAGTAGATATTAATAATTCATCCCTTTTTTTGTGGACTAGTCTTCCATTGTACAGACATACCACAGTGTTTATCCATATGCCATAAGTTTATCCATATGTTTAGACATATCCATATGTTTACCCATCAATAGATGGGTATTTGGGTTATTTTCACTTGGGGCCACTGCAGACACAGCTTCTATGAATATTTGGGTGTACATCTTCGTACGGGCGATGCATTTTTCTCTCCTCAGTAAATACCTACACTTGGCATGGCCAGCTCATAAGATAAGTGTATATTTAGGTTTTTAAGAAATTGCCAAACTATATTTCTAAAGTAGTTGCAATATTTTTAATTTCCAACCACCATTTTCTTCACATCCTAACTTCTTCACATGTCCACCATCACTTGGTATTGCCAGTATTTTTAATTCAAGCCATTTTAATGGGTTGTAATGGTATCTCATCAGGGTTTTAATTTGCATTTCACTACTGGTTAATAATGTTGAACTTCTTTTGATGTGTTAATTTGCCATCTGTATATCTTCTTTGGTGAAGTCCATTCAAATATTTTGTTGATTTTTTTATTGAGTGTTATGTTTTTAAAAACTGAAGTCTGGTTTATG
Organism: Tragelaphus eurycerus; assembly: GCA_935064755.1. Taxonomy (NCBI): domain Eukaryota; kingdom Metazoa; phylum Chordata; class Mammalia; order Artiodactyla; family Bovidae; genus Tragelaphus; species Tragelaphus eurycerus. Next base: position 754,895 of record CAKXYN010000019.1, on the reverse strand, counting down.
TGTAGTGTTTTGTTAGTTTCAGGTGTACTGCGAAGTGCCGTATGTATATGTGACTTTTCAGGTGCTTTTCCCGTGTAAGTTATTGCAAAATACTGAGTGTGGTTCCCTGTGCAGTACGGTAGGTCCTTGTCGTTTATTTTATATATTGTAGTGTGTGCATGTTGGTCCTAAACTCCTTAGTTATCCCTGCCCACTTTGCCCTTACTAACCATAAGCTTGTTTTCTACGTCTGTGAGTCTATTTCTGTTTTGTAAATATTAATACAGTCGTTTGTGTCAATTTTTTAGATTCCACATGTAAGTGATAGTATGTAATATTTGTCATTATTGAGTTTGGGGACTTCTTTATATATTCTGAACACAAGTGCTTTACCAGATATGTGCTCTACAAATACTTCCTTCCAATCTTTTCATTCTCTTAACATTGTCTTTTGAAGAGCAGAAGTTTTAAATTGTGGTGAAGTCAAATTTATCCATTTCTTGTTTTATGGATTTTCTGCTGTGTTTCCTACCTCTTGGGATCATTGTCCATCATTACCGTGTCCATTATTTTAAGTATCTTGTGTAGTTTTTTGCTAGGGGGTAGTAAATACAATTCCTATTATTCGACTTGGCAAGAAGCAGATGCCTGGTGTGTTACCTTAAATTTATTTTATCATCAATATTTAACAATCTGGAAACTTCACATAATAATCTACTGATTTGGATTCCCTTAAAAATATCTGGCTACACAGTAGTCTTATTCCTGCATAAACCGGCAGGCTGGAGCAGTGTGGCTTTCAGTCCATTACTGACCACCAGCCACTAACTACTAACCACTACTTATTTGATTCAACTTTCTGATTCTGTTGATATAAAACAGTATTATAATAATTACAAGGTTACTCAGCTTCCTTTGCACTCAAATAGAACCATATCTCCAGGCCATATATTCAATCAGCAAAGAGTTTTAGTCATTCAGTGAACAATTTTATTATTAAGTGAAAAAACAATGCATATCAGTTTGGAATGGTACAGTGCTATTATATTTATTTGCAAAGAAAGGAGGCAGTAGGCATTTTCAGGCCTGCATACCATGTGTTTTAATATATAATGCTTAGTTAATTCCATGAATTCAAGTCCTTAAGCAATGCTATGGTTAATTCATTTAAATGCTCATTTACTAGCCTTCAGTGCAGAGGGGAGCTGCCTGAGGACTGAGATGGGGACAGAGCATGTGAGGATATCACTGCCCTCACAGGTGCAGCCTGCGGCCGTCCTCAAGACTTGCAGCCTTCTTGTGAGCTCTGTTCCTCTAGGGCAGGGGGACTGGGTGGTTTACAGAAAACATACATTTACTCTTATCAATGAGAATTACCTGAGGGGGGGCCCCATTTGGACCCATCAGACTCCATTCTAATTTGGTATCATTACAAGTATTATCTTGGAGAAGGCAATGGTACCCCACTCCATTACTCTTGCCTGGTACTATCTAATGGCTTCAGAGACAGATTGAGCTGTCTCCTCTGGGTTTGTGGCCAGAAATGCTTCTCCAACTTACTTCCTACAACGTGGTTTTTAACTTCCTGAGAATTGTTGGTCAGTCTGTTGCTGCTGCTGCTAAGTCGCTTCAGTCGTGTCCGACTCTGTGCGACCCCATAGACGGCAGCCCACAAAGCTCCTCTGTCCCTGGGATTCTCCAGGCAAGAATACTGGAGTGGGTTGCCATTTCCTTCTCCAATGCATGAAAGTGAAAAGTGAAAGTGAAGTCGCTCAGTCGTGTCCGACTCCTGTGAAAGAACTTGATTTGAGAGTATCAAATCAAGACCAGGTGACCAGTACAGATCAAGTCCATTTGGACTCCCAGCCCAGCAGGGGGGTGGGGAGGTGTGAAAGAACAAGGATTCCTGCGCCACGAAATAAACTTGAGAGTCTCAAGCTCTCAGATGCAGGCTTCTCATTTATAGTGGGCAGTATTGTCTTCCCCTTCTTAGCCGGTGGTTTTAGGGTCAATTTGGATAAGAAATGCAAAAGTGTTGTGTAAAATTAAAAGCAATAAAAAGTATAGGAAAATAGTCTCTTGCGGTGAAATGATAATGTTAACAACTGGTTGTTGTTGTGTCCAACTGTTTGTGACCCCATGGACTGCAGCACGCCAGACACCTCTGCCCTCCACTGTCTCCAGGAGTTTGCTCCAATTCATGTCCATTGAGCTGGGGACTCTACCTAACCATCTCATCCTCTGCCGCCCTCTTCTCCAATAATAAACAACACTTCTTGAGTGTCTGTGAGATACAAAACATTACTCTAAGCACTTTCAATTAGGAGTTCATTTAAGCCTTTTAGTTACTTGATTGGAGAAGGCAATGGCACCCCACTCCAGGACTCTTGCCTGGAAAATCCCATGGATGGAGGAGCCTGGTGGGCTCCAGTCCATGGGGTCGCTAAGAGTCGCACACGACTGAGCGACTTCACTTTCACTTTTTCGCTTTCATGCATTGGAGAAGGAAATGGCAACCCACTCCAGTTTTCTTGCCTGGAGAATCCCAGGGGCAGGAGAGCCTGGTGGGCTGACGTCTATGGGGTCACGCGGAGTCAGACACGACTGAAGTGACTTAGCAGCAGCAGCAGCAGTAACTTGATAATAATAGCCAGGATGATTATCTCATTTTACAGATAGGATAACGGAGGCACAATATCTCTCAGGAACTTGTCCAAAGTTGCAGCTAGAGGTCGGCAGAGACGGAATTGAGGCCAGACAGGAGTCTCTGCGTCCATGCTCTTAATTACATCAGGATGCTCCTCTCAATATGGGAGCCAAGTTACTCACAAAGAGTATTAGAAAACAATAATTTTCATGGGAAAAAAATCAAGTTGGCGTTAAAAGATTTTAAAATTCCATCTACACAAAGTTTTTTTAAAAAAAAAACCTGTTTTTTCCTTATAGGGATTTTAATAATGAGATTTTCTTTACAGAGAAAAAAATCTAAGACAAATGTAATCACACTTGATTTTAATTATCTGCTAAAATTTTTCCTAATACACTGTGATCCCAATACACCATAATATCTTTTGAGTAAAATTTTTCTTTCTTTTCCTATTCAAAAAACAAAAGAATGAACAAAAGCATAATAGTTCCTCAACAGATACTTGATAATAAATTTAAAGTCACATTTTTAATTTGGTTTGCTTCAAAGGAAACATATTGATATGATATCTCCACTGAAGGTAGATATAGAATTTTAATTAACATCCATATATTACCTAGAGAATTTATTCAACCTTTGCTACATTAAATGAGCTTAAACTTTAAGAATTAAAGGATAAGGAGTCATATTTTAATGTAAAATTATCTTTTAAAAATGATTTCTGACTAAAAAGGGTGTTTAAAATAATTGTACATTCAACAGATTAATTTTAAGGACACTGTAGGCATGAAAAACTCAAAATCATAGGTCCTGAACCCGATTATCATGTTTCATGCCAGCTACTCTGACACCAGTGACATGAAACAGACTCCGGGACCATCACTGCCAACCCCGTAACTGGACACTAAGGGAAAATAAATGGAAATAGAGCTCATGGAAGAAATTTTTGTCTAGTTTCAGACATATGTTGCCCCTCTAGTTTAGCTTTATAGGTCACTCTCAATATTGCTAAGTAGCCAAAATATTCCCAAATTCATTTTTTTCTCATCTAGATAAAATGTGTCAGTTTTTATTCCAAAAGCATCGTGTTCCGTTTTGATTTTTGTTGCATAAAACCCCACCACTCATTAACCAAGCGCAAGCCCTAGGAACTGCATGGGTGCATGCTAAGTCGTTTCAGTCATGTCTGACTCTTTGGAAGCCCATGGACTGTAGCTCACTAGGTTCCTCCGTCCATGGGCTGGAGTGGGATGCCATTTCCTTCTCCAGGACATCTTCCTGATCCCGGGATCAAACTCGTGTCTCTGTGTCTCCTTCATTGGCAGGCAGGTTCTTTACCACTAGTACCACCTGGTTAGACTTAGAGGCTAAACTTGGTAAAATTAAGGGAAAACATGTCTACAGTATATTGGGATCAGGGTTTTTAGGGATTCTTGGCAGGAAAGGAAACCCTGATTTCTGAACTCCTTTCTTTATATGCAGAGTTGACACTGGAGTGAAATCTGGCCAGGGCTACAGAACCACATCTGGAAGCTGTTCCAGAGCCATGTTGCTAAACCAGAGATAAACGTGAGAAAATCTGAGCAAAGGACATAAACACGAAAGAATACAGTGAGTCACACTATACTAGAGACAAGTGTTGTGATGTCTAGAACTGAATGGGTTCTTTTAGAAGCACAGAGCTATGGAGGTCAAGGACTCGATATAATGTTGATTTTTGCTTTCAGTCTTGGCCTCGTGTGTAATGGCCAATAGCCTCTTGCTTATCCTGCAATCTGTCTTCAACACAAGGGTGGTTCATCCAGGACTTTGTAAATAGTCAGGGATTGACTTTTACCCTAAAGCAATGGGAACTCATGGTGGTGGTGCCTCGATGGGGCTTATCAGTCCCGTGTCCTTAAAACGTCTGTGAGGCTCAGGTTTGCCCGCATGCAGCTGAGTCGCACGGACATGTCCGACTCTCCGCCACCCCAGGGACGGTAGCCGTCAGGCTCCTCCAGGCCAGAATACTGGAGTGGGTTGCCATTTCCTACTCCAGGGGATCTTCCTGACCCAGGGATCAAACCTGCGTCTCTTGGGTCTCCTGCATTGGAGGGCAGATTGTTTTACCACTGTGCCAACATGTGAAAACAAGTTAATTGCATAGAAAGGGCAGTTATAAGCACTACATAAGATAATTCATGTAAAAAGTCTAGCGTATTTCCTATTTACAACCTTGACCCAGAACTAGCACAGTTTTAAGTACACGAGCATCTTTGTCTTTGCTTCTTCAATTATTCATCCTCCACGTGACTGCAGTCCTGTGAGGTCAGGGAGCCCATCTAATTGCAGCCAGTGCTGAAATCTAAGTGCCTAGCACAGAGAAGGAAACACACATACAGCGCTCAGATGAAGGCATGAGCGGGTAAGCGGACGTGTGAGGACTCTTGGATCGTGCTCTTGCTGGGGAGCGTTCTCTCACCGCACTCATCTCAGATGGTGCCTTATGTGCGTGTGGATGATCAACCACTCGGTCCCCCACTTGAGCGTAGCCCCATCAAGGCCGCTGCTGTGTCCGTTTTGCTCATGCGCTGCTGTTTCCTCACTGTCCAGTAGCCCCTGGTGCACAGCCCTTAAATATAAGCATTTGTAAGATAAATTAATGGAGTGGGCCCACAGTCATAGCAAAGGGTGTCTGCTGTCTCGTGAATGGTTATTCAGCAGTTCTTTTGATGTGTATCCGTCTCCTCCTCCAGCAGGTAGGCTCCCTGGTTGAGGGGGATGCCAGTGTCTCCCATCCCCAGCCCCCTAGCTGCCCAGTAATGTACCTGTAGCACAGAGAATACTCAACACAGAGTATTGGCTGGATGGCATAGCTCCTAAAGTAAATGTAAATACATGTGCTTGATTAATTTCATCTTGAAGAAGAATCTTGAAAAGAATCAAAGTTCCATTGTCAATTTAATTTTTGTTGTATTTTATTTGTGTTGGAGAAAAAGTCAGAAGAATCTGCAGGCTTAAAAAAATCTTATTCCTTTTAAATTCATGCTTTGGAAAATTCTCAAGAGGCCCTTCCTTCCCCTCGGTATTAAACAAGGCCACTGATATCACCAGGCTGAAGCTAAACTGGCATGAATTATTCAGAGCAGCAGGAAAAGCAGCTGCTCGTCTTCTCTGCCCCTAGTTTTGAAGGGTGGAGAATCGGAGGGCAGTGGTGACAGCACCAGAGGAGGAAAAGATGAATTGTTGCCCGAACCCTCATAAACTGTAACACCTGCAGCGCTGCGCCTAATTCGGCAGCGTTCACAGTGTCTGCTGGAGGTAACAAGGGCAAAAACTGAGAGGAAGCATGTGAGCGCCTGCTTCGATGGGGGGAAGGGGGCGGGAAGGGGAGACAGGGGTGTCCATCCCAGAAGGCAGGAGAGCACATTAGAGTTAAGGGATAATACCCGGCTGGGAAAACTGTATTCCTGAGCAGAAAAAAAAGCTCAAAGGGAATTTAAAGTGCAGAGATGGGTGCAAAGAAAAGTATTTACAATTTCAATCAGGAGAAAAACAAGTACAGTATGTTAACACATACACGTGGAATCTAGTGAAATGGTACTGACGAACTTATTTGCGGGACAAGAATGGGAGATGCAGATGCAGGGAACAGATTTCGGGCACAGAGAGGGAGGGACGAGTGGAGAATAGCAGGGCACATGTACACCCCCATGTGTGAAGCAGACAGCCAGTGGGATTTGCTGTATGACGCCGGAGCCCCCGGAGGTGCGCTGTGACACCCGGAAAGGGTGGGGCGGAGAGGAGGCTCAGGAGGGAGGGACGTATGTGTACTCACGGCTGATCCACGATGTTGTGTGGCAGAAGGCAACACAGTGTTGTCCAGCGGTTATCCTGCAACTAAAAATAAATTTAAAAAAAAAAAGTATTTACAAATTAAAGCACATTGTAATATTAAAGTGGAATGACCCCACCATTCAGCTGAAGAGAACCTGTGCCTTCTGGATAATTTCCATCTCTTTGGTCTAGGCTATTGAGAATATTGTTCACTTCTTGGGGTCCAGTGTGTGGCATTCAGGAAAGTGATACAACAGAGCATGTGCGGGATGTGGTGGTTGTAAATACAGATGCCGGCGCCTTACAGCCCAGGACTTTGGACTGGAATGAGCTGTAGAGTTCCTACCACATGGTCTTGGGTTGTAGAATTTGAGACGTGTCCAGTTTTCTTCTGGACTGGAATGACCTTTACATGCTGGATATATTGATAGCTGGGGAACAGTCTTGAATCCATAAAGTTTTATTGAAAATCACTGATGACATGCTGACCACATCAGCTGCTTCCTAATGCTGCAAACCAAGAGCAGATGGATTGAGTGAAAAATGGGAAGACAGTCCAACTTGCAAAGTGATGCTTTTTGGCAGACAGATGCTCAGCGTTACCCTGTCTGATGTGAAGGAACCAGATGAGGTCCATCTAGCTTTTTCATAAAAGAAAATGTGGAATAAAAATAGGGACTGCAAAGCCAGCAACTCATTACATTGAAGTGAACTTAAAAAATGCGACTAAGATGTCTCCTCGACAACCTGTACAAACACACAAGTACATGCATGTAAGCATATATACATCTCAGGACATATATACACTGAAGAAGGGCTAGGTTTCTCTTCTTAGAGCAGCGATCCTTAACGAGGAATGACTCTTCTGCAGGGACATTTGACATTATCTGAAAACGGTTTTGGCTGTCACAGCTGAGGAGGGGGCAGGTGTTACTGGCATCCAGTGGGCAGAAGGCAGCCCGTGTGCGTGCTCACGCTCAGTCACGTCTGACTCTGTGTGGCCCCATGCCCTGTAGCCCTGCAGGCTACTCTGTCCATGAAATTTTCCAGGCAAGAATACCGGACTGGGTTGCCATTTCCTTCTCCGGGAGATCTTTACCACCCAGGGATCAAACCAGCGTCTCTTGCCTCTCCTGCATTGGCAGGCGGATTATTGACCGCTGAGCCACCAGGGAATCAAGGCAGAAGGCAGTCCTGCAGTATCAAGCTGCTTCAGTCGTGTCTGACTCTTTGCGACCCCATGGACTGTAGCCCGCCAGGCTCCTCTGTCCATGGGATTCTCCAGGCAAGAACGCTGGAGTGGGTGCTGTGCCCTCCTCCAGGGGACCTTCCCGACCCAGTCCACGTTTCCTGCAGCTCCTGCGTTGTAGGCAGATTCTTTACCGCTGAGCCACCAGAGAAGCCAAAGAAGGTAGAGATGCTGCAGTGTCCACAGTGTGCAGAGCAGCTCTGCCAGCACGATCTCACCCTCAGAGTCAACAGGAGAGAAGTTAGAGACAATCCGAAAGGAGGAACGATAGAGAAACTCTCTCCCCTCAAACAGCAAAAGTGGTCATTGTACCCAGCACTATAACTGATTATGTATAATGCTTCTGATTAATTCTCAAACATCCACAGAAAGTCATTATTGGCATTTGTTTAAGGGAAGCTTGAAGAGGTTCAGTTAGTGACACTTGACTCTTTAGAAGGAAAGATGGACAGAAAGTCAGCTTAGATGTACTCATCCAGCTGGGCTCAAACTCCTCCAAAGGAAGACGCTCTCTTGGTAGAGTAGATGAATATTAAAAGATAGACCCCAGGTAAAGTCATGGGAGAGGGGAGCCAATAGGAAAGGAAAAAAAATTTGATTTGCACTGTGCCCCAAAATAAGTAACAAATTTTCTATGAAAACATAGATGGCATTTTTGCCGAGGTTCTCCTGAAGGCATGTGGTTTCAAGAAGTGAATCGTTTCTACACCATTTCATGCAACACATGTTCTTCATTTTCTTCTTGCTTTAAAAGATAGAAATCACCCATCTATTTTTTTTTAAATACCTATTCTTATTTTTAAATGCTTTGTTTGAAGCAAGTAGGTAGAACTTGTGATTAGTTGCAGGATAGAATATCACTTTTTTTTTTTTTTCTTCACAGGATAGGCTATATTCACTAGAATTCCTGGCAAAACAAAAACAAAATAATTATACCTCAATCTCAGTATGTGAACTCACACACACACTCGCTAAAATTCACAATCCTCTACCTGTTAAGACTGAGGAAGCAAAAATTCAGTTTCTCTTGCATGTTTTTTTTTTTTTAGATAATTCTTCTTAACAGCCACTGTGTGAGGTTATCTCAGAGTTGTAAAAGCATTTCTTTAAGGGCCAGATGGTCAATATTTGAAATCTACTCTCCATGCCACTGTGGCCATAAGCAGCAACCAAAAAAATGAGTATAGCTGTGTTCCAATAAAACTTTATTTGCAAACACAGGCGTGGGGCCAGATTTAGCCTGTTGGTGGTAGTTGCTGGATCACTACCTTGGATGGAAGGACTTCCATCTGACACCCCAGTACCAGACTGTGGTACCCAAACCTGAGCAGCTGTGTGAGGAGCTTTGAGAAATACTCGCACTTGAGACCCACACCCAGAGATTCTGGTCTCAGCTGTCTGAGGTGAGGACAGAGGACTTGTTTACTATAGGCTTCCCAGGACTGAGGATCTGGGTGCTGGCTAATGCCTCGGGTTCAGAGGAGAGGTTCAGAAAATCACTCGGCACCCACCAAAGTCTTGTCTATGCGATGTGCTCTATTTCATACAAGTTGGCTCCCTCTCAATTGCTCAAGAGTCTCATTCGCCTTTGGAGCTTGCTCCTCTCCCTGGAACACACTGCATAGGAAAGCAGGTCAACAGCAAACGATCACCACGAACCGGAAACCAGCTTGGGGCCGTTTTCAAACCACTGTTAAGGTGCCTGGAGCATCTTGGTGGATTTAGCAGATCTCCCCTGATGAGCATCACACAGGCTCTCAGTGCAGTATTTCTCAAAATTTAATGTGAACACAGGTCAGCAAGGAATCCTACTCACGTGCAGGTCCTGATTCAGTCATTTTTGAGCAGAGCTCACAGTTTTGCCTCAAACAAGCTTCAGAATGTCACCGAGGCAGCTAGTTTGCAGACTGGCCTGGTGGTCTTGGTGGCTCACCCTGACTTGCTCTGAAAGATTGACTGTGATGACCTCCGCGCGTCCCCTCACCGCTGTGTCCCGTGATGACCTCAGCGCGTCCCCTCACCGCTGTGTCCCGTGATGACCTCAGCGCGTCCCCTCACCGCTGTGTCCCGTGATGACCTCAGCGCGTCCCCTCACCGCTGTGTCCCGTGATGACCTCAGTGCGTCCCCTCACCGCTGTGCCATGTGAAATGCATCTGGAGTTGCAGGAACCCTATGTGTAAGTCAGAGCGTTGCAAACAGACCGACCAAATATGTTGAAAACCCACACTGGACAGATTTAGTTTATTTCTTTATTTCTCAATGAGCAAAGATAGGCAAAACAATTTTATTTGTGTAGGTAAAGAGTTTGACACTGATTTGTAAGCAGTCAACAATGATTAATGAAGTTGTATCGGATAAAATGGCTTTTTCCCTGTCTAATCGTGTTGCTTTAGGCTGTGTATGTCTCTGTTTTTGCTGAGCATCCATGATCAGCAGACATTTTTGCCAACTTGACAAAATAAAGTGCTTCATCCTTGTTTACTGTGTAGGAGGCTTGAATCCGTAACAAGGCTGTCCATGTTTCCATGGCAAAGTCTTTGATGGTGTGCAAGGAAGATGACTTTGTAACTGTGTGAGTTATCTATGCTGTGTAACAAATTAGTGGCTTAAAATGCCGCTCATTCATTGTTGTTGCTCAGTCACTCAGTCGTGTCCAACTCTCTGCAACCCCATGGCCTGCAGCAAGACAGGCTTCCCAGTCCTCCACTATCTCCTGGAGTTTGCTCAAATTCAGGTCTGTTGAGCAGGTGATGCCATCCAACCATCTCACCCTCTGCTGCCCCTTCTCCTCTGTCGTCAATCTTTCCAGGCATCAGAGTCTTCTCCAGTGAGTCGGCTCTTCACCTCAGGTGGCCTCTCCTTTACCATCTTGGTTTCTTTGCCTCGATAGCTCCTTAGCACCACTTAGCTGGGTGCTCTGCCCCAGGATCTCACCACACGGCAGCCAGTTGTCAGCCAGGGCTGCAGCCTCCTCAGAGTCTTGACTGAGGGTCCACCTGCAGGTTCCCCAGGTTTGGGGCCGAATTCATTGCATTGTGGCCATAGGAGAAAGGCCCCCATTTTCTTGCAGACTATAGCCAAAAGCACCCTCAGAGCTCCAGTGCTCAGGAGCCACCCACGGTATCCTGAGACATGGGCTTCCTCAATTTGATTGCTCACTTGACCACGCCAGCAAAGGGAACCTTTTGCTCCAGCTTCATGAGATGGAGCCTCATACAATGTATTGTGTGTGTGTGTGTGTGTGTGTGTGCATGCGTGCGCGCGCACGCTCAGTGGTGTCTGACTCTGACACCCCACGGACTATACCCAGTCAGGCTCCTCTGTCCATGGGATTTCCCAAGCAAAAATCCTGGAGGGGCTGCCATCTCCTCCTCCAGGGCACCTCTGTGACCCAAGGCCTGAACCCGTGTGTCCTGCATCTCCTGCATTGGCAGGCGGATTGTTTACCATAATGGGAATCTTTGCCATGTAATGAAATCCAATCAGGAGAGTGATATCTTATTAGCTTGCCACGTATTGGACCAAGTCACAAGTTTCATTTAGATTCAAGGGGAAGGAACTACACAAAGGCATGGAATTTAGAGGAAAAGAACTATTGGGGTCACCTTAACATTTGTGCGTTTTGTTTTGTTTTGTCTTTAGAAAAGCCAGAGACTCAACCACCTTGAGCCATTTAATATTCAGAGATAAAATGAGCGTAACACAAAGCCTAACTGTATAGTTATGAGAAGCAAAGTGAGGCCATCCGTGACGTCACTGACGTTTATGTCGATGGTAGGGGATGTGTCCTCCGTGACCTTTCGATATTACTGCCACAGCTAACCGAAGGCTCTGATGTTGCTAACCAGAAAGTGGTTAGCATTTTCTGGCAATAAAATACTTTTTAATTAAGGTATGTGCATTGTTTGTTTAGACATGATGCTCTTGTGCGCTTCATAGACTGCAGTATCTCGATAACGTATGCTCTGGGAAACCAAAGCATTCGTGTGACTTGCTTTGTTGAAATGCTTGATTCCAGTGGTCTGGAACCAAACTCTCAGTATCCCTGAGAGTTTGTATGTTCTGGTACTTTATTTATTTGTAATTTAGATCTTTAAACAATGTATCCCTCATTTCATTTGACAAATGCCCCTTGTGCTCGATGCCAGGCTCTCCGCTAGACCCTCTGGGGAGCGTTTAGGAGCCTCTGACTGAGGGATGATCCTGAGTGTTCCCAGAAAAGGAAAGGAAAGGAAGGAAAGGAAAATCATGTGAGGTGATGCATATGTTAATGAACTTCATTTTAGTGATAGTTTCAGTTCAGTTCAGTCGCTCAGTCGTGTCCGACTCTGCAACCCCACGAACCGCAGCACGCCAGGCCTCTCTGTCCATCATCAACTCCCAGAGTTCACTGCGACTCACGTCCATCAAGTCAGTGATGCCATCCAGCCATCTCATCCTCTGCTGTCCCCTTCTCTTGCCCCCAATCCTTCCCAGCATCAGAGTCTTTTCCAATGAGTCAACTCTTTGCATGAGGTGGCCAAAGTACTGGAGTTTCAGCTTTAGCATCATTCCTTCCAAAGAAATCCCAGGGCTGATCTCCTTCAGAATGCACTGGTTGGATCTCCTTGCAGTCAAAGGGACTCTCAAGAGTCTTCTCCAACACCACAGTTCAAAAGCATCAATTCTTCAGCGCTCAGCCTTCTTCACAGTCCAGCTCTCACATCCGTACATGACCACAGGAAAAACCATAGCCTTGACTAGATGGAAAATATGCGAATATGAATTCATGAAATCATCACATCTTATGCCTTAAATATGTGCAGTATTTGTCAGTTACATCTCAGTAAGGCTGGGAGGGAAGTTAACTGTGTTTCTCTTTAAGCCTCATTTTCTGCAAAGTGCGTCAGTGCCTCCTTATTTTTAGTGAGTGCATGCACAGCCCGGGAATCTTGATTTAGAGAGGAATATGTGACCTCTCAGAGTCATTGTGATGCCAGGAGACTTTTCTGAGTCTCCTAAGAGAGAACAGACACTCTTTCCTCTGGATGGGAGCAGAATAGGCTGTAAGGCTTGGAGCTGCTGCGGCCACAATGCAGCCTTGAGGAAAGACTCTGAGTTTTGAACCAATATGTTGGAGTGTAAGTGAGAAAAAGGAGACAAAGGATGTGTGTGAGAGGGAGTGAGTACTGTTGCTGTTTAGTCACTAAATCGTGTCCAACTCATTTGCATCCCCATGGACTGTGGCCCACTGGGCTCCTCTGGTCCATGGGATTTCTCAGGCAAGAATGCTGCTGTGGGTTGCCATTTCCTTCTCCAGGGGTTCATCCTGACCCAGGGATCAAACCCGAACCGTGTCTCCTGCATTGGCAGGTGGGTTCTTTACCACCGAGCCACCATGGAAGCCCTGAGAGTATACTCGTGAAATAATTTGAACCCTTGATCAAGCTGTGCTTGGAGGTTAAGAGCTCTAATAATTTTAGTTCTATGACCTACTTAATCTCCCTTTAGTTTATTCAGTTTGGGTAAGACTTATAAATTAAAGATAAATAACTGACACGCACTGCCTGTCATGGATCTGTCAAAAACACTCTCAAGTTTATAAGTGCAACAGAAGAGATGATTTAGAAGTCCCCTTCATCACAGAGCTTTTTTGTAACACATGTGGAAAAAGTGTCTGTTTAAAGCTTGTGGGGACCCCATTGATAAGGCCCCTATTTCACAGTTGGTACCATGGCCCTAAAAATCTACATAATTGAATGTATCAGAAAGTGAGTGAGACCCTTAGGATCTCCATCTATGATTTGTTCACAAACCCTAATTTTTGACTGAGTTTTAATTTGGAGGCTAAAGATATCTTAAAGCTTTACTTCTTCCAGTCTTTATAAGATGCTCATTTGAGAGCAATTCCTATTGTTTTTTGGTTTCAGGGGGTTCATTTTTTAAAATTATTTATTGAGTATAATTAATTCAGAATGCTTTTATATTGATTCGGATTAAGCTGAAAAGCATCCAAATGCATACGCTCTGAGGCCATAAAATGAAATAGAAATCAGTTATTGAGCGAAGCAATGGATTAGCTCAGGAAGAGGTAGAGCAGATGAGTCACAGGTAGTCAAGAATGAATTTTGAGTCTGGAGCCCACAGGAAGTTTCTAAGGCAGTTAGGTTTGCAGTGGGATTTAGCCTAATTTCTTTGACGAGTGAGTGACTGACAGAGGCTAAAGCAAGATGAGGAACGCTCGGGAAAGACCAGTGTCCGCCTGCCAGCCCACCTCCCTCGCACCAGGAGGCTGCCAGCAGACAGGTATTCTTTTTACTCTGACCTATGGCACTTAACGATTTTCCCCATCAATTTTAAGCATTGATATAATCTGATTATTTTTCTGTAGGGAAAAAACCCTTTCTTTCCTTATTTATTTTTGTGTTCCTGACTTGAGTCATTGAAAGCCATCATATCTGTGAACACATGCCTTGCTTCCTTCAGTTTCCTTACGAATGATATATTTCAGAAGTGATACATCTTCTCCTTACCTAGTGGTCGGGCTAGAGACCACTGTGAAGCTGTCACTGTAATGGGAGGGAGGCATATTCAGGGGTGAGGAGTGGGCTGCACCCCCATCAGGGAGCCCGGGAATCGGTCCCTGGCTTTTCTATGAGCCGACAATGTAACTTCCACCCCAAGGGCCTCAGCTTCCTCTTCCGTATTTGAGAAACTGTTGTGATCCAGCGGCCAACCTCACAGAAATGTGGGGTCAAAACTGAACACGCTGTAGTGAAAGCAGGCTTGTACGACTTGGGATGAGAATATAAACTGCCATTACTCACACGCCTGGAGAAAAGACTCAGACGATGGAAAGAGACGGAGATCCCATTCAGTCCTTTGTCCGCTTTCTGTGGGACATTTCTGATAAAAGACAGGGTGGGAGATAAAGCCATCCATCCCAGGAATCTGTCCCTTTCTTGACATAACTGTTTACATTTTTATTTATCTGTTTATTCTTAAGGCTGACTGCCCTGGGTCTTCTCCGTGCATGTGGGTATTCTCCGGCTGTGGTCGTGGGCTTCTTGCTGAGATGAGGGCTCTCCTCTGCGGCTCTTGAGCGCTGGGCTCAGCAGTCGCATCACAGTCTTCTCCAGTTGTGGCCAGTGGGCTTAGTTACCTGCGGCATACGGAATCTCTGCTCCCTGGCCAGGATCGAACCACAGCCCTTGCACTGGAGGGTGGGTTCTTAACCGCTGGATCATCAGGGAAGTCCCTTGATGTGATTTTTTAAATGAACTTTGTATCTGATCTCAGAGACCTTCTCCTCCTTACTGAATTCCATGTGTAACTTCCCCTGTGATTTTATATAAACTCCAGAAGGCTCCCATCACATCAAATACTGATCAAAGTTGAAATTACATGGCTTGGAGGGTCTGGGAAGCACACTGTCTGCCAGCTTGCCTTCTCTGCTTCCTCCTAATCACCTTGCCTTCCAGGGAGAGACGTCAGGAAGATTGCTTCTTCTGTAATGCCTGGCACTTTTTCTTATCAATACCATTTACTCTCACTTTCTCCAGTAAGTTCCCTGATGCACTTTATTTTATTTAATTTTTTATTTTTTTGAACATCAAAAACATGTTCTATTGGGGTATAGCTGGTTAACAATCTTGTGGTGGTTTCAAGTGAACAGTGAAGGGACCCAGCCTTACATATGCACACGTCTGTTCTCCCCAAACCCCTTCCCGTGCAGGCAGGCACACAACACTGAGCAGAGTTCTGTGTGGCTTGTCCATTTTCAGTACAGAAGTGTGTGCTTGTCCATCCCAAACTCCCTGACTATCCCTTCCACCTGGCAACTGTTAAGTTCTCTCTCTAAGTCCCCCTCTTTCTGTTTTGTAAGCAAGGTCATTTGTTTCATTTCTAAGATCATGGCATCCAGTCCCATCACTTCATGAGAAATAGAAGGGGAAACCGTGGAAGCAGTGACAGCTTTCCTCTTCTTGGGCTCCAAAGCACTCAGATGGTGACTGCAGCCATAGAATTAAAAGACGATTGCTTCTTTGCAGGAAAGCTGTGACAAACCTAGACCGTGTGATAAAAAGCAAAGACATCACTTTACCGACAAAGGTCCATGTAGTCAAGGCTGCTGTCTCTCCAGGGGTCGTGTTTGGTTGTGAGAGCTGGGCCATAAGGAAGGTAGAGCACCAAAGAGCTGGTGCTTTCAAACTGCGGTGCTGGAGAAGACTCTCGAGAGTCCTGTGGACAGCAAGGAGATCAAACCAGTCAATCTTAAAGGAAATCAGCCCTAAGTATTCACTGGAAGGGCTGATGCTGAAGCTGAACTCCAATACTTTGGTCACCTGATGTGAAGGGCCAACTCATTGGAAAAAGACTCTGATGGTGGGAAAAAATTGAAGGAAGAAGGAGAAGGGGACTGCAGAGGATGAAACTGTTGGATGGCATCGTCGACTCAATGACAGGAACTTGGGCAAACCCGGGGAGATGGTGAGGGGCGTGCTGTGGTCCGTGGGGTCATGCAGAGTTGGACACAAGTGGGCAACTGAACGGCAACATCGCTTCCCTCTGGCAACTGTAAGTTCCTTCTCTCCGTCCATGAGTCTCTGTCTGTGTTGTAAGTTAATTTGTGTCTTTTCTTCTCTTTTCTTTTTAGATTCTACTTGTAAGGGACACTGTAGGTTACTCCCCACCTTCTGTCTGACTTCACTCAGCCTGACACTCTCTAGGTCCATCATGTCGCTGTCATCCAATTTCTTCACGGAAGTGAGTGTCTCCATTTAATTTGATCGTCGGGACATGGGCTGTGGACAGAGACGATTTATGAGGAAGAGAGAATGTTGGGGGCTAGGCGCAGACTTATTGGCGTGAGAAATAAAGTCCAGATATGACTCATTTTTGAGGGATACCATAAATATGCCTGATTCGTTTCATTTATAACAAAGGGGGGCATCTGGGCTTACAGCAGCGTTCTCTTTCTTCAGTGAGCTCCTCCACTTTTGTCTCCTCCTTCAGGGGAGAGCTAACACTGGAGTTTAGGGAGTGATTTATGGAGGTTTGAATACTGCAGCTCCTTCAGTGCCCCAGGTGGTTTTCTGAGTTACCGCCTCTTCATAAGCTAATCATTTGTTACCCTGGCTCCCTGCAAAGGTTTTCATGTTGGTAACTATCTCCTGCCTTTGCCATTTTTAAGGCCAATATTTAACATGAGGGGTTGATGGCTTTTATAAATCCATTTAGTGTTATTACTTAAAATATTAGAAGCACACACATTAGAGGAAACAACAAGAAAACTATCCTGCTTCTTGTACTTACTGCTGCATTGAAAAAGGACGCAATCGACCACCTGGGTTGTTCGTGGCCTTCCTAAAAGTGTTACATATGTGTTAAAACTTGCACGGAAGATGTATCTTAGCTCCTTGCCATTCAAAATATGATCTGTGGGCCAGTCAGATTGAGCGCCCTGGGAACTTGATATAAATGCAGAGTCTCAGGCCTTACTCCAAAACAGAATCTGTACTTTAGCAACATCCCCAGGTGACGTGGGTTCACATTAGACTTTGAGAAGTCTTGTGACAATTTTGTTAGTAATGCCATAAGGGTCTTCCCTGGTGGCTCAGATGGTGAAGAATCTGCTGAAATGCAGGAGATGTGGGTTTGACTCCTGGGTTGGGAAGATCCCCTGGAGGAAGTGGCAACCCACTCTAGTATTCTTGCCTGGAGAATCCCATGGACAGAGGAGCCTGGCGGGCTGCAATCCATGGGGTCACAAAGAGTCAGACACAACTGACTGACTAACACAGCCAGCAGCCAGAAATGCCATAAGGGACTTAAGAATAGAGAAGGGTCTGCATTTCCTACAATAAAGAGGACCAGTGTGTGTTCAGATCTGTCCTTGGCTCCCATTGTGATGATATCAGAGGAAGACGTGCTAATTGGGACGTAATGTCACCTGTCACTCTTTCATCATGCTGTCCTTCTTTTAAAGCCATCAGTGGGACATATCTTAAAAAGCATGACATAGCTGTCACCGATTAGCTGATGAAACATGACGTGCATGCCCGTGAGGCCTGGACCCTGTGTGGCAACCATGCTCTGCTCAGCTTCCTGCATCAGCAAAGCCCAGTCTTAGAAACTCTGCCTGAGATCTCTCCTCCACTGAGCAAACATGATGTCCCCTACCAGCTCACATCATTCGTGTTCCTCTCCTTGATGCAGGGAAACCGCATATCTCCAATGCATCCAATTTCTGAAAATCAGGGCAAAAAGCAAGATATAATATGTAAAAAAAATGTGTCTGCCCCCAAACAGAATATATTTTTATATCAAGGTATCATTATTGACTCAATTAGGTGTGACGTATTGAAGGTAAACTGCTCACAGAACAATAAAAGTTTTATCTCTTTAAAAGCAGAAAGCACTTTCAAAGTCTCATGGTCTACATTTTTGAAAGAAACAAAATGAGAAGTTACTCTTTTTTGCTGTTGTTGTTGCTCAGTCACCGAGATCCGTCCGGCTCTTTGGGACCCTATGGGCTGCAGCACG
This sequence comes from Tragelaphus eurycerus, assembly GCA_935064755.1. Lineage (NCBI taxonomy): Eukaryota > Metazoa > Chordata > Mammalia > Artiodactyla > Bovidae > Tragelaphus > Tragelaphus eurycerus. The sequence continues at coordinate 736,679 of CAKXYN010000019.1, read as the reverse complement.
CCAGGCTTTCCTGTCCTTCACCATTTCCTGGACTTTTCTCAAATTCACGTTCATTGAGTCGGTGATGCCATCCAACCATCTCTTCCTCTGCTGTCCTCTTCTCCTCCTGCCTTCACTCTTTCCCAGCAGCAGGGTCTTTTCCAAAGAGCCAATTCTTCGCATCAGGTGGCCAGAGTACTGGAGTTTAAGCTTCAGCATTTGTCCTTTCAATGAATATTCAGGACCAATCTCCTTTAGGATAGACAGGTTGGATCTCCTTGCAGTCCAAGGGACTCTCAAGAGTCTTCTCCAAAACCACAATTCAAAAGCATATTTCACTTTTTACTCTATTGGCACCAAATTTACCTGACTCAATATCATTCCATTAAAATATCCAAGAAGAGATAGAAACAAGGGAAAATTGTAACAACCAGAAGTGATCATTAGGACTCAAAGAAGCTAGTGCTAGGCCTTGAGGAAAATTTCGGGCACAGTGCACCATGGAATCTGCACGGCGTCTGTAACAGCACTGAGGACACGGGGAGACTGTAGGGCCCTCTCCTTGCGTTTAAGGCCGAAGACTCGACCTTAGTTGCAAAAACAGATGAGGCAGTTCTCTGACTCTGCCCCCTTTTTATATTTGTTCATAGATGAGAGTTCACAGGAAACAACAGAGCAAGAAAGTTGGGGTGAAAGCGTAAGTAGCTGAGGCGAAGGTACACTGAGAAGGGAACCATCTCCCAGGAAGACTGTGTTACTAACAGGAAGCTCTGTGCTCAGACTTTTCTGGAGATGATAGATTTTTTTTTCTCCTTACTTTCACGTGTCATTCATTCTGATAATCAGAGGTTTAAGCATTGTGGGTAGAGGAAGATTTTAAATTCAAGGGTAATACTTTGCCCTATCCCTCTCGTTCTCAAATATCCCCAGCCTTCTGCAGAGGTGAGGCCACCTGATGGGTGGCAGGTGGGGGTCTCTGGGTCTTGCCAGGCTGGAGCTGCTCTGACAGGTCTTGATCAAGGGGAGCAAGTGCGTCCTGCTCCTCAAGAACTAGAGGAGGCAGGAGAGAGGTCGGAGGCTCTGTGGATCCAGCCCGTTTTGCTCTCTCACAGTATGTCCTCCAGCCTCAATGTCCCCAGTAATAAAAGTCTTGTTCTCCAGCAGGTGACACTTTTGTCTCACCTCAGAGTTGGGTAAAACACTTGAACAGGAACAATCAGTGATGCCTGAAAGAGTACAAGATACAGGAAAAAGTGAACAGTTAGGTTAAAATGAATATATTAGGTTAAATATATGTGATTACTGTGACCAGTATGTTAACTAATCTGAAGCTATTAACCTGATAAAGAAACTTGACCACGAAACTCTCAGTGAAGGATGTTCAGTTCAATTCAGTCGCTCAGTTGTGTCTGACTCTTTGCAACCCCATGAATCGAAGCACACCAGGCCTCCTTGTCCATCACCAACTCCTGGAGGTCACTCAGACTCACGTCCATCGAGTCAGTGATGCCATCCAGCCATCTCATCCTCTGCTGCCCGCTTCTCCTCCTGCCCTCCATCTTTCCCAGCATCAGGGTCTTTTCCAAAGAGCCGGCTCTTCACATCAGGTGACCAAAGTATTGGCGCTTTAGCGTTAGTCCTTGCAGTAGCCAGTAGACACTTGGATTGTGACCATATGGACATGTTAACTGAATGAGATATGTGATGACACATTTGTGGTTTGGGCATTTTATCTCCAGGCCCAAGATGACAAGTGGCATCTCTAGTGAAGCAAAGACCCTTCTGCACTCAGCTTGGCGTCTTGCTCCTGATTTTCTCTACAGACTCTTAGGAGTTACGGGCACCTTTGTGGATTTCCTCTGGGCCTTCCTGGGATAGCTCATCACTTTCAATGAGTTTAGCTCGATTGTGGCTGCTTGGCTGAGTGAGAGGGGGAAGGCAAGCCCTCCCGTACAGCCGCCACTAAGGACACCGTCCTGCCTGTCCCACTCTGTGACGTCAGATGGTCCAGCACCCGAGAACTGCCGGCCACTCTCTCCTCCACGCTGTGAAATGTTCCCGTTTCTAAGTCTGGACCTCATTTTATTTTATTTTGAGGAAGGAAATTTGGAAATGAGCTCTCTTTGTTCCGTTACAGTAGTTTTGGTTCTGTCTAGCTCGTATTAAGCCGTCCTGTCCGGCCTCTCCCAGCACTGCGTGATCGAAGCATTCATTAGCGGGCAGAGAGCCCCACGCAGACCCCTCTCAGCAGAGTGGACATTTGGGGGCTGTCAGCTGCTTAGATTTATCCTGAATACAGAATCCGCATGAAACCTTCCCTCCAGACGTTTATGAACACGAGAGGGGCGGGAGTGGAGATTGGCAGGGGTGGGAGGGAGTCTGTTTAACTTATTTTGTATATTAGACAACACAGGGTAAATGACGTTTGGAATTAACGAAGCGTATAATCATAATTACATGGCTGGTTCATCATCCTACCTCCCAGATCGCGCCTGAAATCAGCAAACATCATAATACACACACGAGTCTTCGTTCAGTGTCTGTCTAGCTTGGAGTGAGTGTTCAAAAGCTTAACTCTCAGGGTGAATGGCCAGTTAGTACTTCAGCAAAAAACCAAATCAGGCCTGACCAATGGCAGTGGCGGAATTAAGAGAAACAGCGTGTGTCTTCCGCTCCCGACTTCACAGTCTGGGGAGGTGGGATGACAGGCAGGAGAGCTGCTGTCGCAGAGCACTGGCTCTCCCCACGCGCTCCTTGCCCACAGCAGCAGCAGTAAGCACAGATGAGAGGGTGCCCGAGACTAACAGTGGCCGTGCTCCAGGGACTGTGCCAGTCTTGTGTGTGCCAGTCGATGGAGTGCAGTATTTTACATAGACACTCAGCAGATGTTCAAAAAATAAATCAATATTTGATTTTGAAATATGTATGCTCCTAAGTCACTTCAGTCGTGTCCGACTCTGTGCGACCCCATAGACAGCAGCCCACCAGGCTCCTTTGTCCCTGGGATTCTCCAGGCAAGAACACTGGAGTGGGTTGCCATTTCCTTCTCCAATGCATGAAAGTGAAAAGTGAAAGTGAAGTTGCTCAGTCGTGTCCGACTCTTAGCGACCCCATGGACTAGAGCCTATCAGGCTCCTCCATCCATGGGATTTTCCAGGCAAGAGTACTGGGGTGGGGTGCCACTGCCTTCTTATTTATACAAATGTATTGCTGGCCACCTAATGTGAAGAGCCAACTCCTTGGAAAAAACCTGATGCTGGGAAAGATTAAGGGCAGAATGAGAAAGGGACGACAGAGGATGAGATGGTTGGATGGCATCATCAACTCAATGGACATGAGTTTGAGCAAGTTCCAGGAGATGGTGAAGGACGGGGGAGCCTGGCGTGCTGCAGTCCGTGGGGTTGCAGAGCTGGGCACGACTTGGTGACTGAACAATAACGATACATACACAGTATGTGTATATTCGTGCACACACATGTATTTAGAAGCACAGATAAAAGAACAAGGAATCTTGCGTTCGGTGGACTTGGGCCTACGCCTAGGCACCACACAATTACATATGTAGACATGGGATGAGTTCTGTCACAGCTCTCCTTTTCCTTCTTACTGTTGTTGATATTCTCTTGCCATATCATAACTTCTACTTCACTCTGGAATCTGTAAGGAAGATCATGTCATTTTCCGAAAAAAGCCATCTCTGAGGATGCTGTTTTTGTTCAGCCACTCAATCCTGTTCCACTCTTCATGACCCCGTGGATTGCAGGCACTCCAGGCTTCCCCATCCTTCGCCATCTCCCAGAGCTTGCTCAAACCCATGTCCATTGAGTCGGTGATGCCATGCAAACATCTCATCCTCTGTCCTCCCCTTCTCCTCCTGCCCTCAATCTTTCCCAGCATCAGGGTCTTTTCCAAGGAGTCAGCTCTTCACATTAGGTGATGAAAGTATTGGAGCTTCAGCATCAGCATCAGTCCTTCCAATGAACACTCAAGACTGATTTCCTTTAGGATGGACTGGTTGGATCTCCTTGCAGTCCAAGGGACTCTCAAGAGTCTTCTCCAACACCACAGTTCAAAAGCATCAGTTCTTCAGTGCTCAGCCTCTTTTGTGGTCCAACTCTCACATCTGTACATGGCTACTGGAAAAATCATAGTTTTGATTATACAGAAATTTGTCAGCAAAGCGATGTCTCTGCTTTTTAATATGCTGTCTAGGGTTGTCATAGCTTTTCTTCCAAGGAACAAGCATTTTTAATTTCATGAGCTCCCCAAATTCAGATCCTAAAGGCACACTGTACATTTTGATATTTGGCCCAAACCCCTAATGGGGATAGTGGTTCATTCTACTGCCTCTGGAAGGGAATCTTGACCAGTATCCTTGCAGTATATGGACAGCCAAGGTGGCCCGGATGCCATCCGGGGTCTTGCCCCCCGTGAAAGCCCAGCTGTGTGCATGGCTGGCAACAAGCTGCCCAGCGGCCATTCCCATGTTCATCATGAGGGTAAAAACGCTTCCACTCCTGGTTTACTGTGGCATTTTGGGTTCTGGATATTTCAGTGTCCTGCAGACTAGCTGTGTAGCATTTTGTGAATATCTGATGTAATGGAGAGAGTGTGAACTAGCCCTCTATACCCAGTCATAAAAAGCTAGATCTAACAGGCCTTCTTTCCCATAATTAAAAGTAGTAATGACGATATCTGTGTATCACTACTCAGAGGGATGCTGTTGTTCAGTCGCTGAGTCATGCCCAATACTTTGCGACCCCACAGGCTGCAGCACACCAGGCTCCTCTGTCCTAGTGGACAGAGGAGATAGTCCTCTGTCCAGGTGAACTATCTCACGGAGTTTGCTCAAACTCAAGTCCATTGAGTCAGTGATGCCATCCGACCATCTCATCCTCTGATGCCCTCTTCTCTTCTTGCCCCTCATCTTTCCCAGCATCAGAGTCTTTTTCAATGAGCCAGCTCTTTACATCTGGTGGCCAAAGTACAGGAGCTTCAGCGTGTGTATGTGTTGAAAACACTTAGTTGTGTCCGATTCTTCAGTCCTTCCAATGAATATTCAGGGCTGATTTCCTTTAGGATGGATGGACTGGTTGGATCTCCTTGCTGTCCAAGGGGCTCTCAAGAGTCTTCTCCAATAGCACAATTCAGAAGCATCAATTCTTCAACCTTCTTCATGGTCCAACTTTTACATCCATACATGTGTACTCAGAGGCCTAGCAGGAATACACAGATGCACAGATAGTTTGAGGAACCAACAGGGGACTCCCCTGTTGGGAAGATCCCCTGCAGAAGGGAAAGGCTACCCGCTCCAGTATTCTGGCCTGGAGAATTCCATGGACTGTATAATTCATGTGGTCACGAACAGTCGGACACGACTGAGCGACTTTCACTTTCACTTCACTTGCACTTACGTATCAGCTTTTTCTGTGATTACACTACCTGAGGAACGACCTTAGAATCTTAGTGGCTTATAATCATGTTTATCTGCAAAGACCAGTTTTGCATCTCCAGAGCATCTCTAATAGGTACATTTCCCCGGAGTCATGTTTTATTTGTGGCTTAGTGTGTTACTTTGTTCATGCAAATTTTTCTTTATGTGCTAATTTGTCTAAAGCCTTTCTTAAAGTCTTTCTTTGAAAAGAAATTATAAGGCATTCCTGAGAATGCCTTTTCAAGTAATTCCAAGGGCCCCAGGGCTTCCCTGCTGGCTCAGCTGTTGAAGAATTTGCCTGCAGTGTGGGAGACCTGGGCTCAGCCCCTGGGTGGGGGTGCTCCAGAGAAGGGAGCGCTGCCCTCCCCAGCACTCCTGCCTGGAGAATTCTAACACTCTTACCTTAGGAGACTTGGGGCTGGTCAAGCCTCCTCTCTCAGGGCTCCCAGAAAACCTAGAAGCCTTTTCTATCCTTAAAGTCAATTTTAGTCTTAAGAAAATAAAAACCTTGTGTTCTTCTAACGCGACTTTTATCACATGAAGACTGATCCACATCATGTCTCGGCGAATGCCCAGATGCTCAGTCATGCCTGACTCTAACTTCATGGGCTCTAGTCCGCAAGGCTCCTCTGGTCATGGGATTTTTCTGGCAAGAATAGGGAGCAGATTGCCATTTCCTTCTCCAGGGGATCTTTCTGATCCAGGGGTCAAACCCGTGTCTCCTGTGTCTTCTGCATTGCAGACGGTTTCTTTACTACTGAGCCACCTGGGAAGCCCTATGTCTCCGTGGGACCTGAAAAAGAACTAAAATTATTAGTGTCTATAAATGATGCATTGTGTACAGATATCATTTTACAGTATCCCGCCTTATCTGAGACCCCAGGCAGATCCCAGAACCGCAGATGCTGCTGAGCCTTGTATGCACTGCTTCCCCTGAATCTACACGCCTATAACGGGCTTCCCTGGTGGCACTAGTGGTACAGAACCTTCCTGTCAATGCAGGAGACGTAGGAGAGGCAGGTCTGATCCCTGGCTAGGGAAGATCCCCTGGAGGAGGGCGTGGCGGCCCACTCCTGTATTCTTGCCTGGAGCATCCCATGGACTGAGGAGCCTGGTGGGCTGTGGTCCACGGGGCCGTAGAGAGTCAGACGAGTGACTAACACACATGCCTATAGTAGAGCTTAATTCATAAATTAGGCAAAATAGTAACAAAACTGATAAAAGAATTATGACAGTGGAAGTGAGAAATAGATTTAAGGGCCTAGACCTGATAGATAGAGTGCCTGATGAACTATGGAATGAGGTTCGTGACATTGTACAGGAGACAGGGATCAAGACCATCCCCATGGAAAAGAAATGCAAAAAAGGAAAATGGCTGTCTGGGGAGGCCTTACAAATAGCTGTGAAAAGAAGAGAAGCGAAAAGCAAAGGAGAAAAGGAAAGATATAAACATCTAAATGCAGAGTTCCAAAGAATAGCAAGAAGAGATAAGAAAGCCTTCTTCAGTGATCAATGCAAAGAAATAGAGGAAAACAACAGAATGGGAAAGACTAGGGATCTCTTCAAGAAAATCAGAGATACCAAAGGAACATTTCATGCAAAGATGGGCATGATAAAGGACAGAGATGGTGTGGACCTAACAGAAGCAGAAGATATTAAGAAGAGGTGGCAAGAATACACAGAAGAACTGTACAAAAAAGAGTTTCAAGACCCAGATAATCATGATGATGTGATCACTGACCTAGAGCCAGACATCTTGGAATGTGAAGTCAAATGGGCCTTAGAAAGCATCACTACGAACAAAGCTAGTGGAGGTGATGGAATTCCAGTGGAGCTATTCCAAGTCCTGAAAGATGATGCTGTGAAAGTGCTGCACTCAATATGCCAGCAAATTTGGAAAACTCAGCAGTGGCTACAAGATTGGAAAAGGTCAGTTTTCATCCCAATCCCAAAGAAAGGCAATGCCAAAGAATGCTCAAACTACCGCACAATTGCACTCATCTTACACGCTAGTAAAGTAATGCTCAAAATTTTCCAAGCCAGGCTTCAGCAATATGTGAACCGTGAACTTCCTGATGTACAAGCTGGTTTTAGAAAAGGCAGAGGAACCAGAGATCAAATTGCCAACATCCGCTGGATGATGGAAAAAGCAAGAGAGTTCCAGAAAAACATCTATTTCTGCTTTATTGACTATGCCAAAGCCTTTGACTGTGTAGATCACAATAAACTATGGAAAATTCTGAAAGAGATGGGAATACCAGACCACCTGACCTGCCTCTTAAGAAATCTGTATGCAGGTCAGGAAGCAACAGTTAGAACTGGTCATGGAACAACAGACTGGTTCCAAATAGGAAAAGGAGTACGTCAAGGCTGCATATTGTGACCATGTTCATTTAACTTATATGCAGAGTACATCATGAGAAATGCTGGACTGGAAGAAACACAAGTTGGAATCAAGATTGCTGGGAGAAATATCAATAACCTCAGATATGCAGATGACACGACTCTTATGGCAGAAAGTGAAGAGGGGCTAAAAAGCCTCTTGATGAAAGTGAAAGTGGAGAGTGAAAAGGTTGGCTTAAAGCTCAACATTCAGAAAACGAAGATCACGGCATCTGGTCCCATCACTTCATGGGAAATAGATGGGGAAACAGTGGAAACAGTGTCAGACTTTGTTTTTCTGGGCTCCAAAATCACTACAGATGGTGACTGCAGTCATGAAATTAAAAGACGCTTACTCCTTGGAAGGAAAGTTATGACCAACCTAGATAGCATATTCAAAAGCAGAGACATTACTTTGCCAACAAAGGTTCGCCTAGTCAAGGCTATGGTCTTTCCTGTGGTCATGTATGGATGTGAGAGCTGGACTGTGAAGAAGGCTGAGTGCCGAAGAATTGATGCTTTTGAACTGTGGTGTTGGAGAAGACTCTTGAGAGTCCCTCGGACTGCAAGAAGATCCAACCAGTGCATTCTGAAGGAGATCAATCCTGGAATTTCTTTAGAAGGAATGATGCTAAAACTGAAACTCCAGTATTTTGGCCACCTCATGCGAAGAGTTAACTCATTGGAGAAGACTCTGATGCTGGGAGGGATTGAGGGCAGGAGGAGAAGGAGACGACAGAGGATGAGATGGCTGGATGGCATCACTGACTCGATGAATGTGAGTCTGAGTGACCTCCGGGAGGTGGTGATGGACAGGGAGGCCTGGCGTGCTGCGGTCCATGGGGTCACAAAGAGTCGGACACGACTGAGCGACTGATCTGATCCGACAGTATTCTGTAGTGAAAGTTATGTGAGTGTGGCTTTCTCTCTCTCAAAATACTCGATTTTACTGTACTCACCCCTCTTATGAGGATGTGCGGTCATAAAATGTCTGTGTGATGAGGTGAAGTGAGCAGGATGACATCAGCCCTGTGAGGCAGCGTTAGGCTGTTGTGGAGAATTCTAACGCTGACTTTTATCACATGAAGACTGACCTTCATCATGTCTCGGTGAGTGCCCAGATGCTCAGTCATGCCCGACTCTGTGACTCCACGGGCTCTACTCCACCAACAGCCCAATTCTCCAGCATTAGGCTTCTGGGCACATCAGAAGAAAGAATGTCTGCTTCGGGTGACCTTGGGGTGTGGCGCTTTGATGATGTGGAGGGTTGGATGCCAGGAACATGTGGCCACAATTATGTTCAGGGCGGGACAGACCAGGTGGGGCAGGGCTTGATCATGTTCAGGGCTGGACAGGGTAGGTGGGGCAGGGCTTGATCACACTACTTGGAATAGCAGGCAGTGTAAGTCTCATGAATTGTTTACTTCTAGAACTTTTCAATACTTTGGCCACCTCATGTGAAGAGTTGACTCATTGGAGAAGACTCTGATGCTAGGAGGGATTAGGGGCAGCAGGAGAAGGGGACGGCAGAGGATGAGATGGCTGGATGGCATCACCGACTCGCTGGACATGAGTCTGGTGAACTCTGGGAGCTGGTGATGGACAGGGAGGCCTGGCGTGCTGCAGTCCATGGGGTCGCAAAGAGTCAGACACGACTGAGCAACTGAACTGAACTGAGAACTTTCCATTTAATACTTTCACACCAGGATTGACATGGGTAACTGAAACCATGAAAAGCAAAACTGTAGATAAGGAAAAACTACAGACTATCAGTGAGGTGTATTTAGAGCCAGTTATCATAGGTATCCAACAGGAAGTGCTCCATGCCTTGATGAGGAGTATGTTATGGGACCCTTCTTCACAGAAAACAAGGGTTGCCCAAGTTTTTGGGCAAAAAGAAGGTTTGTTGGGGCTTTAACTCTAGAGCAGGAAATTGCCAAGTGGCTCATTGGTAAGGAATCCAGCTGCCAATGCAGGAGATACAGAAGATGAGGGTTCAATCTCTGGGTTGGGAAGATCCCCTGGAGGAGGAAATGACAACCCAGTCCAGTGTTCTTGCCTGGAAAAATCCCCTGGACTGAGGAACCTGGCGGCTACAGTCCATAGGGTCGCAAAAGAGTTGAATACAACTGAGGAACGGAGCACACATGAAGAAAATTCCTTCCTTAGGTAACATCAAAAGCTAAAGTTGTGGGGGGAAAAATACATACAAGGAAGCATAAGGAAAACTAAGGCCCCAGTACCAAGAAAAGTACATAAAACCTCCAGATCCATTGGGAGCCAGAAAAGGGGGTTAGAGCAAAAATTACAAAGGCAAGAACTGAGAACTCTGGGGAAAGAAAAGTAGAAAGATGAGCAAAGGTCATATCTTCTAGAACTGTCCTTAAATACCAGAGCATCTCAAGGAGCAATAAAGGTCTGATCTATTTACATCTTTAAAATATTGCATCATTGTAAACATCGTAATGAATTTCCACTCAGAAGTATAACAATCATGGTATAGATTGACACTCGTTTCTAACAATGCTTTTAACAAAGTTTTCAATGGAAATGTGTGCTGTGCAGAAGACGGGTATACAGTGTTTGAACTGGAAGCACAGACACACACGTGAACTCCTGGAGCAGCAGCGTCTCCTCTGAGGAGCCAGGTTTAGAGTTCAGTGCTCCCTCCTTCCCACCCGTCAGTGTCCCTCGGTATCTGAGCACGTCATCTCGTCTGTGCCTGATGTTGGAGCCCTAAATGCAGGGGTTTAATGTCCGTGAAGCCTGACCCGAGTCTCCTTGTCTTGTCTTCTCTGCCCATCCCAAAATGGATCTTGCTGGTAACTCATCTTTATCAGCCCTCTGAGTTTGGCTGACTTCAAGGGTTAGAAATAATGCTATGAGTTTATAGGGCCCTGAAAAAAAACAGAACTGATTTAACATTTCTTGTGCATTTATGATAGGCAAAATGCCTGGCAGACATGTTTCATTAATGTTTTTGTTTGTTGGCATCTTTCATTGTTTTGCATGTTAATCCTTCTTTGTGTTTTAATTTTGCCAGTACGTGTGGTTTTCATAACCACAGGAAGTCTAAAAAGGAAGTTTTGGCAAGTGCCTCTTTAATTCGATGCTTGTAGACAGAGAATATGAATAAATTGCGTTAAAATGTATGAATTATCCAATGTGGCAGTTGAATCAGTTTCAACAGGAGGTTGCCAGTCTTCTCCATTGTTTTCTGTTCAGCAGTCACAGCCCAGAGTAATTTCAGAACCTACAGAGCAGAGAACGTTAGGAACACCCCAAAGTTAGCAGCATGAACAGTAAGTGCTGTTTGCAGAGCTTCTCAGCTTTAACAGTTGCATTTATATTAATAATGCACTTCTCTGCAAGGACAACTTAACTGAACATTGGAGAAAAGAAATTTGGTTGCAGTAGTTTGGAAGGAAAGTAACGCTCCATCATTGCCTGGCAGTCCAGAGGGTCCCAAGAGAGTCGGACACGCCTTAGCAACTAAACAAGAGCAGCCCTCCGCCCGGAACCCATCACTCGGGAGCACCGTGACACAGCCTGGCAGCTTTCACTATTTTAAATGTGATTCATTTAAAATGTTTCTTTTGAATTAGTTTCAGCAGTGTACATTTAAGACAGCTTTTGAAGTTAGCGTTTAGATTCCTAGAGTGCTATGTATTAATTCATATACACAGATTCAGGAAGGTGTTCCTCATCATCACAGCTGATATGAATCCTTATCACACACCTAACCTACCTTTTGAGGTATTATCCTTTTTATCATGAATTATTTTTGTTTACTTTGCATCTTATCTACCAAATTTGAGTCTACATAAAGCATGTATTTGAAGGAACTCATAGCTGCAAGTGACAGAAGCCCAGTTCCAAACAGGGACTTCCCTGACTCGTATGTTGCCAGGGGTGAACCTGCTTCAGGTACAGCCAGATCCAGAACCTCAGGTCCGAACAGTACGAACCTGTTTCTCCCCATCTCAGATCAGCTTTCATCGTGGTTGACTCAATTCCCAAGTAGCCTTTCTCCATGTATAGTAAGAAGGCTACAGATATTCTAGGCTTGTATTCTACCAGCTTATCAACTAAAGAGATGGTGTCTTTCTCTTAACAGTCTCAACGAACTTCTCAAGTAGGGCTGGTGCTGGCCCAGCTTGGGTGATGGACTCATCTGCGAGCCAGTAGTCGTGACTGGGGGTGGTGGTACTCTGAATGGCTCTGCTGAAAGCACATACATTGAGAGTAGAGTAATGATGTCTTTGAAAAGGAAAGCTGTATTTTCCTGGAAGAAAGAAGAATGAACTGCGGCAGGTAAATTCAGCACATACCTTACAGAGCAGGACTGTGCCTGACTGTCATCCCGCCTCATCCAGCGCCCCTCACCCCATCCCTACATCATCCACGCATTGCAATCCACGTCTTGAGCTAGAGCAAATATCAGCTAAATGAGTGTGTGTGTGAAATGTCAGAGTATCGTGGGAAATGATGGGTCCTGAAGGCCAGGAGTGCTGGTTTCAAATTTTGGCTCCATCATATACCAGCTGAGGAAATCTGTGGAAAATTGCCGTATGAGCTCCCACTTCCCTGCAGTAATACAGAGATTCCTAAGAGGAAAAAATGAGAAAACGTGTACATTGTAGAGTTGTTTTGTGTTTTGGAAAAAAAAAAGGAGCATACACTTCACTAAAATGCTAGTCTATTAATTTTATAATTATCATTTAAATTTAATGTTTTAAGTTTGATATTTAACTATTAAAACTTAGTTGGTTATTCATACAATTAAACAACACAGTTCAGTATTTACTGATTTGGATTCAAGTATATATTATAATTTTTAATTCAGCATCTGTGTTTTTCATTAAATTAAATTGAGAAGTATCACTTAAGAAGATCTCTCTTGATCTGTTTTCTTTCTAATATTTTTTGTTTGCTTGTTTTTGGCTGTGCTGGGCTTTGTTGCCGCTCAGGCTTTCTCTAGTTGAGGCGAGTGGGGACTGCTGACTCGGGCGCTGGCTTCTTATTGTGGGGGCTTCTCGTCGCCGAACGCGGGCTCTCGGCTTCAGTAGCCGTCACACGTGGGCTCGCAGTTGCGGCTCCGGCTCCAGAGCGCAGGCCCAATCGTTGGGGTGCCCCAGCCAAGCTGCTGTGCTGCGTGTGAGATCTTCCCAGTCAGGGACGGAAGCCGTGTCTCCTGCACTGGCAGAGGGATGCTTCACCACTGAGCCACCAGGGAAGCCCCTGATCTGTTTTCTTTTTAAAAATATGTGCCTCTCTAATGCTAGGAATGGACTGATAATTCTGTCACCTGACATAAGCATATAAAGGAAGGAGAAACAATATTTTTATGCTTAGAGACAATATTTTACTCTTCTCATTTTGGTTTATACTCAAGAGGAAATGTTGTGCTAGAGTTATCATTGGTATACATAATGTCAGAGGAGATCAAGCCTGTCAGTCCGAAAGGAAGTCAATCTGAATATTCATTGGAAGGACCTATGCTGAAGCTAAAGCTCTGATACTTTGGCCACCTAATGCAAAGAGCCAACTCCTTGAAAAGACCCTGATGCTGGGAAAGATTGAAGGCAAAAGGAGAAGGGGGCAGCAGAGGGTGAGATGGTTAGGTAGCACCACCAACCAATTGGTGTGAATTTGAGAAAACCCAGGGAGATGGTGGAGGACAGAGGAGCCTGGCGTGCTGTAGTCCATGGGGTGGCAAAGAGTCAGACATGACTTCGCGACTCGGCAACAAAAGCGAATAGGATAAACGTGCAGTCTGTTGCTTCCTTCCCTCCTCCTGTGTGCCTTCCCGTGTTTCCCCAGAGGCATCCTCGCTGATACGTTTTGCTTTTCAACAGCCCCAGGAAGGCAAAGGAATTGTCGTGCTGACCTGAGGAAGCCACCTGTTGGCACTATTTAGTTGTTATTTGAGGAGATAGAAGAGATCCAAAACCAAATCTAATTCTTCAGTGGTTTACTTGATATTAAATCTGACCAAGCATAGCATTTGTTTTTATACACTGACAAAAATGAGATTACGGAATGCCATTCAGCTATGGGGCTACTGAAAAAAAAAATACCTGTAACAGTACATTGATGTGTCTCCCCATCAAAAGTTAGTTCAGGTAGGTGTTAAATAAAGATAATTGCACGATACATGCACGCATGCTGCATGCTAAGTTGCTCAGTCATGTCTGACTCTATGTGACCCCATGGACGGCAGCCCACCAGGCTCCTTTGTCCTTGGGATTTCCCCCGGAAGAGTATTAGACTGGGTTGCAATGCCCTCTTTCAGGGGATCTTCCCAACCCAGGGATGGAACACACGTCTCTAATGTCTCCTGCATTGGCAGGCGCGTTCTTTACCGCTGGCGCCACCTGGGAAGCCACGAAGATATATGTGTGGACAACACCGAATCCTATCCCTATGTAGACTTTGGGAAAACCAAGGACAGAACAACAGCAACAGTGACCACAAACCCCCGTGTATTTTGCAAACGGCCAAGAGCTGTAGATGATAGCAGCAGCCGCCAGGCGAAATATTCAAACAAGAGGCGACTGCTCAAGCCAAGACCATGGCCCGCTTTGCGGCCACCTTGTGTAAAGGTGGCCCAGGACAGTGTCACAAAAAATGAGCTCCTGAAGGTGTAATTGTTGCAGGGAGAAATCAGTTCTGACTCCATGGTGGAACTGTTTCTTTGACTTTCTTTCTGTTGCTTTTGTTATTATAATCACACATAATGGCCTGCCTCAGAGAATCCTGCCTTTCTGCCTGACTGCTAAGGTAACTTGCCTTTGTTCAGAACCCTGTCCACCTGTTAATAGCGGGAAGAAAGGGATGAACACATCCCCCTGCTTGAGGCTTGCCATTCCAGGAGATATTGCAAGATTAAAGGCCTTTTTACTTTGTTTCCTCACCTCCCCCATCTCTGATCTGTAAAAGAACTTGGCATCCAGACCCCATAAGATGCCAGACCCCCCTTACTTTTATTTTGAGAATTAGTTTGCCATCTTTTCGGTCTAAAGTCATATATTCCTTACCTCAATGCCTCCTCTGGATCTGTCATGGGGAGAGCAGAGTAAGCTTGGAGTCGGTAACATAATCAATCCAGCCTTAAGTACTATTCCCAAACATTATCTAGCTTTGAATATTTCAGTACTTTTCAAACATTTCCACTAACAAGACTCTAAGGATGGAGAAGAGCAAACCCTTATCTCTGAAAGGGGAATAGACTGAAGTGATGATGTTTTACTTTAAAAAGTAAGTTACATATACACTTTAAATATATACATTTTATTTGTCAACTGCATCTCAATAAAGCTGGGAAAAGTAATTCACGTATTTTGTTGATCAATCTCTCAGTCGTGTCTGACCCTTTGTGACCCCGTGGACTGTAGCACACCAGGCTTGCTTGTCCTTCACTATCTCCCAGAGTTTGGTCAGACTCAAGTCCATCGAGTCGGTGATGTCATCCAATGATCTGATCCTCTGTCATCCTCTTCTCCTCCCGCCTTCAATCTTGCCCAGCATCAGGGTCTTTTCCAATGAATCAGCTCTTCGCATCAGGTGGCCAAAGTATTGGAGTTTCAGCTTCAGCATCAGTCCTTCCAATGAATATTCAGGACTGATTTCCTTTAGGATGGACTGGTTGGATCTCTTTCCTTCCCAAGGGACTCTCAAGAGTCTTCTCCAGCACCAGTTTGAAAGCATCAATTCTTTGGCACTCAGCTTTCTTTATAGTCCAACTCTCACATCTTCATATGACTACTGGAAAAACCATAGCTTTGATTTAGATGGACCTTTGTCAGCAAAGGGATGTCCTTGCTTTTTAATATGCTGTCTAGGTTTGTCATAGCTCTTCTTCCAAGGAGCAAGTGTCTTTTAATTTCATGGCTGCAGGCACCGTCCACATTGATTTTGGAGCCCAAGAAAATAAAATATGTCACTGCTTCATTGTTTCCCCATCTATTTGCGGTGAAGTAATGAGACTGGATGCCATGATCTCAGTGTTTTGAATGTTGAGTTTTAAGCCAGCTTTTTCACTCTCCTTTTTCGCCTTCATCACGAGGCTCCTTAGTTCCTCTTTGCTTTCGGCTCTTCGGATGCTTGGAGGGTGTAGACAAAACTTTATGCACATCAGGACCCAGGGGAAGAACTAGTGACCCCCACCCCCACAACAGACTGGGCCAGGCCTGCCTGTGACCGTATGCGGGTCTCCTGCGGGGTCAGCAGCAGCCTGCTACAGGACACAGGCTCTGGCAGCAGCAGTCCTGGAGGCTTTGACTGTGGCCTGAGCCCTCTTGGGGGAGATCGCATTAGCCCCACTGCAGAGACACTAGGTGGGCCGCATACAGACTGGAGAACCATTATGCCAAAGAAGTTCTCACACTTGCAAAAGTTCTCAGCCCCACAACAGATTCCCAAACTGGGGGTCCCGCGAAGGGACTGAGAATCCCCAGGGAATCTGACCTTGCAGGTCCGCAGGGTTTCATTACCAAACATCCACAAGACTGGGGAAATGGTGACTCCTGGAGGCACAAACTAGGCCTGTGCTCACCAGGACCAGGAGGAAGGAACAGTGGGCCCACGGGGACTGAGCTAGACTTGCCTGTGAGTGTTTGGGAGCCGCTGGTGGGTGCCCAGGTTGTCAACAGCCTGCCTCGGGGTCCGGGATGCTGACAGCTGCCATCTTGGGAGGCATGGGGAGCTGCTAAGTCCTTTGGGAGGAGGCAGCCCGCACCCTACCTTCATCTGGCCTAGGCCAAACTGCAGGGGGGAACCCGGCCCCACCCATTGGCAGAAAACTGGATTCAAGATTTACTGAGCATGGCCTTACCCCCCAGAACAAGACCCAACTGTCCCACAGCCAGTCCCTCCCGTCAGGAAGTCTGCACAGGCCTCTAATCCTCCGCTATCAGAGGGCAGAGGGCGGACAGGATTTACATATGTGCACTGCTTAATGTAAAATGAATTGTAGGCACTTCCCTGTTGGTCCAGTGGCTAAGATTCTCTGCTCCCAATGCAATCCTTGGTTGGGAGACCTGATCCCATATGCTGTAACTAAGACCCAGTTGTGTCCAACTCTTTGCAACCCCACGAACTCTGGGGGCCCACCAGCCTCCTTTGTCCATGGAGTTCTACCAGAAGGAATACTGGAGTGGGTTGCCATTTCCTTCTATAAGGGATCTTCCTGACCCAGGAATCGAACCAGGTCTCCTGCATTGCAGGCATATTCTTTACCATCTGAGCCACCAGGGAAGTCCAACTAAGACCCAGCACAGACAAATACACAAATAAATATTCCATTTTAAAAGTTGTAAAAATACTTGAGTTTGTTTCCACTAAACTGACTTTTCCACCGAGTCTTTAAATACCTCCACTCTGTAGCCAGACCTGTGTGACCATCACTGTACTATTTCACTACACTATTCTATAAACACCAAAGAGAACTGGAATTGCAACTCACTTCTTCCTTGCTGAATCTCCGGGGCCTGGGCAGCACCTGGCACGGAGTAAATACTTGGTAAATGTTTGCTGAGTGAATGAAAGAATGAAGTAATTAATACGCCATGTTTATCCTATGACTTTCCATTTCCTTAGCACACAGCCCCCTGAGGATGTGTACTTGCATTTGAAAAGCGCTGCTGAATGCGATGCAAATTGAAGCCAAGATGTGGAATTCACAGAGACAAATTAATGGAACTGTTTTCTCTCCACTTCTGTGATTTTATTAGCTGAATTATGCGTGCGGCTGATTTCATGGATCAGATGATTCTAGGTCCATAGCCTCTGCACTCAGCAATTATCCAGTTAATATGATTAATGGAGACAGTAAAAATGAACATCAGCATGATCACAGGGGTCTCATGTTCCTGAGACTGGGAAACTACATCAAATCCGGGGAAGAAATGCTCTTTTGAAAGAACTGTGCTCCAGAGGGTATACCTTGCTCCTCTCCACCACCTCCATCTGCCTCAAGCCCTTGCTGTCGCCCCTGCTCCTGGAAGCGATCGATATTTCTGTGGATCTTCATTTCTGGTCACTCGGCATGTGAGTTGTCAGCCTCAATTATCTCTAATTTCTTGAGCATTAGGAAGATGAGGCTAGTCCGCTACTAAAACAAGATGATGAAGTACTGGCTAAACCAGGAGCCTGGTGACCCGGTCACAGTGGGCGGGGAGGGAGCGCTGAGTTAGAGTGTCCTTTCACACCAGAAGTGCTCACTTTTAAACGAAATGTTGCCTTAAAGAAATTCAACATCAACATTTTTTTTTTAATTTAACATCTTAAGCAGCTAATGGAGTTTCTGGCTTCTTTTTATTGAGCACACCTTAGGTGCTAAGTGGGGAGAAGTGAAAGTCACTTAGTCATATCTGACTCCTTGGCAACCCCATGGACTATAGCCCACCAGGCTCCTCTGCCCATGAGATACTGGAGTGTTTTGCCCTCCCTTCTCCAGGAATCTTCCCAAGCCCGGGACTGAACCCTGGTCGCCTGCATTGCAGGCAGGTTCTTTACTGCCTGAACCAGCAGGGAAGACCACACCTCCTGTGGCGTTGCCCCTCACGCCGACCTGGTGGGTGGAGGAGTCGCGTGTCCACACTGAGCAGGACGGGAAGCTTCAAACTGTGAAGCTTCTTGCTTCATCACAGGTGACCTGTGGCAGGTAAACCCTGGGAAGAACAAGGGTCCAAATGCACACCTGCCTGAGTCTGAAGCCTGAATGTGTGTTTTTCAGGACTATTAGCTTTGTTGCAGTGTGATTTCTTTACAGTGCGTTAGTGTCCACTCTGCAGAGAAGGGAATGAGCCGTGTGTACACATACATCCCTCCCACCCGAGCCTGTCTCCCAGCGCACCCTCTGGGTCATCACAGAACCCCGAGCTGAGCTTCCCATGTGTTCTGGCAGGTTCCCCCCAGCTCTCTATACAGGGCAGTGTGTGCATGTCAGCCACGTGCAGAGATGTGGGTGGACTTAGAGTCAGTCATAGCAGGTGAAGTAAGTCCGAGAAAAACAAATATTGTGTGTTAATGCGTGCATATGGAATCTAGGAAAATGGTACAGATAAACTTATTTCCAAGGCAGGAATAACGTCTGAATCCTCATCACGCATCATGCAATTGTAGAGCAGGTTGAAGGAAGCCAATGGGGATGACTTAGACACAGGACCAACCCATGAATATGAGGGTTTAGGTCTGGAACAGGGAGAGGAGGATACTCTGAAAACGTGGCCAGGGGGCCATGAAAATGTGTCCTGCTAGAAGCCGATGATCTGAGCAGACACAGAGTGCGCAGCCGTCGACCCTCTTGCTCAAGTTGTAACGCTCTCTCGCTCCACAGCAAGTCTCTCTTTTGCGCTTAAACGCCTCGTGTTGTTGAAACAATGGTCTGAAGGTTTCAGTTAGAAGCCTCCCATTCTCAGTACCCTTATCAGCATGACCAGTTTGTTAGCTTGGGTTAAATTTCACCAGTGGGTTGAGACTCATTTTTATTTTAAATTTCTCTTTACAATGCCAAAATTTCCACATGTAATTCTTTAATTGCTGCATTTCCCCTTTAAATCCTTTAGGATAATGTCTGTATGCCAAGACTCCTAATTTATTTATATGACAACTTCATGTGGTTTTTTTTTTTTTTTTTTATCATTTCCATTTGCAGAAACAAAAAAGAGATTTCCCCCCAGGACACGCAGAATGTGATAAAACTCATATGTTAATCCAGGTCCTCAGTATTTCTGTTTTGAACCATCACACCATATAAGGGGTTTTAGAAGTAAATGCCCCAGTGGACCCTTAGAAAATGGAACACTGAATACTAAGTTCTGATTAAGACTTACCTGTGGAAGGTCAGAACCTGGCAAGGGTAGGTATTAAGGTAACAGTAAGAGGGGCCACATGAAGATCCCAAAGGTCAAAGTCAAATGAGGGGCCAGCTCTAACTATATCTCAGATTTGCCCAGAGAAAGTCCAGCCATAAAGCCTGAGACCCAAAGGGTAGTGACTGCATTATACTGAAGAAAGTTTTCACAGGCAAAGACAGTTTCCACTGCGAGCACTTTAATTTTAAGAAGTTAGTGTTCTATTCAGAAGGGGAGCTTGGAAGACCTCTGAGAAGAATGAGAGTGGAGAAGATTACATAAAATAATTATATTATTAATATATTATGTGCAAGGGTCATGTCAAGAGTTATGTAATTGCAAAGTAGCTGAGGGTGAAGTGCAGGGTCAATAGCTGCAGATGCCGAGTGGTTGGGAGCCATGCGGAAGAGGAGTGAGAGAGACGGGGTCACTCGGATATAGACGTGGGGCAGAGAGACAGGGGCACTCGGATATAGATGGGGGCAGAGAGACGGGGGGCACTCAGATATAGTCGTAGGGCAGAGAGATGGGGCCACTCGGATATAGTCATAGGGCATAGGGACAGGGGCACTCGGGTTTAGACGTGGGGGCAGAGAGATGGAGAGTCCAGGGGAGACAGAACTGGAACGAGCAGGCCCCTTAGGATCAGATCAGATCAGATCAGATCAGTCGCTCAGTCGTGTCCGACTCTTTGCCGCCCCATGAATCGCAGCACGCCAGGCCTCCCTGTCCATCACCAGGTCCCGGAGTTCACTGAGACTCACGTCCATCGAGTCAGTGATGCCATCCAGCCATCTCATCCTCTGTCCTCCCCTTCTCCTCTTGTCCCCAATCCCTCCCAGAATCAGAGTCTTTTCCAATGAGTCAACTCTTTGCATGAGGTGGCCAAAGTACTGGAGTTTCAGCTTTAGCATCAGTCCCTCCAAAGAAATCCCAGGGCTGATCTCCTTCAGAATGGACTGGTTGGATCTCCTTGCAGTCCAAGGGACTCTCAAGAGTCTTCTCCAACACCACAGCTCAAAAGCATCCTTTCTTCGGTGCTCAGCCTTCTTCACAGTCCAGCTCTCACATCCATACATGACCACTGGAAAAACCATAGCCTTGACTAGACAGACCTTTGTTGGCAAAGTAATGTCTCTGCTTTTGAATATGCTATCTAGGTTGGTCATAACTTTCCTTCCAAGGCGTAAGCGTCTTTTAATTTCATGGCTGCAGTCACCATCTGTAGTGATTTTGGAGCCCAGAAAAATAAAGTCTGACACTATTTCCACTGTTTCTCCATCTATTTCCCATGAAGTGATGGGACTGGATGCCATGATCTTCGTTTTCTGAATGTTGAGCTTTAAGCCAACCTTATATGCAGAGTACATCATGAGAAATGCTGGACTGGAAGAAACACAAGTTGGAATCAAGATTGCCAGGAGAAATATCAATAACCTCAGATATGCAGATGACACCACTCTTATGGCAGAAAGTGAAGAGGGGCTAAAAAGCCTCTTGATGAGAGTGAAAGTGGAGAGTGAAAAGGTTGGCATCACTGACTCAATGGATGTGAGTCTGAGTGACCTCCGGGACCTGGTGATGGACAGGGAGGCCTGGCGTGCTGCGATTCATGGGGTCGCAAAGAGTCAGACACGACTGAGCGACTGATCTGATCTGATCTGATCTGAACCCTAATCCTAACCCTAGGATAAGCATGAGGACTGAGTGGGATCATTAACAGAGGGTATGGATTGTCAAATACTGGACACCTGGTCAGATATTCAGATGTGGAATTAAACGCAATTAGAAATCATTGCAATTTAGAAAAAAGAAAAAGAAAAATTACATCTCAAGTTACATAGAGAGAACTTTTCAGCAACTGTACTTGGAACATGGAAGTGCCATAACCGCAGATGAAGGCTCATGTTTTCTTCATCCTGGCACCCGACCATGGCCGTCTCTGGAGCACAGAGTGCTTGTGTTCTCTCTGGACCCGAGAGGCCTTTTCCCTGTGCCATGGACTCTCCCTGACCTCTGGCACCACCCCTCTGTGGTCACCGCTGCCTCTGCCTTCTCCAGGTTTCTGATGAACACAGACTGGAGCATCTTCCAGCCCCTTCATCTCTCCAAAGGTCCAGCTGTAGCTCTCAGCAGCTGCCCTGTTGCTGAGGGGCTGAAGCACCCATTCAGAACTGAACATCAGGCTTCCCTGAACAGCTGCTGCCGCACCGTGAGCTCCAGGTCAGCACCAAAGGCAGCCTGAGCAGAGACCTGTGTCCTCAGCTGCTCCCGGAGAAGGCGCCAGCTGCAGGGGGGATCTGCAGTGGACAGACTCTCCCTGCTCACAGGGAGCCTTCTGCTGCTTTTTCTTCTCATGGGATTGATGACCACAGTTCTCCTCAACACTTTCCTTCCTGGGCTCTGATAAGCGAGAGGAAAGTGGGTACCTAGGCCTTCCTGGGAGGCATAGTGGTAAAGAACCTGTCTACCAGAGCAGGAGACACAGCACATGGGTTTGATCCTTGGGTTGGGAAGACCCCCAGAGAAGGAAATGGCAACCCACTCCAGAATTCTTGCCTGGAGAACCCCATGGACAGAGGAGCCCAGCAGGCTAAGGTCCACGGGGTCGCACAGTCAGACAGGACTGGGCGACCGAGC
This sequence comes from Tragelaphus eurycerus, assembly GCA_935064755.1. Classification (NCBI taxonomy): domain Eukaryota; kingdom Metazoa; phylum Chordata; class Mammalia; order Artiodactyla; family Bovidae; genus Tragelaphus; species Tragelaphus eurycerus. The sequence continues at coordinate 714,386 of CAKXYN010000019.1, read as the reverse complement.
TCACAAGGAGGTGAACGAGGCGACGAGGAAGGATGAGGCTGTCAGTCTTCATTTTGTTCTCTTCTTCCTCCCAATGTTTCTTTCTCCCCTTCATTCCTCCTCTAAAACGTGCCCTGACATTGAGCTGGATGGATTGTGGAAAGCACTGATTTATTATTCTCTGGCAAAAGAACATTTTCCTTTCAGATGTGTGCCTTTAGAAGTCCTGTTTTAATGTCCATGGGCACCCCACAGATAGGTGAGAAAGAGACTGTCTGCCAAAGCCAACTTAGACGATTCTGTGAGGGGATCAAAGCAGTTCAAAGGCGAATCAGGGTGCGGAAGAGAGGATCAGGGGAAGTGAACCAGACCAAAGCTTGATGTGCTCAGTCACGTGGAGGACACAGGCTTTGAGGACAAGAGATGGGGGGACTAGACCAGGAAATAAAGAGACCTACTCATGCTTGAGCTAGAACAACATCTGGGGGAGGTTAATAGGTGGCAGTTTAGGGATTTCTGAGTAAGAATGACACAGGGAAACAGGTACAGAGGTCTCTATCATCTCTCTTGAAACTCACAGGTACACAAACCCTGTCTGATGCTTGTTTTTGTAAAGAAAGTTCTCTTGGAACACAGCTATGTTCAAATCTATCAGTTTTTACATTACAACTACTGAGTCAAATAATTATGATGGAGATGTGGCCTGCAAAGCAAAAATACCTGGTTGTTGTCACTGTTTAGTTGCTTTAATTCTATTTAGTTAGTTTAGTGGCTCAGTCATGTCCAAATGTTTACAACCTCAAGGACTGCAACACGCCAGGATTCCCTGTCCTTCTTTATCTCCCGGAGTTTGCTCAAACTCACGTCCATTGAGTCGTCCCCTTCTCCTCCTGCCTTCGATCTTTCCCAGCATCTGGATCTTTTCCATTGAGTCAGTTCTTCTCAGCAGGTGGCCAAAGTATTGCAGTTTCAGCTTCAGCATCAGTCTTTCCAATGAATATTCAGGATTGATTTCCTTCAGGATAGACTGATTGGACTGTAAGAGTCCAAGGGACTCTCAAGAGTCTTCTACAACACCACAGTTCAAAAGCATAAATTCTTCGGCACTCAGCTTTCTTTATAGTCCAACTCTCACAGCCATACATGACTACTGGAAAAACCATAGATTTGACTAGATGGACCTTTGTCAGCAAAGTGGTATCTCTGCTTTTTAATATGCTGTCTGGGTTAGTCATAGCTTTTCTTCCAAGGATCAAGCATCTTTTAATTTCATGGCTGCAGTCACTGTCTGCAGTGATTTTGGAGCCCAAGAAAATAGTCTGTCACTGTTTCCATTTTTCTCGATCTATTTGCCATGAAGTGAAGACTGGATGCCATGATCTTAGTTTGTTGAATATGAGTTTTAAGCCCGCTTTGTCACTCTCCTGTTTCACTTTCCTCAAGAGGCTCTCTGGACAGTTACACAAGCTAATAATTGGTCTTCCTCTATATTAAGGAATTGGAAACTCAGTTAAATGGATAATATTGTCAGAAAATAGAAGTTCTTAGAATTTATTCAAGGAAAACATCATAAAAAACGAAAAGGAAAGCAATGAGTGGTAAACGGTTGTTACATGGATGCGTCTTGAGAGGGCTTTGTGACTGATTTGCTCCAATCCCCAATGCTCTACAATCTGCTCTAGAACAGAGTAAAATAATAAAATATTTCTAGTTAATTTTATGAAGCATAACTTTGAAATCAAAACTTAACAAAGCTTTATATGAGAAGCTAAAAGGCATCAATCTCACATATTAATATTGATATAGAAATAAAATATTAGTCAATTCTGTCCATTGCTATACAAGATAAATTTGATACCATAAAGTAAGGTTGATTTGAAGAATGTTAAAAAGACTTAGTGTTACAATAGCTCTTAAACTAATTAATTGATTGATATGTTTAAAAAGATACATTAAAATGAGGAATCGAATTGATTATATTCTTTGTAGCCGATGACGTAGAAGTAAAATCAAGATGGGAAGCTGACCATGGCTCAGATCATGAACTCCTTATTAAGAATTCAGACTTAAATTGAAGAACATAGAGGGAGCCACTAGGCCATTCAGGTATGACTTAAGTCAAATCCCTTATGATTATAAACAGGATGTGACAAATAGATTCAGGGATTAGATCTGATCGACTGAGCGCCTGAAGACCCATGGACAGAGATTCGTAACATTGTACAGGAGGTGTGGAACAAAACCATCCCCAAGAAAAAGAAGTGCAAAAAGGCAAGCTGGTCGTCTGAGGAGCCTTACAAATAGCTGTGAAAAGAACAGAAATAAAAGGCAAAGGAGAAAAGGGAAGACATAACTATCTGAAGGCAGAGCTCCAAAGAATAGGAAGGAAAGATAAGAAAGCTTTCCTAAGGGAACAATGAAAAGAAATAGAAGAAAACAGTAGAATGGGAAAGACTAGAGATCTCTTCAGGAAAATGTGAGATACAAATGAAACATTTCATGCAAAGATGGGCTCAATAAAGGATAGAAACAGTATGGACCCAAAAGAAGCAGAAAAAATCAAGGCGAGATGGAAGAATACACAGAAGAACAGTATAAAAATGATCTTAATGTCCTGGATAACCAGATGGTGTGATCACTCACCTAGAGCCAGACATCCTGGAATGTGAAGCCAAGTGGGCCTTAGGAAGCATCACTAGGAACAAAGCTAGTAGAGGTGATGGAATTCCAGCTGAGTTATTTCAAATACTAAAAGATGATACTCTGAAAGTGCTGAACTTAATATGCCAGAAAATTTGGAAAACTCAGCAGTGGCCACAGGACTGGAAAAGGTCCATTTTTATCCCAATCCCGAAGAAGGTTAATGCCAAAGAATGTTCAAGCTATCACACAGTTGCACTCATTTCACATGCTAGCAAAGTAATGCTCAAAATCTTTCAACCTAGGTTTCAACAGTATGTGAACTGAAAATTTCCAGATGTTCAAGCTGGATTTAGAAAAGGCAGAGGAACCAGAGAGCAAACTCTCAACATCCATTGGATCATAGAAAAAGCTTGAAAATTCCAGAAAAATATTTATTTCTGCTTCTTTGACTATGCTAACACCTTTGACTGTGTGGATCACGACAAACTGTGGAAAATTCTTAAAGAGATGGGAATACCACCTTACTACCTCCTGAGAAACCTGTATGCAGGCCAAGAAGCAACAGTTAGAACCATACATGGAAAAACAGACTGGTTCAAAATTGGGAAAGAAATACATAAAGGCTGTATATTATTAATATGCTTATTTAACTTCACTGCAAAGTACATCATGTGAAATGCCAGACTGGATGAAGCACATGCTGGAATCAAGATTGCCGGGAGAAATATCAATAACCTCAGATATGCAGATGACACTGCCCTTATGGCAGAAAGTGAAGAGGAATAAAGACCCTCTTGATGAAAGCGAAAGAGGAGAGTGAAAAGGCTGGCTTAAAGCTCAACATTCAAAAAACTAAAATCACGGCACCAGTCCCATCAATTCATGGCAAACAGATGGGGAAACAGTGGAAACACTGGCTGACTTTATTTTCTTGGGCTCCAGAATTACTGAGAACAGTGACTGCAGCCATGAAATTAAGGGACCCTTGTTCCTGGGAAGAGAAGCAATGGTAAACCTAGATAGCACATTAAAAAACGGAGACATTACTTTGGCTACAAATGTCTATACAGTCAAAACTATGGTTTTTTCCAGGAGTCTTGTACAGATGTGAGAGTTGGACTATAAAGAAAGCTGAGCACTGACGAATCGATGCTTTCGAAATGTGGTGCTGGATAAGACTCTTGAGAGTCCCTTGGACTGCAAGGAGATCCAACTAGTCAATCCTAGAGAAAGTCAATCCAAAATATTCATTGGAAGGACTGATATTGAAGCTGACACTCCAATACTTTGGTCACTGGATGCAAAGAGCCACTCATTGGAAAAGACTCTGATGCTGGGAACAACTGAAGATGGGAGGAGAAGGGGGAGACAAAGGATGAGATGGTTGGATGGCATCCCTGCCTCGATGGACATGAGTTTGAGTAAGATCCTCCCAGAGATAGTGAAGGACAGGGAAGCCTGGCATGCTGCAGTCCATGGGGTCACAAAGAGTCAGACGTGACTGAGCGAATGAAAAACAGCAAGAATAGAGGAAATCACTTTTATAGCTGGAGACATCACAGACTCCATCCATAGGTGAGGAATTAGGAGCCTCTGCTAGAAAAATTATAAGGAAAAACCACAAAAGAATATTGTCCACTAGCTAGGGCCAGCTGGAGAGAGTCTGTTTACATTGCGGCACATCCTTAGAAAGAAAGTACGTCACCACAGAGCGGAGGGAGAGGTGAAAGGAAAAACATAACTAAATCTACTGAAGAGTAAAGGACATTTGGTAAATTTATCATTATCATTGTAATAATAGAAATAAATAAAAAGGAGCTTAATAAGACAAAGAAGCAATATCAGACTCAATGATGAAACATCTGGGCATCATCACTAAGATTAGAAGCAAACCAAGGGACCGCTGTCACAGAGCATTGTCTGGAAATTCTGGCCGAGGCAGCAAGATGAGGCGCGGAACTGAGACTTCCTGATGCACCGGCCACTGCTGTTGCTGTTGGTACTAACCCGGTTTTCTTTCCAACCCAAGAGTCTCGTATTTTCTCTCTGACCCAGGAGTCTCGGGATTTCTGACAGCAAATTGTCCTCCAAAGTGGCTGCACCTCGTTGCATCCACCCAGCCCTGAGTGGGAGCCTCTGTGCCCCCACCTCCTCAGCAGCGTGTGGTAGAGGCAGTGCCCTCCCAGTAGGCGTGTAGCATTGTTTTCACTGGCTCTTCCCCGAGGACGTACACTGTGCAGTATGTTCATATGCTTATTTGCCAACTGTCTGTCTTTGGTGAGGGGTTTGTCAAGGTCTTTGGACCACTCATTTACCAGGTTGTTTATTTTTCTGTTGTCAACACTTAGATCTTTTATCAGATACATCTTTTACAAATATTTTCTCTGTGTCAGGATCTTTCTTAGAGCGAGAGTTGTTCATTCTACTGACGTCCAGTTTGTTAACTGTTTCGTTCTTGGGTCATGCCTTTGGTGTCACATCTAAAAAATTGTTGCCAAAAAAAAAAAAAAAATGCAATTGCCAAACCCAAAGTCATCTAGATTTTCTCCTACATTTTGAGTTTTATATTTAACTTTGTAATTCATTTTTAGCTAATTTTTGTGATGGGTATAAGGTCTGTGTCTGGGATTTTCTTTTTAATACAGATGTCCAGTTGTTCCCAATCTTACTATTTTTTAAAGAGTGAAAGTTAACCGAAAATAAAACAAATAGCAGAAATCTATGTAAATGTCACCCAGATTGTCCAGACCTTAGACGTTGCGCTGTGCACTCTCCACTTCACTCTTCCTCTCGATAAGCATTGTATGCTCTCCAGTAGACCCATTTCTTCATAACGTCCTCTTCATCTCTCCTTCAGAAACAAGACAATCTTTTGTGCTTAATATTTACATGCACTTTGCTTTTGCTTTTACTACATATGAAATATATACCCACAAACAGTGCCCAATTTTGTGTGTTTGCAAAATGTACATAATATTATCCCTTGAACTGTTTTTTTTGTAGTCCGCCTTCTACAGCACAACAATGCTTTTAAAAGCTACCCAGGTTGACACATGTAGATCTGGTCCATTCATTTTATCTGCAGGAAAGTAGTCTATGAATAGAATACAATCTATTTCTTTAACTTTCCCTCAGCAGAGAAATTGTTTCCACAAATACTAGGGCCATGTTCCAAATGGAGGAAATTGGAAAATTTCCAAATGGAGGAAATCTGTGTGGCTGTACTAAGTGCTTCAGTTGTGCCTGACTCTTTGAGACCCTGTGGACCATAACTAGCTAGACTCCTCTGTCCCTGGGATTCTCCAGGCAGGAATACTGGAGTGGCTGCCTTTCCTCCTTCAGGGGATCTCCTGGGCCCAGGGATCAAACCCGCGCCTCGTATGTCTCTTATGCACTGGCATGGGCTTTTTACCCCCAGAGCCCCCTGAAAAGCCCTCTGAAACCACAGAGCCATCTACAAAAGCTGGCTGCTGCTCAGGACGTTGCTGGCTGCAGAAGCAGACGCACGCCCCGGCACACCAGCTCTGCACCCAGCTCCAAGGTCACACGTGGGCGGGCACTGGGTCCCTGCTCCGTGGGAGGCCAGCCTGACCAGCTCTCTCGGGCAGACCTGGGGAACATGCAGGAGGGGCCTCCTAGGAGAGGACACGCGTCCTGACCAAACAGGCCGAGGGTCAAGGCTTCCCGGCCCAGAGCCAGCATTACGTGTTAGTAAGATCCTTTTCTCTTTCACACTTTCCACTCAAAGAGTGACGCAGTGGTTTGGATTGACAGTATTGGTTAACTGTGTCTTTGAGATCTTTCTATAACAAACTAAGTTCACCTCTTATTTATTATCGCCCTTGGAAGTTGATAGGTCAATCGCATTTTAACTGCATACTTTGTGTAGGGTCTTCCTTCCTTCCTTTCTTTTCTCTTCCTTCCCCCTTTCTTTTCATGTTACATTGTTCTTTGTGAGAATCAGAATCACACTGAGGCCATCTTTTTTTATTTTTTCTATTCTCCCTCATGTACAGGAAAAGGGAGACAATTTCTTCTAGCCCCACATGTGAGGTACTGATGATAGACAATTTTCTGAGTATTTCATTTACGATAAACAGTATCAATTAATTTAAAATAGTAGTTCTCAGAATTGATGCTTTTGAATTGTGGTACTGGAGAAGAGTCTTGTGAGGCCTTTGGACAGCAGGGAGATCCAACCAGTCCATCCTAAAGGAAATCAACCCTGAATATTCATTGGAAGGACTGATGCTGAAGCTGAAGCTCCATTACTTTGGCCATTTGATGTGAACAGCTGGCTCATTGGAAGAGACCCTGATGCTGGGAAAGACTGAAGGCGGGAGGAAAAGAGGGCGACAGAGGATGAGGTGGTTAGACAGCATCACTGACTCAGTGGACCTGAATTTGAGCAAACTCTGGGAGATAGTGGAGGACAGAGGAGCCTGGCATTCTACAATCCACGGGTTGCAAAGAGTCGGACGTGACTTAACAACTGAACAGAAAGTAGTTCTCAACTGGGGGTGATCTTGCAGAGCCCATCCCTGTCTTGAGGACCTCTGGCAGGACCTGGAGACAGTTTGGGCTCTCGTGACTGGGGCGGGGATGATGCTGAGAGCACCTAATAGAAGCCAGGAGGCTGCTAACCATTCCACATGGAAGACAGCCCCCCAAGTGTCAGTAACACAGCTAGTATTCTAATTTAAAGAACCAGAAACTAAACTCACACACTTTGGCTCCCATCTTTATTCCAGAAGAACCACTGGGGTGAGGCCCAGCTTGATGCTGCGTCCAAGCAGGTAACACAGCAGAGTGTCAGTCAGCTTTGAGTCCAGTTTGGTTTTCTTTTATGACATGTACAGTTTGCATCCTGAAAGATCTCTGCCTATCCCAAGGTCTGGAAGATTTCTTTCTATGTGTTCTTATGAAAAGTTTTAGCTTTTATCTTAAGGTCCATGGTTTGTTGTAAGTTAATAAATTAAGGTTGAGTAATACACTGTTGTAAGAACGTCCTTTCTGTCACTGCCCGTCCCCCAGCCCCATGCAGCTACCCCTCACAGATGGTTTCAAGTCCCCTTTTATCCCTGTTGTATAACATCCACCTTGCTTTGAAAGCCCCTCCAGCTCCAAGCCTCTGTAACCTTTGGCGATGAAGACGCGTTCTCTTTCTCCCACCATGGAAGGCAGCACAGGGCGCCTTTCTGAGCTGATTGATTCCCCAGCCACTGAGCCAACGTCAGGGCAGCAGGCAGCTCTTTCCACACAGGTGACCAGGAAGGCCCTTTCACTATCTGGGAGCTCTCGGGGGCCCTGCCCAGACCCAGCCAGCCAGCCCGTCCACGTTTGCTGTCCATGTTTGCTCTGATCGGCTCTAGCTTTCTGAGAAGGCGACACAGGAACTATTGGCACAAATTGCAATCCCAGACGCACGTCCAGAAATGCCCGGTGACGTGAAGCGAGGCCAGGGTGCCACGAGAAGGCAAGACCGCTGGCCTGAGCCGGGCTTTCCCGCTGGTGAGCCATGAGACCTTGGGCAAGTCCCTTTTGCTGTAGGAGGAATCACAAAAATAGCAGCTTGTTCTTGAACTGCAGGTCCCCATAGGGGAGGAAGCTTCCACCTCTGATGGACTTCACAATCTGACATTCTAGAAACAAGTTTTTTCCTGCTGTTCATTTAGGTTTTATTTTCATTTTAAATTGTGCAGTCCTTTCAGTCTTCAGGATTTCTCATGTTAAAGCCTTACATATTTATTTTTGGCTCTGCCGGGCCTTCGTTTCTGTGCGTAGGCTTTCTCTAGCTGCAGCATGCCGGCTTCTCTTGTTGTGGAACACGGGGTCTAGGGCAGTGGGCTGCAGAAGTCATGGTGCTTGGGCTTAGCTGCTCTGCAGCATGTGGGATCTTCCCAGAGCAGAGACTGAATCGTGTCCCTGCACGGGCAGATGGATTCGCAACCACTGGACCACCAGGGAAGCCCAGTATTTAGGATGTCTGAAGGTCTCAATCTTGTTTTAGTTGTGAGGGATGACAGACCCATGCTCCAGAGGTCTAGCTCCAACTATGTATTCATATTGATTCTAAAGACTGAAAGCTATTGACCCATTCTTTCATAAAATAAATAATTTTCAGTACTTGTTATGTACTAAACACTGTGCTAGATCCTGGAATTCGTGGAAATGAATGATACTACAAAGCACAGATGAATCATTCATTCATTTATTTGACATCTATGGAAGCCCACTCTGTGTACGTATCAGTCAACTGAGAAGGTTCCTGTGTGAATGGGGTTACAGTCTAGGGTGAGGATAGGCAGATGGGTACCCTGGTATAAGAGGCCAGAGCATCAGAGAAGGAATTGATACGTCCCATTGAGCAGAGGAGCTTTCTGGAGGCGACGGGACTGATTTCTGGAAAATATAAACTATGTCACAATCATGGATTTCATACTTTTTCATCTGCTTTAATTCTTTTGGTGAATATTCATGGAGCATCTGCTATGTCACAGGCATTATGAGAAGTTTCAGGAATTCAGAGAATAGGTAAATACACTCCCTAACTTCACACGCTAGTAAAGTAATGCTCAAAATTCTCTAAGCCAGGCTTCAGCAATATGTGAACCGTGAACTTCCTAATGTTCAAGCCGGTTTTAGAAAAGGCAGAGGAACCAGAGATCAAATTGCCAACATCCGCTGGATCATGGAAAAAGCAAGAGAGTTCCAGAAAAACATCTATTTCTGCTTTATTGACTATGCCAAAGCCTTTGACTGTGTAGATCACAATAAACTATGGAAAATTCTGAAAGAGATGGGAATACCAGACCACCTGATCTGCCTCTTAAGAAATCTGTATGCAGGTCAGGAAGCAACAGTTAGAACTGGTCATGGAACAACAGACTGGTTCCAAATAAGAAAAGGAGTACGTCAAGGCTGCATATTGTCACCATGTTTATTTAACTTATATGCAGAGTACATCATGAGAAATGCTGGACTGGAAGAAACACAAGATGGAATCAAGATTGCTGGGAGAAATATCAATAACCTCAGATATGCAGATGACACGACTCTTATGGCAGAAAGTGAAGAGGGGCTAAAAAGCCTCTTGATGAAAGTGAAAGTGGAGAGTGAAAAGGTTGGCTTAAAGCTCAACATTCAGAAAACGAAGATCATGGCATCTGGTCCCATCACTACATGGGAAACAGATGTGGAAACAGTGTCAGACTTTATTTTTCTGGGCTCCAAAATCACTACAGATGGTGACTGCAGCCATGAAATTAAAAGACGCTTACTCCTTGGAAGGAAAGTTATGACCAACCTAGATAGCATATTCAAAAGCAGAGACATTACTTTGCCAACAAAGGTTCGCCTAGTCAAGGCTATGGTCTTTCCTGTGGTCATGTATGGATGTGAGAGCTGGACTGTGAAGAAGGCTGAGCGCCGAAGAATTGATGCTTTTGAACTGTGGTGTTGGAGAAGACTCTTGAGAGGCCCTTGGACTGCAAGAAGATCCAACCAGTGCATTCTGAAGGAGATCAATCCTGGAATTTCTTTAGAAGGAATGATGCTAAAGCTGAAACTCCAGTATTTCGGCCACCTCATGCGAAGAGTTGACTCATTGGAGAAGACTCTGATGCTGGGAGGGATTGAGGGCAGGAGGAGAAGGGGACGACAGAGGATGAGATGGCTGGATGGCATCACTGACTTGATGGGTGTGAGTCTGAGTGACCTCCGGGAGCTGGTGATGGACAGGGAGGCCTGGCGTGCTGCGGTTCATGGGGTCGCAAAGAGTCGGACACGACTGAGCGACTGATCTGATCTGATCTGATCTGAACTTCCCACAACTTAATGTCTGCAAGGCCTTATTGACCTACAATTTAAGGTTCTCATTTAGAGTTTGTGAAAGTCTGGTGTGAAAATTCCACATAGTCTTTTAGGTAGCTATTATGAGAATGGGAATCTAAGTCCTCTGGTTTACCACTGAGCATTTTTTCACTCCATCTACAGTCCATGGGGTCGCAAAGAGTCAGACAAGACTGAGTGACTAAGCACGGCACGACACAAGTGAATTCCAGAGTGGCTTGGAGCTTTCAAAAGAGTTCTGCCTTGAGAACACCAGCTGTTCTCAGAGGATGCTGTGTCCACCTTTAGGGTCTTCTATCTGGGTGCCCTCTTGTGTGACCATAAACTCCCATGAGAGTCCTTCTTTTGCGTTGCACAGGGTGTATTCTCCTGTGGACCGCTCTTATAACACACGTGCTTTGCAGCTACTGAGGGAATTGGTCAGCTTGCAGGGCTCTAGTAAATTTTGATCTTTGCTACTGCTAAGTCACTACAGTTGTGTCTGACTCTGCGTGACCCCATAGACGTCAGCCCACCAGGCTCTCCTGCCCCTGGGATTCTCCAGGCAAGAACACTGGAGTGGGTTGCCATTTCCTTCTCCAATGCATGAAAGTGAAAAAGTGAAAGTGAAGTCCCTCAGTCATGTCCGACTCTGTGTGACCCCATGGACTGCAGCCCACCAGGCTCCTCCATCCATGGGATTTTCCAGGCAAGAGTACTGGAGTGGGGTGCCATTGCCTTCTCCGAAATTTTGATCTTTAGTCTTCTGTAATTTTTGGATGGTCAACTGTCCATCCCAGGAATCATGCTCCGTGTCTTTTTTCCCTTGGTGATGTCCTCCTTCAGTTTCATATAGCTAATTTTTTTCATCTGGGTTCTTCAGATCTCCTTTGCTAAGGCCATATACTCAGTGTGTGCGTGCTAAATTGCTTCGGTTGTGTGGGACTCTTTGTGACCCTATGGACTATAGCCCCCAGCTCCTCCATCCATGGGAGTCTGCAGCAAGAACACTGCAGTGGGTTGCTGTGGCCTCCTCCAGGGGATCTCCCCGACCCAGGTGGCACAGTGGCAAAAACTCTGCCTGCCAACGCAGGAGACGTGGGTTCAGTCCCTGGGTCAGGAAGGTCCCCGGAGAAGCAAATGGCAACCCACTCCAGTTTTCTTGTCTGAGAAATCCCATGGACCGAGGAGACTGGTGGGCTACAGTTGATGGGGTCACAAAGAGTCAGACATGATTTAGCAACTGAACACACACACACACATATGCATTAGATCACAGTAGAGGCTTTTTTTTCTTTTTCACTTTTTCAGGCTAGACAATCATTAAAAAATTTTTTTTTCAGATGACCCAGTTTCTGTCCCTTTAACCATTTTGATTTTTCTTTTCCTTTGTCATCATTTGCAGGACAAAATAGAAGACCTAAACTTTAAAAAAGCCTGACAATTGTAAAATATATTGAAAGGCTATTTCTAGCCCTTACCCATCAGAATTTTATTAAAATAGCCTGAAATTATTTTTTCTAGTTTTTTAGCTTTTTCTAGTTTTATGGATATCACTGACATAAAACACTGTACAAGTTTAAGGTGTAGCATCACATTTCAACTTGAATGTACTGTGACATGATTACCACAGTAATTTAGTTAACATTCATCATCTTCTCTGTGTACAAGCAAAAGAAAGAAAAGAGAAACTTTTTTTCTTGTGGTGAAAGTCTTGGGATCAGCTCTTTCTTTAAATTAATGTATTTATTCTTGCATTTTCCTGCTGCACTTGGGCTTTCTCTAGTTGCAGCCGGCAGGGGCTCCTGTCTACGTCTGGTGCTGCTGCTGCTAAGTCGCTTCAGTCGTGTCCGACTCTGTGCGACCCCATAGATGGAAGCTCACCAGGCTCCCCCGTCCTTGGGATTCTCCAGGCAAGAACACTGGAGTGGGTTGCCATTTCCTTCTCCAATGCATGAAAGTGAAAAGTGAAAGTGAAGTGGCTCAGTCGTGTCCGACTCTTAGCGACCCCATGGACTGGAGCCTACCAGGCTCCTCCGTCCATGGGGTTTTCCAGGCAAAAGTACTGGGGTGGGGTGCCATTGCCTTCCCCGTCTGGTGCAGGAGCTGCTTATTGCATGGCTTCTCCTTGTGTGCCGTAGGCTTTAGGGTGCATGGGCCTCAGTGGTCCTGACACATGGGCCTAGTGGCCCCAAGGCCTATGGGACCTTCCCAGACCGTGTCTCCTGCATTGGGAGGAGGATTCTTTACTTCTGAGCCACCAGGGAGGCCCAGGACCAACTCTACAGTCATTATTGTATTGTATATTACATCTCTAGTACTTATGTGTCTTACAGCTAAGTTTTCCCTTTTGACTACCTTCATCCAGCACCCCTCCCCCTGCCAAGTAACCACACATCTTATCACTTTTCTATTAGCTTGGTTTTTCTTTTTAGTCAGAGGAATGATGTGATCTGACTTTGATTTCTTTTTACTTTTTATGACTCTGTTGCCTGCCGAAGATACAGTGGACTGTCAGAGGCAGGGCTGGAAACAGACAGGCCAGCAGTCCTCGCTGGGGACGCTCGGATTGTTTCAGCAAGGGAGACAGCAAGAGGGGTGGTGGAAATGCAGAGAAGCGGGTGGCTGCCCGCTCCATTCAGGAAGGAGAGATGAGTGCACGAAAGGTTTGGGCAGGAGGACTGGGCAACAGATTAGAATCAAGGACGGCCTCAAAATTTTTTCCTGGGTCAAGTCAGTACTAACTGAGAAGTAGGAATGAATACTAAAAGGAAAACAGGTTGGTCCAATTTCGAACATGCTAAGCTTGAGAAAGATACCTGATAAGTATCTTCATGGATATACTTAAATATGGTTGAAATTTTAAGTCTGAGACTCAGGAGAGAGCTCAGAATTTGAGATAGAACTGTGAGAGCCGTCAGAAAGTTAGGAAATTTTGGAGACCCAGAATAGAATTCCTAAAACAGGAAAGAAATTAGAAAGTACAGTTTAAACATTTAGACACACAAGACTTTACAACAGCAGCAATCACTAGGCAGTGGGGCTGTCTGTCATCAAAGAGGAAGAAAAAACTGCTTATTTCACCTTAAGCCTGTTCCCTTCAGCAGGAACAGAAACAGGAGCCTTTTCTGTGCAGGGAGTTTCTGACAGAACAGAATCCCAACAGCGCCTGTGCCTCAGCAAGACTTTCTGTGTTTGACATTGGCTAGGAATGGAGCCCTAAAATGTTACCGCCTTCCATAAACACTTGTTGTTTTTCTAGGTTTCTGACTCCAAGCAGAAAGGGCTCTTGCTCCATCACGCATTCCGTGAAGTGTCAATGTCAAAGGCACAGAAAGTGAAGCACGCGAGCCCACGAGAGGGGGAGGCTTAGAGAGAGACATGAGCCTGGATGCCTACAACTATTTTTACCGCGCGGCTGTGGAGTGTTCACCATCCTTATTGTGGTTTTCTATTCAGCTTCCACAAGCTTTGCAGAACACGAAGTTCATACAAATTCTACCAACATATTTCACATCTCCTCTTATCATTCAGCTCAAACCTTATTACCAGCTCACTGTGTTGCAGTAAGGATTTAGATTTTTTTATAACCATTTTCTAAAATTCTGGGCACTTTATAAATGTATGACTTTTATGGCAAATCAATAAATTTTATCCACCTATTATTCAGCAGGGAACATTCCTTACTGAATAAACTATGCAGTTACCATTAACTTTTCAATCCAGTTGAAATTTTAAGTTAGAAAAATTTTAAATTAAATTTTTAATGAAATTTTAAATTAGAAAAGATTCCTAGTATAAGGCAGGAATGAGGAAATACAGAAAAGGGAGCTGGGATTCAGGAACAAAGTAGAAAAGTCATGAATGCACCAAGATTTTCCTTTTCTTATGTAATGCAATAACTCACATGAACCAGAAAGGACCTTGATATCTTTCAAAAATTATTGGAATGATTGGTTTAGGACAGGGTTTTTCAACAGAGGATGATTTTTCCCTCCCTCCCAGGGGACACTCAGCAAAGTCTGGAGACACTGAAGAGAGGAGGTTTTACCGGCTTCTAGTGGGTAGAGGCCAGAGACGCTGATAAACACCTGACCATACACAGGATACCCACCTCCCAGCAGAGAAGGGCCCGGGCCCTCTGCCAGTGCCGAGGTAGAGAGACCAAGCTCAAGATGTGAGGCTTACTAATTTTGTCCCTATTCATGCTAAGCCAGACCCTCAAACAGAGCTTTAAAAATTTTTGTGTATTTATGTTGTTTTTAAATAAACCACTAACGATGACATTTAATATAGTTGCAATAAATGACTAATAATATTATCTAACTCTTTGAAGAATATGACAATCTGGTAATGCTTTCAAAATGCTAGTGACTGGTTTAAGCTGAGTTGCTTAGACACAGGTCTTCCCAGGCGGCGCTAGTGGAAAAGCCTGCCAATGCAGAAGACAGGAGACGCAGTCTGGATCACTGGGTCTGGAAGATTCCTGGAGGAGAGCACGGCAATCCACTCCAGGATTCTTGCTTGGGGAATCCCATCGACAGAGGAGCCTGGCGGGCTACAGTCCATGGGGTCCCAAAGAGTCCAACATGATTGAAGTGAATTACCATGTACACAGCTTATAAACTGATTAGGGAATCAACTTTAACCATTGAAAATAGTCTCTCAAGTCACACACTGGAGTTAAATTGTTTATGACCAATGTATTTAACCTTGATTTCTCCAAAAACAAATGATTGGCTAATTGACCAGCAAAGAAACTTGTTAGATTAACAAATTGAAATCATTGTTTTATTTACAGTTTTAAAGTTGCAAATCTCCCAGCTTTAATTCAGCCAAACAGCTATATATCATTTTAGAAAAAATACCCACTATTTAAACTTTAAATTTATATATTTTCTGTTTTATTTGTTTTATTAGGGCCGAGCTGCTGCTGCTGCTGCTGCTAAGTCGATTCAGTCGTGTCCGACTCTGTGTGACCCCATAGACGGCAGGCTCCCCCATCCCTGGGATTCTCCAGGCAAGAACACTGGAGTGGGTTGCCATTTCCTTCTCCAGTAGGGCTTAGGTCTTGTGCTAATTTTAGAAAGTGAGTAGTTTGCCTAGAACAGATATTAGAAGAATAAACTTGTCAAACTTTTAAAGATAATGGGGCAAATTTAAGTGACTGGAGGCATAAGTGTACAAATCAGTGTTACCCAAAATATTGGCTGAGAAATCCTGAAGTTTGCAGGCTATTTAAAAGGAGTCTTCAGTCTGTGTACATCATAGACAGCTGTTTAAAAGTCCTGACAAAGTGATGATCGGCAACACTTACTGGCCAACAGTTGTTTCCTAAGAACTTTAAATGCATCCGAATTATTTCATAAAATGTCCAATAGGCTGACACTATGCAGATAATACCACCCTTATGGCAGAAAGTGAAGAGGAACTCAAAAGCCTCTTGATGAAAGTGAAAGTGGAGAGTGAAAAAGTTGGCTTAAAGCTCAACATTCAGAAAACGAAGATCATGGCATCCGGTCCCATCACTACATGGGAAATAGATGGGGAAACAGTGGAAACAGTGTTAGACTTTATTTTTCTGGGCTCCAAAATCACTGCAGATGGTGACTGCAGCCATGAAATTAAAAGACGCTTACTCCTTGGAAGGAAAGTTATGACCAACCTAGATAGCATATTCAAAAGCAGAGACATTACTTTACCAACAAAGGTTTGCCTAGTCAAGGCTATGGTCTTTCCTGTGGTCATGTATGGATGTGAGAGCTGGACTGTGAAGAAGGCTGAGCGCCGAAGAATTGATGCTTTTGAACTGTGGTGTTGGAGAAGACTCTTGAGAGTCCCTTGGACTGCAAGGAGATCCAACCAGTCCATTCTGAAGGAGATCAGCCCTGGGATTTCTTTGGAAGGAATGATGCTAAAGCTCAAACTCCAATATTTTGGCCACCTCATGCGAAGAGTTGACTCATTGGAGAAGACTCTGATGCTGGGAGGGATTGAGGGCAGGAGGAGAAGGGGACGACAGAGGATGAGATGGCTGGATGGCATCACTGACTCGATGGATGTGAGTCTGAGTGACCTCCTGGAGTTGGTGATGGACAGGGAGGCCTGGTGTGCTGCGATTCATGGGGTCACAAAGAGTCGGACACAACTGAGCGACTGATCTGATCTGATCTGATCTGATACTCTCTCCATCTTGAAGTCAAGAAATACAGAGTTTGTTAAGAAAGGTTATAAATTCCTCCAGGTCACATAGTTGCTAAGGGGCAGAACTGCATTTGTCTCAGTCCTGAGTTCTTCACCAACCTGCTGTACATAAATATACCTGCAGTGATTAAACACACAAATCTGAAGAGCATTACTGAGCACGGAGTAGTCTTTCTGTCACTCTGACCTTTCTCAAGGTATTGGGGAAAAAAGATCATACAAAGCTTTAACTTATAAAGACTGAGAGCCATGCTAATACATTTCTCCCCTCATTTATTTTTGCTTATCAATTATTCATGCAGCATGCGGCGTTAGAGATGGTTGATGAGATCCTCAGCACACACAAGCACATTCGGAAACTTAATCATGGATCATGAAACAACACACGATCCTTCTACCTTTGTCTCTAGCTTTAACTTTCTACTTCAATTAATATGGCTTCCAGACATATTACTGTCCTATTAAAAAATAAGTAATTGTTTTCTGCAGGGCTGTGTAATTTAATTGAATCAGGATATGCGTCTCCCTCGCAGACTAATTAGGTCCTCAACCAGTCTTCTGTGTGATGAGAATGTTAGGACTTCAAATAGAAAAAGTCTTCATCAGTATAGTTAGCTGTGAAGTCTGGGGACGCTGTGGGATACATGGGCGGCTCTTAGAGCCAGCGTGCATGCATTCTAAGTCACTTCAATCCCGTCTCTTTGCAACCCTGTGGATGGTAAGCCACCAGCCTCCTCTGTCCATGAGATTCTCCAGGCAGGAACCTGGAGTGGGTTTCAGTGCCTTCCTCCAGGGGATCTTCTGGAACCAGGGATCAAATCCTCATCTCTGACGTCTCCTGCACTGGGAGGTGGGATCTTTACCACTATCGCCACCTGGACGGCCCCTCTTAGGAGCCAGAGCCCTTGGCAATAGAAGGAAGCATAATGGATGTATTTTCCTGGGTTTCAATCCCCCATGTTTGTGTTTTTGGGTCACTCAAGGTATATTTATTTATGTGAAGGAAGTTGTTTATTTTTGGAAAAGAAAACAATATCAAAAAAGTAACTGCTTTTGTATATATTTATGGTACACATTTTTTAAATCAATATAAAATCTTATTTTTTTAATTGGCGTGTAGTTGCTTTACAATGCTGTGTTAGTTTTTGCTGTACAACAGTGTGAATCAGCTCTGTGTGTGTGTGTACATCCGCTCCCTCCTGGGCCTCTCCCACACCCCCTACCCCAGCCCTCCAGTGTGTGTACACCTGCTCCGTCCCAAGCCTCCTCCCGCAGCCCCTGCCCCAGCCCTCCAGCCCTCCAGTGTGTGTACATCCGTTCCCTCCCGGACCTCCTCCCACAGCCCCTACCCCAGCCCTCCAGTGTGTGTACACCTGCTCCGTCCCGGGCCTCCTCCCGCAGCCCCTACCCCAGCCCTCCAGCCCTCCAGTGTGTGTACACCTGCTCCGTCCCGGGCCTCCTCCTGCAGCCCCTACCCCAGCCCTCCAGTGTGTGTACATCCACTCCCTCCCGGGCCTCCTCCCCGCACCCCTACCCCAGCCCTCCAGTGTGTGTACACCTGCTCCGTCCCGGGCCTCCTCCCGCAGCCCCTACCCCAGCCCTCCAGCCCTCCAGTGTGTGTACACCTGCTCCGTCCCGGGCCTCCTCCTGCAGCCCCTACCCCAGCCTTCCAGTGTGTGTACATCCACTCCCTCCCGGGCCTCCTCCCGCACCCCTACCCCAGCCCTCCAGTGTGTGTACACCTGCTCCGTCCCGGGCCTCCTCCCGCAGCCCCTACCCCAGCCCTCCAGGTCATCATGGAGCGCCGAGCTGAGCTCCGTGGGCTGCACAGAAGCTTCCCAGCAGCTTGTGGGCGCGTGTCTCTGTCAGTGCTGTTCCCTCGTTCATCCCCGCCTTCCTGTGCTGTGACCCCGAGTCTGTTCACTGCATCTGCATCTCTGTTCCTGCCCTGCAGACAGGCCATCAGTACCATTATTCAAGATTCCATGTGTGTGCATTCATATGCGGTATGGTTTTTCTATTTCTGACTTCACTCTGTATGACAAACTCGAGGTTCATCCACATCAATCCAGATGACTAATTTCACTCCTTTGTATCCCAGCCAGTCCATTCTAAAGGAGATCAGTCCTGGGTGTTCATTGGAAGGGCCAATGCTAAAGCTGAAACTCCAGTGCTTTGTTTCATGTGAAGAGTTGACTCATTGGAAAAGACTCTGATGCTGGGAGGGAGTGGGGGCAGGAGGGGAAGGGGACCACAGAGGATGAGATGGCTGGATGGCATCACCGACTCAATGGACGTGAGTCTGAGTGAACTCCAGGAGTTGGTGATGGACAGGGAAGCCTGCGTGCTGTAATTCACAGGGTCGCAAAGAGTCGGACACGACTGAACGACTGAACTGAACTGAATATTCCTTTGCATGTATGTGCCACATCTTCTTTATCTGTTCATCTGTCGATGGGCATTTTGGTTGCTTTCATGTCTGGCTATTGTAAATAGTGCTTCATTCAACACGGGGTGGGGGTGGGGTGACTGTATTTTTGAATTACTATAGTTTTATTATAGTTTTCTCAGGGTGTAGGCCCAGCAGTGGGATTGCTGGGTCACATGGTAGTTTTTATTTTTCATTTTTTAAGGAACCTCCACACTATCGTCCATAGTGATTGCATCCATTTATAGTACCACCCACAGTGCAAGAGGGCTCCCTTTTCCCCACATCCTCTCCAGCATTTATTGTCTGTAGATGTTTTGACGATGACCATTCTGAGCAGTCAGCAATATTTTTAAAAAGAATCAGTGACACTCCATTTCCTGCCTCAGCATCTATTTCATCTTCAGACTGTGTTAAGTTCCTATCATTTTCACACTGAACTCAGCTCTTGGAACTGTCTACTCTTTTACAAGTCCAAAGGAATCTTCCTGCTTAGTCTAGGACTAAGTAATGTATTAACTTCTGCCCCTAGCCTTTGAGCTGACCCACCAGCCAAGTGACACAGAGACAAGCATTCCCTTCCAAGTCCTGTTCTATTGCTGAGGTCTGAGTGAAGAATGTTGTCTTTGATTTAAGCCACTTAGTTTTGGGATGTTTTGCTATATTGCAATAGCTAACTAAAACAGACTAACACAAATCTTTATCATTCATGTATACATCCATTCAGCAATTATTTATTAAGCACCTCCTAAGCATCACAGCTGTTCTTGTTGTTCAGTCGCTCACTCTTTGTGACCCCATGGACTGCAGCACACCAGACTTCCCTGTCCCTCACCATCTCCCAGAGTTTGCTCAAACTCATCCAATGATCTCGTCCTCTGCTGTCCCCTTCTCCTCCCACCTTCAATCTTTCCCAGCATCAGAGTCTTTTCTAATGAGTCAGTTTTTCACATCAGTGGCCAAAGTATTGGAGTTTCAGCTTCAGCATCAGTCCTTCCAATGAATATTCAGGGCTGATCTTTAGGATTGACTGGTTGGATCTCCTTGCAGTTCAAGGGGCTCTCAAGAGTCTTCTCCAACACCACGGTTCTAAAGCATCAGTTATTTGGCTCTCAGCCTTCTTTATGATCCAACTCTCAGATCCATACATGACTACTGGAAAAACCATAGCTTTGACTAGATAGACATTTGCCGGCAAAGGTCTCTGCTTTTTAATATGCTGTCTCGGTTTGTCATAACTTTTATTCCAATGAGGAAGGGTCTTTTAATTTCATGGCTGCAGTCACCATCTGCAGTGATTTTGGAACCCAAGAAAATAAAGTCTGTTCTAGTTGCTGGGTATTTAGGTTTAAGGAAAGTAATCTTTCTTTTGGAGGTTATTTTGTAGTGGAGAGAGACAAAATTAATGTACAGAGAGTGAAAGATTATTAAACATAAGTATGAGCTGGAAAGGAAAATAAATGGTGGATAGAGATCAGAAGAGGTGAGGTCTCTGGAACAGAGACTTCAAAGAAGTCAAAGAGCAAGCCAAGTTGATATCTGGAGCCAGAATGTTCCAGGCAGAAGGGGAGCCAGTGCAAATGTCCCGAGGCAGGCATGTATCTGGTTTATCCCAGGGAAAGCAAAGAGGTGACTGCAAGGCAGTGGACGGAAGGGAAATTGTTAAGAGCTTGGGTCAGAATGGATGCTGGAGGCCAAGTTACAAAGAGTCTTGAGGAATCTGCGTCCTCTTGTGTGTGAGATGGGAAACCATGAGGGGTTTGACGAAGTAGGGGCTGGGTACGACTTATGTTTAGAAGGACTGCTGAGGATGTTTGCTTATTTATGGCCGTGCTGGGCCTTCACTGATGCACGCAGGCTTTCTCTAGTTGCAGGGAGGGGCCGCTCTCTAGTTGTTGCGTCTGGCTTCTCACTGCTGTGGCTTCTCTTGTTCTGGATCTAGGCAGGCAGGCTTCAGTAGTTGTGGTGCACAGCCTGCAGTATGAGGAACCTTCTCAGACCAGGGATTGAATCCACATCCCCTGCACTGGCAGGGAGATTCTCAACCACTGCACCACCAGTGAAGTCCCAAGACCTTTGTTTATTATATGACAAGCACTGTCCCCGCTGTTTTACACTCATCAACACAGTTAGTCTTCACCACTGTGTCAAATAACCTGTAGAAATGTAATAACATTGTTTTATTTCATTTTTTTTACATTATCACCTAGTACATCTAACAAATAACGCTTCCATTTAATTTTCAATAAAGTATTTAGGTTTAAAAAGATCAGTTAAGACAGTAATTAAATAATGGCACATGATTATATAAGAGGTCATGAAAGTGACTGGTAAAGATTGAAGTTAGAGGAACATTGGTCTAGAGTAGCACTGCCCAAAAGTTAATGTGCATTTAGTTCACCTTAAGAGCTTCGTGGGCTCCAAAATCACTGCAGATGGTGACTGTAGCCATGAATTTAAAAGACGCTTGCTCCTTGGAAGAAAAGCTATGACCAACCTAGACAGCGTATTAAAAAGCAGAGACATTAGTTTGCCAACAAAGGTCCATCTAGTCAAAGCTGTGGTTTTACCAGTAGTCATGTGTGGATGTGAAAGTTGGACTATAAAGAAAGCTGAGCGCCGAAGAATTGATGCTTTTGAACTGTGGTGTTGGAGAAGACTCTTGAGAGTCCCTTTGACTGCAAGGAGATCCAACCAGTCCATCCTAAAGGAAATCAGTCCTGAGTGTTCATTGAAAGGACTAATGCTGAAGCTGAAGCTCCAATACTTTGGCCAACTAATGCGAAGAACTGATTTATTGGAAAAGATCCTGATGCTGGGAAAGATTGAGGGCAGGAGGAGAAGGGGACGACAGAGGATGAGATGGTTGGATGGCATCATCAACTTGATGGACATGGGTTTGGGTGGACTCTGGGAGTTGGTGAGGGACAGGGAAGCCTGACGTGCTTTAGTCTGTGGGGTCTCAAAGAGTCAGACAGGACTGAGTGACTGACTGAACTGAACTGAAAGAGCTTGTTAAAATACAAATTCTGATCCAGTAGATCTGGGGTTGGCCAAGGTGCTGCCTTTTTAATTAAACCCATGTGATGCTGCTGGTCTGTGGACTCAGCTATGCAGCTTAGATCCTGTGAAGTCAGGATCTAGGGGCCTGTCACATACTTATACAAATCCACTCAACAGGTGAAGAAAATTAGGGGAGAGTCAACTTAAACCCTGGTCTCTTGGACTCTGGTCCAACAGTCATTGTATAGAATGTGAGCTCATTTGACAATGTTGATGTAAAATATTCATCAATGAGACCTCTGAAGAAACTTCCAGGACTCCCGTATTTTCCTACAGTTACTGAACCGGGAGAAAGTTTACACTGCTTTTAAAAGCACAAATCCTCCAAACAGTATGATTTACATCAGGTCCTAACAACTATTTCCCTTCTGTTGAATGAGATGGAGTTCTTCCCATCAGAACCTGCAATGTATAATTTGAGCTGATGCAACATATGACTGGATTCCCTTTTACGGAATCCGTTAGGACAGCCATTTCTGTTTTTCAATAATTTGGAACATTTGTTTATGACCGTGCGGGGTCTTTGTCACTGCAGGCTTTTCTCTAGCTGCAGCACATGGGCTTCTCTTGTGCTGGCTTCTTTTGTTGCCGAGCACAGGCTCTGGGCCTGTGGGCTTCAGGAGCTGGGCTCCCGGGCTCCAGGCACAGGCTCAGTAGCTGCGGTGCACGGGCTTAGTTGCTCCACGGCAGGTGGGATCTTCGCAGATGACGGATCAAACCCGTGTCTCCTGCACTGGCAAGTGGATTCTTTACCTCTGAGCCACCAGTTCAGCCATTTCTTAATTACTTTTTCATCAAATCTTTTAGTTCCTAACTCACCTTATTGCATCAAATGCCTTCAGATGGTCATAAAAGCTCTCATTTCTGTTAGACAGCCAGACCCATTCACGCCTGGACCCTGAATGCATCAGCTGAAGCAAGTGACGGAGCCTGACACAACCCTGCTGGCGACAGCAGCGGCCAGGCACCGTTTGTGTTCACAGCTGCCACATCCTCTCTATAAAATATTCATTCATGCCGTGTCACTCTCTCCAGCTGCCAGAAAATGAAATGGTCGAGGAAACTTCAAGTCATCAGGATGTAACTGTTGCCCAAACAGACGAGCCAACACATCTACAATTGATTGGAGTGTAGAGGGAACAAGGCCCTTGCATGCCTGTCAATACTTTTAGAAACGATCAGGAAAAAGTTGCCTAGCGGTACCTTCAGACCACCTCGGCTTCTGCTAGCCCACCGCTGTGAGAATGAGATCGCATACATTGGAAAGAAATACTTGTTAACTCAAAATTTCAGTTAAAAATCATGCTGGCTGTACAGGAGGCAAAGGCCAGAGCTCCACCCTGGGACCATAATCCAGTAGCAGGGATTTTACAAGCAAACCAGAGACTGAAGCTTTATCTGGCCAGGAGCTTTGATCAGTCACAGCTACTCACTGAGTGTGTATGTTAAGTCACTTCTGTCACGATCGACTGTTTACGGCCCTGTGGACTGTAGCCTGTCAGGCTCCTTGTCCATGGGATTCTCCACATAAGAACACGGGAGTGGGCTGCCTTCTTCAGGGGATCTTCCCCACCCAGGGGTCGAACCTGAATCTCTTATGTCTCCTGCACTGGCAGGAGGGCTCTTTACCATGAGCGCCACCTGGGAAGCCCTTACTTGTTGAGGCCCAACTTCAGCTCCCACAGATAGTCAGCTGTTCCCAGAGAAGGATTTGGGACTTATTCTAACCCGGCAAAGATTCATGATCAACTCAGATCACCGAACAGTGAGGGAAGAGAGTCATGTCGTTGTTACTACTTTCCTGTGTGTTATAGGTTAATTTGTAGCCTTGATGAAGAACATTCTGCCTAATTCCTCCTTCTCCCTTTCCCCCAAGTGGAAACACAAATGAAGGGGATTATGAACGGAAACTGTGCGGGTTCGCTCTTGCTAGAGCAATGCTACGGGTGTGTGCAGGTGCTCAGCCGTGTCTGACTTGTTTCAACCCTATGGACTTAGCCCACCAGGCTCCTCTGTCAATGGAAATTTCCAGGCGAGAATACTGCATGCCATTTCCTATTACACACACACACATACAACCAAACTAGTTGGCTTAGAACAAGCATAATTCGCCCTCATGGACTTCCGTCCGCTGGGACACAGTCACTCTAGCCTGGGCTTGGCGGGGCAGCAAGGGGCCGCCGCCCGCCACGGCCCAGGGCGTCCTCAGGTCTGGGGGCTCACGACTCCGCGTGTCTCCCAGCCTTGGACCAGTGATCTCACCACGCACGGGCCTTAGTCGCAGAGGCCCGAGTGGAAAGGCAGAAACGTACGAAGCGCAGAACTGCCAGGCTGACACTTAGCCGGAGCTGCTGACACTTAGCTGGAGCTACTGACCGAAGCAAGCCGGACTCGGTGTCAGAGTACAAGGGCTGGACCTCAGCACGGGCACCGGCGCGCGCAGCCCAGAGGAGCGGAGCCTTGCCTCCAGTCCGCCGCATCCGGCAGCGCCCCGCCGGCACGCGCCCACTACGGAATCTGACTGCGGGCTGCCGCAGCGTTCCAGGGACTCCAGGCCGCGGACAGCTAGGTTGCTCCGTCCACTCCCCTTCTACAGGCAGCTCCCCTCTGCGGTTTAGGATGCCCCTTTTCTGGTCTGTCATCTTGAAAATAAAGTTGCTCTCAGGTGAAAATAATGATTGACTCCCAACAGAATATAGAAACTATTAACCAATGTGAAGAGGAGTAAATGCATTCCTTCTTGCCTAAGAACTTATCCTGGGAAGCAGATACTGTGTGTTCACTGAGGTCCAAACTTCTCTCTCAGAACCTCTGAGCCACACAGGTCATCGGCGCCTGTGGAGGAATATTCTACATGGTGAATTAGTCAGCAGAGATGTATGGAAGGGTCCGTGTGCAACTCATTTTCCAACAGAGTGTGTGCATCCTTAGAACAATGCACATCAATTCTCCCAATTGCCCCCAGTCTTGGGACTGTGCAGAGAATTTGCTGGTTTTGCAGTAGAATTTAAATGAATAGGTGTGACCTTCCAGTGACTTGTCCCACATTCTCATAAATTTCTTATGTTTGCTAACGATGCTCCAGTGAGCGACACTCTGGAAGCTTCTGACATGAAAACCCACAACTTTGGCATGATTTTATATTTCTAGGAATCTATTAAAAATAAAATAGAGACTGTAACTTACCAAGGTGCCTTTTTTTTTTTTCTTTGTGGTGTTTGGAAATTATTCCTAAAATTTATTTTGGACTCAAATCCCTCTCTTTGTCCCAAAAGTAAATTATTTGGTGGTGTTATTAAACATCAAATGAGACCCTGACAAATTGTTGATGACTGCTTTCTGCAGACCTAGCTGTGTGAACAGCATTGCTGGTGGGGAAATGAGAATGTTTTCTGATGCCTTATGGAGCCAAAGCTGCAAAACTAATATTTCTGTGTTCATTTCTTTCTGTTTTGTTCTGCTGTGCGTGCCAGGAGGAGGTGCAACAGCAGGGACTTGACAGGAAGGGAATATTTTAAACTTGCACAGAATGGCTCGCTCCTCGTCCCGTGTCGGTTCACTTGTGCGAACCTGTCAGGCTCTAGTCGCCACCATCCTCTCTGGCTCTCAGCTTTGTTCACACTTTCCAAAATAAAGCCAATGTACTCATTACACAGGTATTAAATTCTGCAAATTACATCCTGCTGAACTCTAGTGTCTAGGGATGCGTCCATCCCTGGAATACACGTTGCCTGCCCTGAGGGACCCTGTCTGTGTTCTTTCTTCCTGGAGCCAATGTTTTGTACATTTTAGGTGCTCAAAAACATATCTGTTGACTAAATAAATGACTAGTGGCTACAGGCCACCATTTCTGATCTGAAGTGATGTCAGCCTGTCAAGAAAGCTTCTTAGCCGTGTGAAGAACCACTGACTCTGGAGAAAATATTTCCAGTCTTTAGTTGGATTCAAGGCTTTCCACGTTCCTGATGGACCAAACCTGTAGCCACCATATGCTAGGTGCTACTCCATGGATGGGTGACAAATGAGGGTCAGTGTTGGTGTCCTGTCAAGTCCTGGCTCAAATCACAGCTCTGCTTCCATTGGCTGTGCCGGTCTGAGAAAGACCGTCAGCCCCTCCCTTTCTCGTTTCTTCATCTGTTAGAGAAATGATAACAAAAGCTTTATCTGGCCCTTGTGAAGATTAAAGATATTAGTATATATGCAACCACTATGTTGAATAGATTATAAATGTGGTTGTAATCAAAATTCAATTTTATTTTCTCTTGTTGTCCTTTCCCATTGTTTTATTTATTTATTTTTATTTATTTATAATACAGCCTTATACCATTCCTGGCAAAAATTCAGGGGCCAAAGTGGAATATTGAACAAACTAGACCAGGCCAGGTTCAGGTTTGGGAAATAATTATCACTGGAACTTTTGTTTTGGAAGCTAGTGGAAATTAGTCATTAAGAACGTAGGTTCCAGGGACTTCCCTGGGGGCAGTGGTTTAGAATCTGCCTTCCAGTGCAGGGGACTGGGTGTGACCCCTGACAGGGCATCTGAGGTCCCCTGGGCATGCGGTGTGCCCCGACGCAAGAAAAGAGAACACGGGCTCCCGAGACAGATCAAGTGCGTGTGAATCGTGACTCTGCCACGGGCCAGGTAGGACAGGTTACCGAGGACCACCATGCTTCAGTGTTCTCATCTGTAACATGAAATTAATAATAATGTGCTTTTTAAGAAAATAGAATGAATATACGTTCAGAGAACTTAAGAGCCGTATGGGGGACAGAGTAGACACTTTATCATGTTAGCTACGGATTTCCCCCAAAGGAGAAGCATTTATTTCCCATATGTGTTGTGTTCTTTTATTCTACCTTATACCCCCACATTCTAAGCCAGAAATAATAATAATGATAATAACAATAAATGAATGATAACAGCAAGGTAAATTGCGTTTAAACACATTATCCACTGTGCTGAGTGCTTTTCATACAGTTTCTCTTTTAATTTTCAGAAAAACTCTGTGAGGTAGAAATGGTTATCTCAGAGTCCAGTATTTTTAAAGCGGAGGAAACTATGATTGATTCACAGCAGAGGTAGGAATCTGTACGTGGCACCAAAATGCAAGAAATGAAGCTCGGATTTGAAGACGGGTTCCTCTGATTCCTGAGCCTCTGTTTTTAGTCACTGTGCTCCACTGCCTAAATCTTCAATTACAGATAATTTTTTAGAGTAAATTATAGTATATCCACACAAGGGAACATTGTACAGTTATAAAAAGTAATGTGATAGAAGTATGATTATTTAGATGAAAAGAGGTACAAAGTATAATCTTTGAAAAAGAAAAAGACTGCAAAATAGAATGTATATTCTGATACTGTTTTTCTTAAAAAATGCAAATATGTGTATACTGGGGGAAAAAATAGAAGCTGTTTATAAAAATGTGAATAATGACATTTTCTCATGAGGCATTATTCTCATGAGAGATTAGGTATTATCTTTTAAACAGTTATTTTAAAGATAAATACATATTTCATAGGAGACGCATTTTTCTTTAAATCACTTATTTTTTTATATAGCTATGATGAAAATTTTAGACACAGAACTGGACATGGAACAATTATTGGTTTCAAATGGGAAAAGGAGTATGTCAAGGCTGTATATTGTCAGCCTGCTTATTTAACTTCTGTGCAGGGTACATCATGCAGAATGCCAGGCTGGATGAAGCACCAACTGGAATTAAGATTGCCAGGAAAAATACCAATAACCTCAGATATGCAGATGACCATCCTCATGGCAGAAAGCGAAGAAGAACTAAAGAGCCCCTTGATGAAGGTGAAAAAGCTGGCTTAAAGCTCAACATCCAGAAAATGATGATCATGGCATCCAGTCCCATCACTTCATGGCAAATAGATGGGGGAAAA
Source organism: Tragelaphus eurycerus (assembly GCA_935064755.1). Taxonomy (NCBI): domain Eukaryota; kingdom Metazoa; phylum Chordata; class Mammalia; order Artiodactyla; family Bovidae; genus Tragelaphus; species Tragelaphus eurycerus. The sequence continues at coordinate 686,332 of CAKXYN010000019.1, read as the reverse complement.
CTGGAAACAGTGACAGACTTTATTTTCTCGGGCTGCAAAATCACTGCAGATGGTGACCACAGCCATGAAAAAACACTTGTTCCTTGGAAGAAGAGCTGTGACAAACTTAGATAGCATACTAAAAAGCAGAGACATTACTTTGTTGACAAAGGTCCGTATAGTCAAAGCTATGATTTTTCCAGTTGTCCTGTACAGATGTGAGAGTTGGGCCATAAAGAAGGCTGAGTGCCGAAGAATTGATGGTTTCAAACTGTGGTGCTGGAGAAGACTCTTGAGAGTCCCTTGGACTGCAAGCCAGTCAATCCTAAAGGAAATCAACCCTGAATATTCATTGGAAGCACGGATGCTGAAGCTCCAATACTTTTAGCCACTTGATGCAAAGAGCTGACTCACCGTTTCGAAAAGACCCTGTTGCTAGGAAAGATTGAAGGCAGGAGAAGAAGGGACGACAGAGGATGAGATGGCTAGATGGCATCACCAACTCAATGGACGTGAGTTTAAGCAAGCCCTGGGAGATAGTGAAGGACAGGGAGGCCCGGCATGCTTTAGTCCATGGGTTGCAAAGAGTCAGACATGACTGAGTGACTGAACAACAGATGATGAACACGCGTGTAGCCATATTGTAGCATGCTTCAAAGAAATAGGCCATGATACAGTAGACGTGCTATGAACACACTCTTCACTACAATCCCAGTTTGGCTAATTTTTAAAAATTAGTAATATTTTAAATATTACTAAGAGCAAAATATTGTATGTTGGAATCTCTGTATATAGAATTCTGCATGATTTTTTTCTTACATTTTTATAACTTTCTAATTTTCTGGAATTAATCATAGAACAAAAATAAGAGGTAATGTGTGTGTGCCTGTGTACGTGTGTATGCTTATGCTTATTTTGTGCTGGACAACGTCCTAAATGCTTCCCATGCTATGTCATTTTCGCCTACCATGCAATAGACACTACAGAGACATTTTGTACTTGTGATAAGGCTGAGACTAAGTGTCTTGTTCGAGATCACGTAGCTCATAGATGACAGTCAGAATTTTAACTCTATAAAAAAACAAAAGCAAGTCCTTGATGAATTGTATAAATCTGCATTCTCCCAGGGAGAGAGAGAGAGAAGAAAATTTATTATACAAATTGGCTTACATGATTATGAAGGCTGAGAAGTCATGTGATCTGCCGCAGAAAACAAGGAAAGCTTGTTAAACAAGGAAGTGGTGGGGATCACCATCCTACGTCTTCCAAGCGCTGATTGCAACACTGACCCCTGCAACCCTCCAGCATTGCAGTATTGCTTTAGATGTACGGTTTTCCAGGGGTTGAGGCAGTTCTGATGGCTTCCACGTGGCCTTCTCCACCATAAGAGCCCCTGCTCCTATGCAGGGAAGCAGCGTGAGAATTCATCAGCTGCTAAGTTTGTCTATTCTGATTATGCTTTCTGGACCTGGGGAGACAAGCACAGAGTAGGTTAGGGGAACCTCTGGACCTTCTGTGAGATGAACCAGAGCTAAAATTCCATTGATCTGTCCAGAGGTCCGCAGTGATATTTGGGATCTTCTGAAATCAGTATCAGTTCAGAGTCAGTGCCAATAATCCACAAAATGTTTGATTATTTCCTTCCCCTGATGAACTGCTATCCTAGTAAAACGAACAAACACAAAAACCTGGTGTCTTTGAGGAAGACTGGGAAAAAGATAACAGTTTATAAAACTTGGCTGAGATAAGGGCTTCCCAGATGGAGAGTGAAGCATTGTTCTGGGTGTGTCTACTGGGGTGATTCTGGAAGAGATAATCAGCATGTGACCTGACAGACTGAATAAGGAGTATCGCCCACCACATGTGGCTTTCCTGGTGGTGAAGTGGCAGAGAACCTGCTTGCCAACGCAGAAACTCAGGTTCAGTCCGTGGGCTGGGAAGACCCCTTGGAGAAGGACATGGCAGCCCTCTCCTGGATTCTTGCTGGAAAATCTCATGGACAGAGGAGGCTGGAGGGTCACCAAAGCATCGGACAGGACTTAGAGACTAAACAAGAAATGCACCTCAGATGGCAAATCTGCTTTGGGGAATAAGTGCATGGGCTGCAGCATGTGACACACGCCAGTTAACACTCCACGTGCACATCTCCAGGGGCAGTCGCTTTATAGGCCTTGCAGCCCTCCACCTGTATATACTGTGGAGCGGGTGCTAAAATTCCAGACAGACTCTTGACAAGTGTCATCCACAGTGTTTCCCTAGTTACAAGCTGAATAGTTGTCTATCAAAGAAAGGCCGCTATTCTCCTTTCAAAAGAGAACAATTTACTGAGTGGCAGTAGTTGGGTTTTTTTTTTTCGTATGTGAGAAATATTTAAGTTGATTTGCCACACCTTAATTTCAATCCAGATTGTGTGTTATTTTTATACTGTTTCAAAACCTCACAGGTGCCATTTCTCAAAATGACTTGTAACATTATTACTTACTTGTGACTCAGAAAACTTGTCTTAGTCTTCCTTTCTCTACATAAAGGCTGACATTCATTTCAATAGAGCACAATTTTGAGGCTTAGAAGCTTTTTAAGCTTCCTAATTGCAGGTGCAAATAAATGCTGCACTTCCTGTAAAGTGAATAATGGAAACAGGAAATGTTGATTTATTTCAGAATAAGATAAACATCATCATGGTTTTCCTATTTCCCTGGAAAGCACAGGGTCAAATTATAGCCTTTAAAGTGATCAGCACTACTTCAGCACCTTGATTAAAGAAAATGCTTGGATTGAGACACAATATCTCACTATCCTAGTTGACTTAGATTGTAGATAAGAATCCTTCTATCCATGCAGTTCTTTGCTCTTCTCAAAATTCTTCCTTGTAGTAATGTGTTCCTCCCATTACCTTCAACATCAGAGAACTGGATTTTTAGGTCCATGTTTTATAGAAATCAAAAAAGATATTCTGAGTGACTCACGGACCAGTTCAAGGTTACATGACTATTCCTTTTCAGCTTCTAAGTCGTGTCTGACCCTTTGTGACCCCATGGACTGCAACACACCAGGCTCACCTGTCCTTCCACATCCCCTGGAGTCTGCTCAAACTCGTGTCCATTGAGCTGCTGATGCCATCCAACCATCTCATCCTCTGTCGTCTCCTTCTCCTCCTGCCTTCAGTCTTTCCCAGAATCAGGGTCTTTTTCAGTGAGTCAGCTTTTTGCATCAGGTGGCTAAAAGTATTGGAACATCAGCATCAGTCCTTCCAGTGAATATTCAGGACTGATCTCCTTTAGTATTGACTGGTTTGATCTCCTTTCAGTCCAAGAGTCTTCTCCAACACCACAGTTCAAAAGCATCAATTCTTCGGCGCTCAGCTTTCTTTATAGTCCAACTCTCACATCCATACGTGACTACTGAAAAAAACATAGCTTTGACTAGATGGGCCTTTGTTGACAAAGTAATGTCTCTGCTTTTTAATATACTGTCTAGGTTGGTCATAATTTTCCTTCCAAGGAGTAAGCGTCTTTGAATTTCATGGCTGCAGTCACTGTCTGCAGTGATTTTGGAGTCCAAGAAAATAAAGTCTGCCACTGTTTCCATTGTTTCCCCATCTATTTGCCATGAAGTGATGGGACTGGATGCCATGATCTCCATTTTTTGAATGTTGAGCTTTAAGCCAGCTTTTTCACTCTCTCCTTTTTCATCTTCATCAAGGGGCTCTTAGTTCCTCTTTGCTTTCTGCCATTAGAAATAGAAAAAGACATTCTGAGTGATGAAGGGACTAGTTCAAGGTTACCTGACTATTAGATGATGAAGCAGAGAGTCACAGGTAGGTGTGCAGATTGGAAGTCCACAGCTCACTTTGTGCCCCAGCATCCTCCCACTTGAGACAGGGTGTCCCCTTCTTGCATGCATGCTTAGTCACTCAGTGGTGTCTGACTTTTTTGCAACCCCATGGACTGTGGTCTTCCAGGCTCCCCTACCTATGGAATTTCCCAGGCAAGAATACTGGAATGGTTTCCGTTTTCTTCTCCAGGGGATCTTCCCAACCAGGAATCTAATCCATGTCTCCTGCATCTCCTAGACTGGCAGGTGGATTCTTTACCACTGAGCCACCTGGGAAGTCTTGGATGGGATATATGCAATAATAAATCAGACACATCCAATTACATGAGACAGAAAACTGAGCCCAACCTGACTAAAAGCCAAAATTACTACTGTGTAAGGAATGTTAGAGGCCACAGGTGAGACTGCTCTAAGACTTGGATTGGTCAGAGGCAGAAATGACATCATCACAAGTACATTTCTCTCCATCTCTCCTCTACTTTGTTGGCATTAGTTTCAGGTTCAAAGTGGAGGCATCTAGCCAGTCCAGGGCAAAACAGAACATGGTTCCTCGGATGTCAGCGTAGAGCCCACCTTTCCCTGAGACTGGATGGCTCGGATCCTGTGTCCATCATGGATCCTTCACACCGGTCAGGGCCGTGACATCACACTGATGAGCAGACCTAGGGCTCCGTCTAAGCCGTAGGAACTGAAAATGGAGGGGTGGGTCTGCAAATGTTTCAAGGACGGTGATGGATAGTAGATCTTTGAATCAACAGATATCCACCCATTACAAAGTCATAAGACACTGACTCCTGCTGACATCCCCAGAAAGTGGCTTTTTTTTTTTTCCTTTTTTTTAAATTAAAGTATGTTAAGCAGCAATTACATTGCAGTATGAAAATTTGTAACTGATTCATCAGTTAATAAACCTGTTGCTGCTGCTGCTGCTAAGTCACTTCAGTCGTGTCTGACTCTGTGCGACCCTATAGACGGCAGCCCACCAGGCTCCCCCATCCCTGGGATTCTCCAGGCAAGAACACTGGAGTGGGTTGCCATTTCCTTCTCCAATGCATGAAAGTGAAAAGTGAAAGTGAAGTCGCTCAGTTGTGTCTGACTCTTAGCGACCCCATGGACTGCAGCCCACTAGGCTCCTCCGCCCATGGGATTTTCCAGGCAAGAGTACTGGAGTGGGGTGCCATCACCTTCTCCGAAACCTGTTGCTATTTCTAGTTAAATGCCTTTCAGTCATGCTGTTTCACTGTATCCTTCTCCTTAGTTGGCTTCTGGAGTAGGAAGCTGGTTGATTCAGGTTCAAATCAAAGCTGTCTCTTTTCCAGACTTGGACAAGTTAACCAGCTTCTTTGGGCCATAGTCCCTTTTCTTGACTTGTAAAGTAGAGATAAAAAAGAATATTCACCCTGTGGAGTTGTTGGGTGAGATAGAAATGATGCATAGAAAATTAGAGAGAACGCACAGAAATTGGCATGTACTGGTGCTCAGCGACGTTTGACATGGTTACTGCTGATTTTGTATAGTTATCGTTGTCAACGATACCCATAGCTAATGGGCACAGTTCCTAACACTTAATAAGTGATCAGTGAAAGCTTTCTCTTTGCTTCCTCTCTGTAAACAGGCATCTTTTTACCTGGTGTTCCCCCATGCGTGCGTGCTATGGTGGGCTGGAGTCCATGGGGTCACAGAGTCAGACAAAACTGAAGTGAGTTATTATGCATGCATATAGTTTATATTCCATATCCCAAGAAAGAACAGGTTCAAACATTCTCTTTTACACTGTATTCAGGTCAATAATCACAAAAAGAAGCCTTAACCATTGCTGTGTGTGAAGTCCACACTCATGGCTCTTTGACCACAGTTCTAATTGCTCACTAGAATCCTTTTAGAAAATAATTGCTTTCTTGCAAACAAACTTTGCACATGGCAAAAAGAGAAACCAATCTGGTGTTCCGAATGCCTGAGCTCTCCCTGGTATACAGGACAATGCTCAGAATGGAAGCAAACATATAAACAACAGCAACAGAAAATGCAGAAGCTGGATCCGGAGCATGCCAATTCAGCACCCCTGGGAAATTGGAGACACAGCCTCTTTCTAATTTAATCTCTCTTTGACTCTAAAGATCAGGTTCATCTACTTTGTTCCAAAGAAAGATTTAAGTTACAGTCAGAATTAAGTTTCCTAACACCCAAGTGAATATGACCCTTGTCCCTGCTCTTCCTTAAAACTATAAATTTGGCCAGAAATGCTTGCATGCAAATGTTAAACAAATGCTCTGGGGCTGTGAGGAGAAGAGGCAAGAGAAGTTGACTCCGGCTGTCTGAGTGAGACACGTGGATGACCAGCTTGGGATCACGTCCTCGATCTTTGAAAGCCCCCATCGCCTGTCCTCCCAGGACCTCCAATTAAGCCAGATTCTGTGTGGCTCTGGTTGAAGGTCAAGTGCATAAACATACTCAGAGCAGGAATTGACACTTTTTTTAGGAAATAATTTTAGTGATTTATTTTTGGCTGTGTCAGGTCTTTGATGCTCTTGGACTTTTCTCTAGTTTTGGCGAGCGGGGGCCAGTCTCTAGTTGTGGGGTGCAGGCTTCTCTGGATGTGCAATGCGGGCTTCAGGGTGTGCAGGCTCTATAGTTGCAGCAAGCGGCCTTAGCAGCTCTGAGGCATGTGGGATCTTTCCAGATCAGGGATTGAACCCGAGTCTCCTGCGTTGGCAGTGAATTCTTTACCACTGAGCCACCAGGGAAGTCCTGGTTACTCCATGTTCATGAGACAATATTGTGATTATTTTGGCATCGTTCTTAATACTCTATATGTACATAGAACTTCAAGAGAAGTTTCAATTCTATCTTGTCATTCACTCTTAAAAAAAAATTGAAGTTGTTTATCATCTCTCTTTTTTGGAAGTGGAAGTAATAGTTTAATGAGGCTGCATTCAGTAGTTAGCTGCTGCTGCTGCTAAGTCGCTTCAGTCGTGTCCGACTCTGTGCAACCCCATAGACAGAAGCCCACCAGGCTCCCCTGTCCCTGGGATTCTCCAGGCAAGAACACTGGAGTGGGTTGCCATTTCCTTCTCCAATGCATGAAAGTGAAAAGTGAAAGTGAAGTCGCTCAGTCGTGTCCGACTCTTAGCGACCCCATGGACTGGAGCCTACCAGGCTCCTCCGTCCATGGGATTTTCCAGGCAAAAGTACTGGGGTGGGGTGCCATTACCTTCCCCGATTCAGTAGTTAAGGGAGGTTCAATAAGTTTACCTGTAAGACATAAGGAAGCCAGGCAAAAGCAGAGACGGAGTCAGTTTAGGATCGTGATTAACAGAGTGAGTTTGGGATCTGGGCTCTACCTGGGTGGTCTAGAGACTGTTGCTTAACATTCTAAACCCCAGTTTCCACCTTCGTAAATGATTATAATGAGGCCTGTCAAGGATTCAATGAGCTAATATGTGTAGAGCATTGATTAGTTCTGGGAATGACAATTGTAAAATCATCACAATAAATGAGACTTTTTAAAAAAAATTTTTTTATGCAGACCATTATTAAAGTCTTTATTGAATTTGTTACAATATTGCTTCTGTTTTATGTTATTTGGATTTTTGGCCTCCGGGCATGTGGGAACTTGGTTCCTTGACCAGGGGTTATCCCCACACTCCCTTCATTGGAAGGTGACGGCCTAACCACTGGACTGCCTGGGGAATCCCTAAACAACGCTTTGGTATTATTCCTTTCATTCTCACTCTAGAATTGTTTCATGAAATATGTTTTCTGATTTTACTTTTATTTACTTACTGCTGGGCTGGCTCTAGATTGCTGCGAGGGGGCTTTCTCCAGCTGTGGTGAACAGGGCCTCCTCTCGTTGTGGTGCCCGCTTCTCACTGCCCTGTGTCCTCTTGCTGCAGAGCACGGGCTCTGAGGCGTGTGGGCCTCAGCGCGGGCTCTGGGGCGTGTGGAGCTCAGGCTCCTGGGGTGTGTGGGCTTCAGCGCGGGCTCTGGGGCGTGTGGGCCTCAGCGCGGGCTCTGGGGCATGTGGAGCGCGGGCTCTGGGGCGTGTGGGCCTCAGCGCGGGCTCTGGGGCGTGTGGAGCTCAGGCTCCTGGGGTGTGTGGGCCTCAGTGCGGGCTCTGGGGCATGTGGAGCGTGGGCTCTGGGGCATGTCGGCCTCAGCGCAGGCTCTGGGGCATGTGGAGTGCGGGCTCTGGGGCGTGTGGGCCTCAGTGCGGGCTCTGGGGCGTGTGGGCCTCAGCGCAGGCTCTGGGGCGTGTGGGCCTCAGCGTGGGCTCTGGGGCGTGTGGGCCTCAGTGCGGGCTCTGGGGTGTGTGGAGTGCGGGCTCTGGGGTGTGTGGGCCTCAGCGCGGGCTCTGGGGCGTGTGGGCCTCAGCGCAGGCTCTGGGGCGTGTGGGCCTCAGCGTGGGCTCTGGGGCGTGTGGAGCGCGGGCTCTGGGGCGTGTGGGCCTCAGTGCGGGCTCTGGGGCGTGTGGGCCTCAGCGTGGGCTCTGGGGCGTGTGGAGCGCGGGCTCTGGGGCGTGTGGGCCTCAGCGCAGGCTCTGGGGCGTGTGGGCCTCAGCGTGGGCTCTGGGGCGTGTGGAGCGCGGGCTCTGGGGCGTGTGGGCCTCAGCGCGGGCTCTGGGGTGTGTGGAGCGCGGGCTCTGGGGCATGTGGAGTGCGGGCTCTGGGGTGTGTGGGCCTCAGCATGGGCTCTGGGGCGTGTGGGCCTCAGCGCGGGCTCTGGGGTGTGTGGAGCGCGGGCTCTGGGGCATGTGGAGCGCGGGCTTTGGGGCGTGTGGGCCTCAGTGCGGGCTCTGGGGCGTGCGGGCCTCAGTGCAGGCTCTGGGGCGTGTGGGCCTCAGTGCAGGCTCTGGGGCGTGTGGGCCTCAGTGCAGGCTCTGGGGCGTGTGGGCCTCAGTGCAGGCTTTGGGGCGTGTGGAGCACGGGCTCTGAGGCGTGTGGGCCTCAGTGCAGGCTCTGGGGCGTGTGGGCCTCAGTGCAGGCTCTGGGGTGTGTGGAGCACGGGCTCTGGGGCGTGTGGGCCTCAACGTGGGCTCTGGGGCGTGTGGAGCGCGGGCTTTGGGGCGTGTGGGCCTCAGTGCGGGCTCTGGGGCGTGTGGGCCTCAGTGCGGGCTCTGGGGCGTGTGGAGCGCGGGCTTTGGGGCATGTGGGCCTCAGTGCGGGCTCTGGGGCGTGCGGGCCTCAGTGCAGGCTCTGGGGCGTGTGGAGCGCGGGCTCTGGGGTGTGTGGGCCTCAGTGCAGGCTTTGGGGCGTGTGGAGCACAGGCTCTGAGGCGTGTGGGCCTCAGTGCAGGCTCTGGGGCATGTGGGCCTCAGTGCAGGCTCTGGGGCGTGTGGGCCTCAGTGCAGGCTTTGGGGCGTGTGGAGCACGGGCTCTGAGGCGTGTGGGCCTCAGTGCAGGCTCTGGGGCGTGTGGGCCTCAGTGCAGGCTCTGGGGTGTGTGGAGCACGGGCTCTGGGGCGTGTGGGCCTCAACGCGGGCTCTGGGGCGTGTGGAGCGCGGGCTTTGGGGCATGTGGGCCTCAGTGCGGGCTCTGGGGCGTGCGGGCCTCAGTGCAGGCTCTGGGGCGTGTGGAGCGCGGGCTCTGGGGTGTGTGGGCCTCAGTGCAGGCTTTGGGGCCTGTGGAGCACAGGCTCTGAGGCGTGTGGGCCTCAGTGCAGGCTCTGGGGCATGTGGGCCTCAGTGCAGGCTCTGGGGCGTGTGGAGCGCGGGCTCTGGGGTATGTGGGCCTCAGTGCAGACTCTGGGGCGTGTGGGCCTCAGCGTGGGCTCTGGGGCGTGTGGAGCGCAGGCTTTGCAGCGTGTGGGCCTCAGAGTGGGCTCTGGGGCATGTGGGCTTCAGCGCGGGCTCTGGGGTGTGTGGAGCACGGGCTCTGGGGTGTGTGGGCCTCAGTGCGGGCTCTGGGGCATGTGGAGCGCAGGCTCCTGGGGCGTGTGGGCCTCAGTGCGGGCTCTGGGGCGTGTGGGCCTCAGCGTGGGCTCTGGGGCGTGTGGGCCTCAGCGCGGGCTCTGAGGCGTGTGGAGCGCAGGCCTTGCAGCATGTGGGCCTCAGCGCGGGCTCTGGGGCGTGTGGGCTTCAGTGTGGGCTCTGGGGCATGTGTTGGATGGGCTCAGTTGCCCTGCTGCATGAGGGATTTCCTGGACCAGGAACTGAACTTGTGTCTCCTGCATTTAAAGGTGGATTCTTAACCACTTTACCAACAGGGAAATCCAAAGTGTATTTTCTTGTTCTGTAGTCAACAACATATCTGCAGAGTCCCTAGCATGAACATTTTCTATAGAGAAATGAAAATGATTCATTTTCTTTCTCCAGCAAAAATATGGTCTCTTCCTTATTTGTGATTAGTTCATGATGACAGAAAAGATGATAGAAACAAGTCTACAGCACTCACATAGCCTTTACAATGAGACCAGGTTTTCTGAGATTATACGTGTAGGCATTTTCTTAATCTCCACTGAAAATGGTTTCCTTTCACAACAAACATGTTTGAAATAGCCAAAGAAATATGTATAGGGTCTCCTGGATTATTGACTTGAAAAAATATTGAAATGTCAAATAGCTTCCCGAAAGCTTTCTGACAGCATGACAAGTTAAATTTTTCACAAAACAGTTTGGTCTCTAAAACAATGAGTTGCAAAATGCCAAAAGAAATCAAGAGGATGACTCATGACTTCTACACCTGTTCAGAGGTGGGAAGAACCAACTGTGGGTGGCAATTACATCCAAGCAGCCATTTGGACTCTCCTCCTTCTTGGCCAATTAAGTCTAAAAAAGATTCTTGGAGTTTGTGAGGAGAATGGCTTGGGCCTAATTCTTGAAAATGTGCAGGCTTCCATGCATCCTGCCATGTTTTGATCATTGGAAAAGAGGGAGGGAGAGAGAGAAAGAGAAATATTGCAAATAAGTTGGCTTTAACAAAGCTGGCCATTTTTTAAAGAGCCAGCTTATTACTTATAAGGATTCTCAGAGCATGGCAGAGAGCTGACCATTTTTTTAAACTTGTGCTGATTTCTGATGTACAACATCGCGGATCAGTCGCATGTACGCCCCCTCCCTCGTGAGCCTCCTCCCCCCACCCCACCCCCAGGTCACCGCAGAGCCCTGGCCTGGGCTCCCCGTGCCTCCAGCTTCCCGGCCCGTACCTGCGTTACTCGTGGAGTGTGCACACAAGGGCCGCTGTATCAGTGTGCCCCACCCTCTCCGTCCCCCGCCGTGCCCACACGCCCATCTCTACATCTGTGTCTGCACTCCTTCCCTGCCAACAGGTTCATCAGTACCATTCTCTAGATTCCATGCATATCCATCAATATATAACGTTTATTTTCTTCTTTCTGACTTACTTCACTCTGTTTAACAGGTTCCAGGTTGATACACCTCGCTACAACGGACTCAAATGCGTTGCTTTTCATGACTGAGAAATACGTCATTGTGTATACGCACCACAACTTATTTATCCATTCATCTGTCAATGGGTATCTAAGTTGCTTCCATGTCCTGGCTGTTGTAAATAGTGCTACAATGAACACCTTTACAAAAATCACTCGAGATACTTAATAAAGATTCAGATTCCAGGGTTTTGCCTCTGATGTACTAAATTGGAATCTTGGAGTCTAGGGCCTGGAAATCTTCATTTCTAAAAAGAACTCCAAGTGAGACTTAGGCACATTAAATTGCTCTCACTGACTCTGAAGCACAAAATAGAGCAGACGTTAAAAGCAAAATGTGTTGAATAAACTTGTGTGCACATATGCAGATTTCTTTTGATTATTCAGTTTTTGAAAAGTCAGTGTTTGGTTGGATTTCAGTTCAGAATTGCTCAGATCCTTTTCTAAATATATCTCTTTTCCCAGCAAGCGTGGCCCCAGGTTTCCTCCAAACTTAGCTCTCAGTGAGAGAAAACTCTAAGAACCATGGCGGGATGTGCAATGCGGTGAATTGAATCCATTGTTGCATCACCTGAATGTTGGCCACCAGGGGAGTTGAGAATTTTTCCTCCCCTGTTGGTAGCAGTTTTCTCCTCCTATTTCTCATATATCCGTGGTCCTCAGCTCAGTCGTTTTGAAAATGGGATTAGAAATAAAATTCCTGAGTCTGCTTGTCATTATTTAAGCAAGTCACTAGGCAACATGGTAAAGTCTTTTTCCATTTCTCATTTTAGCAACGTAAAGACTCTTAGGTATATTGAAAACACAAGTACTCGTGAGACTGGTACAGACACACCCACCCAACTGTGAGATGTCCAACCATAAAATTTTTTAAAGTATATATTATATTGATGTAATTAGTGATTATATAATTACACAGAATAGAGAATAATTAATTATATAATTATATAGTAATATGTAATTACACGTTATACATTATGATAATTATATACATAATCATGACTTCCTTGGCGGCTCAGAGGTAAGGAATCTGCCAACGATGCAGGAGACCTGGGTTCGATCCCTGGGTGGGGAAGATCCCCTGAAGGAGGAAATGGCAAACTACTCCAGGATTCTTGCCTGGAGAAGCCATGAACAGAGGAGCCTGGCAGGCTACAGTCCATGGGGTCATAAAGAATCAAACATGAGTGAACTGAGCATACACTTATACACATATATACCTGAGGAAAAGACAATCTTCTTCCAACTTATATTTTAAAGTTCCTTCATACTTCATCCTGCTATTCTACAGAAGACCCCAAAATGTGAAACAGAATAATTCTTCAAATTAAGAGGTAGGATGTTCTTCTTCATTCTTCTTTTGAGAAGCAATAATGTTTGCTCCATCCTAACACAGAATGAAAATGCCCTTTGCTGCTGCTGCTGCTGCTAAGTCGCTTCAGTCATGTCCAACTCTGTGCGACCCCATAGACGGCAGCCCACCAGGCTCCCCTGTCCCCGGGATTCTCCAGGCGAGAACACTGGAGTGGGTTGCCATTTCCTTCTCCAATGCAGGAAAGGGTAAAGAGAAAATGAAGTCGCTCAGCTGTGTCTGACCCTTAACGACCCCATGGACTGCAGCCTACTAGGCTCCTCCATCCATGGGATTTTCCAGGCAAGAGTACTGGAGTGGGGGCCATTGCTTCTCCAAAATGCCCTTTCAGTCAGTTCATTTCAGTCGCTCAGTTGTGTCCAACTCTTTGCCACCCCATGAATCACAGCACGCCAGGCCTCATTATCCATCACCAACTACCAGAGTTCACTCAGACTCACGTCCATCGAGTCAGTGATGCCATCCAGCCATCTCATCCTCTGTCATCCCCTTCTCCTGCCCCCAATCCCTCCCAGCATCAGAGTCTTTTCCAATGAGTCAACTCTTTGCATGAGGTGGCCAAAGTACTGGAGTTTCAGCTTTAGCATCATTCCTTCCAAAGAAATCCCAGGGCTGATCTCCTTCAGAATGGACTGGTTGGATCTCCTTGCAGTCCAAGGGACTCTCAAGAGTCTTCTCCAACACCACATTCAAAAGCATCCATTCTTCAGCGCTCAGCTTTCTTCACAGTCCAAGTCTCACATCCATACACGACCACTGGAAAAACCATAGCCTTGACTAGACGGACCTTCATTGGCAAAGTAATGTCTCTGCTTTTGAATATGCTATCTAGATTGGTCATAACTTTTCTTCCAAGGAGTAAGCGTCTTTTAATTTCATGGCTGCAGTCACCATCTGCAGTGATTTTGGAGCTCAGAAAAATAAAGTGACACTGTTTCCACTGTTTTCCCATTTATTTCCCATGAAATAATGGGACCAGATGCCATGATCTTTGTTTTCTGAATGTTGAGCTTTAAACCAACTTTTTCACTCTCCTCTTTCACTTTCATCAAGAGACTTTTTAGTTCCTTTTCACTTTCTGCCATAAGGGTGGTGTCATCTGCATATCTGAGGTTATTGATATTTGTCCCGGCAATCTTGATTCCAGCTTGTGCTTCTTCCAGTCCAGCATTTCTCATGATGTGCTCTGCATAGAAGTTAAATAAGCAGGGTGACAATGTACAGCCTTGACAAACTCCTTTTCCTATTTGGAACCAGTCTGTTGTTCCATGACCAGTTTTAACTGTTGCTTCCTGACTGCATATAGATTTCTCAAGAGGCAGGTCAGGTGCTCTGGTATTCCCATCTCTTTCAAAATTTTCCACAGTTTATTGTGATCAACATGGTCAAAGGCTTTGGCATAGTCAATAAAGCAGAAATAGATGTTTTTCTGGAACTTTCTTGCTTTTTCCATGATCCAGCGGATGGATGTTGGCAATTTGATCTCTGGTTCCTCTGCCTTTTCTAAAACCAGCTTGAACATCAGGAAGTTCACGGTTCACATATTGCTGAAGCCTGGCTTGGAGAATTTTGAGCATTGCTTTACTAGTGTGTGAGATGAGTGCAATGGTGTGGTAGTTTGAGCATTCTTTGGCATTGCCTTTCTTTGGGATTGGAATGAAAACTGACCTTTTCCAGTCCTGTGGCCACTGCTGAGTTTTCCAAATTTGCTGGCATATTGAGTACAGCACTTTCACAGCATCATTTTTCAGGATTTGGAATAGCTCAACTGGAATTCTATCAACTCCACTAGCTTTGTTCGTAGTGACTTTCTAAGGCCCACTTGACTTCACATTCCAGGATGTCTGGCTCTAGGTGAGTGATCACACCATCGTGATGATCTTGGTGGTGAAAATCTTTTTTGTACAGTTCTTCTGTGTATTCTTGCCACCTATTATTAATATCTTCTGCTTCCCCTTAATTAAAAACAAAATTCATTTTTTCCAAATCAAGAAATTAACACCGGAGGAGAAATTTAATCTATGCTATGCAATTTGATAATCTATTTCCACATCACTTCTCTAGAGTTAACAAAAGGTGAAACATGCAATGAGGAGCCCTCATTCCATCTGTAAAGATGCTTCATGGAGTTTCAGGGTCATTCTCAAAGTCTGGGTTGGGGGAACCCTGGAGTGTCCCAGAGAAGGTGGTGCTGCCTGAAGCCTTCCAGCCAAGCACCCTACCCTCATCTTGTATTCCAGGTCATAACAGGGGTTCATACAGGACGGGGGAACTGAAGTTTACTGAATGCATCAAATGGGTCTGTTGTCTTCCAGGCCTTATTTCAAATGTCGTTTCTGAAGAGGACTGCACCACACACCCCGGCCAAGGAGCTCTGACTTCATTCCTTGACCTCGTTGTTGTGAGTGATGATGTGCTTTCTGTGTCGCCAGCCCAAGAATGGAGGGCAGAATTCATTTATTCTGCACACCCAGGGTCTAACAGAAGATCTGTCATGGAACAGATGCTCATAAAATGAATGAACATTCTAGAGGAAATTGGGCAGAAAATAAACGGTGGCCAAGACCTTCTCTCTGACTTAGTCCAGGAAACTCTTCCTTGTTTAAAATGAGAAATACTCTTCAGAACCACCATTATCTCTAGATGCAAGATTAGAGCTAAAAATATATTTAAAGATGTAGGAACAGATGTGACTGAGCCGCTGTTCAAAAGAGTTACTCTACTTGCCCAATTCTAGTAAGGACAGGGAGCCCCCAGGATCAGGGCAAAAGTTATTTCAAAAGTTGGTTTAGTATGTGTTTTTCCAAAGCTTTCGTATCATGGTGGTTAAATTGCAGATCAACTCTCCAAGTCAGTTTAATTAAGAAGATATTAGTAATCTGAGTTGTCACAGGGAATGGCAGCTATTCGGGGCAAAAGAGAAGTTTCTGATGTCTCCTTTCTCAGGTAGAAAGCAGACACCACAGGCATTTTAAAAAACAGATCAAAAGCTGGTCTTATCTTGGTAGGTCTCTTCTCCCTGACTCTGTGTGCTTTCCTTACTTCCTAATCAGTCCCTTCCTGGCCCCAGGGAATGCATCAGTTCATGTAGCAAATAGGAACTCAAGAATTTTACAGTTTAATGGAATAAAGCAGGCATACATATCATTGTGGCAGGCAGTGTGCCCAAGGAAAACAATAGAAACAGTGCAGTGATGCCTAAAAAACCATGACACTACAAAGTGGTTTTAAAGCACAGGATTAGATTCAAATCCACGTGTGTGAGTGTGTGTGTGTACAGAATACATTTGGTTAATATTTTAGCATAAATGTTATGTGTCTTATATATAATTCTGCCTGAGTGTTTCCACTCAACAATAGGCTATTTTGCAATTTTAGATACTATCCTGTCTCCTTTTAACTGATATATAGTATTCGTTGGAAAAGACCCTGATGCTTGGAAAGATTGAGGGCAGGAGAAGGGGATGGATGACAGAGGACAGAATGTTTGTATGGCATCACTGAGTCAGTGGCCATGAGTCTGAGCCAACTCCAGGAGACGGTGAAGGACGGGGAAGCCTGGCATGCTGCAGTCCACAGGGCCGCAAGGAGCCAGACACAACAGAGTGACTGAACAGCAACAACCGTAGCATTCCGTGATAACCTGTTGAACACCCTGGTGTCTCTAAACACTTCAAGCTTCTGCTGCAGTGACCCCCATGACTGAGAAACTGAGGCAATTTGAGCAGGGGAAATAGTTCTAACTCAAAGCTTATTTATATCTGGTTTTAAGTTAGACAGGTTTCCCTGATGACTCAGATAGTAAGAAATCAGCTTGCAACTCAAGAGACCCAGGTTCGATCCCTGGGTCGGAAGATCCCCTGGAGGAGGGAATAGCAACCACCTCCAGCATTCTTGCCTGGAGAATCCCATAGACAGAGGAGCTTGGTGGGCTGCAGTCCACGGGTCACAGAGTTGGACATGACTGAGTGACTGATACTTTCTTTTAAAAGTTAAGAAGTACATGCACTGGATGGACTTAAAGTTTTTAAAAGCAATTAATACCTGAAATGAGAATATAGAGTAAGGAACTGGGAAGAGTGTTATTACTAGGTGTAGCTGAAAATAGATTTAGTGAAGAGAATTTAGATTATTTACATGTTCGGGCCCCAGAGATAAATCTGAAATGTTTAGCAGCAATAGACTTTGGCAGAGAAATACTTTTTCAACAAAATTCCAATATATTGTTAAATTGTTTTTCCCCCCATGTTCTCATTCTCGATGGTATTGTTGTGTCCTGCTATTCTTTGTAAACATCTATATTATTGCACTGCAGTATCTTTATTTGATCACATGTCTGCTTCCTTTAATCAATTCTGAGGTTATTTTGATGGTTTATTCATTTCTACCAGTAGTCATGTATGGATGTGAGAGTTGGACTATAAGGAAAGCCGAGTGCCAAAGAATTGACGCTTTTGAACTGTGGTGTTGGAGAAGACTCTTGAGAGTCCCTTGGGCTGCAAGGAGATCCAACCAGTCCATCTGAAAGGAGATCAGTCCTGGGTGTTCATTGGAAGAACTGATATTGAAGCTGAAGCTCCAATACTTTGGCCACCTGATGCGAAGAGCTGAGTCATTTGAAAAGACCCTGATGCTGGGAAAGATTGAGGGAGGGAGGAGAAGGGTATGACAGAGGATGAAATGGTTGGATGGCATCACCGACTCGATGGACATGGGTTTGGGTGGACTCCGAGAGTTGGTGATGGACAGGGAGGCCTGGAGTGCTGCTGTTCATGGGGTCGCAAAGAGTTGGACACGACTGAGTGACTGAACTGACTGAACGGACTCGTTTCTACACCACCTAAGCCTTCCAGTGAACCTGACACAAGATAGATAGTCAACAAAGACTTTGGAGTGAATTAATTAACTAATCAATGACTTCCTAAAAGATATTTGATTCATATGACAATATTAGAGAGGTAGTTTGCTTTGGGATCAAGAAAACCTGTTTTTAAAAATGTGCTGTCCTTTACCAAGTGTGTAACTTTGGGGAAGTGACCTCCCTAAGCTCCAATTTTCCACCTGTAAAAAGCAGGTGGTGCTAGCATGCTCCTTTATATGCATGTTGCAAGAATGACATGAAACAATGCCTCTGTGTTGCTTAGCTTTAAAAAAAAATGATCTGTTTATTTGGCTGTGCTGGGGCTGGATCTTCCATTGTTTGTTGCAGCCTGGGGAATCGTTTACTTGAGGCATGTGGGATCTAGTTCCCGGCCAGGAATCAAACCCCCTCTCCTACACTGGGAGAAGAGAGTCTTAGTCACTGGCCCTCCAGGGACGGCCTTATTGCCTAGCTTCTGGTGCGTGATGAACCACCTTAAAACTGGCAACTTAAAACAATACATGCTTATTGTCTTCATGAGTCTGGGTCAGCTGGTCTAAGCTGGCCTCACTCACCTGTCTGACCACTGGCAGGCTGTGCCTGGACTCTCCTCCACAACGCCTTTCCTATCACAGCTTCTCAGGCTTAGTCTTTACTGTTTATTTATTATTTTCGTTCTGCTGGGACTTCACTGCTGTGTGGGCTTTTCTTTTTTATTTTTTAATTTAATTTTATTTTTTAACTTTACAATATTGTATTGGTTTTGACATATATCAAAATGAATCCACCACACGTACACATGTGTTCCCCATCCTGACCCCTCCTCCCTCCTCCCTCCCCATACCATCCCTCTGGGTCGTCCCAGTGCACCAGCCCCAAGCATCCTGTATCCTGCATGGAACCTGGACTGGCAATTCATTTCATATATGATATTATACATGTTTATGGGCTTTTCCTAGTTGCAGGGAGCAGGGTCTACACTAGAGTGGGAGTGCAGGGCTTCTCATTGAGGTGACTCCTCTTGCTGCAGAGCGTGGGCTCAGGAGCTCTGACACGGGCTCAGGAGTTGTGACACGGGCTCAGGAGCTGTGACATGGGCTCAGGAGCTATGACACGGGCTCAGGAGCTGTGACACGGGCTCAGGAGCTGTGACATAGACTTAGGAGCTCTGACACGGGCTCAGGAGCTGTGACATGGGCTCAGGAGTTGTGACACGGGCTCAGGAGCTGTGACATAGACTTAGGAGCTGTGACACGGGCTCAGGAGCTGTGACATAGACTTAGGAGCCGTGACACGGGCTCAGGAGCTGTGACATAGACTCAGGAGCTGTGACATCGACTCAGGAGCTGTGACATTGGCTCAGGAGCTGTGACATAGACTCAGGAGCTGTGACATGGGCTCAGGAGCTGTGACATGGGCTCAGGAGCTGTGACACGGGCTCAGGAGCTGTGACATGGGCTCAGGAGCTGTGACATAGACTTAGGAGCTGTGACACGGGCTCAGGAGCTGTGACATGGGCTCAGGAGCTGTGACACAGGCTCAGGAGCTGTGACATGGGCTCAGGAGCTGTGACATAGACTTAGGAGCTGTGACACGGGCTCAGGAGCTGTGACATGGGCTCAGGAGCTGTGACACGGGCTCAGGAGCTGTGACACGGGCTCAGGAGCTGTGACACGGGCTCAGGAGCTGTGACATGGGCTCAGGAGTTGTGACATGGGCTCAGGAGCTGTGACATAGACTTAGGAGCTGTGACACGGGCTCAGGAGCTGTGACATGGGCTCAGGAGTTGTGACACGGGCTCAGGAGCTGTGACATAGACTCAGGAGCTGTGACATACACTCAGGAGCTGTGACACGGGCTCAGGAGCTGTGACACGGGCTCAGGAGCTGTGACACGGGCTCAGGAGTTGTGACATGGGCTCAGGAGCTGTGACATAGACTCAGGAGCTGTGACATAGACTCAGGAGCTGTGACATGGGCTCAGGAGCTGTGACATAGACTCAGGAGCTGTGACATAGACTCAGGAGCTGTGACATAGACTCAGGAGCTGTGACGTAGACTCAGGAGCTGTGACATTGGCTCAGGAGCTGTGACATAGACTCAGGAACTGTGACATGGGCTCAGGAGCTGTGACATGGGCTCAGAAGCTGTGACACGGGCTCAGGAGCTGTGACACGGGCTCAGGAGCTGTGACATAGACTCAGGAGCTGTGACATAGACT
Organism: Tragelaphus eurycerus; assembly: GCA_935064755.1. Taxonomy (NCBI): domain Eukaryota; kingdom Metazoa; phylum Chordata; class Mammalia; order Artiodactyla; family Bovidae; genus Tragelaphus; species Tragelaphus eurycerus. The sequence continues at coordinate 666,683 of CAKXYN010000019.1, read as the reverse complement.
CAGGAGCTGTGACATAGACTCAGGAGCTGTGACGTAGACTCAGGAGCTGTGACATTGGCTCAGGAGCTGTGACATAGACTCAGGAACTGTGACATGGGCTCAGGAGCTGTGACACGGGCTCAGAAGCTGTGACACGGGCTCAGGAGCTGTGACATGGGCTCAGGAGCTGTGACATAGACTTAGGAGCTGTGACACGGGCTCAGGAGCTGTGACACGGGCTCAGGAGCTGTGACACAGGCTCAGGAGCTGTGACATGGGCTCAGGAGCTGTGACATAGACTTAGGAGCTGTGACACGGGCTCAGGAGCTGTGACATAGACTTAGGAGCTGTGACACGGGCTCAGGAGCTGTGACATAGACTTAGGAGCTGTGACACGGGCTCAGGAGCTGTGACATGGGCTCAGGAGCTGTGACATGGGCTCAGGAGCTGTGACACGGGCTCAGGAGCTGTGACACGGGCTCAGGAGCTGTGACATGGGCTCAGGAGTTGTGACATGGGCTCAGGAGCTGTGACATAGACTTAGGAGCTGTGACACGGGCTCAGGAGCTGTGACATGGGCTCAGGAGTTGTGACACGGGCTCAGGAGCTGTGACATAGACTCAGGAGCTGTGACATATACTCAGGAGCTGTGACACGGGCTCAGGAGCTGTGACACGGGCTCAGGAGCTGTGACACGGGCTCAGGAGTTGTGACATGGGCTCAGGAGCTGTGACATAGACTCAGGAGCTGTGACATAGACTCAGGAGCTGTGACATGGGCTCAGGAGCTGTGACACGGGCTCAGGAGCTGTGACATGGACTCAGGCTCAGGAGCTGTGACATAGACTCAGGAGCTGTGACATAGACTCAGGAGCTGTGACATAGACTCAGGAGCTGTGACGTAGACTCAGGAGCTGTGACATTGGCTCAGGAGCTGTGACATAGACTCAGGAACTGTGACATGGGCTCAGGAGTTGTGACACGGGCTCAGGAGCTGTGACATGGGCTCAGGAGCTGTGACATGGGCTCAGGAGCTGTGACATAGACTTAGGAGCTGTGACGTGACACAGGCTCAGGAGCTGTGACATGGGCTCAGGAGCTGTGACACGGGCTCAGGAGCTGTGACATAGACTTAGGAGCTGTGACACGGGCTCAGGAGCTGTGACACGGGCTCAGGAGCTGTGACAGACGTGACATGGGCTCAGGAGCTGTGACACGGGCTCAGGAGCTGTGACATGGGCTCAGGAGTTGTGACATGGGCTCAGGAGCTGTGACATAGACTTAGGAGCTGTGACACGGGCTCAGGAGCTGTGACACGGGCTCAGGAGTTGTGACACGGGCTCAGGGCTGGACAGCTGTGACATAGACTCAGGAGCTGTGACACGGGCTCAGGAGCTGTGACACGGGCTCAGGAGCTGTGACACGGGCTCAGGAGTTGTGACATGGGCTCAGGAGCTGTGACATAGACTCAGGAGCTGTGACATACACTCAGGAGCTGTGACATAGACTTAGGAGCTGTGACACGGGCTCAGGAGCTGTGACATAGACTCAGGAGCTGTGACATCGACTCAGGAGCTGTGACATAGACTCAGGAGCTGTGACATAGCCTCAGGAGCTGTGACATTGGCTCAGGAGCTGTGACATAGACTCAGGAGCTGTGACATGGGCTCAGGAGCTGTGACATGGGCTCAGGAGCTGTGACACGGGCTCAGGAGCTGTGACATGGGCTCAGGAGCTGTGACATAGACTTAGGAGCTGTGACACGGGCTCAGGAGCTGTGACATGGGCTCAGGAGCTGTGACACAGGCTCAGGAGCTGTGACATGGGCTCAGGAGCTGTGACATAGACTTAGGAGCTGTGACACGGGCTCAGGAGCTGTGACATAGACTTAGGAGCTGTGACATAGACTTAGGAGCTGTGACATCGACTCAGGAGCTGTGACATAGACTCAGGAGCTGTGACATCGACTCAGGAGCTGTGACATAGACTCAGGAGCTGTGACACGGGCTCAGGAGCTGTGACATGGGCTCAGGAGCTGTGACACGGGCTCAGGAGTTGTGACATGGGCTCAGGAGCTGTGACATAGACTTAGGAGCCGTGACACAGGCTCAGGAGCTGTGACACGGGTTCAGGAGCTGTGACATAGACTTAGGAGCTGTGACACGGGCTCAGGAGCTGTGAAATGGGCTCAGGAGCTGTGACACGGGCTCAGGAGCTGTGACACGGGCTCAGGAGCTGTGACACGGGCTCACGAGCTGTGACATGGGCTCAGGAGTTGTGACATGGGCTCAGGAGCTGTGACATAGACTTAGGAGCTGTGACACGGGCTCAGGAGCTGTGACATGGGCTCAGGAGTTGTGACACGGGCTCAGGAGCTGTGACATAGACTCAGGAGCTGTGACATACACTCAGGAGCTGTGACACGGGCTCAGGAGCTGTGACACGGGCTCAGGAGCTGTGACACGGGCTCAGGAGTTGTGACATGGGCTCAGGAGCTGTGACATAGACTCAGGAGCTGTGACATAGACTCAGGAGCTGTGACATAGACTTAGGAGCTGTGACACGGGCTCAGGAGCTGTGACATAGACTCAGGAGCTGTGACATCGACTCAGGAGCTGTGACGTAGACTCAGGAGCTGTGACATAGACTCAGGAGCTGTGACATCTTGGCTCAGGAGCTGTGACATAGACTCAGGAGCTGTGACATGGGCTCAGGAGCTGTGACATGGGCTCAGGAGCTGTGACACGGGCTCAGGAGCTGTGACATGGGCTCAGGAGCTGTGACATAGACTTAGGAGCTGTGACACGGGCTCAGGAGCTGTGACATGGGCTCAGGAGCTGTGACACAGGCTCAGGAGCTGTGACATGGGCTCAGGAGCTGTGACATAGACTTAGGAGCTGTGACACGGGCTCAGGAGCTGTGACATAGACTTAGGAGCTGTGACACGGGCTCAGGAGCTGTGACATAGACTTAGGAGCTGTGACATAGACTTAGGAGCTGTGACATCGACTCAGGAGCTGTGACATAGACTCAGGAGCTGTGACATCGACTCAGGAGCTGTGACATAGACTCAGGAGCTGTGACACAGGCTCAGGAGCTGTGACATGGGCTCAGGAGCTGTGACACGGGCTCAGGAGTTGTGACATGGGCTCAGGAGCTGTTACATAGACTTAGGAGCCGTGACACAGGCTCAGGAGCTGTGACATGGGCTCAGGAGCTGTGACACGGGCTCAGGAGCTGTGACATAGACTTAGGAGCTGTGACACGGGCTCAGGAGCTGTGAAATGGGCTCAGGAGCTGTGACACGGGCTCAGGAGCTGTGACACGGGCTCAGGAGCTGTGACACGGGCTCAGGAGCTGTGACATGGGCTCAGGAGTTGTGACACGGGCTCAGGAGCTGTGACATAGACTCAGGAGCTGTGACATACACTCAGGAGCTGTGACACGGGCTCAGGAGCTGTGACACGGGCTCAGGAGTTGTGACATGGGCTCAGGAGCTGTGACATAGACTCAGGAGCTGTGACATAGACTCAGGAGCTGTGACATAGACTCAGGAGCTGTGACATAGACTTAGGAGCTGTGACACGGGCTCAGGAGCTGTGACATAGACTCAGGAGCTGTGACATCGACTCAGGAGCTGTGACATAGACTCAGGAGCTGTGACATAGACTCAGGAGCTGTGACATTGGCTCAGGAGCTGTGACATAGACTCAGGAGCTGTGACATGGGCTCAGGAGCTGTGACATGGGCTCAGGAGCTGTGACACGGTCTCAGGAGCTGTGACATGGGCTCAGGAGCTGTGACATAGACTTAGGAGCTGTGACACGGGCTCAGGAGCTGTGACATGGGCTCAGGAGCTGTGACACAGGCTCAGGAGCTGTGACATGGGCTCAGGAGCTGTGACATAGACTTAGGAGCTGTGACACGGGCTCAGGAGCTGTGACATAGACTTAGGAGCTGTGACACGGGCTCAGGAGCTGTGACATAGACTTAGGAGCTGTGACATAGACTTAGGAGCTGTGACATCGACTCAGGAGCTGTGACATAGACTCAGGAGCTGTGACATCGACTCAGGAGCTGTGACATAGACTCAGGAGCTGTGACACGGGCTCAGGAGCTGTGACATGGGCTCAGGAGCTCTGACATAGACTTAGGAGCCGTGACACGGGCTCAGGAGCTGTGACATGGGCTCAGGAGCTGTGACACGGGCTCAGGAGCTGTTACATGGGCTCAGGAGCTGTGACATAGACTTAGGAGCTGTGACATAGACTTAGGAGCTGTGACACGGGCTCAGGAGCTGTGACATAGACTCAGGAGCTGTGACATCGACTCAGGAGCTGTGACATAGATTCAAGAGCTGTGACACAGACTCAAGAGCTGTGACACGGGCTCAGGAGCTGTGACATTGGCTCAGGAGCTGTGACATAGACTTAGGAGCTGTGACATAGACTTAGGAGCTGTGACACGGGCTCAGGAGCTGTGACATGGGCTCAGGAGCTGTGACATAGACTTAGGAGCTGTGACACGGGCTCAGGAGCTGTGACATAGACTTAGGAGCTGTGACACGGGCTCAGGAGCTGTGATGTGGGCTCAGGAGCTGTGACATAGACTTAGAGGTCTGACACGGGCTCAGGAGCTGTGACATAGACTCAGGAGCTGTGACATCAACTCAGGAGCTGTGACATACACTCAGGAGCTGTGACACGGGCTCAGGAGCTGTGACACGGGCTCAGGAGCTGTGACACGGGCTCAGGAGCTGTGACATGGGCTCAGGAGCTGTGACATAGACTTAGGAGCTGTGACATAGACTCCGGAGCTGTGACATAAACTCAGGAGCTGTGACATAGACTTAGGAGCTGTGACACGGGCTCAGGAGCTGTGACATAGACTCAGGAGCTGTGACATCGACTCAGGAGCTGTGACATAGACTCAGGAGCTGTGACATAGACTCAGGAGCTGTGACATTGGCTCAGGAGCTGTGACATAGACTCAGGAGCTGTGACACGGGCTCAGGAGCTGTGCCATGGGCTCAGGAGCTGTGACACGGGCTCAGGAGCTGTGACATGGGCTCAGGAGCTGTGACATAGACTTAGGAGCTGTGACACGGGCTCAGGAGCTGTGACATGGGCTCAGGAGCTGTGACACGGGCTCAGGAGCTGTGACATGGGCTCAGGAGCTGTGACATAGACTTAGGAGCTGTGACACGGGCTCAGGAGCTGTGACATAGACTTAGGAGCTGTGACACGGGCTCAGGAGCTGTGACATGGGCTCAGGAGCTGTGACATAGACTTAGGAGCTGTGACATCGACTCAGGAGCTGTGACATAGACTCAGGAGCTGTGACATCGACTCAGGAGCTGTGACACGGGCTCAGGAGCTGTGACACGGGCTCAGGAGCTGTGACATGGGCTCAGGAGCTCTGACATAGACTTAGGAGCCGTGACACGGGCTCAGGAGCTGTGACATGGGCTCAGGAGCTGTGACACGGGCTCAGGAGCTGTGACATGGGCTCAGGAGCTGTGACATAGACTTAGGAGCTGTGACACGGGCTCAGGAGCTGTGACATGGGCTCAGGAGCTCTGACATAGACTTAGGAGCCGTGACACGGGCTCAGGAGCTGTGACATGGGCTCAGGAGCTGTGACACGGGCTCAGGAGCTGTGACATGGGCTCAGGAGCTGTGACATAGACTTAGGAGCTGTGACATAGACTTAGGAGCTGTGACACGGGCTCAGGAGCTGTGACATAGACTCAGGAGCTGTGACATCGACTCAGGAGCTGTGACATAGATTCAGGAGCTGTGACACAGACTCAGGAGATGTGACACGGGCTCAGGAGCTGTGACATTGGCTCAGGAGCTGTGACATAGACTTAGGAGCTGTGACACGGGCTCAGGAGCTGTGACATGGGCTCAGGAGCTGTGCCATAGACTTAGGAGCTGTGACACGGGCTCAGGAGCTGTGACATGGGCTCAGGAGCTGTGACATAGACTTAGGAGCTGTGATGTGGGCTCAGGAGCTGTGACATAGACTTAGAGGTCTGACACGGGCTCAGGAGCTCTGACACGGGCTTAGGAGTTCTGAGATAGGCTCAGGAGCTGTGACTTAGGCTCAGGAAATGTGACACAGACTCAGGAGTTGTGGCACATGGGTTTAGTTGTTCTGCGGTACATGTGATGTTCTCAGGCCAGGGATCAAACCTGTGTCTCTTGCATTGGCAGGCAGATTCTTACACGGAGCCACAAGAAAATCCTCACGCTCGTTCTCGATCATGTGAAGCAGGAGAGGAAAAGTCCAGTTACTCAAGCCTCTCCTTGCCTCACATGTGCTACTGTCTCATTTGCCGAAGTGAGTCATGTGACTAGTCCCAGAGCCCACGTGGCAGGCGCCTGTGCAAGGTACGGATCGAGGTGGGGTGATTATTTTGATCATTTTGCAAGCAATGTACCACAGCATCAAAAGGGTTAGCACAGTATCTGGCACATTTTAAAAAAATAAAAGACAAAAAACATGTAATTAAGATTAGCAGTAACAATCATAACATAACTATTGTTACATGGAGAAACATTTTCTATAAAGCAAACGGTCCTCCTCCTCATCATCATTATTAAATATAACCTTATGATACTTCCTTGGATTCCTCGGCAGCTTCTCACTGCCCTGTTCTCAGTCTGCTCCTTCTTCATCAGGAATCCGTCACTTCCTGCACATCCAGCGATCAACCCCTGTCAAGCAGATGGTGATACTTAGATCTTGAGAAGGAAGCTGAGTTGGGTTCACCCCAAACCAGAATCTGAGCAGGAACTTGGAGGTGAGTGAAGCTGGGAAGCAGAAAGGCAGAGTGAGAAGGGGGAGGAGGAAAAGCCAGCACAGGTTCTCTGTGATGTTGTGGGGAAGGCAGGTTCATTTCCTGAGGACCGTGAAGAATCAGTGACTGTGCTGAGAGACAGAGATAGGAGGGCGAGCATTTGCCCTCCAGCTCTTGCCTCCCGTGGCTGAGGGCTGCCCGTGGGCCGTCGGGTCACACGCTCCCTCCTCGCACATGCTGGCTGGCCCCGTGGGCTGTTGGGTCCCACGCCCCCTCCTCGCACGTGCTGGCTGGCCCCGTGGGTCATCAGGTCCCACCCTCCCTCCTCGCATGTGCTGGCTGGCCCCGTGCGCCGTCGGGTCCCACGTCCCCTCCTCGCACGTGCTGCTTGCACAGAGGCCTGAGGACTCCCAGGTGAGCCCCGTAGCACGTGTTATAGAGGCTCTCGGGGCACAGTTGAAGGAGGACCCTCTCCGTGAGCGGTGAGCTGGAAATGGGCACCACAGCTGTAGCTGAAACAGAACGTGGGCCAAAGAGATGTGACCGAGACACCCAGACATCGTCTACAGATGAGACCTGACAGCTGAGGATTTGCTGATAGAGCCGGACCTCAGGACTTCCTAGGAGGGGCTGGTGGTAAAGACTCCTCCTGCCAAGGCAGGAGGTATGCGTTCCAGCCCTGTGTCGGGAAGATCCGCTGGAGGAAGACGTGGCAACCCGCACCGGTATTCATGCCTGGAGAATCCTGGGAACAGAGGAGCCTGGGGGGCTGCAGTCCACAGGGTCACACAGAGTCGGGCACAAATGAGGCGGCTTAGCGCACACACGCCTGACATCAGGATTCCACTGCACACTTACCCTCCCTGCCCTTGATGGCTCTCTGATGCTGCTGCACCTCTGCTGGCCCCCGAAACACGTCCAGGAAAATGATAGCAATGCTCCACCTATGAAGGAGGAAACACAGCCTGGTCAGTAAGCTTCAGTTTGTTTCACAATTCAATGAAGACAGTATTTGTTTCAGGCAGGGACATTTTCAAAGATCATTTTTGACATGTTCAGTTTCGCACATCGAAGTATCTATTTGTCCTTCTCTTTAAACAGGTGTTTTTAAGAAACTGCTTTTCCTACAGAAAAGCTCTGGCTATCAGGCTTTTCACACAAGCACTCAAAAAAACACGAAAAACAAAAGCTTAGGGTCATGGTTATTTTAATAAGTTGGCACTTAAGTATTCAGCATGATTTTCTTTCTTGCCTTGTAGCAGAAGCAGGGACAATGACAACAACTATTCTGTCTTGGCACTTTTTCACCAAAAAACCAATTAAAATCCTCTGTATTTATGTGTCCTTATGTTTGGATGAGATGCGTTTAAATATCGGCATCACTGACATAGGAATGATACCCCGTCCAGATGTCTTTCATACACAAGATCCTTACAGTTTAAAGATTCCTTGCAGACTACTTGTTCATGAAAGAAAGAGAGAATGAGAGAAAGAGTCAGTTAACTTGGCAACAATGAACCAATATCTTGACATCAGAACAGAAAGTTAAAGACAAAATGCTGGGCCATCCCAGGCATTTCCGTCTTCTTCCCAGCTTGTATGGACGGGCTAGGTTTTCTTTCATAATTAATCACAGCCTAGGCATGTAGCATTTAAGTGCCTGTGACTTGCTTGGAAGCCAGTAGGAACCAAGCTGGGCTGGGGGGGCTGTAAGATCAAGGCCTTTATGATTGTTCTTGGGAATTAACTGATAAATAATGCATCTAACATCCCACTGAGTCAAGGAGTACCAGGTTTGATCTTAGAAATTCATTTACAGAAGTTTTGTAAACAGATCTGAAATGACTTCTGATATACTGCATCCTTTTCCATGCATTTTATTTAAATACATAGGCACATGGAGGCAGTCTGATAAAGGCATATATGTTTGTGTTATTTCTTTTCCTTTTCAATTTGACAAAGCTATTTTTACCTCAAAGTGGTTTTAACCACAGACAGATGAAAAATGTGCTCTTTGGTTGCTCTTGTGATTGCATCTGAAATAAAAATAATGACATTGCCTGGTTCTCTGTAAATATGATTTTTTTAACAAAGTGAAATATACTCAGATGCAAAAATACCATATTATGATTCCAACAGTTATATTATACACCTGAAATCTCTGGTGATATTGATGGGAAGAAAAAGTACTGAAGAAAAGAGGTTTGAGAAAACTGGATATGAAATTTCTGCAATGATGCATGATCTCACAGACAAGAGCTCGATACGCTAGGCTGTGAACAGGGAATAGTTACTTCTGATTAACATGTCGACAAGATGCCATTCACATATTCTCTGGGCTGCAACCGACGGGCCATTTACTGGTGTTACAACTGGATTGTTGAAATGAGGAATCTGAATCAACTAAGGCATTTTAACACATGTCACTTAAGCAATATTTTCCAGGAAGCACACCCCAGGCAGCAGAACCTGCTCTCAGTAGCACTGAGTCCCTGAGAAAGGAAAATGGTGCAGATGAATGAATTTGATCTAAAACTTCACTAATGAGATATTTCACAGTCTGGTTGTCAAACTAAATTTTTAAAAGTTGATATGCATTTTATACTCAGGGTACCTTTTCATTCAGACTAACCACATTTTAAATGCTCAGCAGCCACGTTAACACCCAGCATATCAGACCACACAGGTCTAAATAACTCCAGGTCCTCGTTCCTGAAAGAAAAGCTCCATCTATTAAGAAAATAATAATGTAATAAGAGTAGCGTAAAAATACTAACAGCTAACACTGATATAATGCTTATTATGTATTTTGTTCTAAGCACTTCATAGATGTGAATTCATTGACTCTTCACAGTTTTGCTACGAGAATAACATGCCTAACAGGTGAGGAACGTCAAGGACGGTTGTACTGGCTCAGAAGGTAAAGAACCGTCCCGGAGACCCAGGTTCAATCCTTGGGTCAGAAAGATCCCCCGGAAAAGGTGGCAACCCACTCTAATATTCTTGCCTGGCAATCCTATGGAGAGAGGAGCCTGATGGGCTGCAGTCCATGGGGTTGCAAACACATCAGACATGACTTAGCAACTAAGCAACAACACGGGAAAGAGAAGGAGGCAGCAAGGAGACAGTGAGCCACTCCTGACTTCAGAAATAAGGACAAAGAACGTCTCAACCATAGCACATCAAAGTTCATATTAATCAAGAAGACTTTCAGGCTTAGTCAAAAAATTAAAATATACTGTATTACAAAATATATACTAAAACAAAGTGACTCCCATTGTTTTAAAATAAAAGGATAAGGACTTCCTGGGTAGTCCAGTGGTTAAGAATCCATGCTTCTGGTGCAGAGGGTTCCATCCCTGGTCAGGGAACTAGATCCTGAATGTCTCTGAACTCAGCCAAAAAGCTAAGTAAATAAATAAAGATAAAAGGGTGGGGAAAATATGCCATAGAAATAGAAAAAAGCAAACAAACTTAGGATCAGAGCATCAGGTCTGGTATTACTAACTGTTGAAGGACTGCTTTAGAAAGGAGGTGTTAAACAAAGGAAAAGTCAGATTGGTGATTTAAAGTAGAAACAAACTATATACACTAAATTAAAGAGCACTGAGATATATTTTAAAAGTGTCTCCAAATTTTAGTAATTCACATTCTGGTTCCATGAGTTTTTACTACATCTTCATAAAATTTATAATTTGCTTAATATGATTTCTTTAAATTGAATTATTTTCAATTCAATACAAACAGAAGCTCTACATCCCTGTCAAAAATACAAAAACAATTTCTCCTGCTGTAAAAAGATTACTATTTCACAAATCAAAAAATAATTAGTAAACTTCCCCAGATGCTCTTGTCACTGAAGAAACGGGGGGAAATACACCCTCAAACTGGATAAAGAAGGAGTTTTGAAGAAAGACTGTTTACAAGGGTGTGGGATGGTGGGGGCAAGCTGAGAAATCAACAAGAAAAAGTGAATCCCCCGCCCTTGACTGGAAGGAAGACATGCAATGATAACTGTGCAGAATGAACAGCTGTAACCCGGGGAGTGGGGCGGGGGCAACAGATAGAAACTGTGCATCTGGGGAAGGAAAACAGCGACCCAAAGTGACCCCGGCCGAGAAGGAGCCAGGGATGCAAAGACCCTTTCCCCATGGTTCCCCAGGCTTGCCAGTGTCCTCGGTGGGGTCCAACAGAAACCCAGAGCGCAAAGAAGCCATATTATTCAGAACATGCTGGTTCACTCCTGGGCTGGCGATCCCAGGGAAGAGGCGTGTGGTACAAGATGCACAGAACTTCTCCAGATGCTGCCTAATATTCTCATCAGAGTGGCTCTTCTCCATCATCACATGGAATTCGTGGAGTTAGCAAAGTCATAAAAATATGCCGACGCCACTGAGTTGAGATTTTCTTCTATCATAATGAAGACAAATGAAAAAGAAATAACTTCCTCACCACATTATCCAATGTTATTCATAATATGCCCTTTAAAACATCTTACTATGTAAACCACTTTACCATCACCTTTATAGGAATTCCCCACTTTGAAATATGCATTCATCTTTTTGAGATACAGCGAGAGCACAGAAATCATGAACACGCTGGTTGTTGGAAACATCATCGTAACATTCCATCACTGACAAATCAGAAGGTTATAGAAGAAAAGTTAAAATACAGACAAACTTGAATAGCATAGTCCAAGGGTATAGAAGTTAAACACTGCTGTGGAAAGATACAGAATGTAGCTCTTTCTTAGATGTGTGTAGGTTATTTATAAATACTGGTCATAAGCTAGATGCAGAGCAAATTCAAAATTTCAAAGATTAGAATATAGAATCACCCTCAGTTCCCGACAATAATGCAGCACACCCAGAAATACACAACAATTGAAGAAACAGAATTTCTTGGCCCCCTGGAAATTAAAAGGAACATATTTTTAATATTAAATAACTCAGGCCACAGAGACAGTCAGAAATACAATTGCTGAATCTCTAGGACATGATGATACTGAACACTATAAAATGTGGTATGATGCCAAGAGTTGCTAAAATGAAATAAAAGAAAAGGCAGAATCACAAACACTTTCCTTAGCCAAAACAGAAAGAAGCTGATGGTGAGCTCAATATGCAAATGTAAGAAAAAGAACTCAGGCAAGCAGAACAATAGAATTAATACATTTAAAAACAAGTTCATTTATAGGGAAGCAGAAAAAAGTAGAAATGACAAGAGCATAAAATACCTGAAAAGAAAATTGAGTTAATACATATAAAAGTGTACATTCGTGTACTGGGATATAGAAAAAGTAAAACTGATAAATACATAAAATAGTTCTTTGAATAAAAAATAGATAAACTACTTTATTAGTAAAAAAGAATATATTAACATCCAAACCTAAGGATGTGAAAATGGAACTGATTAAAAGGATTCTAAAAGAATATTTCCTCCAATATATGCTAATAATTTTGAGGATGTGAATAGACCATTTTCTATAAATACAAAAGTACTGTACTGCAAATTGACTCAACAAAAGATAGAATACTTGAATAGACCCCAAACCAAGGAAGAAATTGAGAAAGTTGTCCAAGATCCGCTTCTCAATAAAGTTCCAGTCAATTTCATGCATGAATTCATTCAGACCTTCAAGAAACAGATAATTCACGAGCTTTTAAAATTGTCCTAAAGCATTAAGTTAGAATTAATGCTTCCTAATTCTTTCTATAAAACCGCTATAGCATAAATACCTGAACTTGACAGGGATAACACTGAAAACAAAACCTATAAACCAAACCCACGAGTCACAGAATTTCAGCAAACAGAATCCACATTAAATTTGAAAAATAATAATGCACTGAACCAAGTGGGTTTTTGTTCAGATAGTCAAGAACAATTCAATGTTAAAATATTTTAATTCAGCTGATAAAGAGGCAGAAAATAAAGTAATAAAATAATATGGTCATATCCATAAGTGCCAAAAACTTACCTGGTAGAATTCAGCAGCCAATTCTATGTTTATTTAATAAAAAAAAACATAATATAAAAAAAAAAAAAATGAAATGAAAATTTTAAAAAAAAAAAAAAAAAAAAAAAATTAAAAAAAAAAAAAAAAAAAAAAAAAAAAATAATTTTTTTTATATAAACAGCTTAAACATTTAACAGGAGAAAGACAATTGTTTTTAAAAAAAAAAAAAAAAAAAAAAAAAAAAAAGGAAATTAGGAAAAAAAAAAAAAAAAAAGAAAATGGAGGCAGGTAGAAAGAAAGAGGTTTTTTTTTATTAATCCTTTTTTTTTTTCTTCAACCCCCCGAAAAAAAAGACCCCCCCCCCCCCCCCTTCTTCTCCCTCTCCCCCCCCCCCCTCAAAACCCCCTCTATCGGGCCGTTGACCCCACCCCCCCCCTCCCCCTCTCTCCCCCCCCCCTCCCTCCCCCCCTTTCATTTTTTCCCCCCACCAGGTTTTTTTTTTTTATTTATTTATTTATTTATTTATTTTTTTTTGCAGGGGAAAATGGACAAAGGAAAGGAGCAATAAGGGTGGGAGGGAAATGGGAAGAAAGAAGGGGAGTGATGGTGGGGAGGAGTATATGTAATTTCTTAACCAATGGCTTTCTGTTTTTAATCACAAAGAACACTTAAAAAAATCATGGTGAGTTCATCTTATATTAGGAGGTTTGTTCTCGAAATGAAAAGTTCAGAAAACAAAAAGTCCAGTTTGGGTGTCCTCATCTTTAGGCACATCTTGGTATTTTGTATTGGTAAATCTATCTTTACCACAATATATTATTTAGGACAGGATCACATTTGTCACCTCTTCCTCCCTACTACCCAAAGTGGTACCAAACCCACAAAATAGTCAATAAACCTCTACAGAGTGAGCAAATAAGTCTTTTTTTTTTTTTTTTTTAACTCTCCTGAGTGAACTGAATTTTTTGAGGCTCATAAGTAAATATGTTTTCCTCTTTACTTTGTCTATTACAGCCAGATTATATGAGTGGGGTGTTAAAGTCTCCCACTATTATTGTATTGCTCTAGAGAATGTCCTTTAGTTTTTGTTGGAGAAATGGTTTAGTGATGCAAAATTCTCTCAACTTTTGCTTATCTGTGAAGCTTTTGATTTCTCCTTGATATTTGAATGAGATCCTTGCTGGATACAATAATCTAGGCTGTAAGTTATTTTCCTTCATCACTTTAATTACGTCTTGCCATTCCCTCCTGGCTTGGAGAGTTTCTATTGAAAGATCAGCTGTTATCCTTATGGGAATTCCCTTGTGAGTTATTTGATGTTTTTCCCTTGCTGCTTTTAATATTTGTTCTTTATATTTAATCTTTGTTAATTTGACTAATATGTGTCTTGGGGTGTTTCGCCTTGGGTTTATCCTGTTAGGGACTCTCTGGATTTCTTGAACTTGAGTGGTTATTTCCTTCTCCATTTTAGGGAAGTTTTCAACTATTATCTCCTCAAGTATTTCCTCATGATCTTTCTTTTTATCTTCTTCTTCTGGAACTCCTATGATTCGAATGTTGTAGCGTTTGATGTTATCCTGGAGGTTTCTGAAATTGTCCTCATTTCTTTTGATACGTTTTTCTTTTTTCTCGTCTGATTCATTTATTTCTAGGATTCTATCTTCTAGTTCACTAATCCTCTCTTCTGCCTCTGTTATTCTACTATTTGTTGCCTCCAGGGTGTTTTGGATCTCATTTATTGCATTATTCATTATGTGTTGACTCTTTTTTATTTCTTCTAGGTCCTTGTTAAACCTTTCTTGCATCTTCTCAATCCTTGTCTCCAGACTCTTTAACTGTGATTCTATTTTGATTTCGAGATTTTGAATTAATTTCGCTATCATTATTCGGAATTCTTTATCAGGTAGATTCCCTATCTCTTCCTCTTTGGTTTGGTTTGGTGGAGATCTATCCTGTTCCTTTAGCTGCTGGGTATTCTTTTGTCTCTTCATTTTGTTAAAATTGCCAAATTTAGAGTGTCCTTACTATATTCTGGTAGTTTGTTGAATTCTCTTATTGAGGCGGTTTACAGGTCTTTTCAATATCTGATCTCTGCCTTGTTACAGAGAGGGCGGAGATGAACACCCAAATCTAAACCGGCCAGGTTCAGGCACTCAGATAATCCTCAGAAGCACAGACTTGGTTGAGTCTGCGTTTTATGCCCTTGCCAGATCCGAGTAGCGCAGGTGATGAAATGTTCAGCGAGCGCAGGTGCTGCGACTTATCGCCTCTCCGCCGCTCAGTTTTCTGGGTATACAAACAGCGCACTTTCTCAGGCAGATGTTGACCATCCAGAGCCCCAAGAAGTGTGAGTCAGCACAGAGACCTACTCACAGTTCCGTTAGACAGTGTCCCTCTAGGGCTATAATTGCCCGCCTCTGGCCCTGGCTGCCTGTCACGGGAGTGGGACGACCTGCAGCCGGCCAACTCTGTGCAGCCCTTTGTTCCGTAGGTAGTCCTGGTGGTGTCTTAAGTTAGGGCTGGCTTTTGATGTAGTAGATAACCGACAGTCTAGTTATTTCACTCAGATAGCGCCCGAGATAGCCAGGCCAAATCCTTTCTCAAAGCAAAGCAGGCCTCGCCGCTCCTCCTAGCCCAGCCCCCACTTGCCAATAGCAAATGCTGGTGTCCGCGCCAGTTCTCCGCAAAAGGAGTTACCGCAGGACTCGTTTTCTCGTTTTGAAGACAATGAGCTGTCTTTCTAAGTGCCTGATGTCCTCTGCCGGCATTCAGAAGTTGTTTTATCGAGTTTATTCAGCATTCAAATGTTCTTTTAATGGATTTGTGGAGGAGAAAGTATTCTCCCCGTCTTACTCGTCCGCCATCTTAGCTCCTCCCCCACCCATCAGGGTCTTTTCAAATGAGTCGGTGCTTCACATCACGTGGCCAAAGTACTGGAGCTTCAGCTTCAGCATCAGTCCTTCCAATGCATATTCAAGGTTGAATCCTTTAGGACTGACTGGTGTGATCTCCTTGCCGTCCAAGGGATGCTCACTCATAACCATTATCCAGGAGGAAGGGCCACGGACACAGGGACTGGGACGGAGTCCTGCCTGATGTCCTGGGGGAAAGCTTCACAATTTACCAATTTAACAAAAAATGAAGTGAAACCTGGACAATTTTCCAGTTAATCTCATCAATGTAGACAGCTCAGCTGTACATGTGAGTTCCTCGGTGCCAAGTAACACAAATGAACTCTTGTGTCTCTTTGAATCTAGTAGAACTATCTATACAGCTGAGATTAAGCAAGTAATCACCAACATTCTACTTTCCACTGGGCTGTTGAAAATCTCACTACACCAATAATACTTCAACATTTTTGCCTGTTCAAGCTTTTTACGCTGCCTATAGTTAAAGTTGGCTGCAATTAAACACAAGTTATTGTCTAAAAAGCCCATTATTGTCCTTGTTTAGCTGCCTAATTTCCTTCCATTAATATATTCTTAGAGGTGTTCCCAATCACTTTTTCCTAGCTAATTTGGGAAACACACTTCACAAAGAGCAGGTAATTTTAAAAACATCATTGTAATGTTGGTCTTCCATTATTTCTCTAATAAACAACATAACTGGTACTGGCTGAGGCCACCTACAGATCAACCTTTAGACAAACCTTGTGTATTCAAGTTATAAAACTTCTTCCTGAGCCCAGTCACATTATCTTAGGGGAGATTTTGAGAAAGACTGAAGTTTTGAGTTTCCTCTTTCTTGCTTCCTTCAGCCCCCTTCAACCCCTCTAAAACATCATTTACCGGTTCATGTCCTGGAGACGCAAACATAATTGCAGGAGCTCTAAGAAATAAAGGGAAGAATCTGTCACATCATCTTTTTACCAATTTTGTTTTGAAAGCTTTTGATGTGTAACTCCTTTTATTAAATGCACTTATGCATATGTTCTCTACAAGAGAAGAAACTGCGTGTATTCTGTCCGCTGTGTCTAGGGTGTCATTTGGAGAATCAACCTCAATTAAATCTAATTACATTCCCCTTCAACTCGAAGAGCACGAAAAGGGTCCATAAACTTTATTTTAATTGTAAGTCAATTACATTGTCAAGACGCAGAAAAAATATTGAACGGATATGACAGAGACTTCCTACATGCTCTATGGACTGCCAAGCAAAGGGTTGATTTTTCAGTCCACGTTCAAGTGTTAGCCAAACTGTTGTTTTACTCTTGAACTAATACCATTGTTTCCAATGGAGACGAAATCTCATGTGTAAAAGACATCCTGTGGTGTAGAAAGCAGGATGAAGTGTTCATGCAAACCAGTCATCCAAGGGAACAGACAAGACAGGCATTCTCTTAAATTCAGATAATCAGCATTATTGGAAATTGTGGCCAAAAATAACAGTCATGAATTTTATAGACATTTTTGATCTTTCATAGGGTTCTGGGAAATAACTCCATAAAATCATTCCAAGGAAATGTGATACTGTGATTGGTCAGGCCCAAGTCACACAATCCCTCCGCCACTGAGGGTGGAATTAACTTCCCCCAGAGCACCTGGGCCAAGAGTATGGGAGGCCTTCCCAGAGCATTTTTTTTAACGTGTATATAATTTTATGCATTCATTTTTGGCTGTGCTAGGCCTCTGCTGCTGTGCGGGCTTTCTCACGCTGTGGGACTGCTCCCGAGTTGTGATGTGTGGGCTTCTCGCTGCAGTGCCCTCTCTCACTTCAGAGCACAGGCTCCAGGGCCCAGGGTCATCACTAGCTGGGGCTCACGGGCTCAGTCGTTGTGGCCACCGGCTCCAGAGCACAGGCTCTCTAGTTGTGGCACACGGACTTACTTCCTCCACAGCATATGGGATGAGATCCTCCCAGATCAGGGATTGAACCTGTGTCTCCTGCACTGGCAGGCGAATCTTTACTGCCGAGACACCGGGGAGGCCTCGGCACATCATCAATGTCACTGAAAATAGGGTCTGGCTGCTCGCCGCTCAAAAGCTAATTAAGAGGCAGAGTCTCTGGAAAGGAAAGTCTACTTCAGAGGCAAACAGCTGGGGTTTGCAGGGAGAGCACAGGGTGGTCTGGTGTGCAAAGGCTGACCACCACCTGCACCCCCCCGCACTGATAGTGGACAGGGCTTTCATAGGCTCAGGGAGTGGGCTACGCTCAAGCACACAGTCACCTCCAACAGTCGTCTTGGAATCGGTCATGTGGGGTCTGATGGGCGTCATCTTGATTGTTTTGAGTACAGTTAATCTTCAGTCCTAGGGTCAGTGTGTCCCCGTTTCTTGAGGTCAGTTCCAGGAAATGTGGACGGTTACATCATGCCTACAGTCTGGTCGTCCCCGGTAACATCTTCCGCCCATCAGGGCTTTCAGTACCTATAAGACAACTCACAGGACATGGCTTAGAGTACTGTCCTCACTCCTTCAGGAGGAACTAAAGGTCCTCAACTTTGTGTAATTATCAATAAATAATGGTTTATTATTTATTAATAATATTTAATTATTAATAAACTTTTTTTGGTCTTGTTTGTCTTCCTTTTCTTCTGCATTTTCTCACTTCTCTGATTAAGCTTATTCTTTGACTAAACATTTCCTAGGACATAGTGGGGAAGGACCATAAGGTCCTACTCCTTTTAATTAACAGAAGACAGGTGATTGGATACAGGTAGCATAAATAGCCATCTTCCACTATCAGTTCAGTTCAGTCGCTCAGTCATGTCCGACTCTTTGCAACCCCATGAATCACAGCACGCCAGGCCTCTCTGTCCATCACCAACTTTTGGAGTTCACTTAAACTCATGTCCATCGAATCAGTGATGCCATCCAGCCATCTCTTCCTTTGTCGTCTCCTTCTCCTCCTGCCCCCAATCTCTCCCAGCATCAGGGTCTTTTCCAGTGAGTCGGCACTTCGCATCAGGTGGCCAAAGTATTGGAGTTTCAGCTTCATCATCAGTCCTTCCAATGAACACCCAGGACTAATCTCCTTTAGGATGGACTGGTTGGATCTCCTTGCAGTCCAAGGGACTCTCAAGAGTCTTCTCCAACATCACAGTTCAAAAGCATCAGTTCTTCGGCGCTCAGCCTTCTTCACAGTCCAACTCTCACATCCATACATGACAACTGGAAAAACCATAGCCTTGACTAGATGGACCTTTGTTGGCAAAGTAATGTCTCTGCTTTTGAATATGCTATCTAGGAGAAGGCAGGGGCACCCCACTCCAGTACTCTTGCCTGGAAAATCCCATGGATAGAGGAGCCTAGTAGGCTGCAGTCCATGGGGTCGCTAAGTCGGACATGACCAAGCGACTTCACTTTCACTTTTCACTTTCATGCATTGGAGAAGGAAATGGCGACCCACTCCAGTGTTCTGAGAGACTTAGCAGCAGAGCAGGTTGATCATAACTTTCCTTCCAAGGAGTAAGCGTCTTTTAATTTCATGGCTGCAATCACCATCTGCAGTGATTTTGGAGCCCCCAAAATTAAGTCTGACACTGTTTCCACTGTTTCCCCATCTATTTCCCATGAAGTGATGGGACTGGATGCCATGATCTTCATTTTCTGAATGCTGAGCTTTAAGCCAACTT
The DNA here is from genome assembly GCA_935064755.1 of Tragelaphus eurycerus. Classification (NCBI taxonomy): domain Eukaryota; kingdom Metazoa; phylum Chordata; class Mammalia; order Artiodactyla; family Bovidae; genus Tragelaphus; species Tragelaphus eurycerus. The sequence goes on along the minus strand of CAKXYN010000019.1, from coordinate 647,370 downwards.
TTTCACTCTCCTCTTTCACTTTCATCAAGAGTCTTTTTAGTTCCTCTTCACTTTCTGCCATAAGGGTGGTGTCATCTGCATATCTGAGGTTATTGATATTTGTCCCGGCAATCTTGATTCCAGCTTGTGCTTCTTCCAGCCCAGTGTTTCTCATGATGTACTCTGCATATAAGTTAAATAAGCAGGGTGACAATATACAGCCTTGACGTACTCCTTTTCCTATTTGGAACCAGTCTGTTTTTCCATGTCCAGTTCTAACTGTTGCTTCCTGACCTGCAGATAGGTTTCTCAAGAGGCAGGTCAGGTGGTCTGGTATTCCCATCTCTTTCAGAATTTTCCACGCTTTACTGTGATCCACACAGTCAAAGGCTTTGGCATAGTCAATAAAGCAGAAATAGATGTTTTTCTGGCACTCTCTTGCTTTGTCCGTGATCCAGCGAATGTTGGCAATTTGATCTCTGGTTCCTCTGCCTTTTCTAAAACCAGCTTGAACATCTGGAAGTTCACGGTTCACGTACTGCTGAAGCCTGGCTTGGAGAATTTTGAGCATTACTTTACTAGTGTGTGAGATGAGTGCAATTGTGAGGTAGCTTCACAGAGACTCAAAAATTGTTCCCTTGATTAAAATATTAATGAGTGTTCTAGTTCTTGGATATCACTCCTCTCTCCAAGGTACTTCAGTGGAACTGGTGTATCTTACAGGATGAAACAGCACAGCTCCTGGCAACAGTCCTCTTGTTTGCCGTGAACGTCCCAGTGGAAGCACTTGCTGGCCTGACCTGTGCTTCCCGTTGTCTAACAGAATCCATCTGAGAACTTTATCTGCTCTGAGAATTAGTTATTGTTGTGATTCTTCTCAGAACTATGCTCAAGTCCATCTTCTGGAAACTGAGACTTGCGTAACTAAAGGTGCTTCCCAGTAAGTGACTTCTTAGGGGTTCCCAGGCAGCTCAGCAGGAAGAATCTGCCTGGCAAGCAGGAAACGTGGATTCTGTCCCTGGGTTGGGAAGATCCCCTGGAGAAGGACCTGAAACCCACTCTATTATTCTTCCTTGGGTAATCCCATGCACCAGAGAGCCTGGAGAGCTACAGTCCATGGGCTTGCCAAAGAGCCAGACACGACTTAGCGACTAAACAACAATGATTCCTTATTTTTACCTCTGAAAGAATACTAGGGCCCTGCCTTTAGCAAAGGTACAGAGAACACATGATGATGATTGTGTGGGTTCGCCTGTTTTCTTTCCTCTCTACTTAGAGATGGTTAAGTGTATTTTATATATTCTTATAATTATAGTATATTGTTATAGACCTATATTATTTGTATGATTATATTATATATTTATATTTAATTATATTATATAATTATAAATGTATTTTAAATTATATAATTGCTGCTGCTGTGAAGTCGCTTCAGTCATGTCCGACTCTGTGCGATCCCAGAGACAGCAGCTCACCAGGCTCTGCCATCCCTGGGATTCTCCAGGCAAGAACACTGGAGTGGGTTGCCATTTCTTTCTACAATGCATGAAAGTGAAAAGTGAAAGGGAAGTCGCTCAGTCGTGTCCAACTCTTAGCAACCCGATGGACTGCAGCCCACCAGAATTCTCCATCCATGGGATTTTCCAGGCAAGAATATTGGAGTGGGGTGCTATTGCCTTCTCCAAATTATATAATTAAATAATTATATATTATATAATTATAGTATAAATATAATTATTTATATATAAATATACTTATATATCCTTTTTTTCTGGAACAAAGAGCAATTATAAATACATCAGGAGTAACAAAGTCAGTAGCTTATAGGAACCCAGCAAGTGATGAAAATGATGATGCATCCATGTGGGGACTAGCAGAGGGCATGCCCACCTCTTCTAATGGAAAAATCTGTTTTTTAGGCCCAGCCACTTAGCGCCAAGTACAAAAGTGAGACCCACATGGCCAGATCTTTTAAGGGAAACTAGAACTTTATCCTAACCCTAAATCGCCTTCGAAGATATAACCTTAACATTGGTGGGGTAATATGGACAGTTAAAGCTATTCCTAGTTATTTATTTTTGTCTTTATTAAAGGCATAAAAATGGAAATATCTGGTTTATTAAACTGGAAAAGAGATTGGTGGAAAGGGTGTTCGCTCGATCACAGTGTCCACAAGGAGTCTGCACAGCTGACTGGGAGAGGGGACCAGAGCTGCGGGTTAGAGTCGGAGCACAGGTTTCCTGCACACGGGGTCACTCACCTGTGCTTGATTTTTGGGGCCCCCGTGAAGGGTAGCCCATCAGGTTCCTCTGTTCATGGGATTTTAGGAATACTGGAGTGGGTTGCCGTTTCTTCCTCCAGGGGATCTTCCCGAGCCAGGGATCGAATCTGAGTCCTTCGCACCTCCCGTGTTGGCAGGAGGACAGGGGATCTTCCCGAGCCAGGGATCGAATCTGAGTCCTACGCACCTCCTGTGTTGGCAGGAGGATTCTTCACACCTGAGCCACACGGGAAGTCCTTACAGACCCGGTTCCAGGACGGGAAGGCCCCGGTCCTGCCTCTGCTGGATGCTCCCCAAGGCAGGCTGGGCTCTCCCCTACCCCTCTCCCTGAATACTGGGGCATGTCTCCACCTCACTGACGAGTCCCAGATGCATCCTGCCTCTTCCCGGAGCACTCAGCAACTGAGCTTAGCCATGTGCTCAAAACGAAACTGCCAAGGATGGATAAGAACACAAATCTGAGATTGTGGCGTCCTCTGTGGGACCTTAAGACATGTTCAGTGATTTTCTAGACACCAGATAGCGATGCACGTGCATGGCACACACAAGCCAAAGGGCAATCGTCCACTATGTGCCCCTGGAACAAGACCCTGTGAACAGCTTCTTGAAACAACCACAAAAAAACAACTATTTTATGTTAAGCAATATTTTTTTCTTTTAAAATCTCCACAATTTACTATGCTTTTAAATAAAAAGGAAATAAGGTCACTTTTATCTTTGGAATCACTAGTTTTTTATTCATTAATGTTAAGGTTCTACCTTTGAAAGTTACACAGGGTCATAAAATAATAATATATCCCTTGTTTGGGACATAAAATGAAAAAGTAATGATCTCCCTGTGAGAGGTAAAAATGGAAATATTTGGATGAGTGAGCAAAAGCCTTACAGCCACCTTTGGAGAGAACCCACCTGGGGGTCCTTAGTGACAGGTGGTATCAAAAACCAGGAACTCAGCCTTTTGGTTAGAATCACCTGGGATTGAAAGGGCTTAAAAATACTGATGTCCAGGCCTTCCCCAGGGACTGGGACTTAACCTGCCTGAATGGGGCTTCCCTGGTGGCTCAGCGGGAAAGAATCTGTCTGCCAATGAAGGAGAGGTGCGTTTGACCCTGGGTTGGGAAGATGCCCTGGAGAAGGAAATGGCTACCTAGTCTGGAATTCTTGCCTGGAAATCCAATGGACAGAGGAGACTGGCAGGCTACAGTCCGCGGGATCGCAAAAGACTCAGACATAACTCAGCTACGAAACAACAACAAATATGTATGTATGTATACACACACACACACACACACACACACACACACACACGGGGCTTCCCGGGTGGCGTGAGTGGTAAAGAGCCTGCCTGTCAGTACGGGAGACGTGAGAGACATGGGCCTGATCCTGGGTCGGGAAGATCCCCCGGAGGAGGGCATGGCGAACCCCTCCAGTATTCTTGCCTGGAGAATCTCCTGGACAGGGGACCCTGGTGGGTACAGTCCATGGGGTCACACAGAGTCAGACACGACCGAAAGGACTTAGCTGGTGTATGTGTGTGTGTGTGTGTGTGTGTGTGTGTATTCTAAAGCCTCGTGTACATTGTCTGCCTGCTGGCTCACCACCATCTGTCCCTGACAGTGAGCGCCGCCTTGCGTTTGTACCCTATTCTAAAGCCTCGTGTACATTGTCTGCCTGTTGGCCCACCATCTGTCCCTGACAGTGAGCGCCGCCTTGCGTTTTCTACCCTAAGTACTTCCTTGGTTCTGTTCTACATCTCACCCTGTTTTCTTCAGAGCACCTGACCACTAAGTTTACCTTGGATATTTACTCCTTTTCTTTACGTACAGTTGATTAGATTTCAGTTATCGCTTACAGGAGTTTGATTACAAAAATGTCCCCAGTTTTCCCCTTTCCTGGGGCCAGGTCCCTTGCAGGGTGGATTTGCACCTCCTCCCCAAAGAGGCAGAATCGATTACCCCTCAGCCCCTTGAATTCAGGCTGGCCTGTGATTTGCTTTAGCCAACAGAACGCAGAAGAGCGATAGCGGGTCGGTTCTCAGCGTGGGTCAAGGACTTTCTGCTCTTCCTCCTGGGGCTCGGATTTTACTAGAACAGGTCCTGCTAAGTTGAGGATAAAAGGCTGAAAGATTGTTGCTGAACCATGAAAGACACTGGGATTCCTGGCCTCTGGAGAAGAAGAATTCAATCCGGGGCCAGAGACGAGGCTTGATCACTCAGAGCTTTTGTGTTTTAAAGTTTTATTAAAGTATAAAAGAGATAGAGACAGCTTCTGACATAGACATCAGAAGGGGGCAGAAAGAGTGCCCCCTGCTAGCTTTTAGCAATAAGTTATATAGCTACTGGCAGTCTGCTAATTAAAGAAAGGAAATGTCTCAAAACTCAGAGAATAGCAGCAGGCCCCTCACCCACAAGATGCGTTTTGAGCTAACATTGGCACCAGGTTGAGTGCCAAATTCATATCAACCCCAGCCAGATTGATATGAATCTTGAAGAAAGGCAGGTTCTCATACAAATATATAGTTCCATTAACATAGATTAGGAGAACAATATATGAATATAACATACTGGTTCGTCAAGTCGGTTCTGAGCCTTTAGGGGGAACCGACCTGAAGACAGAGTCTAGCGGAAATACATAGAATATTAACAGGGCTTAAGACAAACATTTCCACAAGAAAAATGCATCGCTTAGCTCAAGGTTTGAGAAAAGTTAAGGTGGAGCCAGGTGTCATTATGGCAACATAGAATTTTAAGGGAAACCTCCTTTTAAATTTGAATAGAGAAGGGGAAAAAAATATAACACTAGTCTTTGTTTGCTCCTGCCACTTAAGAAATAAAAAACGTCTGACACTTGCAGCCTATTCGCTCTGTTTGGAGACCCCTGACCTCCCTGCCTGTTACCCTCTCAAGACGACGCACAAGAGAGCCAGCCGTCCCAGGCAAGGCCCTCGTAGACTAGCCAGCGGCTGACCCGACGCAGCCAAGGTCAGCTTAGCTGCCTTGCCGCAGGAGGCTGACTTCAGGTGTTCGGACAGCAAGCAGCCCAGATGTCCCGTGGGCTCCTGAGTGGTTGGACGTGCTTCCCTTTAGGCAGCTTTCTGTTAGGGTTGAGGACGACTCACAGCATTATGGTGGCAACAGAGAGTAGGGGTGAAGGAGAGACAGACAGAATGGGCTCCATCTGGAAAGCAGGACTCCGTCTTGGGCCGGACTGTGGACTTTGACCTCTATGCCCAATACCTTTGGAAACGACATTCCAACCAGAAAACCAGACCTCCCAGAAGGAAGAGCCCCAGGGCTCCCACCTACACTCTCCCTCACCTAAAAGGATATCCTAATTATCTGTGTAACCGAACAGAATCATACGTTCTATCGTGCTTGCTGGGGTGTGACCACAGGCCCATCGATAATGGTCCTGTTAGCTACCCGGGCTTAGGGCACATGGATCATGGGTTAAGTCTGATTGTATCTTTCTTTTCCTTTGTTCTGACTAGTTTCAAGGAACTGGGGGAGGCGGATTTGGGCACGTACTCTTCAGTATATAAGGTTTTCAAAAACTGGTCTGGGTCCTTGGCTAAGAGGAGACTCTGTGTAATCAACTGCTCCACAACCTGCATTGTCCTTCTGAGTGTTTCCTGGAATGTGTCACTCAACAGATTCACTCTGTGTTCCAAGAACCAAGAGTGATGCTTGATGCATAGAAAATATCTGGGTAAAAAAACGTTGATAATTGTTTGAAAGGCTGAAGAATTGAACAACAACAACAAAAATACCTCTTCATACACTAGCCCTATTACACAGAAAATATTTGTATAAAAAATAAGTTGGTAGATGTTTGAAAGCTGAAGAATTGAACATAAAAGAAATTTTTTTCATACACCAGCCCAATTACATTTTCCCAACTTGGTCTAGAACTAACCTCAGCAATGTAATAAGTTTGTTCATGCTATTAATTCAGTTCTTCTGGGCATCCACACCAATTACTGGAAGAGACAAAAACCAGCATTAGAATAGACACTGCTACTAAATAAAGCGTATTCAAGTATTTATATCTACTCTGTCTCTCTGCAGAGTCTATAAATACGCCAACCCAGACAAGCTGTATAGGTGTTACTGAGGCAGATTACAGCTGAGAGACCACCGCGGTTTTCCACTTCCCTTTGGGCAATTGATCACTCACATAGAAAGAAGAGTTCCCGGTTTTGTTTCTGCCTAATTATTTATTGTGATGTCACAGGGAAGAAAAGAAATCTTGGAAACTCTAACCAAAATCAGTTTAATTTTTCCATTATCACAGCAGGAGAGGAAAACGTGGGTATTCAGTTTTAAGGATAGTCTCCTTTAAAGTGTGTGCAAAAACTAGCTAAGTCTAAATATCAGGAGCATTTGAAATGTTTTTAGGTGGATTCAGGGCTGCACTGGTTTCTGCCTTTTGATCATAAAGTCCTTCGGCTGCCAGCTTCCATCTCCTCTCAGCAATTGCAAAGGCGCTGTGAGTCACTTAGACATGTCCGACTCTCTGCGACCCCATAGACTGTAGCCCACCAGGCTCCTCTGTCTATTGGATTCTCCAGGCAAGGATACTGCTGCTGCTGCTGTGTCGCTTCAGTCGTGTCCGACTCTGTGCGACCCCATAGACGGCAGCCCACCAGGCCTCCCGTTCCTGGGATTCTCCAGGCAAGAACACTGGAGTGGGTTGCCATTTCCTTCTCCAATGCATGAGAGTGAAAAGTGAAAGTGAAGTCGCTCAGTCACGTCCGACTCTAGCGACCCCATGAACTACAGCCTACCAGGCTCCTCTGTCCATGGGATCTTCTAGGCAAAAGTACTGGAGTGGGGTGCCATTGCCTTCTCCAGGCAAGGATACTGGAGTGGGTCAAAGTGTTAGCCGTTCAGTCGTATCTGACTCTTTGCGACCACCAGGAACTGTAGCCCACCAGGTTGCTCTGTCCATGGAATTTTCCAGGCAAGAATACTGGAGTGGATTGCCATTCCCTTCTCCAAGAGATCTTCCCAACCCAGGGATCGAACCTGGGTCTCCTGCATTGCAGGCAGATTCTTTACTATCTGAGCCACCAAAGGTGCTGAGTACTCTGGAAACTATAGATGTCACTGACTAATTGACAGAAATTCCTGGCTTAGAAATTTACAGATGAAGTTACCACTTAAAGAGTACTGTTGTCATTTTAAAAAAGCAAAGTTAATATCTGATTTGAATGTGATTACTGTTTTAGTTAATTTCCATTTATATGCACTATCAATTAATTCAATTAAAACATTGGGCCTTTAAAAAATTGAATATTTTATACTGAGGTGAGTTTCTCTTTGTGCTTCTCTTTGTGCACGTGCTAACAAACTTCATGCATCTATCTGTGTGTCATGAATTTTTTTTTCCTTTGCCTTCCTCTCTCCCTCCTTACCTTTCTTTTTTGTAAATTATAGTTGATTTACAATGTTATATTAGTTTCAGGTGCACAACAGTGACTCCGATTCTTTTCTCTTTTTTACTGGCTGTGCTGTCTTTGCTGCAGCACAGGCTCTTTTCCTGCTGCGGCAGGCAGGGACACACTCGGGCTGCGGTTCCTCAGCTTCTCATTGCAGTGGCTTCTCCTGTCGTGGCTCCCAGGCTCTGGAGCACCGGCTCAGTGGTTGTGGGGCATGGACTCTGTTGCCTCTTGGCACCTGGGATCTTTCTGGATCAGGGATTGAACCCGTGTCTCCTGTATGGGCAGGTGATTCTTTGTCACTGAGCAACCAGGGAAGCCTTGATTCAGCAATTTTATAGATTACACTCCATTTAAAGCTATTCCAGAATAATGGCTACATTTCCCTGTGCTGTACAATGAATCTCTACTGCTTAGCTCTGTTATACACAGTCGTCTGTGTGACTTAACCCCACATCCCAATTTTGTCCCCCCCCAGTTGTCTCTGAGATAAAGTTGTGAGATATATAGATATGCGGTGGAATATTGCTCAGTCGTAAAAAGGAGAAAACTCTGCTATACACAGCAGTGTGATGGCCCTAGAGAGTATTATGTTTAGTGAAATGAATCAGAGAAAGACAAATGCTCTATGCTAACCCCAATACATGGAATTCTTAAAGTGAAACAAGCAAACGTGCAATCACAGTTACAGACGGCTGACCTGGCAGCCCTTTCCTTTCCTCAGACACGACCGAGTGGCTGATCTGCTCTGACCTGATCTGACCTGGCGGCTCCCTGTCTCCCCGCATTCCCCTCCCCTTCCCGACCCTCTCTCCTTTCCTCTCCTCCCCGCCTCCTTCTGTGCTCTTCCTCCCCTTTCTCTCTCTGCGGTTTCTTCTTCTTCTCTTCCTCTCTCCTTTCCTCGCTCACTTTCTCCCTCCACCCCATGCCTTTCAGTGACCATGTTGTAAGAGCCAGGTCACTAAGCTGTGTCCAACTCTTTGTGACCTCATGGACTTCAGCTCGCCACGCTCCTCTGTCCTCTACTACCTTCTGTAATTTGCTCAGATTTACGTCCATTGAGTCGGTGCTGCTATCTAACCATCCCATCCTTTGCTGCCCTTTCTCCTTTTGCCTTCAATCTTTCCCAGCAGCAGGGTCTTTTCCAGTGAGTTGGCTCTTCCCATCAGGTGCCCAAGGAGAAAAGAAAGGCTCTTTCTTTCTTTAGCACATTCCCTGGAGTAACACGTAGAGCGGCTCAGCATCGCTGAGTTGGTCTGTTGCCTGAGCTGACTGTAGTATTGAAGGGTCCCTACCAGAAAACTTGCTGTATCCAGGAATCACTCAACTTCTTAACTTTCCAATCGCAAACTGAATTCTTCCTTTTATAAGTTACAGGTCAGAAAAAATTACATGTTGGGCTACTTTCCTTTTTCCAATTCACCTGCTTTCACATTTTAAGTATTTGATTTTACAGTTTTACGCAAACCATGGGGCTGTGTGTGTGTGTGTTGAATACATCACGACTTATCCTTGTTTTATGAGATTCCAGTTGAACACCAGATGCTGCCCTTTGCTCAGTTTGTGATGCAGACATGTTGTGATGTGTACAGGTTGTGCTTGTGTCTATTTGCATCAGTCAGGGCAAGTATTCAACCTAAATTGGTGTGCTAGTTCAATATGACTCAGTTTCATCAATTCTATCAGTTGGTTACCTCATTTAGTGGGTGTTTTCATTTTTCTATATAACTAACCTCAAAATTTTAAACTAACCTTGTCATTGGGAGTCCAAAATTAATTTAATTTCTAACAAGAGAATGAGAAAGGGCACAATTAGGATACTTGATGAAGTAAGTTTTAAATCAGAAAGATCAAATTTAAAACATAGAATGATAATCTGACAAACTGGGTTTAATAATTACTGTGAATTTTGACCCAATACAGGTGTAAATATCACAAAATATCCACACTCACATATGTCCATCAATAAGGTTTATTGGCAGAAGTCTTTGCAAAGTAATTTGATAATACATATAATAACTAGAGAAAGTTTGTAAACTTCCTAACTTACCACAGGGAAATAAACACTCCATCTTAAAAAACTGGGAAAATATCTGGGCGTGAAGACATCCATTATGGTGTTATTTATAATACTAATACATTGAAATCAACATAAACATCCAGCAATCGGAAAATGACCAAATAAGAGTATCATGGAATTGATAGATTTCTGTACAGCCATCAACGGAGTAAACATCCTGGAGGCCCGATAGGGACACAGCACATTCCCATAAAATCCCGGAGGCCCGATAGGGACACACACATTCCCGTAAAATCCCAAGGCCCGATAGGGACACACACATTCCCACACTCAAGTGTTCAGTGCTGTCTGTGCTGGCATTTAATTCACGTGAGAACCACAGAACTGTAACTATTTATCCAGTGCGTGCCTAGTGAGAGTTGTCAGACTCTGTGCTAAGAACAACAGGCGGAAGCTGGTATGTAAAACCTTTGAGTGTTTAGTGAGTTTTATGTGCAGTTTGTTGAATGCAGTGCTTGCCGCGTTGGTTTGCTGGGGCGACCATATGGAAGCCCTGGAGACACCCCCTGCCTCACAGTTCTGGAAGCCAGGAGTCCACGCCCGAGGTGCGGGTGGAGCCGACCCCGCCGAGGGTCAGGACGGCGTCTCCTCCACGCCTCTCCCCTCGGTGGGCGGGTTTGCTGGTAATCCGGGCACGCCTTGGCTGCTGGAGGCGCCACCCAGTCTCGGCCTTCACCTTTACGTGGTGTCTCCTGCTCCAGATTGTTTCTTTTCTAAGGGTACCACTCACACTGGATTGGGCCCCCCCAAGCCTGGTGGTAAAGCAGGGCCTCCAATGCAGGGGACTCAGGTTCAGTCCCTGGGTCGGGAAGATCCCCGGCGAGGAAAATGGCCACCCACTACAGTGTGCTTGCCTGGGAAATCCCATGGACAGAAGAGCCTGGTGGGCTACAGTCCATGGAGTTGCAAACAGTTGGACACGACTTGGCGATTAACAACAAAGTGTGTGCGTGCTGAGTCGTTTCAGTCGTGTCTGACTCTGTGCAGCCCTACGGACTACAGCCTGCTGGGCTCCTCGGTCCATGATTCTCCAGGCGTGCATACTGGAGTGAGTCGCCATGCCCTCTTTCAGGGGAGCTTCTCGGCCCAAGGATCGAACCCATGACTCTTGCGTCTCGTACATTGCAGGCAGGTTCTTTATCACTTTAATAGTAGGACTCATGGCTACCTGGGAAACCCCCAACAACAATGACCTGTTATTAAATCGATTCCCTCTGTAAATGTGTTCTCTAAATAAGGTCAGCCTCTGAGACGCTGGGGGTTAAGCACTCCAACAAATGAATTTATTGTGGGTGGGGGGTCAATTCAACCCATGACATTTAGTATACTATAATGTTTTAATAAATATTGGCTAATATTGTTATTACTCTTGCCAATAGTATCAAGAGCAGTAGTCAGAGACCATCATGAGATTGTGTGTTGTGAAACCAATCGCATTAACCAAATAGGATGAAACTGTTGATTTTCTAGGGTGATAAGTTTCTAAGTAATGAGGAATTTTTTGTTTCCTTCTTCTGTTTTTCTCACTCTTATTTTAAAATTCGTATCATGCCTGTCCTTCTATAGATTTTGCACTGTTTAAAAAGGAGGGGAATCTAAAACATCTCTTAAATATTAATATAAGCAATGGCCATTCAACCATAAATACAAATTCCCAGGCTTTCCTCTCTTTCCCATCTTCAAATAGTGTCTTTTCCATCTCAAATAGAAACACGCCTGTGAGAAGTCCAGCTCCCTGACGGAGGAGGAGGGAGGCTCTCTTCCCTTTCATTCTGTGTCTTTGACTCTTGCTGCAAACAGCCGCCTTCTCACCTGCCCTGTGTCAGTTCTAGGAGCTCTCCTTCCTTTCTGGCCGCGCCACGCGGCGTGTAGGCGCTTAGTTCACCAACCAGAGGTCGAGCCCTCGCCCCCGCGCTGGAAGTGCCGTGTCTGAACCACCGGCCCTCCAGGGAAGTCCCAGTTCTTAGAATTTTATTTCAACATTTCTGCTTTTCCTGGCCAGAAAAACAAGGCATAATGTTTAAATTTCTCTCATCTCTGCTGACCACTGTGTAGTGATTACAACGTAGGTGTTACTGCCTATGGACTGTTTGCAGGAAAAAGGCCCTCAGGCCAGGTGGCAAAATCTTTGCCCTTTTCACAGTTGTTCTTTTCTCTCACGATCTTTTTAAATATTTGCTTTCCTCCAGGTATCTGCTCTGTTGGATTTCTGTCTTGTGTGTCACCATCCTTGAGTTAGGACCCAGTGTTTTGTTTTCAGAAAAAAAAAAAAAAAAAAAAAATTGGATTGCGTAGCTTTCAGATTAAGAAGAAATGAATGATAAAGGTAACCATCAGTTTGGAGTACTGATGAGCCACTTTTTAAAATATGCATGTGTTACTCATAGATTATTAAGCTAAAATTTTTACAACTTTATTTGACTATGCTCGTCTCCGTTGCCATGTGGGCTTGCCTCTGTTGCAGAGGGCGGGCGTTCCCCTCTGCCTCCAGATCGGGGCCCCAGCTCATGGCTCAGTGTTTGGGGCCTGGGCTCCAGAGCACAGGCTCAAGAGCCTTGGTGCACGGACTGTTGCTCCGGGGCGTGTGGGATCTTCCTGGATCAGGGATCGAACCTGAGTCTCCCGCACTGGCAGGCGGATTCTTTACCACTGAGATATCTGGGAAGCCCCCAGGAGAGAAATTTAAAATTGAAATGTATTGTTTTCACCTAATAAGATACAAACTGTCTTAAAATAGTAAGACTCAGTATTAACACGAGGGTGAGGCAGAAGCCACAGTCCCTGGGACCGTAGTCATGAGCCCTTCTGTCTGGCTCTGCCCCTGATATCTCAGGGTCCCTACAGTTTAGAAAGAAATTTCACGTGCAAGAAAACAGAGGATCAGTTAAATGAATTATTATTCATCCAAATGATAGGATACCCGATGATCATTAAACACTGAGTTAAGGACAATATTTCATGGAAAATGTTCACAATATATCAAGTGAAAGAGCGAGCTAATAAATATAATACACATTCGATTTTCTGCAATAGTGATTAAAAAGAGTGGAAGTCTATACATCAACTTAAACCATAACTGTTTCTAGGCAACGGCACAATGGGAAAAGCTTTGTGATTTTAGCATTTTATAGTTTTTTTTTTAAATGAACATGCACTGAAGTTGGGTGGACTGAAGTTGGGGTCTGTTATAATATTGAGGGGTGAGGTAAAGTCATTATATAAAGAACCTTGACTGTATAACACACTGGAGTGTTAACACCCATTCGTTTATTTAATCACTTAACCATTAATTCATTTAACAAATACTTTCTACCCTTTTACTCTATGATAAGGACTTCCCAGGTGGCTCAGTGGTAAAGAGTTATCCTGCCAAGGCAGGAGACACGGGTTCAGTCTGTGGGTCAGGAAGATCCCCTGGAGTAGGAAATGGTAACCATCTCCAGTGTTCTTACCTGGAGAATGCCATGGACAGTGGAGCCTGGGGGGCTACAGTCCACGGGGTCTCCTATGAGTCGGCCAGGGCTTAGCATATAAGCAACAACAGAAAAATCACAGTGGAGGCCACCATGGATACACAACAGTGAGCAAAACAAACTCAGTCCCTGCCCTTATGGAGCTTAGTGGGGAAAGGATAAACAATAAGAATCACCCAAGTACATGTATAATAGTATCCATGATAAGTGCAGTGAGGAAAGGAATAGTGCTACGAGGGTCCATGGCAGGAATGCAATATCCACATTAAAATTTTAAATTCTTATCTAATCAAAATATGTAGTGCCTCCCTGTGTGCGTATGTGCATGTGTGTGTTTGTGTGTGCGTATGTGCATGTGTGTGTTTGTGTGTGTGTATATGTGTGTGTGTTGTGTATTGTGTGTTCTCACCAGCATCATCTCAAGTGAATACTCCAAAACTAGGAAAGGGAAATTCTAGGAGAAAATATCTAGAAATACCAGAAGAGTCTGAAAATTCTTCAAAAGTAATATTGAAAAACAATACTGAACCTTTGCATAATGAATCGTGGATAATTGGCTGAAGGTGAACCCCTGAAAATTTAGAGTTTTCCACCATGCTCTTATCATTCATGCATTTTCCCTCAGAAGCTGAAAGATAAATCTGAGAAGCTCTGGGTAAACACTGGCTGAGACTCCACACTTTGTGGGTGTGGGAAGGTGACATGACTTATTATTCCCTGTTATCATCGGGTGTCCTATGAGGCAAACTCGGCAAGGAGTCTGGATAGATGAACATGTCAGGCGGGATGCTCGGTGATAATTCAGGCTGGGGTTGCATTGAAGTCACTACCCAAACAACTGGGAGTGTGCAGCCGTGCAAAATTTTGTTTAAACTGCAGGAAAAGGGAGAAGAGGAATAGAGTTTGGAACGCTGGCCCAGGTGGCCTTGTGGTAAAGAATCCACCTGGCAATGCAACAGATGCAAGGGACCCAGGTTTGATCCCTGGGTCAGGAAGTTCCCCTGGAGCAAGAAATGGCAACACGCTCTGCTACTCTAGCCTGGAGAATCCCGTGGACAGGGGAGCCTGCCGGGCCACAGTCCACGGGGCTGCAGAGTCAGACATGACTGAACACACACACATATCACTTTGTAACATGTTTATTTAGTCTCGTAAGAAAATGAAAGGGAAGCAGAAGAAACCGCTCAGCTGGCACCGGGATTTGTAGCTGGAGCGGCTCGCGGTGTGCGTGCCTGGGCTCCGGGATTTCTCTCTCAGCTCAGACACGCTTTCCTGATTCCCCAGTCTCCTTACAAAGCAGAGTCAGGCACTGCTTCACTTTCCAACATCAATAAAACAGGTCTAATGTTCCTAAGTCGATGAGGGCCTGATAGATCTGATGACCTTTTGTTGGACTGTCATTTACAAGTATGATTAAATTATTCTCCATGGCTGAATTGATATCTATAGTAGATGTATCTTCCTCCAGAGGCAGCAGAAAAGTCTACTGCTTTACCCTCTCGTGCACTGCAGAGATCTTTTGTAGGCAGATTACAGATTTTCAGCTTTGAACTTGAAAAGGTGACCCTAGTGATAATAACTGTTTTTTCTAATCTGTTTAGGAAATACTATCTTTCTTCTTCAATCTGATTATCTGTATCTATAGGAGTATACCTTAAAAGGCTATGTGTTTATTTAATCTAATAGGGAAAGTAGAAAAAGTGACAAGAACGCTAGTCAAATTTCTTGGGCTCTTTGGGATTGGGGGCAGGAGGAGAAGGGGACGACAGAGGATGAGATGGCTGGATGGCCTCACGGACTCATGGACGTGAGTTTGAGTGAACTCCGGGGGTTGGTGATGGACAGGGAGGCCCGGAATGCTGCAATTCATGGGGTTGAAAAGAGTCGGACACAACTGAGATACTGAACTGAACTGAATGAAATGAAATGAAATTCATTACTGAAAAGTAATGAATTGACATTTCAGAGCATTATTTATTTGCTTTTTTAAGTATTGTACATACATGATTTTTTTAAATCTTAACAATAACATTTGATGTATAATATTTGCATTTAGCTTATACTGTGAAGGTCTCCTATGCATTAAATACTGTTTACATATCTTGGAAACAGCAAGTCTTTCTCTCCTCAAATTTATCTTTACATGAAGAAAATGAGATGCAGGCTTTCGAGGTGTCCATATCTTGCACCTGGAACTTAATAAGTGGTCTGTAAATATTGACTGTGTGAAACAGGAGTTCAGTCAGTGCTGCCTGTTTCCACAACCCAGGCTTTGTTCTGGGTTGTGTGTGTGTGTGTGTGTGTGTGTGTTTGAGAATACTATTCATCCACAAAAAAGAAGGAAGCCTTGCCATTTGTAAGAACATGGGTAGATCTTGAGGGCATTATGTTAAGTGAAATGTCAGACAGAGAAAAACAAAGGCTGTATTATCTCATTTATATATGGAACCTAAACACAAAAAGCAAACAAACTCATAGAAAAAGAGATCAGGATTGTGGCTGTCAGAGGCAGAGATGAAGAGGAGATGGATGAGGTGGTCAAAAGGCAAAAACCCTTATGGATTCAGATTGTTTTTTCTTCTCCACAAAGTATATTCTTTATCAACTCTCTCAGAGTAAATTTTGGAGAGGCTCACTTTCTTAATTCAAATAGACCTGAAAATGCCTTTTTAAAAATGAACTATCAGTGATGCTAACATAAAGAAACAGTGCCAGCCATACTGATGTAGTTCAATGGATTTTTAAAAATAATAAGAGTAATAATAAAAATAAAATCCTAGATAACCAGCACCTTATCAAGAAACAGAAGCTCCCTAGCCTCTCAGGAGCCCCCACTGAGTGTCTCTAAGTCACTGCCTTCTCTTCCCACCTGGAAGATAACCTTCATCCTGACCTTTTTTTTTTTTTTTGCACGTGGAATTGTCATTGCAGCATGTAGAATCCTTAGACTTCCCAGCCTCCAAGAAACACAGTTTACCAATCCCTGGTGTCTAATCTCCTTGCCGTTTCACACTGTTCATGGGGTTCTCAAGGCACGAGTGCTAAAGTGGTCTGCAATTCCCTTCTCCAGTGGAGGTTACACAGCATGGCTCACAGTTTTACTGAGTTATACAAGGCTGTGATCCTGATACTGGGAAAGATTGAGGGCAGGAGGAGAAGGGGACGACAGAGGATAAAATGGCTGGATGGTATCAGCGACTCAATGGATACGAGTTTGATCAAATTCCAGGAGATAGTGAAGGACAGGGAAGCCTGGTGAACTGCAGTCCATGGGGTCACAAAGAGTTGGACACAGCTGAGCAACTGAGCAGCGAGAGTCTGTGGTAACTTGTCACAGCAGCCAGAACAGAATGATGCGCCATATTATTACATACTGGTTTTATGTAAGCTCTCAGACCAGTTAATTACACTTAGGGCAGAGTCAGTGGCCCTAAAGCTAAAACAAAATCATTATTCAAGAAAATACACTCACTGACTTTTTTTCTCTCAACCCTGAAACATTTCACTCAATTACATTTGGTCATGAAAAAATGATAATAGCATTAAGGATAACCTAAAAATTTCAGCCAAAGAAATACTGGAATCATTAGATTATTATTATTGGCCACACATTGTGGCATATGGGATCTTAATTCCCAGATCAGGGATTGAGCTTGTGCCCCTGCATTGAAAAGCAAAGTCTTGACCACCGGACTGCAGGGGGAGCTCCTGGGATCATTACTAACTTTGATAGCCTCAGAAATTCACTTGGCAGTCAATATGTCTCTGAAAGCATTAAGTAAACTTTTAAATACCTGTTACTTTACCACCAAAAGAAATGCATCGTGTGTATTTCACAAGGTACCCCTGAGGTGTAGATTATTTCAGCTGATAGTTTCTGAGAGCAAAAATAATAAAATAAAGGATTTTTCCTGCCTTTTCATTCAAAGTCTTAGAGAAAAATTAATTGGGGAGTTTTAATTATTTTCCTTTGGATTTAGAGTTCTCTAATTGTAATTAATCAGAGAATAAACATCTTGTATACAATTTTCAGTTCCACAGTGATGTCCCAAGTACTTTTGATTTTTCATGGGTTTGCCAGTGAAGGTTCATTCTTGTCAAGGAACCCACTCTCATAGCAGCAATTCATCTTACCTTGGTGGCCTCCTGATTACAGCAAGCAATGTGAATTCAGTGTTTCAAAGTAATTTTTTACATGGAAAAAGAGAATACACCCGTTAACCCTAAATGACATTGTCAGCTGTCAACCTATCAATGATTGGCATATTTCACTTGCTCAAATTCAAAAAGCTGTTTTGTAATGACTGAAGATTGATTCTGAAGAGTGCATGTGCTGTGAGCCGACTTATTCCTCCAACGATGACGCCACAGTCCAGAGACCGATTCTGTCCGTGCACAAGTACACACTTGCATCTGTTCCTCTCTCTGTTGACATAACGATAGGAAGAGCTGTGAGCCGCTCTCTCTGGGGACAGGATTAGAAGAGACTTATTGTTACTTTTATATCTCCATATAAAATTAAGAGCAATTAAGAGCGCCTCGCCTTCCCGCGACCGGCGCACAATTAACAGCGCCCCGCCGGCTGCGCCGCGCACTAACAGCGCGGCCGAGAGGAGCTACCCCACGACCGAGGTCAGGAAGGGCTGCGGTGAGGAGAGACCCATCGTCCAAGGTAAGGTGCGATGGCTGTGCTTTGCTGGCCGGGAGCAGCCGGGAGCAGCCGGGATGAGATACCCCACGCCCAAGGTAAGAGAAACCCAAGTAAGACAGTAGGTCTTGAAAGAGGGCATCAGAGGGCAAATACACTAAAACCATTCTCACAGAAAACTAGTCAATCTAATCACACAAGGACCACACCCTTGTCTAACTCAATGAAATTAAGCCATGCCCGAAGGGCAACCTGGGATGGGCGGGTCATGGTGGAGAGAGATGACAGGGTGTGGCCCGCTGGAGAAGGGAATGGCAAACCACTTCAGTATTCTTGCCTTGAGAACCCCATGAACAGTATGAAAAGACAAAATGATAGGATACTGAAAGAGAAACTCCCCAGGTCAGTAGAGGCCCAATATGCTACTGGAGATCAGTGGAGAAATAACTCCAGAAAGAATGGAGGGATGGAGCCAAAGCAAAAAGAATACCCAGCTGTGGATGTGTCTGGTGATAGAAGCAAAGTCTGATGCTGTAAAGAGCAATATTGCATAGGAACCTGGAATGTCAGGTCCATGAATCAAGGCAAATTGGAAGTGGTCAAACAAGAGATGGCAAGAGTGAATGTCGACATTCTAGGAATCAGCGAACTAAAATGGACTGGAATGGGTGAATTTAACTTAGATAACCATTATATCTACTACTGTGGGCAGGAATCCCTCAGAAGAAATGGAGTGGCCATCATGGTCAACAAAAGAGTCCGAAATGCAGTACTTGGATGCAATCTCAAAAATGACAGAATGATCTCTGTTCGTTTCCAAGGCAAACCATTCAATGTCACAGTAATCCAAATCTATGCCCCAACCAGTAACGCCGAAGAAGCTGAAGTTGAACGGTTCTATGAAGACCTACAAGACCTTTTAGAACTAACACCCAAAAAAGATGTCCTTTTCATTATAGGGGACTGGAATGCAAAAGTAGGAAGTCAAGAAACACCTGGAGTAACAGGCAAATTTGGCCTTGGAACACGGAATGAAGCAGGGCAAAGACTAACAGAGTTTTGCCAAGAAAATGCACTGGTCATAGCAAATACCCTCTTCCAACAACACAAGAGAAGACTCTATACATGGACATCACCAGATGGTCAACACCGAAATCAGATCGATTATATTCTTTGCAGCCAAAGATGGAGAAGCTCTATACAATCAGCAAAAACAAGACCAGGAGCTGACTGTGGCTCAGACCATGAACTCCTTATTGCCAAATTCAGACTGAAATTGAAGAAAGTAGGGAAAACTACTAGACCATTCAGGTATGACCTAAATCAAATCCCTTATGATTATACAGTGGAAGTGAGAAATAGATTTAAGGGCCTAGATCTGATAGATAGAGTGCCTGATGAACTATGGAATGAGGTTCGTGACATTGTACAGGAGACAGGGATCAAGACCATCCCCATGGAAAAGAAATGCAAAAAAGCAAAATGGCTGTCTGGGGAGGCCTTACAAATAGCTGTGAAAAGAAGAGAAGCGAAAAGCAAAGGAGAAAAGGAAAGATATAAACATCTAAATGCAGAGTTCCAAAGAATAGCAAGAAGAGATAAGAAAGCCTTCTTCAGTGATCAATGCAAAGAAATAGAGGAAAACAACAGAATGGGAAAGACTAGGGATCTCTTCAAGAAAATCAGAGATACCAAAGGAACATTTCATGCAAAGATGGGCACGATAAAGGACAGAGATGGTGTGGACCTAACAGAAGCAGAAGATATTAAGAAGAGGTTGCAAGAATACACAGAAGAACTGTACAAAAAAGAGCTTCAAGACCCAGATAATCATGATGATGTGATCACTGACCTAGAGCCAGACATCTTGGAATGTGAAGTCAAATGGGCCTTAGAAAGCATCACTACGAACAAAGCTAGTGGAGGTGATGGAATTCCAGTGGAGCTATTCCAAGTCCTGAAAGATGATTCTGTGAAAGTGCCGCACTCAATATGCCAGCAAATTTGGAAAACTCAGCAGTGGCCACAAGATTGGAAAAGGTCAGTTTTCATCCCAATCCCAAAGAAAGGCGATGCCAAAGAATGCTCAAACTACCGAACAATTGCACTCATCTCACATGCTAGTAAAGTAATGCTCAAAATTCTCCAAGCCAGGCTTCAGCAATATGTGAACCATGAACTTCCTGATGTTCAAGCTGGTTTTAGAAAAGGCAGAGGAACCAGAGATCAAATTGCCAACATCCGCTGGATCATGGAAAAAGCAAGAGAGTTCCAGAAAAACATCTATTTCTGCTTTATTGACTATGCCAAAGTCTTTGACTGTGTAGATCACAATAAACTATGGAAAATTCTGAAAGAGATGGGAATACCAGACCACCTGATCTGCCTCTTAAGAAATCTGTATGCAGGTCAGGAAGCAACAGTTAGAACTGGTCATGGAACAACAGACAGGTTCCAAATAGGAAAAGGAGTACGTCAAGGCTGCATATTGTCACCATGTTTATTTAACTTATATGCAGAGTACATCATGAGAAATGCTGGACTGGAAGAAACACAAGTTGGAATCAAGATTGCTGGGAGAAATATCAATAACCTCAGATATGCAGATGACACCACCCTTATGGCAGAAAGTGAAGAGGAACTAAAAAGCCTCTTGATGAAAGTGAAAGTGGAGAGTGAAAAGGTTGGCTTAAAGCTCAACATTCAGAAAACGAAGATCATGGCATCTGGTCCCATCACTACATGGGAAATAGATGGGGAAACAGTGGAAACAGTGTCAGACTTTGTTTTTCTGGGCTCCAAAATCACTGCAGATGGTGACTGCAGCCATGAAATTAAAAGACGCTTACTCCTTGGAAGGAAAGTTATGACCAACCTAGATAGCATATTCAAAAGCAGAGACATTACTTTACCAACAAAGGTTTGCCTAGTCAAGGCTATGGTCTTTCCTGTGGTCATGTATGGATGTGAGAGCTGGACTGTGAAGAAGGCTGAGTGCCGAAGAATTGATGCTTTTGAACTGTGGTGTTGGAGAAGACTCTTGAGAGTCCCTTGGACTGCAAGAAGATCCAACCAGTCCATTCTGAAGGAGATCAGTCCTGGAATTTCTTTAGAAGGAATGATGCTAAAGCTGAAACTCCAGTATTTTGGCCACCTCATGGGAAGAGTTGACTCATTGGAGAAGACTCTGATGCTGGGAGGGATTGAGGGCAGGAGGAGAAGGGGACGACAGAGGATGAGATGGCTGGATGGCATCACTGACTTGATGGGTGTGAGTCTGGGTGACCTCCGGGAGCTGGTGATGGACAGGGAGGCCTGGCGTGCTGCGGTTCATGGGGTCGCAAAGAGTCGGACACGACTGAACGACTGATCTGATCTGATCTGATATCTCCGTATTGTTTGACAAACTCACAATCAGGTTTATTAGGTATAAGTCTCAGGCTGTAAACTGAAGTGTACAAAAACATCTTTTCTCAGTGATTTTCCCCATTTTAATTTTTTTAACTTTTAGTTTTGTGTTGGGGTGTAGCCAGTTAACAATGTTGTGATAGTTTCCGGTGGACAATGAAGGGACTCAGCTGTATGCACACCTGTAGCCACGTGTGCGGTCCTTAGGTCACGTCCGATTCTTTGTGAACCTGTGGACCACATACCCGGCCAAATTCCCCTGTCCGTGGGATTTTTCCAGGCAAGAATGGTGGTCGTTTCCTCCTCCAAGGGATCTTCCCAACCCAGGAATCGCAAGATTAAATCATAGTAATCACATTGGCAAGGATATTAGAATAGAAAGCTCCTGGGGCGGAGCACCTGTGTCAGAGGGGCAGTCAAGGGTGGCTCCTTGTAAGTGGTGCTATTTAGTTGACATGCATACTGCTGTCTCCACGATCAGATTGTAAATCGAAGGTAGGACACGGTCAGATTCATTGGCGACCTCAAAGACCCGGCATGAAAGGCTACAAAGTGGTCCAGCTGGTGTCCGGGAACAGAAGCTCCTCAGGCAGCGCCCCTGGGCATGGGCTCCTGGGAGGAATTAATCCCATCATTTATCTTCTCTGTCCTGTTAGGGTCCATGCCTTTCAGGACTCAACCTCCACAGATAAAGTCTAAGAGCACAGGCTGGGTCGTGTGCTCCCCAATGCTTAGGGAAGATGGAGACATCTTTATGTCTAATTTCACCAATAATTCTCCAAAAACAAGTTGCCCTGTAAGTTATGCCACCAAAAATGGTGAGTGCCCAATGGACATCACAGCAGGTTTTCACCATCTGCTCAGTATCTGCAGCGAGGCTCCCACTACAGCTTCGCTTAGTATGCTCCATCTTGAGAAGGAAATCTGTCTTTTCGTGTAGTGATTGGCTCAAGAAGTTTCTTCCCAAGAATGAACTAATATCAAATTATTGCCTGCCCTTCCCCAAATCTTGTTTAAGAAGGTTGGCAAGTAGAATTAAAAATAATAAAAAATGAGGCAGACGTCTTGATCCACCCCAAGGAGGTTTATCTCCAAAACTATCTGAAGCCCTTACCGTGTCCTAACAGACGCCTAGCGAGCTTAACGCTGAGACAGACATGGAGTTGGAAGGAAAAGACCTGGTCTGGCTTTTGTCTTTATTCGTCACTAATAATATGGTTTGAGATACTTATTAATGCCACTAAAGCCTCTTTCTTCATCTTTTAAGCAGGAAAATAATACCAAAACATGGGTTTTCATGAGAGCAAATAATGTAAGGTCTGCAAGAAGGAAGCACTTAATTAAATGCACATCCTCTGGTGCTAATGACTAACACCAGTGTTTGGAAGCCAACTCTTTCCACCAACTTAGCATTTGTACCAAAGAAAACTGATCACAGTGGGGTTTAAAACCATGGAGACGCTCTGAACTGTGACTCTATTCACTGAGCTCCTTCCTGACCTTAAAGTAATCTTTTTCCCTTCTACAAGCTTATGTTTGTTTGTATTGTTATGAGACTGCATTTTACAAATTTTGTTATGCTTACATGTTAGTTTTATGTTAGGTGGCTCAAGCAGATTAAACTGTATTTACAACCATGTCAAGCAGCCCTGATAAGGTCAGTAATCGTGTATAACATCTACAGTCTCTGCATAGCACTGGCCTATTTGCTAAAGGAATTTAGACCTTCTCAACACTTTCCATTTTGCACTCCATCCCTCTTTACCTTGACACATTCCTCTGTTCCAAAAGCCTCCTTGTAGTTTATTTCCAAAATCAACATATCGTTTAAAAGCTATAAAGCTCTTTAGGTTTGGCAGGAAGTCTTATCATTGGACAAGCTTTTGATGCAATTATATTGTTGGTTGGAAACTTGAGTACCTCTCCTTATTTCAGTGGAGTGCAACGTAAAGGATGGCTTGGAGTCCAGGGGAATATAATCAGATAGGAACTGAAGTCAGAGGATTTATCCCACCCATCAGCTTCGCCTCTGTGATTTACATTAATATTAAAGGTCAGATGGAATGTTCCACACACCCCGAGGCTCTGTACCTCACACCACTAGGGAGTAGAAATCTGCATTATTATGCAGGCTTCATTTTAGACACTGAGGCTTTTTAAAAATAATTTTATTTATTTTCGGCTGTGCGGGGTCGTGCTGCCGAACCGGCTTTTTTCTCACTGTGGTGAGTGGGCTTCTCATTTCGGGGCTCAGCTGGTTGCAGAGCAGGAGCTGGATCTGGGGCACGCAGGTTTCAGCAGCTGCACCGGGTGGGCTCTGCAGCTGTGGCTCCCGGTCTGGAGAGCACAGGCTCAATAGTTGTGGTGCACGCACTTCCTTGCTCTGCAGCACGTGGAATCTTCCAGAACCAGGGATCAAACCCAAGTCCCCTGCATTGGCAGGTAGATTCTATACCACGGAGCCACTAGGGAAGGCCAGTGAGGACTTTTTTTAAAGAACAATTTAAAGTCAAATCTTGCTTAAGCAGTTGCTTAAATTTAGGGCTGACTGTGTTGTTTCATTGGAGAAGGCAATGGCACCCCACTCCAAAACTCTTGCCTGAAAAATTCCATGGATGGAGGATCCTGGAAGCCTGCAGTCCATGGGGTCGCTGAGGGTCAGACATGACTGAGCGACTTCACTTTCACTTTTCACTTTCATGCATTGGAGAAGGAAATGGCAACCCACTCCAGTGTTCTTGCCTGGAGAATCCCAGGGACGGGGGAGCCTGGTGGGCTGCCGTCTATGGGGTCGCACAGAGTCGGAAAAGCACAGAGACAGAAGACAGCAAAGAACAATGAAAATTTAAGAAAGAGGCAGATGTCAAGGTCTGTAATGATTATAGGTAGGTTTTTTTCAGTCCTAAAATGTATAAGAATTGGATCTTAAACCAAGGTTAACATAGCTTATTCCTCTATGAAATAAACTGCTGTTGTTCAGTCACTCAGTCATGTCCAACTCTTTGTGACCTCTTGGACTGCAGCACGCCAGGCCTTCCTGTCCTTCACTGTCTCCCAGAGTTTGCCCAAACTCATGTCCATTGAGTCAATGATGCATACCATCCAACCACCTCATCCTTTGTCACCTCCTTCTCCAAAAATCCTTCCCTTAATCTTTCCTAGCATCAGGGTCTGAAATAAATAAGTTCACAGAAAAGACAACAAAATTCATAGCATAACAAATGCACTGAGTAGCCGTCACTGGAGATGGCATGGCCGAGACTGGGAGTCAGGGCCCCCACGTCCAGTGTGGGGCTCACGCGTCTCCTCGTGTGACGTTTCACCACACTAGACCCTCCTGCAATCACACCTTGTTCGTTAAACACTTGTTGCTACGAGTTTCCCTTGTGACTGTGGGTTTAAAAGGATTTAGAATACTCAGACTTCAAAAGTCAAGCAGTTTCTTGGCTGAAGTTAGGCTGATTTTTATTTATTTATTTTTTTGATTTTTATTTTTTTAAACAAAGAAGCCAAGGTCGGGGAATTGAATATCCTTCCTGTTGATATCTATTACCGACAGAGTCAGTTGCCAAGGCAAGGAGAGCTGTTTCTACACTGGCAGAGAAAATTATGTAAAACTGTCTTTTTGTTGTTAATGTTCTCCAATACAAGAAAGGTGATCCTCATTAGTTTCTTTTTCTTCAACAATGAGTCTTATTGCTTGTATTCTTTTAAGAATTTATTTTATTTTGCCGGGTTCTATAGCCAGTTATTCATATGCATTTTAAAATCTATTCACATTGTTGTGCCAGGTCTGAGTTGTGCCGTGTGAGCTCTGAGTTGTGTTATATGAACTCTTAGTTATGTGGGCTCCAGTTCCCTGTCCAGGGATCAAACCTGGGCCCCCTGCATTGGGAGCAGAGTCTTAGCCACTGGACCACCAAAGGAGTCCCCATCAAGTCTTTATTTAGGTTATCAGGTCCTTCATATATACAGCAATATATTTCTCATGTTTATTTTTATATAATTTTACCAGTAAACCAGTTTAATCACATCAATGACTCTAAGGTTTAATATCACCCATGCATTTGCAGTGAATCTTTATATATATATATATATACACACACATATATACACCAAGCTAGATTGCATGTTCAAAAGCAGAGACATTACTTTGCCAACAAAGGTCCGTCTAGTCAAGGCTATGGTTTTTCCTGTGGTCATGTATGATGTGAGAGTTGGACTGTGAAGAAGGCTGAGCGCTGAAGAAGTGATGCTTTTGAACTGTGGTGTTGGAGAAGACTCTTGAGAGTCCCTTGGACTGCAAGGAGATCCAACCAGTCCATTCTGAAGGAGATCAGCCCTGGGATTTCTTTGGAAGGAATGATGCTAAAGCTGAAACTCCAGTACTTTGGCCACCTCATGTTAAGAGTTGACTCATTGGAGAAGACTCTAATGCTGGGAGGGATTGGGGGCAGGAGGAGAAGGGGACGACAGAGGATGAGATGGCTGGATGGCATCACTGACTTGATGGATGTGAGTCTCAGTGAGCTCCGGGAGTTGGTGATGGACAGGGAGGCCTGGCGTGCTGTGATTCATGGGGTGGCAAAGAGTCGGACGCGACTGATCTGATCTGATCTGATCTGATACACACATATATAATTGTATTGGTGTTTTTGGCGGTGCTGGATCTTTGTTGCTACGTGGACTTTCTCCGGTTGCAGAGAGCAGGGCTAGCCTCCAGGGCTGCCGTGCTCGGGCTTCCCACTGTGATGGTTTCTCTTGTTGGGGAGCATGGGCTCCAGGAGTGTGGGCCTCAGTGGTTTTCGCTTGCAGGCTTTAGAGCACAGGTTCAATAGTTGCAGCAGAAGGGCTTAGTTGCTCTGCAGCCTGTGAGATCCTCCTGGATCAGGGATCAAACCCATGTCTCTTGCGTTGGCAGGTGGATTCCTCCCCACTGAGCCACCCGGGAAGCCCCTGCAATGGATCTTTATTGAAGGGCTGGGAGGAACTCGAAAGTTTTCTCCTCAAAGTTGGAGGTCAAGATTAGAGAAGAACATAATTGCAGTACGAAAACAATAACAAGGTATTTCTCTTGTTTCAGAATCTACCTTCCCCTTTAAATGTACAGGGGCAGAGAATCAGAGTGATATAATGGAGAAATAAAAAACCCCTTTCCATGTGGAATAACCAGGATTCTACCCATGAAGAGCATCTGCAAAATTGCAGGCAGACACCAACCTGAAGTTGAAGGCAAATTGAAGTTATGGCTGCAACTAAAATGAAATCTGTTGAGGTGGTTTTCTCTCTTTCCTTGGGAGATTTTCTAAGGTGACAGCCAGAGAGAATATGGCTCTTCGATGCAGTTAAGCCGTGACAGAGCTAATATTCATTGTTTCAAGGTAGCATCAATGCCACTTTGATTGGGCTGTTTATTTTTAAGGCCACTGTCTTTTGGATCTGGATTGGCTACTGAATCACCCCTTTATTATTGACTTGGGTATTGTTATGGAGCTGATAAAAATGTTTGGGTTGGTTACAAGTTCCAGAGAGCTCCAAGCAGCCCTCCAGCGGAACTCTATGTGCTCTTTGGAATCATTTATTTTCTGAGTGTCAGGATGCGAAAAGACTTCTCTGAATAGAATTGAAAATCGTTTGTGCCTAAGGACCTAGGCTATTTTTTCTATTGCACACTGTTGTTTAAAGCCTTCAGTAGTTTTTTAACGAGATTTTTTTTTTTTACAAGAAGAAAATGCATTTATCACTTCAGAAAAATAATTGATAAGGAAAACATTTTGACACATCTTGAAAACATCACAAATGATGAGCGAGGTCTTGATTAAGAGTCCTCCAGTTTCTATTTGTTTTCCGCACGGAGCTACAGAAGACCAACCAGCTTGCTTATGTGGCTGGTGCCATCCTTGACTTTTCTTTTGTGTTTTTCAGGCAATGAAATTCAACACATACTTACCTAGTATCTCTCCCTCCACTAAACACTATCTACCTGTATGTTTTAAACCAAAAAGTTAAATGAATCTTTATTCATCCTGTGCAAACTCCCTTCCACACACAAAGGGAAAATTTGTATTTTAAAAGGAGGGATCCTTTTAAAATACAAATCCACTGAAGCTACTACTCTACTCAAAACCATGTAATTAATGGAAGCTTGTGATGATGGACTGTGTGTCCAAGGTATGCGTGCATGCATGAGCGTGCGTGCTCAGTCACTCAGTCGTGGCTGACTCTTTGTGACCCCATGGACCGTAGCCCACCAGGCTTCTCTGTCCATGGGATTTTCAAGGTAAGAATACTGCAGTGAGGTGCCATTTCCTTCTCCAGGGGATCGGACCTGGATCTTCTGGGCCTCTTGCAATACATCAGAGTAATTGCCACTTTATTTCATGAATTTGTTGGCGGATAAATGAATTAATTCATGCAAAGTACTTCAAAATGTATCTGATACACAGGAAACACAGAATAAACATCTGTTTAGACTCAGTGTTATTAACAATGATTCCTGTGTAAACAAGTTCTCATAGTCAGTTTAGATATTATTTTTAGCTATTCATTTAACAAAATGTCTATTTTAAAAAGACATTTAAATATGAATAAAATCAGATCAGATCAGTCGCTCAGTCGTGTCCGACTCTTTGCGACCCCATGAATTGCAGCACGCCAGGCCTCCCTGTCCATCAGCAACTCCCGGAGGTCACTCAGACTCACATCCATCGAGTCAGTGATGCCATCTAGTCATCTCATCCTCTGTCGTCCCCTTCTCCTCCTGCCCCCAATCCCTCCCAGCATCAGTCTTCTCCAATGAGTCAACTCTTCGCATGAGGTGGCCAAAATACTGGAGTTTCAGCTTTAGCATCATTCCTTCCATTTTATTAAATGAATGCTAAATACTGAAGATGTGAAGATAAATACTATCATCTCTTTCCTCAGGAAGAGAGGAGTGTAATGTACAAATGATTATAAATATAACTGGAAAACTTACTGCAACATCTGAAGTCCACCCGAATTGTTACTTTTTGACTGTGCGCGGTCTTCGCGGCTGTGCGCGGGCGTTTCTCCAGCTGCTGAGGGCAGGGGGCGCTCTCCCGCTGCGCGGTGCGGGCTTCTTGTCGCAGTGGCGTCTCTTGCTGCAGAGCACGGGCTCCGGGCCTGCGGGCCTCAGTTGCTGCACCGCCAGCCTCCGCAGGGCAGTGCGCAGCCCTAGAGAGTCGGACTGTCGTGACTGTGGCACCCGGCGCAGCTGCTCCCTGGCACGCGAGACCTTCCCGGACCAAGGATTGAACCCGTGTGCCCTGCGTTGGCAGGTGGGTTCTCAGCCACTGTGCCAGCCAGGAAGTCCTTTCAATTAATTTTAAAACATGATTTTGCTCGCTCACAATAGACTCATTCATAGTCACTCCATTTTATGTTTTTACATAAGTAATACATTTATTTTCAAACAAAATAATCAAATAATGTATGATAGCAAATATTTTAGAGAAGACTTGAATGCAGAAATGATAACTCAGAAAGGTGCATCTCAGCCTATGTGGAAAATGAAATGTCAACGTTAAGAATGAAGTGTGACATTGATAAATTAATTTTTAAATGAGTAAGAAAACCAATAGATGGAACTAAATTGTAGTTGAGAAAGATGTCATTATTATTTTATAGCCATGTTTACTTCTAAACTCATGCAGAAATTAAAGGATAATAGACTACAGATCTATAACTAAGATCATTGAATAGAAAGGAGGAATAATTGGTATAAAAAACTGAATTAAGGGACTTAAATTCAGGTTAAATTCTCTACTCAGCTTCTGGACCTCAGGGAGCAACTGAAGGCTGGGCGGCTGTCCATCACAGCGGGATCAGGGTTTCGCAGGGCGGGGAGCCAGGGTGCGCGCCCCTGAGGCTCACGCCCGGGGAGCGGGCGGCATCCCGGCCGGAGCTGGAGGCGCGGGTAGGACCTGTTTCTGGGCCTCCGTGATGCGTGGGCGCCATGGGTGCAATTCCATAGGCCGTCCGAATGCTCGTCACCGAGAGTTGTTTGCAAACCTTGTGATGTGTTAGGCAAGGCCATAGGTAAAGAAAGATATAGGGAAGAAAAAAAATAGAATAAAATAAGATATAAGACAAAATAAAAACTAAAGTCAAGAGAGGGCAAGCAAGGTGGAAGCCAGAGGGGAGCGGGGCACTCCGTCCAGATGCCTGTCTCCTCGTCCTCTTCATTGGCTTCAGCAGGTGCCCCTTAATGGACGGACAGAGTCACTTGTCCTTAGACCACGAAATGCCATCTACCCCAGGACTACTGAAGGCCATCTCCAAAGAGCATTAGTCACGGGTGCAAAATTCCTCCAAGACAGTGTGGATGCTGAAGAATGGAAATCTCAGCATCCACATGGAGCTGCGGCTACGTCGCTTCAATCGTGGCCAACGCTGTGCAGCCCACAGATGGCAGGCAACCCACCAGGCTCCCCCGCAGGGGTTCCCTTAAGGCACCGGGTCCTGACTTCTATTTTCTAACATAATTCACATTTAGAGTTTTCTGGTTTTGTTTTTGTTTGTCTTCTGGCCTGAATGTGGAGGAAATTCAATACGATGTCATCAGAGGTAACATGGCCACTGATCTGGGAGTAATATATAATCTATTAAGCATAAAAACAAGAAGCCACTATTTCAAGTAAATGATATTCCCACTGCAGGGCAGGCTCTTTTCAGCTTTCTTTCTTTCTTTTTTTAATGTTTTACTCAGGTAAAAACAACATTTATTAGTATAAAACAGTAATATCATTTTTTACTAGGCTGTTTAACACAATATAGACGTCTAGATGCAAATGATCACTTTAAAAATAAGACACTCCCCCATCTTGATTTGATACTTGCCAGAAAAGTCATTTTTATAAAATGATCTATGGAGCCTTTCTACAGGATTATAAAAAAATTATAAAATATTTAGAGTGCAATAAAATGCAGTGTTCTTATTGCTTCCTCATACTAATTGCTACGTCTATTTTTATATCAAGGAATAGTCAATAGTTTGAAACATGAAACCCTTCACAAGGGGTAGGGAGTGGATAGTAAAGCTTGAGGACAGCTGTGGGCTGGTCTGCCGTTTTGGCTGCTGCCTCAGGAAACTTGCTGTAGTTTTGTTTAGTCTCTGAGTCATGTCTGTGTTTGTGACCCCGTGGGCTGCAGCGCGTCAGGCCCCTCTTGTTTAGTCTCTGAGTCCTGTCTGTGTCTGTGACCCCGTGGGCTGCAGCACGTCAGGCTCCTCTGTCCCTCACTGTCTGCCAGAGTTTGCTCAAACCCACATCCATCGAGTCGGCGATTCCATCCAACCATCTCATCCTCTGTCGTCCCCTTCTCCTCCTGCCCTCAATCTTTCCCAGCATCGGGGTCTTTCCAATGAGTCAGTTCTTCCCATCAGGTGGCCAAAGTATTGGAGTTTCAGCATCAGTCCTTCCAATGAATATTCAGGACTGATTTCCTTTAGGATGGACTGCTTTGATCTCCTTGCAGTCCAAGGGACTCTCAAGGGAACAAAATGGGCTTCCCTGGTGGTCTAGATGTTAAGAATCTGCCTCCCAACACTGGGGACTTGGGTTTGATCCCTGGTTGGGGAACTAAGGTTCCACATGCCTCAGGGCAACTAAGCTCAAGCAGCAGACTAGGACATGACACTGCCAAAATTAAATAAGTAAAGTGTTTTTAAAAATAAGAAGTAGCCAAGTGGAGCCTAGTGTTGGCTCCAGAGACCGCTGTCAAGAAGAGAGATGCCCAACTATTTTTTAAGCCCGTGCTCCCCTTTGATAAACAGAAAACAGCATAGGCTTTTCTTCTACAGCTTTGTGAATCCCTAGGATAATTAGCTATTATTAAATATGAACGAAAGCAGAGAGGAGAAAAGCTCTGTTTATTTTCAGAGTCTGCTTTCTCTCCCCAGAGTGCAGTCCCTCCGGGGGCACAGGACGCGACCTGCCCTCTGCACCCTTCCACCCACATAAACGACTGCCCAGGTTCCCACAGATTTATGCATATTCGCCAACTCTTTTTATGTTGTAATGTCCTCAGCAATTTTGGGGAATATCAAAACAGGTAAAAATTATTGAGGCCTGACAGCTGCGAAAGGTCACCAGACTAAATCCATCAGGGTTATCTCTGCCGCATCACAACACGCAGACAGAGAAATTAACTGACCCTCGCACTTGCTGAGGGACATCCCACAACCCTTTCCATGTCTGGTTTCATAAAAAGAGCCAGGATCCTCTGACTATTTTAGACTCCACACAAATCAGAATATAAATTAGCCAGGTGTAAAACATGCATTAAAAAAAAATCCCTTGATTATCAGAATGAAACCAAAAAAGTTATGAGAAAGGGGATTGGGAGGCTTCCCTGATGGCTCAGTTTTAAAGAATTCACCCCTCAGTGCAGGAGACCCAAGTTCGATCACTAGTCCGGGAAGATTCCACAAACCCCAGAGCAGCTAAGCCCGTGCACCACAGCTTCTGAGCCTGCACTCTGGAGCTGGAGCCGAAGCTGATGAAGCCAGGCGGCCTAGAGCCGAGCTACATGAAGAGAGAAACCTCCTCACTGAGAAGCCCGCGTGCTGCTGGGGAGCAGCTAGCATTCGCTGCAACTAGAGAAAAGCCTGAGAAGCAGCGAAGTCCCAGCACAGCCAAATATATAGTGGGATTGGTTAGGGAAGTTGAAAGAGAGAAAAAAGGAGAAAGATGTAGAAAGTTAAAAATCAGATTCAGTCACTGGTAGTCGAGAAGCTCTATTCACGCCCTAAAAATTTCTGGGTTGAACTTCCCAAAGAGCCAGAGCTCAGATTTGGGTTTAATTTAAGCAAGGAGATTTATATGTTTCTGTCTTTCTTTTTCGTCCTGAAGCTTCTTAAACAATGTCTGCTGCTGCTGCTGCTGCTAAGTCGCTTCAGTCTCTTAGCGACTCTTAGCGACCCCATGGACAGCAGCCCACTAGGCTCCTCTGTCCCTGGAATTCTCCAGGCAAGAATACTGGAGTGGGTTGCCATTTCCTTCTCTAATAACAATGTCTAATATTACATAAATTTTAAAAACTAATTATACATATACATTTTTAAAAAGTTAAATTATTCTCAAATTAAAATTTTAATAATTAAATTTACATAAATTAGAAAAATAATAATGGAGGCATCTAGTGGAAATGCAGAGGGGACAGCTGATGCCAGAGAAGGGCACG
Organism: Tragelaphus eurycerus; assembly: GCA_935064755.1. Taxonomy (NCBI): domain Eukaryota; kingdom Metazoa; phylum Chordata; class Mammalia; order Artiodactyla; family Bovidae; genus Tragelaphus; species Tragelaphus eurycerus. The sequence continues at coordinate 614,859 of CAKXYN010000019.1, read as the reverse complement.
TGGGGAAAGAGCTGGTGAGACGCAAGGGGAATCAAGGAGGCCGGTTTCCACAGTGAAACGGGGGCAGGTGCTCCTAGATTCCGAGAGGAAAGGAAGTCTGTGGAGAAGTCCGTTTTCTGCTAACGGGGGCACTGCATGTTTGGAAGCAGAAAACAGGCCCGTGATGAGTGCGGAGGCAGGTTCTGAGATGACCCCCAGGGCACCTGCTGGATTCACACTCTTGCATAACCGCCTCCTGCTTGGCCTAGGCTGGGCCTCCACTCCCTCCCAAGGAAGAGAATGTGGCGAAAGGGAGCTGATTCTTACGAGATCAGGGTGTCACTGATGGTCACTTCCGCCTGCTCACAATCTCTCTTAGTCACTTCAGTGGAGACGGAGCCATCCGCACACCCACAGAGGGGCCCCAGCCAGCAGCTGGTGAGGACTTAAGGCCCCAGTTCAGCCGCAGGGAACTGAACCTTAGCCAGTGGCCCTGGGTGAACTCGGGAGCAGGTCCCAGCTCAGGTGAACCTTGAGATGCCGCGGGCAGCCTTCAGACAGAGCCCAGCTACGCTGCTACCCTCTCCTGATCCATAGAGACTGTGACATAATGTAACACGTGTGTGCTATTTTAGCTACGAAGTTTTGGCGTGATTTGCTTTACAGTAATAAATAACCCGGGCTCTGCAGGTGGTTCAGTGGTAAAGGATCTGCCTGCCAATGCAGGAGATGTGGGTTCGGTCCCCTGGTGAGGGAACTGGCAGCCAACTCACTCTCGTATTCTTTCCTTCTTTTTTCCAGTTTATTGTCTCTATTTCTAAGTGTAAGAGAGTGTCCAGTCAGGCCTTGCTCATATTCATGACCACCCGTTAGAGACATCATTCTGCCCACATAGACAGTAATACTAAAGTTTCACAAACTGATAGATGGTGAGTTTTCAGGGGCCCATACTGATACCATGGCCATCGACATACACAAGAAGTCCCTTGCTGGTGGATAGTCCCAACTAACCGCCCCACATCCTCACACCCATGCCTGCAGTATTGCTGTTGTTCAGTTGCTAAGTCATGTCCGACTCTTTGTGACTCCATGGACTGCATGCCAAGCTCCTCAGACCTCTACTATATCCTGGAGTTTGCTCAAATTCATGTCCACTGAGTTAGTGATGTCATCCAACCACCTGATCCTCTGCCACCCTCTTCTCCTGTTCTTTTGATCTTTCCCAGCATCAGTCTCTTCCAATGAGCTGGCCCTTTATATTCAGCTTACAAGTCCTTCCAATGAATATTCACAGTTGATCTCCTTTAGGATTGACTGGTTTTATCTCCTTGCAGTCCAAGGGACTCTCAAGAGTCTTCTCCCATATCACAATTCAAAAGCATCAATTCTTTGGCACTCAGCTTTCTTTATGGACCTTTGTGGGCAAAATGATGTCCCTGCTTTTTGATATGCTGTCTAGGTTTGTCATAGCTTTCCTTCCAAGGAGCAAGTGTCTTTTAATTTCATGGCTACGATCATAATCTGCAGTGGTTTCGGAACCCTAGAAAATAAAAGTTGTCATTGCATTCAGTATTGTCTTACTGCTAAAGCTCAGGTAGTAACACCCATGAGTTGATCCTGTAGGGATTTTCACATGGGATTTGCAAAGGTCTTAGATTTACCTTGGTTCTATTCCTGGGTCATGTTGAAGAGAAAAGCTACCCACTCCAGTATTCTGGGCTGGAGAATTCTGTGGACTGGATAGTCCATGGGGGTCACAGAGTCAGACACAACTGAGCAACTTTCACTCGCTAGATTTACCCACCGCTAATGTCAAGAATCAGTTTTTGCCATGTTATGACCAACCTAGATAGCATATTCAAAAGCAGAGCCATTACTTTGCCAACAAAGGTTCGCCTAGTCAAGGCTATGGTCTTTCCTGTGGTCATGTATGGATGTGAGAGCTGGACTGTGAAGAAGGCTGAGCGCCGAAGAATTGATGCTTTTGAACTGTGGTGTTGGAGAAGACTCTTGAGAGTCCCTTGAACTGCAAGGAGATCCAACCAGTCCATTCTGAAGGAGATCAGCCCTGGGATTTCTTTGGAAGGAATGATGCTAAAGCTGAAATTCCAGTACTTTGGCCACCTCATGTGAAAAGTTGACTCATTGGAGAAGACTCTGATGCTGGGAGGGATTGGGGGCAGGAGGAGAAGGGGACGACAGAGGATGAGATGGCTGGATGGCATCACTGACTCGATGGATGCGAGTCTGAGTGACCTCCGGGAGTTGGTGATGGACAGGGAGGCCTGGCATGCTGCAGTTCATGGGGTCACAAAGAGTTGGACACGACTGAGCGACTGATCTGATCTGGTCTGTATATATCTTATTTACTGTTACTTGTCTTTCAATAGAGAAGGCTCAGACATTCTCAGTCAATCCTTAGTCTTCAAGTAAAAGAATCTCCTTAGGTATTAATGCAAATAATCCGTGCAAATATACGGCATATACATAACTTCTACTCTTTTCCCATGCCCAAGACACACATTGTTGATCAGTTGTGACACTCTTTCCCAGAGAACTGGCTATCAGCCTCAGAGTTTATCCTAAGACAGATCCAGGAAGCCACTATCAATGGAGCAAAGGAAGCAGTGTTTTCATACTGGTAACTCACAGTGAGCCGCTCAGTAAACAAGACCTTGTGTGTTGGTCTATCTTTTCCTACTTTTATGTGGGTTGTTTTTTTTTTATGTTAAACTTCATTGATTGCATGCTGGACTTGCTGATGAGATTGTTTGTTTGTTTTTTACATTTTACAGGAAAAAACGCTTCTTGGAAACAACCTGGTAGGTGGACACTAAAGCCCCGCGTTGTCTCCTGTGTTTTTGGAGAGGGGCCTCTGTCGGAGTTAGAGGCTGTGCAGGCAGGCTTTCCTCTAGCTGTGGCAAGCAGGGGCTGCCCTTGATTGTGGAGAGCAGCCTTCTCATCGTAGTGGCTTCCTGTGATGGAGCACTGGTTCCAAGTTCACGGACTCAGTCGTTGCAGCTCCGGCTCGAGAGTGTGGCTAGGTAGTTGTGACGCATGGGTTTGGTTGCTCCCAGGCCTGTGGGATCCTCCTGAACCAGGATCAAACCAGCGTTCCCTGCATGAGCAGGTGGGTTCTCAACCACTGAACCACAAGGCAAGTCCCATTTTCTGTACTTTAGTTCCTCATTCAAACATCTTGCTGAGTTTAGAGAGGCCTTAATTCAGTGACAGAATCTGGAGCTGGTAATGTCTGAGCTTGGCAGAATACAGACTTCTTTTTGCAACAGTAGGTTGCCTTTGCAAAATTTTTCAGGAACATTTGGAATGGCTCTAAATTTTATGCAATAAAGCTCTATTATGAAATATCTGGTTATATTATGATGCTGGCTCTTCTGCCAGTTAAATCATATTCTCTGTACTCTATTACAGTGAAATATTGTGGTATGGCTAACTTCGTGTGGAGAGTTGCAAACAGTTGCTATATTTCTTGCATCTCCAGCAACTGTTTATTATACATCCCTTGGGACATTACATTTACATCAGTGTTTGTAGCTTTTAAAATCTCAAGATGGAGATCACATATATACAGGGATAGCAATGTTCTCCGGGGATGCCTAAGCTGTACAAGTTAGCCCTTCACAGATTACGTGTTACCGTTAGTTGCTAAGTTGTATCTGATTCTTTTGCAGTCCGTGGACTGCAGCCTGCCAGGATCTTCTGACCAAGGGGTTTCCCAGATGAGAATACTGGAGTGGGTTGCTATTTCCTCCTCCTGGGGATCTTCCCAACACCCGGACTGAACCTGTGTCTCCTGCATTGGCAGGCAGGTTCTGTACCACTGAGCCACCAGGGAAGCCCAATGGACTACCTAGTATTGTTGAAAAGATTCATTCAGGTAGGATTTATTAATCTACACTCACAGCAGGTGAAGACTGCAGAGAGAAGGAGGTTGTCAGATACCAGAACTAGCTTAACTTGGTGGTGGTGGTTTAGTCACCAAGTTGTGCCTGACTCTTCATACCCTACGTGCAGTAGCCCGCCAGGCTCCTCCGTCCATGGGATTCTCCAGGCAAGAATACTGGAGTGGGTTGCCATTTCCTTCTCCAGGGAATCTTCCCAACTCAGGAATCAAACCCAGGTCTCCTGCATTGCAGGCAGATTCTTTACTAACTGAGCTATGAGGGAAGCAAACAAATCAGTTGACAAAACCATGGCAACTCTGTGTTCCACCAGCAAAAAAAAAAAAAAAAAAAAAATGCTTTAGATATAAAATATATTAAAAGCAACTACTCCGGGCTGTCCTCTCTTCTGCCACTATTTTATAAGGTGACGCCGTAGGCTACCATCAGTGGGTCATTAAGCCGCTCTCTTGTAAGCCAGCATGAGTTTGAGGACCATTGAGCATGGTAAATTTGCCCTTCTGCACCAGAATTAAATAAATACCGACACTGAATAACACTGCAGTGATCTTCCCAGATCTCTGCTGGAGGAGTTAACAGCCCTTGGAATGTCTCATTTCCTCCTTGACTTGGTGTGCTCTGAACAACAGCGACCCGTTTGGAGGGCTGCACAAAACAGACACACGCTCATTCAACACTTAACAGTAAACTGTGGGTCTTCTTTTTTTATTTTAGTTTATCTCTGTCAATGTTTTTAATAGTTAACTCTTTTATGCAAAAGGTATCAAAGACCTGCTCAATTTACAAATGAAGCACAAAAGACTCACCTGCTAGAGGTTAAACACAGCAATCCTTTTTAAAAATATATTTTTTATTTATTTATCTCACGAGTTGTTTTTGAAATTTGTGAGTAGGTTGCCAACACGGACACAGAGATTTTATATGGCAATACAGATTCTTTTGGAAAGAAGTTTGGCAACACTAGGCTTGAATTTTGTAAGAAGTCTGTAGAGAATACACATTCAGTTTCTCCAGTTCTTCACAGACCCAAAGGTTCTGCTCCATAGCAATGTCTGTGTGTGTTAGCCGCTCAGTCGTGTCCGACTGTTTGCGATCCCATGAACTGTAGCCCACCAGGCTCCTCTGTCCATGGGATTCTCCAGGCAAGAGTACCATACTCAAGTGGGTTGCCATTTCCTTCTCCAGGCATTCTTCCCAACCCAGGGATTCAACCCGGGCTCCCACGTTGCAGTAGCCAATCCAATTAATGTCTTTTATACCTTCTTGTTGCCTCTACCCAGCCTAAGCCCTTGCTACTCAGTGTGGTCCATGGACAAGTATCATCAGCATCACTCAGGAGCTCATTAGACACGCAGCATCCAGACCTCAGCATCCCAGGCCGCAGCATCCAGAGTGCAGCATCTCAGACCGCAGCATCCCAGGCCGCATGCGTTTAACCAGATCCTTGGGTGAACTGAGTGCCTTTTAGAGACTCGGATGGAAGCCATGGATTGCTTCCCTCTGAGGGTTTCGTTGGCTTCTACTGCCTCTGGTATTTATTTGAGTCTCGCCCCCACCTTCCTCCTCCGTTTACTTTGCTTTTTGAATTTAACACTTGCGCTGATACACTCTTTTCCGCTCCGGTCTCCCCTCACTCTCTGCGGACATTCGGCGGACACTGATATCTGAGCGGGCCCAAACACTCTCATCTGTACGTTAACAGTGCTAGAGAAGTGAGCACAGTTGGGACCTCCCTGGTGGTCCTGCGGTTAAGAACCCCGCTGCCAGTGCTGGGGACATGGGTTCAAGCCTGGTCTGGGAGGATGCCACGTGCCACTAAGCCCATGCCTCACCACAACTGAGCCCAGTGCTACCGACCAGAGAAGCCCCACAATGAGAGGCCCTCGCAGCAGAACCACTAGAGACAGCCAGTGCGCAGCAGAGACCCAGTGCAACCGAAAGGAAAATAAATTATAAAAGCAAAGTGAAACGAACATGTTTTCCTATTTAGAATTGCAGGGTATCTGGCTTGAAGGGGATGTTATGGAGGTCATGTAGTCACAGGCTTCTGAGGGTCAGCTGACTGGTGGCCCTCAAAAGGTATGTCCCTACCCTAAGCCCTGGAAGCGGTTATGTGATCTTACATGGAAAACAAAAGGATCTTTGCTGATGTGATTATCAAAGCTAGGTAGCTAGATGACAGATATTCACAGATGAAAAGAGCGCACACGTGCTCAGCGGTTCAGTCGTGTCTGACTCTTTTCTACCCCATGGACTGTATCCCGCCAGGTTCCTCTGTCCCTGGGATTCTCCAGGCAAGAAGACTGGACTGGGTTGCCATTTCCTCCTCCAGGGGATCTTCCTGACCCAGGGATCGAACCCAGGTCTCCTGCATTGCAGGCAGGTTCTGAGCTGCGTGGGAAGCTGAGAGAGAGAGAGAGAGATGTGTTAAACATGTTAGGCCTGTTGGATGTATCAGACACAGAGGATCAGAGGCCCCAAACCCACTGAATGAGGGGCTGCATTTTAACAAGATTGCCAAGTGATTCACATACAGATTAAAGCATGAGAAGCCCAGCCCTAAACAATTTCAATTAGCAACCTTGCCAGAGTCTTCCTGATCCCATGTTTGTGTTCCCAGGACATGTAAAGCCTCCCTTCTCCTCTGTCTCGCCTGTCTGTGAGATAATGCTAGAAGGGACACAAATTCCAGGAGACTAAAGACACCCAGATTCTAACTCAGAGGGTGAGGCCCCTAACACCTTATAAGACACTCTGAGAACAAAGCAGATAATGTGCCACTGAGCTGATCAAGGCAGAGAGAGGCAGGGTTGTTAATGCCTTCACTTCACTTTGTATTACCACTCAGGCAAAGGGTATTTATTAAAATGTTTACCTGAAAAGGGGTTCCGTATGACAATTGAAAGCAACAAAGAGCACAAAATTGCTATTGCATATTTGAATATAAAAATTCTCACCTAGGACTCAAAATAAAATAGCCTATTAAAATATGCTGGGAGGATGGAAATTTACACAAAGTGGACAATTAAAGAAACTCATCTGCTGATCCTATATTCAGACTTGCCAACCCCGCACAGCAGTGCCCGCAGTAAAGAGCTCCACCATCCCAGCTCCTCCCCCAGGCTGGCGCTGCCCACTTTTCCTGGGTACTGGAGCCTCCGATCTACCAGGAGAGTGGAGTGAAGGAGTTCTAGACCATCTGCAGATTTTCTGACAGCGGAAAAGAGGCAACAATGGGTAGATTAGAGTGAATTTGAATTTCCTCCTCAAGGGAAAATTTGGGAGGCATTTTTGAAGTCAAAATATTCATGGTGTGTGAAGTAGAACACTTCTATTTTATTCTATCTAGAGACATAAAAGGTAAACCTGAGCAAATATTGGAAGAGATTCAGTACAGCAAAAATAAGAGAATTTTAAAAAGGACACCCAACCACTTAGGTAATCCATGGCATGATGAAAAAAAAAAAAAAAAATGGCGGAGACACAAAAGTAAAAGAAGGGCGGCTCCCCGGAGGCTCAGTGGCAAAGAGCCCGCTTGCCAAGGCGGGAGACACAGGTTCAGTCTTCCATCCAGGAAGACCCACATGCCGCCAGAGAGCAATTCGGCCCATTTGTCACAACTTCTGACATGTCTCATGTGCTCTAGAGCCTGTGAGCCGCAGCTGAAGCCCACCTGTCCAGAGCCCACGCTCCACACCAGGAGAAGCCACCGCAATGAGACACCGCACACAACTGGGGAGGCTGGGCAGCTGGAGGAAAGCCCACCGTGAAGACCTAGCTCGGCCAAAACTAAATACAGTTATAAAAGAAGGGAACTGAATAGCTTTGTACCTACCACACTTCGTATGATCTCATTTATCCTTATAAAAATGGTCACAATGGATAAATATGATCTCTGTTTTCTAGGAGAGAAAATTGAGACTGAGAGATTGATCAAGTCACACAAAGAACAGGTTGTGCAGGAAAATAAGTAAACAGCACATGTTTCTAGAGACACGATTAGTTTATCATTGAGATATGGAGATAGTATCTTTAGCAGAATTCAAGTGTATTTGTGTTATTCAAAACATTTACAGTGCCCTACATATTCTGTGTAAGAAGTGGTACTGACTTACGGCTCAGTGGTAAAGGATCCACTTGCAACGCAGAAGTAGGAGACGTGGGTTCCATCCCTGAGTCAGGAATATCCCCTGGAGAAGGAAATGGCAACCCACTTCAATACTCATGCCTGGAAAATCTCGTGGACAGAGGAGCCTGGCGGGCTGCAGTCCATGGGGTGACAGAGTCGGACCCCACTTAGCGACTAAACACCACCACAATGAATAATGGGGTTATTTCAGAGGGTTTTCAATTCCTCAGGAGCCTGGGAATTAGCATGGGATCCGGAAACATGGAAGTGAAGGGGGCTGCTAAAATTGGCAGAAGAAAATTATCTGCTCCACATAATTAAGTCTCACTCATGTCGTCAGCAACTTGGATGGAATGAGCGTTTCTGGGCAGCACTGGTAGGCAGTAGGGATGCGAAGGTGATTAAAAGGAAGGCTTCAGTCTTGAGGGCTTCTCCTAAGGCCGCGAGGCGGAGGTGATCAGACATTATAATTCAATGTGAAAAGTGCTGTAGTGGAGATAAGAAGCAGACAGCACACAGACAGGAAGAACAAAAGGAGAATCAGTCAGAGCATCAAGCTTGCTTGCTGTGGGAATTCAGGCAGCCAGAACAATGGAGGTTTAGCCCGTCTGCGAATAAGGCCAAGTACTGTGGAATATAAATGAAAGAACACGCCAGGGAAAGAGAGCAGCGTTCCATATGGAACAGTCATGCCCGTGTCCTATACATTTCCGCTTCCAGTCTGAACGCTGCAAGTTCTCATCATTATTTGGTTCGCAGCTCCCTTTGGGCATGTAATCATCTTGGCTGTTATATATCAGCAGCTTTCTAATTGGTCTCCCCGTATCCATTCTGGCCCAACTCCAAGGCAGTCATCACGCCAAAGGCTTTTTTCTTGCAATGCAAATTAGATCAAGTCACCTACCCCTCTCACTGCTTTAAAACTTCAACATCTTCTCATTTCTCTTAGAATATTGTGAGATTTTTAGCACAACCTGAAAACCTGCAAAGCCCTACCTGGCCTGTAGCCCCATCCGCCCCTCTGCCTTCCCTTCTCCAGCTGCAACTCTGTTCCCAGGGCTTGGATCCTGACAGGTCCCTCCAGCAGAAGTCTCTGCATGGCTGTTTCTTGGCTACAAAAGTCTCTATGTAACTGCATCAGCAAGTTGACTTTTTCTCACCGTCTTTCCTGACTGAGAAGTGTGTGTTACTCATGGCTAAAAATAAACTATTTTTTTATAATAACAAGTAGTAGAGCTGAGGGCCCAAGTCTGTGTTTCTGAAAACACAAAACCAGAGTTTCCATCTTGGCTCTGCCATGTACCAGCTGCGTGACTGTGAACGCAGTTTCTTCATGGCTAAAGACCAATACTCGCTCCTAGAATAATGAAAAAGATCAGATAAATAATACATGTAAAATATTTTTCCATGATAGTTCTGATGCAGAATTTATTCTCTCTCAGTGAACGTTTTTTTCCCTTCAGCATACGCTCTTCTCTGTATTTCCTCCCTGCATCTGGTGACGTCTGCAGCTTTTCTACGACGTGTCTGGTGCTGCTGGCTAGTTGCTCAGCCATGTTGTGCAGCCCCGGGGACTGCAGCCCCCCAGGCTCCTCTGCCCGTGGCATTTCCCAGCAGGAGTACTGGAGTGGGCTGCCATTCCCTTCTCCGGGGGTTTTCCCAGCCCCGGGACCACACCCGGGTCTCCCGCGTCTGCTGCGCTGCAGGCGGGATCTCACCCACGTCTCCCGCGTCTGCTGCGCTGCAGGCGGACTCTTCACCACTGAGCCACCAGGGGAGTTTGACGACCACGTGGAGTGGATCTAATTTTATGCACCTGCTTGTTCGCAGAGTGAGATGTTGGTTTACGGACTGATGTCCTGTTTTAATTCTAGAGGAAAATGTCAATTTTTCTAAAAAATGTATTGTTTCTTTACCACTGTCTCCATTTTTTTTTGAATTGTATTATTCATGTTGAGAAAAGTTTCTCCGCGGAACACTACCTTGTTTAGAAGAGTGGGTTAACGTTTTCTAAAGGTCTAAACAGTAACTCTGTCAGAGGCTCCTTCAACCATGTCAGCCCTGCCGTTCAGCATACAATCGCCATAGACCACAGGCAGACTGCGGGTGTGGCGTGTTCCGGTGAAACCGGAGGCTGGATTGCCCCGAAGACTGCAGTCTGCCGACCCCTGACATTGAGCACGCTCTTCTGCGTTATCTGGTTCCAGATTTTCCTTGCCTTTGAGCTGCTTCACAACTTGACATCAAGTCCAGGTGGTGCCAGTGATAAAGCATCCTCCTGCCAACAGAGGACAGAGGAGACCCAGGAGACACGGGTTCAGTGCCTGTGTCGGGAAGATGCCCTGGAGGAGGGCATGGCACCCTCTCCAGCGTTCTTGCCTGGGAATCCCAAGGACGGATCCCCTGGAGGAGGGCATGGCACCCACTCCAGCGTTCTTGCCTGGGAATCCCAAGGACGGATCCCCTGGAGGAGGGCATGGCACCCACTCCAGCGTTCTTGCCTGGGAATCCCAAGGACGGATCCCCTGGAGGAGGGCATGGCACCCACTCCAGCGTTCTTGCCTGGGAATCCCAAGGACGGATCCCCTGGAGGAGGGCATGGCGCCCTCTCCAGCGTTCTTGCCTGGGAATCCCAAGGACGGATCCCCTGGAGGAGGGCATGGCGCCCTCTCCAGCGTTCTTGCCTGGGAATCCCAAGGACGGATCCCCTGGAGGAGGGCATGGCGCCCACTCCAGCGTTCTTGCCTGGGAATCCCAAGTACAGATCCCCTGGAGGAGGGCATGGCGCCCACTCCAGCGTTCTTGCCTGGGAATCCCAAGGACGGATCCCCTGGAGGAGGGCATGGCGCCCACTCCAGCATTCTTGCCTGGGAATCCCAAGGACGGATCCCCTGGAGGAGGGCATGGCGCCCACTCCAGCGTTCTTGCCTGGGAATCCCAAGGACGGATCCCCTGGAGGAGGGCATGGCACCCTCTCCAGCGTTCTTGCCTGGGAATCCCAAGGACAGATCCCCTGGAGGAGGGCATGGCACCCACTCCAGCGTTCTTGTCTGGGAATCCCAAGGACGGATCCACTCCACGCAGCCCACCAGGCGCACGGGTCCCAGAGGGTCGGCCATGACTGAGTGGCTGAGCCCGGCTCAGCAACTCTGCAGACAGCGAGTTACAGTGATGGGAGAGAATTCCTGTGCCCGGTGTACTGGTTTCATATGATTTCAGATCTACTTGTTTATGACTTAAGTTGTTTTAATACACTTATTTATGACAAAGACAACACAAAATAAGTGAAATAAGCTGCTCTTTGCGGTAGTTGATTTCAGAATGAGAGGAGTTTTGTCAGGATGGTTGACAAGTAGTCCAGTTCTGGAGGCATCTTGACAAGAGCAGGTGGAGGCACAGCCATGGAAAGGTAATGGCATGTGGGTGTGGGGATGTGTGAAGAGTGTCTGGGAGTGTGCATCTTGGCAAAAATCACCCTTGACATGGCCCTGGGGAGATCCCGAGACACTTCTCCTGTGGTGGCAAGGTCACTCTTGGCAGGTGGAGACATTAGACCTATCAGCAGCTTCAGGAAGAGAAAGGACCTCTGCACCTGCCTTACGGGGGAGCCTCATAGGCAGTGGCTTTGCAGTGGTTCCTGGAGTGATAACCCCCAGAGCAGCCTGCTCTGCAGGCCAGCATGGTGCATGGTTCCCTAGCAGCCAAGGTCTAACAACAAGGGACTTTCCTTCCTGCACCGGCCTCTGCAAGTCCACTCTCAGTTGGTCAAAACCTCCGTCCCTGTACCCACTCCTGCAAAGGTGCACCTCGAGCTGAATCTGGACTCTTCCTTTCATCTTCCCTTGCCTGAACCAACAAGGCAATCAATTTATCACTTGTTTGGTGTATGCTGTTTCTCTTTTGGCTTATTAAGAGACTTTATCTGCTATTAGTTTGTAAAATTCTTATGAATCTTGCTGTGAACTTATGTTAAAAAAGCTGTTGGCAAAGACAAACTCAGTCTCAGCATAATTTGCCATCCCTGAAACAGAGCATCCACAGATATGAGAAAGTCTGATTCAGGCATGAACCTCAAATCTGTTTTAAAATAACCCTCTTTTGCACTGTCTATTTGTAAATCTATTTCAATATTCCTTTAACTCAATGTAAATTTATCCTTCTTTAACTTCTTCAAAATAGTTATAACATCTTACAGATTTCCTCATCAATAACGAGCTAAATCTAGTCTTTAACTTGTGTTCATTTTGCATCTGTATGAAAATCATGGGTTCGTCTTTAAAACACAACACCCTCTGACGCATGCTGGAGCCTCTCAGCCTTCACGACGCCTTACTGGCCTTTCACAATTTTCTTCTGTACTGTAGAATCTTAATATTATACTGGCCAAATTCTTTAACAATGTCCATTCTATATTCCAGCTATTTAATGAATGCCTTATTTAAATGATGATGCTTCTCACTGCTAAGATTTCTATTTGATTGCCACTTTTTTATTTCATTGCTGCTTGTTCTCCTTTTATAGTTTCTTATAGATTTATAGTTCCTTGTGGATGTAGTTTCTGTACTTATTTCTTTGAGTTTCTAAAATATGTCGTAAAAACATAAGCTCCATCAACGCGAGGCACTGTAAACAGTGCGCGTTACACACTCAAGGGCCAGAAGCTGCCTTAAAGTAGGGTTTTCCAGATGAGTGTAATTGTTCTAATTGTTTATTTTGAAGCTTCCTTGGCACTAGATAACTTTATGTGCATGGTTTGTAAACCATTCTGACTTAGCACATCTGTGCTTACTGGACACGCATACAAAAGCTTTGAATGGAATAGATTACTTTCTTTTTATATTTTTCACTATTTATCTGTGGTCTCTCTCTCCCTCATTCTCTTTCTCTCTCACACACACACCCACACAACTTTTTGTTTACTTCTTGACTTAATCCTCTGAGTTTCAAGAATACACAGAAGAACTATACAAAAAAGATCTTAATGTCCCAGATAACCACAATTGTGTGATCACTCACCTAGGGCCAGATATCCTGGAATGTGAAGTTAAGTGGGCCTTAGGAAGCATCACTATGAACAAAGCTAGTGGAGGTGATGGAATTCCAGCTGAGATATTTCAAATCCTAAAAGATGATGCTGTGAAAGTGCTACAATCAATATGCAAACAAATTTGGAAAATGCAGCAGTGGCCACAGGACTGGAAAAGGTCAGTTTTCATTTCAATATCAAAAAAAGACAATGCCAAAGAATGTTCAAACTACTGCACAATTACACTCATCTTGCACGCTAGTAAAGTAATGCTCAAAATTCTCCAAGCCAGGCTTCAACAGTACATGAACCGAGAACTTCCAGATGTTCAAGCTGGTTTTAGAAAAGACAGAGGAACCAGAGATCAAATTGCCAGCATCTGTTGGATCATCAAAAAAGCAAGAGAGTTCCAGAAAAACATCTGCTTTATTGATTATGCCAAAGCCTTTGACTGTATGGATCACAACAAACTGTGTACAATTCTTAAAGGGATGGGAATACCAGACCACCTGACCTGCCTCCTGAGAAATCTGTATGCAGGTCAGGAAGCAACAGTTAGAACCAAACATGGAACAACAGACTGGTTCCAAATTGGGAAAGGAGTACGTCAAGGCTGTATATTGTCACCCTGTTTATTTAAATCCTATGCAGAGTGGATGAAGCACAAGCTAGAATCAAGATTGCGGGGAGAAATATCAATAACCTCAGATATGCAGATGACACCACCCTTATGACAGCGAAGAACTAAAGAGCCTCTTGATGAAAGTGAAAGAGGAGAGTGAGAATGTTGGCTTAAAACTCGACATTCAGACAACTAAGATCATGGCATCCGGTCCTGTCACTTCATGGCAAACAGATGGGGAAACAGTGGAAACAGTGACAGACTTTATTTTGGGGGCTCCAAAATCACTGCAGCTGGTGACTGCAGCCATGAAATTAAAAGATGCTTGCTCCTTGGAATAAAAGTTATGACCAACCTAGACAGCATACTAAAAAGGAGAGACATTACTTCGCTAACAAAGTCCATCTAGTCAAAGCTATGGTTTTTCCAGTAGTCATGTATGGATGTGAGAGTTGGACTATAAAGAAAGCTGAGTGCTAAAGAACTGATGTTTTTGAACTGTGGTGTTGGAGAAGACTCTTGAGAGTCCCTTGGACTGCAAGGAGATCCAACCAGTCCATCCTAAAGGAAATCAGTCCTGAATATTCAGCAAGGACTGATGCTGAAGCTGAAACTCCAATACTTTGGCCACCTGATGTGAAGAACTGATTCCTTAGAAAAGATCCTGATGCTGGGAAAGACTGAGGGCAGGAGAAGGGGACAACAGAGGATGAGATGGTTGGATGGCATCACTGACTCGATGGACATGAGTTTGAGCAAGCTCCAGGAGTTGGTGATGGACAGGGAGGCCTGGAGTGCTGTAGTCCATGGGGTTTGCAAAGAGTCAGAGATAACTAAGTGACTGAATTTCCAGTCTAGTATTGGTCTTTCAATGGCAATTTGAGACTCTGCATCTGTAGAGACAATGAGGATATTCCATATTCAACCACTGAGTTGGGAAGATTTTGTTCTTGGTTTCAAGGCTGAGTCTGCAGCCTCATATTTCCCTAGGTCTTCAGCTTTCTGAATGTCTTAGCCCCTGGCATCAATCCGTGCAGTTTCTCTTCCAGTTTCTTCCCTGAGTATCCCCAATCCAGCCTAGCTCTTGCCTCCAATCAATGCTGAGTTCTCTGACTCAATTGGGGTTTCCCAGATGGCTCAGTGGGTAAAGAATCTGCCTGCCAATTCAAGAGACTTAAGAGACATGGATTTGATACCTGGGCTGGGAAGATCCCCTGGAGGAGGAAATGGCAACCTACTCCAGTGTTCTTGCCTGGAGAATCCCATGAATAGAGAAGCCTGGTGGGGTACAGTCCATAGCGTCACAGAGATGGATACGACTGAAGCAATTGAGCTGGTGCTCACACTGACTCACTTACCCATAGTTACCCATACCATCCTACCAGCGGGGCTGCCTGCTTCCAGACCAGCCGGATAGCTTGAAAAAGGTATAACCTGTTCCCAAGCACAGCCATGTCCCCTCAGTGCATCCTATTTGTTATTTCATGTGTCGCCGCTATGCTTTTGCAGCTGAGACACTAAGACAAGTATGAAAACATCTGATCATCTTGACTGCAGTTGTGTTATTGTTTACATTGCATAAGATGATTCATTTAAATGCTGAAAAACAAAAGGAAGTAAAATCTTGCATCTGTAACTCTTGAATTTGATGAGTCGGTTAGATACTTGGAAAGATGTAAATAAATAGAAATAATGTAAACTATTTGATGAATGGGACTCTGACAATTAATTTTTTAAAAACCTCTGGAAAAGATTAATGAATGTTGTACTAATATCCACAGCTGATAAGGTTTTGCTGCCACTTCAAAAAATGCAATGGGAGAACATTGAAAAGTTCAAAATCACTCCAAAAATAGTTTTAACCCTTGCATTTTTTCCCAGAAACTTGCAGTTCGAAAGAAAACTCACTGGTCTGGCCTATGTGCTTGAGCTATGCCATCTACCCCCCGCAAGCTAAGTCTCTTCAGTCCTGTCTGATTCTTTGCGACCCCATGGACTGCAGCCCGCCAGGCTCCTGTGTCCATGGGATTCTCTAGACAAGAGTACTAGAGTGGGTTGCTGTGCCCTCCTCCAGGGGATCTTCCCAACCCAGGGATCAAGCCCGTGTCTCTTACGTCTCCTGCCCTGGCAGGCGGGTTCTTCCCCACTAGCACCACTTGAGAAGCCCTGCTATCAAATAATGAGATGACATCTCGGGGTTTCCCTGGTGGCACAGTGGAAAGGAATCCCCTGCCAGTGCTGACGACAGGTGTTTGATCCCTGGCCTGGGAAGACCCCACACACCACTGAGCAACAAAGGACCTCAAGCACTGAGCCTGCTCTCCAGGGCCGCCAAGCCACAGCTGCTGGGGTCATGAGCCGTGGCTGCTGAAGCCCACGCGCCCTAGAGCCTGTGCTCACCATGAGGGAAGCCACCACAACAAGAAGCCTGGGCACTGCAACAAAGTACAGCCCCTGCTCACGGCAGCCAGAGAAATCCGGAGCCGAGCAACAAGGACCCAGCACAGCCATAAATAGATAAAGTCCACACACATGCCCTTAAAAAAGACAACATCTCCATTTAAAGGAGATCCACATAAAGAGACACGAGGTTGAGTACTTAATGTATGTGAGTGTGCAACGATTCCTTTCAAATAAATTTAGCACATCAGCACTTACTGGGGATATTCACCAGGACTGAAGTCTGAGTTGTTTCTTGGAGCCTTAGCACACACAGGATCCACAGACATCTTCCTCCTGCGGTATCCAGTGGTTCCTTGTGTATCTTTTGCTTTTTTCTCATCAGAAATTAGGGTCAATGATTTTGACCTGGAGGTCATCCAGTGGTCAAGACTCTGAGCTTCCGCTGCAAGGGGCAGGGGTTCGATCCCTGGTTGAGGACTAAACTCCTGCATGCTTCACAGCGGGGCTACAAACTTTAAAAAACAACAGCAAAAAGGATCACATATATTGGTGATTTTCACATTGGTCAAGATCAGTTAGGTTGGTTGTATCAGGCGATTCTGACTCCAGGGCACATTTGACAAAGAGACACTTGACCTGGAGACATTTATGGTTATCATAACAGGGGAAGGAGGGGCCGTTGGTATCCAGTGCGTAAGACAAGCCCTGCCACAGAGATTTATCTGGCTCAAAATCTCAGCAGGGCAGAGGCTGAAAAACTCTGGGATAAATTTAATAATCTTATTTGAGAGATGTGTAGTTTTATACATATATATGTGGGCTTCCACGGTGGCTCAAATGGTAAAGAATCCGCCTGCTAATGCAGGAGACTTGTGCTCCATCCCTGGGGTGGAACAATCCCCTAGAGAAGGGAATGGCAACCCACTGCAGTGTTCTTGCCCAGAGAATTCCATAGACAGAGGAGTCTGTGGGCTACAGCCCACAGGTTTGCAAAGAGTCAGACACAACTTTGTGAGTAGCACTTACATATATATCAAAGTGAAAGTGAAGTCGCTCAGTCATGTCTGACTCTGCGATGCCGTGGACTGTAGCCCACCAGGCTCCTCAGTCCATGGGATTCTCCAGGCAAGAATACTGGAGTGGGTTGCCATTTCCTTCTCCAGGGGATCTTCCCCACCAAGGGATCGAACCTGGGTCTCCCGCATTGCAGGCAGACGCTTTAACCTCTGAGCCAGCAGGGAAGCCCCATATATATGTACATATTTTAAAAGTTCTGTATGTCGCCTCACTGTGTGCGTATGTGTGAGAGTGTTATATACTGCAGGAAACCATGATATGGTTTCAGGGGGAATTTCCTGCCATGGGTCCTGGTTCTTTCACTGAAGCTTCCAGTATTCAAAATACCATCCTGCACATGTTCTAATTAGTTCACTGAACCTTCATAACAACCTTTGTTGGTGGTAACATTATTATTCCCACATTGTAGATAAAAAAATAAAACAACTAAGATTCAGAGAGGTTACGTAGCTTCCTTCGGTCACAGAGCTAGTAAGCTGGAGGTTCATGATTATCACTCAGAGAGTGTAAATGACCTGAACCACTTCTTAATATTGCCTGATCGCTGAGCCCCAAAGACCTTTCAGAACCTTTCCACTGGGACCTCCACGAGCCCTTCCATCTTTCCTTCTCACGTGCTGGTTTGCACTTGAGCAGCGGTGAAGCTGAGTTGTTAAGGCCTCGGAGGGAGTGAGGTGCCCGTCAAGCCACTGAGATGGACGCTAATGAGAAGAACAAACGGGTAAAACGGGTTTTTTTTTCAAAACCGATTTCCACGTCCCTACCAGGTGCGCAGGCAGATAAAGCCAGGTCGCAGGGATGCTTCCCGCCAGGGATGAGCAGGAGGCTCCCCCGAGCCCCGGTCTCAGCCTAGGGTGTTTCTTACAGCAAAGCTGAGCAAGGCTTTGGTTCATAGTGTCTGGATTTCACTGCAGGATCCAGGAATGCCCAGGAAACACTTTGAAAAAGGCAGACTCAGGCCGTGATCAGAAGACTCTTATTATCCAAGTTGCAACATGCAAATATCTTCTTTGCATTCTGCTTTCTGCAAACAGAGTTGGAAAAAATAAGCAGGGGAAAATGAGGAGGAACAAAAAGCAAAAAAAGCCGCACGATTCATGCTTCACAAAGTCCTGTAGGTTATTACCATGTTTTAAATTGTGAGTTGCAAACACAAGCTGTTCTTAAACAAGAACAAAAAGAAAAAGCAGATGGTTTCTTTTTACATCCTGTGAAACTTTTCCTGAATGTAAGCGTATGTTCCCTTCTCCCCAGCTGGCATTCCCCATGCAAATGATCCATTTTCTGTCATTTTGAGAAAAATTCTTGACTCCCCCACCCTCCATCCCAAATGCCAAAATACCTAGAAATGAGAGCAGGGAGAGAAATCGCAAAAATATTTTTATCCCACATGTCCTTGAGACTCCAAAGACCATACACCTGCATAGAAACACAACTGGCGTAAGGCGGGTGTCACCATGATCTTATTTTTACCTTTGTTTTTTTTATGTGATGTATGTTTATTTCAACAAACATCTTTATCAACGATCAGTTGCTTTTGCTGTGTACGACCCAGTGGAAAGAAAGTGAGATTTGTGGTTATATAGATTTCTGGATTGTATAGATTCTTGGATTCAAATTCCAGCTCAGCAGCTTATTAAATAAATGCATCCTTGAGAAATTTATTTTAAGTGACTTCTTCTCTGTGACTCCGTTTTTTTTTTTTTTTTTTTTTTCACTTACAAAGTGGAGTGAGTCAAATTTGCCTTTTCAGGGAATATTTCGAAGATGAATTTCAGTTTGAGAGACATTGCACAGACTCGTGTTTGCCTCCCTGACATAAATAATAAGAGTGAGTGATAGCACTTTCTTCATAGAATTATTTGAGGAAGAAATAAGACAGTGTATTATTCATACAACATTCTAAGTTCTAAATAAATGGTAGTTATTATTGAGCTATTATTGCTTTATTGGCATTTATTGGTATTATTAACGTGGAAAAGTATATGAGGACCTGAAGAATCTTGAATGTTCTTCAGTTTTACTCATGTATCAGCTCTGTTTTAAAACAATTTCCCACAAATATTCACTGACATTCTGGCTCAGGTGGATAGCAATTGCATTAGCTTCACAACAGATCTTAGCAGTGAAAAGTGGGTCTTCCTAGATATTACTCAAGCTTTCCTTGTGCCTTAAGAGTTTTAGGAAGAGGAAATTCTAATTTTTCTGGTCAGTTTTATTTTATAGCCAAGATGTACTTGGTCTGCGTGCGTGCGTGCCAAGTCGCTTCAGTCCTGTCTGACTCTGTGCGACCCCCTGGACTGTAGCAGCCAAGCTCCTCTGTCCATGGGATTCTCCAGGCAAGAATACTGGAGTGGGTTTCCATGCCCTCCTCCAGGGGATCTTCCCAACCCAGGGCTCGAACTCAAGTCTCTTAAGTCTCCTGCTTTGGCAGATGGGTTCTTTACCACTAGTGCCACCTGGGAAGCCCATACTGGATTTAGTAGTAGGCATTTATCCCAAACTTAGTGACTTAAAAGAAAAAAAAAAAGACATTTAAGTCATGCAGTTTCCGAGGTCAGGTCTCCAGGAACAGCAGAGCTGGGTGGTCCCGGTTTGGAGTCTCTAAGAAAACTGCAGCCAATTGTCACTGGGTCTGTGGTCGTCCAAAGGCTTGACTCGGGTAGGGGTAGGGGTAGGGTCAGAACCTCTGACGTGGTTCACTCAGTCAGCTCTTGGCCTGAACAAGCAGGGGGACACTGAGAGGGGGCGGGGAGAGGGAAGCGAGGACAGAGTCTCCCCCAGCTCACTCTCGGGTGTGGCGTGTGACTGTGTGTGCTCCGTCACTCAGTCGTGTATGACTCTTGGGACCCCGTGGACTGCAGCCCACCAGGCTTCCCTGTCCATGGGATTCTCCAGGCAAGAATGCTGTTGTGGGCTGCCATGCCCTCCTCTGGGGACTGTCCTGGCCCAGGGATAGGCCCGTTCTCTCGTGTCTCTTGTATTGGAAGGACGTGGTCTTTATCACCAGTGGCCCCCGGGAAGCCCACACTACCACCTCCCCGGGCTTCTGTCGCTCACACACCAGACCTGGCATAATGAGGGTGTGAGCGCCCAGACGCTGGGACCCTGCAGACTGGCTGCCACAATACCCAGCCCCGAAACTTATCCTAAACAGGCAAGTGTGGTGGGTGAGGGTGGCTAGCAGTGCCACCTCCCACCGAGGAATTCACAGGCTCTTCATCCACTGAATACCAAGCTTAACTTCACTCCCTTCCAAGAAGCCTTCCTGACAAGACGTATTTCCAATCGTCTCCTTCCTATTCATGCTGACAGCATTTGTTCACACCTCTCTGCTTGCACAATGTCATATTACTCAATTTTTATTTCACAAAAGCTAGTCTAGTCATCATGAGGGCAAATGTGATGTCAAATTTATTTTTGGATTCTTTAAAATTCCTCACATGTGCTAAATACATGGAGTCAGTACAAATTCCACCCCACTCTGTGAGCTTTCCAATGAATAGGCCTGAATGATGAACGTTCCAGGCTGCATTGCCCTAAAGCTCTCGAAGGGCTTCCCTGGTGGCTCAGACGGTGAAGAATCCGCCCAAAATGTGGGAGAGGTGGGTTTAATCCCTGGATTGGGAAGATCCCTAGAGGAGGGCATGGCAGCACAGCAGTATCCTTGCCTGGAGAATCCCATAGACAGAGGAGCCTGGTGGGCTACAGTCCATGGGGTCCCAAGAGTCGGACACGACTGAGCGACTCAGCACAGCACACAGCTCTCTAAAACCCTCAGTCTTTACACTGTAGTTCCATCTTGGCCATTGATGGTTTTGTCGCCAAGTTGCAGCAATGACATTAAAAGACACTTAGTCCTGGGAAGGCAAGTTATGACCCACCTAGACAGCATAGTCAAAAGCAGAGATCTTATTTTGCCAACAAAGGTCCGTCTAGTCAAAGCTATGGTTTTTCCAGCAGTCATGTATGGATGTGAGAGTTGGACTATAAAGAAAGCTAAGCACCGAAGAATTGATGGTTTTGAACTGTGGTGTTGGAGAAGACTCTTGAGAGTCCCTTGAACTGCCAGGAAATCCAACCAGTCCATCCTAAAGGAGATCAGTTGTGAGTGTTCACTGGAAGAACTGATGTTGAGGCTAAAAGTCCAATACACTGGCCACCTGATGTGAAGAGCTGACTCATTGGAAAAGACCCTGATGCTGGGAAAGATTGAGGGTGGGAGGAGAAGGGGATGACAGAGGATGAGATGGTTGGATGGCATCATCAACTCAATGGACATGGGTTTGGGTGGACTCCGGGAGTTGGTGATGGACAGGGAGGCCTGGCGTGCTGCTGCTGGGGTTGCAAAGAGTCGGACACGACTGAGAGACTGAACTGAACTGAACCGTGTCCGACTGGTGGTCCAGTGGTTGAGAACCCATCTTCCAAGGCAGGGGAAGCAGGTTTGACCCCTGGTCGGGGGACTAAGAACCCACGTGCTGCAGAGGGGCTGAGCTCGGGCGCCATAGTCGGAGTGTCGGCGCGCTGCATCAGCGGGCCCCGAGTGCCACGGCTAAGACTTGACACAGCCAAATAAACACGTTTTTGTAAGTGTCTTTGATGGTGAGTCTTGAGCCTAGCAGACCTTTCAGTTAACAAAGACTAGTGTCCCCAGTCAAATTGAAAAGACAGCCCACAGACTGGGAGAAAATACTTGCAGATGATGTGACCGACAAGAGATCGGTCTCCGAAATTTACAAACAGCACATGATGCTTAACAGCCTCAGAGCAAACAAACCAATCAACAAACGGGCAGAAGACCTAAATAGACATTTCTCCAAAGAAGACACACAGCTGGCCAAGAAGCACGTGAGAAGATGTTCAACGTCACCAATGTTAGAGACATGCAACTCAAAACCACACTGAGATATCACCTCACACCAGGTAGAATGGCCATCGTTAAAAGTCCACAAACAATAAATGCTGGAGAAGGTGTGGAGAGAAGGGAATGCTCTTGCTCTGTTGGTGGGAATGTACATTGGTAGAGCCACTGTGGAGGACAGTATGGAAGTTCCTTAAAAAAATAAAAATAGAGCTACCATGTGACCCTGCAGTCCCACCTCGGGCATATATCCACAGGAAAACATGGTCCTAAAGGGTACATACACTCCTGTGCTCATTGCAGCATTGTTTACAACAGCCAAGACACGGGAGCAACCTGAATGCCCATCAACAGAGGAATGGATAAAGAAGATGTGGCGTATATATACACTGGAATATTACTCAGCCATTAGAAAGAATGAAATAATGCCCTTTGCAGCAACATGGATGGGTCTAGAGAGTGTCATACTGAGTGAAGAAAGTCAGAGGAGAAACACTAGATGACATCCCTTATAGACTTGGCTCCCCTGTCCTCACCATTTCCTGGAGTTTGCTCAAACTCATGTCTCTTGAGTCGGCGATGCCATCCAACCATCTCCAGCAAACCAGTTTTTCATTATTAAAGTACATTGATGGGACTTCCCTGGATGTCTAGTGGTTAAGACTTCACTTTCCAACGTAGCAGGTAAGGCTTTGATCCCAACTTCCTGATGTTCAAGCTGGTTTTAGAAAAGGCAGAGGAACCAGAGATCAAATTGCCAACATCCGCTGGATCATCGAAAAAGCAAGAGAGTTCCAGAAAAACATCTATTTCTGCTTTATTGACTATGCCAAAGCCTTTGACTGTGTAGATCACAATAAACTGTGGAAAATTCTGAAAGAGATGGGAATACCAGACCACCTGACCTGCCTCTTAAGAAATCTGTATGCAGGTCAGGAAGCAACAGTTAGAACTGGTCATGGAACAACAGACTGGTTCCAAATAGGAAAAGGAGTACGTCAAAGCTGCATATTGTCACCATGTTTATTTAACTTATATACAGAGTACATCATGAGAAATGCTGGACTGGAAGAAACACAAGCTGGAATCAAGATTGCTGGGAGAAATATCAATAACCTCAGATATGCAGATGACACCACTCTTATGGCAGAAAGTGAAGAGGGGCTAAAAAGCCTCTTGATGAAAGTGAAAGTGGAGAGTGAAAAGGTTGGCTTAAAGCTCAACATTCAGAAAACGAATATCATGGCATCTGGTCCCATCACTATATGGGAAATAGATGGGGAAACAGTGGAAACAGTGTCAGACTTTGTTTTTCTGGGCTCCAAAATCACTACAGATGGTGACTGCAGCCATGAAATTAAAAGACGCTTACTCCTTGAAAGGAAAGTTATGACCAACCTAGATAGCATATTCAAAAGCAGAGACATTACTTTGCCAACAAAGGTTCGCCTAGTCAAGGCTATGGTCTTTCCTGTGGTCATGTATGGATGTGAGACCTGGGCTGTGAAGAAGGCTGAGCGCCGAAGAATTGATGCTTTTGAACTGTGGTGTTGGAGAAGACTCTTGAGAGTCCCTTGGACTGCAAGAAGATCCAACCAGTCCATTCTGAAGGAGATCAATCCTGGAATTTCTTTAGAAGGAATGATGCTAAAGCTGAAACTCCAGTATTTTGGCCACCTCATGCGAAGAGTTGACTCATTGGAGAAGATTCCTCTGATGCTGGGAGGGATTGAGGGCAGGAGGAGAAGGGGACGACAGAGGATGAGATGGCTGGATGGCATCACTGACTCGATGGGTATGAGTCTGGGTGACCTCCGGGAGCTGGTGATGGACAGGGAGGCCTGGCGTGCTGCGGCTCATGGGGTCGCGAAGAGTCAGACACAACTGAGCGACTGATCTGATCTGGGAGCCTAAGCTCCCATATGTCCTGCAACCAAAAATCAGAATGTAAACAGAAGCGGTACTGTAACAAATTCAACAAAGATGTTATAGAGAAAGAGTATGTAGGGAGTTTGCTGGTGATGCAGTCGATATGAATCCATCGGCCAGTGCATGGGCAGAAGTCCCACCCTGGTCCAGGAAGGTCCCACATGTGGAGGAGCAACCAAGCCCACGTGACATGAGTATTGAGCCTGTGGGCTGCAAGCATCGACGCCTGAGTGCCCTAGAGAACCACGCTCTGCGACAAGAGAAGGCCCCACAAGGAGCAGCCTCTTTGCCGCAGCTGGTGAGGGCTGCACGCCTGGAGCCTGCTCCACGAGAGAAGCCACTGCAGCGAGAAGCATGCACGGCAACCAGGGAACAGGCCCCGCTCAGGGAGAGGCCTGCCAGGGACGAGGCCCCGCTCAGAGAGGAGGCCCTGCTCAGGGAGGAGGCCGCTCAGGCAGGAAGCCCAGTCAGGGAGGAGCCCCGCTCAGGGAGGAGCCTGCTCAGGGAGGAGCCCCTGCTCAGGGAGGAGCCCCAGTCAGGGAGGAGCCCCGCTCAGGGAGGAGCCCCTGCTCAGGGAGGAGCCCCAGTCAGGGAGGAGCCCAGTCAGGGAGGAGCCCTGCTCAGGGAGGAGGCCCCGCTCAGGGAGGAGCCCCTGCTCAGGGAGGAGCCTGCTCAGGGAGGAGCCCCTGCTCAGGGAGGAGCCTGCTCAGGGAGGAGCCCCTGCTCAGGGAGGAGGCCGCTCAGGCAGGAGGCCCTGCTCAGGCAGGAAGCCCAGTCAGGGAGGAACCCCGCTCAGGGAGGAGCCTGCTCAGGGAGGAGCCCCTGCTCAGGCAGGAAGCCCACTCAGGGAGGAGCCCCAGTCAGGGAGGAGCCCCGCTCAGGGAGGAAGCCCAGTCAGGGAGGAGCCCAGTCAGGGAGGAGCCCCGCTCAGGGAGGAGGCCCCGCTCAGGGAGGAGGCCTCGCTCAGGGAGGAGCCCCTGCTCAGGGAGGAGCCTGCTCAGGGAGGAGCCCCTGCTCAGGCAGGAAGCCCACTCAGGGAGGAGCCCCAGTCAGGGAGGAGCCCCGCTCAGGGGAGGAGCCCCTGCTCAGGGAGGAGCCTGCTCAGGGAGGAGTCCCTGCTCAGGGAGGAGTCCCTGCTCAGGGAGGCGCCTGCTCAGGGAGGAGCCCCTGCTCAGGCAGGAAGCCCAGTCAGGGAGGAGCCCCAGTCAGGGAGGAGCCCCAGTCAGGGAGGAGCCCAGTCAGGGAGGAGCCCCGCTCAGGGAGGAGCCCCTGCTCAGGGAGGAGCCTGCTCAGGGAGGAGCCCCTGCTCAGGGAGGAGCCTGCTCAGGCAGGAGGCCCTGCTCAGGCAGGAAGCCCAGTCAGGGAGGAGCCCTGCTCAGGGAGGAGCCTGCTCAGGGAGGAGCCCCTGCTCAGGCAGGAAGCCCACTCAGGGAGGAGCCCCAGTCAGGGAGGAGCCCCGCTCAGGGAGGAAGCCCAGTCAGGGAGGAGCCCAGTCAGGGAGGAGCCCCGCTCAGGGAGGAGGCCCCGCTCAGGGAGGAGGCCTCGCTCAGGGAGGAGCCCCTGCTCAGGGAGGAGCCTGCTCAGGGAGGAGCCCCTGCTCAGGCAGGAAGCCCACTCAGGGAGGAGCCCCAGTCAGGGAGGAGCCCCGCTCAGGGAGGAGCCCCTGCTCAGGGAGGAGCCTGCTCAGGGAGGAGTCCCTGCTCAGGGAGGCGCCTGCTCAGGGAGGAGCCCCTGCTCAGGCAGGAAGCCCACTCAGGGAGGAGCCCCAGTCAGGGAGGAGCCCCAGTCAGGGAGGAGCCCAGTCAGGGAGGAGCCCCGCTCAGGGAGGAGCCCCTGCTCAGGGAGGAGCCTGCTCAGGGAGGAGCCCCTGCTCAGGGAGGAGCCTGCTCAGGCAGGAGGCCCTGCTCAGGCAGGAAGCCCAGTCAGGGAGGAGCCCTGCTCAGGGAGGAGCCTGCTCAGGGAGGAGCCCCTGCTCAGGCAGGAAGCCCACTCAGGGAGGAGCCCCAGTCAGGGAGGAGCCCCTGCTCAGGCAGGAAGCCCACTCAGGGAGGAGCCCCAGTCAGGGAGGAGGCCCTGCTCAGGCAGGAAGCCCAGTCAGGGAGGAGCCCAGTCAGGGAGGAGCCCAGTCAGGGAGGAGCCCCGCTCAGGGAGGAGGCCCCGCTCAGGGAGGAGCCCCTGCTCAGGGAGGAGCCTGCTCAGGGAGGAGCCCCAGTCAGGGAGGAGCCCCGCTCAGGGAGGAGGCCCCGCTCAGGGAGGAGCCCCTGCTCAGGGAGGAGCCTGCTCAGGGAGGAGCCCCTGCTCAGGGAGGAGCCTGCTCAGGGAGGAGCCCCTGCTCAGGGAGGAGGCCGCTCAGGCAGGGAGGCCCTGCTCAGGCAGGAAGCCCAGTCAGGGAGGAGCCCCGCTCAGGAAGGAGCCTGCTCAGGGAGGAGCCCCTGCTCAGGCAGGAAGCCCACTCAGGGAGGAGCCCCAGTCAGGGAGGAGGCCCTGCTCAGGGAGGAAGCCCAGTCAGGGAGGAGCCCCAGTCAAGGAGGAGCCCCGCTCAGGGAGGAGGCCCCGCTCAGGGAGGAGGCCTCGCTCAGGGAGGAGCCCCTGCTCAGGGAGGAGCCTGCTCAGGGAGGAGTCCCTGCTCAGGGAGGAGCCTGCTCAGGGAGGAGCCCCTGCTCAGGCAGGAAGCCCACTCAGGGAGGAGCCCCAGTCAGGGAGGAGGCCCCGCTCAGGGAGGAAGCCCAGTCAGGGAGGAGCCCCAGTCAGGGAGGAGCCCCGCTCAGGGAGGAGCCCAGTCAGGGACGAGCCCCACTCAGGGAGGAGCCCCAGTCAGGGAGGAGCCCCGCTCAGGGAGGAGCCCAGTCAGGGAGGAGCCCCACTCAGGGAGGATCCTAGTCAGGGAGGAGCCCCGCTCAGGGAGGAGGCCCCGCTCAGGGAGGAGCCTGCTCAGGGAGGAGTCCCCGCTCAGGGAGGGAGCCCCCGCTCAGGGAGGAGTCCCCGCTCAGGGAGGAGTCCCTGCTCAGGGAGGAGCCTGCTCAGGGAGGAGCCCCAGTCAGGGAGGAGCCCCGCTCAGGGAGGAGCCCAGTCAGGGAGGAGCCCCCCTCAGGGAGGAGGCCCTGCTCAGGGAGGAGTCGCTGCTCAGGGAGGAGCCCAGTCAGGGAGGAGCCCCGCTCAGGGAGGAGCCCAGTCAGGGAGGAGCCCCGCTCAGGGAGGAGCCCAGTCAGGGAGGAGCCCCGCTCAGGGAGGAGCCCAGTCAGGGAGGAGCCCCCCTCAGGGAGGAGGCCCTGCTCAGGGAGGAGTCGCTGCTCAGGGAGGAGCCTGCTCAGGGAGGAGTCCCTGCTCATGGAGGAGTCCCTGCTCAGGGAGGAGCCTGCTCAGGGAGGAGCCCCGCTCAGGGAGGAGCCCAGTCAGGGAGGAGCCCCGCTCACGGAGGAGCCCCAGTCAGGGAGGAGCCCAGTCAGGGAGGAGCCCCGCTCAGGGAGGAGCCCAGTCAGGGAGGAGCCCCACTCAGGGAGGAGGCCCGCTCAGGGAGGAGCCCCTGCTCAGGGAGGAGCCTGCTCAGGGAGGAGTCCCTGCTCATGGAGGAGTCCCTGCTCAGGGAGGAGCCTGCTCAGGGAGGAGCCCCGCTCAGGGAGGAGCCCAGTCAGGGAGGAGCCCCGCTCACGGAGGAGCCCCAGTCAGGGAGGAGCCCAGTCAGGGAGGAGCCCCGCTCAGGGAGGAGGCCCTGCTCACTGCAACCAGAGAAAGCCTGTGCATAGCAATGAAGGTCTTGCAAAGCCAAAAATAATTTAATAAAATAAAATTTAAAATAAATAAATAAAAATAATTATTATTGTATTAATTGTTCCAAAGTTCTAAATAATCAAAGGGTTTTTTTTAGCTTTAACCTCTAAAATATGACTGATATTATCTTTCTACTTTAAGACATATGCTGAGAATTTATCCCTCATTTTGGTCTCAAATCAGTAATTCTACAAGAGGCTAAAGCCAATGTATTTTGAAAAGAAATGATATTATAATAATAATATAACTTTGTGATCAAATATTCATGTTTTTCTAAACATTTACTGTGCTGTTAAGTTAAATAATTTCCATGCATGGACAAAATAAACCACATGTTCAGCCACAGAAGAATTGGTAAATCAAATATCTGGCTATTTCACAGCATTTTCTTTATGTTCAACACTTGCAGTGTTCTGATTCTTGAATTAATCCCTAGAAGAAATTTTTGAATTACAGAGCAAAAATGCTCTCATGACAGGGAAACACACATTCTAATGGTGTAATTATCAGAGTCCAGAATTCACAAATTACATTTTGTAGTGATGTTTAACTTGTTTAACTAACCTTTCTTTTTATAAAAGCTAATTAATCATCCCTGAGTGACAGTGTTCTCTTTGGAAGATCATGTTTAACCACTTGCATTAAAATTCTATAGTCCTTTCTTCTAACACAAGCAATGTGCATATGATTAAGGCACCTACATGAAAAGTCTATGATCTCAAGAGTTGACATGTTGTCTAAACAATTTCTAGAAAATTAGTGTGGAACTTGCTTGATGACCACTTCTTAAATAGTCCCTTAGTTCAACTGTCACAAAATAGTGAAGATCAAGGCAGTATTCTGAAATGCACATTTATTTTTTTTAAAGGGATTCCATCATTACATGGGAAATAGATGGGGAAACAGTGGAAACAGTGTCAGACTTTATTTTTCTGGGCTCCAAAATCACTGCAGATGGTGACTGCAGCCATGAAATTAAAAGACGCTTACTCCTCAGAAGGAAAGTTATGACCAACCTAGATAGCATATTCAAAAGCAGAGACATTACTTTGCTAACAAAGGTTCGCCTAGTCAAGGCTATGGTCTTTCCTGTGGTCATGTATGGATGTGAGAGCTGGACTGTGAAGAAGGCTGAGCACCAAAGAATTGATGCTTTTGAACTGTGGTGTTGGAGAAGACTCTTGAGAGTCCCTTGGACTGCAAGGAGATCCAACCAGTCCATTCTGAAGGAGATCAGCCCTGGGATAGCTTTTCAATATGCTATCTAGGTTGGTCATAACTTTTCTTCCAAGGAGTAAGGAGTAAGCGTCTTTTAATTTCATGGCTGCAGTCACCATCTGCAGTGATTTTGGAGTCCCCCAAAACAAAGTCTGACACTGTTTCCCCCTCTATTTCCCATGAAGTGATGGGGCCAGATGCCATGATCTTTGTAGTAGTAGATGTTATAAGAAAAATAGGATTAAGGAGATGAGATAGAGCGTGGTACTCAGACTTTGAAATGACACACAACGATGCTCAAGGAATGATGCTCAAGCTGAACCTCCAATATTTGGCCACCTCATGCAAAGAGTTGACTCATTGGAGAAGACTCTGATGCTGGGAGGGATTGGGGGCAGGAGGAGAAGGGGACGACAGAGGATGAGATGGCTGGATGGCATCACTGACTCGATGGACGTGAGTCTGAGTGACCTCCAGGAGTTGGTGATGGACAGGGAGGCCTGGCGTGCTGCGATTCATGGGCTCGCAAAGAGTTGGACATGACTGAGTGACTGATCTGATCTGAGTGGATAAAGGACTCCAAGAAACTATTATTGTGCAGCAAGTCCCTGATAGGTATATGATGGCAGAAAGAATGTGACAGGCATGACCAGTAGATTCTTCTCCCATCAGTTCAGTTAAGCATGTATATGTTTTAATTTCATAGTCTTAGAATCTTCTCTTAATGAGTTGGTGTTGTGAACTTACATTGATTATAGATGAGATTCGTTTTGATATGACCTTGATCTACACATCCACCTCTCATGTAGGGAGTAGTTCAGTTCAGTTCAGTCGCTCAGTCATGTCCGACTCTTTGCCACCCCATGAATCGCAGCACACCTGGCCTCCCTGTCCATCACCAACTCCCAGAGTTCACTCAGACTCACGTCCATCAAGTCGGTGATGCCATCCAGCTGTCTCATCCTCTGTAGTCTCCTTCTCCTCCTGCCCCCAATTCCTCCCAGCATCAAGGTCTTTTCCAATGAGTCAACTCTTCACATGAGGTGGCCAAAGTACTGGAGTTTCAGCTTTAGCATCATTCCTTCCAAAGAAATCCCAGGACTGATCTCTTTTAGGATGGACTGGTTGGATCTCCTTGCAGTCCAAGGGACTGTCAAGAGTCTTCTCCAATACCACAGTTGAAAAGCATCAATTCTTCGGTGCTCCAGCTTTCTTTACAGTCCAACTCTCACATCCATACATGACTACAGGAAAGACCATAGCCTTGACTAGACAGACCTTTGTTGGCAAAGTAATGTCTCTGCTTTTCAATATGCTATCTAGGTTGGTCATAACTTTTCTTCCAAGGAGTAAGGAGTAAGCGTCTTTTAATTTCATGGCTGCAGTCACCATCTGCAGTGATTTTGGAATCCCCCAAAATAAAGTCTGACACTGTTTCCACTGTTTCCCCCTCTATTTCCCATGAAGTGATGGGACCAGATGCCATGACCTTTGTAGTAGTAGATGTTATAAGAAAAATAGGATTAAGGAGATGAGATAGAGTGTGGTACTCAGACTTTGAAACGACACACAACGAGCTTCACATCCTGGTGCCTGCCCTCTTGTGTAACCGCCTTGTCTGGAGTTGCCTACGACTTGCGTGTGACTAACATGTCATTGTGCTCTGCAGCCTGTGGGGTCTTAGTCCCTTGCCCGTGTGCGTGCTCAGTCAAGTCCAGTTCTTTGTGACCCCATGGACTGTAGCCTGCCAGGCTCCTCTGTCCATGGAATTTTCAAGGCAAGATACTGAAGTAGGTTGCCATTTCCTATTCCAGGGGATCTTCTCTACCCAGGGACCGAACCTGTGTCTCTTTCATCTCCTGTATTGGCAGGCAGACTCCTTACCATTCCTCTAGTTAATAGAATATAGCAAAGGTGATGAGAGCTCACTTCTGTGATTAGGTTACAAAAGATAGTAACTTTCTCTTTCCTAACAGACTCTTGATTGCTGTCTGTGAGGAAGCCAGCTGCCACAGTGGAGAAGCCCACAAGGAACTGAGGCTGACGTCCAGTCAATACCCAGGGAGAATGCAATGAGTTCGGTCCAACAACCTCCTTGGCATTAAATCTTTCTGGTAGCCAGTGAGGAGGCCTGGAAGTGGATCGTTCCCCAGCTGAGACTTCAGATGAAACCACAGCCCTGGCTGACACAGTGACTGAATCCCCACGTGGGACCCAGCCCAGCCTGCCTGAACCACGGAAACTGCAGAGAAATAAACAGGTGCTGCTGTAAGCAGCTAAAGTTGGAGGCGATTTGCTAAACAGCCAGAGACAACCAGTCCAGACGGTAACCTTTGAAAGAAACCCTTGAAAAACCAGTCCAGAGAGTAACCTTTGAAAGAAACCCTTGAAAAGCACATTCTTGTTTACTAAAATCAAACAGTAAAAATAGCACTGGAGAAAAGGCCATGAAGCAGAATACATGAATTAGGAAGGACAAATGGAAGCCAAAAATACCTGAAAGCTCGGCATTTTGGGTGAGAGGAATAAAGAGTTTATGAATACAAGGAACAGGGCCCAGTACTCTTGTGATTCTTCCACCTGCCTTTGATTCTTCTTTCTTCCATCTCTCAACAAATGAGCTGGTACATAATCAGGTTTTCTGAAGAGCACATTTCTCTGAGTGGCTCACAGATCCCTAAAGTGCGATGTCCCTTTATGGTTGCCATGGGAGAGGCACAGTCAGGGAGCTTGGGATGGGCCTGGACACACTGCCCATCGGATTTTTAAAACGGATATTTAAAATGGATTAAAACGGCTGACCAGCGAGGCCCCACTGTCCAGCACAGGGAGCTCTGCTCAGTGGAATGTGGCAGCTGGACGGGAGGGGAGTTGGGGGGAGTGGGCACGCCTGCACGAGTGGCTGGGTCCCTTCTTGTTCACCTGAAACTAGTACATTGTTGATTGGCCATACCCCAATACAGAGTAAAAAGGTAAATGATTAAAAAAAACGCAGTGTTCCTGATGTGAGTCTATTTAATTAAAAAATGTCACCTATTTTATTAACATTTAAAACACTTCATCCAGAGGTTCATGATTTTTAGGATTTTTCACACCAATTTGAAAAATTGATTGGGACTGATATAATATTGTCAATTTACTGATTCATTCAATAAGGACATGGAAACATTCACCAAAACAATAACATCCTGCCATCGTCATTTTATGGAAGAGAATGATTTTAAAAATAAAGGAAAAATACAAAATAAATGATTATGATTTAAAATTACATGTTATAGTGTTATAGGTTTTCTCATGTTTTTTTCCTCATCCTGCCATGAAACAGTGTAAATTTTTCTATATACGTGGACTTATTTTAGGAACCACTGATTTAGTCTGTACAACTCTATTAGCAACAAGCAGCAGCAATATCCCCAACACCAGATCAGAATAAGATCCGGCTCATAGAAATATCTGATTTATTTTTGCTGCATAAGTATACTCTCATCCTCTTGAATCCTTTCTCCAACCAAGCATGCTCTGCAGAATCCTTTAGCCCATAATTTGCCATCTCAGCCACACAGCCATACTCCTGCAGAGACTCAAATGGATGTCCTGTGTATTTGTTGCTATTTAGTTGCTAAGTCATGTCCACCCTTTGCCACCCTGCCAGGTTCCGTGGTTCATGGGACTTCCCAGGCAAGAATGCTAAAGTGGACGACCATCTCCTCCTCCAGGGGATCTTCCCAGCCAGGGATGGAACCTGGCCTCCTGCATTGGCAGGCGGGTTCTCTGCCACTGAGCCACAGGGGAAGCCCTTCCTGTGAATTAGGGCCTCCCCACAGGTGGGAGAAAATGGCAGCTATCTACTGAAAGTGCTTAAATATTTGAAGATACAGGTATATAAAACCCCAAACTTGGATTTCCCTCTTGGTTCAGTGGTTAAGAATGCAGGGGACATGGGTTCGATCCTGGGTCTGGGAAGATGCCACTTGCTGCAGGGCATTGAAGCCCGCACGCCAGACTCCTGAGCCGGCATGCTCTAGAGCCTGGGGTCACCAGCAAGAGAAGACACCGGCCCCAGAGCCCACACAGGACACCCAGAGCGTGGGCAGCAGCGAAGACCCAGCACAGCCAGAAATAAACAACAAATACTTAAAAAAAAAAAAAAACTTGAAGTTATCCTTCTTTTCATTAAAAACAGATACTTAACTGTGGTAAAAAGTGTTACAGCCAGATAGCTGCAAAGTGAGCTTCAATTATTCAAAAAGATTTAAGAATAACTTAAAAGAACACCAATGTTCTTGAATATAATTCAGGTTTAATAGCATACTATCTTCCACTAAAATGATCTCAGACTCACGCTCTATCCTTTGATGGGCAGAGGTCCACCCAGCATCATTCCCCGATGAAGGAAGGAGAACCTGGCCCAAGTTCTAAGGCAAAATGACCGCTTGTGAGGAGGTGTTTTCAGTAAGTTAAGAACCATCATCTAAGAGGATGAGGGGCCGCAGTGCCGCTGCCGCGCTGTCAGCGCAGAAACTACAGCCTGCGGGGCGCAGACACACCGCCTAAGGTGGCCCGACACGTCCTGAAGCTCGGCGCACGCGGAAGGAGACTGTCAAACTCCCTCATTTGTGCGTGGATCAGAAAGTGGCTTTCCCAAATCTGTGAATTTGGGCTTCCAGGGTGGCCCAGACAGTAAAGAACCCGCCTGCAATGCGGGAGACCGGGGCTCGATCCCTGGGTGGGGAAGAGCCCCTGGAGGAGAGCATGGCACCCCACTCCAGTGCTCTTCCTGGAGAACCCCACAGACAGAGGGGCCTGGGGCCACAGTCTATGGATCACAAAGAGTCAGTACGACTGAGCCACTAACACCTTCCCTTTCAAACCTATGAATTAAGCTGTAGAACTCCGCCAGACTTTTCGTGCCACTCTTGAGTCACAGTGTGTGAATAATTCTCAGGTGTTTGGTTTACACTTTTCCAGCAAGTTCTTCTGCTCAGTCCAAACCTATTAAAGCACGGCTTTCAATTTCCCTGGCTCCTGGATCAGCTGGGGTGACTATTAAAAGTGCAGAATCCTGGGAGGAAGCGTCCTTCCACTGGCTTTTTTAACAAGACTCTTTCCAGTGAGTCCTCAGATTCGATAACCATTTCCTGAAACATGATCGAGTTCCTGATTCACCCCCAGTGACTGTTTTCTGACCCTTGCTAAGCCAGTGGTGAATGCGGGCACGTGGACGCACCTTCTTGCATGACGATGCATTTTCTAGGTTGAGATTGTAGATGCATCATCTGCCAAAAGGGTTACTCTCAACTGTTCAAACGTTGAGGGGGAAGTGAAGTGTGTGCCTGTCCCTTCCCATGCGGGAGTGCGGGTTTGACCCCCAGTGGAGGAGCTGGGACCCACATCCCCTGAAGCCAAAAACCCAGAAACGTAAGACAGAAGCAATATTGTGCAGAATTTAAAACAAGAAGAAACCAATAGAAAGGGTCAGTCTAGGGACTCTACTCTGTCGGCTAAACCATTGTGAGATCGCCTTCGGCCAAATCAGATAAACATGCCCAGGGCACTGTGCTCCATGCCAACAGACTTCTAATGAAGCTAATAAGCTAATGAAGCTAATGCCAGCTTCTAATGAAACTAATGAGCGATTTTGTTTAAAAATTATTTTTATTAAACTTTTAAAAAATAATAATCCTATTTTTAATTTAGCAATGTCCAAATAATGCCATAATAAAAAGGGCAACACAGAGTTCCTTTACAATTATACCCTTTAGGTGAGGAATTTGGGAGAGTGGTTGAAACCCCATTCTTTCTTTCTTCCAAAGAATATAATCAAAGTGCTGTCTCTAAGTGGCTGCTTTACTGCCGGACAGAATATGTCATCTGCCTTTTTTTCTCCAGAAAAGGCTTTCTAGCAAGTGCTCTTGGCGATCTTGACAAAGTCTGGGAGACAAGAATGATGCCCAACCGTAAAGCCGTCTGAAATTCAGCAGCCCAGCCGCATCTGCAGAGGCCCCTGCCGTCCGTCATCGCCCACAGCTAATTAAACAGAGTAGCTTCTCTCCACCCGTCCCATTGATAGTGCTCCACGCTTTGTCTGTAAGCAGGTTTTCCTGTGACTTGTGGTCCACGGGAAGAAAAATCTGTTCACATAAAAGTATTTGAATGTCTTCTCCTCCGTGGCCCCAGAGCAAGCTGAAGCACTTCAAAGCAATGACAACCACCCTGGAGGAGAGCTTTCTGAAATTTGCCTGCAGTAAACGACCTGTCTGAGACGGAAGGCCAGGCGGGCACACCTCACAGGTGTCCCCACAACCTCTCGGGTCCCTGAGCCGGCCCGGGGCAGAGCAGACTCATCTCAAACTACATTTTCAGCACACATCTGACAGTCCAGCATGCTTTTTGGAGGATGCTATAAATGTCAACTCAGAGAGCAAAAAGAGAACCACAGTGTTCAAGACTGGTAAACTTTGGTGAGTGACAGCAAGACTGAACTCTAAAGAAAGCCTTTCAATCCTTGTCCAGAATCAAATGCAGAAATAGCGATGCCCCAAAGTTACGCTCTCTGAGGACCCCCTTCGACAAAAGAGAGTGTCTTCTGGTCAGGAAATGGTCATGCTCGTAAATTTTCTCTCTTGCTCCTTGTGTTTCATATGCTTTTATTGTTCCAACAAAGACCAGAGCAAGCCAGAGGAAATTTAAGTCAGTTACAGGGTCCCAGGATCACACCTGGAAAGACGATATAAAGGTTGGATATGCTCCTTTGCGGTCACAGGAGTTACCTTAGGCTTAGGCCCCCACTAACTGAAAGACACTCACCCCCTCACCCTGCAATAGGGATCAACGGAGTGTTTCCATAATGGGTCTCAACCCTGGTGCACATGTAGAGCTGCCTGAGTTTAAAGAATTATCAAGACGGTCCCCAGATCCCAAGGGTTTCTATTCAGTTATTCTGGAGGCGGACCTAGGCAATAGTTATTTTTATTATTTAAAATAAGTTTTAAATGATTTTTATTAAATGCTGCAGAGTCAGCCTAGATGAGAGGGGAGTTTTGGGGGGAAATGGATACATGTACATGTATATGTAAATGCAACTGTTTATGAATATGTATGGCTGAGTCCCTTTGCCATCCACCTGAAACTATGACATTATTAATCAGTTACACTCCAGTATAAAATAAAAAGTTAAAAAATAAAAGCGCCTTAGAGCAAGTGGTTTCAAGAGCATCAGAACGGGAAGAAAACGAAGCTTTAGCAGGCTTGCTCAGAGACAGCCGGAGATGCACACTACAGGGATGTGTGCACCCACTCACGCCAGCCCAGACGGGGGGCATTTCCTCAGAATGAAAAGAGAGGTTCCAGCTCCTCCACAGACCAGCCTGGGACACGTGAAGTTGAGACATGAAGACTGCTGCTCCTCACATGACCACAGGTGCATGCGAACGAGCAGAGGTCACAGTGGGGCCCGTGTGGACACAGAAGCCAGGTCCATACGAACGAGCAGAGGTCACATGGGGGCCGTGTGGACACAGAAGACAGGTCCATATGAACGAGCAGAGGTCACACGGGGACCGTGTGGACACAGAAGCCGGGTCCATACGAGTGAGCAGAGGTCACACGGGGCCCGTGTGGACACAGAAGCTGGGTCCATATGAATGAGCAGAGGTCACACGGGGACCATGTGGCCACAGAAGCCGGGTCCATACAAATGAGCAGAGGTCACACGGGGACCGTGTGGACACAGAAGCCAGGTCTATACAAATGAGCAGAGGTCAGAGTGGGGACTGTGTGGACACAGAAGCCAGGTCCATATGAACGAGCAGAGGTCACAGTGGGGACCGTGTGGACACAGAAGACAGGCCTGGTCCAAAGGGAGCAGGAGAGGAGCCTCAGGCTGAGACAGCGGGGCCAGGAGGACGTTTCCCAGATGGTCTGGTTCTTCGGGAACTCTACAAAGTGTCCTATTTTTTCAGCGTTGACTCTTCTTTCTTTCAAACACAGGGCCAGCAAGAGAAATGTGTCTCTGGGTCCTGGCATTTGTGGGGCATCTTCTGAGCCCCAGACCCCCTGGGGGTAAACAAATCCCTCCTGAGAAGCTTTCTCTCTGATCAGTTCATCAACGCCTCTTTCTCAAGCATCTGCCCTAAACATAAAACTCTGACACGTTGCCTAAAACTCCATCAATCAGATATGCATTTGGATAGAAGAAAAAGTTTTTACCTTGACAGTCCTCTCATGCTTCATTAGGATTCACACTGAGGGACACAGAGACTGTGAGATGATGCTAAGAAAGGACATGTTATTTTGCCACTGAAGGATCTCTAGGAGGGGGCAGCTGGGAAGTCTGGAGGCAGCAGGGGGATCGGAGGGGACCTGGCTGGTACCTAGAGACAGCGGTAGACGTGGCCTCAAGAAATGGAATAATCTCTGCTATAGTCCCAGCCATCAGCGATTCCAGCCCCCAGGGCGGGGAACAGCGCCTGTGAGCTGGTGGGCAGAAGGCTGCAGCCACGCCCTGGTCAGCCCTGAGGAGAAGTGTCGGCTTCTGGCTCCAGACGGACATAGGCATGTAAGAAGGATGCTTTGTGAACCCAGACTCAAGCATCTTCTGTATACAGAAAAGCACTAAATTCCTTAACTTGAGATATCTGGTTTTAGTTCACAAAAATACTTTTGATGCCCAGACTACTGCACTTTGTTACAAACTTCTGTACAACCTGACCCCCGATGCCGACCCCACGCCCCGCCCCGGGCCATCTCCTCAGGGCAGTTCTTTCTGAGTACCTTGAGATGCTGTCTCCTGGGCTGGAACTCCTAACCATCCCCACCAAATAAAACATAACTCTCAACTTCTAAGTTGCAACTCTTCTTTAAAGTCAACAGCATTAACAGAAAGGAAGCCAGGAATAATAACAACATTGGGCTACATAAATAAACCTAAACATGTCCCTGCCTTCCTGGAATTTACATTTTTGTGGAGGAAACAGACCACGTACAAATAAATAAATAAAACGTCCAGCGTGTGTGAGGGAAGAGGAAGGTGATGTCCTGTGCAGTGGCGTGGAGGCAGGGCCCCGGAGTCCCTGCAGAGACACCATCCTTGACCCTGAGGGAGACAGGAAGGTGATGCACACTTTGCGATGGACGAATCGCATCTGATACAACGGGAAAAGCTCACCCCGCACTGAAATGGCCGAGTCCCTGCAGTTGGGACTCCTACGGAAAATTATTCATCCCCTACCTTGGCTGTAGGGGCCAATGGTGGGAGCTGGAGGCTAGTGCAACCATCTCAGCCGCAGAGAACATCTCCAAAACCAAATCAGGTTTTTGCCGGGAGAATGTGGGGAAATGCAGATTAGGGAGGTGAAGAGGATACCAGACTCAGCTTACCCACCTTCCATTAAACAGGACAATTAATGCCTGCCTTCGGCCACTGCCTGGAGCTAAGAGTTGAAAGGACTGTTACCTTCTCCACCAAGCCCATCTTCAAAGAAATTTCTCCACTCTTGTGTCCCAGGGGTCCAGGGGTTGAGGAAGTCAGGATAGTAAAAAGAGAATGATGGCTTTTACTGTGTTAACAGCCAGCAAATGTGTGAGTTATGGGCAACAATTAAGTCCTAATTGGCCATAATGTAAACCTCTTCTGAATGGATGTGGTAAATATTGAAACAAATGAGCTGCTGTTTTTCAGACCTGATGGCAGTCAGTCAGAATGAAAAGCTAATTTCAGCCTTGGAGGCGAACTCTGTATTTTAATCAAGTGTGACAGAGTGGGAACAATAAATTGGCATTTAAGGTGAGGGGCTATTTACTTTCCTGTTGCAATGCTGATGACAAGTTGCACTGCCCCTTTGCAAAATGAAAGCAAGCTCCGGCTTTGATTCAGAGCAAGAGAGAACACCTGGGGAACTGGCCAGAGGTGGTGGAATTCAAAGATAGCTGAGTGAGGAGGGCAAATGATCCATCTGCCTTCCCGGACATCCTGCCCAGGTGGGGGCCATCATGCTGATACCGAGCAGGACCTCACCCACCCTGTCCTCAGCCTGTCTTTCCTCTCTGGAAAAACGAGCGGAGGAGTAAGTTCAATCAGAGAAGTCAGAAAATACAGAACCAGAGAACAGTCAAAGGAGACCAAGTAACAACACGGTCATTGAGCCTTTAGTTCCTTCTCGGTGGCTACAGTGTTCCGAGCCCCGTCCCGTGAGCTGTCTTAGACGCTGAATACCAGGTGGGAGAAGGTAACTGCATGACGAGACTGTACCATGACGGAAGTGGCACAGTTCCGAGAACTGACCTCCAGGAAATGGAACAAAGCGGCCCTGAAACTGGACTAACCGGAACCGAAACCGTCAAGAGGACGCCGGTCAGACCACCGGTGCCTGTTTTCAAGATGACCGTCAGAGCTGACCGCTGCTTCCGCGGGTAGCCGCCTCCTTCGCTCCGTGTGGAACAGATGTTGCCCACTGATTGTCAGAGGTGGAGGGGCGAGGGGGCATGTGTCAGCCTTCGGACTGGTGTCCACCCCCCACCCTAGCTGCTGGCATCCAAAATAAATCAACTTTCCTTTCCACCAGGCTGGGCCTCTTCAGTGGCTTCTGAGTGGTGGGCAGCTGGATCCCACTTGCAGCTGCAAGGCTATTTGGTTGTCATCCGTAATCAAAAGTTTATGTTGAGAATAAAGGTGTGTTGCCCCTGTGCGCACTGTTCACCATCCCACAACCCAACCTTAAAATCTACATATTAAGGATCTAGAATAGTAGTTTAGTAATTAATTTGTTCAAGAATTATTAGTGAGGTGCCAGTTATACCTAAAGCCTTGTTCTAGGCACGAGGGAATCATCAGCAGACAAAACATATAGAGTCCCTTCTGCTGAGTAACCTACAGTCTACTGAAAATAGTAACAACTGGGCTTCCCTGATGGTCCAGTGGTAAAGAATCCACCTGCCAATGCAGGGGCACAGGTTCGATCCCTGGTCCAGGAAGATCCCACACGCCACAGAGCAGCCAAGCCCAGGCACCACGGCTGCTGAGCCTGCTGTCCAGAGCCAGGAGCCACAAGGACTGAGGCCACGTGCTGCAGCTTCTGAAGCCCACACACCCTGCAGCCCGTGTTCCACAGCAAGGGAAGCCACAGAAAAGAGAAGCCCATGTGAGGCAACTAGAGAAAAGCCCTGCTCACAGCTGCTAGAGAAACTGCACAGGGCAACAGAGACCCAGAGCAGCCAAAATAAAGACACAGAGTTATAAACAAAGACACAAAATGACAACAGCTAATGCCTCGAGCCTGACTCAGGAAGGCTGCATCCTTCTAGAGTGTTCTTTGTGCCACTTCACTGTCTCCAGTTCATGGATGAGAAGCCTGGTGCACAGAGGCTGAGCAAGGAGTCCCACGTCACCAGCCCTGGCTCCTGGGACCAAGCCAGGGAGCCCAGGCTGCGTCCCCGTCCAGCTTCCAGTCTAGCGGGAAAGGCAGCATTAAAGGAGGGATTCCAGGCGTCACCACTTTCACCGCTGCACAGGAACTGCGCGGGATGGGGGTGGGGGGAGGACCTAACCCAGCTCCAGTGTTTCTATCACAGCTTCGCAGGCATTTGCCTCTGTTTGCCCAGCTCACGTGTCTGGCTGATTTGAGGACAACAGCTGGTTCTGTCCTTTAGAAGACCCGGCGTCTGGGATTCAAAGTTCCCTTCTCCGTCTTCATTGTAGCCTTCCTCGCCTCAAGCCGGCGGGGCTGAGCATGGGAGGGTGAGGTGGACATTTTCGAACACATTAAACTTCCTGAGCCACACAATGTACATAATTTATACCTGTAATGTTCTGAAGATTTCATATCTTCTGTGAGTCCCTCCATATAAATTATGTATGTGTTTTAATATTTCAATAAAGCCAGTAGGTTCATGTTGCTCTGAATAGCTCATTCTAATGCTCAAGAAAGAAAATCAGCTTGTAAAATATTTGCTTTATTAATCTGAACATATTGAGGGGATTTTCTTAATTGTTCAGGGTTTAAGGGTATGATTTAAAAAATCAAAAGAAAAACTCTTTCAGTCCCTGAAGCCTTAGGAACTTTACCGGATGACCCGGGGCTGTGTCCCGGAATAACCCCTGCTCTGATTCTCCCGCAGTGAGAGAGGCAGAGAGCCCTTCTAAAGGCTTCCTCGGCGCAGCGGACAGACTCCTGGGCAGGGGCGGGGCGGGAAGCAGGGGCCGAGGGGCGGAAGCACAGACCGCCACGTGTAGGACAGACAGCCAGTGGGGTTTGCAGTGTCACTCAGGGGACCGCAGGAGGCGCTGTGACAACCTGGAGAGGCGCGGGAGGCCGGGAGGTGGGAGAGGGGCTGAGGACGAGGGACATGTGGACCCTACGGCCTATCCATGCTCATGCGCGGCAGAGATGAAACCGGTATTGCAAAGCAGCTATCCTTCAATTAAAGTTAAATAAAGCTTTAAAAAATGTTTACTTCCTAAGTAAGCTTAGCTAACCACCTGACAAAGGAAGGGTAAGCTTTCTCACTTTAGTGGAGACAGTAAGGACACGGTTGAAACTCCAAGTTTCAGACCACATTCTTCAAAGATGAAGAATCTTTCATCTTTGGTTGGTGATCGTTTAAGCTCCGCCCAGAGTTTAAGCGCAGAGTCTGAGTCCGTTTGGTCACATCATCAACATATTTAGCAACTTATTCATCTCCTCTTGTCTCAATTTCCTAAGCTGTAAGTGGGGGTAATAATTGCACCCATGTCATTAAGCTAATATCAAAGCTCAACTAGTCAACACAAAACACCTGGACAGCGCTTGCCACGCAGCAAGTATAAGCTGCCGGGTGGTCTGTTGTTATATATTCATTTCACACAAATTATTGAATCCCCACTGTACTCTTTTCCACCTGTGAGGAACACAACAACAGATGAGACAAGACCTCCATCCATCACTACACCTTCTTGTAGGGAAATGGACAGCAAATAAACAAGATAAATTTCGGCTTCCTTTAACCATTATGATGAAAGTAGAAAGGCCTGATGGGAGAGGATGCCTCCTGAGGTTCCCTCAGCTCAGGGGGGAGCAGAGACGCCTCCCTCTGCAGGCGACATTGGAGGTGGCCCTTGAACAAAGAAGGATCTGGCCAGGGGAAGAGTCAGAAGCATGGTCAGCATAGAGAGGGAAACCAGTCCAGCATTCTTGCCGGAACACGTCAGCTTGTTAAGGGGCAAGAAGGCTGCTGAGCCTGGGGAGACGGAGCAGAGCCGAGGTCCCAGGTGAGCGGGACCACGCCCAGCCACGCACACAGAGGACACGCTGGCTCGCTGTCCACCGCAGTGGGACCCACACTGCTCCTCCAGCGAGGAAATGCAAAGAAACGGGCTGGGACTAAAAACACCTGCCTGCAAGCAAAGTTGGGCAAATTCTGGACAAAAGATACGAAGAGGCCACAAGAGCCCGACTGCCATTTTGAGGAGGCTGGAGCCAAGCAGGGTTCTGCGCATGCCCCCTGCACACGCACCTCCTAAGCCACCCCGCCCTCCGTCCCGGACAACCCTCCCCCGCCGCCACCCTGCGTAAGGAGTAAGTTCGCCCGTCCTCCCAGGAAGCAAACGAGGGGGCCTGCTGCTTGCTCTCCTCCCGCTGCTGCAGGGGGAGCCCCAATAAAGCCTTACCTGAATTTCTTGTCTGGCCTCTCATCAATGTCTATTGATTATGGAGGCCAAGAACCCCGATTAGTAACAATATTGGAAATCATAGGAGCTTGGAAATAGCATCCTTTAAGCTGTCTCCTGGGCTTCCCAGGTGGCTCAGTGGTCAAGAATCTGCCTGTCAGTACAGGAGACCTGGGTGTGATCCCTGGGTTGGAAAGATCCCCTGGAGTAGGAAATGGCAACCCACTCCAGTATTCTTGCCTGGGGAATCCCACGGACAGAGGAGGCTGGCGGGCCGCAGTCCATGGGGTCGCACGAGAGTCAGACACAGTGATTAAACAACAAACCTGTATCTTAAAAGACGCCCCTGACTAGTTTGGAACCACATGTCCAGTGAGCAGTGAACACGTCTTTCCCAGAAACCGAGGAGAAAAGGGGGGGGGGGGGATTTACTGCTGCTGCTGCTACTGCTGCTGCTGCTGCTAAGTCGCTTCAGTCGTGTCCGACTCTGTGTGACCCCATAGACGGCAGCCCACCAGGCTCCCTCGTCCCTGGGATTCTCCAGGCAAGAACATTGGAGTGGGTTGCCATTGCCTTCTCCATTGTGTGAAAGTGAAAAGTGAAAGTGAAGTTGCTCAGTCACGTCCGACTCGTAGCGACCCCATGGACTGCAGCCTTCCAGGCTCCTCCATCCATGGGATTTTCTAGGCAAGAGTACTGGAGTGGCTTGCCATTGCCTTCTCTGGGATTTATTGGGAATGTGAATTTCACAGGTGTCAGAGCTGGAGGAGACCTCGCAGGAAGAAGCCCAGCAGCCTCTCTTCATAGAAAGGGGAACACACGTCTCCCCATACATCAAGCTCAGACTTGAGAGAAACATCGATTGCTTTTCAGAGCAGGTGCTGAAAAAATTCAAGATGAGGCTTGAGCACACAAGCTGCACCTGTGCTTCAGAAACAAGACCCTTACGGGCTCTTTATGACCCACAGACACTTCAGCGCTTCTCCCTGAGTCTCCCTGAAATAATCCTCCAGCCCGTCATCCTGCTCACTGGTGGGCAGGGGCTGCAGACACAGGCCACAAGCAGGGACCCACCTGAGGGCAGGCAGGGGAAGGAAAGACAAATACATCCCGGAAACGTGTCCCCAGATGAGGTCT
Source organism: Tragelaphus eurycerus (assembly GCA_935064755.1). Classification (NCBI taxonomy): domain Eukaryota; kingdom Metazoa; phylum Chordata; class Mammalia; order Artiodactyla; family Bovidae; genus Tragelaphus; species Tragelaphus eurycerus. Next base: position 571,142 of record CAKXYN010000019.1, on the reverse strand, counting down.
GGGCACAAGGTCCCCACCATCAGACGTGCACGAGTGTTCCGGCCACCCTTGGTCAGGGGGTCCTGACATCAGGTCTCCAGACAGAAAAGACATGGTCTTCAGGAGAGGAGAAAAGGAAAGTGCACCCCGCACTCTGCCACAGTGCACCTCAGAAACGCAGCACGGCAGATGGGCCCTAAAGAGCCGAGTGTCGGTGCCCGAGGCACGTCTTAATTTGTTATGTGGCTCCATTTGTCTCTTTCTCTAATGGTTCACTTAGCCAAACTCCGGACCAGAAAAAGATCAATCTTATAAGATGCCCAAACTCTTTGGGAAATAAAAAATGTTGGATTAAGTTGGTTAGAAATTAGTTGAGGATGGATTTTACTACTTAATTTACACTGTCTGGAAGACCACATAAATCCATGGCTGGAGTCCCCAGGAGGCAAATTAAGTACCCGGATGCTGCTGCTGCTGCTGCTGCTGCTGCTAAGTCGCTTCAGTCGTGTCCGACTCTGTGCGACCCCATAGACGGCAGCCCACCAGGCTCCCCTGTCCCTGGGATTCTCCAGGCAAGAACACTGGAGTGGATTGCCATTTCCTTCTCCAATGCATGAAAGTGAAAAGTGAAAGTGAAGTCACTCAGTCGTGTCCTGACTCTTAGTGACCCCATGGACTGCGGCCCACCAGGGTCCTCTGTCCATGGGATTTTCCAGGCGAGAGTACTGGGGTGGGGTGCCATTGCCTTCCCCGTAGTACCCGGATGAGGCACCAGCAATATCAGAAGCATTCATGTGGGGAGTGGGGAATAAGAAATGGGTTTTTTACATATTAAAAATCCAAATAATAATTGTGGGAAAACAGAACTTTTGTAGGACATTCATTCATATGTGCATTACTTAGATTATTTTGAATTTCGCATGAAGTAGGAATTTAGGTCATCTCCCTAATAGTAAGGACATTTAAAAGTCTTGGTCTTAGGCTCTTATAGGGAGACCATGAGATGATAGGTGTAAAGTGCCTTGGTTTATTCCAAAGACCTCAGATGTTAGTGATTGCTTGTCCAAGCTCAGCACAGCATCACCCAACGCTTTAGATGCATTTTCAGGTTATAGATTTAAAAGAGCTTTGGAAGCCATTATTTCATTTGATTTTCACAATAAGTCTATAAGGTGGTGTAGACCAAAATGCTCTGACAATTGTTGGGTTTCTAATGACACATCAGAGTCACTTTAAAAACACAAACTTTCTCCTTCACTGTAGATTTTTTAAAAGGTGGGCTCGCAGGAAGGAGCCCACCGCCTGAGTGGAGAGCCCCCCACCCTCTGCAGCCAGAGAGGAGCCCAAGCGGCAGGGCAGACCCAGCACAGCCAGAAATAAGTGAATATATATATACAGTTTAAAGGGGGAATTGTAGGGAGGAGGACCTTGTAAGTCCACTTACAGCTAATATAAATGATGAGACAAACATTATGAACACTTTGCCTACAGCATAGTTTTATGACACATTTTCTCTAAAATTGTTACTCTAGAGTTAACACAGTCTTGGGGATGAAGGTGGGTGTCCTAAAGTTAAGAAAGTCTGTATAGTCCAAGCGTTTGATGGCTCTGGAAAGATTTGTCTTCTTTCCATTGAATTTGAGAAAACATGGGGAGATTATCTGACTTACAAAAAGGAACTGATCATTATCAAATCTAATTTTACCTGGAACCATTGCCCCATATTTCATTCATGACTTTTAAATATTCTGTGTCCTTCTTTGTCTTGTTTATAAAGAAAAATGCTGCACATTATAGCACCTGAATAAGAAGGTATTTTTAGGTTCATAGGATTGTTTCTTTTCTTTGCCAAATCCCTTGCCTAACGTATGATTCCTTTCATCAAGGCTGGGCCAGAAGAGATAGAGAATGCAGTTGGGGGAAGATAGAAATAGAGATCTATTTCACATTTCCCTTCTGAAAAAGGAGACTTAACTTTCTGATTTCACACTAGGAGACAAAAACATTTACGAACCTCATTACACAGACAGGTTTAGGTGATTTGCCCCAAATCCCACAGCCAGAAAATTAACGTGAGGGGATATGAAATCTGTCCCTTCAACTTCGAGAGATTTCAGCCATGCTACACCAGGAAATAGACAGTCCCCTTTAAGTTGAAGAGAAATGTTCACTTTTTACAAGTTGACATGATCTTGACACTTATCTTAAAAATCACAGAATAGAACCAAAAGAGAAAGCTCCCCACCTCATGTGTCACTCATTTCACTTTTATTATGTTAAAATGTCACCATTCTTTACCCTCCTTTGTCAAGGCTGCTCCTCCCCAAAGCATCTTCATTCAGGAATTTCAGATCAGATCAGATCAGTCGCTCAGTCGTGTCTGACTATTTGCGACCCCATGAACCGCAGCATGCCAGGCCTCCCTGTCCATCACCAACTCCTGGAGTCCACCCAAACTGATGACTATTGAGTCGGTGATGCCATCCAACCATCTCACCCTCTGTCATCCCCTTCTCCTTCTGCCCTCAATCTTTCCCAGCATCAGGTTCTCTTCCAATGAGTCAACTCTTCCCATCAGGCAGCCAAAGTACTGGAGTTTCAGCTTCAACATAAGTCCCTCCAATGAACACCCAGGACTAATCTCCTTCAGAATGGACTAGTTGGATCTCCTTGCAGTCCAAGGGACTCTCGAGTCTTCTCCAACACCACAGTTCAAAAGCATCAATTCTTTGGCGCTCAGCTTTCTTTATAGTCCAACTCTCACATCCATATGTGACCATTCAGGAATTTACAGGTTCTTTTTTTTTTTTTCATTCATTCAAACAAATGTATAAATGCTGACAAAAAACCACATGCTCTTCTGGAAGCGGGAGCTGAAGCACTGAGACTGACGATGCCCCTGCTCCTAGAGCCTAAATTCTGCCGTGAGAAGAGAGAGAAGCATGAGGCATTCGAGAGAGGAAGGAGCCAGCACGGCCTTGGACAGAGACCACGTGGCTCAAAGGATCTAAGGATGCTGCTTTCTCGGAGCAGGAAAGCCCTTGAGGGTAAGCATTTCCTGTTTCCCTGCTTCCTCCGCTTGCGGATCTCTTTCTGTCTCTGTCTTCAGAGCGCCCTTTGTGGGTCACAGCCTTGTCCTGGTGAAGGGTTTGCGAAACTCAGTGAAGTTATGAGCCACACCGTGCAGGGCCACCCAAGATGGACGGGTCATAATGGAACGTTCTGACAAAACATGGTCCACTGGAGGAGGAAACGGCAACCCACTCCAGTACCCTTGCCTGGAGAGTCCCATGGACAGAGGAGCCTGGCGGGCTACAGTCCATGGGGTCGCAAAAAAGTCAGACACGACTTACTGACTAACAAACAGTAGTGACAAAACACATCACGGGGGTGCGTGATGCACAAGCCTCCAACCACAGTGGCTTCCGTTACTATAATCGACGCTCTTTTAATCAGTCTCCACTTAAGGAATTTGACAGCCTCCTCCGCTCCAGTAAAGCATCGTGACGGATGCTGACTAGTCCCTGGGTCTCTTGTTTGCCACACACCTGTGCTTCCAATGGGTAAATTCTACACCAACCAAGATCAGTTTTAACTGCTGATGCTATTTGTTCCTCTTGTTGAAAGAATATAGATGCTACATAAATTGGTGAATATTAGTGAAAAATAATTTTTCAATGAAAATTGAGTTGAAATATTTGGAAACTGGAAAGGGAATTGAAATAGGCTTGAGTGAAAAAAATCACATAAAATGGAAAATTCCTTAAAATATCTCAAAATAGTCTACATACATTGCTTGACAATTTCCTTTCTAATTTCCTCTTAATTAAATAAAGTAACTGAGAAATATTAGTATGTGTTAAGGGTACAGTTGACGTAAGAAAGATACAGAACTCAAATACTCAAAGAGGAAGTCCTTTCTCAAATAATATTAGCAAATGAATGGAAACATATGTTTTCATTTAAAATAAATTCTACTATGTAAGTTATTATTTCCATGTAACAGATATAAACGTAGCAGGTAGAATAAGAGTCACCCCAAAATATCCATGTCCTGATTGCCAGAGCGCATGGACCTTGCATGACAAGGGTCAGCACTGAGCATTAAGGTGCAAACCAGGCGACCTGCAGGAGAGACGACCCCCAGGTTACCCAGGTGGCCTAATGTCATCACAAGCCTCCTTAAAAGTGGAAGAGGAAGGCAGAAGAGGAGGTCAGGGTGAAGAAACGGAATGATTCACCTGGGGACTTCCCTGGTGGTCCAGTGGCTACGACTCCTCCCAACGCAGAGGACCTGGGCGCAGGGACTCCATCCCGCGCGTTGCCGCTCAGGTCACGCGCATTGCAGCTGAGCTCACGCCCGGCGACTAAGGGCCCTGCATTCCACAGCGGAGATCCTGAGGGCGCAACCAAGACTCTGCCAGAATAAATAAAGCCAAATAAATATAGAGAGATTTTAAAAACATTTACAATGAAAACCAAAAATGTAACAGTACTACAATTAAACATAGGAGCCTGGTAGGCTGCAGTCCATGGGGTTGCTAAGAGTCAGACACGACTGAGCGACTTCACTTTCATTCTTCACTTTTATGCACTGGAGAGGAAATGGCAACCCACTCCAGTGTTCTTGCCTTGAGAATCCCAGGGACGGGGGAGCCTCATGGGCTGCCGTCTATGGGGTCGCACAGAGTTGGACACGACTGAAGCAACTTAGCAGCCTCAGCAGCAGAACTGTATATATTTAATAAAGATTCAACCAGCAGTTGCTGGCTTTGAAGATAGAAAAAGAACCAAGAGGCAAGGAATTCTTGTCTGATGGGCTGATTCTAGAAGATGAGAGAGCTAGGGAAGTGATTGTCCTCTTGAGTTTTGCCTAAGACCTATGTCAGACTTCTGAACTACAGAACTGTCAGACAATAAATGGTTGCTGTTTTCAGAAACCAAGTTTGTGGCCATTTGTTAAAGCAGCAACAAGAAACTAATACAGGAGCACTAAGGCCTGGAAAGTTTAAAGACTTGCCTCAGGTTAAGTGATAAACCCAGCCTTGTAACTTTAATACAGGATTCTTTCTACTATTGTCCACCTCCGTGTTAAAGAAAAAACAAAAAGGAAAAGTTACACTTCTTAAAATGCCAAAACACATAATTGATAGCTAAGCAGCCCCTATTTTATGGCTGTTACTTTGGTTTTAAACTACCACTTCCTAAATGTTTATAATGTGTAAAGTTCTTTAAAGGTCATTGCATACAGAGTTACTTTCAATCCAGAACTCAATCTGTAATGCACAAATACTGTTCTCTGGTGAGGAATAAAGCGCAAAGGGTTTCAGAACTCCCCTAAAGCTAGAGATGGCCCGCAAAAAAATAGAGCTGATGTTTAAGCTCAGGTCAGCCTAACTCAGAAACTTGGGAAATGAAGCGCTTTGGCCACTCTGCTTACTCCGCCTCCCTCATCCCATCCTTCCCCACCCTTTCCTGGTGGCCCAGTGGTTCAGAATCTGCCCACCAATGCAGAAGACACGGGTTCGATCCCTGGTGCGGAGGGATCCCGTGTGAGGTGGCACAGTTAAGCCTGTGTGCCTAGAGCCTGTGATCTGCAGCAAGAGACGTCACCACAACGAGGAGCCCACAAACAGCAAGCAGAGGACGCCCTTGTGCAGCAGCAAAGACCCAAGGCAGTCAAAAAAAAAAAAAAAAGACCAGAACATCATGAAACTTCCTGGAGCCATAATGCTCTCTACTTTAGTGAACGTCTCGCAGTGTGAACAGCCCCTAGCAGAAACCTGAAAGGCCTCCTTGGAGGGATCCAGAATTCAGATGCAGGTGAGAAAACAAGGTTAGATAAAGCATCACATTGACAGAGAGGCCTCCCTTCCTAGAACTGAAAGCTGAGAGCTTCATTTTGAAATGCAGTGTCTCCTGCTCAATTCCAAGTAAATGACTTTCTTACATCCTCTTAAAGAAACGGGAAATATTGAGTGAATTCAGCTAAGAGCTAGCACAGAGTATAAGCTATCTGCCTCATGCCGCTATGCCTATGCATGGTACCCTTCAATCACTGAAGTCTCCAAAGCACCTCCCCCACTTTAAATTCCTTTTTATCCTCAGTTCTGCTTATTCCCTTAGATCTCGCAAGCCTTCTTACAAGACTGAATACATTATTCGCTTGTAATATGGTATTTAAATGCCCTCTGTTTGATTTTTTTCCTGCTAATCTTAACCTCCTCTCCTGAAGCATCACCTTTGCATTTCCTAGATACGGCCTAAATCTAACAGGGAGAATTTTAATTCCCATCATTCCAGAGAAGAACAATACTTTTTAGAACCCTAATTTTAGTTAGAGAATTTGAAACAAAGGTCCCTGAGCATAGCACCTTCTTTCCAAGTTGAAAACAATGGAATTTGTTTTATTAATATTTAATATTTACTTTGCACCAGCCAAGTAGACAATTCTGCATTAACTTCCACTGATATACACTGCACCCTCCTGGGGGCTCCCAATCTAGGGATCAGATTTTCTCCCGTGTCCATTCAATACCACAGTTGGCACACAGCCTTGAATTAACACCAAAATCCACCCAAAGGGGCCAAATCCTTTCCTCTCCACCGAAAAAGGTGTTTTTTTTTTCTTTAAAAAAAAAAAAAAAAGACAGGTGAGGAAATGAAATAAAGGTTGTGAAATAAGTTACATAAGGAAAACAATTTCCTTTTTTCTAAGTTAAATGGTCTTCAACCCAGAAAACACACATGTGTTTTAGAACCGGAGTTTCAGTCTTTCCACCAGTGGGGCCTTTTTATCTGTACCAGTATTTCTTCTGCTTACCCTATCCTCTCCAGCCATCACTGTGGGGAAGACATCTATTTTCTTTAACACTTTGCCAATCTGTGTTTGCAGCATCAATGCAAATACTTGTCTACCGGTTGTTTTTTCCGCTCCTGTCTCCCTGTGGCACTCTTAACCACCCTCTAGTCACGTCTCTTTGTGGGAGGAAAGCCCGGATGTCCAGAGGCTCATCACCGGGGGTGTCATCAATGCTGCAGAGCAGGTTCCCCCCACCCATGTCACATTCGGGAGCCCATCAGCCATTAAGCTACACATTTTGACCTGTTCTCTTATGTTAAATCCTTCTTGTTTCCGAAAGCCATTTTCACTGACATGGGCGATACTATTTTTATTACTTGTAATTTCCAGGGCTAGAAAATCCTAGGTTGAAAAGAGCTCAAGAATCTGCTGTCAGCCACTCCCTCTTCACGTGGTGCTGGTGTTTGGTTGCTAAGTTGTGTCCAGGTCTTTGCGACTCTGTGGACTGAACCCGCCAGGCCACTATCCACGGGATTCTCCAGGCAATAATACTAGGGTGGGTAGCCGTTTCCTTCTCCTGGGGATCTTTCTGACCTGGGGATCCAACCCTGTCTCCTGCACTGACGGCAGACTCATTACTACTGAGCCCCAAGGTGGCTCCCCATCCACCCACTTCATTCACAAACTAGAAACCGGAGCGACAGTGATTCCATCTTTCCATTCTTTCTCCCTTCACTTCAGCTTCTTGTCCCCCCGCCCCCACCTGGCTCATTTCCTCTCTTCCTTCCTTTCATTCTAGAAACATGTGTTGAGTGACTTCTTTATTTGTCCCAAGCACGGTCCCAGGTGCTGAAGATAATAGCCATGTTCAAGGCAGACAGTCCCCTGTCCTCACAGGGCTTATGTTCTGGTGGAAAACATGAACATAAAGCAGCAAATTAAGTGTTCATTTGCAGCAGTGATCAGTGTCGCCAGGGACGAGAGAGCATGACCTCAAATAACAAGTGACAAAGGGGCGTTGGGGCCACCAATCCAGGCACATGACTCATCTGCAGTAAACCTCTCACAACGATCGTTCATTCTAATCCAGAAACGGCGCTGCTGGGAGCATGTGCTACAGGAATAGCAACGTGCTTCAAGTGCGTGTTGACTAGGGCAGTATTTACATGCTAGTGAGCAGAGCTGTGAGTGCCCTTCTTGAACAACGGCGTTAGGTTAAGTGAAATATGGCACGGCCACAAGTGAGCAAGCGCTTGTTCAGAATCGTGCCACAGAAGGACACTCATTGGTCTGGGGAAATGCTATCGGTATTAAATGGAGAAAGAGAAAGGCTGGGGATTTCCCTCATGGTCCACCGGTTAAAACTCGCCTTCCAATTCGGGAGACGCAGGTCCAATGCCTGGTCAGGGAGCCAAGATCCCACGGGTCTCACAGCCAAAAACCAAAACATAGAAAAAGAGCAACACTGTAACCAGTTCAAAAAAAATTTTAAAAAGGGGTCTCCATCAAAAAATATTTTGAAAAAAAAAAAAAGGCTATACCTATTATACAGAGTGAAGTAAGTCAGAAGGAGAAAAACAAATATTGTATATTAACGCATATACATGAAATCTGGAAAGATGTACTGATACGCAGGGCTGCAGTGCAGATGCAGACAGACAGCAGAGGCTGTGGACACAGAGGGGGAAGGAGCGGGCGGGGCGAATTGAGAGAGGAGCATTGAAACATATATCACCAGATGTAAAGTAAGAGAGCGCCAGCGCGAGTCTGCTGTGCGATGCAGGGAGCTCACACCTGGGACTCTGCAACCTACGACCCAGGCCGCGGGATGGGGGGGAAGGGGGCGGGGCTCAAGACGGAGGGGGCGTGTGTCTACCTGTGGCTGATCCACGGTGATGTACGGCAGAAACCATCACAATACTGTAAAGCAGTTATTCTCCAATACAGATAAATACACTTTTAAAGAAAGGAAGGCTATAAAAGAGTTCGCCTAAGGTGATCCTGTTTCACATAAAATACGAAGTGAAGGCGTGGTGCAGATGAACCAGAGTCGGGGGAGGCCCCCCAGCATCGCAGCAGAACTTGTTTGCAAGGAGTGGAATCAGTGACTCGCTCCTTCTCATTTTTCAGGTGTCCATATTTTCTTAAGTGAGTGTGTGTTCCTCATGTAATGCACCCGTTTAGTATTAACTGCCTAAAAGTGTGTGCTAAACCATCTCCGGTACATAGGATGCACTCTCATTAAGTGGTGAACAAACACAAGACATTCAAGACAGGAAAGCTAAAAGATTAGGGAACTAAACTCCACAAGCCAAAAAAAAAAAAAAGTTATTAACAGTGTGTATGTGTGTGTTAATAGTTTAATTCTAGTTAAAGGCTTGTGAAGTTTTGTAAATATTTAAAAAGGAAACAGCTTCCTTCTATAGGAAGTTTCCAAATGTCCCCTCATTATATCGTACCTATGCTGGGTAGATTATGAAAAAAAAAATTTAGTTGTTGAAAACACATAAATTCCAAAATTTGAAATGTGAGCTTCTCATAATAAGAATGATAATAATGGCTCATTACACTGAATAACCCTGATAAATGCAAATTCACTCTTCAGCTCTTTCACATTTATTATTTATTACTTTCTGCCAGATAAAAATTCCTTGTATCCTAATATTGCATTCACCCTTTACATCTTCAAATAAAGAAGTATAGAAAGTTCAGTTAAAATTCCATCTCCAAATATCTAATCAGCTGCAATCTTTTCATCAATAACCTTTCAGGGATTTCAGTGTCATTCATTAGGTGGTTAGAAATTTCTGAAATTTCTTTTGCATGCTAACTTCTTCAATTTAAAAATAAAGCCCATTAACTACAGCTGTCAAATAGAAGGAGATTCAGCCTGCGGTGTATGTAGCGCAGGAGCTCCTATCGCTGGCAGAGCCAGACCGCAGGCAGAAGCGGAGAAGGCTCATAGGCAAGAGCGGCCGCAGGCTCCGGAACATGCGGTAAGGATACAGAGCAAATGCTCAGTGTTGTACACCGAAATCCGGATTTTCTTACCTTGTGTAAACTAAAATATTTTCATCTCACCTGAGTGAATTTTTTTCTTTTATTTACATCACTTGAATCTATCCTTGGGAGGAAATGAAGTAATTAAAAAAGGTATCTTCTCATGTTGTATTTTTGCTTAACAAAAATGAGAAATAATCCTTGGCTGTTATCTGGTATTAAAGATCACTGCATTGCTCAGTCATATTGAACATCCGTCCCATGTGGGAGTCCTTGGTGCCACCTGAGTTCTCACTCCCTGCCCATGCCCTGCATCTCAATACCCACAAATTGATGTTGACCAGATAGTGAAGATTCCTTCCAAAAGGCCTGAAATACCAAACACCTCGCACAAGGCACAATCTCATGAATTACCATCACAATCAAACAATTAGCTCAACACACCTTAGATGTACTCCACAGTTCCACAAACCTTTTCAAGTATGTACTAAACAGTTTTCATTATGCTGCTCTCAATTCACAAAAGTATGCGGCATCATGCAGTGTTACCTATAGGCCCCATCTTTCTGCTTAAATTCTAAAGAAAAAATTCAAAACAGATCTGAGTCATCAGATTACACTAATTGTCATGACAAAAAGAAGTCTGGAGTAGCTCGGGTCTACTGGTAGACATTGGAGATGTTCAAACTGATGATACTAAAACTAGACGGCTTATTAAAAAGCAGAGACATCACTTTGCCAACAAAGGGACTCAGGTTCGATCCCTGGGTCAGGAAGATTTTCTGGGGTAGAAAATGGCAACCCACTCCAGTGTTCTTGCCTGGAGAATCCCATGGACAAAGGGCCTCGAGGGCTATAGTCCATGGCGTAGCAAAGAGTCGGATACGAAGGAGTGACTTAGCACTCACACAACCTTTGCCTCAACCGTTTACATATTCATTTTAAAGTGGCTCTAGGTAACAGGCCTCGTCACATGACACAGATGGATGTGGCCAGGGTAAGGGTTCAGTAGGACATGGGCTTGGAGACAGACGTCCTAGAGGGCAGTCCCATTTAGGGGCTGGGAAATGAACCTGCCCTCCCAGGCTCCATGTCCAAGGAGGGCAATTGTGTGTATGTGTCTGTGTGTGTTTGAGGGAGTTGCTCAGTCGTGTTTGACTCTTTGTGACCACATGGACTGTGGCCACCAGGCTCCTTTGTCCGTGGGATCCTCCAGGCAAGAAGACAGGAGTGAATAGACATTCCCTTCTCCAGGGGATCTCTCTGCCCAGGGATGGAGCCCCTGTTTCCTGCATTGCAGGCAGGTTCTTTACCGTCTGAGCTGCCAGGGAAGGTGGAGGGCGATCACAGTCTCACTTAAATCTGAAAGAGGATAAGCTGTAATTGTGCACGTGAGCCAACCCCGCAGTGCTTTGCAAGGAGCAAGTGCTCTGCGGGTGGCCTCCAGAGCAGGCCTCCCAGCGGTGGCTGCATGCACACACTGCTGCTGCTGCTATGTCACTCTGTGCAACCCCATAGACAGCAGCCCACCAGGCTCCCATCCCTGGGATTCTCCAGGCAAGAACACTGGAGTGGGTTGCCATTTCCTTCTCCAATGCATGAAAGTGAAAAGTGAAAGTGAGGTCACTAAGTCATGTTTGACTCTTCGCAACCCCATGGACTGCAGCCTACTAGGCTACTCCGTCCATGGGATTTTCCAGGCAAGAGTACTGGAGTGGGGTGCATCACCTTCTCCGATGCACACACTGCTTTCTCATTATTCTTTATGTGCTATGATCATCTCAGATCTTCTCACTGCCAGCCCCCGGTTCTTTCCAAAACCAAACGTCCTACCTGCTCTGAGTTTAAGATGGTGTGTATGTGATACATGCACCTTCATGCTAAATGTCTCCCCTTCCTTCAGCAGTCCCTAGTGTTTTTGGTGCCAGGGTCTGGTTTCATGGAAGACAATTTTTCTATGGGCCAAGGCGGGGAGGAGTGTGATGATTCAAGCTTATTACATTTATGGCACTTAATTTCTACTGTCATTCCATCAGCTCCACCTCAGACCATCAGGCATGGTTGGGAAGCCCTGCTCTACATCACTTGCAGGCAAATTTGACACATGATTCAAGGTCTAGCTGTTCTTCGGTTAATCTCCTTTATATGTTGCATATAGCGTCACCATTTGCTGGGCCTGGGTCTAAAGACTTCAGGTGTGATAAGCCACATTTAATCCTCACAGCAAAGGCATGAAGAGTACCCCCATTATCCGTGTTTTACATGTGAGTAAACAGAAGCGTAGAGAGGCAGTCAGCCAAGTGTGTGCTGTTGAACGGCACAGCTCTGGTAACCTGCTTCCAAAGCTTATTCTCTTCCATTACCCATGGACTCCATATGACACTAAAATCAGAAAATTCTAGAATTGAAATTGGAATCTAATTTGTTTTACAAACTTTAAACTTTTATTTTGTATTGGGGTCTTGAACAGTCCAACATGACTGAGCGGCTTCACTTTCACTTTTCACTTTGATGCACGACTTAGCAGCCACAGAGGCATAGCCAATTAACAGTGTGGGGGTTTCCGGTGGATACAGCGAAGGGGCTCAACTGTGCATACACGTGTACCCATTCTCTAACAGTGTGGACAGCGAAGGGGCCCAGCTGTGCATACCCGTGTACCCATTCTCTAACAGTGTGGACAGCGAAGGGGCCCAGCTGTGCATACCCGTGTACCCATTCTCTAACAGTGTGGACAGCGAAGGGGCCCAGCTGTGCATACCCGTGTACCCATTCTCTAACAGTGTGGACAGCGAAGGGGCCCAGCTGTGCATACCCGTGTACCCATTCTCTAACAGTGTGGACAGCGAAGGGGCCCAGCTGTGCATACACATGTACCCATTCTTCCCCAAAGATATGACTGTGAAGATGAACTCCCAGATCGGTAGGTGCCCAATATGCTACTAGAGATCAGTGGAGAAATAACTCCAGAAAGAATGAAGAGACAGAGCCAAAGCGAAAACAACGCCCAGTTGTGGATGTGACTGGTGATGGAAACAAGGAACCTGGAATGTTAGGTCCATGAATCAAGGTAAATTGGAAGTGGTCAAACAGGAGATGGCAAGAGTGAACACCAACATTTTAGGAATCAGTGAACTAAAACAAACCAGAATGGGAGAATTTAATTCCGATAACCATTATATCCACTACTGTGGGCAATTCCTTAGAAGAAATGGAGTAGCCTTCATAGTCAACAAAAGAGTCCAGGAATGCAGTTCTTGGTTGCAGTCTCAAAAATGACAGAATGATCTCTGTTCATTTCCAAGGCAAACCATTCAATATCACAGTAATCCAAGTCTATGCCCCGACCACTAATGTCAAAGAAGCTGAACGGTTCTATGAAGACTTACAAGACCTTCTAGAACTAACACCAAAAAAAGATATCCTTTTCATCCTAGGGAACTTGAATGCATAGTAGGAAGTCAAGAAACACCTGGAGTAACAGGCAAGTTTGTCTTTGGGGTACAGAATGAAGCAGGGCAAAGGTTAATAGAGTTTTGCCAAGAGAACGCACTGGTCATAGCAAACACCCTCTTCCAACAACACAAGATGACTCTACATGTAGACGTCACCAGATGGTCAACACCAAAATCAGATTGATGATATTCTTTCCAGCCAAAGATGGAGAAGCTCTATGCAGTCTGCAAAAACAAGACTGGGAGCTGACTATGGCTCAGATCATGAACTCCTTATTGCAAAATTCAGGCTTAAATTGAAGAAAGTAGGGAAAACCACTAGACCATTCAGGTATGACCCACATCAAATCCCTTACAATTATACAGTGGAAGTGACAAATTCAAGGGATTATATCTGATAGATAGAATGCCTGAAGAGCTGTGAATGAAGGCTCCTAACATTGTACAGGAGGCAGTGATCAAAACCATTCCCAAGAAGAAGAAATGCAAAAAGGCAAAATGGTGGTCTGAGGAGGGCTTACAAATAGCTGAGAAAGAAGAGGAGCTAAAGGCAAAGAAGAAAGGTAAGACACTCATCTGATTGCAGAGTTTCAAAGAATAGCAAACAGAGACAAGAAAGCCTTCCTCAGTGACCAATGCAAAGAAATAGAGGAAAGCAATAGACTGGGAAAGACCAGAGATTTCTTCAAGAAAATTAGAGATATCCAGGGAACATTTCATGTAAGCATTTCATGGCAAGTAGATGGGGAAACAATGGAAACAGTGACAGATTTTATTATTTTGGGCTCCAAAATCACTGTAGTTGGTGACCGCAGCCATGAAATTAAAAGACGCTTGCTCCTTGGAGAAAAGTTATGACCAACCTAGACAGCATATTAAAAAGCAGAGACATTACTTTGCCAACAAAGGTCCATCTACTCAAAGGTATGGTTTTCCCAGTAGTCATGTACGGATGTGAGAGTTGGACTATAAAGAAATCTGAGAGCCGAAGAATGGATGCTTTTGAACTGTGGTGTTGCAGAAGACTCTTGAGAGTGCCTTTTACAGCAAGGAGATCCAACCAGTCCATCCTAAAGGAAATCAGTCCTGAATATTCATCGAAAGGACTGATGCTAAAGCTCCAATACTTTGGCCACATGATGCGAAGAACTGACTTATTGGAAAAGACCCTGATGCTCAGAAAGATTGAAGGCGGGAGGAGAAGAGGGGATGACAGAGGATGAGATGGTTGGATGGCATCACCAACTTGATAGACATAAGTTTGAGCAGGCTCTGGGAGTTGGTGATGGACAGGGAGGCCTGGTGTGCTGCAGCCCATGAGGTCCCAGAGTCAGACACGACTGAGCGTCTGAACTGACTGAACTGATTCTCCCTCCCTTCCAGGCTGTCGTCACGCTGAGCAGAGTTCCCTGTGCTGTACGGTGGGCCCTTGTTGTTTACGCATTTTAAATACAGCAGGGTGCACATGTCCACCCCAACTTCCCCAAGTTTCCCTTCCCCCAGCAACCACACATTTGCTCTGCAAGCCTGTGAGTCTCTTTCTGCCTTGCGGGTGCGTGTGCACTCAGTTGCTTCCGTCATATCTGACTCTGTGAGCCGATGGACCGCAGTCCCAGTGCCATTAAGTTCCTTGGAGGCCTGGCATGCTACGATTCATGGGGTCGCAAAGAGTCGGACACTACTGAGCTGATCTGATCTGATCTGATCTGATGCCACTGTCACTGGAGATCTCTGGGCGGATATTAGAGAAAAGACAGAGAATGAGGTTTAGGTCAGGGTCTTGGAAAGCACAACAGAAGGAGGTGCCCCAAAAGAGAGGCAGAACCGTGGACTCCCTTCAATTTTGCAAAAGCTGGGCTATGTTAAAACCGATCTTGTCTCTAAAAAGCTAAATAGACAATCTCTTTTATTCCCAGATGTCTTAGGTGAGATATTAGATCCTGAGGATTTTAACAGACGTTAGTGTGGAAAAGGATTCCCTGGTCAAGTAAGTTGGGGAAAAAAACTCGAGTTTGTTAACTACATTAACCAAGGGAAGCCACGTTTTGACTAAGATGCTTCTTGTAAACCTTAATAAGCTGGTAATGAGCATGAGCCCTGCTTCAGGAGCAGGGGACGGCCCGCATGTCATGCTCTCCATGGCACTCTTTTCTTCAAGGCACATTTTTCTAGATTGCTTCAGGGAATTAGATAATTTAGCTAATACAAGTGTGTTTTACATTAAAAAAAAGTTACACTTTGATCTTTATAATTAATGAGGTACCACCCAAGAGTTTAACGTGGAGAATCATGATAGGGCTTCCCTGGCTCAGTGGTAAAGAATCCACCTGTCAATGAAGGAGACTCCAGTTTGATCCCTTGGTCGGGAAGATCCCACTTGCTTCAGAGCAAGTGATCCAGGGAACCGCAGCTACTGGGCCTGTGCTCCGGGGCTTCCCTGTGGCTCAGACATTAAAGAATCTGCCTGCAATGTGGGAGACCTGGGTTCCATCCCTGGGTTGCGAAGATCCCTGGAGGAGGGCATGGCAACCCACTCTGATATTCCTACCTGGAGAATCCCATGGGCAGAGCAGTCTGATGGCCTACAGTCCATGGATCCCAAAGAGTCACACTTGACTGAGCAACTAAGCACATCGCAACACTAGAGCCCAGGAGCTGCGACTGCTGCAGCCCACGCTCCCTAAAGCCCATGCTCGGCAACAAAAGAAGCCACTGCACTGAGAAGCCCACATACCACCCTCAGAGAGTAGCCCCTGCCGTCTTAGCCAGAGTAAAACCCGAGTGCAGCTACAAAGACCAACTACAGCCAAAAGTGTATAAACAAATAAAATTAAACAAGCAGGGCTTCCCCAGTAGCTAAAGCAATAAACAGTCCTCCTGCATTGCAGGAGACACAGTAGACGTGGGGCTGATCCCTGGATTGGGAAGATCCCCTGGAGAAGAAAATGGCCACCCACTCCAATATTCTTGCCTGGAGAATCCTAGGACAGAGGAGCCTTGCAGGCTACAGTCCATAGGGTCACAAAGAGACACGACAGGACACGTTCAAGAAAGAATCACGACAGGTAGAGAAATGAAAAAGTGGGATGGTGCTACCAAGCACACGAGACCAGGGCAGGAAGAACAGGTCCTCTAAATCACTTCAGTCCACCGCACGTCTGGCTTGCACTGTTTACTCGTGGTGTGATCTGAACCGAGTCTCTTAGCTTTCTGTGCCCACAGTGACTCAGCTTTAAAATTAAATAGCTACCGCCTTTATCACTTGGTTCTTTGAGGAGTAAAGGAGATAGAGCATGCACGTCTCCTAGCCTACGACCCAGCACCGCAGTGATGCACTCTCCTCCCTGAGCGTGAAGCAGGTGGACGTGCGAATCCAACTCTAGGACTGCTTCTCTGAGCTCTGCTCAACCTCAGTTGTTTAGTCACTGAGTCCTGTCAGACTCTCTGCAGTCCCACAGATTGTAGCTAGCCAGGCTCCACTGTCCATGTGATCCTTCAGGCAAGGACACTGCAGTGGGTTGCCATTTCCTCCTCCAGTGGAACCCCAGTGCTCGCATCTATAAAGTGAGGATGAAATATTCTCATAGAGAGTTAGTGAGAAGACTATAGATCAGTGTGTGTAGCTTCTGGAAAAGGTTCATCAATGCTCGATCTTCCCAGTGTTTGACATATGCTAGACCTTCCGTGAGCATTTATCAAACTTAATTGAATCACTCTGTTGTCATTAAGGCTCACCCCTCCCCCTCTGCCCTGCCAAAGGCTTTAATATTTTGGTCAATTGGACTTTAATGGTCAATTGAGTTTATGAGGCAATTACTTAAAATCCTTAGCATTACAACCCAAACACCCAAGGATAGAAGTGATTTAACCTACCAGCCACTTTTTGTGAGCTTTGCTCAGAATCTGAAGCACTAGTTATCAGAGCATATGTATGCTCCCATTCCCCAATGCTTTGAGATACTCAAAGCTCGTTGAACCCAACAATCGTCTTTTTTCTCTTTTTTTGCATATTTCCATTACTGTTACATTGTCTTCTTCACATTTAAAGATGAAAAAAGTCCTGCTTTTTATTTGTCTTAATCTCCCTTGTGATTAATTGTTCCCTCCGTGTAGCAATAATCCTAAACCAGAACTGCCTTTAAACAAGCAGGGTTCATTTTATTTCCATTCATTTCCATTTAAATGACTAGGGGACAGGAAAACTATATCACCAACCAGTTGTCAGTGGTTGCTGTGGGGTGTTACCTCTCAGAAATGACCAGGAACTAGGAAAGGTGACAACAACCTCCCAAGATGAGCAAGAGGGGAGCGTTACAGTCGCCTTCTCGCCTGCGTGGCGTAATTCCTGGGCTCTCAGCAGCCACAGTGCAGCCTCACAGGGCACGTTCGGGGGCGTGAGAGGACGTTCCCTTTGGTTGTCAGGGTAAATGAGGGACAGCAGGACTGATTTGGAATGCGGGGTCCAAGGAATCCAGACTTTTCTCCCCAAAGAACAAAGGATGCTCCTATATTCTGCGTGTTTCTGAAATGTTCCTGTGAATAACCGTGAAGGTGGCAAACTTGTTCGTAATCTTACACAAGCCTAGAATCTAACACCCCTCACAGACAAATCTAAAATATCTCTTCGCAGTTTTGACCAGTCAGTTTTCCAGAGCACAGTATCTGCATAAACTGACGTAGACTTTTACAGTGGTTCATAACTGAGTCAGTCATTCACCATTCTTTGGAAAATCTCCGTATTTTCCAGATGCAACAACCAACGTGATAACCCTTCATTAGTTGAGTAAATATGTCTACATAGATAGTTCTATATCTAAGTGTAAATATTTGACAATTATATTTTGGCTTCTAGCATGGTCAGGACTAAATGTTCCTATATTAAAATACGTGTCATATTATTATTGCTATAGAGCACAGTAGTGTTCTCTTATTTTCATACTATAATTATGATATTACATCTTAAAATTATATGGTACAAAGCTCATATGACCTATGAACTTTACTTTATAAGAGTGAAAGATATAGTGTGGAATATTGGCAATAACAATGACACTGGTTTGGGTCGTGTTCAGAACCACTGGTGTAATAAAAGCTTATACTGATGAACTGGTATCAGCACCGGAGAAGGCAATGGCACCCCACTCCGGTACTCTTGTCTGGAAAATCCCATGGACGGAGGAGCCTGGTGGGCTGCAATCCATGGGGTTGCACAGAGTCGGACATGACTGAAGCGACTTGGCAGCAGTATCAGTGCAAATATTCCATGCATTTCCATGTCTTTTACTAACAATTCCTGACACATGTGAACTGCAGTTTAAACAGGATACCTGTGAATTCCTCTCGACTGGAAGAAGACCCGTTTTCAAGATTATACAATAAGTGAAAGTGAAAGTCACTCAGTTGTGTCTGACTCTTTGTGACTCCACGGATATTCCATGGAATTCTCTAGGCCAGAATACTGGAATAGGTAGCCTTTCCCTTCTCCAGGGGATTTTCCCAACCCAGGGATCGAACCCAGGTCTCCCGCATTGCAGGAGGATTCTTTACCAGCTGAGCTACCAGGGAAGCCCATATATCCCCATAAACTAGGGAGGTACCAACTTAACACAGGTTCATTAAGCATCTCTGAAGTGCAAGGCACTATTCTGAATAATAAGCAGATCACATCTTCCTCACTTCCAGGTCTTATCTTAACTGTGGTCAAACTAGTCTTGAAGATCTCATCAAAAACCAGATGAATGAGATGAAGGTTATTCAATTTTATTTTCCAAGTTTTGACATCCATTCTATCCTCATTGCAACAAGATTTTCTCAGTAAAGCATTTTTATTTTGCAAATATTTATCTACAAACATCTGTCCTTTTCCTCCCTTTTCTAGGAGAGCTCTGGGTATGTACTTGACTCCGTAATAAAGATTTTGATCTGTAGAGGCATCCAGGATGTAAAACATCACCAGACTCCAAACCCAAAGTGCTATAAAAGTTTTAAGACATTGGAGATCATTTCCTAAATTATTGACAACTGTATTGTTTGAAAGACTTACAAGTGAAAGGTGCATATTTAAGGAGAAAGATGGCTGATGTGGAATCTCTCAGGCTCTGACTTGTCAGTTGGTATGCAACTTTATCTCCATAGACCAGCTTTAAAATCAACAAGAATTCTGCTGACTTCAGGAGATAGGAGCACGCCTGCAAGAGTAATGTGTGCGCCACGGGCACCCCGTCTCCCCCAGAAGGACTCACATCACAGGTCTGACTACAAAGTCAGGCACCTGCTCCTCCCCTTCTAACACGTAAATGATGAGACTTTTTCAAAGGCAATGACAAAACTGTCCAAATTCAGGCTTCAGACCCATGAGTCTTCTCTCAAATTACCACAAACATCCAACATTTATGCACATGTAAGCCAGACACTGATATAACTAACAAGCTGAAATAAAGACGGACTCTTGTTACCATTGCAATGGTTCATTTTATGTGTCAACTTGACTGCCCGTAGGGATGGATGCCCAGACAGCTGGAAAACATTGTTTCTGGGTGAGTCTGTGCATGTGTGCCTGGAGATGATTAGCATTTGATCTGGTAGATGGCATGAAGAGCCACCCTCACCAATCCAGCGGGCCGTCAAGTGGAACAGAAAGGTGAGGGGAGGGCAGTTATGTCCCTCGTCTTGAGCTGGAAGGTCACAGTCACGCTAAGACACGGCAGCACCTGCTCGCAGACCTTCAGACCCCGAGACCTAAACCAGCAGCCCACTGCCTCTCAGGACTTTGGACTCAGACTGACGTATGCCACTGGCTTCTCTGGTTCTCCAGCTTGCAGACAGTAGATTGTGGAGCATCGCAGCTGTCATAGTGGTTTAGGTGGTGAAGAATCTGCCTGTGATGCAGGAGACCCAGGTTCCATCCCTGGGTTGGGAAGACATCCTGGAGAAGGAAATGGTAACCCACTCCAGTGTTCTTGCCCGAAGAATCCCATGGACAGAGCAGTCTGGTGGGCTCATGGGGTTGAGTTCATGGGGTCAAGTTCATGTGGTTGAAAAGTGTTGGACATGACTGAGTGACTAACACTGTTCACTCTCAGCTGGCATAAGCACATGAAGCAACTGCTAATCATAAATCTCTTCTATCTACACTTATATCTGTATCTGTTACTATATGTTGCTGTTGTTCAGTCACTAAATCATGTCCGACTCTTTGGGCCCCAGTGAACTATAGAACACCAGGTTCCTCTGACTGTATCCCTGAGTTTGCTCAAAGTCATTTCCATTGAGTCAGGGATGCTATCTAACCGTATTATCCTCTGCTGCCCCCTTCTCCTGCCCTCAGTCTTTCCCAGGATCAGGATCTTTTCCAATGAGTTGGCTCTTTCCATCAGGTGGCCAAAGTATTGGCGCTCGCAAGAGTATATCTATGTCTATTTCTATATCCCATTGGTTCTGTTTCCCTAGAGAACCCTGACTTATAGCTCTACTTTGCAAAAATAAACCTGACTTTTGATGGGACACTTTGAAAGGTGAAATATTAAAACACACACACAAACACTTTCTGACTTCTTAGCTGCAGCATCCGCTGTGTCAGCCGCACCAGGTAAGCCCACACCTGTTCTGTCTGTTGCAGAGTTTACGGCTCTGGATTTTTATCTGAAAGATTTGTCTATCGTAGTTGTATGTCCCCACCCAGAAATATGAGACAATAAGGATTTTGTCTATCATATTAATTTATATGTCTTAATGCCTACTCACAATGCTTGATATGGAACAATAAGTATTTGGTGAATAAATGACCAAATGTTGCCTTCTCTTACAGTCAGTAATTTCAAGCTGAAGGGCAACTATAGAGTAAGAGGGGGAGATGCAGATAAATAGAAGAATTTGTAGGCTGTTAAATACTATGAGTCTATCTTCTGAGATGGTAGCCCTAGGTCATTCTGTGTCTGATGGAAACTTACAGCTTTTGGAACTTGCTAGGCTTTCTAAAGTCTTCACAATATGTGGGAGACTGATTGAAATCAGTGTGCCTTGCACCTGCGGTAATTTTTAATAGCAACAGAATATAAAGCACTTTCCCCTTCATCCTCCCCTAACGACTCTTTGGTTCTACAGACAGGACTTGGCAGAAGTGAGCCACACCAAGATGGAGCATCTTCTTGGACTGATTGTAGGGACTAGATTGTTTCAGAGGCCTCATGGTTGAGGGCTTGAGGGAAGTCATGCAAGGTCAGAGAAGGTCCCTGAGACCATGAGAATGTCCCCACTTCCCCCATGCCTGCCCTGAAAGCGGGGTTTCATGTTCTGGATGCAGAGAGTTGCAGATGGAGCAATCCTCACTGTATGTGCATTCAGATGGGGAAATCACTTTGGTCTGGAAAGTTATCCTTTGAATGTTTTTGTTTTTATTCAGATCTGTCTCAGAAGTGTCCCTTGCTATGCCTTCACCTGACACACACTCTTGGATGTTGAGTAGTTTGACTAATATGGGATCTAGAGATGTCTAAGCTTCTCTGCAGTACTGGTTGAGAGTGGCCAGCTAACACTTTATTGGCTTGGCTTAGTTTATACTTAGAGCTAAGACAGTTTATGATTTCAATTCATAAAATGACTCTGTTTCAGGATATAAATAATAAGAGCATAGTAGTTTATCCAGAGAGGTGAGTATTTTATTACACATGATGATGTTCCATTATTATTTATGGTATAAAAATTAAAAGAAGGAACTTCGGAGGAGGAAAAGATCTCGTTTTATGAAAATATTTTATTAGAAAGGAATATTATATTTGAATTCTGAACTACATGTTCTTGTGGTATAAAGTGAAGGATAGTCAAACATCACAATTTTGTACTAATTGGGATCCAGGTAAATTACAAAACTATCTCAATGAAATGCAATTTCCATGCTGTCAAGTCCTTTAATAAATAGATAAGATGCTCCTTGGGAAAATGCTTTTACAGAGAATAGCTAATTTTCTTTGAATAGAAGACACAAGTCAATGTCATTCTAGCTAAGACATATTATTATGAACTACAAATTAGTGAATTGCAAGTAAATCAGATTTTAGGGTGTATTTAAAGTTTTTAATATCTTTAAGGGATTTTGGGGGAAAAAATTCAATATTTAGCATATGACTCCTTCAACCTATTGGTGCTTGAAACCAAATTCTTCAAATTTGACTTTCCTGCTCAGTAAATTCTAATTTAGAGTTGGTTCATTCTGTGACTGCAATCAACATATTTTGTATTTTCAGTGTCCTGATACATGTTAAATTTTTCCTTTAAATACATACAACTAAGCCTCATATATTAAGACTGCCCAAATGTTTAATATTATCTGCACTAATAAGGTAAATTTATCTAATCCAGGCCCCTGTGCACAAAATAAAGCATTAAAAATTGAAACATTAAATGAACTACCCCAGGAATCTTTTCTTTAATTCACCAATTAATTGTACATGGAAAAGATCACTCCTTTATAACTCTCAATACGTCATCCCGGAAATTTCTCTGCTGCTTGTACTCCCTAAAGGGAGGCTGAATAACCAAGCTTCTCTTCCTGATGGATCCGTTGGAAATATGATGCTGTATAAACCCCCAGCAAACAGCTATAAATCTAGCTAACATCCACTGTGTCTGTGAAGATGGAATGATTCTCCCCAGACAAGTTTTGGAAAATAATGTATTGATTTCTGATGGCAATTTATTGTTCTTTGCAATCAACTGTGTTTATACTGTGGTCTTAAATTATAACCCTTCCTATTCCATTCTTAGTCTTTGGAATGTGAAATCAGAAAGCCAGAAAGCTTCAAAGAGGTCACCTCAAAAATCCATGAAACGGAGATGAATTTTTTGAGTCATAAAATTTCTACTCATTCTGGTCTTATTTTACTATTCATAGCAAATGACACAGCATTATCTAACCTTGCGCTTCCACCCAAAGTACCTCTAACCCCTTTAAAGCAAAGAGCAATTACAAAGTCCCTAAACTCAGGTCTCCACTCCCCGCAAAATACTGAATCCCGATGCCACTCAAGCATGCGCTCAGAGGTTTTGACACTGCATGTGTCTTATCAATGTGTGTGCCCACTTCCTCAGTTGTGTCTGATTCTTTGTGACCCCATGGCACGTAGCCCACCAGGCTCTTCTGCCCGTGGGATTCTCCAGCCAAGAATACTGTAGCGGTTGCCCTTTCCCTCTCCAGGGGATCTTCCTGACCCAGGGATCAAACCTGTGTCTCTTACGTTTCCTGCATTGGCAGGCGGGCTCTTTACCACCAGTGCCACTTGGGAAGCCATATGAATTTGAGTCTTCATACAAAAAAAAAAAAAAAAAAAGGAGTAAAATAGGGACTTCCCTGGTGGTCAGGTGGTTAAGAACCTATCTAGTGATATAGTAGACACCAGTTCGATCCTTGGTTGGGAATTAAGATCCCACAAGCTTCAGAGCAACTGAGCCTGTATACTGCAATTACTGAGCCCCACAAGTAAGAATGAATGAGCCGAATGAATGAGTAAATATTCTTTAAAGGAGTAAAATATTAATAATAAGCTCTACAAGTTTTCTTTGTTCTGACAGGGATCAGTAGGAATTATTCTGACTTCCTTATCCATCAATGTGCAAGGGCACTCAAATCCTGGAAACCATTGTCCTCTGCCATCTGAGATCATACAATGAAAACTTCTCCCAGACACAGTTTGGGATTGTTTCCTTCCTTGCTCTCTTAGACTTGATTCCATAAAGCAGAGCCCGATCTGGGGATTCAGGCACAAGTTTCCTGAGAAAAATATTGAAGCGTACATTCTTCTCCACTAGACTTAAAAGTTGAAATAATGTAGACTGAGGGCTTCTGGGCATCCCTCTTGCCATTAGTACAACCTGAGCATGAAATTAACACAAAAAAGTGGAGAGACCTGGTTCCCTGACATTGTTGACTCCCTAAAAACCAAATTTAATGTGGGAAGTTTTCATTATGTGGTGGTTTAGTTGCTAAGTTGTGTCCAACACTTGAGACTCAGTGGACTGTAGCCTGCCAGACTCCTCTGTCCATGGAATTCTCCAGGCAAGAATACTAGAGTGGGTAGCTATTCCCTTCTCCAGGGCATCTTCCCAAGTCAGTGATTGAACCCTTGTCTCCTGCATTGCAGGCAGATTCTTTAATGACTAAGCTACAAGGGAAGACCCCAAACCCGCTAACCATAAGGGGCTCATCCAGGATACAAACCCAGGATCTTTCACAACCTAAGCGAGAATTGTATCACTAGACCAACAAGCCATCACTAGTTGAAAGCTATTGGACTTCCCTGGTGGCTCAGCTGGTAAAGAATCCGCCTGCAATGCAGGAGACCCCGGTTCAATTCCTGGGTCGCGAAGATCTGCTGGAGAAGGGATAGGCTACCCACTCTAGCCTTCCTGGGCTTCTTTGGTGGGTCTGCTGGTAAAGAATCTGCATGCACTGCTGGAGATCTGGGTTTGATCCCTGGATTGGTAAGATCCCTGGGAGAAGGGAATGACTACTCACTCCAGTATTCTGGTGTGGAGAATCCTGTGGACTCTGGTTTCATTGTATATACTTAAAACTGATTTTCTCTTTTTTTGCATAAGTTAATTAGCATAAGAATTTCTGTCGTTGAAAATCAAACGTTTTCACTTATGGAAACACCAGACCAACTCCTGAGAACACCAGGCTCAGGGATACTGAAGAGCCATCGAGCCTTCTGCGAGCTGAGACTAGCTTGCCGCGGGAGAAGTCCTGCCTTCTGCCCTCCAGGTCTTTGGCTGTCAGGCGGCCAAAGATTGCCCTGATTACAGATTGCTGGCTGTGAGTTCTGGTTCATGCATATAAATATTTTAGGAAAAAGTAAAGCTTTAAAAAAATGCACTGACGAGAACCATATCCACAGAAGAGAAGGTGCTAAAGGCAGGATAGACGATGGTGAGCCAGAAGTGAAGGAAGCTCTCACTTCTTTTCTGCACACAACTTTCTTGATGAGTTGCTTCAAACCTGGCGCACGTCCTGCAGTTTACCACAGCTCCTACTCATCATTATCTTACATATCAACCATTTCAACTCAGACCAGACGTTCACCCTGTATGGATTTGCTTGATATCCCTGACTTTAACATTTTTGTTGCCTATAAGTAAAGCTGGAAGTGAAAGCTTCCTGATGAGACCTTTCATATCCATAGCTGTCTACAACCTAAAGCAAAAGTAATGGTTTCAAGCTGAAGCTTTACCGTCACAAAGTAGATACTGAGCAGTCTACCAACTCTCATAGATGCATGTATTTGGGGAAAAGAAAATTCAGATAAATTAAAGCAAGGAATCAGTAACTCACAGCGAATTGAGGCAGAGATAAAACGGTGTAAGACTGCTCGCTTGCTAAGTGGTATCCAACTCTGCAACCCCACGGACCCACAGCCCACCAGATTCCTCTGCCCACAGGATTCCCAGGTGGGAATACTGGAGCAGGTTGCTGTGGGGAGAGAGTGATTTAGCAAAGGCGGTGTGTTCAGGCTCTCTCACCCCATGTTTTGTAAATAAGGACTGTGTAACAGCTGAGATCACTTATAGCCGTGTGCATGTGCTCACGAGGTCCCTGCTTGGCCCCGGCCAGGAGGGAAGACGAGCGTGTGCTTCGGCGGCCCCTCCAGCCTCCTCCAGCCCGGGAGCCCGCCCCGGGGTCAGGGACAGCGCGGTTAGCATGCAGCGCAGATGGCTGCCACGTGCTCCTCCAGGGGATCGTCCCTGCGGGGTTCGGAGCTGCGTCTCCTGTGCCTCTGACACTGGCGCACCGCTTGGGAAGCCCGTCCTTGTGTGTATACTGCCATCTCTGTATCCTTTCACAGATCTTTCAAGTCAAGTGATATCCTGTCACCTAGGTTATCCTTGCGTGGACTTCGTCCCTGAAAAAGTCCAGTCCTGTGGCCTAGAATCTCCACACCTAAGAACACATCCCAGGTAATATTAGTGGGAATAGTGATAGTCACAAACATTTAAGTGTAAGAACACTCCTTTCAGGATTGCTTTAGAGCCTTTTTAAAAATAATGCCTAGCAATAGGGAATTTTTAAAAAAATTATGGCTAATTCTATGTAATGGACAGTCATGCAGCCATGAGAAATCATATTTATAAAAAATTATAATGGCCTGATGGAGTGATGGGCCCACATGTTAGTCTGCTTGTTGTCTGTATGTTTAACCACCCAAAGCCACAGTGAAGGAGAACAGCCAAACAGTCCAAAAGGCTGATAAGGAGACAAACACACGACCCCCTGCTTGGAGAGGCTGTCTTTATTTTCCCAGAGGCCAGAGGATGGAAAGATGTTAGGTGGATAGGAGACACACGTTCCGTAGAAGCTGGGTTCCTGGGCAGACTGTGTGTCCTAGAAATGGGAGGGAGAAGGCAAGAATACTCCACTGCAGGACGCAGGGGGAGGAGGCATGGCTGCGTTACTGCCATTAAACTTCCCAGGGGAGAGGACCAGGGAGATGGACTGATCAGGAGAGATGAGAAGGGGGTCCTTGCTCTCTTGGACAAGGCAGAGCTTGGTAGAACTAGCAGGAAGTATCCACAGTTATGATGGCAGTGGATGAATCACACAGCAAAACCTCTTAAAAATACAGCATGTGGCCATTCTGAGATGTAGTCTTTCCCTCAGTGACTGTTTCACAAGCATCTGTCATCTGCCAGGTACCCTGCTCGCTGCTGTCTGTGCACCGTGGAACATAACCAGGCTCTGCCCTCAGGAGGCTGTGCGTGTTCATGAAGGCACACTCGAGTCAGAGCAAGCAGGACACACCAGGAGAGCATGATAGCATTACACTGGGGCCGTGCTTTTCTGGGTAGAAATAAAATGCCATTAATATGAGTGGTTTCATGAAGAATTTTGAGTTTTACTCGTCTAGCATGTAAGTCAGTCTTCAAGTAATGCCTGGAGATGGGGGTGATAGATGGTTTCTGGTTTGATTTATTTTAAAAAATTATGTTGAAACTTGGGGAAAGGATTCTCTCATCAAGTGTCTGAGTGTCAGTAATCAGTGATGATATTGATATCTGGTATGTTGGGTCAGTTTTGAAATGTATTACTAATAATTAGTAACTGATATAGAGCACCAACAGGCTTCTCTGGTGGCTCAGATGGTAAAGAATCTGTTTGCAGAGGAATGGCTACTCACTCCAGTATTCTTGCCTGGAAAATTCCAGGGACAGAGGAGCCTGGCAAGCTACAGTCCATGCGGTTGCAAAGAGTCAGATGTGAATGAGTGACTAACACTTTGACTTTTCACATAGAGTACCAAAGGTTTTAAAAATCATTTAAAAATGTAGTAAATCATCTTCAAGCAGAATAATGGCTTGTATCATGACACCGAGGAGAGGAAAGATTGGACTTACAACCAGAGAGCTGGAAATTGTCATGAAACTTATGAACTGGTCTGTACATACTAAGAATATTTCTTATGTAATTTTTATTAACTTAGAGTGAGGGACAGAACTCAGCCCTTGGAAAATGTGATGGGTCAAACCGCAATGGCCTGACGCGCAGGCATCTGGGAATGTGTAATTGATACTTAAGTTCTAACCTCTGTATCTTCCTCTTTCTTCCATTAAGTAAGGGTCTCATTCCAGAGGGGGAAAGAGTAGAGCTGAGTAAATTCTGAGAACACAGACTTTTGCTTTTTTTAAAATTAAAGTCAAGTTGGCTTACAATATCATGTTAGTTTTGGGTGGAGAACACAGTTTTAATAAGGCAGGAACCCAGCCTCACGGGCATTATAGTCTCTGTATTTGGGTGCAGTGTGTGCTGAGTCCTGCCCAACTCTCGGCAGACCCCATGGGCTGTAGCCCACCAGGCTCCTCTGTCCATGGGGTTTCCCAGGCAAGAATGCTCGAGTGGAGATGGAACCTGCGCCTCTGGCGTCTCCTGCATTGAGGCCGATTCTTTACCACTTGCACCGCCTTGGAATCCCTG
Source organism: Tragelaphus eurycerus (assembly GCA_935064755.1). Classification (NCBI taxonomy): domain Eukaryota; kingdom Metazoa; phylum Chordata; class Mammalia; order Artiodactyla; family Bovidae; genus Tragelaphus; species Tragelaphus eurycerus. The sequence goes on along the minus strand of CAKXYN010000019.1, from coordinate 542,947 downwards.
TATTTGGAGGAGACACAAAAGTTGGAGCTGTTTTCCTTCCTGCCAGTTTCATTCCAAAAGCAAGCAGGGAGAATGCCTTTTCTTCCCAAAAGAAGAAAGGGGAAGGGGAAAGGGCAAAGGGGAAGCTTACAGAAACACTGACAAGGACTCCGTGTGCCCATGTGGACCTTAGGGAGTTATGTAACTTTATCAGTTGTTTTTTTTTTTTTTAACTTAGAAGAACCCAGTGAAGCCTTCCATTACCTCCCACACATGGACGCCTACTACAACCCCTGAGATGTCCGCAGTGACACAGGGCTGTTGTTAATATGCCTAGGTTTATGACTTAGAAAATGAGAGCAATTTTACTTGACTGCTCCCTTAGGGTTTCCAAAAATACTATCTTCTTTATATACATACTTGAAATCACAGCCCATTGTTCTCAAGAACATTCCTGTCTAGGATCATGATAAAGTTTGTGGGGCCCGGTGCCCATGAAAACATGGGGTCCGTTGTACAAAAGTTGTTGAGAATTTCACAACAGTGACAGTAAGTAAAGCAACAAGCCTGGGGCTCTTCTTGGGGTGACCAGTGAAACCTTCCATATCACAAAGACAAAGCTACCATCTGCATGGCAAAGCCTCCCAGAAAGAACAGCTCTTTGCAAGAAAGAATGAGCTGAGTATTGCTACTCCAGCTTTCTTTTGATTTTCATTTGCATGCGATATCTTTTTCCAGCTCCAAAGTGAAATCAGAAAGAGAAAAACAAATATCGTATGTTAACACATACATACGGACTCTAGAGAGGTGGGGCCGATGAACCCATTTGCAGGGCAGGGATAGAGAAGTAGAGAATGGGTTTGTGGACACGGCGGGGGAAGGAGGGGATGGGACGGTCTGCGAGAGCAGCGTTGACGTGTATACGTGACACGTGTGAGCTAGACGGCTTGTGGGAAGCTGCTGTGTAGCACGGGGGCTCAACCCAGTGCTGTGTGATGACGAGAGGGGTCGGGGGGAGTGTAGGAGGCTCGTGAGGGAGGGGCTACGTGTAAAGCTTTGACTTCTGCACGTTGTTGTATGGCAGAAACCAACACAACGTTGTAAAGCAATTATCCTCCAATTTAAACAATTGATTGATTTTTAGAAAAAAAGGAATCAACGAGGGTCTAGAGAGGCTGACTAATATCATTAGGATTGAAGAATATACTAGCGCTAATATGTTGAACCACATAAAATTCCCAACCTTTCCCTATAAACACTGCGATTTCATATGGTTAAAACCTAATTCAGAGTAGCTGTCATAGTAGCACATTTTCCTTAGGATTAATAATCTTTGGAGTTGGCAACACTGAAAGGAAATGAGATGATGCTAACAGTTGCCACACACAGGTTCTTGCTGTATTTCGTATTTGCGGTAGGATAAATAGTATCTCCATATGTACACGTGTTCATGAAAACAACACCTCTGTGTCACGGACACCTAGAAAATTTTACAAAATTAATTGTAAAATGAACACGATTATACGCTATCATTGTAAAATTTGGGGTTTTCTTTTCTGTTTAAACAACTCGCTTTTATTTGTTATTTATTTATATATTTACTGGCTGCTTGGATCTCCATTATTTATTTATTTATATATTTACGGGCTACTTGGGTCTCTGTTGTGGCACATGGCTTCTCTTGTTGCTCTGGGTCCCCGAGCCTCCAGGCTCTCAAGCTGAGGCTCACAGGCTTAGCTGCCCCTTGCCACATGGGATCAGAGCTCTGCCACCAGGGACTGAATCCCCATCCCCTGCATTGGAAGGTGGGTTCTCAATGAATGCACCACCTGGGAAGGCCCCCAAGGTTTTGGTTTTCATTCCAGTTTTCTGTTATGTGTATGGATGGACTAATGGACAGATAGGTAGACACATAAACTCGTGCATAAATGCATAGGTAGATACATGGGTGTATGTTCAGCTGCTCAGTCATGTCCAACTATTTGTGACCCCATGGGCTAGAGTCCACCAGGCTCCTCTTGCTCATGGGATTTTTCAGGGAAGAACACTGGAGTGGGTTGCCATTTTCCTCAACCCAGGGACCAAGTCAGCGTGCCTTGTGTCTCCTGCGTTGGCTAAGCCACTTCTGTTGCACCTGACCCTCTGTGACCCCATGGACTGTAGCCCGCCAGGCTCCCCTGTTCCTGGGATTCGAAAGGCAAGGATACTGGAGTGGGCTGCCGTGCCCTCCTCGCAGGCAGATTCTATTCTTATTACAATATTGGATTATGCCAAGTGGTCTGTTTTTGTTTTCTACCGTTAACCCCCCAAATTGCAATATCGTGAGTCTGTCTATGTTCACAGTTCCCAAAAGGTTTTGAATTTTGTAATATTCTATCCCTTAGAACTGCCATGATTTATTTAATCATTTCCCTATGTGGACATCACTTTTAAAATTTTTGAATTTTTATAAGGAAAAAACCTGGAAATGGACATTCTTCGATTTAAATCTTTTTTCACACGATGGGTTACTTCTCTAGGCTAAATTTCTAGATGTCAAATTGTTGCTTCAAAAAGTTGAGCTTTTAAAGCTGTTGACCTTGTCTCTAGAAAGGTTAGTGTCAGTCCTGCCTCAGGACGGTTCCTTTCTTCCCTGCCCCACTCAGTCATCAGCTTGAGAAGCGCTGATGAGTATGTGTAACTTCCTCTTTCAAACACCAAGGTCGAATGGGAGGTGCAAGAAGGCAAACAGGACCAACCGTCCCCTGGTCTCACTCCCCACCCGCCGCACATACACACGCTCGCCCTCTCCCGGCACTGAGACCCACCCCAGACATGCGCCTTCGTATTCAGATGCACACACTCTCAGAGGTCTTCTGAGCAGTCAGAGCCACATACATGCCCATGGACACAGACTGTTCACGGGTGTGATCTCACGACTCACATCGCACTGCAGTGTGATTGATTTTCCGGCAAAGAATTGAAAATGTTTTGATAATTTTTTATCAGTAAAAATTGGTTATGTCATTCTTTTGTTGTGGCTTAATAGCACTCTACAATGAATCATAAATAATGTCTCCATGGCCTTACTGATTTTTCAATATCATGATACATATTTATTTGTGCATCTCTTGGCTGTTTACCTGAGACCTCACAGGAAGGCACGCTCCCTGAGTTGAGGGTCATTGTGTGTCTCTTCCAGCCTGAATTTCCATAAGCCACACGATTTTGGTTGTGCTCAAGTAACACAGGAATGGAGGAAGAGGGGCATTTAGATTTTTCTCCACTGCTAAAAGGGACACATTTGAACATGTATCTCCATGTGCATAAATAAGAATTGCTGTTTTGTTTTGTATTTCTTTTTGGCCCTGATACTCAGCTTGTGGGATCTTAGTTCCTCAACCAGGAATCAAACCTGTGACCCCTGTAGGAAAAGTGTGCAGTCTTCACCATGGAAGCCCCACCATGGAAGCCTCACCATGGAAGCCCCAGGAATTTCTTAAAACTAACCGACTAGCGAAGAATTGATGCTTTTGAAGTGTGGTGTTGGAGAAGACTCTTGAGAGTCCCTTGGACTGCAAGGAGATGCAACCAGTCCATCCTAAAGGAGATCAGTCCTGGGTTGTTCATTGGAAGGACTGATGCTAAGGCTGAAACTCCAATACTTTGGCCACCTCATGTGAAGAGCTGACTCATTGGAAAAGACCCTTATGCTGGGAGGGACTGGGGGCAGGAGGAGAAGGGGACAACAGAGTGTGAGATGGCATCACCAACTCGATGCACATGAGTTTGGGTGAACTCCGGGAGTTGGTGATGGGCAGGGAGGCCTGGCGTGCTGCTATTCATGGGGTCGCAAAGAGTTGGGACACGACTGAGAGACTGAACTGAAATGAACTGAGGACTCCCCTGGTGGTCCACTGGTCAGTAATTCACCTTGCAATGCGAACGACTCTGGTTTCAGTCCTGGCTTGGGGATGCCACATGCCACGAGGCGGCTAAGCCTGTGAGCCACAGCCGCCGAGCCCAGTGTAGCAGCTACTGAAACCCGCACACTCCTGAGCCTGTGACGCCCAACGTGCAAAGCTACTGTGGTCAGGAGCGTGCGTGCCACAACGAGGGAGGACCCCCCCTGCCACAATTAGAGAGAGCCCACAGGGAGCAACAGAGACCCAGCACGGCCAAAAATAAAATCAATTAATAAAAAAAATAGCCTCTTAGAAGAAGAAAGTCTTGCTAAAAGTGCATGTAGTGTTTAATTTCTGATAGAGCTGCCCTCCTCAAGAACCGAGCAACTTCCACTCCGACCAATCACGTCTGGGAGTGTCTGCTTTGCTACATACTCTCCAGGACCAGGTACTCATGATTGGTTAGTGAGGCGATTTTGATTTTGAGAGAGAAAAGCCCCCGTGGCAAGCATCAGCAGGAGTACCATCTACAGCTGCTCGGGGTGCACACTACTCAACTCGGAGGGCACCATCCGCATTAGCTCCGGTACCGAGGGCAGCGCAGCGTCCTCCAGCGTGGCTGCTCTAGGAATTCAGGGAATGGTCTCTGAGCTTTCGCGCCTTTCTTCTTCCAGTGCAGATGCTGACAACTGCAAGCTGACCATTCCTATGCTGCCTACGGAACTTAGCTAGATAAACAGCAGTTTCTTGAAAATGCTGCAGCACCTAAAAAGACTTTTATTGTACTTGAATTCAGACTACTAGGTTTGTATGCTATTTTCACTGTCTTAACATCTGTCTCCCTCACACCTAATTTGATAGCATCTTTTAGCTGATTGCCTTTATCATTTTTTTTCCAAGGTGTTCAAGTCTTCATAGAGATAATTCTCTTTTCACCCTTACAATTTATCAGTTTTTATAATACTTAATTAAATGATATAATTATAATAGCAAGTACAATTACCATGAGCAGATTTAAGACAACAAAGTGAACACTTGGCAAGCACTAAGCTTTAATGGAAGTGTGAGGGAAAACTAGAGATTAGTCTACCAGCCCAGAGTCATCAGCATGGAGGCAGAAGGAGTCAGGACACTTTCCAAAAGGAACATGGGAGTTAATTGATCCAGCAGGGTGGTTGAGTGGAGGTCAATTCACCGAGCGTCAGAAATGCCTGCAACAGTGCAAGCAACCACCCCCTCCATGCAGTTCAGTTCAGTCGCTCAGTGGTGTCCAACTCTTTGCAACCCCATGAATTGCAACACGCCAGGACTCCTTGTCCATCACCAACTCCCGGAGTTCACCCAAACTCATGTACATCGAGTTGGTGATGGCATCCAGCCACCTCATCCTTTGTCATCCCCTTCTCCTCCTGCCCCCAATCCCTCCCAGCATCAGAGTCTTTTCCAATGAGTGAACTCTTTCCATGAGATGGCCAAAGTACTGGAGTTTCAGCTTTAGCATCATTCTTTCCAAAGAAATCCCAGGGCTGATCTCCTTTAGAATGGACTGGTTGGATCTCCTTGCAGTCCAAGGGACTCTCAAGAGTCTTCTCCAACACCACACTTCAAAAGCATCAATTCTTCGGTGCTCAGCCTTCTTCACAGTCCAACTCTCATATCCATACGTGACCACTGGAAAAACCATAGCCTTGACTAGATGGACCTTTGTTGGCAAAGTAATGTCTCTGCTTTTCAATATACTATCTAGGTTGGTCCTAACTTTCCTTCCAAGGAGTAAGCGTCTTTTAATTTCATGGCTGCAATAACCATCTGCAGTGATTTTGGAGCCCCCCAAAATAAAATCTGAACCCCCTCCATGCAACCAATGAGTAAGAATGATGTAAGAAACACAGATTTGCTCTTTCTTTCTCCATCTCCCTCTATAACCATCAGACTTGCCAGGGCTTAATGACGCAGAATTCCCTTTTCTACAGCCTTGCCTACAAACACAAGGCAACTGCTTCTTGGCATGCTTACACAGAAAAACAGAGATCTATTCATGCACAAGAGCAAAAGTGGCCAGACTGCATCACTGACCTAGTGGATGTCAGTTTCCAGTAGGATGGCCTCCTAAGAGCTTTTCACCACCAGTTCACCCTGCAGATGATTTCTGTCTTCTGTACTGACCTTAGAATTGGAGGATTCCATGAGATGGCTTTCGCACTGAAAAGATGCCAAACACTTTGCAATTTAGCCTTTAATGTATAGACATTATACATTATACTAGAATTTATTCATTATTCTAGAAATACTAGAATCATTTCTAAGTGGCATTCAGCATCGCTGGCATCTACAGAAATTTATCACCTCCCCCCATAGTCTCATCTGATCAAAAAGTTTCCATCTCATCTCCCTCCAATCCTATGCTTTTAAAGGCACAGTGCTTGTATAATGCTGCTCTAGGAGGATTTATTACTAAATAATTGAACAACATCCATCTTAAAGTTGAATTATCTGGCCCAGGATCTTTCCTTATGTTAACAAAGTGACTGATTGCTGTAAAAAACCAGCTCATTAGTAAATTTAGACTTTGAGATTCTTGGTTTATTCAGATATGGAAATACTTTATCCATTTAAAAGCAAGATATAACCATTTAAGTCTTTCTTTTTATTTTTAATTTTATGGCAAGTAGTTAATAACTTACATCAGACAAAAGTATTTTATTGCTGTCTATTGATGTTGGACTATCTTTCCTCCGAAGAATGAAACGATGTTATTTTTCTTAGTGGATTAATGTTTTCATAAATTGCTGCAAAACCATGCTTGTGTTTACAAACATAGTATTTGTTGGTGAGACTGAAATACGGAAATTTCTGCTATACTTCTTGGGATGTAAATATGTGTTTATGCATTCATCAAACATTCATCATAACCTTGCTTTGCACCAAATTTGTCCAAGGGGTCAAGAGTACAAGATGGACAGAACCTCTGCCGTCACAGACTGTCAGTCCAGACGAGAAAGCAGACTAACTACAGGCAGTTTAAAAGCTCGATACAGATAATTACACAACATCAGACGCTTTAGAGGGGCACCTAACGTAACTTGGCTATTTAGAGCAACAAATCTGTGGTTCTCTTAATCTACTCTCTCTACATCTCTTTATAAATATCATGACTTTCATCTAAGAAACTCACAGTTTTAAATTACCTTCTAGAAGATACTATGAATCATTTTGCTGAAAGATGTTCTTGGATTGTCTCATAACTAACAGCTGGGTAGTCTGGCTTTGGCCTAGAGCAGAGGTCAACCGATGACTGTGGTCCATGGGCCACATACTTCTGCCACTTATCTTTGACCAAGACTTAAGAATGATTCCTGTAGTTTTTTTTTTTTTTTTTTTGTGGTCAAAAAACAAGCAAAGGAAGTTTCCTGAACACAAAGAGGAATGGATGACCCTCTCTTTTAGGGCAAAGACTAACATGAGAGAAGAGAAATGTAAGCTCGGACACAAAATCTAAGGGTAGAAGACAGAACGCCAGAACATTCAGTTATCCGGGTACATCACACTATAACGTAGTATTTTTCAATCAAAATTAATACCAAAATATCCATGATAAACAAAATATAACTTTTTAGTGCACAATTACTATTATTAATTCCTTTAACCCATGGCTCACCTTAACACTACTCTTGACCCAACCTTTCTTTAAAATTTTGATTTTTCATTCATCATGAGTTTTTTTTTTTTTTTTGCACTGGGTCTTCACTACTGCGTGAGCTTTCTCTAGTCACAGCACGTGGTGCTGCTCTGTGTCCAGCATGTGAGCTTCTCGTTGCAGTGGCTCCTCTCGCTGCTGGGCCCTGGGCACCAGCTGTTGTGCTGCACGGGCTTAGCTGTCCCACAGCACGTGGGATCCTCCTGGGCCAGGGATCCAGCCTGTGTGCACGGCATTGGCAGATGAATTCTTATCCACTGTACCATCGGGGAAGTCCCATCATGGGATTTTAAATTAATTTTGACTTTTAAAACCATTGCATTAAAATATTTATCTGGGACTTCCCTAGTGGTTTGGCGGCTAAGATTCTATGCTCCCAAGGCAGGGGCTCAGTCCAATCCCTGGCTGGGGAACCGGATCCCACGTGCCACAAGTATGAATTCACATGCTGCAATCAAGACTCGGCACAGTCAAATAAATAAACTAAAGTATCTTATAAAATAAAGTACAGTTTATCTGGATTATAGGTTTTCTAGTGACCTCTTAGGTTTTGCACGTAAGGCCACGTCACGTTCCCTCTGTCCCAGCTGCCTTCGTCCGTTCTGGGTGCTGTAATAGAAACTGTAGACTGGATGGGCTATAACAACAAATGTTTGCTTGAGTGCATTCCAAAGGCTGGGAAGTCCAAGAGCAAGGCACGGGCAGGTGTGGAAGCTCGTGGGTGCCCACTTCCTGGTTCACAGGCTACCATCTCTTTGCAGTGTCCTCACATGGCAGAGGGGGGAGAGGAGCTCTCCAGCATCGCTTTTGTAAATGGCACTAATCTCATTGATGGGGGGCTCCACCCTTCTGATACCATCCAGAAGGGGTTCAGCTTCAAGATATGAATCTTGAGGGTGCACAAAACAGTCTATAACTCCACTTCTGGCCTGCTGCTGCAGATTCACGTTTGAAATTCCTAGAAGTATGAATGTGCTTGTTCTGGGAAGGGAGAGAGCAGCCCTTAGCATTTGAACGATATGGCAGAACTCTTTCAATTTAGGGAAAACTGAAGCCCAAAACACATCATTTCTATAATGAAACGTAAAATCCTCCCAGGGTTAGAAAGTCCATATATTTGAGGCGAATGGAAAGAAGCGGACCTTCATTTGTTACCTTTTAATGGGAACCCTGAGCGCCCCTCTCTCAAGGTTATGGACGGAGTGGAATGACTGTGCTGTGAAGCTGTCACAGGGGGTAACTCCTGGAATGTGTGGGCGGAACCACCATAGAGCCACAAATGACTGGCTGGGAAATTACTCCCTCGTATTTGGGGGAGCCAGGCACTGCCAGATTAAATGATTTCAGAAATTCATTAAAAATCCAAATCTCTGAAAGACTGGAGACAATTTACAGCAAGCCTTGGCAGTAGCAAACAGTGAGTTTGGAGAAATGGCCAGGATGGAGGTGACTTTATTCAGTTCACTGGGATTTGAACGCATGTCCCCCATGTGCTGGGAACTAGGGATGCACAGAGCAAGTCAAGGGCTCCCCGGGGGTCCAGTGGTTGACAGTCCGCCTGCCAACACAGGGGATACGAGTTTGGTCTCTAGCCCAGGAAGATCCCACATGCCACGGGATTACTGCAGTTCATGTACCCCGAGCCTCAGCACCACCGCAGGAGAGTAGCCTCTGCTCCCGCAGCTAGAGAAAGCCCACGCACAGCAGCAAAGGCCCAGCACAGCCAAAAATAATAAATGAATAAATTCTTTAAAAAAGTTTTGAATAGTTTTTTGTTTTTAAGTCATTATACTGAGTCCTACCATATGCTGGGGACAATGGTGACCAGCTAATATGTGCAGAGGTATTTACTCCTCCTAAGATCTCTATAGATACCAAAATTATCTCTGTTTCATGCTTGAAGAAACTGAGGCTCTGAGATGCTCAGTAACTGCTTCAAGGTCACCCAGCTACTGAGAAATCTGCCTGAGATTCTAACAAAGATTATACGCTGCAGAGATGAGAGACTCAACTGAGACAAACAAAGCATGGCAGAAGAGGCATTTGAACATGGATGCGGGGGGGACGTGTGTCTCCTAATTTCCTACTGGAAAAATCAGTCACTTTACCCATTTATTAGAAGAATATCCTTGCTGTTAAAGGCAGGGTCATTCAGCTAGATTTAAGGTCCCTGAAACCTAAACTCACGAGTTGGAAGGGCCATTAAAGAGTCTTGTTCAAACTTCCTTCCCTATATTATAGATGAAGAGTCTGGAGCACCCAGAAGGAATAGCTTGTCATAGTTGTAGAAAATTATTCATCTTCAGCCCTCCTGAGAAACAAGGATTCAATAGCCAAGAATGTTCGGGGGAGGGGGGCAAGCTAAAAAAATGGAAAGACTAAAGAAGGAGAATCTGATTATTAAGAAAGAAACTTGTTTATTACCAGGAGCTAAAACCTTGCAAGAAGGATGAAGGTCTTCCACTTAACTAAAACAAAATTGGGCCCTAGGTATTTGCATGCAGCTGTGTGTGCATTTCAGGTTAACATTTGCCCTCAAATCTTCCTCTGGTTTCCCCTGACAGCAGAATAACCTAAATGCACAGCTGAATAAGTCCACTTCAAGGTCCCTTTTAGGAGATTATACCCTGCCTGTTAGGAGTAAATTTTCCTCATTTTGTTTGCGGTTACTTAGACCTTCCTGTAAATTTAGTACTTTCGCACATAATGGGGCTAAGACATATGTAGCAAAAGAAGATTGCTTTTGCCTTTTCTCCCTTTTTTTTCCCTCCCTAAATTCCACAGGGAGAGAATCACACTCATAAAGCCTACATGGTCATCAGGAAAAGCATCAGTGATTCTGTTAATATCAGGAAAAGCATCAGTGATTCTGTTAATATGTCTGCACATGGGCGCACATTCATCTCACCCTGTGTCAGTTACAAAGGGCAAGAAGTGAGCTTCCTTACAACCTACGCCTTTGGGAGAAAGCACACGATGGTAACTGTTGTGCTTCTGCTCAGAAGGGCCCTTGGCCCCAAAGTCAGGGAAGAAACACTCCACCCAAATTCCTTTACAGTACTGGCTGTCAGTAAAGGCAATGCCATCTCCTGGAGGTGGGCATTTTGGAATCCTGGTGGGGGCGCTTATATTGTTGTAATATCCAGGGGCACTCCTAGTAGGCCAAGGACTAGAAATTCTCTGAAACACTGGACAATCCTGACCAAGAAAAGAAAAAACAAGGACATTTCATATCCACATGACTTTTGAAAGACTCCCAGTGAATATATGGGCTTCTGTGACGGCTCAGTGGTAAAGAATCCAGAATCCACCTGCCAGTGCAGGAGATGCAGGGCATCCCTGGGTCAGGAAGATCCCCTGGAGAAGGAAGTGACAATGCACCCTGGTACTCTTGCCTGGGAAATCCCATGGACAGAGGAGCCTGGTGAGCTACAGTCCAAAGGGTCATAAGAAGTTAGATACAGCTTAGCAGCTAAACAGCAACAACACTAAATGTATAGAAATAACATATCCGGAGATAATTTTTAATAATAGTGAGTTTTCCAGGAATGCAATTATCATATAAATCAAGGGCAGTGCTTTTCCTTAATTTTGTTAAGGAGGTATGTATTTTATTACGAATTTTATTAAAAGTTATTTTCCAGTTATTTATTTTGCTTATGTTATGGCTTATAGTGAAGTTAAAACTTAATCTCATAATGATGGTGGAAGAAGTAATCATCAATAAAGCTAAATATTAATTTGTTTCAGTTTTGCATGGCTTTCTCAGAACATAATATGGGATCACAAGATAATCTAGGTGCTATCAGGCGGTTCATGGGGTTGGTCGCAGAGTCAGACATGACTGAGCAACTGAACTGAACTGATCAGCTGTAAGTGAGGACAGAAGCAGCAACAGGCCACCTGCTGCCTTTTTTCCTGGGAGGAGACAGAAGACAGAGCAGAGGAGTGAAAGACGGAGGAGAATCCGTGCAGACGGAGCACCTCAGGGAGAACAGAGCGGCGCCTGTGTGGGGTGAGTGGGGCTACATGTCCCACGACATGTGGGATCTTAGCTCCCTGACCAGAGACCAAACCGCATCCCCTGCCTCGGAAGGCAGGTTCTTAACCACTGGACCACCAGGGAAGTCCCAAGCAATGGCTTTTTAACAGGACGCTGCCTGGTGTGTCATCTGGTGACTGGTAGGATCACAAACAAGGACTCAGGAGGCAGGAAGTTAAAACAAAACCAGAGGAAAAGAAAGCCAGAGAACGAGCGGACCCCGAGTCCCTGTGAGGACAGGGGCTTTTTCTCTACTATGGGCAGCTATTGCTTAAGAGCTTCAAGATGACTCCACCTACTTCACAGTCGGGAAAGCAAACACATCTGAGATTAAAGGGGGAAAACCAGGGGAAAGGACGGTGGGAAGATAGGAAAACGCTGTTTTAACAGCGTAATTGTTGCTCTCTATTTTTCCCCTTTTGCTCACTTTACCCAACAAAATTTCAGTGCCAAAGTTTTCAGTAAGTTTAGTCACCTCTTGTTATTAGAATCAAGTGAATTTACATGTTAAGAGAAAAGGAAGATAAAAGTAATAGAGAAAGAAAGTGAAAGTGTCCATGAAGTCCTGTCTGACTCTTTGTGACTTCATGGACTAGAGCCTGCCAGGCTCCTCTGTCCATGGGATTCTCCAGGCAAGAACACTGGAGTGGGTGGCCATATCCTTCTCCTGGGCATCTTCCTGACCCAGCGATGGAACTCGAATCTCCTGCATTGCAGGCAGGCTCTTTACCATCTGAGCTACCAGGGAAACCCAGAGAAAGAATGTGGGGTTTTTATAGGAAAATGTGCTTCTGTTTTGGGACCCATTAATCTTGATTATAGTTCTCTGGTGAGAAGGTTAATGCATTTGAGGAGGGAAAAGAAATATATATTTGAATAAGTATGTTGGATACAGGGGTTCAACAGATTTTTACTTCTACCTATGGTCAATGTGGGAAAATGAAATCTCCACTCCTAGCCATCAATGTTTTTAACCTTTCAAGGAAGCTCTTCCGTGGAAGGGAGTAATTATATATAATCAGATTTAATTATATTAAGTGGGATGAAATGTAACATCCTTGCCAATTATGCCAGCAAGTTGCTTGCCTAGCCTTTCTGAGTGTGTCAGCAAGAATTACTCCAGCACGGGAGAAGATTCCTGTTTGAGGCCATTTCTCAGATAAAAGGAAGATATAATAATATTTCATGTTGAAGACTAATTGGACAAAGAATCCTCCTTAAATCTCTGTCAGTTGTCCTTCCAGATTACAGAAAAGCCAGGGAAATGACCCTCATGATTTTACATCTAAATTCCAGTGCTAAGAATACTTTCTTGGAATTCATTGGGGGACACTCTACCTAATGCAACAGCAATTAGAATAAGAATTTGAATTGCTCTGATTTCTCAAAAAACTCAGTTCAATTTTTTTTTTAAACAAATTCATGGGTGGGGTGGGAATGGATCCTCTCTTTTGGAGCTAAACTTCATCCTCAAGTAAACTCAGAAGGAAGGCCACCTTCTATTTGTCATTCTAGGACTCTAAGATTATTTACTGTTGGGATTTCCCTGTTGGTGCAGTTGGTAAGAATCTGACTGCCGATGCAGCAGACACAGGTTCCATTCCTGGTCCAGGGAGATTCCACATGCCCCAGAGCAACTGAGCTTGGGAGCCACAACTGCTGAGCCAGTGCTCCGGAGCCTGCGAGCTGCACCAGCTGAAGCCCAGACGCAGGCAGACAGAGTCCGTGTGCTCACTCAGCAGAGCGAGGGGTAAGGCACGCAGAGCAACTCTATTAGACCCGTACTGCTCTAAGCCTTGTCAGACACAGGAGCTTAGAGCCGAGCTTGGGGTTAAGGCCACCGGGCCTGTCTTCACGGCATTTACATCTTCTAAACCTTTTAATCTGAGATCTCGTGAGTCTGTATTTATAATGATAAGAAGCCTACTCAGAAACACTCTACGGCAGGGAATCCCAGTGGTTAATGCTCTGCCTTCCAATGCAGGGGCCACGGGTTTGATCCCTGGCCAGGGTACTAAGGTCCCACATAAAAGAAAAAATATTATATAGCAAAATATAATGAAGTAATAAAACTAAAAAGAGAATAACTGTTAATTTTATTATTGAGAATCACTGTTAATAGCAATGAGCTTCCCATGTGGCTCAATGGTAAAGAATCTGCCTGCCAATGCAGGAGACACAGGAGACATGGATTCCACCCCTGGGTTGGGAAGATCCCAAGGAGGAGGAAATGGCAACTCTGTCCACTATTCTTGCCTGGAGAATCCCATGGATGGAGGAGCCTGGTAGGCTACATTCCTCGGGGTCACACAGAGTCAGATACCGCTGAGCAGGCACACTCGCAGGACGGCGTTAGTAATAATAGACAAGTCGCCAGAGGTCAGATTCTACACCAAGTGGGAAATATTTCATTTAATTCTTAAACCAGTCCATTACAGATGAGGAAACATAGGATTATAGAGATTAAATGCATGACTTATTCCCAAGAGAAGTAGGAGGGTTTCTAGGCACAAGGAGGCGTTTTATGAAGTAACACAGACGAGATCCCACTCTGGGTCCACCTGCCCCGATACGGGCAACTGCAATGCTGCTCTTCAGGTACACTTCGGTATGTTGGTGTGTCCTGTCGACATACAGGTTGGTGGAGTTCATGCCGTACACGGAGCTTTCTGGATACTGAAGATTCAGGGTGAAAAGACAAATAAGACTTCATCCCCAAAGCATTCTAGAGACCATCAGTGCTAATGCTAAGTCACTTCAGTCATGTCCGACTCTGTGCGACCCCATGGATTGCAGCCTAACAGGCTCCTCCGTCCATGGGATTTTCCAAGCAAGAGTACTGGAGTGGGGTGCCATTGCCTTCTCCAAGAGACCATCAATAAGAAGGCAAATAAATGAACAAGATAGTTTCAGTTAGTGATGGGTAATGGAGGAAATTAAAAGAATGTGGTAAAGAAAGGCTTTGGGGAAAGCGACCATTTGCATAGTCTCAGGGAAGAAAAGGCCTCACTGAGGAGATGAGATACAAGAAGGATGAGAAGGAGCTTGACACGCGACAATCGGGACAGGAGCAGACGAGCAGCAGAAGGAACAGTGGACGCCAGAGGGGACAAGGGCGTCACACGTGAGAAAAGGTCAAAAGGCCAGATAAGGTCAAAGTGGTGGTCAGGGACCAGAGCCCAGAGCCAGCAGGGTGGACTGAGCCCTATGTCAGGAGCAGGGAGAAACAGCCCCTGGGGTGGAGCTCTGCCTGCGGAACGTCCCCGAGGGCAACACCGGAGCAGATGTGTAGGAGGTGGCCCTGAGCCCCGGAGAAGCTGAGCTGCAGGGCGGCTGCGGCAGGGCCCGAGGACACACGTGCTGCCGACCCGGGACTCCCCAGCAGAGGTGGGGACCTTCGGTCACTGTGCTCCTGGGAAATCTGAGGTTCCTGCTTCATCGAGAAAGAATCTGGAGACGGGGTGATAGAGAAGAAGTGCACTGATTTAGAGAGAAACACACCATAGACACAGAGCGGCCCGTCTCAGGAGGCACGAGAGCGAGCTTGGAAATATGGCCTGGTCAGTTCTTACAGGCTGGGTAACTTCTTAGGTTAATGAGACGAGGTGAAGGATTAGTACAAGTATTTGGGGGCAGGACCACATAGGCCCTTCCAGGAACTGGGCCACCACCCTCTCCTTGGAATTTCACTGTTAGCCTCCAAACTGTCATGGCGCTGGTGGTGGGTGTGTCACTGAACGTGCTGACGTATTACAATGAGTGTATAATGAGGCTCCAGGGCCACTGGAAGCTGAACCTTCCATCATCTTGGACCCGGGTGGTTCTAACCAGTCTTCACCACGTCCTATAGCTAACCCATTCCTTTAAAGGGTGTGCCATGCCCGTGCCCTGCCCTCTTCCCCCCTGTTCCAAATGAAGCCAGACCTTAAGCTGACCCTCCGTCCTGCACTGACCGGCTAGCCCAAGAAAGGGGAGGACCAGGAGCATGTCCAAAGTGATGCTCTTCACCTGAAGGCCATTTCCAGATAAGAGCTCACTGAGAGCCAGAGGCCATCCACTCCCAGCCCCTGGGGAAGTGGGCATCTTAGTCCTGGAGGAGTGAGCTGAGTGACCCGGCAGCCGGCAGGCGATGGCCGCACTGTCCACGACTCAGACTGGGATCGCTCTGACAGGGAAGGGGCTCTCACTCCTAATGAAGAAGGGGAACAAGCACTTATCAAGGCCGTCCCAGGCAAGTGAGATAGGATCTTGGGCCAGAGTAGAGAGACTGGATCTTGTTCTGAGTACTCTAGGAGGCAAGCGCCTCAAAATGTACATGCACATGAGGCCTCAGAACATGCTGAGAAGCCTCAGAGACAGAGCCACAGGTTTCTCAAGGATGAAGCAAGTAGGGCTTCCCCGGTGGCTCAGTGGTAAAGAACCTGCCTGCCAACGCAGGAGACGAGGGTGTGGTCCCTGGTCCAGGAAGATCCCACATGCCACAGAGCACCCAAGCCAGTGAGCCACAGCTATGAAGCCTGTGCTCCAGAGCGCCCAGGAGCCACAGCTTCTGAAAACCACGTGCTCCAGAGCTTGGGCTCAGCACCAAGAGACGCCGCTGCAACGAGAGACCCACACCCCACAGCTCGAGAGCAGCCCCCGCTGGCTGCAACCACAGAAAGCCCGTACTGCAACGAAGACCCAGCACAGCCGAAAACAACGAAGTGATTAATTTAATTAAAAAATAACCGCACACGGGACTGGGTGCTGTTGCTTCCTTTGTTTTGAGGTTCTCCTGGGCACCACCACCGATGTGGCCTCCACCTGCCTGCATGCCTCTCCTACGGAATATCAGTACTTCCGTGCAATTCACAACAAATAAGCTGTTTTAAAGACAAAGTGGGAACAGTTCAGTATCGGCCCAGATGTTAAAATGTCATATCCCAAGGCTCTGTGCCATAAGGGGACAGTGAATAAGGCTCCAGACTCCCAGGAGGAGGAGTGGGAGAGGCAGGGCGTGTGGGCCCTGGGAGCAGTTTCCCTCGTGCTCGGAGTCCACACTGCAGGCGGTTTACACACAAGCCAAAGAGAACTTGAAAACAGAATTATTAGCCTAGCTGGGACTGTGGAATAGTCAATTCACAGATGGTTGCTAACAGTCTATGAGAACAGAGGTGGAGATCAGTGCCCCCAAAGAAGGAGGTTCTCAAATGTGGGTCCATATGTGTGAGCGCTGGACCATAAAGAAGGCTAAGCACCAAAGAATTGATGCTTTTGCATTGTGGTGTTGGAGAAGACTCTTGAAAGTCGCTTGGACTGCAAGGAGATCTAACCAGTCTATCCTAAAGGAAATCAGTCCTGAATATTCATTGGAAGGATTGATGTTGAAGCTGAGGCTCCAGTACTTTGACCACCTGATGTGAAGAGCGGACTCTTTGGAAAAGACTCTGATGCTGGGACAGACTGAAGGTAGGAGGAAAAGGGGACGACAGAGGATGAGATGGTTGGACGGCATCAATTACTTAATGGACATGAGTTTGAGCAAACTCCAGGAGACAGTGAGGGACAGGGAGGCCTGGCGTGCTGCAGTCCATGGGGTTGCAAAGAGTTGGACACGATTTAGTGATTAAACAATAACAAGACCTCAAAAGGGCTTCAAAGACAAATTCAAGGAATCCATAAACTCAGAGGCAAAAAAAAAAAAAAAATCCAAAACCAAAAACACCCACATCTTCATTTTCATTATCACTGACTTAAATTTATCATCCCCGCAGTTAGAAACATGGGCAACACACTACAGTACAATAAACGCGCCCGCCGCCCCACACCCAGTGGACATCACTGTGCTCATAAGTTCCTGCAGATACCTCAGCACGTCTCCTCTCATCACTGTTTTTCAATTATTAACAGTTATTAGACCTGCCATTAGGTCTTATTTCTTAGTGTGTTAGTAAAATAAATATGTCAGCATATTATAAATTTGGTAATTTAAATATTTTTATAATTATGTTTTAATATGATTGACTTTTGTTTGTAAATCTATGGTGTGCACTTAAAATTATTATCCTGAGAGGGCATTCTTTGATCTCCCCAGTCTCCCAAAGGCTCCATGGACACACATTGATAAGAACCCAGCCCTAGATGCCTATGGCGGGGATATGGCCGCTATCTTCATTTCCCATCAGACAGTTTTCACTGCACAATTCAAGTAGACAAGAATTATTACATGTCTTTGAATCAAATGTTGGGCTGGCTACCCTTGAAACCTGCAGAGGAAGTTCTATTTGCCCCTTCAAGGTCCCCTATTATGAAGAGGGGACAGAGGCAGCAGCTGGTGATACAGTCCTAGTCACACGAGACTTGCTTTAAATAACTCTAGATCTCACAGTACACTGTGGGCGTGCCTGGTGGTACCGGCAGGAAGGCTGAGAGGTGAATAAAACAGTTTATTGGGTCTGCTATATTCTGAGGTTTAGGAAAATAGGCTGACCCTTGGCTCAGATGCAAAGAATCTGCCTGCAGTGCAGGAGACCCGGGTTCCATCCCTGGGTCAGAAAGATCCCCTGGAGAAGGGAATGGCCACCCACTCCAAGATTCTTGCCTGGAAAATTCCATGGACAGAGGAGCCTGATGGGCTACAGTCCATATGATCGCAAAGAGTCAGACACGACTGAGTGACTAACACACACATTAACTAACTTAGGAAAGTGATGAGAAGCATCCCTTAAACAACAGGAAACTGTGATTTATGCTGGAAGGAACTGGCCACCCATTCATGCACCTGTTACCCTCTGGGTGTTACCAAAGGCTTCTCGAGAGTAAGGCAGATGCCACCGGGGACTCAGAGAGTCCATTTCAAATGTACACACTGCCAACCGAGATGATTCCAATACTTCAACCACTTAAAATTCTTCATACCCACCTCCAGGAACAAAGTCTACTTCTGTTACTATGACATCATCTCTTAAAAAAAAAATCATTCTTTTAGAATCAGTTTAACTCCTTGCTTTGAGGTATTGAATGTCAGCACACAACCGAAACACCTCTTGGAAGCAGTTTTATTTATGTCTGTCGAGCATGCTCACAACCTTCTGAAACCAGCGCCTGAGGGCTGTTATCATGAAATTCCCTTTCAGGGCTTGAAGGTTGTCGGGTATTGTCAACTCAGATATGATCTTCCGGTTTCAGGGACACATAAAACAGGGCTGGAGTATGATGAGGGTTGATCCTGGTGCACTGGTGCCCCTTTCGTCCTCGGTCATGTGCTGGTTCGGATGATGAGTTTCACGGCCATCTCGGTCATCAGCTGATAGTTATGGCTCGATGCCCCGCCCCGTCTCCTGGGCCCCCAGGTATCAGGGCTCCAGTTATCCAGTTTCCCACCCCCACCCCCATCCCCACAGGATCTGCCACCGAGTTCTGAGGAGCCCTGCCCTCCTGGCAGCATTGCAGAATTCCTGCTCGATCTTCTCCACTCTTCCTATCCTCCAAGTAGAGCCTCTTCCAAGAGTTAATGTTTTACTGCATGGAAGAAAGGAAAATGGCAATACTGTTGGTTCTGATCCTCTGAAATATAAGCTTCCACTGAGGCAAAGGGGCACAAGAAACCCTCTGCATGGAAAAATAAAGACCTCAGAATGTGTAAAAGAGATGACTCGATAGCGTTTCAGTGCAGGGCTGGAGCCTCTCCTGGGATTGTTTTATTCTATGGGAGTGTGTCCTTTTTAAAAATACTTATTTTTATTCATTTTATTCATTTGTCTGTGCCTGGTCTTCGTTGTGGTACCCGGGATCTTTAGTTGCCACATATGAACTCTTAGTTGGGCACGTGGGATCTAGTTCCCTGACCAGGGATCGAGTGTGGGCCCTTTGCCTTGGGAGCATGGACTTTTAGCCACTTGACCACCAGGGAAGATGAGACTTTATTTTTTTTTTTCAATTAGGTTATTTTATGTGGCTTCCCCAGTAGCTCAAACTGTAAAGCATCTGCCTGCAATGCGGGAGAACTGGGTTCAGCCCCTGAGTTGGGAAGATCCCCTGGAGAAAGGTGTGGGAGCCCACTTCAGTGTTCTTGCCTGGAGGATCCCCTGGATAGAGGAGCCTGGAGGCTATTCTATAACTGCAGAAACAGAAGCTAACACCATGCTGACAGCGCTTGTCCACACATGCAGTCACAGAGCAGAGCAAAGTCCCTCTCCCCACTGTAGAAAAATCCAGTTTTCACCTGTTTGTAAATTTATTTCAGCGTTCCTAATCTATAAAAGTATCGTACCTTGAATTCTCCTTTGAAGCAGCTGTAAAACCTTACCGGTTCTCTTGTTAATGAGTTAAGTAAAATCTTTGGCAGGTGTTCATTTTATATCTGTATGGAAGTCATGATTTTACCTTTTTGGGAAAATTATCCTTTAACACCTGGTTGCTGCTGGAAACAAATCAGCAGAAAGAGGAAAATAAAGGGAGGGGAGACCAAGCCAGGGGCTCAGTGAAATACCTGCCACACCTGCTTCTTTCCCCTTCCAGTCCCAGGCGCGGTTTAGGGATGACTGGACATCGCAGGCCGGTACTTCTGGGTTTTCCCCTCTAGTTCTTGAGGGGGAATTCTTATGCTTTCAACTCTGAACGCAGCTCTCAGCAAGTCTGTGGCTTCCTCCCTTGAGGGGGTCTCCATTAGCATTGTCTCCAGAGAGTAATTGTGAAAACCATTTGTGTTATTTTTGCATAAATATGACAGAATTGAATAGAATTTGCATGTACATTCTTCTGCCATGCTTGAACTAAAATATTACCCTTCAAAATCCCAATTCAGCCCGTTTTTGAGTGGCTGTCCAAAATCCGCTGCTCAGCCTGTCAGTGCTCTTCTAAACGACATCCATGTTTCCCCTACGGTGCCCAGAGAGTGGCTCCCAGCCACTTGTTTTCAGTGTTCAAAGTCCTTTGGCATCTGGCTCACTCCATCCTATGACCCAGCACTGCCCTTGGTACACAGAACTTAGACCAAGGATCTGCCATTTCTAAGCTTAACCGAGTGGCTTGGGTCTCCGCCACCGTTGTGTACCCTCAACCAAGCACTCTCTGCTGTATGGACTTTGATTCACTCTGCAAACTAAGCTCTGATTCACTTGACTGTCTCTATCACACTTTCCCTCCCAGAAAAATTTAACGAATCCTTCATCTGTAAGCTTATAACATTTTGCCATATCAGGAGCACAACACACAGTCACGGGGCTGGCTACAACATTTGCAGGACTCAGAGCAAAACAGAAAATATGGCACCCTTTCTTCAAAGTCATTAAGACATTCAAGATGGCAAGAGCAGGGTGTTAAGGAATTCACCCTGACCTTTACTTCTGGGAGAGAGTGTTCCTTCTTACCAGGGCAAGCAGTTAATTCAGTTTGTTTTATCAATAGGTTGCACTGGTGATGTTTGGGGAGCCAGCCATCGACAAGCTGCCACCTCCTTTGGGGATCCCTCTGGGTTAGTCCCAAGGCTAAGAAATCACTTTAAGAAGAACCCAGAGTTTTTCATTAGGTCCCGCCTGTTGTATCAGACAGCAGTCTTCCTCAAAACGGAGTCACTCGGGAGCACATCTGACCCTGGCTGAGCACCAGGAGGGCAGAAGACCTCTGTCGTGGGCCTGCCCTCTTCTCAGCACACCTGACCCATAACTCGTGCTCAGTACGTGAATGTAAAAAGATGCTTAAGAAGAATGAAGAGAAAAAACATGTCATGATAGTGAAGACCTACAGGAAAATAATTGTGCTTCAGCAGAAAGCAATGTAATGTCTTGAGCAAACTCATATGGGTTACTTAATTCTATGAGGATTATTTACAACTCTGGAAATTGGAGAGAACTGCTAGCAGTATTATAAAATGATTACTAAGTAGAGAAATGCAAATCCCGTCCAGTAAAGGTCCAATTGACCTTCTACCCCTGCAGGAAAAGCTAGTGTCACCTCCGTTTGCAGCCCCATTTCAGGACCTATAAATGTCTGGTATTTCTAGTTCCCTTTGAATCAGTTTTACCATCTACCTGGCTCCCTCATTTAATTACTGAGCTCAATAAAAATTTTAAAACATGTACCTTTTTATGTCTGTATGAAAATCATGATTTTACCTTTTAAAAACTACCCTTTAAGATGAGACCTTCAAGAAATGAACCCATAGAAACAGAACAGATTGGTGGCTGCCAGAGGTGGGGGTTGAGGGATGAGAGAAATGGATGAAGGTGGTCAAAAGGCACAAGCTTCTAGTTACAAAATAAATAAGTTCTGGGGATGTAATATGCAGCATGGTGTTATAGTTCACAATACTGTATTGGATATTTAAAAGTTGCTAAGAGAGTAGATCTTTAGAGTTCTCATCACAGGAGAAAAATTATAAGTATGTGAGATGATGGATATTCACTAAACTTATTGCGGTGATCTTTTCCCAGCATATACATATATCAAATCATTGCATTGTGTACCTTTAACTTACACAGTGTTACATGTTAACAATATCACAATAAAAATAGGAAAAAATAAATAAGACAAAATTCTCCAGGATTCCGATGGTGGTACAGTGAATGGGAATCCACCTGCCAAAGCAGGGGACAGCGTTCCATCCTTGGTCTGGGAAGATCCTACCCACCTCAGAGCGACCAAGCCCCCGAGCCCCGGGCCTGCAGGGCCTGTGCTCCACCAGGAGAAGCCCCCGCAGTGAGCAGCCCACCGGGACCAGCAAGAGGAGCCCCGCTCACTGCAGCCAGAGGAAGCCCGCACGCAGCAGTGAAGACCCAGGGCCACCAGAGATAAAAATGAATGTCGTAGAATTGTCCTTTGACAAGGCCTAATTCTGGTATAACCAATACTGTTGTGATTCGAAATGGACAGAAAGAAAGGAGGGAGAGAGATGAGGGAGGTCAGCATGGCCGGCCACTCTTCCCTTTTTTCCTGCGGTAGATTTTTTTAATTGGAATATAACTGCTGTCCACAGTCGTGCTTGTCCCTGCTGTGCAGTGAGTGAATCAGCTGCGTGTGTGCACACACGCCCCCTCCCTCCTGAGCCCCCTCCTGCCCTCCCCACCCACCCCTCTGGGTCACCACAGGGCACCGGCTGAGTCCCCTCTGCTGTGTACTCGCTGCCCACCAGCTGGCTGTTTTACACATGGGAGTGAATATGTTTCAATGCTACTCTCTGAACTCATCCCACCTGCTCCTTCCAGCACAGCTGGTCAGCGTTCCCCTCGGGCTGACTGTCCTTTTGACAGGTTTCTGTGTGACCACAGAGCCCCTTTGACCCCAAAACTTCCCTTCTCTTGGAACATCTGCTTGAGAAAACTTGCAGTTGTAAATCTTTCTCTGCCTTTTTGAGACATCCTCCTTCTCCCATCCTCTTGTGGGTTTACAGCCAGGGAGGACTTTCTCAAAGCCCTGGGCACCATCCCTTTGAAGTGCAGTCGTGAAGACCCAGGCTGAGGCTCACCAGAGATCCGATACTGCATACTGCCTCTCACAGGCATCCTAGGGCTTCCTGGCGGTCAGAGGGAAAGAGACTGCCTGTCAACGCAGGGGACTCAGGTTCGATCCCGGGGTTGGGAAGATCTCCTATAGAAGGAAATGGCAACCCACCCCAGCATTCTTGCCTAGGGAATCCTATGGACAGGAGAGCCTGGCGGGCTACAGTCCACGGGGTCACAGAAGAATCAGGCACAACTTTGCGACTGAACAGCAGCAACAAAGGATGGCGAGTTGGTGGAGCAGGACAGAGGACGCAGGTTGTCGGGGCCTGTGGGGGCCTCTCACGTAATGTGAGAGGGAAAGTGGCTCAGCCGTGTCCGGCTCTTTGGGACCCCATGGGCTATACGGTCCATGGAACTCTCCAGGCCAGAACACTAGAGCAGGTAGCCTTTCCCTTCCCCAGGGGATCTTCCCAACCCAGGGATCAAACCCAGGTCTCCTGCACTGCCGGTGGATTCTTTACCAGCTGAGCCACAAGGGAAGCTCAAGTAATTTCTAGAGACCGGCTACACAATACTGTATCTAGAGTTTAAAACACTGTACTGAGCACTTAAAATTTGTTAAGAAAGCTCAACTCAATTGTTCCTACCAGAGTTTTTTTTTAAAAAAGAGAAAGAAAGAAAAGAAGATATGGCCCCCATCTGCCAGTATCTGTAGGGGATTAGGAGCCCAATTTAGATAAGAACCAATCACAGACGGCTTCATCATATCACCAACGTCAGTCCAGCACTTAAAAACTCTCTGTCTTTTGGTTTCATTGGAGTTGAGTCCAATCTCTCTACCTTAGCAGGGCAGTCTTTCTCTTTTTATATAATTGGAGTATAGTATAGATTCAAGGGACTAGATCTGGTAGACAGAGTACCTGAAGAACTAGATGGAGGTTCACCACATTGTACAGGATGCGCTGACCAAAACCATCCCAAGAGAAAGATGCAAAAGGCAAAGTGGTTGTCTGGGGAGGTCTTACAAATAGCTGAGAAAAGAAGAGAAGTGAAAAGCAGAGGAGAAAGGGAAAGATATAGCCAACTGAATGCAGAGTTCCAGAGATATTCATATGCAGAGATATGAATGTAAGGAGAGATAAGCAAGTCTTCTTAATGGATCAATGCAAATTAATAGAGGAAAGCAATAGAATGGGAAAGACTAGATATCTCTTTAAGAAAATTAGAGATCCCTAAGGGAATATTCCATGCAAATATAGGTACAACAAAGGGCAAAAACAGCAAGGACCTAAGAGAAGCAGAAGAGTTTAAGAAGAGGTGGCAAGAATACACAGAAGAACTGTACAAAAAAGCTCTTGATGACCCAGATAACCATGATCGTGTGGTGACTCACCTAGAGGCAGACATCCTGGAGTGTGAAGCCAAGTGGGCCTTAAGAAGCATTAGTACCAATAAAGCTAGTGGAGGTGATGGGATTCCAGCTGAGCTATTTCAAATCCTAAAAGATGATGCTGTTAAAGTACTGCACTCAATATGCCAGCAAATGTGGAAAACTCAGCAGTGGCCACAAGACTGGAAAAGGTCACTTTTCATTTCAATCTCAAAGAAAGGCAATGCCAAACAATGTTCACAATACCATACAATCGCACTCATCTCACACACTAGCAAGATTATGCTCAAAATTCTCCAAGCTATGCTTCAGTAGTACATGAACTTAGAACTTTCAGATGTTCAAGCTGAATTAGAAAAGGCAGAGAAACCAGAGATCTGTTGGATCATAGAAAAAGCAAGGGAATTAAAAAAATATCTATTTCTGTTTCATTGACTATGCTAAAGCTTTTGACTATGTGGATCACAACAAACTGGAAAATTCTTTAAGAGATGGGACTACCAGACCACCTTACTTGCCTCCTGAGAAATCTGTGTGCGTGATAAGAAGCAACAGTTAGAACCAGGCCTGGAACAATGGACCGGTTCAAAATTGTGAAAGGAGTACGTCAAGGCTGTATATTGTCATCCTGCTTTTTTAACTTATATGCAGAGTACATTATAGGAAATGCTGGGCTGGATGACTTACAAGATGGAATTAAGACTGCTGAGAGAAATATCAGCAACCTCAGATATGCTGATGATATCACTTTAATGGCAGAAAGTGAAGAGGAACTAAAGAGCCTCTTGTTGAGGGTGAAAGAGGAGAGTGAAAATACTGGCTTAAAACTCAACATTCAAAAAGCTAAGATCATGGCATCCGGTCCCATCACTTCATGGCAAATAGATGGGGGAAAGGTGGAAACAATGTCAGATTTCATTTTCTTGGGCTCTAAAATCACTGTGGATGGTGACCCCAACCATGAAATTAAAAGATGTTTGCTCTTTGGAAGAAAAGCTATGACAAACCTAGACAGTGAATTAAAAAGCAGAGACATCACTTTGGCAATAAAGGTCTGTATAGTCAAAGTTACGGCTTTTCCGGTGGTCATGTATGGATGTGACAGTTGGACCATAAAGAAAACTGAGTGGTGAAGAGTTGATGCTTTTGAACTGTGGTGCTGGAGAAGACTCTTGAGAGTCCCTTGGACTGCAAGGAGATCAAACCAGTCAACCCTAAAGGAAATCAACACTGAATATTCATTGGAAGGACTGATGCTGAAGCTGAAACTCCAATACTTTGGCCACCTGATGTGAAGGGCCAATTCCTTGGAAAAGACCTTGATGCTGGGAAGATTGAGGGCAGGGGGAGAAGGGGATGACAGAGGATGAGGTGTTCGGATGGCATCACTGACTCAATGGACATGAATCTGAGCAAACTCTGGGAGACAGTGAAGGACAGGGGAGCCTGGTGTGCTTTGTGACCCTGCTCATGGGGTCACAAAGAGTCGGACACGACTTAGGGCCTGGACAACAGTGGTTGCTTTTTACAGAGGTGTGTCAGTTTCTGTGCACAGTGGCGTGTGCCAGCCACGTGGAGACGCGCAGCCCTTCCCTTGTGGATTTCCTTCCCACTTAGGTCCCCACTGTGCACCAAATATAGCTCCTTGCTGTGTACGGTCAGTTCCCGTTAATTATTTTATGCAAACTCAGTCATAGAAAGGAACGAGACTGTGCCATTTGCAGATGTGTGGCTGGACCTAGAGGCTGTTTCACAGGGTGAAGTAAGTCAGAAAGAGAAAGGCAGATAATGCCTATAAACGCATAAATGTGGAATCCAGACAAGCGCTGCTGTTGCTGTTCGGTCTCTCAGTCGTGTCTGACCCCTTGCGACCTCATGGACTGCAGCATGCCAGGCTTCCCTGCCCTTCACCATCTCCTGGATATTTTTCAGAACCATGTCCATTGAGTCGGTGATGCCATCAAACCATCTCATCCTCTGTCGCCCCTTCTACTCCTGTCCTCAATTTTTTTCAGCAACAGGGTCCTTTCCAATGAGTTGGCTCTTTGCATTAGGTGGCCAAAGTATTGGAACTTCAGCTTCAGCGTCAGTACTTCCAATGAATAAAAAATGGTATAGAGTAATTTATTTGCAAAGCAGAAATAGGACGGTCTTGAATAAAGTCTTCTTTGCCTGTTCAACTCAGTCCAGTATAATCTTTCTGACACAGGAGGGAAGAAGGAAATTGAAAAAAAATTGAAATCCTCAACAACAAAATCCCAGTTCCAAGTTGCAGATGACCACAGTGCACGGCAGTGCAGTGATCAGTTTACAAACGAGGGGCCGGATCTTCAGGTCTGCGTGGACCCGTGCCGTCGGCAGTCTCTCCCACGCTCGCGTCTGGGCTCCATGGAACAGACTGAGCAGAAAATCAACACGTAAGAGCTGTTCTCAATTTGTGAGTGTATTTTATTCCAAAAAAATCCCCCAGGCCAGGATGCTGGTGCCTTCACTGACAGTTGTGCCAAGGGCAGCTCTTCATGCCTCTGTGCACCTTGTGTCAGGGGCGGGCAGAGGAGGAAGCATCTTGAGTCGTCACTAAGGGCCACAGAGCTCCGTGCTGGAGAGTCCAGGATTGATATTCTAGCCACGTGTGGGATCAAACTGCACATCAGAAACGTGCCAGTGGTTGCAAGTGCCTTGGTAAAATATTTATTCAGTATTAGCTTGTGATGAGCCCTTCCATTAAGTAATAGAACAGGCAGTGCTTTGCCTCCAGGAAAGAGAAAAACAAGAGTGAGCATGAAAATTTAGGAGTCAATAAAATGTTGGGATTTTTAAAATCACAAAGGATGTATGTACACCAAGCACTCCAAGTTAGAAACACTGCCGCCTCTGTCGTCACTGAAGGGCGACAATGGGTGATCAGGTCAGCACTTCGGAGGCGAAATTACCTGAATCTAGTTTTGTCTTTATAAGGGAATATGACGAAAGATATTTAAAATGTGGAAATTAATCTAAGGATCCACATAAATCAAAGTTCAACTGAGTTAAACCCTTTTTTTCCTAAAAAAAAAATGTTCTTTAGGAGAAAAATAAGATATTTTTGCGTAGATTTATTTGTTCACTTACCTAATATGAATTGAGAAACGTACATGGATAGGTGCCAGGATACAGTAATTTTTTTAAACTTCTCATTTTGTAGTGGCATACAGCTGACTAACAATGTGATGGTCTCAGATGAACAGCAAAGGGACTCAGCCACACACATGTATCCATTCTTCCTCAAAGATACACATGTATCCATTCTTCCTCAAAGATACAATATTTTAAAAATGATATTGACTTACAGTGTAGCACACAAGACTGCAATTAATAAAAATTGTCACTTGAATAAGTGTTTAAATACAAGTTGATGCTCAGTTCAGTTCAGTTGCTCAGTCGTGTCTGACTCTTCGCGACCCCATGAATCGCAGCACACCAGGTCTCTCTGTCCATCACCAACTCCTGGAGTTCACCCAGACTCACATCCATCAACTCAGTGATGCCATCCAGC